>CM044324.1:66567500-67767500 GCA_024291935.2 Okapia johnstoni | reverse complement strand
GTATCTCCCAGACTTTATGCATGGAGAAGGAATTGCTTTTAGGCTATTTTTAACAAAGTATTAGATGCTTATAAGTCGAATGGTATAGTCATGTATAAATTCAATGAGTATCCACGACTATAAGGGAGGGACACTGAAATTTGTCATGGGCATCACTAATTGCCCCAAATCTGCTACTTAGCCTCAGATAAAATATCTAGAAGATAAAATATCCAGCAGTTATCTCAGATATTCCTTGGCCGGGGCCAATGATTGCTCTGTTGCACTGGGGTCACCATTAGGTCTAATTAGCCTCACAGAATCTTGTCATTTGAATTTCATCTAGTTAATCAGACTCTGAAATTATTACATTTCAGGTATTGGTAAGCATTCTCAATGCACCAAGCAATAAATCTCTCCGGGTGGGTTTCCTAATTTGAAGTTCCATCAGTCACATATAGCATATTCATCATTGCAAGAATAAAGTGCTATCATGATTCATGAAAATTAGGGAAATTTTATAAAAATATAAGTGAGTCCAGTGACCTGAAGTTCACTGCTGCACATCTTCAGGGAGCTTCCTTTACTCCCAGTTAAGCAGGCTTGGGTTTGTAAGGTTTCTGTATAACTGCAGCGTCTCCATTAACATCTTCAAGTTGGAGAGTTGACCGAGTGTCCTTGCCTTAGAAGAGGTTGTGGCCAGGACCAACAGGAGCAGGACTCTTTGCCCGCAGAGCTGGCCAGAAACCACCTGCCCAGCTCCACTGCCGTCCAGCATCCGCACAGTGTGGCGAGTACCCAGGATGGTGCCCACAGAAGCTGTGTAGCAGCTGACAGTAACGAGAAGTGATCGTTCCTGGAGTTTTTGACTATGAACGTTTTTAATGATAAAATTATAAGCTTTAATACAGTCCTGTAGATGTATTCTTAAATCCCAGATGTTTATTCTATGAAGATAGTGATGACCTTTGACTGACAATTGACTTTAGCACTTCGGTATTTAGGATTTGGTCAAAATATGTGTTTGGTATGTAAAAAGTGAAAATCCTGACTCACTGCCTACCTCCTTCGTATCTGATACATGCCCAAAAGTCATCAGTCTTTATCGTCCAGTGTGTCTCATTCTCAAATTCTGGCATGCCTATACTGGGCTTGCTGTGCTTAGTCGCTCAGTCATGTCCAACTCTTTGTGACCCCATGGACTGCAGCCCACCAGGCTCCTCTGTCCATGGGATTCTCCAGGCAAGAACACTGGAGTGGGCTGCCATGCCCTCCTCCAGGAGAGCTTCTCAACCCAGGGATCGAACCCAGGTCTCCCACATTGCAGGCAGATTCTTTACTATATGAGCCACCAGGGAAGCCCATACTGGGCTTAAACAGACACAAAATGTACTTTTTCCGTTTCTTATGAAATTAATATTGTATACACTCTCAACTGCAGCTTGCCATTTCTCACTTAATGCTCGAGGTCTTTCCACATCCATATGTGTATGTATCTACTTCATTCTTTCAGTGGCCAAGTAGGAAATTGGTTCGTTAATTTACAGTATATCCATACAGTGAAATACTTCACCCTTAACAATTATGTTCTAGAAATTTAATGATGTGAACATGATTGAAATTATTTCAAGTATAAGAAGTAGTCAATAATAGGGAGACAGTGTTGCATTTGGCTAAGAAGGCAAGGCCATCCTGGATTCTAATCCAAGTGGAGAGGGTTAAGTAAAACCATTGAGAGACACAGTACCATTCAAAAGTAAGCGTTTAAATTGATATTGGCCGGGAAGGCTTTTGTACCAAAATGTACACACGCACATACAGAAGTCACTGGGAAAGTGTACGTCGAAAAACTGGCAGGTGTTCAAGGCTGGCAGGGCTTCCCTGATAGCTCAGCTGGTAAAGAATCCGCCTGCCATGCAGGAAACCCCAGTTCAATTCCTGGGTTGGAAGATCCCCTGCAGAAGGGATAGGCTACCCACTCCAGCATTCTTTGGGCTTCCCTTGTGGCTCAGCTGGTAAAGAATCCGCCTGCAATGCGGGAGACCTGGGTTCAACCTCTGGGTTGGGAAGATCCCCTGGAGAAGGGAAAGGCTACCCACTCCAGTAGTCTGGCCTGGAGGATTCCATGGACTGTGTAGTCCATGGGGTCGCAAAGAGTCGGACCCAACTGAACGACTTTCACTTTCACTTCACTTTCAAGGGTGGCAAGATGACAGGTGTGTCAGTGAATACAGATTAAGCTGCTGTAACAAAGAAGCTCAAATGCCAGCTCACACACGGTAGGGGTTTATGTCTGTCTCGCGTAACTGTCCAGAGGTAAGCAGGTGGTCTGGGCAGACAGGCAGCTGTGTTCCGGGAGGTCATCTGGGGACTTGGGTCCCCCTGCGTATCACAGTGCGTTGGGTGCATACCCACCCTCTGCAGCTGTGTTGTCCGCACATGTTTGCTCACCTCCATGTCTTGGTAGCAGCTGGCAAGACATGTGAGAAGAAAAAAGCCAGAAGTCAAACAATTTCCTTTTATGAAAGGAACACGTTTACCTTTTCTGCCGTTTGACTGATGATGACTTTATCGCAGAATCACGCCTGGCTGCAAGTGAGGCTGAGAAATGTGTTCTTAGGCTGGTCAGCCATGATCTCAGAGACTCTGAGTTTTAGGCTGTGTCTGTTATGAAAAAGAAGAAAGAACAAATGGGTATAAAAGACAGTGTTTCTCATTTTTACTTAGCTGCACTTTAAAAATTTGAGTTGCTTTCTATTTTTAATTGATAAGGAATTCATATTCACTGTCAGAAAAATTAGAAAATACTAATAAACAAAATAGAAGCAATTCCCCCTCTCCCAAGATGTTAGCTCTTTGCCAGTCATCCATCTAGTTTTATGTGTTATGATTATTCCTTTATTTGACTGCACTGGGTCTTAGCTGCAGCATGTGGGGTCTAGCTCCTTCACCAAAGATTGACCCCTAGCCCCTTGCATCGGGAGTGTGACTCTCAGCCACTGGACCTCTAGGGGAGCCCCATCTGGTTGGATTTTTTAATTGGAGGATAATTGCTTTACAACGTCGCTTTAGTTTCTGCTGCACCACAAAGTGGATCAGCTGTGTGTGTAGATATATTGAAGTATGTATATGTCATATATTGATACCCCCTCCCCCTTGAGCCTCCCCCGCCCCTCGCCCCAGGGCACCACAGAGCACCAGGCTGAGCCCCCTGTGCTGCTCAGCGGCTTCCCACTAGCTGTCCGTTGACAACCAAAACCCATCCATCTCGTTTGGGGTGGGGGGGACCTTCAAAAGATTCTTGGGTGACTCTGCCTTACTCTTCTCTTAAGGCAGCGGGAAGTAAGCCTTTTTCCTTTTTCATCTTGTTCCCTGTTGCCGCCTGTGCTTATTTGAAGGCGACAAGCCCCACAAGTGTGAAGTCTGCGGCAAGTGCTTCAGCCGGAAGGACAAGCTGAAGACCCACATGCGCTGCCACACGGGCGTGAAGCCCTACAAGTGCAAGACCTGTGACTATGCGGCCGCCGACAGCAGCAGCCTCAACAAGCACCTGCGCATCCACTCGGACGAGCGGCCCTTCAAGTGCCAGATCTGCCCCTATGCCAGCCGCAACTCCAGCCAGCTCACCGTGCACCTCCGCTCCCACACGGGTAAGTCCTCCGTGTGGTCCTCGCTCTGCGCGCCCACCTGCCTGTCAGTCACCGGCACCTGCAGGCGTTGAGTCACAACCTCAGGAAAGGAACTGTGCACGTCAGTTCTTCCCCCAGTGCACTGTTTTGCTCTCCATCAGCTCAACAGGGGAGAACAGTAAAGTTATAACTTTATGCATACCTTTATGTAGCTCTATAACTTACTCACTAGTATTTAATCAAGAAGGTGCTCTAAATGAAATAGAGATATAAAATGCATTTTTCGTAAATGTCTGCACAATATATGGTTACACATTTCAATGATTTTTTAAAGAATACTCATCAGTTCAGTATGGGACAGCTTGATGGAAAAACTCAGCAGAGTAGGTAACTTAACAAATTATGTATGTTTTCCTTTTAGCAAGTGTGTGTCTGTTAGCTTTTGATTCATTGATGCTGTGTAACAACCGCCACAAAATCTCAATGGCATATTATATTAGTAAAAGCATTTATTGCTCACATACTTCAGGTCAGCAGGGGGTTGGCTAGACGTTCCATTGATCTTGGCCGGGCTTGATCATGAATGTGGGAAAGGCCAGGTGTCCACTGACCTTGGCTGGGCATCTGCTGGCTGTCCCCCTGCTTTGGCTAGGGCAGTCTGGCTCTGTCCACACATCTCATGGCCTCCTTCTGGGACCAGTGGGCTACTCCAAGTTTGTCCTTCTCATGACGATGGCAGACAAAACAAGCATGTCCCTATGTGTAAGCGCATTTCAAGCCTCTGCTTGCATCCCATTGGCTAAAGTTAGTTGCCCGATTGGATCTGGTATCGAGGGGTGGGGCTGAGCTCACCCACAGTGGAAGGTCATCAAAGGTTACCTGGTGAAGGCCGTTTTCGCACCAACCAGAGTTCACTCCACCATCATCCACTTCTCTCTGACATGCAGGTGCATTCTTGCTCTCCCAAGACCCCCACAAGTCACATCTAATCATAGAATCAGGTTTAAAGACCAGGATCCTATAATCTCCATCAGGTACAGATACGGCTTCTCTTGACCTAGAGCCTTTTGAATTTGAAATAAAAAGACAAGTTGTCTGTCCTCACACTTCCAGCATATAGCAGTGAACACAGTCACAATACCTACAGTAATCCTGCCATTCCAGAGGGGAAGAACAGGAGGCACTTGGCAGTCACTGGCCCACAGATTTCTGAACTCTCTCTGGGAAGATGCTTCCAGGTGCCCCAACTCTGAGGACAGACAATGTTTCTTGACTAAGCGTTGACCCTTGAATAAGGGCAGACCCAGTGCTGACTGCCTGGTTTTTTACTTTGTCCACTGCAACATCCTTTCCTCACCTTCCTTCACCACTTCTGAAAAGGAGTGGAAATGTACTTTTGAGAAACTTTCTCAACCTGCTTCCTTCCTACAGAAACTTGGGATTTTTTTTTGGATTTTATTTTACTCTAGACTGGTGACATCTTTGCTAGTAGAGCTACCTTAAAAAACGTTGTGCATTTCCTGTGTATCTGTGTGCCAGAAGCCACACCCACACTCCTCTTGGAGACTTACCTTTCTTCTAAACCTGATTATAGACACTTTTGGCATGTCACCTTCTGGAGGTTGAAACCAGTGAGACTTTTAGGAATCCTGGTCCAGCTGAGAGGACTTTATTCTTTTGGAGATTTTAACAAGGAACCTTATGCTTTCACCCCTCTTTCCTCATTTGCTCTTCCCTCTGAGATCAGCTCGCTGGATATGATCTTTGTCCCCAGGCTTTTGTCTTACTTTGAAAATCTTTTGCTGGTTGGAGATGAGAAGCTTCATCCCACCCAGCACATCTTTGACTTTCTATATTGTCTCTAAATTCCATTTTGAAATGGCCTGTTCTTCTTTGAGTTTGTCTCTTATGGTACCTTATCAGATGCAGCTTGTAGGACACTTTCACTGTTCTGCTTAGAACTAATCTCTTTGCTCAAGTCCAAACTTCAATGGGTAAACTTTCTATCTTCTGAGTCACAACAGGCGACAGTTTTACCAAACGTTTGCCGTTAAATACTGGCCATTGCCACTTTTCGCTGCTTCTACCTGCCACCCAGTCCCAAAGTCAGTGCTACATATTTTAGTTTTCTGTTAAGGCAGCACTGTGTTTCTGGATGCTAATATGTGTATCAGTTATCTAATGTCACAATGATGCTGTGTAACAAAAGACCCCAGAAAACCTCAGTGGATGCAACAACATGCCTTCTCTGCTCGTGTTGGGGGATCAGCTGAGTGTCACCTGGTCAACTCTGCTGGTCTTCGCTGGGCTCACTTAGAAATCTGAGAATCTGCCAGCTGTGGGCTGGGTGTCCAGTGGCCTTGGCTGCAGCGACCCAGCTCTGCTCCGCCTCTGTCATCCTCCTAGGATCAGCGGGCAAGGACAGGATTGACCTCATGGCAATGGATGACAGAGGTACATGTGGGCAAACCCTCATTCACAGACCCTGATTCAAGGCGTTATTTGTAACAAGTCTAGTTAACATACCATCCGCCAAACCCAGTGACATGATTGAGGCTATTTTGGGGGGTCCTGGAAGGTCACCCGGCCCCTGCCGGGAGAGCCTGCATAATCACATACCTGGAAGAGGCCATGGCTGCAGAGAGGGCTAAGAGGTGGGGACCTCTGGGATCATTAAGATGCTATAGCAAGTTAAGACGTTGGCATGACTAGTATCCATTTGATTTTCTTCAGAAGTCTCTCCAACCTAAGTTAGGGGCACTGAAGGATGCATTTAGCGAAGTGGGTCACAGTCAACTTAGGAGGGAAAACTTACCATTTATAGTAACATATTTAAGTTGGTCTAGAAAAGGTATATTTTCTAAAAATTTAAATGTATGCCATTTATGCAGTGTCTTCATGGAACATTCATTTCCCTTTTATAAATCTGTGGCACTTGTAAATTTTTATAAATTGTAAAATTAATAGGAGTTTGCTTTTACCTTTTCACCTCTTTGATCAATTACCTTGTCTTAGTAGCAACCTGAACTCAAGAAAGCTCTGTCAGCTTAAATATATCAGTTGCTTATTCTTTGAGCAACATTCACTGAGTCCCACCAGGTACCAAATACTCTGGGGATCGGGTGGTAGGCAGGAGCGAACGTCGTCATTAGCTCTGGAGAACTCTGGTCCTGGGGGACTGTTACTAACCTTTCTACCTCATTTAAGAAATTAATTTATGGCTAAAAGGAAAAGGACTTCCCTGGTAGCTCAGCTCGTAAAGAATCCGCCTACAATTCAGGAGACCCCGATTCAATTCCTGGGTCAGGAAGATCCCCTGGAGAAGGGACAGGCTACCACTCCAATATTCTTGGGCATCCCTGGTGGCTCAGATGGTAAAGAATCTGCCTGCAATGCAGGAGACTGGACTCTATCCCTGGGTCAGGAAGATCCCCTGGAGGAGGGCATGGCTACCCACTCCAGTATTGCCCAGGGAATCCCATGGACAGAGGAGCCTGACAGGCTACAGTCCATGGGGTTGCAAAGAATTGCACATGACTGAGCGACTTTCACTTTCACTTTAAAAGGAAAAAGAAGCAATATAAAATGTTTTTAAAAAGGAAAGAGATGATGATGATGAAGAGATTTAAACCCTCTGCTTTCATGTCAGAAAGTGCTGTTAAGCTCTGCAACTCAGCTATGAGATTTGGTAACCTGGTTTTTCCAGGTTTGACCTTTGCTGGTTGCTTTAAAAAAAAAAAAAAAAAAGGCACACAGATGGTCACTAATTTGGGCAGTGATGTAATTGGAATACCTAGTAGAACATTCTGGAGCAGCAGTTCTTCCTCTGAATTCACAGACACCTCCACCAAGAGATCCATGAGTAGAATTTAGGAGGTCCATGAACTTGGATGAGGGACAAAATTACACCTTCATTCTCACTGATCTTACTAGAATGTGATGTGTCCTTCAGTTATGAAAATAGGCCTCCGATCTGATTACAGTATGTGTGACCTTGTCGTCAATAGAAGTCACAGATCTTTTTACAACAAGTATTTTTGATAGATCAATATATAGTTAACTTTCTTCTCTATTTGGAAATTATTGTAGTCCCGAGACTGACTAGAGCTTGTCACTTAATGTGTTAATAAAGCACAGACATTGCCAAATCACAGGTTTTTTTCTTTCAATTTTTAATAACTTCCAGTACAATTAGTTTCTCTTGTATTCCTATTGATTTTTATTTTAGTGTACCTTGTGCATTTTTTTTTTAACCTTGTGCATTTAAACATTGTCCTGAGAAAGGGTCCACGGATTTCACTGCCAAAAGGAGGCCCCATGTCATGAAAAAAGTTATGAGCAACATTCTAAGGGAGAAGTCAGCAAGCTTTTTCTTTTTTGTATTAATAGTTTTGTCCATTTATTTATGGCTATGCTGGGCCTTCCCTCAGTGCAGTAAGTGGGGGCCACCCCACAGTTGGGGTGCACTGGCTCCTATTGCCGTGGCGTCTCCCAATGTGGAGCGCAGGCTCTAGGGCACAAGGGCTTCTGCAGTTTCAGCGTGAGGGCTGAGCAGTCACGGCTCCCCGGCTCCGGAGCCCAGGCTCCGCAGTCGCGACTCACAGGCCTAGTTGCTCCAAGGCACGTGAGATCTCCCAGACCAGGGATCGAACCAGCATCTCCTGCCTTGGCAGGCGGACTCTACCACCGAGCTACCAGGGAAGCCCAGCAAACTTTTTACATAAAGAGCCAGATAGTACTGTAGGCTTTGTAGACCATACAATGTCTGTCACAGTTACTCACCTCTACTGTTGCGGCAGGAAAGCAATCATCAACGACACATTATCAGATGGACATGACTGTGTTACAATAAAACTTTATGTACAGAAACAAACTGTGGGCTGGATTTGGCCCATAGTCTGTACAGCTTACCACTCTTTGTTCGAGAGTTTTGTGTGAATGATCTTAGTGGCATTTTAGTGACGCAAAGCGTTGTTTGGTTTGGAGCGTCTTCACTTTCTCAAAGCTTGTTTAATCTGCTCCCTGCCATCATTAATTGCATTTATCGAACATCTCACGATGATGTTATAGGTCTTGTACCAAAAAGCCGGAACACAGTCCCACTCTTTTAAGTTTACAGTAAGAAAGCCTTGGTCGTATGTACAGATAATCACCCAGCATCTAAAAATACCAGCTTTGGAATAAGCCTGGGCTGGAATCCGAGCTCTGCCATGTACCACGCAGTGACTGTGAACAATGATGTAGTCCCTCTAGGCCTCAGTCTTCTCATTCATAAATAGTGCTGAGAATAATATTGACAGTGGTACCCACCTCATAGGAATGTCGGGATCTTCAGATGAGACCATTCTTGTGGAATGCTCAGCAGGGCACCTGCCTTCCCAGAAGCCACCGAAGACGCTTAGCTGCTGTTCTTCTTGCTCAAACAGTATTGCAATGGGTGGGCTCACCAGTTCGCTTCAATTGTCAGACGATTGGGACTTGGCATTCACTGAGGAAATAAATTTGGAATATCCATGTCCTTTCGCTTTTCCTGTTCATCTTTCACCGAACATGAATCTTAAAAAAAAAAAAATCAAGCAGTTGGATTTTGTAACTCCAAGAGTAAAGAACGCAGCTGGCGATGTGGGATAAATAAGTTGCACGCAATAAACACATCTTTAATGATAAAAATCTACATGAAATATAAGTGGGGCGTCTCAATCACTGTAAAAAGAATATTCTGATGAGTGAGCACGGAGCTGACTGATTTGAAAATGTACCCTTGAATCTGTTACAACACGTAACTCAATCAAAATCAACGGATCATGCAAAATTATACAACTGTGAACAGTTCCCTAGCAGAGGGAGCACATTCACGGTAGGAAGAGCTAGCTTGATTGTTTTTGAGGATATACGGAGTGTATTCACAAATCTTATTTTACTGGGGACAATTAAGCAGGTTGATTTTCAGTCTCCATTTTCCTTCCGGGAATTATGATGGTGGTGGTGGGAAAGTTTGGGGAAAAGAAAGAAGCCCCGGACCCCTCTTTTTTTTTTTCCTCCCAGGGGCTGCTAGGAGCTGCAGTTAGAAGGTCTCCACCCGCCCGCCTCGGTTTAAGCGGGTTTCTGGTGTGTGCTTCGGGGGGATCCGCTGTGGTTGTTGCCTGCCTGTTCTTATCGAAACTCACCTTGTGTTGACAGGGGACGCCCCCTTCCAGTGCTGGCTCTGTAGCGCCAAGTTCAAAATCAGCTCGGACTTGAAAAGGCACATGCGCGTGCACTCGGGGGAGAAGCCTTTCAAGTGCGAGTTCTGCAGTGTCCGCTGCACCATGAAGGGGAACCTCAAGTCGCACATCCGCATCAAGCACAGCGGGAACAGCTTCCAGTGTCCGCACTGCGACTTCCTGGGGGACAGCAAGGCCACGCTCCGCAAGCACAGCCGCCTGCACCAGGCCGACCACCCCGAGAAGTGCGCCGAGTGCAGCTACTCGTGCTCCAGCAAGGCCGCCCTGCGCGTGCACAGCCGCGTGCACTGCCCCGACCGGCCCTTCAAGTGCAGCCACTGCAGCTTCGACACCAAGCAGCCCAGCAACCTGGCCAAGCACGTGAAGAAGTTCCACGGCGACGCGCTCAAGAGCGAGGCGGCGGAGAGGAGGGACGCGGGCCGGCAGAGCAGCCGCCAGGCGGCCAAGCTGGACGCCAAGAAGACCTTCCACTGCGACCAGTGCGAAGCCTCGTTCATGCGCGAGGACTCGCTCCGCAGCCACAGGCGGCAGCACAGTGAGTACGGCGACGGCAAGGGCGCCGACGTGACGGTCCTGCAGTTCCAGGTGGACGCCGGCAAGCCGCCCGCCGCGCCCCTGGCCGTGGGGCACCTCCAGGTGCCCCCTCCCGCCCACCCCGGCGCCCCAGTTCAGCGAGGGCAGGGTCAAAATCATCGTCGGCCACCAGGTGCCCCAGGCCAGCACCATCGTCCAGGCGGCGGCGGCCGCCGTGAACATCGTGCAGCCCGCCTTGGTGGCGCCGAACCCCGAGGAGCTGCGGGGCAACAGCCGGCTGCAGATCCTGCGCCAGGTCAACCTGATTGCGCCCCCCCGCCGCCCTCGGGGTGCCCCAGCGAGGCCGCGGCGCTGCCCCAGCCGGCTGTCCTGCTGACCACCCACGACCAGACGGAGGGGGCCACTCTGCACCAGACCCTCATCCCCACCACCCCGGGCGGCCCCCAGGAAGGCTCCGGCAACCAGACTTTCATCACCAGCTCGGGCATCACGTGCACTGACTTCGAAGGCCTGAACGCCCTGATTCAGGAGGGGACCGCTGAAGTGACCGTGGTCAGCGACGGAGGCCAGAGCATCGCAGTGGCCACCACGGCGCCGCCCATATTCTCCACGTCCCAGCAAGAGCTCCCCAAGCAGACTTACTCCATCATCCAAGGAGGTGCCCACCCAGCCCTGCTCTGTCCCGCGGATTCCATCCCAGACTAGTGCTTATAAACAAAAGAAAGGGGGAAAAAGCCCTAACACACGAACAGGAAGTCAGAATTCTGTAGGAGAATTAGTTTCCTTACTGTTTCCAAGGGCTGTTGTGAAAACCGCCTCGCCCCCACAATAAATTGCAATTTTTATACTGCTCACTGTAATTTTTTTACGCTGTGATGGTTTTGAGACCTCTGAATCATCAAGTTGTAACTGCTACAGAGTCTTCAATGCTACCAACAGGAGCCCATTTAGGGGTTGGAATGAAATGAGTAGTGTGAATACATCTGTTGGCTTCCAACTTGATTTCCCAGCTCTAATAAAGGATTTTTCCATCTCATTAAATTTGTGTAGTGAATGGTACTTCTCAGCCGGTTGTAAGCTTCCATTCTGAAATCCCCCCAGTGTTGGGGGTAATAGTATTTTAATACATGGATACAAATCTATTGGCATGAAGGACCATTTTCTACATAATGTTACATGGATATTTGGCTAAAAACAGTTTAGTGCAAATGAGGGGGGAAAAGAATTGGTTTCCTAACAAGTTGATACATGATTCGAACATAACAAATGTTAATGATTCTTTAGAGTCACCGTATGATTTGAATTATTGGGGGGTGAGTTATGTAATTAAAGAGAACTTGAAGAAGCAAAGGTTCTTAGCCCTCTCTCGTAAATAGTATGTAAACTTCTTACCTTCTTCACAGTCAAATATGTGTGGTGCCTAAAGTGACCCAACTATCGTTTTTATTTTAAAACTTCAGAGTGACAACCCTGACATTTCTGTTTAGACGCTGATATAATGCAAGTTCCTATTAGCCTTTAGGACAATTTGCTAGGATACCGTTGTGTTAGATATTAACATAGATGCAGTCCCAGGGATCAGACAAGCGAGACTGGAAAAGCACCTATGTTTTTCCAAAGGGTGGGCTGTACAGAGAGGAAAATTCAGATTTTACTGTTTTGAATTGAAATGCTGTGTGATCAGTAGGTGGCGCCAGAGAGTAGTCTCAAGTTTCCCATTCTTCGAAGACCTGAGACTTCCCTGCTGGCTCAGATGGTAAAGAATCCGCCTGCAATGCAGGACACCCAGGTTCGATCCCAGGATCGGGAAGATCTCCTGGAGACGGGAATGGCTACCCACGCCAGTATTCTTGCCTGAGGAATTTCATAGACAAAGGAGCCTCAAGGGCTGCATAGTTGATGGAATCGCAAAGAGTGGGACACAACTGAGCAAATAACGCTTTCACTTTCAAAGACCCGAATTAGGGTCTTCATCTCTGATTTCCAGCTTCTAGCATTATCTTCAACTCAGGATGGGCTCTTAATAAACCCTGAATGAATGAAACATGCTGTCACAGAGCATCAGCAAGGATTGGTCAGGAGGGGAGGTTACGCTTGTGAGAGAAGCGTATTTAAAATGAGAGAACACTTTAGATACATTTTTACCGAAGTCATCAACACTTTAATTTCCCTAACACACGAACTTATTAAAATTCTCATGCATATCAACTCACTTTTACATAAAGATATTATCCCCCCTTTTTTTGCAATAGCAAACTAAGAAACTATGCAAAATGGAGACGCTGGAAGCCTTGAGGGTTGCGTGTTGGAAAGCCAGCTTTCCATGAGACATGCAGAGTTCGAGCTGGGTTTTGTCTTCTTTCTTTCTATTTTTGATCCCTTCTATCTGAACACAGTTTTGATGAATCACATATCTTCTTTGCCAAAATTTATTTTCATATCAGCAATGGTAATAATGCATCTTTAACTGGTAAGAAATCAAAAACACCTGCAGCTCACTGTTAGTGTTTTAGTTGTTCTATCACTTAGGATTATTGCAGCTCTTTGAGAAAATGTTCAGCCGCTGAATTCCAGCGGGGAACCCGCCATGAACCTGCACTCTGCGTGTTTCTTTTTTCCCAGTGTGCCCCTTGTTTCAACTTTTAAATGATATTTTCCTGCTTATAAATGTCATGTAGTCAAGACAGAAAATATGGGAACCATGTTACAACTCTTCCTCCGACATACAAATGGGTTATGTCCTGATTAAGCCATCATTAAGTTGAAAATATTATTAAGTCAAAAATATCATTCAGTCAAAAATGCATTTAATGCAGCTAATCTACCAAACATAGCTTAGCTTCACCTACCTTCAACATGCTCAGAATATTTACATTAGCCGACAGCTGGGCTAATACAAAGCCCAACAAAGCCTATTTTGTAACAGGATATGGAATATCTCATGTAATGTATTGACTGCAGGAAGTGACAGTCATAGATTGTAGGGGTTCAGAATGGCTGTAGGTGTATCACTTGTTCATCTTTGGGATCCCACGGCTGAGTCACTGCCACTGCCCAGCCTTGGGAGAGATGATCAGACTGCATAGTGCTAGCCCAGGAAAAGATCGAAATTCGAAGTATGATTCCATTGAATGCATATTGCTTTTGTACCATCGAAAAGTTAAAAAATTGTAAGTTGAGCCATCGTATAAATTGGGGACCATCTGCATATATATTAAGAAAAATTCAAAGACACTGATAGTTTTACTACCCAGATGTAAAAATTGTGACCATTTTGATGTACTTTCATCTAATCTTTATTTTCTGTGCTTGGGTATGTTTTCTACTCCAGTTACAGAGCTGGGGTTGAATTGAGCATACTGTTTTCTTTTTATATACTATATTTGTCTTTATACCATTATATCTCCACAGAGCTGCAGCTCTCCATTTATACATATAAGGCACATACACATACATGCATATACACACACATGTATATTTGGATTTTTTTTAACAAACCAACAGGAAAACTTGTTCTTCGTGATAAACTATATATAGAACTGTACAAAAACCAAGACAATAATCTCCAGCCTATTCTTATCCCACGCAAGGTAAGTAAGGTCTCTGTGTTCATACCAACTCAAAAGATAACTTAGAAAAGGTTTTTCCTTATTTTTATAGTATTGCACTGTATACATTTCTCTCTGATGTGAAAAATGAAAGTGTTAGTTGTTCAGTCGTATCCGACTCTTTGCGAGCCCATGGACTGTAGCTCACCAGGCTCCTCTGTCCATGGAATTCTCCATGCAAGAATACTGAAGGGGGTAGCCATTCCCTTCTCCAGGAGATCTTCCCAACCCAGGGGTCGAACCCAGATCTCCAGATTCTTTACCGTCTGAGCCACCAGTAAAGGTTTTTCCTTATTTTTATGGTATCGCACTATGTACATTTCTTTCTACCTTGCTCTTTTTCCACTTATTAACAGTACTGTCTGTCAGTACAGCAACGCCTAACTTTTTTTAAGCAAAAGGTAGAGTATGAATTACCATGTTGTAAACACCCACCTCCATATTCGTGGATATTTTGGTTGTTTGGGGGTTTGTTTGCCTTTACAAACTGCCACAGTAAATGTCTTACGTAATTCCTCATGTTCATTTGTGCCTTCTTTTCTTTCTGTAGGTTAGATTCTCAAAGTGAGTGTCAGTGAGTTTCTGTAGTTGGCACTTGCGAAGATTCAGATGACTTTTTCAAAATGATAGTCTCACTGGGGTATGAGCCCCGGCTATCACCGGTCTCGGGCGTTACTGATCCTTTGAGGTTTGGTCAATCTGATGTGTGAAAATGGTAATCAGGACTCTGCATCCCCTGAGCTTGTGCTTTGATCTCCATCTCCCTGACGCCTCTGCACAGACTTCTGATTATTTGCACTTTTTTATCTATGAATTTTAAACACATACTCTCTCATTGTTCTCTCTGGGTTGTCGGGCACCTGGGACATGAACCCCCTGTCTGTCACATGGATACCCTTTTTCATTGTACATTCCTATGAAAGTTTCCAATTTTTTTCTGTAATTAATGGTCTATTTGGATTTTATATCTCACCCTGATATATTTCGGTAATACAGACTTTGCAAAAGAAAAAAAAACATTCATTTCACTCTAAATTTTCAAATCTGTAGTATGTAATTCCATTTAGTCTCTTAAAATTATTTAGAAACTTCAGTATTTTTTTGGTCTAACAGCTTTCTGATTACCTTTTTTGTTTGTTTGTTTGTGGGGTTTTGTGAAAGGTTTTGGGGGGTTTTGTTTTGTTTTTTGACTTGGTTTGGTTTTGTGTCGTTGTTGGGTTTGGGTGTTTTGTTCTTTGGGGGTTTGTTGGTATTTTCGGTTTTCTCCTTAGGTAGTCTGCCAAGAGTTCATTTTGTTGTTTATGTAAAAGTAAAGCTTTTGCTTTTATTTATTCTTTCTCGACTCCTCCTCCATTTTATTCACTTCAGCATTTATCTTTATTTCAGTATCGTCTTCATTAATTCTTTCCTCTGTTTTTCTTTCAGTTTATTAGTCTGATTCCCTGTATTAAGTTCACTTATTTTCAGCCTTTACTAGTAAAAGCATTTAAACCTATATATTTTCCAGTATGACTTAAAGATCATTTTTTTCAAAGTTTCAAAATCATGACTGTCATACAAATATAAACTGAACATGCATTAGCGATTTTATTTAATTCACTAATTAATGAAGGAATCAGTAAGATGTTATAACAGATTCCAAGGAGAATTCAATGAAAGAATACTTAAACAGGCAATCAGGAATACTGAAGTGACTTCACAGACAGATGCACAATTGGTCAGTGTCTACAGGGCAACCATCAGTTGCATTCCACCCTCAAAGTCAGTTTGCATTCTTACATGTTTTTGCATTATTGTATGTTTCTGTAACTCACAAAGTTGTAAAATGTCTCAAAAACACTGACAGGCATTGACCCCTATAGAATTAGGGAACCCAGGTCTGGGACCTCACAGACCAGCCAGTAATCTTTTTTGCCTGTTTCCAAGTCTTTCAGAAATTTTCTTGACATCCATATCTCTATAGATTTTTATATGAAGTGTCTTTTCAAAAATTTCTAGATTCTTTTTATTCCAGTTTTAGGGTTGGTTGGTTGGTTTGGTGAGTCGGGGGGATAAAATCCAAGAGGTTTATTTCTTATTTTTTTAAGTAAGTACAATTTGTGAAACTACATTTTGGTTTTTGATATTAATGTTTTGGTCTGAGAATATGACGTGTAAAATACGTGCTTTTGGTAATTGGTTTTCGTTATGGCCATGCACATGACCGATTTTTGTAAGTGTATGATGGAGATCTATGAATCAAGCATGTTAATTTTGTTATCAGATTTTCTGAATCCCTCTGAGTTTTTGTCTATTTGGTAAACTTTGAAATAAGTGTTTTTAAGCCTTTCGCCGTCACTGTGTTTTTTATCAAGCTTTTCTTGTATTACTGTCCCATTTTATTATAGTTTTTCACATGTTGTTTGATGCATATGATTTTGTGGCTGGTATGTGTTCCTTGTCAATTTTACAATTTATCCTTTATGCCTGATCTTTCCATTTAAAAGCTTTTGGCCTTAAATTATACTTTATTTTGTGACAATATTCTAAGACTTATTATATTTGCTCAGTTTATCGTTGCCCACTCTGTGGTTTAATATCTTTCTTTAATAGCATCTCTTTGCCTTTGGTTGGAGAGTTCAAACTGTTTGCATTTATCATAGTAACATATACTTAGTATTATTCATTTCTGTCTTATTTAATATTTACTACTTATTAAACTTTGTGATTTTCTTCTTTTCCCTTTCTAGCTTTTCACTTTGTTCTCAATCGTTCTTAGATATGTCTCCATTCTGCTAATAGTTACTTTCTAAACTTTAGTGATTATTCTTAAATTGCTTCCTCTACTGTTGTATCAAATATAAATATTAACCAGGCGCCAACCTTTCATTAAGAATCTGCGTCCTCCTAAGAGGAGGCTGTCGGACCACATCTCTTTCTACAACCCTCTCCCCAAATCCTGGGTTTTGCTGAGATAGCTTCTAGATCGTTTACTTCCAGGCTTTTGTTAAATTTTACCCTACAGAATGTCTCTTATAATTCCCAAATTACCATCATCCACTGAGATATAATCCAAGGTACAACATTCGTTATTCACCGTAGTGTCTTAAACTCTTTTTCCTGTATTTCATGTCTTTGCTCTGATTTTTATCCTTATTCCATGAATCTTGAGTATATTCCTCAGAAAGGTCACATAGGTTGGTATTTCTTTTGTCCTGGCAGAGGAATAATACCTTTGGACAGAGGGTTCTTTTAAGTCATCTTTAAAATCTGTTCTCATGGAGATGAAAAGCTTGATGCTGATCTGATCCAGTGGGCAGCAAAACTAAGACAGAATGGCAGTGTTGCCGGGGAAAGTTAGCGAGTCTCTCATCTCAGCCAATCGGATTGAAGAACCAGTCTCTGAGACTTCCAGATCTGAAACTAATCATCTCATCCTGCTGCTGCTGCTGCTGCTAAGTCGCTTCAGTCGTGTCCGACTCTGTGCGACCCCATAGACTACTCAGCAACAAAAGTATGGTTCTGTAAATTGAAACACATTTTTTTATTCCCTTTGACCATAGGGCTCCAAGCTTTAAACACTCCTTTACATCAAAGTATCATTAGAAACAACTTTTTGTTATGTTGTAAACATGTTTTGATAATTAAAAGTTTTTTAATTTACTGATAGATAGGCCTAGTTTTCAGTCAGCTTATATATCTGTGATGAACATTACTTAAAAGTTTTTATCAGCTGCTAGATTGAGGGACAGATCACTTGCAGTTATATTCTCCATTTTCTTTTTTATTGATGTAAACCCTGAGACGTCTCAGTCACATAAGTAAGGATATGGACATAGAAAGTGTATTGCTTCAGCAATGCTTGTCAATTATTTAAATTCCTTCTGAGTTAAATGCCAGAAAATCATACAACGATCAATCATAATTAATTGGGTCACTTTTGTTAAAAGCAAAGAACTGAAAACCACCTGAGATTTCCTTCCCAGTTATGGAGCACTTACTTTCTCAGCCTCGGCACCATAAATCACCTTCTGAGTGTTTTCTTAGATGATCAGTTTTAGGGAAAAGTACACACAAAAATGGAGGATCTGAGAACTGACTTCCTCAGTCACGCCCGTTCACCTCTGGAGGAATCTTCTCCATTCCCCAAACACAAGAACCCCATTAAAGGCCCTAGCTATGGAGCGGGGCCTAGCAGGCTTCTGTAAGCCAGAGACAACAGTGAAGGAGAGGGTATAGTTGTGTTCCAGTAGAACTTTATTCATGGACATTGACATCTGAATTTCATATAGTTTTCAAGTGTCACAAACTATTATTTTTGTTTTTTTCCAACCGTTTCTTTTAAAAATGTGAAAACCATTCTTGGCTCACAGACCACACAAAAACAGGTGTGTGGGGCCACAGTTCGCCAACCCTTGCCCTAGTACACCTGCCCATAGTAGGCACATAACAGATTTTTATTAAATAAATAGCAAGAATGATTTTCAGTGATGAAAAGCTAGCATTTATTGACTCAGGATATGCCACGCATGCACGCACGCTAAGTCACTTCGGCCACGTCCGACTCTTTGCGACCCCATGAACTGTAGCCCGCCAGGCTCCTCTGTCCAGCACAGTGCTAAATGCTGTACGCAGTTACCTCACCCTCCTAACAGCCCACCAGGGAGGCACAATTATTACCCACACTGTGCAGAAAAAGATGTTTCCCAACTTGCCTGGTGTAAGAATCACCCGGAAAACTTGTTAAAAAGGCCCGTGGCCACAGCCCAGCTTCGGAGATACCAATCCAGGGCACCTGTGAGGGGGCCTGAGAATCTGTGTTAGAAACAGCACCTCTGACTGTTTTTCTGATCCAGACAACATGGGAAATACTAAAGAATCAAAGGCTCAGAAAAGGTAAGAAACCCACCCAAGGTCACACAGCAAATTCCCTTGTAATGTTGCAGCAAACATTCACCTCACCTACCCCCATTCTAATCAGCATGTCTTCCGTAGTCACGCCCTCCATCGAGTCTGGTGAGTCTGGGATTCTTCTCGACTCCCACCCACCCCTGGGCCTCCCTGGAATATTAAGTGGGACTGGGCAGCCGCTGCTGGTGTGCCTGCCACACCCACCCCCAGATGTGAGTGACAGATGTGTTTTGTTGCATGTTGGTTTACAACTATAATTTGGGAAATTCAAAGGTAGAATCTTTGCTCTGAGCTTCTCACACACACCAAAATATTCAGTTTTGTGTTTCGTATTATTCTGTCTTTGATCTAAGAGATTAAAAAATAAGCCTGTTAGCATTCTTCCACAAGGAAAAGGCCAAAAAAATAAATAAGTAAATGGTGCTCCTTGGGGAATGGTAGCTCCTAGGAAAGTTGTTTATTTCTAGAGAAGCAATACCACATTTATATCATGTATATAAAGAGACTGTGTAGTCCATCATCCAGTCTGGGACAGAGAGTGAGGCAGCACTCTGATAATTAGGATGGAGAGCCGCTGTAAGTAGCTTCCAGTATGCCCTTGGCACCCATTCCAATGGAAGACCAAGCCAGAAGCTGGAAAATAACACCTAACGCTTTGTCCTAGCAATGGAAGGCAGCAGCAGAACATAAGGCAAAGGTCAGAGTTTCATATCCCGTGGGTCTGTTTTCCAAGAAAAATAACAAGTCACATGCCACAGAGCTGATGGAGTTTGAGTTTCGACCTAATGCTTTAGAGATAAATGTATTATTGCTATAAATGTATCACCTTTATCTGGGTATTCTTCGCCATGTGACTGGATTCCTATTTCCAATGTTGGTAGGCATAGTGGATTAGATTTCTATTTCCAACCTGCACTCCCTCCCTGGGACTGAGTCATCCTTACCCACCCTTGCCCATCAGTATCATGGTGGGTAGAGTGGCTTCTTGGCCCCGTTGACTCTGGGCGAAGCTTCGTGATTTGCTTTGGCCGAAGACTCCGATGGGAAGAGGGGTCTTAAACTGCGCCTGTGTGATCTGGCCCATCCTCCCAATTTCACGTGACCTGTCATGAGAGGCACAGGCCCCGTGTGGACAAAGACCGAAGGAAGAATGAGCAGACGCATGGAGTTGACCTGAACCCAACCCAGTAGAGCCACAGTGACTCCCAGATCCATGAAAAGAATGTAAGTATTTGTTGTCAAAAGCCATTGAGATTTTGAGGTTGTTACCCAGCAGAAGCTAACACAGGCGACTATTGGTGAACGTCCTCGATTGACAACTGTCTACTGAATTGCCGTATCCCATGTTTAGCGTTTACCTGAATAAGTAAAACAATGTTTTCCCTACAATACCACTTTAAAATCACTTCCAACACAAGCATGATGAAAACAGTATTTGTCCTTATAAACTTTGAATGCAAATCCAGCAGATCTCTTCTTCACATCTTATCTTACCTCCTTTTCCTTCCTTTTTTTTTTTTTAATTTTTGGTCAGTTCCCTTTTTTCAGAAAGGGAAAGAAAACTACCCAGAGGCCTCCCCACTCAGTCTACCCAAGACCAGTTAGTCTCCCTGTGGGCATCTTTGTTAGAGGTCGCATGTTCCCTGCTGACTCTGAGACTCAGCGCATTCCAGAAGATACATAAGAGGAACAAAGTTCTGGAGATGCTTCAGCTTCTAAGAGAGTTTACACCTTTTCTTAAAGAGGATTCCATTCATTTCTGCCTGGCTCTAAGCTACTCTGTGTCTTCAGAAAGATCAGCAGAGTTCAGGTTAATCTGAAAGATGTGTATGTTGAAGGATCCATGAGAACTAAAAATTTTTTCAGTATTAAAAGTTCTTGCAAGTTGGCAGTCATCTTTACAGAGCTTCTTTCCACCTAATCCAGTATAGGCAGCATGTGTGCGTGCTAAGTCACTCCAGGCGTGTCCAACTCTTTGCGACGCTCTGGACTGTGGCCCGCCAGGCTCCTCTGTCCATGGATTCTCCAGGCAAGAATACTGGAGTGAGTTGCCATTTCCTCCTCCAGGAGATCTTCCCAACCCAGGGATCAAACCCAGGTCTCCGGCATTGCAGGCAGATTCTTTACCATCTGAGCCACCAGGGTGTCTAGGGGTAAAAAATAAAAAGGGTTCTACGAAGCAGTTTGTTAGAGCTGGGTCTCTGAAGAACACGTGGATATCACTCAAAGCCCTTGCGAGCCTGGGCTGTACAGCAGGCCCATGGAGAAGTGGAACATGGACGGCAGTGGTTAGGAAGGAAGGCTCTGGAGTCAGATAAGTGTGGGTTAGAATCCCAGCTCTGTGTTATCCCAGAGAATGAAAATGACCCAGACAAGTGACCTAACCTCTCTGAACCTCAGTTTCATCTTCTGCATAATGTGAGAGAATAACCGTGCCTGCCTTATAGTATTGTAAAGAATTACATAAAATAATACATGTTAAATAAAATAATGCATGTGAAGATACATAAAATTAGCAAAGGGGAGAAGAAAAGGAGAGGGGACAAATCAGGAGTGTGGGATTAACAGATACACATACTATGTGTAAAACAGATAAGCAACAAGGATAAACGGTATTGCCATATCCATTATCTTATAATAACCTATAATGGAATATCATCTACAAAAATACTGAATCACTATACTGTATACCTGAAACTCACATAATATTGTAAAGCGACCATACTTCAATTTAAAAAGAAAAACAAAAAATATAATATATGTTAGGTACCTAGCACATATGAAAGGCGCTCAGTTGTGTCCGACTCTTTGAGACCCCATGGACTGTACAGTCCGTGGAATTCTCCAGGCCAGAATACTGGAGTGGGTAGCCTTTCCCTTCTCCAGGGGATCTTCCCGACCCAGGGATCAAACCAGGTCTCCTGCATTGCAGGCGGATTCTTTACCAACTGAGCCACTGAGGCCCAGTGGCTCAGCTATATATGCTATATATCCCATATATGCTGATGGGATATAAATTAGTATGGCCACATTGAAGTAGAGTTTAGCATTTCCTAGGGAATTTTAACATAAGCATATGTTCTGATCCAGGCATTCCTCCCACACTACATTTCTCAACCTTGCCATGCATGAGACTCACCAGGGGATTTTGTTATTAGTAAAATGCAGATTCTAGGCATAGAGAAACTTATACATATGAATCAGGAAACCTGTGTAAGAATGTTCGTAGCTACATTGCTCGTGATTACAAATTGGAGACCACCCGTTGTCAGTGAAGGTGTAGATGCAGTGTGAATATATTCACGGGGTGACAGTGAACCAACCACAGCTGCGTGCAGTGACCTGTTGACTCTCACAGGCTTAAAGGAGCAAGTGAAGGAAAGTTAACTCATACCACTCCACGAGTGGCAACACTAAGCAATGTATTTAGGTGATGAAACTATTTTTAAATAATGCACAGAATTAGAGATTGTGGAAGCAGGTGGCCGAAGGAAGGAGAAGCTGATATGGAATGCATGAAGGGCTTCTTTAGTGCTAATCTTCCCTATCTTCCTGTGTTGATGGTTATTCAGGTGTTATTCCTTAAATTGCACGTTTATGTTTTGTGCATTCTTGTACATGTGCCGAATTTTAAATTTTCAAACTTAAAAGAGTGTGAAAAGGCATATAGCCAAGATGTCTCACTCAGACAACAGTGTCACAAATACTGCTGTCGTGTCCCCAGAGATAACTCATGTTACCAGCAACCTGGTCTCCTCTGCATTCACAAGTTTATGCGAGAATGTGCATGTATGTAAATGTGTTAAATTTTATCATGATACTATTGCGTGTATGCGTGCGTCTTGAAGAATATTCCATCTGTGCACAGGGAAGTTATTTTTATGGTCACAAATAATTTATTCCATTGTATGATATAAATATAATTTAGTAATTTTAATTAACCTTTAACCATAAAGTAGTATGTGAACCTGCTCCCTATTTGAAAAAAAACAGTTACTGAGTATAATGTTCTCTTAGGCACATCTGTGGATATCTTAGGTTCTCCAATCCTTCCCTCCCAAACTACTCCCTGCCCACATCTTCCTTAACTCATAGCCAGTATGCATGCGTGCTCAATCATGGCTCTCAACCACGTCTGACTCTTTGCGAACCCATGGACTGTAGCCCATCAGGCTCCTCTGTCCATGGGATTTCCCAGGCAAGAA
This sequence comes from Okapia johnstoni, assembly GCA_024291935.2. Classification (NCBI taxonomy): domain Eukaryota; kingdom Metazoa; phylum Chordata; class Mammalia; order Artiodactyla; family Giraffidae; genus Okapia; species Okapia johnstoni. The sequence continues at coordinate 67,744,431 of CM044324.1, read as the reverse complement.
TACTAGAGTGGGTTGCTATTTCCTCCTCCAGGGGATCTTCCCGACCCAGGAATCAAACCTGCGTCTCCTGCGATGGCAACTGGATCCTTTACCACTGAGCCATCTATGAGAATCCCATAGCCAGTGTGCATTCTGCCAAAACGTTTTTCCCCTGGACATTCATTTTTTACCACTATAAACATGTGGAATTGAATATGTGTTCATGTCTATGTGGGCTTCCCTGGTGGCTCAGCTGGTAAAGAATCTGCCTGCAATGTGGGAGACCGGGGTTCGATCCCTGGGTTGGGAAGATCCCCTGGAGAAGGGAAAGGCTACCCACTCCAGTATTCTGGCCTGGAGAATCCATGGGCTGTACATTTTGTAGAACTTGTTTTCCCTCTTCAGTGCAGTCTATCTAGAGCTCTAGCCATGCCTATAACCATAAATCTGCCTGAGTACTTTTTATTTGCTGCCTGATGTAGCTAAACCACAATTGAATCTAACCATTCCTCTATTGTTGGGCATTTAGATTGTTTCTCAAGGGGTTTTGCTATGACAGTGGTATTGCAACAAACATCCTTGGACCTGCCCCCTTGGCACATGTGCAACCGTTTCTCTGAAGAATCAATGGAAAGCAGAACTGACAGACCATTGGCAGGGCGTATCTAAAGTCTCATTGCCGAATTGCCCTCCAAAGGCACTATAAATATTCACACTCCCACTAGCAGTGCATGAGAGGACTAATCTCCTTGCACTCTTACTAAAAGTAGATGTTACCAGCATTCTCAATTTTTATTGAGCTGATAGGTGAGAAAACAAGGACTTTATGGTTAATATTCATTCCAATAATTGGGCTTCCCTGGTGGCTTAGTCAGTAAAGAATCCTCCTGCGGTGCAGGAGACCCAGGTTTGATCTGGGTCTCGGGAAGGTTCCCTGGGTCAGGAAGATTACCCTGGAGAAGGAAATGGCAACGTAGTCCAGTATTCTTGCCTCGGAAATCCCATGGACGGAGAAGCCTGGCAAGTTACAGTCCACAGTCAGACACAACTTAACAACTAAACCACCACCACCACCCTTATAATTAGTGATGCTGAACACCTCTTACACATTTGTTGCACAGAATCTGCATTTAACATGATCCCCAGGTCAATCTTCCACACGTTAAAGTTTGAGAAGCCCTGGAGTCAGAATCTGCTTTTTAATAAGGTCCCCAGTGATGCCCACGCACAGTTTGAGAAGGGCACTGGGATGGGACGAGCTGGACCACAACATAGGCTCACCTCCACTGACACGGGCTGTACGTGTGTTTATCTTTTCTGTTCAGACAGGATATAAAATAGCGCTTCAGTGTATTTTTAACTTGTATTTCTTTCATTGTAAGTGAGCTTAGACCTTCTTTTCAGATTCTTACGAGCTATGTTTTTTCCTCTGGGAACAGAGAGAACTGTGTTTTTATTTATTTCTCTTAAAAAAGAAATTACCTGACCAATTAAATGAGTGCTAGTACTCACTAGAGAGAGAAACTGCATGAAGGCATGAGAATATGCAGCTCAGAAGGGTTGATAATGACAGCACATGCTTGTTTGCTTCCTATTTATTCTCACATAAAACGAATATCTGTCTCAAGTTCACTGGAACCAATTCTTTTTTTTTTTTTTTTTTTTTTTGGTCATACCACGAAGCTTGTGGGATCTTCTCCAACCAGGGATCAAACCCAAGTCCTCAATAGTGAAAGCTCAGAGTCCTAATCACTGGACTTCCAGGGAATTCTGGAAACCACCAGTTCTAGATGAGCGTTAGCTGCTGCTGCTGCTAAGTCGCTTCAGTGTCTGACTCTGTGTGACCCCATAGACGGCAGCCCACCAGGCTCCGCCGTCCCTGGGATTCTCCAGGCAAGAGGACGGGAGTGGGGTGCCGTTGCCTTCTCCGTGAGCATTAGCTACTATTGTAGAAAACTGTAAGTCTTACCCTGCTGTTGTAAATAACTGTTAACATTTACAGCCCTGCCTCTGCAGCAGTCACTGTTCCCTGTACTTTACATGTATGAAGTTCATCACCCTCGCTGCCACCCTGGGTGTGTCAGCATCCCCATTTTATTGATGGGAAAACTGGGGCACAGGGCGGCTTTCTCAAGGTCACGTGGTCTCAGAGCCGGGCTGCTCTCCCCGGCCGGCCCCAGTGCCTGTGCTTAGTGATGACAGGACACCCACGCTGGGATCTCTGCACAGCTTTGTAAGGAGATGCTGAGCGACCAGGGGAAACCTCCTGTGTAATCCAGCAGAATGCCTTCTCTCTTGGAAATGCTTGCTTAAATTATCAAAATTACAAATATACTCCATTTTTCTTTTACAAAGTGACAAGCCTTAAAAATTGACTTTCTCTGTGAAGAAAGGGAACTACCTAACAAGTATTTTTTTTAAAAAAACTCAAGATAAAAGTAGTATATGTAAAGCATGAGAAAGCAACTAGGGACTTCCCTAGCAGTCCCGTGGTCAAGACTCCACACCCCCGGGGCAGGCACCACAGGTTTGAACCCTGAGAGGGGAACTTCCAGATGTTCGAGCTGGATTTAGGAAAGGCAGAAGAACCAGAGATCAAATTGCCAACACCCATTAGATCATTGAAAAAGCAAGGGAGTTCAAAAACAGCCATCTACTTCTGCTTTATTGACTATGCCAAAGCCTTTGTGTGGATCACAACAAACTGGAAAATTCTTCAAGAGATGGGAATACCAGACCACGTGACCTGCCTTCTGAGAAATCTGTATGCAGGTCAAGAAGCAACAGTTAGAACGGGACATGGAACAACGGACTGGTTCCACACTGGAAAGGAGTACATCAAGGCTGTATACTGTCACCCTGCTTATCTAACTTATATGCAGAGTACATCATGAGAAACGCTGGGCTGGATGAAGCCCAAGCTGGAATCAAGATTGCTGGGAGAAATATCAATAACCTCAGATATGCAGATGACACCACCCTTATGGCAGAAAGTGAAGAGGAACTAAAGAGCCTCTTGATGAAAGTGAAAAGGGAGAGTGAAAAAGCTGGCTTAAAGCTCAACGTTCAGAAAACTAAGATCATGGCATCCAGTCCCATCACTTCATGGCAAATAGATGGGGAAACAGTGGAAACAGTGACAGACTTTATTTTGGGGGGCTCCAAAAATACTGCAGATGGTGACTGCTGCCATGAAATTAAAAGACACTTGCTCCTTGGAAGAAAAGTTATGACCAACCTAGACAGCATATTAAAAAGCAAAGACATTACTTTGCCAACAAAGGTCTGTCTAGTCAAGGCTATGGTTTTTCCAGTGGTCATGTGTGGATGTGAGAGTTGGACTATAAAGAAAGCTGAGTGCCAAAGAATTGATGCTTTTGAACTGTGGTGTTGGAGAAGACTCTGGAGAGTCCCTTGGACTGCAAGGAGATCCAATCAATCCCTCCTAAAGGAGATCAGTCCTGGGTGTTCATTGGAAGGACTGATGTTGAAGCTGAAACTCCCAATACTTTGGCCACCTCATGCGAAGAATTGACTCATTGGAAAAGACCCTAATGCTGGGAAGGATTGGGGGCAGGAGGAGAAGGGGACGACAAAGGATGAGATGGTTGGATGGCATCACTGAGTCGATGGACATGCTGCTGCTAAGGTTTGGGTAAACTCCGGGGAGTTGGTGATGGACAGGGAGGCCTGGCGTGCTACAAGTCATGGGGTCGCAAAGAGTCGGACACGACTGAGCGACTGAACTGAACTGAACCACCACTGTATGTGCACTTAGGCACACGTCCCAAAGAAAGCTTTAAAAGTTGCTTTTAAAAACGTCGTGAAAATTTAACCTTGAGTGGCTTCACCGGGCTTTACACAGACATGTTTACAGTCAACCTACAACTTGATAATCAACAGGAAGTTTGAGGAAAACAGCTCTTTGAGAAATAGAAAAATGCGCTTCTCGCAGGCAGTCCCCTAGGGTTTGTCAAGGGTAAACTTCACAAAAGGTGAATTACAGGATGAAGCGGAAACCGCACGGGGCTGGACCAGCCACCGAAGAACTCACCCGCGGCTATGTTAGAAATACGGATTCCCAGGCCCCGCCCCCACGGGTTCAGAGCCGAACCTGAGTCTTTTAAACCAAAGCCCCCACGTGACGCTCAGGTTCGGGCAAGCTCCGGGCACAGCCCCGCCTTAAGTAACTCCCCAACTGAAGAGCGCAAACACCTGGGGCTCGTAGGTGGCTTTCTGCTCCCGGTTGGATGTCGTTTACCTGGTTCCAGGAAGGGTCCCCTCGGGTCTCATCAAGACCCAGCCAGTCTGAGCAAGAACGCCAATTAGCTCAACCCCCTCGGCCCCAGGACCACGCCTCGGTCACCTGCCGGGCGGGACCCGCCCGCGTCTTGGCCCCAGGCTTCCTCGGTGTGGTCTCAGACCCCAGGCGCCGGAGTCCCGGGGCCGGGCGAGGAGGGGGGCGGATGGGGAAGACGCTGCGTAGAAATACAGATTCCTGGGCCCTGCTGCCTGAAGCGAAAACTTGCGGAATCTGCATTTTTACCCAGCTCTTCCAGGACCCGTGGGTTCACCCTGCAATTGTAGCCTAATTTAAATTTTAAATTCGAATACGCAGCCACGAGTGGAGGTCGGGCTTCCCAACCTTGGCTGCACATCAGAATAACCTGGGGAGTTTAAAAAAAAAAATTTTTTTTTTTAAATATATACACACCAATGCCCAGGGTTCAGTCCAGACCAATTAAGCCAGAATCTAAAAGCGCTGCCTGGGCAGCAGCCGCCTCACCTGGGAGCTCGTTAGAAATACAGAAGCTCAGGCCCCACCCCAGACCCACTGAGTCAGAATCTGCATTTTAACGAGATCCCCAGTGATTCGCGCGCACATTAAAGTTGGAGGAGAGCTGTGCTTCTAAAATTTTAATGGGCAAACGAATCACCTGGGGACCTCGTTAAAATGCAGACACGGTTTCTCAAACTTTAATGTGCATGCGAATCACCTGGGGAGCTTGTTAAAATGCAGATTCTGATTCCGCAGGTCTGGGGTGGAGCCCGAGAGTCTGCATTTCTAACGAACTCTCAGCCGGTGCGGGCTGCCCGAGTGCGCCCCGCGCTTCCCCGGGAGTCCCGAGGTCTTGGCTGCGGGCCAGTCCGCCGCCAGGGCTCCTGATAAATCGTCCTGCTGGGCTGATGAGCAGGATTGCCGGGACGTGCGCGCTCCGGCCGAGCCGGGTTAATTCCCGAACTCCGGGAATTGGCTGTGTGAGGCTGGCCGCTCGCACGAGTCGCCAGAGCCCCAATCCTCACGCCATGTCGCGGCGTAAGCAGGCCAGGCCGCAGCATCTCAGCTCCGAGCAGCCGCAGCCCGCGAGCCGGGAGTTGGCCGAGGCGGCCCCGGAGGCGGCGGGGGAGCCGGGTGAGTGGCGCCGCGGACTCCCGGCCCCAGGGGCTGGAGGCGGTTTTTTTCGGACTTTCCGCAGACCCGCGCGGGCGCGAGGTCCCGGCCATCGGGCGTGAGGGGGGAGGGTGGCGGTGAGGCTTCCAACTCGAGTTCGGGGCTCAGACCTTGTTACCCTTGCCTTTGTAAGTTACACCCCCCCCCCCCGTAAATTAACCCTCCTCGGGTAGATGACGTCGTTCCCCGAGTCGCTCTCCTGCAACCACTCCTGCCCCCCACCCCACCCCTAAGCGCTCTTCGATGAGGGTTCGTCTCTCGCACACCTTGGAAGGATGCTCTGAGATCCCTCTGGAGGCAGCCTTCGGCGTGCCCGGCCTCCTTGGCGCCGAGCTGGGGCTGTGCGCCTCGGAGGTGGGCGTTCTGAGATCCCAGGCGTCTTCCTGGGTGTTGGGGGAGGCGAGGGATGTCCGAGCTTCTGCCGGGCCCTGGGGAGAGGTGCTGGAGCGGAGACACTGCGGCCGGTTCCCGTCCTGCTGGAGCTCGAGGCCCCTGGGGACCGGAGCGATGGCACCCGAGATAAAGCGGTGGCGCGTGCGGCGTGTTAGTGGTGAGCGCTGGGAGGGGCCGGGGTGCTGCCCGGGGACGGCCTCTCGGCGGAGGGCACCGTCGAGGAAAACTTCGGAGGCTTTGAGCGAACGGTAGAGACGGCCGAGGGCACAGCAAGAGCAGAGACCGAGGGCGTCAGCGAGGCTGGGACGGGGGTGGGGGTGGGGGTCCGAATGAGGTCTGAGAAGGGACGGGGGTCCCGGGCCCCAGTAAGGATGTCGACTTTTACTCTGAGCCAAGTGGCGCCATGGTTTGGGGGCGGGAGCGGGGTCAGCACGGTGGTGGGGTATAGAGTTAGAGGGGTTCCGGGAGAAGCCTGGAGACCCTGGGCTACCCTAAGTCCCCCGAGGCAGCCTCTGCTTCCGAAGAGACGGCGGATGGGGAGCTTTGAGAACTCGCTGGGTTCCTCCGGCTCCCACCCCGCGCTCCTGGAATCCCTGGGGTAGAGTGGAGTCGGGGAATCTGCATTTCTAAGGCGCTTCCCGCTGTGATTATCTTGGCCTCAGATAAGACCGTGTAGGTTCCTATTTCAGGTCTCTCCACCCCACCCCCCAACCCCCACCCGGGCGATGAGTTGCTGCCCTTTGCTTAGCCAGGAGCTGGTGAGCCCTCACTGGAACTTTCTCTCCTCCTCCCCACCTCGCCGCGTTTTCCTGGCTCCGAAAGGGAGAGGGGGGGATCTGGTCCCTTTCTGCAGAAGGGGCAGACTTCCAGCAGCAAGCGTCTGGGAGGTTCTGACGACCACACTGCTCCCAGGGAGGCAGTGGAGGAAAGAAGCAGCTTAACAAAGCCACTCCTAAACTAGCTGTTTGTATGTAAAAGTGAAGCTTGGCTGGGTGAAACTTCTGCAACCAAAATACCTGTCTCTGTGCTCAAGGTCTAGAGTGCGGATAGGCAGGTAGAACCAGGGTCTTCCTGGGGGTGGGGCAGGGGTGCGGATCCTCTGTAAAGAAGGATTGGGGCGGCACTGGGGATGTTGAGTCTTGGGGGGGGAGCGATAAAATAAGACCGTCCTTGAAGAAACACATGCTGTTCAAAGTGAGTGCTATGGGCTACTTTTTATTCCTGCCAGCAGCGCTTGGAGGGCAACCTCCTGGAGCCTTGCTCTGTGTTTGGAGGGGTTGGGGAGGGTGTTCTGTGTTGTGTGGCACTGGGGGGGGGGGGTAGGTGCCAGGGCACCTCAGCACCAGCCACCGCTGCAGAGAAAAACAGCCCTGTAACTGATGTTCCCCTGCACTTGTCTCAGGTCTGTTATGATGCTGAGCTAGAGGCCTTTTTTTTTTTTAAGGTGTGTGTGTGCGCGCGCGCGCGCTCAGTTGCTAAGTTGTGTCTGACTCTTTGTGACCCCATGGACTGTAGCCCACCAGGCTCCTCTGTCCGTGGGATTTTCCAGGCAAGAATACTGGAGTGGGGTGCCATTTCCTCCTTCAGGGGATCTTCCCGACCTAGGGATCAAACGCACATGCCTGCATCTCCTGCATTGCCAAGTGGATTCTCTACTCAGAAGCCCGTTTTTTAAGGTTGGGTTGCTCTTAATTTGCAGATGGCTTTGCAACTCATGTAGCTTCTGGAGGAGATAGAATGACGCGGGTCAGTTGTTAGACTTCAGTCACCACCAGAGAAAAACTGAGAGAGGCAGGAAAACGACCTTACCAAAAGAACACCAGCAGTTTCTCAGAAGGTTAAAGGGCCACTGTGCTACCCTGAGTTCTCACCATCAGAGGTGGCCCACCTCCTCCAGTCTAGAAGGGTCTCTGCCCCAGCTGCGCCTGTCTCGGGACAGCAGGCTTCCTACCTTCCTTACTTTCCTGGAAGAAGGAAGTCGCCTCTGAAGCTCTGCCGTTTTCTGCCTGGGTGACCCTTTATAGCCTTGGGCACAGTTTTCTGAGAGCTTTAACCCACAGTCTCCCTTCTGCCTGCCTTCACATTTGCACTGTGAAGTGTTTCCCTCTCCCTGAGAATTTGGTGGCTTGTGTGTGTATGCACATCAGTGAATATAACCAAGAGCATTTGTATAGTGCTGACTCAGAAGGTTCTTTTACGAAAGGACGTTAAAGAATTTAGTCTTCGTCTAAACCTGGGAAATGTGGACCAAAATCCTCATTTTATAAATGTGGAAACTGAGGAACGGGAAAGTTGAGGAACTCAACCAGGGTCACACAGCTAATAAAGAAGAGAACTGGAACCTGGAACTTATCAGCTGGCTTCCCAGCCAGTTTCGTAAACCACTGTGCTTCACAGCCTCCTACTTAGTCTTCCTTGGTTTCAGTGGGATTAAAAACCCTCAGGAGTTTAATGGCTTTCTTTCTTTAACATGTGACTTGCTAAGCAATGCAAGCTTTTGTATTCCTCTGAGAGGCACAGTGATGGACTTCAGACCTGCCAAGTGTGGGTTCTGATTCGCTGAAAACTTCTTGCCCAGAAGCCTTGAGAAGCATCTGAACCAGTTTCTCTTCCACACGGCTGCTGTTGCTGCTGCTAAGTCGCTTCAGTTGTGTCCGACTCTGTGCATCCCCATAGACGGCAGCCCACCAGGCTCCGTTGTCCCTGGGATTCTCCAGGCAAGAATACTGGAGTGGGTTGCCATTTCCTCCTCCAGTGCATGAAAGGAAAAAGTGAAAGTGAAGTCGCTCAGTCGGTCCTGACTCTTAGCGACCCCATGGACTGTGGCCTACCAGGCTCCTCCGTCCATGGGATTTTCCAGGCAAGAGTACTGGAGTGGGGTTCCCGCACGGCAGAAAGTCCCAAAGTGTGGTCCCCAGACCAGCAGCATCAGCTGGGAACTTGTTAGAAATGAAAAACTGCCAGCTCCACTCTGGACCTCCAGAGGGGGAGCCAAGCCACCTGTACCTTAACAAGCCATCCAGGTGACTGATGCGCAGGTAATTTGAGAAGCTCTGGCTTGGAGTTGGGCTTCTCCCTATTTAATGTGCATGGGCCTCACCTGGGGATCTTGTTAAGGCGTAGATTCTGCAGGTCTGAGAGCTGAGGTTCTGCCTTTCTAACAGGCTCTTGGATCATGCTGGTGTTAGTTCTCTGGGGACCACCCCTGAGTATCAAAGGCTTAGAGAGTAGTATGAGGTTGGAGCACTTTAACATGCAGCTTCCTGGGCTCACCCCCTCCCCATTTAAGGTGGATGAGGCTTTGGAGACTACATTTAACCCACAGTTCAGGTGATTCTGATGTTGCGGGTGGGAGGTTCCATGCATCATTGGATGTTCAGCAACGTCCCTGGCCTCTACCCACTAGACGCCACTGTCACAAACTTGTGCATGCAATCCTGACAATCAAAAGTGTCCCCAGGTATTGCAAAATGACCCCTAGTTGAAAGGCATGGGCCTAGGTCCCTTGTTCAATCCCTGTTAAGGGGCTTCAAGCATCACAGCTCCTTGGCTGTGACACCTGCGGTCCTTTAACTGAAGCCCTGTAATAGCATTGACACGATAGAGGCTGGACACTGTGCTGGGAATTTACGTAGTACATCTCGTCTTACTCGGAGGCAGGTCAGTGATGCCTCTTAACAGATAAGTAAACTGAAGCTCAGAAAGGTTAAGGAAGTTGCCGGTAATCACACAGCTAGCACGTGACTAAGCAAACCCTATGCCCTCATCAGCGTGTTCTGCATCTTCTATGCTAAGAAGGTTTGCTTTAACCAACCTGTCCAGGAAAGCGGAATACACCTTCCGTGTTGTTCGTTGTTGTTCAGTCACTGAGTCACGTCTGACTCTTTGGAACCCCACGGTCTGTAGCCCACCAGGCTCCTCTGTCCATGGGATTTCCCAGGCAAGAATACTGGAGTGGGTTGCCATTTCCTTCTGCAGGGGATCTTCCCAACCCAGAGATCAAACCCGCATCTCCTGCTTGGCTGGGAGATTCTTTACCACTGAACCACCTGGGATCAAAAGTCCCTGACCCTGGGCTGTAATTCATAAACTAGTTAATACATTTTTCTTTTCAGACTTAAAATATTGACAGCACCTCTTTTTACCCGGGTCTTAAATCTATTTGGAGAGAAATCACTTTATGGTCTTTGAGGAGCACTTGGCCTTTGTTACAGAAGTTTTTAAAGTTTCCTATTAGATTGAACCATATGAAATAATCTGACTATTTTGGCCGACAGAAACTGCAGTTACACCTGGGTCAGCCTTGCTAACAGTGTTATGCAATGAACTTCATGAACCAGAGGCTCAGTTTCAATAACTAGTTACAAGTGGCCAATCTTGTTTCTTCATACAGCTGTTGCCCTGCCCTGGATTATTTTGACGCACCTCAGACATGTACAGTCTACAAATAGCCATCCCCAAACTACTAGAACATGGCTTCCCACGTGGCTCAGTGACAAAGAACCCGCCTGTCCATGCAGGAGAGTCTGATCCAATCCCTGGGTTGGAAGATCCCCTGGAAGAGAGTATGGCAACCCCACTCCAGTATCCTTGCCCAGAGAATCCTATGGACAGAGGAGACTGGTGGGCTACATTCCATGGGGTTGTAAAGAGCTGGACGTGACTGAGCATGAATGCATACAAACTACTAGAATACTCTTTAAAGCTTTAATTTCATCTTCACACCTTAAAAACGTCCCTTAAATGTTCATTTAGTGTTGGTGCATCCCAAGGTCTTAAATGGAGTTTACAGTATGTTTAATCAGGATCCCAGAAAGTCCTGGTGCTGCAGACCATCTCAAGTCTTTTAGTCTCTGGTTTTGTTTTTTGCTTCATGTTTCAGGTTGAAACGGTGGCATTTTAACCTGGAGAGCAGTGACACTTGAAGTGTGGTCTGTGACTTCCTGCTGAGTTGAGTCAAAATAAGTTCAGAAACAGAGCATTTAAAAGTAACTCAGCAAACACCCAGCTTGATGTCATATCTGAAACGTTTGGGCTTTTACTGTCTTATTCCACTTTTCTTATGCTTTGTGTTTATTTTATTAAAAGTGCTGGTCTGAGGGATCAGAAGTTATTTCACAAACCCGGCCTTCCCCGCGTCGTTTGAGAGGCGCTGTTGCAAAGTCCGGATCTTGACAGTCGTGTCCCTGTCATGTTCCATGTCCCTTTGTCCCCTGTGCTTCCTGAAAATTGGTGCGGAGGACGCTCAAGACCAGAGTGTGCGTGGCTTCTAATCTGTAATGTTTGGACTTTTTCTGGCGGGAGTGGGGGGTAGGTGAAATAGGCCCAATCCTGCTCTGTTATAAGGCTTGTGTGCTCAGTCGTGTCCAACTCTGCGACCCCATGGACTGAAGCCTGCCAGGCTCCTCTGTCCATGGGATTTCCCAGGCAAGCGTGTTGGAGTGGGTTGGCATTTCCTCCTCCAGGGGATCTTCCCGATCACGGTGCTTATATTTGAGAAATCAAGTAATACTTTCCATTGTCTCGATTTCAGCTTTGGAACTAGATAATGATGTTCCCAAACCACCTTGTCCCTCTGCTGATGGCAGTGACGTCCAGAAAGCCCCTGTCTCGGCTCTTCCCCCCGAGTCAAAGGAACCAACAGCAGCCCTTGGGGAGAGGACCTTCAACTGCTGTTATCCAGGTAAAGGGTGGACTTGACGTGCTGAGCCCCTTCTCTGTACCTGAGCTCACATGAGTTCACTGACTTGCTGGAATTCCAGGTTCTTTGTAACTTCCTCTTTGAGGTTCTGTTAAGGGAACCTGTTTTTCTTTTCTAGGTTGCCACTTCAAAACTGTTCATGGCATGAAAGATCTGGACCGCCACCTAAGAATCCACACAGGTAGGTGCCCGTTCGTTTGTTCAAAACTTGCATGTTGAAAAAAACTCCGAGAACACGGACGTATGCTGGTGAGCTGGACACAGAAGGTCTCTGCCTCATGACGCGATCCAGTGGGAGGGGCTGGGACCTGAAAAGTTCCAAGAGCAGTGATGGTAACTGACAGGCGGGGGGAGACTGTCGTAAGCTGGTGATGGCAGACTTTTTGGAAGAAGAGGCCCTTCGGGTAGGAAGAATGGCTGAGGAATCGGGCGAGGAGAGGGAAGGACTCCAGGCGGAGGAAATTGCTGTGCAAAGGCGTAGACGGAGCAGAATGGGTGTGGGTTACGGTTGGAGAGGCGGGCAGAGGGAGGGTCAGCACAGAAGCCCTGTGGCCGTAGGGGTCGTGGATAAGAGCAATGAGGCTGCTTCTGGATGGAAGGTGCCTTCTGAACAACCACACTGTTGAGAATGCAGAGAAACCAGGTGTGCTGGAGCAAAGGCATGACCTAGAAGCAGGCTCTGCACACTGCGTACGGCCTGTTGTCATGCCCGGCTTGTCTGTTGCCTGTGGCTGCTGTTACAAATAATATAAGAGTAAGCCCATCATATATTAACAGCTGCATGAAAAATAACGGTTTTCTGGCCCTACAGTGAAGTTACTGAATAGTCGCTGGAGACCGCATGGTGCACAGAGCTGGAGACACCCTGTCTAGTTCGTTACAGAAACTTTGCCACCCTCTGGTCTCCAGTGTTGACCCTGTACTAGCCTGTCTGAGTTGAGATAATGATCTCTTTGCTCTCACAGAAACCAGACTGAACGACTTAAACACAATCAGATTTCTCTTTCTCAAGTACAATTTAAGAAGCCAGATAGTCCCCTGCTGGCAGGATATAGCTGTCATCCTAACAAACAGCTTCGTCTCCTCATCTGAGGCAGCTGCTCTGGACCTCGGTCTCTCAGCTGGTGAAAACTGAAGCGGGAGGAAGGTTCACAGCCTCCCCCAGGCCAGGCCCCTGAAGCAGCCTCCCTGGTGACTAGCCGGATAATGAGCAGGACTCAGTCATGATCGCATCAGGCACGAAGTGAGGCTGGGGAATGCCTTCAAGAAGGGCAGCCAGATGCCCAGCTGAAACCTGAGGCTCCATTGTCAAGAAGACAGCTTTCTGGACACCTAGTCTCTCTTGGAAATGGACAGTGGGCTGTGGAAGCTAGAGAGCAAAGGGCCGGCTTTGCCTGCGAAGGGTGGATTGTGAATGGCCTCCTCGTGAAGCCTTGGCAGGTAGGGCTGCCAGCATAATGGCAGTCGCCCGCAGACTGCGGGAGCCGTTTGAACAAAGATGAGACTCCCCATCAAGGGGGCCGCGTTAGGCAACTTCAAAGTGGGTGGCTCAGTCTGAGGATAACCAAGCAGTGCTTCTCCATTTGGGGCAGTGCCACTCGGGTGGGTGGAGGCCAAAACCTGCAATGAACAGGATGGGCCCTGCGAAGGGTTTTCAGGCCCCTATGTCCCCAGTACCAGGTGGACCTAGAGAGACAGGTGGGGGCTGGATGAATGTTTTATTGGAGTTATACAGAGCATGAGGGGGACACGGAAAGGACAAGGTGAGGCCATGTCCTTGGTGGGGCTCCCTAAGTCAGGGGTGGAGATGCTGGGCAGGCCCATGCTGCCTCTGGAAAGCAGGAGTGGGACCTGGGGCGCTCACAGCATCTTCCCCCACGGTTGCATAAAGCCAACGTATTTCTGTCCTCTGACAGTTCGAATGTGGCGGCCAGCCCCCATGGTTCAGGGACTCAGGGTCCTGTTTTGTTGTTTAGATATCCCAAAGATTGGTGTGGTTTCAAATGGCTTGTGTTAATTGATCAGTCATGTCCAACTCTTTGTGACCCCATGGACTGTAGCCCACCGGGCTCCTCCGTCCATGGGATTGCCTCCGTCCAGGCAGGAATACTGGAGTTGGTTGCCTTCTCCAGGGGATCTTCCCAACCCAGGGATCGAACCCGGGTCTCCTACACTGCAGGCAGATTCTTTACTGTCTGAGTCACCAGGGAAGCCCTACTCCCACCTTTAAAGGCAGCATCCTAGAAGTTACTCACATCATTTCAGTTGATTCCCAATTGACCAGAACTTAGTCGCGTGGCAATTCTTAGCTGTGGAAATGAAGTCCAGGAGCTTGAAGTCTTGAATCTGTGTGGTAAGTGCCCAGCTACAAAGAGACGGTTCTATTACCAAGAAAAAGAGCTCACATATGGACCACACGGCCTCTCAGACGCAGCTGTAGGAGGGAGGTGGGGAGGGCAGTGTGTGTGCAGGTGATTGCTTGAGGCTGAAGCTGGACCTTTGCCAAATGGGTAGAACGCTGATTTTCCAACCACCGTTTGAGATCCTTTATACTTCAAACCTGAAGATCCCCCGAAGAGTTTTTTAATTGACAGTTACTGCGTTAGAAGTTAAAACCAAAACTTTAAATTTATTCATTTAAAAGTAGCAGTAAGCCCATTATATATAAACACTTCTATGAGAAGTAACTTCCAAAACAAAGCAAGTAAACAGTGTATATACATTTGCAAACAAGTCTTATTTCACAGTTTAGCTGAACTCTCATCCCTCTACCCCAGTATCCGGTCTATTGCCATGTTTGGTGGGAAGGTGAGAGGACAATCTGGCCTCACAGAATGTAATTGGAAATGGAGTATTTCGATAGTCTTTTTCAGGTAGTTCAGTTCAGTCGCTCAGTCGTGTCTGACTTTTTGTGACCCCATGAATTGCAGCACGCCAGGCCTCCCTGTCCATCACCAACTCCCGGAGTTTACCCAAACCCATGTCCATCGAGTCGGTGATGCCATCCAGCCATCTCATCCTCTGTCGACCCCATCTCCTGCTCCCAATCCTACCCAGCATGAGGGTCTTTTCGAATGAGTCAACTCTTCGCATGAGGTGGCCAAAGTATTGGAGTTTCAGCTTCAACATCAGTCCTTCCAATGAACACCCAGGATTGATCTCTTTTAGGATGGATTGATTGGATCTCCTTGCAGTCCAAGGGACTCTCAAGAGTCTTCTCCAACACCACAGTTCAAAAGCATCAATTCTTCAGCACTCAGCTTTCTTCACCGTCCAACTCTCACATCCATACGTGACCACTGGAAAAACCATAGCCTTGAATAGAAGGACTTTTGTTGGCAAAGTAATGTCTCTGCTTTTAAATATGCTATCTAGGTTGGCCATAACCTTCCTTCCAAGGAGTAAGTGTCTTTTAATTTCATGGCTGCAGTCACCATCAGCAGTCATTTTAGAGCCCCAAAAAATAAAGTCTGACACTTTTTCACTTTTTCCTCATCTATTTCCCATGAAGTGAGGGGACCAGATGCCATAATCTTAGTTTTCTGAACGTTGAGCTTTAAGCCAACTTTTTCACTCTCCTCTTTCACTTTCATCAAGAGGCTCTTTAGTTCTTCTTCACTGCCTGCCATAAGGGTGGTGTCATCTGCATATCTGAGGTTATTGATATTTCTCCCAGCAATCTTGATTCCAGCTTGTGCTTCGTCCAGCCCAGAGCGTTTCTCATGATGTACTCTGCATAGAAGTTAAATAAGCAGGGTGACAATATACAGCCTTGACGTACTCCTTTTCCTATTTGGAACCAGTCTGTTGTTCCATGTCCAGTTCTAACTGTTGCTTCCTGACCTGCATACAGGCTTCTCAAGAGACAGGTCAGATGGTCTGGTATTCCCATCTCTTTCAGAATTTTCCACAGTTTATTTTGATCCACACAGTCAAAGGCTTTGGCATAGTCAATAAAGCAGAAATAGATGTTTTTCTGGCACTCTCTTGCTTTTTCGATGATCCAGCGGATATTGGCAATTTGATCTCTGGTTCCTCTGCCTTTTCTAAAACCAGCTTGAACATCTGGAAGTTCACGGTTCACGTATTGCTGAAGCCTGGCTTGGAGAATTTTGAGGATTACTTTACTAGCGTGTGAGATGAGTGCAATTGTGCGGTAGTTTCAGCATTCTTTGGCATTGCCTTTCTTTGGGATTGGAATGAAAACTGACCTTTTCCAGTCCTGTGGCCACTGCTGAGTTTTCCAGATTTGCTGGCATATCGAGTGCAGCACTTTCACAGCATCATCTTTCAGGATTTGAAATAGTTCAACTGGAATTCCATCACCTCCACTAGCTTTGTTCGTAGTGATGCTTTCTAAGGCCCACTTGACTTCACATTCCATGTCTGTCTCATCGTGATTATCTTCAATTTGGGAAAATGTGGCTTTTGCCAACTTCTGTAATTATTCCAAATGTTGATCCATTTCATTGTACCATAGAAGAAAAATCATGTTTCATTATGAATCTCAGTAGAAATACTTAAAGCTAGGATGCTGCAGGCCTGGGGTAGTGAGGATATATGTTTTGAAATCCAAACTTTGTAGAATCCAAAAGTTATCATCACAGTAACTTTTCTTGACATGACCGGCTCACTTACTATATTTAAGGAAAAATCTGCTGCTGCTAAGTCGCTTCAGTCATGTTCGACTCTTCACGACCCCATGGACTGCAGCCCACCAGGCTCTTCCATCCATGGGGTTCTCCAGGCAAAAGTACTGGAGTGGGTTGCCATTGCCTTCTCCGAAGGAAATATCTGCCAAATGCCAACTCTGAAATAACCATGGTTTTTTAGTTCTTTCAAGTCAACATGGTGCAGCGTAGGGAAAGCATGCAGTGCAGTCACCCCTCAAGCAGTTGTTGTCAGGACAGCCAAGTATTTTGGTTTACAGCACACTTTTTGTAGTGTAATTGACATCTTTAATAGGGAAATTTATCATTCAAATTCCAAATATACTAAATAAGTTAAAGTCTATAACTTACTAGGAAATATAGGGGACAAATTTATGGTGAAAATAGACAGGTAAACACAATTAGCAAAGTCCACCAAGGAGGCAGATTAAATATGACTAAAGTTAAAACTTCCACTAAGACATCATTATGACTAAAGTTAAACTTCCACTGAGACATCATTAAGTTAAATTTGCAACATAGGGCAGAGTTCATCTTCAGAACACATAAGGATGCCTGCAAATCAATGACAGCTCTAACAGAAAAGGATCTGAACAAGCAGTCACTGAAACAGAAGTGCCAATATTCAGATGAAAAGCCCACAAGAGTAAAGTCCAAAAGAAACAAGAACTGTGTTTTCCTCAGAATGGGCTAGCTGAAAAGTACTCAATTAAGACTGTGAATCATGGAACACGGCACTTAATTCAAGCCTCGTCGCACCGGGCCTCCCCACGGCCCAAGTCAGGATGGAGTTCTCTTCAGGGAGAAGCCTGGGGTGAAGGGTTAGGGAGCGATGGGGGTGTGGGAACTGATGAGAGTGCTGGCAGTGGCAGAACTGGTTTCAGAGAAGTTTTGCGTGTTCTCTCCAGGCCCCTGGCTGTCTTATGTGCTCTATATAGTTCATCTATATGCTTTCGCAATTGTCCTGGTAGATTATCATATGCAAATCGTGTTTGTCTTTCTACTCCATCTAGAGTGCCTTGGTGCTCGGGTCACAGTTGAAGAGTAGTGGTGAAGTAAACCACTGACTCGAATGAAATATCTTGATTCCCCTCCCCCGCTTTGGCCGCTTCGCAAGAGCGCCTTTCAGGATCTTAGCACCCCAACCAGGGATCGACCCCAGACCCTCTGTAGTGAAAGCACCCAGTCTTAACCGCTGGACTGCCAGGGAATTACTTGGATTTTTTTTTAACCACCGTTTGTGGTTCAAGTCCTTAGGATCCTTGTGGAAATCATTTTGTCATGTTTAGGAAGTTTTTGTTTGCTTTTATTCCAAGTCTGTGGAAGTGGGTTTGGGTCTTGGGATGTGTATTCTTTGGCTTTGGGTTTTTTCATCAAGAATGATAGTTGAGGGGCTTCCCTGGTGGCTCGGTGGTAAAGAATCCACCTGCCAATGCAGGAGATGCAAGAGACGTGGATTTGATCCCTGGGTCAGGAAGATCCCCTGGAGAAGGAAATGGCAACTCACCCCAGTATTCTTACCTGGGAAGTCCCATTTGCAGAGGAACCTGGTGGGTTACAGTCCTTGGGATCACAGAAAAGTTGGACATGATTTAGCGACTAAATTATAAAAAAAACAAGTGATGGTGGAATTTCACATGTTTTGCACTTAAGATAGTCATCTGGCGTTTAACCTCATAAAGGACATTGAGTTCCAATGTTTGTTTTATCCCACTCTATGTTTCTTCACTCAGTATTGATGTCAAGGTTTCTATCATGAACAGAGTTGAGACATTTTTTTTCTTTCCCTCTGCTATTAAACAGTTGAACATGGAAACATTTTTGCTGGAAAATTGGGTGGAAGGTGACCACAGTACTCCGTTTACGACTTTCTTTTCCCAGAGGCTGGAGAATGCATAGACTAGGCTGTGATGACAGTGTCCATCTCAGCAGCCACGGAGGCCAGCTCCGCTCAGCCCTGTGTCCCCAGAGTCAGTGGCAGCTCCATGCCTTGTGGTCTCCCCTCCAGGACCCAGCTGTCTGGAGTACGCCACCTAAAGGCACTCTTAACCCTTTTTTCCTGCTGTGGACTCCTGGCAATTTTGTGAAGCTTACAGAGCCCTCCCAGAATAATATTTTTAAACATAATAAAGTCACATTAAACTATATTTAAGTACAGCTGCTATCAAAATGTTCATTGTATAGTATTTTAATAGACTACCCTTGCTTTCCTGAAGAGTGAAAGTGAAGTCGCTCAGTCGTGCCCGACTCTTTGCAATTCCATGGACTGTAGCCCACGAGTCTCCTCCGTCCATGGGGTTTTCCAGGCAAGAATTCTGGAGTGGGTTGCCATTTCCTTCTCCAGGGGATCTTCCTGACCCAGGGATCAAACCCAGGTCTCGCTCATGGTAGGCAGACGCTTTGCCGTCTGAGCCACCAGGAAAGTCCTGAAGAGTGGTACAGACTGAACAGGTCACCACCACCTGTGAGCTCATTAGGAATTCAGAATCTCAGACCCACCCAGACCCACTGACCCCAAAACTGCATTTTACTCCTTGTTTCTATGAATTCGGTTTGAGAAATGGGGGAGATAGCGGTCGAAGGGTACAAACCTGCAGTTCTTATAAGAGGAATGAATTCTCGGAATGTACTGGAATGGTAAATTCCAGTTAGAGGTAAAGGAACTAAAAATTTAATCCTTTCTCCTACAAGGTCTTAAAACTCCCTAAATTTTATCAACGGGGCCCAAATTAAGGATCCTTGCTCTTCCCAGGAAATAAATCCAATATTTTATAATAACCTTAAGTGTAATGTAACTTTAAAAACTGTGAATCACTGTGTTGTGCCCCTGAATCATAGTTCAAAACACAAACAACCCCTGATCTGGAATGTTACAGGTCACCCTGGATGAGAGAAGCAAGTGTAGCCAACCAGACACTGGCTCCTTTGGTTTTTTGTTTGGGGCTTTTTTGGCCGTACCACGTGGCTTGCAGGACCTTAGTTCACAGACCCGTGATTGAACCTATGGCCCTAGTAGAAGTGCAGAGTCCCGACCATTCGACCACCTGGGATTCCCAAGATACTGGCTCTTAAAAACGTTTGCTCCTCTCCATTGTGCAGAGCCAGTCCCATGCCCAGGCCGACAGTGATGGGATCATGCAGCCTAATGCTCCTGAGAAGGACAGTAAATATTTGAGCAAAAAACGGTTGACGTTGGGGCACATCTCTAACGTAGCAGTTTTTCTAAATTTGTTATTTCTCTGTTTTCTTTCTTAACTCAGACTGTAATTTTGCATCTTCCTGGACCATCACCATTTTATTGAGTCATCTAAACTGATGGTGGGCCTCCCTGGTGGTTCAGACGATAGAGAATTCACCTGCAAAGCAGGAAACACAAGTTCTTTCCCTGGGTCGGGAAGATCCCCTGGAGAAGGGAATCGCTATCCCCTCCAGTATTCTTGCCTGGAGAATCCCATGGACAGAGGAGCCTGGTGGGCTACAGTCCATGGGGTCGTAAAGAGTCAGACACGACTAAGTGACTAAGCACACACATGCACACAAGTTGGTTGGGGTAAAGTCTGACTTACTAGTCATGATGAAGTTTGTCTGTCCGTCCCCTTTCTTCTTTCCAGTGTCTATTGAATGGATCGTAACCAGGCACAGTGTTGTTCCCTTCCCCCCAGGACATTTGGTAATATCTGAAGACATTTTTGACTCTCAGAACTGGAGAGGAAGGTGCTACTGGCATCTTGTGGGGGAGGGGTAAGGGATACTGCTAAACATTTTACAATGCCCGAGACAGGGCACAGCAGAGATTACCTGGCCCCAGACGGTTGTAGTGGCAACATTGAAAACACTGGTCTATTGGTATCTTTTCTTTGCGCAAACCTCCCTTTTCATTAGCCATTTTTTTTGTTTTTATTGATCAAGTGCTGTTTGTTTTCATTTCTAGTTTTGGGGTGTTTTTTAGTATTTATTTGACTGTGCTAGGTCTTAGTTGTGGGACATGGACTCCTCAATTTTCGTTGCAGCATGAGGCATCAAGTTCCCTGACCAGGGATCAAACCTGGGCCCCTGGCATTGGGCGCACAGAGTCTTAGCCACGGGGCCACCAGAGAAGTTCCATTTCTCCTAGTTTCTCGAGTTGCATATGGTTCACTTGCTTTCAGCCTTTGGAACTGAAGTTCAGACATTCTTCTGAAAAGTGATTAGGCTCTGGGTTTTGATACGTGGAGCTCTCACTGTCCATCTCTTTAAGAGTTTGTAATCTAATTGTGACTCTTGAGCAAAAGTTGTTTTAAAATATGTCCTGCAGTTTTCTTTGAAAAACCCTTTGTGAAACCATGTTCGAGTCATAAGTTAGACTCACGTCTACTTGGTGAGTTCTGTCTCTTCCATATGAAATCTGTAGTGGTTTTCACCGTGATTTGCTTTGCCAAATGCTGATGTTTCTGATGCCTTTCAGCATTTTCCTAGAGCACTGTGGATCAGTCTCTACTTCTCTTTCATTTTATTTGTGTACCTCAGACAGTAAAGAATCTGCCTGCAACGCAGGGGACCTGGGTCAGTCCCTGGGTCTGGCGGATCCCCTGGAGAAGGGCGTGGCTGCCCACTCCAGTGTTCTTCTCTGGAGAATTCCATGGGCAGAGGGCCTGGCGGGCTACAGTCCATGGGGTCACAGAGTTGGACATGACTGAACAACTAACACTTTCCCTTTTCAAGAGTATTAAGCTGACTTTTAAAAAAATGTAATTGGCGTTTTTAACAGGAAATTTAATCCATTTGTACTAAATGTTCAGTCTGACTTTTACCTTATTTTCCGTTCGGTTGTGTCCCGTTTTTCATCCTTGCTTCTCTTTTCTGGTTTGAAAGCAGTCCTTCCCCTCTCATCACTTACACCCCGCACCTTGTCCGCTTACCTTTCTGCTGCTGTTCTGATGTACACGGTTCAAGTGTGATGCCTTCTGTCATCTGTCAACTGGCTTTATTTTCTCTTCCCACTGAATGCGAGTTCAAGTGTGTGTGTGTGAGTCTCTCAGTCGTGTCCGACTCTTTGCAACCCCATGGACTGTAGTCCGCCAGCTCCTCTGTCCATGGGATTCTCCAGGCAAGAATACTGGAGTGGGTTGCCATGCCCTCCTCCAGGGGATCTTCCCAACCCAGGGATCGAACCCAGGTCTCCAGCACTGCAGGCAGATTCTTCACCACCTGAGCCACCAGGGAAGCAAGGTCAAGTACGGGGTCTTGTTTCAGTAATTTCTGTGGAACTCTGCAGGTACTCTTCCCATCTTGCGACCATCCGGTGTTGTCTGAGGAGCTGTGTGCTCATCTGGGCCTTTTTTTTTCCTGAAAGCTTTAGGATGTCATCATTCTTGGGCTTCGGACATTGTCCCACCCTGCCTCTAAGACCCAGGCAGGTAGGTGCCGCTGCTGCTTGTGGTTTAGCACAAGTAAGGGAAGCGCCAACCTGACCGTTCTCCAGGCGGTTCATCAGCGAGGGAGCCGGAAAGCCGGTCCAGTTCCCCGCCGCCCCCGCCCCCTCCGATCTTGACTGCTTCCAGGAACGCTCTCATTTTCCCAAACAAGGTTTGGCCTATGACCTCCTTTCAGCCTGATTTTATCTCTGCTCCTCGGGAGGCTTCACGAGTTCTGAGCCGTGAATGAAACAGCACCCCTTCTTGTGTTCCATGGTGCTCATCTAGACCTCAGTGTCTTCCTGTCTCCGGGCGTTTGGTCAGAAGGAAAAAGCAGAGCCCGGGGCTCAGACTGCCTTCTTGGTCGGATCTCTCTGCCGGCATCCTGATGGACAAAACCCCTGAAGCCGTGACTCTTGCTTGTGTGTTTGCAGGAGACAAGCCGCACAAGTGTGAGTTCTGTGACAAGTGCTTCAGCCGGAAGGACAACCTGACCATGCACATGCGGTGCCACACGAGTGTGAAGCCCCACAAGTGCCACCTGTGCGACTACGCAGCCGTGGACAGCAGCAGCCTCAAGAAGCACCTGCGCATCCACTCAGACGAGCGGCCCTACAAGTGCCAGCTCTGCCCCTACGCCAGCCGCAACTCCAGCCAGCTCACCGTGCACCTCCGCTCCCACACGGGTAAGTGCCAGGCCTCTCTGGATCTCTGAGCCCTCAATGTTCATTTAGTTAAAGCACAGGCAACCTAAATGGCTGCAGGGTGTGAGTAAAGAAATTTCGAGCTTCTCTGTTGATACCAAGTGTGTGGTTTCTCCCACCGGGACGACAGCTTCTAGTAAAACACTGGAAGTCTGACAGCTGAGTTTTCTAACTTGCCTGCGCAGAATACAGCTGGGGGTGATTATCCAATTCAACATGCAGGAAGCAAAGGGTGTATCTCAATAAAAGTCTGATGAATAAACTAGGTGTTTCTGTCATTCAATGTCAACTCTGATTGTGTGGCTTAATTCAGAAACATGTAGCCATGTGTAAAACGGCTGGCTAGCGGGAAGCTGGTGTGTAGCACAGGCTGCTCAGCTGGTGCTCTGTGTTGACCTGGCAGGGTGGGAAGAGCAGGGTGGGATGGAGGCTGAAGAGGGGGGATATATGTGTACATACAGCTGATGCACTTTGTTGTACATGACATTGTAAAGCAATTATACTCCAATTAAAAAAAGAAACATGTAGCAAACTTACCTGAATGTAATCACAAACTTCTAGAAATTGGGCTTTGCAGAAAAGCTTTTCCCTCCCTGTGTGAGACCCTGTTGAAATAATGAGATAGAACCAACCAACCCATCACAGTGCATAAAAAGGGGGATTGGGAAGCTCATAAGGAGAGTCAGAAAATTGGAATTTCCAATGAATTCATGGCAAATGGCAAGCAGACGGGCCTATACTGACATCCAAAATTGAGTCAACAGACCTGTGTCCCAGCAGACAAGTGGGAGGCAGCCATAGAGCTGGGAGCTAATCTTTGCAGCCAGCGTCTGACTGCCTTGGGTATTCTGGGCTTGGAACTGATATAGGCTGCAGAGGTCAGAGGAGCAGCTGAAGCCTCTTGGCATGATGGCCCAAACTGTCAAGTAACAGGTAAAACACACCTGATGTCTCGTCCTTAAACCGATCTCTTCTTCCTAACTGTGAAGTGTCATCTGTGGATTATGAGTCATCCGCAGGAAATAAGTGGTATGAAATGTGCCAAGTCTAACAAATAACAAATCCTGGAGACAACAGGGTACTTGCATAACTCACGAGAATTTTTTAGTTCTCATTGGCATCTACCCACTGGCAGGAACGTTGCATCCAAGAAGAGTTCTATTAGAAACGGTAGTCAGAACAAAGCAGTATGAATTGAACCTGGGGTTGTTGGCTATAAGGTCCAACTTTTCAGAGAGCAGGAAAAAAGCTGGAGAACTGACAATCAGAAGATAGAAGTCTGGTTTCTGACAAGGTCAGGAAGAAAAGAAAAGTGAGAAAATCAAGTGAAATAAAGCCGTTTCTCAAGCAAGGAGAGGTAGTGTAGCAAAGAGAAAGGCATGCTTAAACCTCTCAAGCTGATGGACTAAACATTAAAGCTAATACTCGTTTGAGAGCGTGATGCTAGATGAGTCAAAATTACAACCAACAGAATGCAGGAGAAGTTTGGGGAAAGGATGGTTGTGTAGGATATGTAACAGTCTCATCTTTGCCTATAATCAGCTGACAGTGATGTTTAAATTAACAGCCTCCAAAGAACTAGTACAGGGGAGGCTATGGCATTTAATGATTTGTCTCCTGCTACTGTATTCATGGGCTAATTTCATAAATAAAATTCAGTCTGTTGGTGTGAAACTGCAAAACTTTAGTACAAGCCAGTTAACTGATGTAATAATACAACTTAGAGTGAAAAGTAAAAGTGTTAGTTGCTCAGTCATGTCCAACTCTTTGCAACCCCATGGACTGTAACCCTGCCAGGCTCATCTGTCCATGGAATTCTCTAGGCAAGAATACTGGAGTGGGTAGCCATTCCCTTCTCCAGGGGATCTTCCCTACCCAGGGATCAAACCCAGGTCTTCCACGTTGCAGGCAGATTCTTTACTGTCTGAGCCACTGGGGAAGCCCAAACACCAAAGTGAGCATGTTTATAAATCTTGATTTGAAACAGTTTTTGTATCACATAACCACACCTCTTCTTCTGTGTCCAAATCTGGGATGTCAAGTGAGTTTAAATCTGAAACTGAAATGTCATGAAGAGGGTAGACTTGGATGTGGTGATGCTCTTTGGCCATGGTCAAATAACTTGGCCTCTCTGAGCCTCAGTTACCCCATCTGTTAAAGTGGAGGTAGTACTCACATATAGGATTGCCGTGAGGATTAAACACGTTAATACCCAGTGTTCTCAAGTGGTGGCAGTATGAGGTGACAAGTAATTGGAGTTTTAAAGACCCAGCTGTCTGCCACCAGGTGTTCTGAACGCATGTTTGGGGGGGAGCTCTGTGTTGCCTGCCTGCTCTAATGGAACCGCACCTTCCCGTTGCCAGGGGACACCCCCTTCCAGTGCTGGCTCTGTAGCGCCAAGTTCAAAATCAGCTCGGACTTGAAAAGGCACATGATCGTGCACTCCGGGGAGAAGCCTTTCAAGTGCGAGTTCTGTGATGTACGCTGCACCATGAAGGCGAACCTGAAATCGCACATCCGAATCAAGCACACCTTCAAGTGCCTGCACTGCGCCTTCCAGGGCCGGGACCGGGCCGACCTGCTGGAGCACAGCCGGCTGCACCAGGCCGACCACCCCGAGAAGTGTCCCGAGTGCAGCTACTCGTGCTCCAGCGCGGCCGCCCTGCGCGTGCACAGCCGCGTGCACTGCCCCGACCGGCCCTTCAAATGCGACTTCTGCAGCTTCGACACCAAGCGGCCCAGCAGCCTGGCCAAGCACATCGACAAGGCGCACCGGGACGAGGCCAGGACGGAGAACCGGGCCCCGCCGGGCCGGGAGGGGCCACGGGAGGGCGGCGGGCCGCCAGTGGCCAAGATCGTGACGCACAGGGCCTTCCGCTGCGAGACGTGCGGGGCGGCCTTCGTCAGGGACGACTCTCTGCGGTGCCACCGGAAGCAGCACAGCGACCACGGTGAGAACCAGAGCTCAGGCCTGGTCACCTTCCCACCCGAGAGCGGCGCCCCCCGGGCAGCTGGGCGCGCTGGTCTCCGTCGGGCCGCTCGAGGCGCCCTTGGAGTCCAGCCAGTGCCTCTAGTCCCCCCAAGAGTGTGGTCAGCCGGCCGGATCTCTGGACGCAACGCCGCGGCCCAGCCCTGGAGCCGGGCTGGACACCCACTCCGGGGACGCCTGCTTCCACCCAGAGGCCTGCAGAGGCCGTGGCCGCGGTCACCGTGGTGTGAGGGCAGGCGCCAAGGCAGCCCTGCGAAGACACCTCCCCCAAGCCCACCGCTCGTATCTGTCTTCCCTCCAAGCATCGTCTAAGCAGGTTTACTCGGTTCCAAGGTCGGGGGTCCACTGGGCACTGAGCTGTCCGATAGGGATGGTTCCTTCATGATGGATTCCAGCTCTAAAACTGAGCCGCCCCTGATGGGATCATGAAACAAACGAATTAGACCAGTGGAAAAACGAACACTACACTGATCCGTAGAGCAGGCTAGGGGGGTGGCGGGGTATGTGGAGGGTCTGGGGTGGCCGGAAAAGTTCTATTTCTTAACCTGGGTGGTGGTTTCTAAGAGTATCCGCCTTACATGTTTTCTGTGTGGTTCCTTTTATCTGTTGTCTTATAATAAAAAGGCAAGCTGGTCTGTAGAATGGTGTCAGAGGGACACTGCATTTTTGTGATCAATCACAGATGGGTGCCAGCGGGGTTCTCCAGTGCCCTCCGCCCAGTGGTGATCTCACTGTAAATGCACCTAGGATTTCTGAGCGCCTTAGTGCCGCCGTGAAGCAAAATGCAGTTTGGCCTGTAGGTGGCGCCAGAGGTCAGGCTAACACTAGCTCAGCCAGTAATTGTGAAATTCAAGATTTGCGTTACCTGTGTTCATAAAAAGAGAGTAGCGGCCCGGTGGGTCCTGGGCTTCGTTGTGGGACATGGCGATGTGTGGAAAAGCCTGGGACTACTGTCTTTCATCACAGTAAGCACTTGGTGTTTGCTGAACCAACAAATAAGGGAAACCCCAAGCCTCTTGTAAAGGGACATTTAACTTGAAACTTAAGAGGTCTTGGAATGCCAGCGGATATATGATTTATCCAAAGTTTCTTTCTTCTTTTCTTCAGATAAGGTCTTTGTTTAATACAGATTCTTGTGTGCTCTCATCAAGCTAAATATCTGGGCCGTTAAAACACTGAATACGTCCGTTTTTGATAAACTAGGAACAGGGATATGAAAACAAATTTTTTATAGATTGTAAAGGTGACTATTTCACTTATGAAATAGACATACAGAGCTTATTTTAGAAGGTTTGAACAAAGCTGATTCCATTTGTCTCAAGGCCAGCGATAACGACTTTAAGAAGAAAAGATAGCAGAGAGAATTAATCCTTTTTTGTTTTAGAGCTATCTTCAGTTGTGCAGAAGTGTTTCATTCCTGGTTGCTGGTGCATTGTACAGATTCTATTGTCACCTTTTGCCGTTTGTCATGAGTTC
This sequence comes from Okapia johnstoni, assembly GCA_024291935.2. Lineage (NCBI taxonomy): Eukaryota > Metazoa > Chordata > Mammalia > Artiodactyla > Giraffidae > Okapia > Okapia johnstoni. Next base: position 67,717,674 of record CM044324.1, on the reverse strand, counting down.
TGTATTTCTGTTCTGGTAAGAGAAGGGCTGTTGACCTTTCAAGTGGGAACCCAAAGACTGAAATCATATAAATGTTCCTTGTACTTCTGGTGTCATAGCTCTTCAGAGAAACAGGGATAATATCAGCCTCTTTAGAAGGCATTTTTTTTCACAGCTGTATGGGCATCAAGGGTCTTGGATCCACACTGTTAGCACCTAGCAAATGTGGATCCCCAGTAGAGTGGAGATCAGCAAAAAGCTTGGAACCAGATAGTAAATATTTGAGGCTTTATGGAGCCGTAAGGGCTCTTCCGTGACTAAGCTCTCTTCACAAAAGCAGCCAGACTGTCTGAGTTCCAACAAAACTTTATGAAATGAGGATGAGACTTAAAATATACAGCTATCACCAAATGAAACTGGAAACAGCCATAGTAGCTAAGAGGCCCTGAATTGGTTTCTGCACCCAGCTCTGTTTTGCAAGGTGCACATGGATCTCAAAGGGGACATTGATTAATGAACATTCGCAGTTTGACATCACATGGACCAGGGGCTGGTGAACTTTTTCAGTAAAGGGCCAGACAGGAAATATTTTGGGCTTTGCTAGCCTCAGTCTCTATTCGACTCTGTTCACCTCTGTAGCACACTCACTCAACTCTGCCATTGTCATCAAAGCAGCTGGAGATAACAGGTAAGTGAATGGATACAGCTGTATGCCAATAAAACTTTATTTACAAAAAGCAGGCCATGATTTGGAGGGCCATCTTTTGCTGATTCCTGACCTGGGCTGTTGAGTGCAAGCAACAAGGTAATTGATGTGTCAAAACACAGGAGAAACACAATGTCAAATTTCCTGGGGTCCCTTTATGCAGGTACAGTTTCATGCAAGAGATAGGTTCAGTTCAGTTGCTCTGTTGTGTCCGACTCTTTGTGACCCCATGGACTGCAGCAAGCCAGGCTTCCCTGTCCTTCACCAACTCCCGGAATCTGGTCAAACTCATGTCCATCAAGTTGGTGATGCCATCCAACCATGTCATCCTCTGTCATCCCCTTCTCCTCCTGCCTTTAATCTTTCCCAGCATCAGGGTCTTTTCCAGTGAGTCAGTTCTTCACAACAGGTAGCCAAAATATTGAAGCTTCAGCATCAGTCCTTCCAATGAATATTCAGGACTGATTTCCTTTAGTATTAACTGGTTTGATCTCCTTGCAGAGATAGGTTAAATTCCAGGCTGTGTACATGCTTGCTAAGTTGCTTTAGTCATGTCCAACTCTTTCCAACCCTGTGGACTGTAGCCCACCAGGCTCCTCTGTCCATGGGATTCTCCAGACAAGAACACTGGAGTGGGTTGTCGTGCCCTCCTCCACGGCATCTTCCCAACCCAGGAATCAAGTACTTTACCACTAGCACCACCTGGGAAGCCCAAGTTCCAAATTGTGAGTGAAAGTCACTCAGTCGTATCCAACTCTATACAGTCCATGGAATTCTCCAGACTAGAATACTGGAGTGGGTAGTCATTCTCTTCTCCAGAGGATCTTCCCAACCCAGGGATTGAACCCAGGTGTCCCACATGGCAGGCAGATTCTTTACCAGCTGAGCTACCAGAGAGGTTAGGGACTAGGAAATGCTAAGTCCTTTGGATGTCTATTCAGTGCAGCTATAAAATGTCCAGGGAAGAATTTAAAAATCAAGGTGATACCGTCTTGCTTTCCTCTGCTTAAGGCTTCCTGCTGCCTTCTAAACACTGTTGTCCCTGTGTCTAATTTCTTCAAAAGAATGAGCCTGAATTCCTGCTGCTGTGTTGGTGTGAGTCCTTGCTCTGAGCCAGGCTGTGATAAGAACTTGATCTGTGTGGACTCATCTCCTCCTGTCAGCTGCTATCCGGAGCTGCAGCTAGGTTGAGATGGGAAAGGAGGCACTGGCCTAGGTCACTCAAAACTCAGCAACTGCATGTTTTAAAGCGATCTACTCTCTAACTAGCAAACTGAGGCCTACAGGTCAGCTGCCTGTTTTTTAAGTTGTGTTAGAAGTTAGCTAGGAATTAAGGCAGGACTCGGCCCTGCTTTTCAGATTGTGATGCTTTTGTTCATTGTGGATTTTCCGCGTTAAGTTTGGTTTTGCATTAAAATATTTTCCTTCAGTGAGATTTTGGGCGTCACTTTCCACTGGCACTGGAGGGGAGTGCCTCAACCTCCTCACCCTCGTCCCTGCCTCTTGTCCAGATACAGGAACTGAAGCATGAGCGTGACGAAACTTCTAGAACAGAGTTGGGCTTCAGTCTCTGGCAGAGCAGCTCTACCCCAATCTTCTGTATTGCAGAGTCTTTACCCGCTAAGCCACCTAGGAAGCCCTTCGCTTATCTGTAAAATGGGCCATTTCAGGCATTTGGCTTAATGATAACATCAACAGGTTTAAAACAGCAAAGCAAAAATCGGCTCACCTGTGTCTTTTTCTCATTTATTTTGTCAGAGCTAGGGCGTGGGGATAACCAAGAACTAGTACTGTGACCTTATGACCTTGGGCATCATGGTTTCTATCTTACTTCCCACCCCACCCCACATCTGCAACACGTGGTCCAAAACGGTGGCAACTGAAGCTCCAGCCAGGGTAGAAGGAGGCCACCTTCCCTCCCCTTAGCACTGCAGGAAGGTTGCACATAAGCTTCTGTTTCCACCCCCTGCTACCTGGCTGGTCACACGCCATGGCCATTGCAAAGGGTGCTGGAAAATCACGGCGCTAGTGTAGCTCTGCTGAGTTAAAACCTGGAAGGAGATGCTGGGTCACGTGTACTCTCTGCCCCTGAGCAGTCATGCAGTGTTCTCATGATGGCTGGAGGTGACTTTGCTGTGAGACACCTGGCATCGGCCTTGAACACCCAAGGTATTCTACGCAGGAATGTTTCTGTTTTATCAGGACTTCACTGGGCTCCCTCTGCCTGCTCTTTGTGATGTTGGCCCACGGCGTGCTTCCAAGGTTTTCTGTCACTCTGGTCTGGTGGGCCTCAACTGGCTCCGGGCTGAAGTACGTGGGAAGCTCTTGGGTAACTGGAATCTACCTCTGCAGGGAGGCCCTGGGCATTGGCACCTTCTGAGGTTGTGCAGGCGATCCTAACATGCAGCCAGGTGGGAACAGCTGCCCCAGTGAAGAAGCAGGGCTGTCTTCATGGACGTTTGCACCTATGCTGTCCCGGAGGGCCCCGCACTCGGGTACCTGCTCTGCTGACACTGTTTTGTAAATCTTAGTTTTTGAACCAGGGGTCCTGAGTTTGCATTTTGCATCAAGCCCAAATTACATAGCCAGTCCTGTGAGGAAAGGAACCATGCCTCGGAAGGGAGCCAGTGTACGTCACTGGTACAGAAACGGTCTCAACCTTTGCGACCAAGACTCTTGTCTGGAGTTGGTCGGCCAGCCAGGGCTCTGGATAGGAAGGAAAAGCACCGTGAATCGTGATGGTCTAGAATTTCCTTGCACGATTCCGTTCAAACATTACAACGCATGCCATTTGCATTTGTTATTACGAACAAAGCTGACTTTTGGAAAAGTTAAACCTGCTCAGTGCAGCTAGTACTGGAAAGTCAAACCCACGTGTGCTGGACTCCTGTGCTTGTGTGTTATTTGCAGTGTGACTCTCCACTTAGATGGGGCTGTCTTCCACTGGCAGAAGTGGGGGTATTGGGAAGGGAGCCATTTGAGTTCTAAGTGTCGAGGCCAGAAAAGAACATGATCTTTTGCAGGAATGGTGAGGTCTGTAGTTGGCTTGGAAAATATTTTGAATATGGGTATTGCTGGATGATTGGAAAATGTCCCTAGGCCATGTGTCCACGTGCTGCAGGTAAGTATTGCAGGAATGGCCGATGTTACATTCCCCCAGCTCAGGCAGGTTACAAAATGGTTGAGCAAATTTTGCTTCGATACTGATCTTGATGATAACTACACTTGAACTCCCAGCAGTGTGACAGGCCCCTGGAGCCCACGCTCAGCCACTCTCAGAGGCCGCTTAGATGGGATCTCGTTTATGTCTCACACCTTGAGACGCTTCTGTTTTATTTCTTTATTTTTTTAAATTAGTTTATTTATCTATGTTTTAACTTTACGATATTGTATTTGTTTTGCCATACATTGACATGAATCCACCATGGGTGTACATGTGTTCCCCTTCCAGAACCCCACTCCCACCTCCCTCCCCATCCCATCCCTCTAGGTCATCCCGGTGCACCAGCCCCAAGCGCCCTGTATCATGCCTCGAACCTGGACTGGCGATTCGTTTCACATATAATTTACATGCTTCAATGCCATTCTTCCATATCATCCTGCCCTCGCCCTTTCCCAGAGAGTCCATAATACTGTTCTATTTATCTGTGTCTCTTTTGATGTCTCGCATACAGGGTTATCTTTACCGATTGACTAAATACCATATATATGCATTAGTATACTGTATTGGTGTTTTTCTTTCTGGCTTACTTCACTCTGTATAATAGGCTCCAGTTTCATCCACCTCATTAGAACTGATTTGAATGTATTCTTTTTAATGGCTGAGTAATATTCCATCGTGTATACGTATCACAGCTTCCTTATCCATTCGTTTGCTGATGGGCATCTAGGCTGCTTCCATGTCCTGGCTATTATAAACAGTGCTGCGATGAACATTGGGGTACACATCTCTTTCAATTCTGGTTTCCTCAGTGTGTATGCCCAGCAGTGGGATTTCTGGGTCAGATGGCAGTTCTATTTCCAGTTTTTTGAGGAATCTCCACACTGTTCACTTCTGTTTTAATAGAGAAGAAAATGAAGGTAAAGAATCCAAGTCCAGCACGTGGTGAGGATTAGAACCTGTGTTCGTGTCCTCTGAGTGGAGCTCCTTTTATTACCTAACACGACCTGCTCGAGGGACCTAACACCAGTTTTCTTCATCGCTTTTGGAGTCATGAGCCCCTTTGTCTGTCCAGCCAAGTCTATGAATCCTCTCTTTGAATGATGTTTAAGAGAATAAAGCAAAATATATAAGCTTGTGGAGGAAAACTATTGAAATCATTATAAAATACCTCTTGGTTTAAGTGCATTTAATTAGCATTATATTAAAGGTTGTAGCAGCAGACCTATAGCATAACTATCATTTATAGTCAGCCTTGGGCTTTCCATGTCCACAGTTCTTCCACGGCCATGAATTCAACCAACCACAAGGCATAGTCCTGTAATATTTATTGTTGGAAAAAAAAATCTGTGTATAAGTGGTCCAGTGCATTTCAAACCTGTGTTGTTCAAGAGTCAATCAACCACAATCTTATTTTGAAGTAGAGATGCTCATAAATGTTATTTCAAGATAGTTATAGCTACCAGGATGTTATATGAAACTTGGAAGATGGGAAGCACATGAGCGTAGTTGTGTCCCACCTTTTGGCAACCCCACGGACCGTCGCCTGCCAGGTTCCTCTGTCCATGAGATTTCCCAGGCAAGAATACTGGAGTGCGTTGCCATTTCCTCCTCCAGGGGATCTTCCTGACCCGGGGATTGAACCCACATCTTCTGCATCTCCTACATTGTAGGCAGATTCTTTACCGTTGAGCCACCAGAGAGATATGAAAATTACTGGTCTCTTTTGTTGACCCAGTCACTGGTCCTGTCAATGCTTCTGTGTTCTGGTACCTACATCCCAAACTGACAGGTGCTCAATTTAAGTTAGAGGTGAGTGAAATAAGATTCATCTTCTTTCCCATGCAAATCCCTGGACCTTCTAAATTCTACCCGTGGTCCCTTTACCCCTGTGTTAAGACATCTGATGCTAATGGAATTTCTGGGGTCTGATTTTCTTGGTAAAATTTGAACTTGAAGTTATTTCCATCATGACTAGGTCTGGTAGCATCAGCACTTAAGCATACTACTGCCTCACCCACCCCCTGAAAAAACAGTTCTTTAGAAGGGATTTACCAAACAGGGCTCTTTGTAATGCCTATGTACAGCCCTTTTCCGACAAGCTCTTCTTAAGATGGCTCAGTCCACACCTGTTAGTTTGAGGGACTTTGGCTTATAGAAAACAGACACTGTATGTTTATCAAACAATTCTGAAATTCTCAAGGCATTACACACACCCAAGCGCTCTGGGGCTGTACCACCTATTTCTTGAAAGGTCACCGCAGACTGGCTTCAACCTAACACGGAGGGGTTTTTACCCAAGGCTGAGAGACTAGCACATGAGTGAAACAGCAGATGATTCTAGCACTTGGCCCAGGGTCGTCTGTGCTTACTCATCTTAGGCATCCTAGGAGGGAAGGGGTTAGCTCAGCTGTATTGGTGGCCACTTGTCCATTTGCAGCAATCTACCTTCACTTTTTTTTCAGTTTTGATAAATGATCCCTTTAGATTTAAGAGAAATTCAAGTCCTGTGTGTGATTCTTTCCAAACGCATAGACCTCTCTGGGTTGGGAGAGGAACTGGTCGTTCCTGCCTCGTCTTCAGTTGTGCATAGGTCCCTTGTTGCAAGAAGATGTTTCTAACAGCAAGACCTGAGGGAATCCATGGTGCAGATGTCACTTGGAAATGTTTTGTCTTTAAAAGAAAAATCTTTTTTCCAGATGCTCATTTCTCTCCTGACTCCAGCCTAGTCTGCAAACCACAGGCCGGCAGACTTTGTCTGTAAAGCTGGTAGGATATATTTTAGGGTTTGCAGGCCTTACAGTGTCTTGCAACTGCTCAGCTCTGGCCTCACAACACAAAAGCAGCCAGGGACGGTACTTAAAGAAATGGGTGTAGTTGTGTCCCTGGAATGCTTTACAGACACCAGAATTGGGATTGCATGTAATTGCACATCACAAAATATTTTTAAATTTCTCAACCATTTAAAAATCTAAAAGCTACTCTTAGCTCGTGGTTTGTACAAAAACAGCTCATAGGTTACTGTGAGAAACACTGGGCAAAGTACATAGGGGTCTCTCACTGTTACCTATACAACTATACATGGGTCTACAATGATCTCAGTAAAAATTTCAATTAAAAATACTAAGAGGCAGTTGGCTGGATTTAGCACCCCCTAGGCTGTGGTTTACCATCCCTGCCAGTGAGAACAGCTTATGAAAATATGATACATAATTTGAAACTGCTGTCCTATTTCTGGGATTGTTTTTGACATGAATGGAATGCTTCAATAGGATTTTTTCCTGACATGGGTTGTCCCCAAATATTGGTTTTATATTACAGTTCAAGTACAAAAGCCTTAGCTGTTAGAATTAAAGATTCTAGTGTGGTCTGAGTAAGTCGATAGAAGTAAATTTACATTTGTCAAATGTTCACTTAATTAAAAAGCTCAGTGTATCCTCTCTTGAAATATGAAATTCATTTATAAGAAGTCCTGCAGTCCAAAAATGTTTTCTTTTAAAATAATAATCTAGACATATTTTTTTAATCAAGCAATACCAGGGGCTGTACAGTGAAAAGTCTCTTTCCCATCACAGCCCCTCACTTCCCCTTTCAATAGGCAGTCACCATTAGCTGTGTCTATAAATTCTTTGGTTTAAAAATTTGTCATCGGGAGTTCCTGGTGGTCCAATTGTTAGGACTCCACGCTTCACTGCTAGGGGCCCGGGTTCAATCCCTGGTTGTGGAACTAACATCCTAAAAGCTGCAGGAAGTGGCAAAAAATAAATAAATAATGCATCATGGCTGTCTCTTGGCTGCCAAAAATCATGATTATAGTAGCTACCAGGGCCAAATGTGCTCTGAACCTCACAGAGGCCTTGACCGCCTGCAGCAACTCTCCATGGTAGGTGATGCTGGCCCCATGTTCCACATTAAACTCTTGGAGGCAGAGTGATTGGTCAGAGGGGGCCGTGGGGTCTGAGTGGTTTTGTGCTTTGATGAAATGAAACCCTCCTGATGCTGAGTGGCTGTTGGTATGGGGCTTGAATGAGACATTTGAAAGATGAGCCACTTTCTGGTATTCAAAGTGTTCTAAAGAACTGTTACTGGGGTTCTCTTAGTACAAAAGCAATATGTGGTCACTGTAGGAAATGGAGAAAAGCAAAATAAGAATTAACCTGTACTGCCAGGAGCTACTAGAAACTGAAAGAAGCAAGGAGGAATGTTCCCCTGGAACCTCCAAGGGAGCATGGCTCTACGAGCACCTTGAGTTTGGACTTCTGGCCTCCAAACCCCTGAAACAATACTTTCCCGTTGTTGTAAACCAAAAAAAAAAAGAAAATTAACCCGTGCTTCAGCCATTGCATCACTTTGCTGCTGGGACACCTCCACCCAGAGGCAGGTTAAGGGAGTTTCCATTGTCAGCGCCGTGATCAAAAGCTTTGTGGAGGACTGTGGAACGCGGCCTTATTTCTTGAAGGTGAACTGTGAATAGAGCGTGGTAGTTAAGATCCCAGAGGCTGCAGTCAGAGTATCGGGTTTGAATTCTGGATCTGTCATTTTATTAGCTGCATGACCTTGGTCATATTACTGAAGACTCTCTATGCTTCATTTTTCAAAATCTATAAAATAGACATAGTGCCTACCTCATGGAGTTGTCATGAGAGCTAAATAAGTTAATCTATGTAAAAGAGCTAGAACAGTGCCTGGCACATGCCAAGCCCCAAACCAGACTCCCTAACAAGAATTTATGTATTTTAATAAGCCATTAATAGCTGCCAACAATTCTCAAATATCCAGGAGTTTCCTTAATCCCTCGAATCAATTATGTGTGACTTTGAATTAATTATATATGTTGCATACTGGATTTACTTTGTTAATAGTAACTCCTGATGCACTGATTTGAATTAGAACAAACCAGCACAGACCTTTTCCTCATGCTCTTCTCTTTGGTCAAATACAAAACTCCTCTTCTTTGAAAATAAATGGACAAGGGACTTTCCTGGTGATCCAGTGGCTGAGATTCCTCACTTTCAATTCAGGGGACCCAGGTTCAATCCCTGTTCAGCAAAGTGAATCTCACATGCCAAAACAAATAGCAAAGATCTTGCACGCTGCAACTGTGATCTGACACAGTCAAATAAATAAAATAAAAATATATTTTTAAAGAAAAGAAATAGACATAATACGTGAACACAATAGAATAGAAATCACCTATTCACTTAAACAAAATTCAACTCCATGGCCAGTTAGTGAGGAAAGAGAATTCTTACGCCATGCTAGGAAAAGATTGGGGTGGGGGGAACTAATTGGGTGATATCTACCAAAATATTAAAACGTGAGTTCCCTTTGACCCAGCAGTTACAGAAATTTCTCCTGTGGAATTAAGGAAGCAAGTGAGTGTTTACAGAGTTGTTCAGAGCAGCATTTCCATGAGAACAGTTAGAAGGATACAGCCAAATGTCTTGAGAATGGGGCTGTCAAATGATGATATAGTCAGGCAGTCATGACCATGCATCACTTTAAAAAAAAAAAAAAACAACTTCCTGGTGGTCCAGTGGTTAAGAATCTGCCTGCTGATGCAGGGAACATGGGTTCTATCCCTGGTCTGGGAAGATGCTACAAGCCACGGGCAACTAAGCCTGTGTGCCGAAGCTACGGAGCCCGTGCTCCCCAGTGAGAGGAACCAGTGCCGGGGGGAGCCGCAGCGAGAGAGAGCCTGGGCAGCGGAGACCCAGTGCAGCCAAAACATTTTTTACAAAAGGTGCAGTTGACCCATGTGTGTCAACAGGTAAGGAGCTGAAGGTCAATTATTAAGTGAAAAAAAAAAAGTTGCAGTTTAATCCCCCTTGATGTTTTAAATAGAGATTGTCTTAAAGGATATGAAATAACTTGAATGGTGGCTGTCTTTTGTAAGTGAAGCAGACGTGGGAAAGAGATTTTATGACTTTAAATAAAATCTGTTCCGTTGGGCTTTTTACAGCAAGTGAGTATTAAATTAATGGAAAAAATAGCTTTTATCGGCCAGATTCTCATCCACTTTGCCAGTTTATTGACTTTGATGTCCATGTTCTAAATATAACTATACACACTGATTTAAAAGTGTAAAATCCTTTGAAATTTAAAAATTCTGTGAACATTTCATCCCTTGTATTTTACACACTCTGCCTCCACACCAGTCTCCTCCACCCTTCTACCCACCCTTGGACACTTTTTACTCTTATTTTCTGGAAAATACTTGGATAACCAAATAAAAAGTACTTTATAATGCCACTTATGAATTGCACAGAACTTCTTTCAAAATGTGAGCCTGGAAAAATTTATCACCTTCATGGGTTTGTTATTTTCTGGAATTCCAAATTCAGGATAAAATAGGAATTTACTTAATTAGAGCAGTAATTTCAGCAACTGACCTTGGTTTTTGCCCAAAACAATCCAATTACCAAGTAAATCTGTTCTTTTGTTTCATCTGCAGTTCGCTTTCCAGTCTTGTGCTTTCCTTTAACAAAATACTCTCAAAGAACATGACCACACCTCTGAAGAATAGGGAACATTGTGCTGAGGACAATGAAATGCGTGATTGATATTTCACACCAAAAAAAATAATGATCTTAATTTTTAAAAATTTAAAACTGTTGTAATACATTCTATCATTTTTATCATGTAAATTAAATTCATGCTTATAGAAAATTTGGAAAACACAAAATGATACACAAAAGTAAGATCACCTGTGTGTGCGCTCAGTCCTGTCTGCCACCCGCCAGGCTGCTCTGCCCATGGGATTTCCCAGGCAAGGATACTGAAGTGGGTTGCCATTTCCTCCTCCAGGGCATCTTCTCAACCCAGGGATCAAACCCAGGTCTCTTGCATCTCCTGGGTTTGGCAGGTAGATTCTTTACCACTGTGCCACTTGGGAAGCACTTTATTACCTATAATTTAGTTCCCAATCCATAGATATCAGTTGCTAACATTGTGCTCTATTTTCTTAGTCTTTTGCTCTGCTTAGTATGTTTTTACATCATTAATGTGATACAGTAAGTATACATACTAATATGTATACTAAGTGTAATATATATTAATGTCTGCACAATTTGAAATGTTTATTTTCCCCTCTTTGTAACCTAACATAGCATTTTTCCATATTGTCAAAATGACATATAAATGTTACTTACGATTGCTCCCTTGGTGAACATTTGGGTTTATTTTCATTAAAAATAATTCATAAAGCTCTTTCCATATATAGGATTTTCTTCCATTCAGTTCAGTTGCTCAGTCGTGTCTGATGCTTTGCAACCCCATGGACTGCAGCACGCCAGGCCTCCCTGTCCATCACCAACTCCCAGAGCTTGCTCAAACTCATGTCCATTGAGCTGATGATGCCATCCAACCATCTCATCCTCTGCCAGGTTGAGCCTCCTCTGCCGTCCCCATCTCCTCCTGCCCTCAATCTTTCCCAGCATCAGGGTCTTTTCCAATGAGTGAGCTCTTTGCATCACGTGGCCAAAGTATCGGAGCTTCAGCATCAGTCCTTCCAATGAATATTCAGGACTGATTTCCTTTAGGGTGGACTGGTTTTCTTCTGTTAGATTCCCAGAAATTGAATTACTAGGTCAAAAGTCATGAATATATTTAAGGCTCTTACTGAACGTTGCCAAATTGCTTTCTACAAAGATTGTACCAGTTTATCCTCATCAGTAATACTGAAAGGCCAAGTTGGCTTTCCCCTTCTCCAAAACTGGGCATTATTTTGTTAAGTACCGTGCTAATTTAGATAAGCTGATTATCATTATTGCATTAGTAACTTTTAATGGCATTAATGGAGGACTTTTTCAAAAACCCATCCATGACCCTATTTTTGCATAGTTAAGTGATGTGTATTAAATCTTTTAATAGCAAAAAAAATCACAAGTGAATTGATGGAAGTGAAAATGTTAGTCACTCACTCATGTCAGACTCTGAGACCCCATGGACTGTAGCCTGCTAGGCTCCTCTGTCCATGGGATTTTCCAGGCAAGAATCCTGGAGTGGGTAGCCATTTCCTTCTCCAGGGTATCTTCCCAACCCAGGGGTCGAACCCATGTCTCCCACACTGCAGGCAAATTCTTTACCGTATGAGTCACTAGAGAAGCCCCGATTAAATTTTAAATGGTAAAAAATATCACAAGTGTCCTGATGACCAGGTATCAATTTGCAAATATCAAATCCACCAACTCCTTAATCCAGCAACATCGTGGACACTATATAGACATAAAATCGTTTGAAATTTCACATTTAGCATATAATTACTATAGTAACCAGTAAAAGGAGTAATTATTAAAAATCTGGACTGTTTGCTCAAGAATGATGGGAGTTTATACGATGTGCCTTGATTTGTTTAATCAATATTAAATACTACTTGTGTATAAATCTTAGAACTCAGCAAATGCTGTAACTTCTAACTGGACAAGGACATTCATGATGACCAAGAGCTGCCAGCATAATTGGTTTTTTGGTGATGACTGCTTGAAAATTGGGCAGGGAACCATTTCCGATTGATTATCTTTCATTGCTAATAGCTTCACAGACTGTTTCTACTCCTATATTTAAATGTGACTCTTGAAAGCTGAACATAACAGTGATCGAGGAAAGGGGATGGGATGGGTACCACACACACACACAAAAAAAATGCAGAGCTTTGCCAGATTTTCAGTAACTGAGGGCAACATAAAAATTGGAAAAAATGCTGCAGTTGACAAAGGGGGCAGATGGAAGGAAACAAGTCCTTAAATTTTGACATATTTAAAAGAAAGGAAAGAAGAATGCTTATCTAGTATTTTAAGGGCTACTCCTTATGCTTTCGTTTCTGTATCATTTAATTATTTGGGAAAAGATTCAGGATTGCTGTAAAAGTAGCTTAAGAATAGCTGAGAGAGGACGTTCCTGGTGGTCCAGTGGTTCAGAATTCAGTTTGCAATGCAGAGGACGTGGGTTCAATCCCTGGTCAGGGAACTAAGATCCCAGCTGCCATGGAGCTTCAACTACTGGGCCCACAAATCCTAACCAGAGAGTCCATGTGCCGAAACAGAAGAAACAGAGTCTCAACGCAGCCAAGTAAATAAAATAGCTGAGGGACAGCCTTGGTGGTCCAGAGATTAAGATTCTATGCTCCCATTTGCCATATTGTGATTTTCAAATTCTATTGTTCTTTTCTCATCGGTCAATAGGAATTTCTGTAAGGAGGCACTGTCCTTCCTCCCCATTTATTGACTTATATTGTGTACTGTTCTCTTTGCTTATTTAGTTTGTTCAAATTGCTCCAGATTTGGCTATTGGGAGGACTTTCAGATTGGCTCCTTTCAGCATGGTCCCATAGGTTTTTAAGCACGTCCTTACTTTCTGGCATCACATGTTCAGGTGCCTCTTGAGTATCTCCTGCCCCAGCTCTGAGATGAACTATTTCTCAGAGGGTCTCTGGTTCTTTTCAGTGGAGAAGAGTATTTAATCCTGATCTGCACACTAGTGTGTCCATTGCTGCCGAGCTGTCTCTAGGCTATATCTTGCGTCTTCCCTCCCTACCCCATCCCTCCCACCACCCCCCTGGTACAAGTCGTCACCATATTTCATCTGGATAACTGCCTCTTTATGGGCCCCCCTACCCCAGTCTTGCCTTCCTCCACACTCCTCCAAACAGTAGCAAAATTAGGATTTTAAAACATTAGCTAGAAGACAAAAGAGTAACACTTCAGCCTTTAAACAAAGTTAAGGACCTTTAGTTCTTCCTCAAGGACTATAGCTGATGTTCTGAGCCGTGTCCTTTGAGCTGTTTTACAGGTACTGAAACCCCCACCAGGTGGGAGATGTTAACTGTATGCTGCCCACAAGCACATAGATCGGCCCCCCCAGACCAGTTGGAACCAGAAGGTTGATGATGCTGACTCCTGATTACCTCACCATCAACCAATCAGAAGAAGGTCCATGAGCGATCACACCCTCTATGAAAAACATTTCTGTAAAACTCCTCACTACTCCCTCCGGGGCAGGACACAGTCCTATGGGCATTAGCCTGATATGGCCTCCTTTGCCTGGCAAAACAATAAAACTCTTCTACTTTGTCCGAACAACCAAGACATTAGCCAGAACCCATCATTTCCTTGCACAAAACCTTTGCTTGGTGTCAGGGTGTACAGGGTTGTATCTGTAAGATATGTTCGCAGCCTACCATATCTTAGCTCAGGATTGGCAAACTTCTTTTAAAAGAACCAGAACAAAAATGTTGTAGGTTTTTCAGGCCATTCATATCTGCTGTTGCAGCCCCAAAGCAGGCACAGACAATGTGCAAGCATATGAGTGTGGCTATGTTCCAATAAAACTTTATTTACAAAAACAGGCAGTGGGCTGGATTGGCCTGAGAGCCGTAAATTGTCAACCTCTGCCCTAGAGGACAGGCTTCCCTGATGGCTCAGCAGGTAAAGAATCTGCCTGCAGTGCAGGAGACACAGGACTTGCAGGTTCAATCCCTGGGTCAGAAAGATCCCCTGGAGGAGGAAATTGCAACCCACTGCAGTATTTGTGCCTGGAGAATCCCATGGACAGAGGAGCCTGGTGCATTACAGTCCAGAGTGTTACAAAGAGACAATTTTCTAAAGCTTGCCAGAAATGGCTGAGAACCTTTAGAAAGCTCTCAGTGGGCACAGCTGATCCACACAAAATTCTCCAGAAAGCTGCCCCCAGCTAACCTGTCTTCCTCTGTCTGCCAAGCCTCTTGAGGGTGCTCCACACTGGCAGAACCTAAAACCACAAGGAAGGGGATTCTGGGAAATGTCAAAATGGCAACCAATTAGCCCCGTGGCTTTCCTGTCTCCATGGACTGAAATTCCTCCCTTGCTCACTGCACACTCGCCACTATGTTCTCCTCTTTCAGTTCTTCAAACCTGCTGGTCTCTTTTCCACCTCAGGACCTTTGCACGTGCTACCCCATTTGCTTGGAATGCTCTTTCCACCCTCTTCCCTCTTTTTTATCTTTTATAACCCAGATCAAAGGGTACTTTCTTGGAAAGGCCTTCCCTGACACTTCTATTTAAAATTGCCTCCCCTTCTACTAGAATCTGTCTTATCTCAAAGCTAAGGAACTATTTTGTTCCTTGTCATATTTCCAGGATTTACATGCAGAAGTGCTCAGATAGTCACTAAATGGATCTAATCCCACAACTGGCTAACATTGTACTTACCTTATATACTACGTTGATTGATTGTTGGTCTGCTTTCTATATCTATATAAAGTTGGGGGAGAGAAGTTAGAACTCTATCATTTATTCCTTACACCTAGTCCCTAAAATAGTACCTGCAACATAGTTGGTATTCAGTATATATTTGTTAGATGGATCAATGATGAACGTCACACATTGTAGGGACTTCCCTGGCAATCTAGGGATTAAGACCATGCTTCCACTGTGGACGGTGTGGGTTTGACACTTTGTTGGGGAACTAAGATCCTGCCTGCTGCCTGTGGCCAAACAAATGAACAAAACCTCATACATTTTGAAAAAACCTTACTGTGGGGACTTCCCTGGTGGTCCAGTGGCTAAGACAGTGCTGCCAATGCAGGGGGCCCGGATTTGATCCCTGATGGGGGAACTACACGCCACCTGCTGCCACTAAGAGCTGGCAAGCCAAATAAATATAAATAAAAATTTAAAAAAAAAAAAACCTTACTATGGATAGTAAATACTAGAGAATCATGGAGATCAGATAGAATTACATAGCAAATTTTTCTTTTTATTAAATGTATTCTGATGTCCATTCAGTGTCTAGACATTTCATATTTTCATGGGGCAGGCAACCCAACCAAGGACAGGAACTCTGCATTTGGACGGCTGCTCTGAGTGTGGGGACCGTGCGCCCTGTCAGCTCTCTCCCCCTCTGAGCTCTCTCTCCCTCTGAGTGTGGAGACCGTGCGCCCTGTCAGCTCTCTCCCTCTGAGTGTGGGGACGGTGCGCCCTGTCAGCTCTCTCCCCTCTGAGTGTGGGGACCGTGCGCCCTGTCAGCTCTCTCCCTTCTGAGTGTGGAGACCGTGCGCCCTGTCAGCTCTCTCTCCCTCTGACCGTGCGCCCTGGAGCTCTCTCCCCTCGTGCGCGCCCTGTCAGCTCTCTCCCTCCCCTGAGTGTGGGGACCGTGCGCCCTGTCAGCTCTCTCCCCTCTGAGTGTGGGGTGCGCCCGTCTGAGTGTGGGGACCGTGCGCCCTGTCAGCTCTCTCCCCTCTGAGTGTGAAGGGTGCGCCCTGTCAGCTCTCTCCCCTCTGAGTGTGGGGACGGTGCGCCCTGTCAGCTCTCTCTCCCTCTGAGTGTGGGGACCGTGCGCCCTCTGAGTGTGGGGACCGTGCGCCCTGTCAGCTCTCTCCCCTCTGAGTGTGGGAAGGGTGCGCCCTGTCAGCTCTCTCTCCCCTCTGAGTGTGGGGTGGCCCTGACCGTGCGCCCTGTCAGCTCTCTCCCTCTGAGTGTGGAGACCGTGTGCGCCCTGTCAGCTCTCTCCCTCTGAGTGTGAGTGTGGAGACTGAGTGTGCGCCCTGTCAGCTCTCTCCCTCTGAGTGTGGAGACCGTGCGCCCTGTCAGCTCTCTCTCCCTCTCTGAGTGTGAAGGGTGCGCCCTGTGCTCTCGCCCTGTCAGCTCTCTCTCTCCCCTCTGAGTGTGGGACCGTGCGCCCTGTCAGCTCTCTCCTCTCTGAGTGTCCCCTCTGAGTGAGTGTGAAGGGTGCACCCTGTCAGCTCTCTCTCTCCTCTGAGTGTGGAGACCGTGCGCCCTGTCAGCTCTCTCCTCTCTGAGTGTGGAGTGCGCCCTGAGACTCGTGCCCTCTGAGTGTGGAGACTGTCAGCCCTGTCTCTCTCTCCTCTGAGTGTGGAGACCTGTGCGCCCTGTCAGCTCTCTCCCTCTGAGTGTGGGGACGGTGCGCCCTGTCAGCTCTCTCCCCTCTGAGTGTGGGGACCGTGCGCCCTGTCAGCTCTCTCCCCTCTGAGTGTGGGGACCGTGCTCCCTGTCAGCTCTCTCCCCTCTGAGTGTGAAGGGTGCGCCCTGTCAGCTCTCTCCCTCTGAGTGTGGGGACCGTGCGCCCTGTCAGCTCTCTCCCCTCTGAGTGTGGGGTGCGCCCTGTCAGCTCTCTCCCCTCTGAGTGTGGGGACCTTGCGCCCTGTCAGCTCTCTCCCCTCTGAGTGTGGGGACCGTGCGCCCTGTCAGCTCTCTCCCCTCTGAGTGTGGGGTGCGCCCTGTCAGCTCTCTCCCTCTGAGTGTGGAGACCCTGCGCCCTGTCAGCTCTCACCCTCTGAGTGTGGGGACGGTGCGCCCTGTCAGCTCTCTCCTCTCTGAGTGTGGGAACGGGGCACCCTGTCAGCTCTCCCCTCTGAGTGTGGAGACCGTGCGCCCTGTCAGCTCTCTCCCCTCTGAGTGTGGAGACCGTGCGCCCTGTCAGCTCTCCCCTCTGCGTGTGGAGACTGTGCGCCCTGTCAGCTCTCCCCTCTGAGTGTGGACACCGTGCGCCCTGTCAGCTCTCTCCCCTCTGAGTGTGGGGACGGTGCGCCCTGTCAGCTCTCCCCTCTGAGTGTGGAGACCGTGCGCCCTGTCAGCTCTCACCCTCTAAGTGTGAAGGGTGCACCCTGTCAGCTCTCTCCCTCTGAGTGTGGGGACCGTGCACCCTGTCAGCTCTCTCCCCTCTGAGTGTGGGGTGCGCCCTGTCAGCTCTCTCCTCTCTGAGTGTGGGGTGCGCCCTGTCAGCTCTCTCCCCTCTGAGTGTGGAGACTGTGCGCCCTGTCAGCTCTCTCTCCTCTGAGTGTGGAGACTGTGCGCCCTGTCAGCTCTCACCCTCTGAGTGTGAAGGGTGCACCCTGTCAGCTCTCTCCCTCTGAGTGTGGGGACCGTGCACCCTGTCAGCTCTCTCCCTCTGAGTGTAGGGACCGTGCGCCCTGTCAGCTCTCCCCCTCTGAGTGTGGGAACGGGGTGCCCTGTCAGCTCTCACCCTCTGAGTGTGGGGACTGTGCGCCCTGTCAGCTCTCCCCCTCTGAGTGTGGGGATCGTGCGCCCTGTCAGTTCTTTCCCTCACCTTAAGATGTCACTAAGTGACTTGGCGGTGGCTTCTGCTGGCTGTTGCTTCAAGAGGTGGGAGGTCAGGCCAGGAAGGGAGGAAATGACCTGGTGTTATGAGCAAATCTCCCACTTCCTCCAGCGCCTGGCAGACAGGTGCTGATGTGTCCCCCCCAGCTTGGCTTTTCGGGGTGGGGGCATTCATTAGCACACCTGATATTCTGGAGCCTGGCAACCTCTGTTTTCTTCTACAGCCAGAAGCTTAATAAATCAGGCCCAACCAGATAAATCACGTCCCGCAATGGGTCCAGCACTGTTCCTAGGACACTGGAATGGATTCAGATGTCCAGGGGTGTTTCTGTTCTCAAGAAATGGTGAGGGAGCTAAGAAATATAGGGGTTAAAAAACTAAAAGTAGTGGGAAATCCTACAGGCAATATTGTTTTCTAGATTGGGTCCCAAAGCCAAGAAAAAGGACATCAGTGGGGAAAATCAGTGAAGTAGAAACAAAATGTCTAGTTTAGTTAATAGTGTTGAACCCAATGTTAATGTCTTAGTCTGTGAACTAGGAGAAGCTGGGTGAAGCATATCTAGAAGGTTCTGTATTATCTTCAAAATATTTCCATGAATGTAAAAGTAGTTGTAAAAGTACAAGGCAGTGCTGGCTTGAAGAGCATGGGTATATATCATAGGCTCCCAAGGCGGTGAATGAGTTCCTGAAATTGAACAGTCCTCGGATGAATCCCCGTTTCTACCACTTATCAGCTTTGTGACCTTAAGTAAGTGACTCAACCTCTCAGAGCGTTAGTTTTCTGATCTTTAAACAATGTCATGTCATGGGGTTGTTGTGAGGGCTCCATGCATCTCCTCATGTGGTACCTGCACATGGTCAATTCTCAATAAATGTTAGCCTTCCCTTCTCTGTCATTTCGGAAAAAGGGGCAAACAGCTGTGCTTAAGTATGTGGAAAATAAATAACAAAAGATGAGATTTGTATTCGTCACCAGGGGTGGCCAGTTTGTATTAGAGAACCAGGAAGGGGATAAAGTTCCCACCTGAATCTGAGCCAGAGAATCAATTCTGATGAGTTTTTAATTCTATGAAAGGCATTTCTTAAGCTGTTGAAAGGCAGCATTTTTCTATTAACATTGGTCTTAAAAATTTGTGGAGTTTTTTCTAAGATAAAATCAGAGATGAGCAAAACAGTATTTTGTGAAGATTATTCACTGCAGCTCCTGTTACAAAGGCATAATATGAGAGACCACTTAAATACCCCCAAGTAGGGAAGAGTCTGTCTAAATAACATACTTCTGGACGCCCCCGGTGGCCCAATGGCAAAGACTCCACATACCAGTGCAGGGGGCCCAGGTTCCATGCTGGTCAAGGAACTATCCCGCATGCTGCAAGGAAGATCAAAGATCCAGCATGCCGCAACTAAGACCCAGCATGGCCAAATAAATAAATGTTTTACAAGAATTTTTTTAATAATAGTAAATAAATAAATAACTTATAAGTTTATTCATTCCATGGAATTCACTGAAGACACTTTTAAAAATGAAAAGCAAGTGTCTGTCTGTATATATACATGTATATTTATAGGACATAGTCATACACAAAGACACATTGGCAAAAATTAGGGCGCAGAATGGGCACACAATGTGCTCCGTTTGTATACCAGAAAGAGCCTATATGAGTATTCACATACCCATCCAGTATCACTGGGAAGATACACAAGAACCTAAAAATCGTGATTGCTGCCTTGATCTGCACCAAGGAAAGGGACTGTCCATCTTGTTAAAAATCACATTCATCTTAATTTTTTATTTGTGGCAGCACCACGTGGCCTACGGGATCCTTGTTCCCCAAGCAGGGATCAAACTCGTGCCCACGTTAAAAATAAAATTCTACATTTTTTGTTTAGGAGTGTTTAACCAGAGTTTGTAGCAAACTTATTTCTTCAGTATATTTTTAACCTTTTTACAGTGGAAAATTTCAAGCATATACAGGGAGTGAAAATCATAACGAGCCCGTCTGCATCCATGGCCAAACTTCAACAATGATGTAACTTCTGTTGTTCTGACTTTGTAGTATATTCACCTTGTTTTCACCAACTGCACAAAAATTAATCATTGTAATAGCAACTCAATTCTGACCAGATAAAGTGAACTTTCAAAAACTTATATGTAAATTTCCTGGCCAAGAAGTTTGATAAGGTGACCAATAAAAGACTTCTAAGCCAAAAGTGTTTATAACATTAAAAAAATGTTACATTAATATAAAATTCCATGGGGATGTAGAATTGAAGTGCAAATTTAAGAAAGAAAAACTTAAATACTGACATAAAATTTTGACTTTAAAGTACAGGTTATTTTTTTTCAAACTTTAAACTTTCATTTTGTATTGGGGATATAGCAATGTTGTGGCAGTTTCGGGTGAACAGCAAAGGTACTCAGCCATACATATACATGTATTCATTCTCCTCCAAACCCCCCTCCCATCCAAGCTGGCACGTAATGTTGAGTTCCATGTGCTATACAGTAGGTCCTTGTTGGTTCCATTTTGAATATAGCAGTGTGTACACGACCCTCCCAAACTCCCTAACTATCCCTGCCCCCCACCCCCCAACAATCTTCAGTTTGTTCCTAAGTCTGTGAGTCTCTGTTTTGTAAGTTCATTTGTATCATTTCTTTTTAGATTCCACATATAAGGGATGTCATATGCTATGTCTCCTTCTCGGTCTGACTTAACTTCACTCAGTATGACACTCTTTAGGTCCATCCATGTTGCTACAAGTGGCATGATTGCATTCTTTTTGATGGCTGAGTAATATTCCAGTGTGTGTGTGTGTGTGTGTGTGTGTGTGTGTGTGTGTGTGTGTGTGTGTACTACATCTTCTTCACCCGTTGCCCTGCTGATGGAGATTTAGGTTGTTTCCGTGTCCTGACTGCTGTAAACAGGGCTGCAGTGAACATCAGAGCGCAGGTATCTTTTCGGGCCATGTTTTTCTCTGTATATACGCCCAGGAGTAGGATTCCAGGGTCATATCGTAGCTCTATTTTTAGTTTTTTAAGGAACCTCCATACTGAAGAACAGATTATCCATGCATGATTTAAGTGGATAATGGGAGGTCAAGAATACATGATATTTAGATTCTTTTCCATGCATTTAACAAAATTAGGTGTTAATAGCAAATCGTTACAATGTCCCAGAATCCTCTTAAGCTATTTAAACATATGAAAATCTTGTAGATGTCAACTTTAAAACACATAAGAGTTTTTTTTTAATATTTTATAGAGTCTAAGAGGAAAACAGTTTGAAGATCACTGCTCTAGAATAACTGATGTTTATTTCCAAGTCTCAGGGAACTATTGTGTTGTTGGGAGAGAGAGAAAGTCATGTCGGCCTGAACCCGGAGAGAGGAAAGGGAGCCTGGAACCTGAGATTGAAGTCTGATCAATGCATGTGTTTCCCACTATCCGTAATGATTGAGTTGGATTATTTCAGAAATGCAAGGTTGATTTAACACTTGAAAATCAACCGCTTTAATTCATCCATCCAAACTTTGGGTCACAGATATTTGTCCTCTTGTGCTAAGTTGCTACAATGGTGTCCAACTATTTGCGACCCTATGGACTGTAGCCTGGCAGGTTC
Organism: Okapia johnstoni; assembly: GCA_024291935.2. Taxonomy (NCBI): domain Eukaryota; kingdom Metazoa; phylum Chordata; class Mammalia; order Artiodactyla; family Giraffidae; genus Okapia; species Okapia johnstoni. Next base: position 67,696,155 of record CM044324.1, on the reverse strand, counting down.
CTCTGCCCACGGGATTCTCCAGGCGAGAATACTGGAATGGGTTGCCATGCCCTTCACCGGGGGATCTTCCTGACCCAGGGTTTGAACCCATATCTCTTGGTCTTCTGCATTGGCAGACAGGTTCTTTACCACTGCTGCTCCCTTGGCCATTAAAAGAAAGAAAGAAACACCCGCAGCCACCGTCCCTTCAAACAACCTTACCTGTCAAACAACCTGTGGGAGACAGCCTTTTTTCTCTTGAACACTTTCTACTGTCTTCAATGAATGGGTGAAAACGTTAGTCAGTGCATGGGTACTGGAGGGGAGACACGTGTGTACTGTAACCAACCACCTTGAAACACTGGGGGCTGCTCTGTCTCTTCTCCCTGGCTGCATGTTCTGTCTTAGCACAGTGCTCTTTCAAGAGTGGCTTGTTGCCTAACGGCAGCTGGAATCCCTGTAGATCCCTGGGCCCTCACCCAGAACCACTGAGTCAGGCTTTCTGAAAATCTGCACTTTAAACATCTCCCCTCTCCCCAGTACCCCAAAGTTTGTAAAATGCCTTTCTAACTGATGCTTTGGAACTGTGGTGTTGGAGAAGACTCTTGAGAGTCCCTTGGACTGCAAGGAGATCCAACCAGTCCATCCTAAAGGAGATCAGTCCTGAGTGTTCATTGGAAGGACTGGATGTTGAAGCTGAAACTCCAATACTTTGGCCACCTGATGCGAAGAACTGACTCACTTGGAAAAGACCCTGATGCTGGGAAAGACTGGAGATAAGAGGAGAAGGGGACGACAGAGGATGAGATGGTTGCATGGCATCACCAACTCAGTGGACATGCGTTTGAGCAAGCTCCGGGAGTTGGTGATGGACAGGAAGGCCTGGCGTGCTGCAGTCCATGGGGTCACAAAGAGTTGGACACGACTGAGCGACTGAACTGAACTCACATTTACTCTTCACACTGCCCTGAAAATTAAATCTCCGTTTGATTCTCACACAGGGACCCTCCCCAAATACTGTGTTTGCCCTTCTCCTACCTGGCTTCCTCCTCTGATCCCTTTGAGGGTTTTACTTCCTTCCACTACTCCCCCAAATCCATGTGGCTGTGGCTGTGCTCAGTCACTCAGTCGTGTCCGACTCTTTGTAATCCATGGAATGTAGCCCACCAGGCTCCTCTGTCCATGGGGTTCTCCAGGCAAGAAGACTGGAATGGGTTGCCATGCCCTCCACCAGGATATCTTCCCCACCCAGGGATCCAACCCACGACTCTTACGTCTCCTGCATTCACAGGCGGGTTCTTTACCACTAGCACCACCATATACTCCCCAATACATATGCCCCCATTCCAAGGTGTGGTCTTCAACTTTCAGTTGCCTGCCTTTCTATTGATGACACCCAAGTTCCTATCACTGATCCCAGTGATTCTTCTAACAATAGTCAGCTTGACTGAGTACTTACTGAGGAAAGTGCACTAGACCTTGACTTTGATTAGCTCACTTATTTTCCCAGAGTAGCCCTTTGAGATCGGTCATCATTATCACCCTCCTACAAATGATGAAACAGAACCTCAGAGGGAGAAGCAACTTCTTCCAGCTTGTAAGAATTAAAACTAGGTTTTGAACGTGGGAGAGTCTGACCTCTTAACCTCTCTGTAGGCATCTCACCTGTGCTCCTAAAGTCCTCACAGGCACTCGATGCATCCCCTTCTCTCTCCCCCTCCCCCACTCTCAGGCCAGATACCTTCCGATTGCCTCTCCAGAACCACAGGATGTAACCCCACCTCCTGAGTCTTCGCATCTCCTGGAACTAGTCCCCGCAGATCTCTGACTTCATCCTTCCACCCTTTCATCTCACAGTTTTTGCCACTCACTCTCCTGTTACTGAAAATGAGTTGAAGTACAGTGCAGATCTCAGAAGTTATCTGAACTTAGTGGCAGAGCCAGAGACAGCCTAACATGCTTGGTTATAGAAGCTTCTCCGCTGGGAAATAGGACATTGCTGAGTCCATATCCTACAAAGTTCAAGTGACGGAACACAGGTGACCTTTGTGACACATCGCTGTGAACCTAACCTTCACTTTTCTTTCTAACCTAATCACGTGCTTCTTCTTCCCTGCTTTTGTCATTACTTTAGTATTTATCCAAAATGAAGAATTAGTGATCATAAATGCTTCAAAAATAAGCACAAATAGGAAAATGCGGTAGACCAGAAGGCTGCTCATAGTGGCTTTGGTGATCAGTCTAGCCTAAAGGTGTGATACCACCAAATGTGCTTTTTTTAGTTTTTCAATATGGGTTATCTCTAATGTAAATTTTTTAATATACACCCCCAGAATTTAGCATTGTCTTGAGAAGTCAGAGAGTCCAGCAACACCAGGTCTACCTCCCTAACGTCAGTAACTGGTAAGGGCAGAATGTTGGCAGTTCTCTTCAGAAGGGCCTGGCCTCCCAGACCACTGCTTCTCCACCCATCTGCCGTCTCTCTGAGTCTGCCCCCCAGTGTCAGCGGCCCTTCATCTTCCACTTGGCCTTGTTTGTTTAATCTCATTTGCAGTCTCCCTTTAGACCTGGGCAGGAAGGACCCCTGCCCTGGACTCTTCACTTCCGTGGTTCTGAATATAAAATATGCACACAAAATATGTATTAAAAAATCATGGTTAGGGACTTCCTTGGTTGTCCAGTGGTTAAGACTTCACCTTCCAGTGCAGGAAATGCGGGTTCAATTCCTGGTCAGGGAGCTAAGATTCCACATGCCTTGTGGCCAAAAAACCAAAGCAAAACAGAAACAGTATTGTAACAATTTCAATAAAGACTTTAAAAATGGTCCATATTGGGCGAGTCGGTCCCTCAGCATCTAGTACTCAGTGATGGCATCGTGCAAGCCGTGGCATTAAACATCCTTACCCATGACTGACGTCTTCACATCTCTGGTACTATTCTGCAAAGCGAAAGGCACTTGCTTCTGAACGCCTTGAAGGTTTGTGGTTGTCTTGCTGCCAATATCCAACAACAGTCTCTGCAGTGTATAGAGGATTTGAGCAGGGAAAGTACTTTAAGAAAGAGAAAGGATAACTGAATTGACTGTCGAAGCCTTCTCCGGTGCCATAAATTAGTGAGATACTTGTCTAGTCCCTCATCCCAGCAATGCCAGAGCTTCCCCTTTCCTGTTTCTCGTTGTCCCAGTTCATGATTCGAGAGGTGCTTACAAAGAGCACGGTATTGGCACCAGCTCCACGTGGCAGCAGAGAACATTTTATAATATTACTCTTCCATTTGCGTATACATTGGTTTTGATGTAACAGGCTTAGGTTCTCAACACTGGCAGCTAGATGAACACTGACTGAATGCTGGAATTGAAAATAGTTTTATTTTTATAACATATTTAATGGGCTTTAACAAATACTTTTAACTATATATATTTCAGCTTTGCTTAAATAATTTTTACATAAAGCTTGATGTCAATTAATTATCATTTGTATTTTACCTTTCCATCTTAAATAATTTTGAATGTTTTGGAAGAAAAATGTTTTAAAACACTTGTGAAGTATTTACTTTTTAGCATTTAATTTTTTTAATGAGGATTCAAATCTTTTATACTTTGATCATTGTATTTTATTTTTAAAAACTTTTTAGATGATTATTGTCAAAATCAGGGGTCAACAAATTACAGGATTTTATTTCAAACAGCCTCAGGGCTATATTTATCCCATGAACTAAGAATGGTTTTTATATTTTTAAAGGTTTGTAAAACAAACCAAGACGAACGTATGAAAGGGACCATATGTAGACCGCAAAGCCTAAAGCATTTATTATCAGGCTCTTTGCAAAAATATTTTAGTCTTTGGTAAATAGAATATAAATTATGGAAAAATCTGACTAAAACTACACATTCTGTGATTTTATTGAAATGGAAGCAACAAAGAGAAGTGGGATAAATAATAATTTATGAATTACGATTGTTACTCACGTGAATATCAAGGCCCATCTTCAGAACACCCAGACACGTGCTTAGTAAGTAAATTCGCCCCTCTGTGGTGGTTTCTGGGATCATATACAGACAATACCTTGGGAGTTCCCTGGCAGTCCAGTGGTCAGGACTTGGCTTGGGCCCGAGTTCGATCCCTGGTTGGGGAACCAAGACCCTTTAAAAGCAAACAAAAAAAGCACGATAACTTGACCCGTATGCTTTGCTTTTGTCATTACGAGTGTATGTGTGTCAAATGGGAAGCTTAGATGTTTGAAGCTTTGCTTAACGACTTTCACGCCTCCTGAGGTACAGGATGCAGACCATGCCCACGAGTGTCGGAAGACCTGCCACCTGCTTTCCTCCGCCCCTTGAGTGCATGCATCTGAGTTTCAGCCTTGCCTTAGCCTAAAAATTTTGACCAGCCTCCAGTGACAGAGCCCAGAACCCATCGCCGTCTGTTGGCATTGAGCAGATTTTTGTCACACTTTTGCTTCCGTGTGGAGTTTTGTTCAAATACAGAAAAGCTCCGAGTTGAACATGCATAACTGGAGGAGTTTCTATGCTTTTCATTAATACTCTGGATATATAATAACTTCAAAATACCTAAAGCAGCAAAGGTGTTTTATGAGGCAACATTTTTTTTAACATTTTATTTTGTATCGGCGTATAGCCGATTAATGGGCCTCCCTGGTGGCTGAGTGGTAAGGAATCTGTCTGCAATGCAGGAGACCTGGGTTCGATCCCTGGGTTGGGAAGGTGCCCTGGAGGAGGGCATGGCAACCCACTCCAGTTCTCTTGCCTGGAGAATCCCATGGATAGAGGAACCTGGCAGGGTACAGTCTATAGGGTCGCGCAGAGTCAAACACGACCAAAGCGACTAGGCATCAGCAGCATGGCCGATTAACAATGTTGTGATAGCTTCAGGTGCACAGTGAAGGGACTCAGCCACACATGTACGTGTATCCATTCTCCCCCAAACCCCCCTCCCATCCAGGCTGCCACATAGCATTGAGCAGAGTCCCCCATGCTGAACAGGAGGTCCTTGTCGGTTATCCATTTTAAATGTAGCAGTGTGCACAAGTCCATCCCAAACTCCCTAACTACCCCTTCTCCTCATTCTTCCCCAAACTCCCCCTCCCCACAACATTAAGTTTGTTCTCTAAATCTAAGAGTCTGCATTTTGTAAGTCAGTTCATCTGTATCACTTCTGTTTAGATTCCACGTGTCATACGATATTTCTCCTTCTCGGTCTGACTGTCTTCATTCAGTATGACAGTGTCTAGGTCCATCCATGTGAGAGGCAACTGATTTTTTTTTGAGGCAACATTGTATGCTCGGAGCAGGGGAGTCATTTTGGTCAGATCCTTTTCTTTTTAGAATCCTCATGTGTTGCCAGCGCTGTGGGCCAGTGTTTCCACTCAGTCTCTCAGACCTTTTTATTAATACTATTTCAACACCAGGAAAGATACACATCTTCCAGTTACCCCATGGAAGACGTAACAGAAAATGGAAGGATGGGAGAGCATTGATAATCCCAAAGAAAGTTGCAATCCCCTGGCCACTGGAGGCAAAATAAGACAGAAGAAGAGGGAGGAAGTGAGAGATGGGAAGGGAGGAGCTGGGGGCGGCGGGGAGAGGACGCCCCGGGCTCTGACCCCCACTGGGGCCGTATGAGCCGCCTCTGCCTTAACCGCTGCCTCCTGAGCCAGCTTTCACCAGCTACACCAGTTCCTTTCTTTCAGGATGGGAAGAGGTACGTTGTTCCTTTTAGGGGTGAGCCTTGGCGAATTGGCGCTCCAGGGTCTCTGTCCTGACGCCCAGCCGACCAGCCCCGGAGTGCAGGCTCTCAGTGGCCACCTCCACTGGTGAGAGCAAACAGACCACCCTGCCCGTGGGTGCCCCTGGAAACATCTGCGATGCCCGCTGCTCTGGGGTCGAGTCCCGAGAGGTTCCGAACGTGCAGAGAGCGACTGTCTCTACAGGCTGAAAAGGTGCGAGGCGCCCGCAGAGCAGCATCTGGATCCTGTTCTTTACAGGAATCAGGGACGTTGCTCATCCCACGTTTGAATTTACATCTGACACTTATTTTGTCCTGCGCTGTAGCTATTCCAAGTTGCTGGACATTTCCCTAGAGTTGCATACATTAGCTCTTGCTGTGGCTTTTGGATTCACACCTTTGAGGGTCTTTACCATAATCAGAGAACTAATTTACACAACTCTAGATTATTATACTTCTGAGTGTTCCTTTCATAGGGTTCAACCTGTAAAAGCCAGAAAGGGAGGAAATAAAAAGAAGTTTGTTCTAAGAAATTAAGAAAGATTTTCACTTTTGTTGTTTAATCCTGCAACTCACTTTTAAAAAAATACTTTGAAGTGGTAACCCTAGCATACTTGCTACCTTTTCAACATTCCATAAATTTCCCATAGTACTTTTTAAAATATTCTTTAACCACATTTCGCATTGACTTCCATTTCGTCGCTTTGAATTGGGGGAAAATGTCTCAAGATCTTTTCTGTTTTCTTGTTTTGAAAATAGTGATTCCAAAGGCGGGTCAGGGGCCTTTTTCCCCATATAGGATTTTATTTTAAAATTCAGAGCCACCGTCCTGACATGCTGGACCCTGAAGTCTTTTTGTGCCTAGAAATTTCCCTTAATTCCATCACTGACATATTTTGATGTTTGTAAACCCAACAGAAGGAAGAGTCCTGAGTAACCAGACACAAGTCAGTAATAGAAAAGAGTTGGGAGTTCTTGAGGACTCTGAGCGCTCTTCAGAACCGCCTGAAGAGAGATTGACCATTGACAATTTAAATCTTCAACGCTTTATCTCTTTGTCTGAATCTTGGAATGCCATTGATACCCTCTTTGTATTTATAATTGTTTTAATTAGCCACCCAGCAGGGGCGCCTCTCCCAGCTGGATTACGGGCAGCACAGCAGGCCCTTACAACCCAGTTAAAACAAAGCCTAGACTTTATGGCTCGCTGAATTTCTTTTATCTGTATCAATTTTTTTTTCTTTTCTCTCTTACTCTCTCATTTTCACTGTTTTTTTTCTTTTCTCCTGCCTCCCCCTTGTGTGTATGCGGGGGCAGGAGCAAAAAGCCTGGACTCCCCAAATGGCTTTGCTTTTGAAGACTCCAAGAATTATGGAGAAACCTCTGCTGTGAATATTTATCAACAGCTCACATCTCTCAGAGGAAAACAGCACAGATGTGCTTGTCCCCTGCCCTCCGCCGTGATTGTATCTTGAGCGATTACGCTGAAATTGATGTCGGTTTCTAAACTTCGGTGGGCGGAGGGGAGGGGAATGGTTGCAGAAAGGCTGCTCTGTTGTCCCTGGCGTTGTTTATTCTGTTTGACCACATCCTTCTTTTGTGGATGGAAATCTGGAGGATCGATTATGATGCAGATCTGACACCATTTCCATTTGTGGGAGCTGCGTGGCCTGGGATGTTTGGACTTTGGGAAATTCTTGCGTTGTTAGGACTGTTTTTCCTCCACTTTGAGCTGGATGCTGCTGCTTCGGTGTGATCATGGACACACTGCCTGTTCTGGGGCGTTTCATCTGAAGGAACAGAAACGCACGCTTGTTTGTGGCTTTTTAGAAATTACCAGGGCCTCTCCTTATTTGTGAGTCTGTAGAACTCCTGGTCTAGAAATTAAAACAGGGCTGATTCCTGTGCACACATGCATCCCTGCTAAAAGTCATCCTCCTGCACTCTTGCAAACAATCCAGTTCAACTTTTTTCTAATCATGCCCCAAATCACTTATTTGCATTTAAAAAGAAGTGATAGCTCCAGTTATCAAATATGGAAAAGGGTTTCAACTGGCTTCTGTATTTCTGTACAAAGATCTTAAATGTTGTTGAGCCTTACTTTTATTTCTAGAACTTTCCAACAGTAAGCACTGTGTCTGTCCTCCCCCCAAGCAACCCAGCAACACTGGGGGTGGGGGTGTTGTTTGCGTTTTGTGTACAATTATTCAGTACTTGGGTGTCTTTAAAACCAAGGATGGTTATAATTAAAATTTCATCTCGCTGTCTCGTAATTATTTTTGGCTTTGTAATCAATTAGAGCCCCTGACATTCACTTGCTTTGTAAAACAGCAAATATCACAAAGACCCTGCTTAAATACCCATAGCAATTTGTCGAGTGCAATTGTAAGGCTTTGAAATTCAAAGACGGGATTGAGGAGAGGCAGGAAACCCTGTGTGAGCTAGAGGCCTAGGGGTTGGGAGACTCTTGCAGGAGCCCAGTGTCCTTGAGGGGCACTAAATGACTAGCGGATCAAAGACTGATGAGGCCCGTCGGGTGCCCACGTTGTCACGGCCGGCATATATATGTGTATATGTATATGTGTGGTCATGAAAATAGTATAACTTGATGGCTGCACAACATCGCGAATGGGCTAAATGCCTCTTAACTATCCACTTTAAAATAGTTAATTTCATGTGATGTGAATTGTATGTCAATCAAAAATAAAAATGAGATAAACTTACCAAAAAACAAAAAGATAATAATAATTATTATTATAGTAATAGTATAAAATAGTAATAAAGACTTGGAAAGCACTGTAAAATTTACGGATTTTCTCCTTCTTCTTCTTTTAATGTGCACTGTCTGGCTTGATCCTCATAGGCTAGGACCCCTTTGGTATCCATATTTTGAATATTTATCTCATTTCATATTGAAGCCAGAGGGCCCAACTCACCTACTGTCACCCTTGAGTGACAACACAAAACTGGAGGCTTAGAAATTAGTGTGTTTGCTCCATCAAACCCGGCAGCTGACAAGGGTCGGCCCAGTTTCCTACATGTCGATTCACAAGCTTTATGGATGCGTCTTGTTTGCTCACATGATATTAGAGTAGGAAATACTGTGCTTGGAAGCCAAACAGATCTGTGCTGGGATGGTTAAGGGCTTGCCCTGAGCCCCAGCCCCCTACCCCTTCCTGTACTGATCTCCCCTGGGGGTGGGGAGGCAGGGGGAGGGTGGATCTCACCCGGCATCCCGTGGCTGCCGTGTGATCTCAGGAGCCAGCCCGAGTATTGGTACATTCTTGGGCTCTGTAAGCTTTATAGTGGTGTACATGATTTACAGTGTATACGCCAGGCAGCCAGACCTCAGTAATGGAGCATTTTCATTTCTATGATTTTTATTAGTATCGCCGTCATTTTTATTCCTATAAATGTGGCAACACTGACCTGTGATCAAAGGCAGAGAATTCTTTTAAATGTAGAATACAGTTCAAAGTGTCAGCAACTGTGATCCATGTGAAGATTAGAGATAAAAAGGAATATTTTTTAAATATTTTTAAAATTTGGGAGGTTTTTATTCCGCTCACAGATGTTACTGTGACTCTCTGTATGTCTCTATATGCCTATCCACACAAGAAACCCGCATCATTATAAAATACTATATGTGTATGCTGTATGTTATAAAATACTATATGTTAGCAGAGGCATGGAAAGGAAAAAAGATGGAGAAACCCACGGTCCCAGACTCTATTAGAGGCACTGAGCTCCTGCCAGAATCAGCTGGATGGTTCTCTGTTGGCTAAACGAATTAGCACAGGGCCACTCCGTGGGTTAGCGTTGCGTTGCCAGCTTCAGATGGTTTCAACTGTGTCTCCTGAAGTCCCTCTTAATGACATCATTCACATCTGTGGCGACTTAAGCCTCCTGTTTCTTTGAACACGGAATTTGAGACTATGAAGGGTTTACACTCTCTAAACTAATTAGCAGTGACCAGTAACCTGAGGAGGCCAGTGTGCCCTCTAGGACAGTCAGTTCACCTGGGAGCCTCACCAGGTCCATCCAGCCATTTCTGGAAAGGTTACCAACCCCAGGGAGGGAGGGAAGGAGGCGTGCACGCTTTTAACACAGAGAACTAATTAAGGATGGTTCTCCGGAGACTTCTTTCTGTAGGATGTGACCTGGCAAACGAACGTGGCATCCAGTATTCGAGAGATGGATTTTCAAGGAAAAGATGGTGCTTTGCACAAAAATATGTAATTATATAAAGCAATTAGTGAGACCGATGCTTTAAAAGGGAAGACAATAAGCGCATTTTCTTGCATAACTGTATCATATGAAATATATAGATGTTTTGTTGTTGTTTAGTTACTAAGTCATGTCCAACTCTTTTGTGACCCCATGGACTGTAGCCCACCAGGCTTCTCTGCCCATGGGATTTCCCAGGCAAGAATACTGGAGTGGGTTGCCATTTCCTTCTCCAGGGGATCTTCCCGACCCAGGTATCAAACTCGCATCTCCTGAATTGGCAGGTGGACTCTTTACCACTGAGTCACCTGGGAAGCTATCTATGTGTATAACGTAAATAGATAATATGTTGTGTTCCATTCTGATATGGAACAACAATCTTGAAGATATAGTAAATGAAGAAGTCAAGGTATGAAATGGTATACCTCGTCTAACAAAGGCAGTTGATCTATACGCATTTGCTTGTAATTACATAGAATCTCTCCGGAAGAATACACAGGAAACCGATATAAACCATGAATGTAACGGTGCTATTCTGAGTCATATCGGAGCTTGAGGCAAAAGGAAAAGAGTCTGTAGTACTGACCTTGTTTTAATTTGAATTTTGAGATTTTGTTCATCATGGATTTTTTCCATTAATTTTTTTGTTTCTATAATTTCATTTTTAAGATACTACGTTTAAACAGTATTTATCTCGATTACTGAGTTTCTTTAAACCCCCTTAGCATGTTGTGCCCCAGATGAGCGAGGGTCCTCTTCACCCTAAGCCTTGATTCTCACTCCTCTTTCACACTGTTTAATTTTATTTTCACCACATGCAAGTATGGCTTATTCAAAAATAGGGGGTGAAATGCATTTAGCCACAACTGGTATTTAGGACCCTTTATAATCATGGTTCTTAGTCTTTGGGGGCTTATAGGTTCCACAGAGAATCTGATGAAAGTACACACTGTACCCGTACAAACTATATTCTGCATTTAATTTCAAGGGGACCCACAGACCTTGAGCCCCATCCAAGATTTTTAAAGAATAAGACTCTAATTAGAGTGACTACCAAGAGGCCTAACTTCCTCTTTTAACTAGTATTCTGCTTTTCCCTACCCCCTCCCTGCTAAAGAAAAAACCAAATATCTTATTTCTATTTTCCTTGCCTTTTTAACTATTCCTTAAGTAACGGGGTCTACGTTGTCTATTGTTGGGACAAATGACAAACATGTTCTTTGTTCCCCAACTGATCCCCTATGGTTTTGTTGTTATTGGAGTGTCTCCTGGGATCTGAATAATTCCCCCTAAATGAAATGATGCATCATGGATGAGACCCCCCTGCTAAAAGGAGATTACTCTAAATTTCTGTCCCCTTTAAGGGACACCCTCCAACACTTAACAGACACTAGACCTGATTTCTCCACTCTGGCATTTCTGGTCTTTTGAGTCCATTGTTGTGGGGGCTGTTAAGCAGGGATGTTTAATCCCTGGCCTATTAAATGCCAGTGGTGCCCCCCAGTTGTGATAACCAAAAATATCCCCAGACAGCATGAAATACGCCCTGGATAAAAAACCATCGCTGCTTAAGAACCACTGGCCTCAGGAGCTCCCTGGCAGTACCATGGTTAGGATGCCACGCGTTCACTGCCGAGGACGCGGGTTGCGGGTTTGATCCCCGGTCCGGGAATTGAGATCCCACAAGCTGCATGCTTGCCCCACACAAAGAACCACTGGGCTAGACTGTGCAAGCCATCTGAAGATTTGGTGGCTGTCTTCTAGTTTCTCTCTCCAGCTTTGGTGAGATGCATACATTTCCTGTAGTAACGATGAATGTACTGGGTAAACAAAACGAATGGTCAACTTACAAATTTGTAGGAATGTTGATCCTGAAGTTCTGTCCTTTTTACAATCAATACTATCGTTATTTATGAATTCTCAGCCATGGAAAAATTCATAAAGACCTTCGCCTCCTTCAACTGGACTCTCCTTCCTCCTCCTGAAATACCCTCTTCTGCTTCTCCAGCCTTCAGTCCAGGAAGTTAAAGCACAACCACTTACCTGTTACAAATGACTAGCTAAACTAATCCCCAGTCTTTATGGCCCCCAAATTTACTTCCGAAGAGTGTTTTCACCCAGCCCGAGAAAGTATTACTTTCTGCTTGAGTGTAATTAAAATCTCAGTCATCTGTTCAAGAATGCCTTTGCCAGTAAGATATTAATTGTGTCTTAGAGCTGGAAAGTATTCTTCCAAACAGGACTTAATGGAGCGTACAGATCCCAGGGACATTCATAAGCACTGTCCCCTCCGGAAATATGACACTGGGGAGATGGATCATTCACTTTCACCGTTTTAGGACTTAATGGAGGATAAAGTTTTTAATCTACTTGTTGGGAGCTTAATATTTTTAAGAAAGAAAAGACGCCTTACAGTCTCAAGGGCCAGACAAGTCTCTTATATATATATATATTTTTTTTTTTTCATTGAGTTTAGAGACGTTTGGGGAGTTTTCTTATGGGAATATACTTGTCATTATATTAATTCTAAGTAGCACTCCTTTTTCCCACTTTTCATTACCAGATAGGCAGCACACACACAACAAAAAAAATGTTTTAAAGGCGCAAAGGAGCAAAACAAACCATTGTGAATACCCGCAACAGGGAAAGCCTCAGAGATGTTAGGATATGTCTGTCTTTTGCACACCATTGCATGTGTGTGTGCATGCTAAGTTGCTTCAGCCCTGTCTGACTCTTTGCGACCCCATGGACTGTAGCCCGCCAGGCTCCTCTGTCCATGGGATTCTCCAGGCAAGAACACTGGAGCGGGTTGCCGTGCCCTCCTCCAGGGGACCTTCCCAACCAGGGGTCAAACCGCATCTCTGGCATCTCCTACATGGGCGGGTGGGTTCTTTACCACTGAGCCACCTGGGAAGCCTCTCTGCACACCATTTTGATGGTGAAACTCAGTGCAGAGCTCAGCACTGATCCTGGAGCACTGGGGCCAACACCAGACCTGTGGAAGGCGTTCCACTCCTCAAACGGCTTCTGTTAGGAGGGCCTCGTTCCCTAATATGACTTAGAGTTTGAGCCAAATTCCAAGCCAGTCTTTTAATTTTGTTGGGTCAGAATACTGTAGATAATCCTATGTTATTTTGGTGTTTATGATTTTTGCTTCTTTTTTTTTTTTTCATCGTTTGCGTGTGTGTGTGTGATATATTTATTTAAAAGAGGCCATCCATTCATGAGATTCAATATTCAAAAGGCACAAAGTGCTGTGCAGTAAAAGCATTTGCTTCTCCTGTTCTGCGGCCACTAATTCCCATCCCCGAGGCAGCCACCCTTGTTTCTTGTTTATCTTTCTGGAGATTTGTACACATTCACAAGCAAAGGTTTTTACACTGACTTTTTTATTTGTTGCCACAAATGAAGCCTATTAGACACGCTGATCTGTATCTGCTTTTTCCAGTTGTGTATGCATCTTGGACATTGACCCATATCAACAGTATTAGAGAAAGCTATTCATACCTACCATGTTTTAAAGAATCTCTACATCTTATACGGCTGTACTTAGTGTGTTTAAACCATTGACCTACTTAATTGCCGGTTACATAGTTTTAATCTATTCTATGGGCTTCCCAGGTAGCTCAGTGGTAAAGAATCCACCTGCCAAGCAGGAGACGCAAGAGATGCAGGTTCGATTCCTGGGTTGGGAAGATCTCCTGGAGAAGGAAATGGCAACCCCCTCCATTATCCTTGCCTAGGAAATCCCATGGACAGAGGAGCCTGGCAGGTACAAACCATGGGGCTGCAAAGAGTCAAACACGGCTTAGCGACTGAACTACCACCACCACTCTTTTCTAGAACAATAATCCACAGCAATTATTTGTAAATGCAAAAGCATAATGTAGCAACTACCTGAATATCCCCCACACCATCTGAATTAAGACTCCTCTGCATTGCACACCAGATAAAAAAACTGCTCAAGAATTTTTTTTTTTGCTCTAGAATTTTTTAAAAATTATTTTTAACTTTTGTAGAAGGTTTTGGAATTACTAAGATAAGTCATTGTTATAGACTGCATGTTTGTGTCCCCCCCAAAATTCATATATTGAAACCCTAACCCCCAGTGTGATAGTATTAGGAGGTAGGACAGGGAGTTCCCTGACAGTCTGGTGGTTAGAACTTGGCGCTTTCACTGCCAAGGATGTGGATTCAATCCCTGATAAGAAGAGACCCCAGAGAGCTTGCTTCCTCCCACTCTGGTCCAAAGCAAGCATGTGAGGATACGATGAGAAGACAGCCGTCTGCAAACCAAGAAGCAGAAAACGCGTCAGTCCCTACCTGGACCACGTGCCCTTCACACATCGGTCTCCGCCTTCAGGTCCTCCTTCTACAGACCCAGGGTCCACGGCTCGGGGGTCACAGCCCGGGGTCCCAGAGAGGGTGGGTGTGGCACACATATGCTAAGAGGAGCATGTCATGTGGGGTGAGTGCAGACCCCTCCCCACTGTGAAATGCGCTTGCCGTCACCTGCCCAGAACGTCCAACCTTAGCAAGGCTTTGCACTCCCATTTCATCTACTCTGCTCCCCTAAGTCCCTCCCCTCTTAACCCCATCCTTGGGCCACCACCCATCCCTAGTCTACTGAAGGAGCCCCCTAAGGAGGCAAGGAAGTGACGTTTAAGCTAATCCAAGGACTTTAGGCAGGAAGCAGGGGGTGCATTGGACATTAGTGAGGTGATTGTGGTTGTCACAGTAACGAGAGACTGTTCCCTGCAACCAGGGATGACAGATGTCCTCAGTATGCGAGAAGCCCCACACCACAAAGAGTTACAACCCTCTCCAACTTTCTGGGTCTTGTGGGCATTGATGTAGGACCTGTAAGAACGTCTGCAGGATGTTCGCCTATAAGGACATCACTCGCGCCCATTTCATCCTTGAGTTTGTCCACAATTGGCCTTAACGTTAACTGAGGTGAACTTCCATTCTCTCTTGTCTGATACGGTTAAACCTGGCCTGTACATTCCTGCTGTAATTGTGTCCAAGCACACCCTTTGCTCTTTTTTTGTTTTTCCTATTCTGATTGCCTCCTCAAACCAAACTTGGCTATTATTGGTGGGAATAAGTATCAGACTTCTCTCAAATGCCTCCTAACTTAGTATCCCAAGCACTTGCATATGGAAATAAGAAATAGGATTTTTATCTAGAAAACAAAACAAGTCACTTCTCCTGCGAAGCCTTCACAGCCCACCCCATCCTCCTCAACCCTCTCCCTGTGCTGAGAATGCCTCTTTTCCGGCACTCCTCACCACGGTCATTAAATCGTTTTTTTTCTGCACCTTTGTTTAACGTCTGCCTCCTACCCCGCAAGCCTCCTGAGAGCAGGGACCCTGTCTTTCTTGGTTTTCACGATACTGCGCTGCTTGGCATGTGTTCTGGAACACGGGAGATGTGCTGTGTTAGACTGAACTGTTTGTTAGACTGAAAAAGGAGGGGCAAGGGGAGGGAGAGAGGAAAAAATTCTATCCAGAGCTTTGTTTTTTGAAAAGATATTTAATAATGCATCGAGGCTCCTTTTGGGGTTTGGAGGGACACCTGTCCAGCTCGCTATAAAGCACCGGCTCTCATATTTGCTCACTTGTTTGTTTATTGTTTATTCCCTCTAGGGGATTTTTTGAAAAGACTAAGCAGAATCGACAGAGGGAACTTCGCTTTACTTTCTGTGTAAGCAAATGTTGGAGTCGCTCTGCTCTTATCTTTTTTAAGTTATTTTACTTTTGGCCACACTGGGTCTTCATCGCTGCTCGGAAGCTTTCTCTAGCCGTGGTATGTGGGCCTCTCGTCACAGCGGCTTCTCCTGCGGCAAAGGAACGGCTGGAGGGCCCTCGGGTGGCAGTAGCTGGGGCTCACGGGCTCAGCCGCCCTGCAGCATGTGGGATCTTCCCAGACCAAGGATTAAACCCGTGTCCCTGGCATTGGCATGTGGATTCTTCACCACTGGACCACCGGGGAAGTCTTGGACTCATGCTTCTGAGAGGGGACATCACACTTCCAACTTTGGGCCCAGCAAGTCCCCAGCCCTGCCCATAACCAGCTCACGGGCTGGACAGTGACTTAGACCCCAAGACATGTCGTTACAGAGATGTCGGGGGAGGGGAGTGGGGCAGAGCACCCAGGAGCCCTGGACGGCGTGGTGAGGGCCGGCGTGTTATCCAAACATGTCAGTTTCCGGTGACAAATGGAACCACCGGGGGGTGACAGCCTCCTCCAAGGCAAGCATGACATGTGATGACTGGGGGCTGGACGCAGCGTGTTAAAGCCGTGGCCATAAATCGGACGATGTTCAAATGTGCCATCTTTAGGTCAGGTCAGCCTCCAAATCTGTCAAACCACTTACTCTTGGCTCTGGGTCAGCCTTTTTGGGAAGAATTGTTTTCCTTAGCCGTGCTCATTCTTCCTCTCTTTACTGTCTCTGATCCCTTGGGTTTGGATGAGTCTAGATGGTTTTATAAAGGTTTTTTCTTTCAGTTACAAAAGTAGTATGGGAACATTAAAAAAAACCATAAAATATACACACAGAAAAATTGTGCTCAATTTTTAAGATAAAGATTTCAGTGTTGTGTCATTTCTTTCCATGTTTTTTTTTTTATAACAAACTGGGGGATTTTTTATACATACTCTTTTGGGGGAAATAATTCTAAACTCCCAGCACATTGCACAGAGCACAGAGAGGCCCTGTATTCCTTTTGCCCAGCTTCCCCCAGTGGCCACGGCTCGTGTGACCGTAGTACAACGCCTGTCCATGCTGCTGTGTAACTTTTTAAGGAAATTCATGCTCTACTGTGAACATCCTTCTGTGTGTGCATCTCTGTTCTTCCAGGAGCCATGCCTGCGTCCTGTGGGCCCGTTTCACACTGCAGCCAGAGGGATTCTGTTACAATCTGAGGAGGATGGTATCTCTCCTCTGTTTCCCTGGTAGCTTAGATGGTAAAGAATCTGCCTGCAATTCAGGGGCCACGGGTTCCATCCCTGGGTTTAGAAAATCCCCTGGAGAGGGAGATGACAACCCACTCCAGTATTCTTGCCTGGGAAATCCCATGGACAGAGGAGCCTGGCAGGCTACAGTCCACCGGGTCTCAAAAGTGTCAGAAACAACTTAGCAACTAAACAACAAAAAAGCCCTCTTTTTACTGAACCCCCCGAGGGGCTCACTCAGGGTTTTCGCGGTGAACTGGGAGGCCCTGATGATGGCACCAGTCCCTCTGGTCCCTTCACCGCCCTCCCGGTGACTCACTGCACAGCGGCCGGGCTGGCCTCTCGCTTTGTCCAGCGTGGCACCTGGGTTCCTGCCCCGGGGCCTTTGCCCTGACTCTTCCCTCTGCTTCTACGCTTTTCCTCAGGCATCTAACTGGTTGTTATATCTATTATTCATTGTCTGAAACCTGCCCCCCAATTAGGATGTAAGTTTCATAAGGAGGCAGCCCCAAGCACCTAGGACACACTGCTATACATAGTAAGAGTTAAACATTCACAGACATACAAATCAATAGTGATTACGAGTTTAGAGGGACTTTCCCTGGTGGTCCAGTGGTTAATACTCCACGCTTCCAATGCAGAGGGTAAGGGTTCGATCCCTGTAGATTGAACTAAGACACAGTACCTACCGTGTGCCACTTCTGAAACACTAATGTGCAGTTTACTAACGTGTCAGCTTGTATTAGAAAGAGTATATTTTTCATTCACTTAAATGTTTTTATTCAACAACGATTGCTTGAGGGCTATTTGTTCAGCCTACGAGATATAACAGGCTTCTGATAGAAAAACAATCAGAAGGAACTGTTATCCAACAAGAAGTAGCCTGGTTGAGGAGAACAGTTAGATCTCACATGCCTCAGGGTACAACCAAGGGGGAAAAAAAGCTAAAAATACAGTTTGGATTCTGTGTTTGAATCCCAGCTCTGCCATTTAGCTGTATGATCTGGAGCAAGTTACTCTCCTGGGCCTCAGTTTTCTCATTTGTAAAGTAGGGAGATAGTATTGATCTATCTCACAGGAATTAGTTACTGTAAGTTTCCCTTAGTTAATACATGTAAAGAGCTGGGACAGTGTCTGGCATAAAGTAAATGGCATAAACTAGTATTGTTTAATAGCATTGCTGTTAATTATGTACTGTGATTGATTTTAATAATAGCTGGATATTTAGTTGCTTTCCACTTTTCATGGGTTCACAGAAAAAATACAGTGAGATTCTTTATAGCTAGAACTTTGCACAAGCCCTTAATTATCTCTTTAAGAAAAAATGTTCATGATGGCTTTTTTTTTTTTTAACTTTATAAACATAACTGTTCTCCTCAACCAGGCTATTTCTTGTTGGATAACAGTTCCTTCTGATTGTTTTTCTATCAGCAGTGTGTTATACCTCGTAGGCTGAACAAATGGCCCTCAAGCAATCGTTGTTGAATAAAAATATTTAACTGAATGAAAAATATACTCTTCCTAATACTAGCTGACACGTTAGTAAACTGCACATTAGTGTTTCAGAAGTGGCACACAGTAGGTACTGTGTCTTCAAGTATCCATTCTTCTTCTATAAAAACAGAAACCATGACTGATGGCAGATCACACTGGCATCCATTGACTGATGGCAGAACACACTGGCATCCATTGACTGATGGCAGAACACACTGGCATCCAATGACTGATGGCAGAACACACTGGCATCCAGAATAAAGACTACATTTCCCAGTCTCCCTTCCAGGTGGATGTGGTCATGTGACTATGGTCAGGCCAATATGCTATGAGAAAGTATCACTTGGAGCGTCTCAGTAATGGCTTTAGGGAAGGAAGGTGGCCTCTGCCCTTCCTCTTTGCCTGTACGCTAAGTCATTTCAGTCATGTCCAGCTCTTTGCAACCCTATGGACTCTAGACCACCAGGCTCCTCTGTCCATGGGATTCTCCAGGCAAGAATACTGGAGTGGGTTGCCATTTCCTCCTCCAGGGGATCTTCCCAATGCAGGGATCGAACCTGCATCTCTTCCGCCTCCTGCATTGGTCCCTGGAGCTCATGCTTCCTTATTGGACAATGACAATCACAATTTGAGAATAACAGGATGGCTAGATGGAATGAACTTCAGTGCCTGACGATCCTGAAATTGACATACTAGGCACTCTACTGCCTCTGTGTACTTGAAAGAAGTAAACTGTCTCTTTGTTTAAACCACTGTTACTTTGGGGTTTCTGTTCTGCACAGCCAGACCTAATCCTAACTATTTCAGGGCTCAATAAATATTTCTTTACTAAATGAATTGAAAATTTGTACCTACATTCCTAGGTTTGCATTTGGCAAAGCATTTTCTCAAACTTTGTTTCATTTGGCAAAAGTCCTAAATTGAGTTTCCAACCTTGTTCCTTCCAAAATCTACTTCTAGTCTCTGGTATTTCTATACTGCGGTGTATTATGCAGGGTGCATCTGTATACAGAGGTCACCCAGTGTGGTTTAGACAAAGATTTAATTATCTCTGAAAACATAAGTCTTGCATCTCAGTTTGAAGTAAGGATTCAATGATGTCATCTGGGACACAGGCTTTTCCTACCCTCTATTTCCCCTTTCTTGGCATTTTGCTGACTTTTACCTCATGGTTGCAAGATGGCTGCCACCACATCTAGTATCATGTTCTCATACAGGAAAAGGAAGTGGGAGTGGGGGCAGCAGTGCTTTCTTCTCCTATGGCTTGCTCTTTCTGTCAGGGAGGGAAATCTTTTCCAGAGGCTCCCCAACTGGTGTTCATCTCTTTGGCCAGACTGGTCACATGACCTCCTCCACAGTAATCCCTGTGGAAAGGCAACAGAATCGCTCTGATTGATACAGGCCAGCTGGTCCTCAGAGTACAGACCACGAATCCTGCAGTCTCTGAGACCGTCTGAGTTGGAGGGGCCGCGAAGGTGAAACAATTTTCATAATAATGCTGAAAAGTTACTTGCCTGATTTCATTGTGTGGATATTTACACAAATGGTGCAAAAGCCAATCTGAGAATCCCACTGTCTTCTATTAAAGCCAGACTTGAAGAGGTTTGCGTAAAATGTAAAAGATTAAATGCCACTCTTCTCGATATATTTTTTTTTAATATTCCTATTTCATAAAATGTTTATTTGTTATGTAATGGGATTATATGGGCTTGCTTCCATGGCAGCTCAGATGGTAAAGAATCTGCCTGCAATGCAGGAGACCCAGGTTCGATCCCTGGGTCGGAAAGATCCCCTGGAGAAGGGAATGGCAACCCACTCCAGTTTTCTTGCCTTGCCTGGAGAATCCCATGGACAGAGGAGCCTGGTGGGCTGCAGTCCAGGGGGTTGCAAAGATTTGGACATGACTGAGCAACTAACTTTCACTTTCAATGGGATTATTATTATTTTAAATGATTTATAGTGGCCGCTCAGTATCCTTCAGGACCCCTGCAAACACCAAAGTCTATGGATGCTCAAGTCCCTTACATAAAATGGGGTAGTAGAATCATCTGTCAGTGTCAGAAGGTACAGGGCTTACCCATGCAGAGGCTGGCTATAATAAACATTTTAAATTTTCACAGTTTTCATTTCTCAGTTGGTATCTTGAAATCAAAACAGTTGAGAACCACTTATTTAGATGAATCCAGGGGATAGGCATCATTTGTTCTGCACAAAATCAAGGTCTCATTATAAGGAATGAGAAGAAATGGTTGTCCAACAGGCAAGCAAGAATATCTGGACACTTTCTAAGAACTCAGATTATACATACGGCCTGTGTAGTGCTGAGTATTTGTATCTCTTTGTCGTTTGAGTGTAATTTGTCATTTGAAACCCAGCATCTGGGTCTTTTCCAGTGAGTTGGCTCTTCGCATCAGATGGCCCAAGTATTAGAGCTTTAGCATCAGTCCTTCAGGGTTGATTTCCTTCAGGATTGACTGGTTGGATCTCCTTGCAGTCCAAGGGACTCTCAAGAGTCTTCTCCAACACCACAGTTTGAAAGCATCAGTTCTTTGGTGCTCAGCCTTCTTTTTATGATCCAGCTCTCACATCCACACATGACTACTGGAAAAACCATAACTTTGATTAGATGGACCTTTTAGTATATGCTGTGCTGTGCTTTGTGGCTCAGTCATGTCTGACTCTCCCACTAGGCTCCTCTGTCCATGGGAATTCTCCAGGCAAGAATACTGCAGTGGATCACCATTTCCTCCTCCAGGGGACCTTCCTGACCCAGGGATTAAACCCAGGTCTCCTGCATTGCAGGCGGATTCTTTAGCATATGAGCCACCAGGGAAGCCCAAGAATACTGGAGTGGGTAACCTATCGCTTTTGCAGGGGAATTTCCCGACCCAGGAATTGAACCAGGGTCTCCTGCATTGCAGGAAGATTCCAGCCTAGGATTTCAGTATATGGTTTACGTTAAATTTACACTTCGTGGCACTGAGTTTCATGTGTAAGAGTTTAGCCCCAGTGGTTCCAGCACTAACTAGTTGTATAACCTTTAACAGTGCCTCCACTTCTAGGAGCCTCTATGTCCTACTCTGTAACCTATATCCTAACCTTTAACAGTGCCTTCACTTCTAGGAGCCTCCATGTCCTGATCTGTAACCCAGAGCAAAGGGCCACTCTTGTCTTTTCTGCAAGCTCAGTCTTCTGGAGGGTTAGAGAGAGAAGGCGCCCGAGCACCCAGTACTGTTTCTGACACATAGTTAGTGCTGCCGTTAATTCTTCCTCTCTCTTTTCTTTTCTATTCATGCTCTAAGTTACACTCCTTCTCATCAGCTTTTAGTACCTTGAGGAACTGAGGCTTCCCAAAGTGGTGTTTTGTTTGTTTTAATTTATTCACTTATTTCTTTGGCTGTGTCGGGGTCTCTGTGGCGTCATGTGGGGCCTTTCGCTCAGGCGCAGACTCTGCCTGTGGCACTCAGACTTAGTTTCTCCACGGCAGGTGGTCTCTTAGTTCCCCAACCAGAGCTCGAACCTGTGTCCGCTGCATCGCAAGGTGGATTCGTAACCACTGGACCACCAGGAAGTCCCTCAAGGTGATGTTTTAATATGGCATGTGGTGAAACAGCCTGAATGACATGTGTGGCCTTCACTGTCAGCAGAACATAAAATTACACGTGACCCGGCAGTGGTGAGAGCTTCCTGGGTAGCTTCTTTACCTCCGCTGGTAAAGAATCTGCCTACAATGCAGGAGACCCCAGTTTGATTCCTGGGTTGGGAAGAGCCCCTGGAGAAGGGATAAGCTACCCACTCCAGTATTCTTGGGCTTCCCTGGCAGCTCAGACAGTAAAGACTCTGCCTGCAATGTGGAAGACCTGGGTTCGATCCCTGAGTTGGGAAGATTCCATGGAGGAGAGCATGGCAACCCACACCAGTGTTCTTGCCTAGAGAATCCCTATGGACAGAGGAGCCTGGCGGGCTACAGTCCATGGGGTCACAAAGAGTCAGGCGTGACTGAGTGACTACACACGCAGCACAGGCAGTGTAGAAATGGTTCTGCCCTTCTCCAGCTCCTGATCTAGTCTTTCTCTCACTCACATGCACACGTGCAGCTACCTAAATATATATATGTATGCATGTGTGTTTATTTATTTCATGCCTGACTTTACAGCCTATCATGAGGAATAGAACCATAAAGAAACAGATCCAATAAGCAATTTCCCACCATCTTTGATGGGCTTATTGCATTGTGCCCACCAGGAGTAAAATTGTTATTTTAAAAAAAGGCCTGAATGGCTCCTTAATGGGCATGGGAGTCTCCTTTTCAGTTAATGAAAATGTTCTGCAACTAAATCTTGTTGCTGAGTGCACAACATTGTGAATGGATTAAATGCCACCGGATTTTACACGTCGAAAAGTTAAAGTGGTAAATTTTACATTATCTGTATTATTTGTTGTTGGTCAGTCACTAAGTCACGTCTGACTCTCTGCCACCCCGTGGACTGCAGCACGCCAGGCCTCCCTGTCCTTCACTCTCTCCCAGAGTTTGCTCAAACTCATATCCATTGAGTCGGTGATGCCACCCAACCATCTCATCCTCTGCCATCCCCTTCTCCTTCTGCCCTCAATCTTTCCCATCATCAGGGTCTTTTCCTGTGATTCGGCTGTTCGCATCAGGTAGCCAAAGCATTGGAGCTTCAGGTTCAGCAACAGTCCTTCCAATGAATATTTAGGACTGATACATAAAGTGGTCCAGGGAGCTTTCTGGTCCATTTTAGGGAGACTTGGAGAGGGGGTAGGGTTCCCTAAGCTCTGACCTTCCACCACAGTGAATCTTCCTGCTGATTCCCACTGACCGAGACTTGGGGCCCTACTCACAGACTCACCTCCCCTTGGACTGATCAGTCCATCTGCCCGTCCCGCCTCTTCATTTCCTCCTGGCCTTAATGTTTGGCTGGAAAATGTCTCGTGCAGAATGATCCTCCAAGCTGTGTCTCTTACCAGGACGGATCTGTTGCTGTTGCTAACGCCTAACGACCGTCACCTGCTGCTGCACCAAGACACATGTTCACAGACAGCATCTTCATTCTTCTCATTTCAAGGGAAGTGGGTGCCTTCTTGGCACTTTTTAGAAATCCAAGACGTGCACTCCTAGTGTTCAAAGACCTGCCATTTACTTACTGTACTTGTGTTATCAAAGACCCCATAAAGTCAAGTGATTTCCTCTGCTTTTGTCCCGGGCTCTGGAGAAAATGACACTTAATCACCTCAAATTCCCTTCTGTCTGTGATCCCCTCTGAGAAATAAAGCCATAAATATGTTTACTTCTGTTGACATTCACACCGGAAAGAGCACAGAGTTCCGAGTATTGCAGTTCCTTGCCTATTTTATTACCAAACAGCCCCCCCAAAATAGCAGAGGGGCTTTCCTGGTAATTTAGGGTAAGGCAGTGTGTTTCTTTTCTCTCCTCAAGCAGGAGAGACATCTCTCTTCACACCGCGGCCAAAGCCAGAAGGCCTCTGCATGCGCCGACGCCACACAGAACCGTTCAATAAAACGCTTAGCGCTCGTGTACCGGGGAGCAGGCAGCTGCGGGGGGTCTGAAAAGAGTTCATGAGCGGAGCTGCGGCCTCCCCTTCGCCCGGCCTCTAGTTTGAAAATATCAGCAACATTCCTGTCCACTGTAACGAAACACTCACGCAAAAAGCTACGGAATGCGCAATAATTTCTCAGGCGTCCTTTAGTGGCGTCCGCTAGAGCAAACTCTGGTGGGGCCCCTTGACCCCGAGAGAGTGTGCCCTTTAACCTTCTTCGGGCCTCCTTTATGCGGGGCTGCACTCTGACCAGATGGCTAAACTATCAAAGGATTTTATGAGCAAAAACTGCTTTCTCGACTCACAAGTTGTATATTTCTTTCCATGTTAATGTGAACTATCAACCCAGAAGCTTTAAATTGGAAACACAAAAGGTGTCCTGCAGCTGGGCCTGCAGCCCCCTGCATTGTGTGTGAGCCCAAGGGCTACGGGTGTTTGCAGAGAAAACAGCTGACCCCCAGATGAGGACAATTTCAGCTAAATATTTAAAATAGCCGTCAAGGAAGGGATGATTGATTGGTTTTTTTTTTTTTGCTTCCAGCCGTGATCTTTTATCAGGCTGCAGGCAAACATGCTTCCTGCATAAATCCAAACTGTTCTCTTTCTCTCTCTCCCTCCCCCATGGCTCCACCTTCCAGGAAGCCTGGGTGACAAAAAGTCACTAGACCCGATGGCACCTGGGATCCAAATTAGAAGATGTCTCCTCTCGGCATGAGATTTCAGTTACCTAGTCCTGAGGCCTTGGGTGGGTGGTGTGTGTACATGGATAGTTTGTTTTGCAAATTCTTGGAAATGTTCCTCGGAAATGATCGAGGTGAGTTGACTCAACAAATATTTATGCGCATAACCCACAAGGCAGACACGATTCTAGCGCCCAGCAGACGGCTTGAGCCAGAGGGGAAGGACTCCTCTCAAGATGTTCATTTATGTCCCGAGCTGAGAACAGCAGTACAGAGGCACCCCAGAAGGGCAGGTGGCCTGAAGCACTGTGATGAGAACGACAAGGCCGTGGGAAGGGGGCCACTGTGTCACGCGGGGTGGGGGCCTGTGATGAGAACGTCGAGGCCGTGGGAGGGGCCACTGTGTCGCACAGGGGTGGGGGCCTCAACTTTGTTCGGTTAGGAGAAATGTCATTGAGAAGTCGATGTTACAGCAAAGATCTGAGTGAGGAGCCAGCCTCAGGAAGATACTCTCCAGAGCTCTCCCTTCAAACTATAACGCAAGCCATATAAGCAGTGCTAAATTTTCTAGTGGCCAGCTTTAAAGAGGGAAAAAGAAATGGGTGGAAATAGTTGAAAGTTATTTTTATTTTAATAAATATTCTAAAATATTAATTATACTGATTAATACTTAAATATTTTCATTACATTTTATTTTAATTATATCTTTTGTTTCACTTGTATTATCATTTTTATTTTCTTTGAGTTTTCAAACCTCTATTTTTAAATTTCTTTTTATTTTACTAATTTTTACACGTGTTGAATAATACATTTTGTTATAAACAACTTCATATGTAATGTTAAATTTTCTAGTAGCCACGCTAAAAAGGGTGAAAAGGAAACAAGTGAGACTCATTTTAATAATATATTTTATTTTTACTAAACTCAGTGTCTCCAAAACATGATCCCTTCAAAACTGTTTTGGAAAAACTAACAACTGAGATTTTTTAGTTTTTTTCTTTTTTCACGCCAAGTCTTTGCGGTCTGGCACAGATTTTGTAGCAGCAGCACATCTCAGTTTGGACACTAAATTTTCATGGGAAAGATTTGATCTGAATTTCGATTTCATCAAGTGTGCAATTGAAAAGGTAGATTCATATACCCAAATTGTCCTAAAGATACTTGCGAGTGATCCAATAGCTGAGTGAAACACCAGTTCTGAAGCTTTAATTTAAAAGGAAGGGAAGCTAGAAGTCCAGTTCCATGGATGCAGCAGCCACATTGCATGTGTGTCCCTGAGACCCGCGGTGATGATGGGCCAGCTCAGCTCTGGGGGGAGGCCCGGAGCCTCTGTAGGGCGGCTCGGAGGGGCCAGTTAGTGGGGGTCTGGAGCTAGAGGGGCCAGGTGGTGGGGATCCGGGGCTGGAGGGGCCAGGTGGTGGGGGTCCGGGGCTGGAGGGGCCAGCTGGTGGGGGTCCGGGGCTGAAGGGGCCAGCTGGTGGGGGTCCGGGGCTGGAGGGGCCAGTTGATGGGGTCCAGGGCTGGAGGGCCTGTGGCTTCCAGGAGCGGGGACGGTGACCACAGCAGGAAGCGGAGGCAAGGATGGGCTCCAGCCGGTCTGCCAGGTCTCAGGCTGGGCAGGGTGCTGGGCTCTGTGAGCACTGTAAGCTGACTTGTCCCCGCATCGAAGGCAGGGAGGGACTCAGAGTAGGACTAAGTTTCACTGTGACACTTTGAGAGGAGGGAGCACTGTGCGCGTCCACCCCGGACAAGCTAGGAACACACACCAACAAGTGTCACAAGGTCATCTCAAGGCTCATAGCACTGCTGGAAAAGCAAAATATTGCAAACAGCCTGAATATCCACCAGGCCGAGAAAGGATAAATAGAACGTGATATGTTTCTGAGAGGAAATATGACCCAGAGGGTGAAAAGAATCATATGTATTGACATGACTTATCTCAAGAACAAGAAACTCTTTATAGAAATTCACTTATAACATTTAAAGATACAGATATATAGGTAGAGGTATACATATAGAATATTAAAATTATTGTAACAGCATAGGTCAAAAGGAAACATAAATTTCATGATCACAATCGCTTCTGGGGGACGCCTTGAGAAAAAGTTCAGTGGGCTTGGCTTAATCAGTAATGTTTTATTTTAAAAATATCCAAGATCACAACAGAATGATCAATTTGCTGATTTGGGGGCAGTCGGACTTTTAAGTGTTTGTTATACTGTGTTCTGTACTTTTCAGCTGATTTGACTATTCTCCAATATAAAAAGAAAAATCTATCACAAGAAAAGAAAAAGAAAACTTTTGTCACCCTCAGTCCTCATATATTATCTGTCTTGCATCTTCTGTAACCTTCCAACGCTGACCATGGCTTAGAATTAGGCAGTACAGATCTATTACATACTGTGTTTACTTATAACCTTTTCTGGAAAAAAATAAAATAAAATAAAGTTGCTGCCCTGGTTTTGCAATGTCTGAGGCTAACAAGCAAGAGGATTTTTAACTCTTTCATCGCTGACATCAAGCTGCCTATTCCCCCCCGCCCCCACCCCGTGGCTTCAGGACTTTAAAGACTTGCGTGACCCTGTACCTCTCACCGTTTGTGTCTGGAGCCCTGAAGACCAAACATGTCCATGTTGAACAAAAAAGTTAAGTGGAAATTCAACAGTTGGCAGCAGTGTTCTCCCTTGCTGCAAAGAAAGTAAAGAAATGCCTCTTTTCTGATTTCTTAAATTATAATTTAATTTGGTTGCTCTGGGTCTTTATTGCCGCGTATGGACTTTCGCTAGTTGTCGTGAGCAGGGGCTACTCTATTTGTGATGTGCGGGCTTCTCGCTGCGCTGGCTTCTCTTGTTGCAGAGCATGGACTCTAGGGCTCACGGTCTCAGTGGTTGTGGCTCGTGGGTTTAGTGCCCCTTTGCCACGTGGCATCTTCTCAGACCAGCACTCAAACCTACGTCCCCTGCACTGGCAGGCGGATTCTTAGCCACTGGACCACCAGGGAAGTCCATTAAGCTGTGACTTCTGTTATGGACTGATGCCTGTGCCCTTCCCAAAGTTATATGCTGGAACCCTGATCCCCAGTATGCTGATATTTGGTCGTAGGGCCTTTGGAAACTGATTAAGTCGTGAGGGTGAAGCCCCCAGGACAGAATTAGTGCCCTAATAAGAAAAACTAGGAAGATTGCCTCCTCTCTCTCTCTACTCTCTGCCATCTGCAAACCAGGAAGGATCTGCCAGTACCTTGATTTTGGACACCCCAGCCTCCAGAACTGTGAGAAGTCAAAGTCTGCCACTATGCCACCCTGCCTGTAGTAGCTCATGACAGCTGCTCGAACTAAGATAACTGCTGATCCACAAAGCTGTGCGGCCCTTAGCACTCACCTTCCCCAAGCCTTGGTTTCCTCATCTGTCTCACGGGGATAATAATAATCATTATCTCCCTCACAAAACCAGTGAGGTACAAACGCAATATGTACAAAACCTTGGCACAGTTTGCATCTTATACATATATGTTGCTTATTCCTGTATCTTTTTTTCTTGTCACTCACATTTATATGACCAGATGACTCTATTGGATGGTGGCTAAGAACACAGGTTTGGTACACATTACCATGTGTAAAGTTAAGATAGCCAGTGGAAATTTGCTGTATGGTGCAGGGAACTCAATTCTAGTGCTCTGTGACAACCTGGAGGGGTGGGATGGAGGAAGAGGTGGGAGGGGTTCAGGAGGGCAGGGACAGAGGTATACACGTGGCCAATTCACGGTGATGTGTGGCAGAAAGCAACACAATATTGTAAAGTGATTACTCTCCAATTAAAATAAAAAATAAATTTTTTAAAGAAGAATACAGGTTTGTCAAATAGGCAGGTTGGAAACCTGCTTACCCACTTCTAGTGAACTTCGGTCACTTGGTAACCAGAGGGTATTTGAGAGAGCTGAAGGAGGTCACCCTTGTCAAGCCCCTGGCAGGGGCCCCGGCCTGATGTCAGTGCTCGGGGAACACAGACTGCCAGTGAAGGTGCTGACGTGGGGAGGCGGTGTGCTTCCTGTTCATGCAGGACAGGAGCAGCGTTTGCAGCAGAGGAAGAACGACGAACATTTCAGAGAGGCCCGCCCGCTCACACGCAGCGCAGAAGCTGGCTTAATCTTGCAAAGTCATTCAACAATTGTCCAATTTCTTGTGGACAAACGTTCTTCTGAGCCGCATCTCTCTGTATCACCCCACATTCTTTTAAAAAACAGACTTGCATATTTAAAAGTATGATTTGGCCTCTCATTTGTCACTTTTTGAAGTTGCTCTATTTGTCCTTGTTAACCCATCAGGCTTGCTCATCCAGCCAGGTTTATCAATGGCAAATGTTGCAGGCTTCACTGAGTTAACGACTATAAACAGAAGGAATACGGGAGCAAGGTGAAAGGTGGCTTCTTTATAACAGCTGTAATTTATCCAAGATTTCATCCTGGCCTTTGATTTGGAGGCTGACTCGGGATCTAGTGTCCCCCTGATTGCATTAGGAGCAGCCTTAGGAGTCAGACGGGATTCCAAGGTCCTGGAATCAGTTAGAAGGAGGGAGCATGCAAATACGTGAAGGGACAGAAGAGGCTTTTATAACCATCTTTCTCCAAGGCCTGAACAGCAGCTCTCTGCCCAGACGACCTTGGGAGAAGACAGGGCCAACTTCAGGGTCATCCAAGCTGCTCTCATGCTCAGAAGGGCTCCGTGCTTGACTTAAGGCTCTGCTGTTACCATCTTGAAATTCTTGTTGTTGTTTAGTCGCTAAGTTGTATCCAACGCTTTTGTGACCCCATGGACTATAGCCCACCAGGCTCCTCTGTCCATGGGAGTTCGCAGGCAAGAACACTGGAGTGAGTTGCCATTTCCTTCTCCAGAGTATCTTCCTGGCCCAAAGATTGAACCCATGTCTCCTGCATTGTCAGGCCAATTCTTTACCACTAAGCCACCGGGAAGGCCTCTCTGAAATTCTTAACAATTGCTGTTGTTGTTGCTTTTACTTGTTGGCTGTGACATGTGGGATTCTAGTTCCCTGGCCAGGATTTGAACTTGTGTCCCTTGCATTGGAAGCGCAGAGTCTTAACCACTGGACCACCAGGGAAATCCCTCTTAATCAGGTTTTAACAAGAGGCCCCCAACACTTTCATTTCACACTGGATCCTGCCAATTCTGTAGCTGCTCCTGGGAAAGGAAGCCAGGGCTCCTGCTCACCCTGGGCACCATCAGAACAGTAGTCATTGATGACAAGTATGTTGTACACCCATGGAATAACACTCATCACAAGTGACATGCATGAACCAAGGACTTACACAAAACGTCTCATTTAATCCTTCCATAGACCCCTTTTCAAGGTTGATAAGACTGAGGCATGAAGGTAGTAATGATGGTTTACATTTATCAAGCACCAGTCATCGTGATAACACTCCATGTGCACCACCTCCTCTACTTTTTTGTCCTTTGTTTTTCTGGCTGCACAGCGCAGCTTGCAGGATCTTAGTTCCCCAACCAGGGATTGAACCTGGGCCCCAGCAGTGAAAGCACCAAGTCTTAACCACTGGACTGCCGGGGAATTCCCATAGAAATGCAAATTCTTGGGTCCCATCTCAGATCTACTTGGCCACAAAAGGGGCCTTTGAAACTTAAGTTTCACATGCCTAGCACATCCATCTAGACCTCTTTAAAATCATGTTTTCTCATTTAGTTGGGGGAATCATAACGAAATAAATGGTTGAATAGACAGAACCACTGGCTCACCAGCACCTGATTACATCATGACACTGGGGCAGCCAATGATCTGGAAAGTGCTGTTTCCCAAAACTGCCACATGTTTTAAAAATCCATTTGGGAAATTATGGCATATGCAGGTTTTGTGGCCTCAGTGTGTGAAAACCTCAGGGTGTGTTTGAGGATTTTCTTAATTTCAGTAAATATCTGGCATTGCCACTGACGAAAGGGATATATACTGTTAATAGACAAATGTGATTTTTTAATATACTTTTTATTGTATAATCATTTTATTAATACATTAACAGAAAAGTTGCAGGAACAGTACAGAGGGTCCCAGTATACCCCTCACCCAGCTCACCCTCACCAGGGACATATCTGTCACTGGTAAGAAGCAGACATTGAAGTATAAAATATGATATCAAAAACAGTCATTGGTAATTGTAAGTAGATGAGAATATAAATGCAGGATTTGGGGGATTTTTTGTGGGGGGTGCCTTTTTTTTCCTGCAGCTTATAGAATCTTAGTTCTCCGACCAGGGATTGAACCCAGGACCACAGCAGTGAAAGCCCCGAGTCCTAATCATTGAACCATCAAGAAAGTCTCTAAATGCAAGATTTTAAAAATGCATTTGAAATTAAAAGATCAGCAACTTAATCATAAATATATATGTATATATGTCTGGATATATGAAGATATATATATATATATATATGGGCTTCCCTGGTACCTCAGCTGGTAAAGAATCCACCTGCAATGCAAGAGACCCTGGTTTGATTCCTGGATCAGGAAGATCCCCTGGAGAAGGGATAGGCTACCCACTCCAATATTCTTGGGCTTCCCTGGTGACTCAGACAGTAAAGAATCTGCCTGCAATGAGGGAGACCTGGGCTCGATCTCTGGGTTGGGAAGATTCCCTGGAGAAGGGAAAGGCTACCCACTCCAATA
This sequence comes from Okapia johnstoni, assembly GCA_024291935.2. Classification (NCBI taxonomy): domain Eukaryota; kingdom Metazoa; phylum Chordata; class Mammalia; order Artiodactyla; family Giraffidae; genus Okapia; species Okapia johnstoni. The sequence continues at coordinate 67,664,808 of CM044324.1, read as the reverse complement.
TTCTTGCCTGGAGAATCCCCATGGACAGAGGAGCCTGGAGGGCTACAGTCCATGAGGTTGCAAAGAGTTGCACATGACTGAGCAATTAAGCACACATATATATATATATATATATATATATATATATGCTACTATATAGAATATATATATTATATTTTGTATATATATAAATGTTACTATATATATATAAGCTACTATATATATATATAAGCTACTATACAGAAACCTCATGGTAACCACAAAGGAACCAACATTGGTACATGACTATTAACTAAACTCCAGACTATTACTTAAATTTCATAAAAGGAGCATTTTAAAAGGGATTCTCGTAGCTAACATTTTTTGAGCACCTACTATGTGTAGGTACTTTACATCTTGTTCCATCCGTGCAGCTCCCTGGTGGGGCAGCTGGTTTGCTTAGCCCTCTTTTGCAGATGGCAACACTGAAGCACAGAGACCGCAAGCTTATAGAGATGGAGCTTAGACCCAGGCAACCAGACTCCAGAGCCCTGCCCTGAGACACCACATTAAGACGTTGTTCGTCCCTTCTCCTGGGGAAACCGTTCTCATTCTGCCCCTCTCACCACCCAGAGAACCCCACTCAAGCCCAGAGACCCCATCCATTTGTTCACTTAATACAAACTTTTTGTTCCTCTGCTTCTCCAACCCCTCCCCACCGCCACCATCAATGATCTGCCCCCTTCAATGAACTCAAATTACCCTGAAACCCCAGCGCCACCAACTCCACGATCACAGGGCCCAGGCACAGATCCGAAATGTGGGCAGCAGGCCAGGTGGGAGCTCCGATGGCCCAGAAAGCCAGTCCACACCCAGGGGGCATCTGTCTGTGGACCGTCTCGCTCTCGCCAATGCTCTCCAAGCAGAAGTGCAGGCCCCAAGTCACCAGCTCTTTCCCATCTTCAAGAATAGCTAGAAGCTGAAATTTTATATGCATTTTGCCAAGCTTTCAAGCTCTTTGCGAGACAAAAATCCATCTGTGGGTCAGAGGGGGCCTAGAGACCACCAGCTGGCAATTCCCTCCTCATTAGAATGGAAGACAAGGAAAGTTCCTATGGGACTCCGCTGGTGGTCCAGTGGTTAAGAGTCAGCGCTCACAGTGCAGGGAGCCCGCTTCGGCCCCTGATCAGGGGACTAGTCCCCACCTGCCACAACTAAGACCTGGGGCCAACAAGCAAATAAATGTTCTTTAAAAAAAAGAAAGGGGAAGTTACGATGCAAATCAAGCCTGTTCGTATGGATAAAGCAATTTAGAACCTTTCTGGGTACAACATGGAAGCTGTCTGCCTTATTGTGGGTGCTCAAATGTTAATAATAAATGAACAAGCAGGAGAAACCTATTCAAGCCCTGCCATTGATTGCACCACTGTCCCCCTGCAAACCCGTCTGTGTTGACTGAGGGAATCTTTCAACTTTCCACTATTTTTAGCCATGTTGACACAGCCTTGGGGCCTGCATCGGAGCTCCATGGGGCCTCACCCCACAGCCATGTGGCTGGACCCATCAAAGGTGTCCATTCACATTAAAAGATGCAAAGAGGAAAAAAGCCTTCCCACCCCCCGGGGATGTTCCTCAGCGGGTATGGAAGCTCACGGTATTTCAGAAAAATGATGAGCTCTGCCACATAGAGTCCTCTCACTGATAATGCCACCTGAGGTGCCACACGGTGCGTATAAATATCTCCCTTTTCTCTTGCTAGTCTTTCACCTAAAGATGTAAAGCTGGAAAGCTGACCTTGTCGGGCCAGAGGGTCTGCCCACCGTTCGCTGCTTCTGAAATCAAAAGTAAAGTGCAGCTCAGAAAGGCCTGGAAGCTTCCTCTCTCTGAATGCTAAAAGACTGGCTCATTTTTAGCTCACTAGAACATGAGAGAAGTTATCACCAGATTTTGTTTTCAGTGGAGGGCAAAGAGCTACCTGCAGTTCCCACTGATTCAGTGTCTGGGGTTGAAAAGTGAGGAGCAGGTGATTTGAAAACTCACAAGGGGCTGGGGGTACCACCAAAGCAGAAATAAACCTGAAACTGTCAAAAAAAAGAAAATTGGAAAGTGTCAAGGGTGGCTCAGTTGCGGGCTGGGTCCCCCAGTCTCCAACCACAGGGGTAGGCTGAGGGGGCATTGTTCATTGGCTAAGAAGCCCCCCCAGTACTGGGGTTTAGGGGCTTCTAGCTTGGCTCCTGGAGTAGCATCACACAGCCATGGAATCCCATGGTCCTAGATGAGAGAAACTGAGCCGATGGCCAAGGCCATCCCCCTTCTGCTTCGTGCCTTAGAACCATGTAATGTGACATTCCCAAGTTTGTATTTTCTTTAAATTTCTGAAATTAGCCACACAAGTGGTTCAGTTGTTTCACTCACCTTCTTCGGAGCCCACTTACCTAATTCAATAAGATTTGGAATTTTTTAAATATACAAATAGCAATTGTACTACTTATTCAAACCAAACGGCTGAAGCACGCTGCCTTTTCTCTTCCCCCTGAGCCACTAGCCCTTCAGAAACAAATTTCCAACAGATTGTATAAGTGTGTGTGGGGGGGTGTGGGGGTGTGGGTGTGTGTAGTGGGGGCATGTGGGGTTTTTGTTTAGAAAATTTAAAGGCACAGAGGATAAGTTAGCAATCTAAATTTCAATTAACTTCTTGTTCTACGCATACGTCTAGGCCTTATTATTTAATCTTCTTTCTCTGTGTGCGTTTTCAACTAACTGATAAAAAAGATCAGTCACAGGCCTGTCAGTAGGATGGCGCAAGGTGGTACCTTAATATTTGTCATCGTCGCCTAACTCACCCTGAGAAAACAAACAGCAAAGAAAGCAGCTTTTCATGTGTTGTCAGCCATCCCAAACATCTGGTTTCCCCCCCAAAATAAATCACTCCAAGTCAATGAAGTCTTAGTGATGATTTCATATAATTCTCTCTAAATAACAACTGAAACACCCATGAAGGAGCCTCGTAGATGAAACACGGCACGTAATCAACAAAGGGTTTAATCTGTGTGTTATTTGCCATTCACCCTGCTTTTGATTAAGAAAGCTTTCGCTGTACAAAAGAATGTAGCAAAGGATCTGTACTTAGTAGGCATTCAGTGGTGTTACAATCATGAAAAGCGTTCTTGCAACTTAAAAAAATTAACCAGCTTGATATATGTCAGAGACAATGTACCAATTAGAAGTTTGGCCCTTTAACTGATAAAAATGAGTAAAAAATCTACGTTTACAGCTCTAGTTTTTAAAAAATATTTCTCTATTTGCCAGCATTGGGTCTTGGTTACAGCACGCGGGATCTTTTAGTGATAGCGCACTGGCTTAGTTGCCTGCAGCACGTGGGGTCTTAGTTCCCTCACCAGGGGTCAGACCCACCAGGGACTGGGTTGATCCAATCCCTGCATTGGATTCTTATTCACTGGACCACCAGGGAAGTTCCTAAGTTTTTTTGTTTTTAATGGGGTAGTATAGTCTCATATTGGACTTCCCTGGTGGTTCAGCGGTAAAGAATCCATCTGCCAAGCCGGAGACACAGGAGACGTGGGCTCCATCTGTGGGTCAGGAAGATCCCCTGGAGGAGGAAATGGCAACCCACTCCAGTATTCTTGCTGGGAAAATCCCATGGAATGAGGAATCTGGTGGGTTACACTCCACAGAGCCGCAAGAGTTGGGCCTGACTTAGGACTAAAACCACCGCATAGTTTCATATTAGAGATGGAAAAGGCACAAAAGGGTCTACAGCAAGAGGTCCTCTCTCAGTCCCCAGCTTCCCAGGGTCCCTCCTCAAAAGCCACCAAATGAGCCAGTTTCCCTGTAGTCCAAGGGTTAAGACTCCACTCTGCCAATGCCAGAGGTGTGGGTTCCATCCCTGGTCAGGGAACCAAGATTCCCACATGCTGTGCTCAAGGCCAAAAGATGGGAAAAAAGAAAAGAAAAAAAAAAAAAGGAACCAGTCTTCAGATGAGTCCCTGTTATGCAAGGGGTTTTTATCAAAGAGCTGGCCATCGTATCCATAATACCATCTTGACATGTTCCATCAAAAGCTCTTATTCCTATAAGCGAGGTTTCTGTCTTCTGGGTTTTTCTCTTTTGAGATGCTAATTTTATCAGGACCTATTCAACCTAAGGTAGTATCCTTTGGCCAAGAAAAGCTGAACGCTGAATTCTATCTAAATAAGGTAGTAAATGCATTGCCAGTGCTTTGGCCCTGCCTTCAGAACTTAAATTTGTGTGACGTGTTCAAACCCACTGCCATCTGCTATGATGCAGTGTGTAGGAGACCCTCATGGGAGCCCCGCGGAAGGGGCTTTGCAGGAGATCTTGCACAGTGATTCGTTTCAAGACACTGGTAGTCAAACAGCTCTTCTGCCAAATTCCTCACTTGCTGAGATCTTTCACCAGATCCCCCCACACAGCAACGTGCTGCAGCAGGATTTCTGTTCCCTGGATTACTGCCCTCGGCTTCCCAAAAGGCTTAGAATAAGCTCCATAGGATGCAGAGCGGCCTCGATCTCGGGCTCTGCTCCCACCTCCCTCCTTGCTACCCATGAACATGCCCAGCAGGCTCCCAGAGCAGGGACTGTGTATATGCTAACCCCCCCACCTCCCCGAATGCCCTTCCCCCACATTTACTTAATCTAATCATTCAGGTTTCAACTCAGAATTCCCATCCTTGGAGAGCCCTCCAGGGCCCCCATCCCTGAGATCCACTTTAGTCATCCCCCCACTCAATCATTTCCTACCTAAGTACCAGTTTTAGTTCACCACAGACATTGCCGTCAGTACCATCCTGCCATCTGCTTCTTGCTTTATTTATGCACAGCTTTGTGACCCACATTCCCACCACACTGTGAACTCTCCGTGCGTCTGTCCCACACATGCATGGCCAGTCGCTCAGTCATGTCTGACTCCCTACGGCCACCTGGACTGGAGCCCACCAGGCTCCTTTGTCCATGGGATTTCCCGGGCAAGAATACTGGAGCAGGTTTCCATTGCCTTCTCCAGAGGATCTCCCCTACCCAGGGATCAAACCTGAGTCCCTTACATCTGTCTCCTGCTTTGGCAAGTGTGTTCTTTACCACTAACACCACTTGGAAAGCCCCCAGATTTTTGATGCTTTGATTTAAATTAGGAAGGAATAAAAAAAAATCTGTGTTGACCGTTTTAAGTCCCTGATCCTGTTTGCATGGCCAGGACAGATGACATCAGGAGTTTAACCAGTGGCAACCATTGCTTAAAACCAGCAGAATCTCTATATAGTCAGAAAAAAAATTAGGGAAACCTCAAAGAAGGTACCAGAAAAATAATCATATGTTAAATGAAACACTCTTTAATTTTACGCTAGGAGAGTTCTGTTGGTGGAGAACTATCTTATTCCAATACCATCTTTTCTTCATGATGTTTACTAAGAGGGGAAATGACAGGAAAATGATACAAAATGTTACTAATGAGAGAAGGGAGAAGTAAGAGGTGATGGGGAATCTCTGTTTTAGGAAAATTCATTTTCATCTAACATTTCATCCAATAGGCACTTCTAGAAAGATTTGAGGTCAGAGGTAAGAATTATCATTTTCAACACTGTCCTATAACCCGTTGCTATTCAGTGTTCTTTTGACATTGTGTCTAGCAAACGAAACAGAAGTGATTCTCTACCAAGAATATCTGTGCAGTTGCCCAAATTCTATATAACAAACATCCATAAATCAGTATATTAATACTTTTTGGTAGCTCCTAACAATTACCATCATCTCCATCGGGCAGTAATTATTAAGTACCCATAAGCTGTGGAGTCAGGAAAGGAGTCACAAGAAAGAGCTAAAAACTAAGTGTAGGACATGTGCATGGATGTCCATGCAGGGAAATAAAGACTGTGATTGTACACAACAAAGCGACAACAACAGCTATCTTTGTGGAGATGGGGCCTTAGAAACAGTAACCTAGAACTTTTAGCTTTCTCTCTGAAACATGAATGTTTTTAGGTATGAATTGGATTCATGCATTGCTTATGTAATTTAAATTTGATTTTTAAATTGTTAGATGATCATGCTGTAAGTATAAAAAGTAATAAAAGCAGCGTGCATGCCGTCCTCAGTCGTGTCCAACTCGTTGTGACCCCATGGACTGCAGCCCGCCAGGCTCCTCTGTCCATGGGATTTCCTAGGCAAGAATACTGGAGTGGGTTGCCATTTCCTTCTCCAAGGGATCTTCCTGACCCAAGAATCAGACCCGCATCTCCTGCACTGCAGGCGGATTCTTTACCAGTGAGCCACCTGGGAAGCCCAATAAAAGCAGCAGTAGCCAAAAAGAAAAAAAAAAAAAAAATCAAACAAGTACATGGGTTCAATATTAATATTACTACATTTGAATTTATTGTACAACAGCGTATGTAACCTGCATGGCTTTCCTTCTATAAATAGTTATAATATTTTAGAAATGACATTTTAGCACATGATAACATTTAACGGTGACATGCATTTGAAACTCTATTCAGGCTTCACTCCTCCTGAACGACCCCGCCCCCAGCCCCCTAAAAAAGGAAGTTTCTAGTTTTGACGAGACCAACAGGATCTCTGCAGTCAAAGTGAAAGGCAAAGCCACTTAGCGCCTTGTAACTGCTACTGAAGGCCTGACTCGGGGCACTCCCAGCTGGTGCCTTGATTCCCCAGGAGAAACGTCTTATCAGATCAACAATGATGTCCGTCAAAAAGAGAGAGAAAGTCCCCGCCTCCCCTGCAAGAGGGGCGTCAGTCCCCGGGCCGGGACGGGCGGAGGCGTCATGGTGCGTCCGAAAGGATAAGGGGAGATAAAGTGTATCAAAGGAGGCTTGACACATGGGATGCTGCGCAGGCCTGTCTCCCGAGAGCATCTCTGGCCTGACTGACGGGATTAATCCACGGGAGGGCGGTGAACAATGGCCGAAGTGGGTTTGGGGCCCGACACCTGGGTGTGCGGTCGGCTGCGCCCGGAGGCCGCTGCGCTGGCACCGCGGGGCACGGCCCCTCCCAGCCTCGGGCGCCCACTCGCCACCCTTCCTCTTGGATAAACATGTTTGAGAAATAGGTCGGGATTTTTCTGTTTTGGTTCTGTGCACAGGGGGCCAGGGAAGCGGAAGATGTCAGGGATTCAACAGTCGCCTGCTGGGAGCTCTTAACAGGAAGGGTTTCCGGTGACGGCCGAGGGCAGGGGCTGGACCTCCTGTAGGACCTCCACGCCAACAGATCACGGGTGAGGAGACGTTTTTGAGATGACATGGACCACTCTAAGATGGAGCAGGTGGTGCCAAGGAATTGTTGTCCCTTTTGTTATTAGAAGTGACAATAACCTTGCGTGGTTTTCCCCCTGAATAAACTGGGTTTTATATCTGAATACTAACATATGTAGGGTGAAAGGACATGAATTCTATGACATGCTTTTTTTAAAAATTTTACTTTTAATTAATTTTTTTTTGCCTGCATGGCATGTGGGATCTTAGTTCCTGGACCAGGGGTGGAAGCTGCACCCACTGCGTAGGAAACGCAGAGTCTTAACCACTGGACCCGCCAGGGAAGTCCCTAGGTCGCGCTTTGTGGTTCTATGGGAGGCGGGGGAGGAGACGAGCCTAGCTAAGCAAGTGCAACAGAATCTTAATAGTTGTTAGATCTGGCTTATCACCTCTAGTCTGTAGCCTAGAGCGTTCACTGTGCGGGTCATTCTACTCATTGGGTAGAGTTTGAACAATTTTATCCAAATTAATAATGGTGATGATGATGATAATCTTTTTAAGATGTTCTGAAGGATGGTGGTGATCGTGTGAACATTTACCAATTCTTGTGGCACTTGGGTCTGTTAAGCTCTCTGAATCATGGACACATTCTCAACTGGGTTGGTGAAGTCAAGAAAACCTTCTGAAAGTGATGAGTTGAACTGATGATGACAAGCAAGCGTGGAGTAAACTGAAGTATCTCCTGAGTTGCACTGCCTCTTACCAGGAACACCTGCTCCCTCTTGCTGGGCGCCGGCTCTGCATGCATCTTATCTCATCTTCACATGGCTCAGAGAGGTGAAGTAACTTTCCCAAGGTCATCCAGCCAATAATGGTAGATCCAGAAATCAAACTCAAGGCGATCAAGGTTTAGATTCTGTGCCCTGGCTCGTGCCTACTTTCTAAGAGAGAGCAGAAAAGAGGAGAGGGGAAAGAGGAGATTCACAAGCTTTGCTGCCCTGTCCTTCTCTGAAATCATAATTATTATTAAAAAGTAATTATTTAGCTTCAAATGACCCATCTAGTTTTTTCTAGTTTTTTTGTTTCAAAACTTCCCCAGTGCAGTCTTGCTCATAGATCCGGTCTTTATCCAGAATTTTAACATTTTGTTCATTGTGGGCTTTTTTTAAGGCACTGAACTTCATATGTGTTATTTAATCATCCACAACCCTGCAAGGTAAATATTACTCTTGTTTCACAAATGAATAAACAGTGAAATATTACTCTCATTTCGCAAATGAAGAAACAGTGATACAAAAGATGAGTGTTTGCCTAAATCCTCATAGCTAGAAAGAGGCAGATCAAAACATTGCATTTCTTAAAAAGCATTGCATTAAAATATCGCTCACCTTGAGACTGAGTTTTTTGGTGTCTTCTTAAATTTTCTGCCTCACCTTAGTACCAGACCCTTTTGCTTGGTAGCCAGTGACATCTTTTAAAGGTCTTCATAAGGAAAGAAATTAAATAGCTAGTTTGGGGCTTTGGCCCTCGCTACTGTATATTTCTCCTGAGCAGAGACCATATCTCATTCACTTCGTGCCCTCAGTTGTTAGCCCAGGAAAAGGTGTAATGTACATGTCTTGTTAAAGCAAATCTCTGGGTGTTGGGATGTTACCTCCTCTTCAGAAGCTCTGGCAAATAATAAGTCTAAAGATGACAACGATGGATGAGAAACAACCAAAAAGTCATTGCTTATGTAGCTATCTCCACTCATTAGAAAAGGAAAACTAGCACGTAAGCGCTCAGAGCTCTAGAAAATAATATTCCTAAATAAGTCTTAGAAATAGGAGAGGAACCTCACGTAGACGTTTTGCCTAGAAAGTGTCAGCTGTTGTAACTGAAGGTAGGAAAATGCTAGCTGAAAGTTTTGAAAGAAGAACTGGCAGAAACCATGAAAGAAAAGCACATCATTAATAATAATTTTTATAATAGTGACAGTTTTCCCTTGTAGAAATTAGAGAAATTCCATGCCAGTGCAAGAGAGCACTACATTTTTGGGAGCTGGCATGAAATTTCTTTCAACTTTGGGTAAAAAAGGCTCTGTCTAACAACAATAAATATAATCATAATTTACTGCACGATTAATAATATTAAAAAACACTGAGCTAAACACTTTATGTGACTTAAGGCAAGTAATCCCGTGAAGTGAGAATCACCCACATTTCATAAATGCAAACATTTGCTTAAAAGACTCCTAGTTAGAATCGGACAGAGCAGAGATTTGAACCAAAATACCACAGTGCCCGGCCTAACCATTTAAATCAGAAAAAGAAAAATCAGTTATTTAACTTTTTAAACTTGTCCCAAATTCCTGATTATTTGCCTGGAGCTCATGCCCTTGTGTTGACTTCTTCTGAGCCTTAAACTATTAGCAGTAGAATCTTTCAGCCTGATCCAAACTTTAACTTTCAGTATTCAAAAGGACTAAACCTTTCTAGACTGATTGTGAGTTCATTCCTCCCAGAAGAAAATTAAACCTTATCCTACTGACCCCAAACCTAACTGTCAATTGAAAAAAAAAAAAAAGAAGTCAGTTGCCTGGACAGGTGGTTGTAACTTGTGGTCAATGGAAGCCATCCTGGCAAATGGCACACGGGTGAGGGGGTGGGGTGGTTAGGGATAGTTTCTGAGAAGACCTTCCTTAGATCAGTATCAAAACTGAGGAAGGGACGCCTATTGGACACCCCTTAACAGAACAAGACACCAAGGGAGGAAAAAAACAGCTGAAAAGGGCAGTTCATTTCCCAGTAAATTTCAGAAGCAAATGTCGTAAGCTCTCCCACCCAATCGTACTAGGTTATGCGCATACTGGGGCTTCCCAGGTGGCTCAGCTGGTAAAGAATCTGCCTGCAATGCAGGCGACCTGGGCTCTGTCCCTGGGTTGGGAAGATGCCCTGGAGGAGGGCATGGCAACCCACTCCAGTATTCTTGCCTGGAGAATTCCCATGGACAGAGGAGCCTGGTGGGCTACAGTCCACAGAGTCGCAAAGAGTCAAACACGACTAAAGTAACTGAGCGTGCACACATATGTGTGCATCCACACAATCCCAGACTTTAGTAAGACATTGGCTCACAATTGGAAATACAGAGGTTAAGGAGCCAAAACGTATTTAAACGAGTGGAAGTAAAGATAGATGTATGGATTGCAGCCTCCAGTTGCTTATTCAAGAAGTCAAGCTGGATTGTTTGGTTCTTTCACTACCCCCTGCTCCAGCCGTTCATAATTTTAAATTTGTTGAATGCGATTTGGTTAGAATATGGAGGTGGCTCAATTTTTCATATTGGCTTGCAACAGTTTTGTCTCCACTCTGCACCAGGAGTTGCGAACACAATGGCATGCGTGAATCTTGTGTATCAGTAAAGAGAGCCCCTTGAACTCCGCCTGCGGGGAACAAAGGGTTTCCAAGATGCATCTGAGTAGCAGATGTTGAGTTATCTGAAGGGTCAGAATGCCAATTAGATATTGAACATGGCAGGAGGAGGGTGGAGTTTCCAAAACAAATGAACGATGAATAGGAGCGGTCCCCGAGTTTAGGCTCAGGTCCTGCTGTTCTTTTGTACAATGATTTGTGGCAAATTTGTTTTGTCACTGAGGCATAGTTCCCCCGGGTCTTAAAGTGATTTTTGTAATCACAAAAAGAATTTTTTTTTCCCTTGAAATGTCCTTTTCCTAATCAAAACTGGATATCAATTTATTACCTTAAAAAATATATTTGAACAGCTGTGTTTTATCTTCGTCGGAGATGTACAAAAATGTGATCCTATATGAAAGAAGGCAGACGTAGTCAGGAGGGAGGGAATAATTCAATTAAAAAATTTGGGGGATAGAAATCTGATAGAAATCAGGCTTTTTTTTTTTTTTTACTTTTTTTTCAAAGATTAAAAACATCATTTGGTCCAGCAATTTGCAGATTTTACTGTTTTTCCATTTTATTGGATAAGGATATCATTTTCAATCTAAGATGCCTACAATGAGAAAAATGTGGGAAACCTAAGATACAAAATGCTTCCACAGTTAATTATGTCTTTCTATCGGTGTCACCATCGTAAATCATTCCTAGAGAAACAAAACCAAGTCGCAGAAGAGCCACAGTGGCATTCTGTTTAAGTAATTTCATTTGATTCCTGAAATACTTCTGGCTATTGTTTTTGTGAAACCACCCACATGTAGTAAAATTATATCGCTGAGTGGACCCGCCCTGCTCTCTCTCTCCTCTGACTTCTGGCAAGTACTAGACCGTGGAATACCAAAGGCAAAGCAGCAAAAAAGGAAATTGGGATTGCATTGATTTAAATCAGCCAAGGCTGTGACCAAATTATTTAGTTCTCTTTTGACCTTTGGAGGTCACATTTGACTATTTATGCTATCTGCTAATGCTTTACTATTTTTCATTGCTCTGCCTGTTAACAATTCTGACCTACAGCCTTTCAGCCTGCGGGGTGGTTATATTAAACAATCACTAATTACTTCTTGAAACATATGCTCCCGTTTTAAAATGTCATTGAAATAAAAGCCCAGCCAGAAGCCCTATGTTCATTTCATGAACGAAAGCAAAATGTAAGCATTGAATATTTCTGAGAAGTCAAACATTGCCAAATTTGAGGAATAATGGGAAAATAACCTACCTTCCTCTCATTATTAACTTGGAAATTGTTTAAAGGCTACTTTTTAAAAATAAATATCAAAGGCAGCAAATATTCTCCTTCAATCACATCATCAAATATGCCAGCATTCCTGCAGAGAATGTACTTTTATCTCTGCTGAAGGTCTTAAGTGTAAAAATATTACGTCATGTTTTCCTCTCTTCCTTCATCCACTATGTGCCAGACATTGTGTTAGGTCTTGGGGTATATGAGGAGAAAGAAGTCAGAATTCTCTGAAAACTGGCCCTTTTCTTATCTGATTTGAAAATGCTTCATTCCTTAGAGAACAAACAAAAGACAAACATACGTTCACATTTTCAAATTTTATCATGGAAAGAAGTGAATAGGAAGTTATGGGTTGGGAAACCTGGTTTATTTCCCAGAATTCCTCTCTGATTTTATTTAAGATGAAAGAAAAGGTTTTCACTGTCCACAAAATAAAAGATAAGTAATTTATTCTAAATCAAAACAGGCAGAGACAAAGAACACATTAAAATAATAATTCAACTAAAATTGCTATCATTATTTTTGTTATTCAGCTGTCCCAGGAAGTTGAAATTCCACACAGGAATTCCGAGGGCTCTGGTTAAGGTGGCGATGTGTATGCACGTGCACTTGCCTTCAGAACTCAAGCGGTACGTCACAAAGGAAAAATCGAGCAAACTCTTTCCTCTTGATGACGCTGCTCCACGAAAACGAATGAAATATGGCAGGAAAGGGGTATCCCGTCCACTTCCTGGTTTCCTGTGCTTTACATTCTTCCACATAAACCTCTAATTCATTTCAGAACACAAAGGTCACCACAAAAAAAATCTGAGGTTAAATATACCCTTTTGTCCAGCAGAAGGATAACAGAGATTTTTTTTTCCCTTTTACCAAAATGTAGCCATAGCCAGGTGTTTCCCATGTCTGACAACCCAGGTCTCAAGTATCGTTACAGATCTGAAAAAAATAGCGTTAAACACTCGTTTAAAAACTTTTTATGTGGAATAATGTTAGATTGACAGAGAAGTTGCAAAGTTGATATAAAGAGTGCCTGTCACCACACTTCCTCTATTGATAACATCTTACATGCCCATATACATTTGTCAAAACTAAGAAATTAACAACACTGGTAACTAGACTGTGGATTTCATCCGTTTTCCCACTGATCCTTGTTGGTGACCCAATCAAAGTCTCATTGCATTGAGGTATTTATCAACTTGTAGATTCAAATATTTTTTGTGGTTTACCTCTCGAAAATAATTTATTTGGAAATTAATTAAATTTGAAAGACATTTTAGGAGTAAAAAGAGTCTGGATTTGTTTTAATCAGTCAGATCAGACAAAAGAACTCATGTTTCATAGACATTTATTATTAAGCAGAATACATGTTTTCTCAATTGAGAAATTCTCTTACCCTAGTAATAAAATCGGAGAAGGCAATGGCACCCCACTCCAGTACCCTTGCCTGGAAAATCCCATGGACGGAAGAGCCTGGTGGGCTGCCGTCTGTGGGGTCGCACAGAGTCGGACACGACTGAAGCGACTTAGCAGCAGCAGCAGCAGCAGTAATATATTTTTACCAAATTTTAAAAACAGAAGAGGTACTCTGAAAAGTTAAAACCACAAGGTACCATTTCTCACCCGTCACGTTTGCAACAACTAAAAAGATTAAAAGGCTTCCCGGGCAGTTCAGTTGGTAAAGAATCTGCCTACAATGCAGGAGACCCAGGTTCAATTCCCGAGTTGGGAAGATCCCCTGAGAAGGAAATGGCAACCCACCCCAGTATTCTTGCCTGGAGAATCCCATGGACGTAGGAGCCTGGCGGGCCACAGTCCATGGGGTCTCACGAGTTGGACACGACTTAGCAACTAAACCACCACCACCAGAAAGATTAATGATACTTTCGGTTAGGTTTTTTAGCCTCTGTGCATCTCAGTTTCCCTCTGTGTAAAATGGGATGATCCTTGTTCCCCCATGGAGAAGCAGGGTAGCAGGGTCGCTTAGAGTGTGGACCCTGGGACTGGACTTTCTGGATCAGTCTGGGCTGTCCCACTTTTTGACTGTCTCCTGGAGAAATTTCCTGAGTCTGATGCCTCAGTTTCTCATCTGTAAAATGATTATGACAATAGTATCTACCCAAGAGAGTTGCTACAGGATCAGAATGAGATATTTTGTAAAACACTTAAAACTGGGGGTAGCATGCAAATCCTATATAAATACTATCATTTGGGAGGGTTTTTCTAAGGATTAACTCAGCACATGTGAAAGCCTTAGAACATAGTGTCAAATTAATGTGAGTTCTAATTATCCAGTGTTGACGAAGAGGGCGTTCTGCCTTTGGAGTTCAAATTTATAGCAACTCGGATCAAAAGTTTACATTTGATCACACAATTCCACTTCTGGGAATCTAGCGTATAGACATGCCTACCCAAGTACTCAGATATATGAATAAGATGCTCATTATGGCAGGCTTCACTCACCTACACCCCTACGCACACAACAAAATGAAAAAATGGAGACACCTTAAGTTTCTGCCACCTTGGGAACAGTGAGATGACCTATTCTGCAGCCATTGCGGACAACAAGATACAGCTTTGTTTGCATGTACAGACTTTGAAGGATAAACATGATAAATTCATTGTCCTTTCATCCATTTATTGATTATACTAAGTATTTATTGTGTGACTGTTGTGTGCTAGGCTCTGTTCTGGGCTGGGACACAGTCCTATGAAAGACACACAGTCTCTGCCACCATCTAACCAGGATTCTGGGGAGGAACAACCAGTGAACAAGTTAACAAGTGACTGTCCAGCCAGATGTCAGAGATGAGAAATAAAGAAAATGAAGTCGAGGAGGTGAAGAATGGAGGTGGAAGAGGGCAGCGGTCTCGTAGGGAAGGCAAGGACCACCCTCCTTCAGAGGTGAGCTCTGATCTTAGTATGCGTTGGATACAGGCCAACAGATACCCAGCTGGGGGAAGAACGTTCTGTCGAAGGAGAGCAGCAGATGCAGAGGCTTGTGGTCTGGAGTTCTGAGTAAAAGACAGGCAAGAAAAGATATGCATAGAGGTATGCATACCAATGGCTTCTATTTTGACCAAGGATTAGGGGAAGGGATAAGTAGATAAGGAGATAGACTGGAAGCTGTCATGAGTAGGAAAAGATGAGAATATGCCAAACTGTTGCTAATGTTTATCCCAGGCCATGGGACTGGGGAGGAAATCTTTCATTTATAAACTTTTCTTTATAATCATCTTTTCCTTTATGAACGTCCATTTTGTTTTTCCAATGAGCACAATTATCATCCAATTGTTATTTATAATGTAGAAGACATGCAAAGTAAGTTTCAAGAGCTCTAGAAGAATAATGGTCTAATCTTTTCTTGAAAGAGTACAGAATGGGGTTTCGTAGCCACACCATTGACATTTGTATGAGCGAGCTCACTCGCTCAGTCGTACACGACTCTTTGGGACCCCATGGACTTAGCCTGCCAGGCTCCTCTGTCCATAGAATTTTCCAGGGAATAATACTGGAGTGGGTAGCCATTCCCTTCTCCAGGGGATCTTCCCAACTCAGGGATTGAACTTGCGTATCTAGAGCCTCCTGCACTGGCAGGTGGGTTTTTACCACTGCACCACCTGGGAAGCCCCACCCCTGACATTTGGGGCTGAATAATTCAAGGCAGGAACCTGCTGGGGCCTGGTAGGAGGTTAACAGCATCCTTGGCTTCTACTTTCTAGAATCCTGTAGCACTCCTCAAGCTGTGACAACTGAAAATGCCTGCAAATATTGCCATATGTCCTCTGGGGGTAGAAATACCCACGGACCCCCTGCCACCTTGGGGACCTACTGGTCTGGGGAAATGTTGGGTTCTGGAGGCAGCCTGCTGAGCTTCCAATCCCAGCACTGCCACCTGCAAGCTGCAGAACCTGTTATGTCTCCCCTCTGTGCCTCAGTGTCCTCATCTGTAAAATGGACGTAATCAGGTTGTCTTCCTGGGCTTTCCATGTAATGAGATTAGGGCAGGGCGTGACACACGGAAACATGGGGTAAATGTTATTACCGATGTCTCTGGTGCCCTCCTACCGTCTGAGACTCTCAACCAGACAGACCAAAGCCTTCTTCACGTCCACCCTCCTACCGTCTGAGACTCTCAACCAGACAGACCAAAGCCTTCTTCACGTCCACCCTCAGTCTCCCCGGCCCAGTGAAAGAAAACTCAAACTGGAGCAAGGGCAGGAAAAGAGTGGCTCAGACTCAGTGTTCAGTTTGGGGAATCACCGTTGTTAAATGCTCCCTGCGTCTTTTGCTTTAAAGAGGAAAGTGAGGTTTAGTTTAACTGAAAGTGGGTTGTGTAGCTGCAAGTGTGGTTTTCTTCCCAGAAGTGCTTGCAAGCCTGCCTGCCTGTCTTTACCAAGAGGTCGTTGACCAAGAAATCGTGTTGGCCACCCTTCCTCCTCCCCCTACTCGGGGCACACACAAACACACTCACTCAGACACACACGCAATAGCTTATTTTCCCCAAAGCAAACTGCATTCCTCTGTGAGCCCGACTCATCCCCTGCCTCCATCTGGTCCGCATTTCGCTTTGGTAGGAATCAGAAGCCGCCTTTGCTCGCATTCTGGACTGCTCTTCATTTCTTTAGATTTTTCTTATCCTTATCCACGAGTTTTTGTTCGTTTTTCAAACTTTCAACTGTTCTCATCAATACTTTCCTTAATTAAAAAATAAATTTAAGTATATTTTTACACATGTTTATATATATTATTTTAAAATTATTTATTTATTTGGCTGGGCCAGGTCTTAGTTATGGCACACAGAATCTTCAATCTTTGTTGCGGCATGCGGGTTTTTTTTCCAGTTGCGGCCTACAAATTCTTAGTTATGCTCTGTGGGATCTAGTTCCCTGATCAGGGATTGAACCCAGGCCATTTGCATTGGGAGCTCGGAGTCTTAGCTACTGAACTACCAGGGAAGTGAAGTGAAAGTTGCTCAGTCATGTCCAACTCTTTGCGACCCCATGGACTATACAGTCCATGGGATTCTCCAGGCCAGAATGCTGGAGTGGGTAGCCTATCCCTTCTCCAGTGGATCTTCCCAACCCAGGAATCGAACCGGGGTCTCCTGCATTGCAGGCGGGTTCTTTACCAATTGAGCTATCAGGGAAGCCCCCGTTTATATATATTTTAGATTTCACTTGTATTTATGTATTATATATGCATACTTATATGTATGTTATTTATAAACAGATGTATTTATGGTAAATACTATTTTATGTTAATGTTATTATTAAATAATGATTTATAATATATAATATATTACACGTTCTATACTACATATATACTGCATATTCTATGTTATATGTGTGTGTGGATATGTATATTTTCTAAGTTAAGCATGTATATAAAACAGTGGTTCTCAATCAGGAGCAATTTTTGTCCTCTCCACCCCCAGAGACATTTGTCAACATCTGGGGACATTTCTGATGGTGATGACTAGGGTCCTGCTACTGGAATCTAGTGGGAAGAAGACCAATTATTCTGCTAAATATTCTCAGCACAGCCTCCACCACAAAGAAGTGCTGACCCCAAATGTCAATACTCCCGAGACTGAGAAATCCTGATTTAAACAGATGAAAACCATGCGGCCATCAAACTAATACTTAACATTTGCTGAGTGCTGAGAGTTTTACATACATCATCTCCTTTTTCAACCCTTTTAACAACCCTTCCATCATTGCCATCTTGTAGATTAAGACACTAGGGCAGACTGAGTTACGCATCTTGCCCAAGTGCACACAGTTAGTGAAAGGCAGAGCCAGGATTTGAATCCAGGAGCCAGGGCCTTACCTAGTGTGTTATGTGACCTTGAAAAGTTGCCTTGAGTATACTGTTGGACAAAAAGAAGCAAATCAATAAGCATGGGTCCATTTCTAGAAAAGAAAAAAATTACTATGTGCATTGTAGAAAAATCAAACTGGAAGAGAATGCATTTAACTTTGGCTGATAGTTCTCTTGGGCCTCTAGTTGCAAACTGCACATTTCCTACATGTTGTTCAGTCACTAAGTCATATCCGATTCACTGCGACCTTAAAGACTGCAGCATGCCAGGCTTCCCTGTCCTTCACTGTCTCCCAGAGTTCGCTCAGATTCATATCCACTGAGCCAATGATGCCATCCAACCATCTCATCCTCTATTGCCCCCTTCTCCTCCAGCCCTCACTCTTTCCCAGCATCATGAAAGTGAAAGTCACTCAGTCGTGTCCGACTCTTTGTGGTCCCATGGACTATACAGTCCATGTTATTCTCCGGGCCAGAATACTGGAGTGTGCAGCCTTTCCCTTCTCCAGGGGATCTTCCCAACCCAGGTCTTCCGCATTGCAGGTGGATTCTTTACCAGCTGAGCCACAAGGGAAGCCCTCCCCAGCATCATAGCAGTCACTAGGTCCTATAATTTTACATTGTCTTGTGAGCTTACTTGATTGATATCTTTCTCCCTCACTACAGCATCACTTTCTTGACAGCACCTTCAGTGCCTGGTTTTCCCCTCTGTTAAATTCCAGGATTTGCCAGATGGCTGGTTGGGGCGAGCTTATGGGAAGCTCTTCCTTCGTATGTGATAGAACCTTGTAATGTTTGTAGTTATTTACTTCAAATGTATTCTTTTAGAGAAGAAAAAATATTGCTTACGTTTTTAAACAAAAATATGGTCCATCTATGCAATGGAATATGGCACAATATTTACTAATAGTAAAGTTGTAGATAAAGATTTAATGAGTGAGATGCATTTTGTTGCATTTGAAGAGGGAGAGGACAAGAAAAGTGATGTTGACGGATATATGTGTAGTTGTGTATGTGGCTGATGTATGTGTGGCTCTGTGTGTGTGTGTGTGTGTAAAGGCAGTGAAAACAAGTTAGGAGACGTGATTTCTTCTGGCAGGGAGGAACTGTGGGCGATTTTTGCTCTCTTTTCTCTCTTTTTC
The DNA here is from genome assembly GCA_024291935.2 of Okapia johnstoni. Lineage (NCBI taxonomy): Eukaryota > Metazoa > Chordata > Mammalia > Artiodactyla > Giraffidae > Okapia > Okapia johnstoni. The sequence continues at coordinate 67,645,959 of CM044324.1, read as the reverse complement.
CTTCTTATTAACCTTTTCCTAGATTTTCTCCAATGGGCATGCAATTCATTCGATAATACAGCCAGTTCTGTGGCACTTGCGTTCCTGAAAAATCACCGTGCTCTGCAGAATTGCACAATAAAGACCATAGGGCTGATGGAAACGATGGGCGTGGGAACAGCCTTGAGAAACCTCATCGGTGACAGTTTTTTTTAAAAGGACAGGAACCTAATTATAAATGTATCATCATTAAATTGTTAAGAAGTATATAAATACTGTAATAAATAACGCTTTACTTTGAAAAAGACCTCAACTCTGCTTGCAGAAGTGGCATTGGAAGGTTGCACCTGTGAGGTACTGTGATGTGAAGAGAGAAGAGTTATCTGATTTTTTTTGGCTGCACCAGGTCTGGGTTGGCACACTTGGGATCCTCAGTCTTCATTGTGGCAGGTGGGATTTTTAGTTGCAACATGGAAGATTTTTAGTTGAGGCATGTAGGATCTAGCTCCCTGACCAGGAATGTAACCCAAGCCCCCTGTGTTTCCAAAACAGGGGTTAGAGCACAACTGACTGTGTGAGGAAGGAAAGTATTTCAAGTCACTGAAGTACAAGAACTTCTGGATTATCCCTTGACTTTTGTACTTTTCTGACAGTGATTACTCAGGCTTTACAGGTAAATAACAGACAGGTTACAAAACTTTTAAAGTGGTAATAACAAGCGTGGGCAGGGCACCTATTACTCACTTTTGACTTGCATGATCTTATTTAACCCTCCCCCAAACGCTTGAGGTGGGGACCGCATGGAAGAACCTGAGACACAGAGAGGTTAAGCGGTTGCCCAAAGTCACACAGCTGTCAAGGGCCAGCGCTGAAATTCAAGCCCAGGTCTTCCCTGACACATGATCACGGCCTTACACAGTATTCTGTATTACATCTGAGATGGACATGATGCTAGTAGCAGCGTTTACATAGCAAACTATAGGAGTTGCATCATAAAAGATAATGATGTAGCTTCCGGAGGCTTGGCTTGAACGTGACGGACAGTGTGCCAGGGCATGTGCCAGAAACACCACCTGACCTGAGACCATCGTCATGACCCTCCAGTTCTGGCCCCAAACTGGGCACAGTCCTGCACACAGACTCTCAGATGTTAGATCAGCAAATCATATTCACATCAAGATTTACAGACCTGAAAAGGCAGGGAGTGCACTTTGCTCTTCAGAGCAGTACTTTATCCTACAGGACCCACTAGGGATCTGAATCATCTCAGCAGCATGGTTGGATGTAGTGCTGAGGGTATGGGCTCTGCACAACCTGGGGTCCAGTCTCAGCTTTATGACTTGATAGCTGTGTGACCTTGGACAAGTCACTTGACTTTTCTGTTTCCTCACCTATAAAATAAGGGACAATAATAGAGTGGTTGTGAGGATGTAATAGGTTAACCTGGATAAAGGAGTTAGATCAGTGCCAGCCGTAGCAAGTTCTGAGTAACTGTTATTGCTGTTTAGTCACTCGGTCGTGTCCGACTCTTTGCAACCCCGTGGACTGCAGCACATCAGGCTTCCCTGTCCTTCACTGTCTCCTGGAGTTAGCTCAAACTCATGTCCATTGAGTCGGTGAGGCCATCTCATCCTGTTAGTGGATGATTCTTACCACCCACGATGGCCCAATATTGCTCATAAATAAAATTTTCTCATCAGAAATTTAATCTGGTAGAATACCATTGTATCTCAGCTTTTCTTACACAGGTGCAGAAAATAGGTTTCACCAGTGATCTCCAGTTTAATTCATGCACCCCAGTAATGATGACATTTTTAGTCGACACCCTGAATATCGGTGCGTCTATTTATTTATAAACTCTTTGTATGTAGAACTCTACCAGTTCAAACACTGTAATAGCTCTCATTTCACTCTGAGGAAAAGTCAAAGTACTTGTAACAGTTGTAAGTGCTTGCTCAGTTGCTTTGGTCCTTCTGACTCTTTGTGACCCTATAGACTGTAGCCCTTCAGGCTCCTTTGTCCATGGGATTCTCCAGACAAGAATACTGGAGTAGGTTGCCATGCCCTCCTCCAGGGGATCTCCCTGACCTGGGAATCAAACCCACAACTCCTGTGTCTCCTGCATTGCATGCAGGTTCCTTACCCACTGAGCCACCTGGGAAGCCCAGCAGTTGTAAGAGCCCACCCCAAATGAATTAGCTTCCTATTATTTCTCTGATTTCATCTTAAAATTCATTCTGCTCCAGCCAGCTCTGGTCCCCTGCTTCTTTGCACACAGCACTCAATCACGCATGCTCCCAACTTTGAATGTTTGCATTGGCTGTTTTCTGTGCCTGGAAGCCTTTTCCCCCCAATTTCTGCAAGACTCACTCCCTCACCTCCTTCAAGTCTTTGCACAAAGGTCACCTTCTCAATGAAACCCACCCCTGACCACCTACATAAAATCGTAGCCACTCCCACTGACTTGAGCACCCGTTATTATTTTCTGCTATAATTATTTTTTAAATATTTGTTTCTATTTTCTTATTTATTTGACTGTGCCAGCTCTTGGTTGTGGCTCTTGGGATCTTTAGTTGCAGCATGTGGGGTCTCGTTCCGTCCCTGGAAGAGAGATGGGATCTTGAGGGTCAAAAGTTTATACCAAGACAATTTTTGGTTTTGTTTTGCACAATTTTAGGCTAAATCTTTTGTTTTACACAATTTTAGGCTAGATCTTTCTGGATTTAGCCTAAAGATTCATATGCATAAAGAAACCCACTCATTTATTCATTCAGTTGCTTAACAAATATTGATTGAGCACATACTATGTGCTTGGCAGTTTTATGGGTTAAGTTATACTGGTGAATAAAACACAATTCCTTGCCCTCAGGGAGTTTACATCCTAGCAGGGAGGTTAGCTGTTCTATTATTTATTTATAAATAAATCCCTGTTTATAAATGGATTCTATTTATAAATAAATAACAGGGATTGAACTCCAGCCCCCTGCATTGGGAGCGCACTTAGCCACTGGACCACAAGGGAAGTCCCTCTTTTCTGCGTTAATAATCTGTATCTTTTAATATAGGATGTAGTTTAACTACTTATGTTTATTATTTTTTATCTTTCCCTCCCTAGTAGGATGTAAGCTCCCTGAGGGCAGGGAATTATGTTTTACTCACCAATATAATTCAGCCCATAATCAGAGTCTAGGACATAGTATGTGCTCCATCAATACTTGTTGAGTTAAGCAGTTGAGTGAATAAATGGTTTTCTTTATGCATGTGAACCTTTAGGCTAAATCCAGAAAGTTAATTTTGTTTTGGTAGAAACTTTTAAGTTGTTCCTCAAGATCTTATCTCTCTTTCTTCTACATAATAGAATTTTCAGCTGGGATGAAAATTTTCACCAAGAAAAAAAAAAGAGACTACATTTCCAAGCCTCCTTTCTAGCTTGCGTGTATGTGTGCTTAGTTGCTCAGTTGTGTCCGATTCTTTACGACCCCATGGACTGTAGCCCACTAGACTCCTCTGTCTGTGGAATTTTCCAGGCAAGAATACAGGAGTGGGTTGCCATTTCCTTCTCTGGGGGATCTGCCGGACCCAGGGATCGAATCTACGTCTCCTGCATTGGCAGGCAGAGTCTTTACCACTGTGCCACCTGGGAAGGCCCCCTTTCTAGTTTAGCTGAGGTCCTATGACTACGCTCTGACCAACAGGATCTGTAAAGAAACAGCAGGAGAGTGACTTTACTGTCCTCCGTCTCTGTCCCTTCCTCTGTCTTGCTCTCTGGAACTTGGCTGCTACCATCTTGGGCCATGAGGTCAGTTGAATCTGTAAAGCAGAGAAGAGAGAGAAGCAGCTTGGGTCCAATGAGTTCATAGCAGCCCTTAGACCACCTACCTAGCTTTCAGTGGAAAGAAAATAAATTTCTATCTTGTTAAAGACACTTATTTTTTTTAGGGCTTTCAGTATCCTTCTCAGCTGCAAGGATAGAATACACTACTTTTCACTCGGAATAAGAATTAAGTTAGGCTCCTGTTTAACTTCAACATGCAATTGGCAAGCTTTTCCCAAACACCCCCTCCAGCAGAGCAGTCCCCACTGGTTGCTTTCTGTTACTGAGCCTCCAGCTTCTAACATTTCTGGAATCTGAGTCGTGTATACTCCCTGTTATTACACATAATATGTTGTTATGATTTTAATCAAGGAAACATTTTTTCACTTGACATATTAGTCATGTTGCTTCTGGATGGTCAGAAACAGCCAAGAATGCTAGCTAGAATTGCATCATTTTTGTCTGTTCTCTCCTGTGCAGGCTGGTTTAAAATCAGATCAGCTAGATCAATGCAGATAGTGGGTCTCGCTTTCATTACTTTGTGCATTTTATTTTTCAAATGGAATCAGTTTCCAAGACGGAGGAAGGAAATAAATACTGTTTGCTGGGCTTTGCTACTGAAGTGATGTAGTTTACATAAGAGCAAAATTACAACCTAGAATCCTAAGTAGCAATTATAATGTTAAAGAATAAGACAAAATTTTACTCTGAAACCAAGAACAAAAATAAAGAGCGGGAAATGTTGGTAAACTTCACACAAAATTTGAATATGAATTTAATCTTATTTGCCTAGGAGAGGAAAAAAAACCAGGCATTCTCTGGCGCTAAAATTGAACTAGAGGAGAATGCGCACGGACAATGAATTCAATACTAAAAGCCCTAAAGCAGAGACTACATATGGAAGGGACCCAAAAACTTATAAGAATGAGGTTGCAAATTAACTTTCTAAGCCCGATGATAGATATGATCCTCCCCTACACAATCGAGAAAGCTAATTAGACAAGCTCATTTCTCCAGTAAAGGCAATCCTAGTGTTGTTCTTTGGGACACACTCAGTGAGGTTTTACAACCCTGTCACTTGTTCGAACACCCACAAACCATGTTTTAATTGTAGGTAAGTTATTAGTAAGCAAATTTGGGTCCTGAAGAAGGTGAACTTGCCCTTCACTCAGGATATAGTCATTGAAGCGAGTCTTGGATTGGAGAACCAGTTACACGCCCATCATCATGGAATACGGCTTCCCAGGCGGCTCAGAGGTAAAGAATTGGCCCCTCGATGCAGGAGACGCAGGTTTGATCCCTGAGTCAGGAAGATCTCCTGGAGGAGTAAATGGTAACCCTCTCCAGTATTCTTGCCTGAAATATTCCATGGACAGAGGAGCCTGGTGAGCTACCGTCCAGGGGGTTGCAAAGAGTCGGACAGGACTGAGCGACCGAGCACGGACACACGCATGCGCCTTGGAATATACTCTGGGGCGCTCGGCGAGGTCTGCTTTCCCGAAGTCAGGAGTGGGCTCAGGGCACGGTCTGGGGAGACACGCACGTGGCATCCAGCAATACCGAAAGCGCGCACCTTGTCTGCCTGATTCCGTGAAGGAGAAAGCCTCTGTTTGGTGCTAACAGATCCTTAGCGCCTTTTCGCACTCACTGATCTCCTGTTTGAGGAAGAGACAGCAGGGCTCGGGCGCTAAGGCTTTAGTAGATGAGCGTGCCTAACTAAAATTTCATTTTTTAAAATTCACTTGCATCGTTACCTTCTATTACAATAACTGATACTGAGTTTTCCATTCATGACAGTGACAGATAAAATCTCCTTTTAAGACAGACACAAAGCAGCGAAAAACAAAGCATGGGTTAAACAGTTTTGTCTGTATTTTTTTTTTTTTTTTTTTTGTCTGTATTAAGTAAACTGTCGAATGCACAGATTTGGCAAGAATTGGATGGTGCTGCCAGAATGATGGATGCCGGGAAACCGGACAGGAGGGCCTTTCTCTCCCTTTGTCTTCTGCCATTCTTTTCTTTTAATTACTTGTTATTTTACTTGGCTGTGTGGGTCTTGCTTGCGGTGGCCTGCAGGATCTCTCATTGTAGAGCACAGGCCCCAGAGCATGCAAGCTCAGTAGCTACAGCGTGTGGGATCTTAGTTCCCCGACCAGGGATTGAACCCTCGTCCCCTGTCTTCCAAGGTGGACTTTTTACCCTCTGGACCACCAGGGAAGTCCCATCCTTTTCATATCCTTTAGGAGAAAACTCTGCATCGTTGTCCACACATGACATCCTGCCATCTTATCTTGAATGACAAAAGAGGGAAGAGTGATTTTTCCATTTTTAAATAACTGGAAAAAATATTTTAAGACCCATGAAGGTCATATGAAATGTGGTCTTCAGAGTCCATAAATGAATGTTTATGGGCACATAGCTGCATCCGTTGTTCAAGCATTACAGTGGCTTCCTCAACATCAGGGCAGAGTTGAGATGCAGACAGTGAAAAATAAGACATCCAACTATTGGCAAAGCTGAGTTTCGCACACCTGTTGGAGTTCACCCAAGGAGAAGGGAATGACCTGCTCGGGTGGATACGATTATGAGTGTCTTATTTGAAAAGTTTTTTTTGTTTTTGGCCATGCCGAGCCCATGTGGAACCACAGTTCCCCGACCAAGGATTGAACCCACACCCTCTGCACTGGGGGCAGAGAGTCTTAACCACTGGACCACCAGGGAAGTCCCTGAGAGTCTTTTTTTTTTTATTTTTTTTAAGGCTTTGTACTTTGCAGAATGCTTTTCCCATTTATGAGTCCGTTTATCCACAGCTCCATCCAATGATCGAGGTAAACCGTATTGGCTATGCTGCCTAGCTTTCAGGGAGGAAGTGCCCAGCATGGCCACACTGGGCTGCTGAGTGAATGAAATGATACACTAAGTATTTTATTTTTGTGCTGTTTATTTCACTTATGAATATAGTCCGTGCTCATAAAAGATGACGAGAAAAATATAGAAAAGTAAAACGGAAAAAAATCACCTACCACTCAGTCCTACCACTCAGCAGTAGCAACTAATATCTTAATACACATGCATAAAGTGTTTCTTTAAGCTGCAATCTGTGATGATACAGAAGAGAGTCATCAGAAAAGGAGTCCTCTGTGAACACTGAGGAATGTGAGTCTTTTCACCTTGAGCTTCTAGAGTGTGTAAGCTCAACTCAAGATGCCTGTGGAGAGACACAGAAGGACTAATTCTTTTATGGTTTAGTTCAGCTGGATGCTAAGGCCTTTAACGTGTTCTGATCAGCCTACCTGGTTTCAACTTGAGCATCACCTGGTTAGTGAAACTCATGCTCACGCGAAAGGAAAACCTGATGTTCACCTGCACTCATTAGTCAGAGGTCCCTCTCCTGACCTGTTTCCTTAGGTTGTGCTTCTATTTGCATAATTAAAAGGTTACTTATAAGCTGGGAAAACAGGTTTGGTTTAGTTTAGAAATGTGACAACTGGTCACTTAGAAAACATTCCTCTTGCTTTCAATAGGGAGTAATACTTGTCAAACTAGTAACACGAGTTAAATTTTTTTTAAAAAAATACACAATAAGTAAATTTAAGTTGATTGTAATTGTGTAAGAGGAAAAAAATGCATTCTTAAAATAACAGAAGGTGGTGGAATGTGAGCATAATTTTAAATTTCTGTTGAAAGCTATATTGTCTTCAACAAACTTCGTATGAAAAAGATATATAGAATTATCATTTTACGATAATAAATGACAAGATGTCGGATCAATAATGATCAAGTTTTCTATTCTTTTTACTTAGAAAGCTAACAACATGGTCTATTACATTTCACTCTATGAAACAATTCTGGGTTTTTTCTGTATTCATTTATAGTCCTTTTTCTTAAATGTATGTTTTTCCCAATTAGAATCATGGAATCCTGCAATTATGCTTCTGACTTTTTCTCTTAATGTTTTTCCCTAATGTAAAAATACCTTATACTCATTATAGAAAAACCGAAAAATACAGAAACCTGTAAACTTATAATGAAGAAAATTAAAGTTACTCCATAACTCAGAGAAAATTTCTACCAACATTTTATGGCATTTTTCTTTGCAATTATATATATACATATATATAAATATATGTATGTATGTATAAAAATGTTTTCTATATATTATATATATGTTTTGTATACACACACAAATATATTTTTCCATGTTTCTACAAAATGTCTATCATATTGTATCAATATAATCAGTTTCTGATATTGCTGCAAAGTCTTAATTCTCATTTGTACAGGCTAGGTGTGACTTTATTGAATAGTAAATGCACCCAAGCTCGTTTCATTATTGTTCCATTATTGGACTTTGAGCTCTCCTTTAATTTGAGGGTAGACTATAAAAATATATATATAGCCTTCAAAAAAATGTATGTAGAAGTGCTTATGCCAAGAAGAAAACTGTACATGTTTGCAGGCAAGAACAGCTGACAACTGAGATTAAGGAGAGATAATAGACCTTGAGGATATAAGCTATTTGCTCCTGTTCGCTTTCTATTTAATAAAGTGTTGGGACTTAACCTGGCAGTCCAGTGGCTGGGACTTGACCTTCAAATGCAGAGGGTGCGGATTCAATCCCTGGTTGGGGAGCTGAGATCTCACATGCCTCAAGGCCCAAAACTCAAAATATGAGCAATATTGTAACAAATTCAGTAAAGTCTTTACAGTCCGTATCAAAAAATAAATAAAAATAATAATTAATAAGTACATGTTAATTCCCTATATCTTCCACCGAGTCCCTCACTGGAGAAAAGATTTTTGTTTTCACTTCAAATAATGACAAAATGCAGTGCAATCTTGAACACTGACGTCAGATCTGCTGGACATTTCAAACGATACATCATTGTTTCCGTTGTTATTTACAAGAATAGTTATTGAGTACTGAGTACCTAGCATGGACTTCCTATTTGTCACCTAATCCAGAGGTCAGCCAACTTTGTCTATGAAAGGACGGAGAGTCAATATTTTCGGTTTTGCAAGCCATACGGTCTCTGTGGCAGCTGCTCAACCTGCTGAGTGTAAAAGGCAGAGTGTGAAGGGATGGGCATGGCTATGAGCCAGGAAGACGATGTGGACACTGAAATTTGGATTTCATGTCATTTCCACGTGTTACAAAATATTATTCTTCTTTTGATTTTTTTGTAGTCATTTAAAAATGTAAAAAGCATCCTTAGGTCACAGCTGTACCAAACAGATGGTGGAATACACCCGGCCCATGGGCCAGTTTGTGCGGTCTTGTTCCAACCTGATCGTCTCAACAACCTATGAGTAGAAGTTACTTTGCTCAGAAAGTTTCAATGACTTGCCCAAGGTTATACAGCCAGAAAGTGACAGGGCCAGGATTTTTTTTTTTTAATTTATTTATTTGGCTGCACCAGGTCTTAGTTGCAGCATGTGGGTCTATTTCCCTCACCAGGGACCGAACACAGGCCCCCTGCACTGGGGGCTCAGAGCCTTACCCACTGGACCAACAGGGAAGTCCCGGATTTACACCCAGCTTGCTTATGGCAAAGCTCTCATGCCTCTTCAGAGCCAGGTGGTTAGAATTAATCATGTGAACTCTGTAAACCTCAGTCTTCTCATCTATAAAATGGGAATCATGAAAAAGTATCTTTCCATTGAAGTGCAATGAGAATTTGCTGTAACAAAACAACTTATTCTTCCAGTACTAACAGGAGGGAAAAAAAAGTAACCAAACTGAGTGTTGCTTTGTCTTATGATTACTTCTATACAGAAGAGGTAATGACTGACGGTAGAGTCTGGAATAGAACTGTTTGGGTTCAGATCCTTTTCCTCTACCGAGATCTTAAGCAATGTATGTAAAATCTTATACCTTAGTCTCTCATCTGTAAAATGGATGATGACTAGAGTGCCTACCTCATAGGTCATTAAGACATTAAATGCGTAAGTGCAGGTAAGGAGCTTGGAAGGTCTGGCACAATCAATGTGAGCTCAATCAGTTTGACCTAGTATCATTCTATCTTTTCTTCCTGTACTTTACACATAATTCATAATTCATAAAAATTATGAATAATTCATAAACACGGCATCTGACTTTGCAGCCCTTGCACGTCAGGCCCATCGTTGTGAGCTCCAAAAATGGTTGCTACAGAATGAATGAATGAAGGTATAGTGAATGAGTAAGTGAAGAATGAATGAATGGGTAGATGAACAGAAGGATGGAAACATGAAAAAAAATGAAAGTCAAAGTTTGAGTGGTGGTTCACTCTTGGAATCTGGTACCATGAAAGCCACCTTTATCTCTTCTTCTTTTTTAATTAATTGTAATAATTTATTTATTTACTAATTTTTGGCTGTGCTGGGTCTCCATGGCTGTGTGAGGGCTTTCTCTTGTTGCAGACAGCGGGGCTACTCTCTAGTTGGGGGGCACAGGGTCCTCATTACGGTGACGTCTCTTGTTTCAGACGATGGGCTCCAGAGCGTGGGCTCAGTGGTTGTGGCACAGGGCTTAGTTATCCTGTGGCATGTGGGACCTGCCTAGACCAGGGATCTTCTTTATAATGCATCCACTGCATCCTCGATGGGGCTTAGTTACCCTGTGGCATGTGGAACCCGCCTAGACCAGGGATCTTCTTTATAATGCATCCACTGCATCCTCGATGGGGCTTAGTTACCCTGTGGCATGTGGGACCTGCCTAGACCAGGGATCTTCTTTATAATGCATCCACTGCATCCTCGATGGGGCTTAGTTACCCTGTGGCATGTGGAACCTGCCTAGACCAGGGATCTTCCTTATAACGTATTCACTGCATCTTCGATGTAGTTGATGATCAACATAGGCCTTGCCCTCCCAGGTCACCAGTACACATCCAGTGAATTAATGCCTTAGAGGATTTTGTGGAGACCCAACTGAGACAGAAACATGTTTCCACCATTAGAACTAGAAGAAACTCGACAGGTGACCTTTTCCCATGCTTCCCCCAGAATTGAATGTCTCTGATCAAAATGCGTGACAAGATAAAGGATTCCCAACTTTTTATGATACAAACCAAAAGGACCTACAATCAAAAGAGTGGCATCTACCAACACTATCATTCTACTTAAGGATGGTATAATCCCAAACTGTAATACCAAAATTAGGGGGTAAAAAGGATAATTTCAAAAAAAAGGGTATTCTTTTCATTGAATTAATATAGCTCTATTATTAAACAAACAAAAGCAAAAAAATTCAAATCCCAGCTCTACCATGTCCTAGCTCTGTGACCTTGAATAAATCACTTCTCTTAGCCTCAGCGTACTCATCTGTAGAATAGGAATAATACTCCTAATAACACCTGCCCTGAGAGGTGACTGAACATTCAATAAGGTGTTGCTTGTAAGCCACACCTTAGCATGGTGTACACGAGGTTTTTTCAGCCTGAGCACTGCTCACGCTTTGAGCCAGCTCGTTCTCTGGGGCGGGGTCCATCCTGCGCCTTGAAGGATGTTGAGCAGTTCCCTGGTCTCCACTCACCAGACGCCAGTAGGAATCTCACCCCCGCTTCTCACCCAGTCGTGGAAACCAAAGAGTCTTTCATTGTTGTTGCTCAGTCGCCAAGTCATATCCAACCCTCGTGACCCCATAGAGTGCAGCACACCAGGCTTCCTTGTCCTCCACTGTCTCCCAGAGCGTGCTCAAACTCATATCCATCGAGTCGGTGGTGCCATCCAACCCTCTCGTCCTCTGTCGCCCCCTTCTCCTGCCCTCAGTCTTTCCCAGCCTCGGGGTCTGGACATTCCCAAATGTTCTCTGGTGAGGGTGGGGTTAAACTGCCCCTGACCTAGAACCACTGGTTTACATAGTGCCCCCTCAGTGATCGGCCCAGGTTCATCCCCTCACATTAAGAGGCTGGTATTTTCCAAACCTCGCCTGTAATAGATGAGGAAACCAAAGCCCAGAGGGATCCACCTGTGGTTACAGCATTAGTTTCTAGGGTTGCCATAACCAAGTACCACAAACTGGCTTAACACAACAGAAATATCTTTTCTCGGAGTTTTGGAGAACACAAGTCCTGAATCGAAGTGCCAGCAGGGCCATGCTCCCTCGAAGCTTCTAGGGCCGAATTCTTCCTGCCTCCTCCAATTCCTGGATGCTCCTCGCATTCCTTGGCTTGTGGCCACATCACTCCAGTCTCTGCCTCTGTCTTCACGTGGACTTCTGTTCTGCATCTCTGTCTTCTCCTTTTCTTATAAGAACCTTTGTCACTGAATTTAAGTCTACACAAGTGATCCAGAATTATCTCATCCTGAGTTCTTCAACTTTAAATTTACAAAGACCCTTTTTCCAGATAAGGTCATGTTCAAGGTACCAAGGATTAGGGCTTGGACTTGTATTTTGGAGGGGGCACAGTTCAGCCCTCTGCAATTACAAGGCTTGTTGGTGATAGAGCTAGGACTAAGACTGAATTATCCTTTTTAAAAAATATATGTACATAATACGGGTGAAGAATTTATTTACAGGGCAGTAATGGAGAAACAGACATAGAGAACAGACTTATGGACATGGGGAGAAGGGAGGAGAGGGTGAGATGTAGGCAGAGAGTAACATGGAAACTTACATCACCATATGTAAAATAGATAGCCACCGGGAATTTGCTGTATGTGTCAGGAAACTCAAACAGGGGCTCTGTGTCAACCTAGAGGGTGGGATGGGGAGGGAGTTTCAAAAGGGAGGGGATGTATGTATACCTATGGCTGATTCATGGTGAGGTTTGACAGGAAACAACAAAATTCTGTAAAGCAATTATCCTTCAATAAAAAAATAAGTTAAAGAAAAAAAAAAAGAATCTGCCTGCAATGCAGGAGTCCCGGGTTCGATTCCTGGGTGGGGAAGATCCCCTGGAGAAGGGAATGGCGACCCATTAGAGTATTCTTGCCTGGAGAATCCCATGGACACAGGAGCCTGGCGGGCTGCAGTCCATGGGGTCACACAGAGTTGACACAGCTGAGTGGCTAACACTGTCACTCATGCATGCTACACATGTTCATATGTCTAGTTTAACTGGGCCGGGTCTTAGTTGCAGCATCTGGAGTCTTGGTTGCATCACATGGGATCTAGTTCCCTGACCAGGGGTTGAACCCAGTCCCCTGCACTGGGAGTGTGAAGTCTCAGCCTCAGGACCACCAGGGAAGTCCCTGAAGTATTCTGACTCTCAGGATGGTTACTTAACCTCTCCAGATTTCAATTTCCTTATTTGTAAAATGGGCCTAACTAAGGGATCCACCTCCTTCGGAAGTTGGGTTCATAGTAACCCAGTTTGTGATCGTGGTTTTACACATGAAAGTACAATGTCTGGTTTAGAGCAAGAACTCTGGAAAGGTTTGCTATTGCTATCATGTTCCTTATCATCTGTTTAATTATCATTTGGGCTTCCCTTCAATTAAATCAACAGAATATCTGTATGGAAAGACGGATTTAAGCTATGACCTCGACGGTGACATCAATAATTCTTTGTCCTATATTATTCTTTCCCCACATGAAACTTGCTGCAGGATGTCGACCCAGGCGTCCACCCTGGAAAGAAAAGAAAAGTGATATATAATGTCAGGAAGGTGCTCTGCATGCTTCTCTCTTTCATTCCCTGTAAACTGTCAAGAAAGATGACATTTCTTTTTTTCACAGTTAGACTCTTAACTCCTGATGTCATGGTTTGGTTACTTTTAAACTGACAGGATGGTCTTTTTTTTTTTTTTTTTTTAAGATATTTTTCTGTTCCCTCCTTTAAAAAAAAAAAAAGTATCTGGCTGTGCCAGGTCTTAGTTGCAGCATGCAGGATCTAGTTCCCTGACCAGGGATCGAACCCAGGCCCCCTATGTTGGCAGTGTGGAGTCTTAGCCACTGGACCACCAGGAAAGTTTCTATAGGACTGTCTCGGAAGGATTTTAATCCAGAAGAACCTGTGTTCTGCGCAACTCTCTTCTGGGAAGTTCTAACTGGGGGAAATTTACATACAAATTGATTTCATGCTCTTTTCTTTGTCAAGCTTAAAGCTGTTTCAATTTATCTCTTTCCATCTTGAGTAACCCCAATTGAGTTACTAGTTAAAATATACCCTGCTAGTCTCACTAATCTGACTACCTGTAATTGGAGGATTTAATTGCCAGCAGTATTTTTATAATGGAACAATCCCGCCTTGCAGTTTAGTAATTCCGTTTATCTCCGTGGCAGCAGCAAGGTCATTTGAAAGCCTGAAATATGAAGACACAGGCGGGTGTAGTAGGGTCCAGGGGCTTCTGGAGTGAGCTGCACTCATCCAGCTTCACAAGTGAACTTTGCCTGAAACAAGATTGCAAGCAAAGATCTCAGTCACAGACGCCACTGCCACCCTCCTTTTCTTCCTTGCAATCCAGATCTAGAATTTTCTTCAGGTTATCTGGAGGTGGGTGCTCAAGGAAAGTGAGTTCCCAACACCTTTCCACCCATCCGTTGAGGCTTTTTTGCCAGAGAATGTTCTAGAAGTGGGCATGTAAACCAGTTCTGGCCACAGGCAAGGGGGGAAACAGGAAAACCTGCTAGAGGACTTTAAAGGAAGATTTTCCTCTCTATAAAGAGGGATGCTCCCCGCTTTTCCTGCCTTTGACATTGTTGTAGGAGGAGGTGCTGGGGCTACAGCAGCCATCCTGTGACTGTGAGGACACTCAGGGACAAAGTGAAAATGACAAGAATGATGGGATGGGAGGATGGAGAGGTCTGGTTCCTTAATGGTGTTGGTCATCTCCCGAGCCAGTCTTGGAACCGTCAACCTCTGAGTTCTTGTTAAGTGTGAAGTAAAAGGTGGACTTCTAGTTTGAGCCAAATTTCATCCATCTATTGGTACTTGTAATGAAAAACATCCTGATAAAGGGAAATTCACAGGGTTTCCCTCTCCTGGCTCCCTTAACAAAGTGAGGAGTGGAACTGCCTCAAACTTGAAATAAAGCATATTGTAGAGCAATCCTCAAACTATGGGACTGACCTCCCCCCCACCCCATGGTGGCAAAGAGCACAGTTTTTGGAAGTCACCTGTGCTGGATTCAAAATCCCACCAGCCGTGTACCTGCGACTTTGCGTGCGCAGAGGGAGAGCCATCCACACTGCCGTCTGTGCGCAGGCTGGTCCCCTCCCTTGGGCAGCACTTTCTTTGTTTCTTTGTATGAGTCCGCCTGGGCTTCCGCCATAGAGAACCACACCCAGCTCTGGAGGCGGGGAGTCCAAGACCAAGATGGGGTTCTGGCGGGGGCTCTCTCCCCGACTTGCAGATGGCACCTTCTGGCCGTGTCCTCGCATGGCCTTTTCACTGTGCACGGATGTGAAGAAGAGAGAGATCTCTGGTGTCTCTTCCTCTTCTTAAGATTCAAGCATTTTAGGAGCAAAGACAGTTTCTCTCTCCCCAAACAACTACAAACAAACGAGGTGGGCTCAGTCGTGTCCAGCTGTTTGCGACCCCATGGACAGCAACCCTGGAGGCTCCCCTGTCCATGGGATTTTCAAGGCAAGAATACTGGAGTGGGTTGCCACTCCCTTCTCCAGGGGATCTTCCCGACCCAGAGGTCAAACCCTCGGCTCCTGTGTCTCCTGCATTGGCAGACGGGTTCCCATTAGGGAAGCCCCAAAGAGGACCTACTTTAAACAGTTCATTAAACACCTTTAAAGATTTTTGCTATGATGAAACAAACTTATGTAAGAGGTGTAGCTGTGTGTGTGTTTATGCACCAACATAAGACAGAAACACATATGGTTTGAGAAAGGTTATTGGCAAAGATCAGGTCCTATATTTTGTTTTCCAATTTGTGATTTTTTCCTTCCATCATTTATTCAACAGATGTGCACTGAGCGCGTCCTACGTGCCAGGCACCATGTTTTATTTTGTTTTGTTTCCTTGGATGTGCATTTCTTTTTTGTTGTTGTTTTTGTGTTTAGCAAATGCTTTCTGTGATCAAGGAAGTCTGGGAAACAATGAGATGGTCACAGAATCCTGGGTTTAGAATAACCTTCCAGATTTCTTTCCCCCTGTCTCCAGTGCATCGAACAAATTCAAGTCCGTTTAGAATCTATTTTATTAAAAAGACCTCCAGTGAAAGCGACTTCACTGCAGTCTTCAGCACCTCTCCCAGAGCTTGCTCAGTTCCGTGTTCCTGGAGGAAATGATCTCTACAACAGTAATAATTGATGCACTAAAGTGCCCTGGTGGCTCAGTGGTAAAGAATCTGCCTGCAATACAGGAGACCCAGGTTCACCTGGGTCGGGAAGATCCCCTGGAGAAGGAAATGGCTACTCACTCTAGTATTCTTGCCTGGAGAATTCCATGGATAGAGGAACCTAGAGAACTACAGTCCATAGGGTTGCAAAAGAGTCAAACACTTTTACTTTGGGCTTCCCAGGTGGCGCTGGTGGTAAAGAACCCACCTGCCAGTGACGGAGACAGAGAAGCAGGTTCAACCCCTGGGTCAGGAAGATCCCCTGGAGGAGGGCATGGCAATCCCCTCCAGGATTCTTGCTGGGGAATCCCATGGACAGAGGAGCCTAGTGGGCTACAGTCCATGGGGTCGCAAAGAGTCAGACATGACTAAAGTGGCTTAGCACACATGCAAAGTGCTCACAGCAAGTACCTGTGTCAAGGAACTAAAATGTGGTGACAAATTTAGGAGATGTGTTAGGATCAAAGAAACTGGTCCCAATAGTTGTTGAAACTGCTTGTGCAAGCATGTAACTTTTCTGTAGAAGACATTCAGCTCTTCTGAGCCTCCGTTTGCAAAGGCATTAGTTCTAAAAGCTAATGTGTAGAGGGGAAAAAATCAAGTATGATCAAAAATTACCCTTGACCATCCTTTCTGTTATAATAGTAGAACAGGCAAGGACCAGACAAAACTCAGGACCAGGGACCACCCACGCCACCTCTTCCTTGTGATAGGGCGCACGATTGCCTGGGTAATGTGTTTAGTTATTTTAGTATTTATTTGGCTGCACCCAGTCTTAGTTGCAGCACACAGAATCTTCAGTCTTCATTGTGGCATGCGGGATCTTTAGTTGTGGTAGGTGAATTCTTAGAGACTTGATGTGCATTCCTTGCTTAGCATGTGGGAGCTAGTTCCCTGACCAGGGATCGAACCCAGGCCCCCTACTTTGAGAGCTTAGAGTCTTAGCCACTGGACCACCAGGGAAGTCCCTGCCCAGGTAATTTAAATCCTTCTTTTTTCTCTCTCTCTCCCTCTTTTCTCCCCACACACATGTAGTAGAATTCAGAGAAGTTAAATGGACCTAGAGGTGACTGCACTTTAACAATAACTACCCTGTATGGTTTTTCTGATGATTTAAATTTTAATTCACGTACAGCAGCTAGTTCAGGGCCTCGCACATGGTAAACATCCAGAATATTTTAGCTCTCATTATTATTCCCACTATTGCTTCTCTGTGATGATGGCATCTTCTCTGTGATGATGGCATCTGGTCCTATCACTTCATGGGAAATAGATGGGGAAACAGTGGAAACAGTGTCAGACTTTATTTTTTGGGGCTCCAAAATCACTGCTGATGGTGATTGCAGCCATGAAATTACTCCTTGGAAGGAAGGTTATGGCCAACCTAGATAGCATATTTAAAAGCAGAGACATTACTTTGCCAACAAAGTGCATCTAGTCAAGGCTATGGTTTTTCCAGTGGTCACGTATGGATGTGAGAGTTGGACAGTGAAGAAAGCTGAGCACCACAGAACTGATGATTTTGAACTGTGGTGCTGGAGAAGACTCTTGAGAGTCCCTTGGACTGCAAGGAGTACCAATCAATCCATCCTAAAAGAGATCAATCCTGGGTGTTCATTGGAAGGACTGATGTTGAAGCTGGAACTCCAATACTTTGGCCACCTCATGCGAAGAGCTGACTCACTGGAAAAGACTCTAACGCTGGGAAGGATTGGGGGCAGGAGGAGAAGGGGACGACAGAGGATGAGATGGTTGGATGGCATCACCAACTCGATGGACATGGGTTTGGGTAGACTCCAGAAGTTGGTGATGGACAGAGAGGCCTGGCGTGCTGCAATTCATGGGGTCGCAAAGAGTCGGACACGACTGAGCGACTGAACTGAACTGATTGCTTCTCTACTGAAAAAAAGTTCCTTCTTTTGAGAAATTCTTGAAGCCAGATTCCATATTTCATTCTGGCTCGGTCACCCAACCCCACTTCCAGCAAAACTGCAGATATATAATTCTGTCTTCATCCCATGAGGACTTTCCAGGCACAGTCACTGGCAAATAAGTGATCTATCAATCACTTATTGAATGAATTATGAAATCTATGGTTCAGAAGTGGTAAGGGTGAAATAAAAGAGGAAGATTATCTAATAACAGTACTTGCCTAATACTGTTAAGATTTTAAAAAATAAACCCGATGTCTAATAAATGTAAATGGCTTTAGCTTTGTATAAGGTCGTATAGTCTTTCATTTATTCTATAAGTATTTCTTACATTCTTACCCTGTGCCAGGCTCTGAACTAGGCTCGGAAATCTGGTGATGACGGATAAGAGCCCTTGTAGACCCACTGAGGAGAAAGCAATCAATAAGAACTGTTCACAAGATTATTTCTGATTCCAGTGCTTCATGCAGGAGATGAACAGAGAGATGGGACGGAAGGTGACTGAAGAGAAAACCAGCCTCTATAGGGATTTGGGACCGGCCTGCGGGAGGGGAGAGGGGGACATCTGAGCTGAGGTCTGGGGTGATAACAGTGTCAAAATCTAGTCACAGTATTTAAAAAAGCATTTAAAGGTGTGATATATTCTGAAAACAGCTCATTTGCATTTTCCCCTTTCAAGAGAAATCTTTGGTGGAGCATTAAAAGTCTGATCATACCCAATCCTAGAAAGAATGCAGACAAGGGACTTCCCTGATGGTCCAGTGGTTAAGGCCGGGCTTCCAGTGCAGGGGGCTTGGATTCAATCCCTAGTCAGGGAACTAAGATCCTGCATGCCACCATGGCATGGCCAAAAAAAAAAAAAAAAAAGAATTCAGACAAAGGAGACCCTTTATAAACTTCTCTTGAAAGTTGATGCAACCCATTGGAAAACATTTGGTGACATCTAGTTAAAACCGAAGGTGTGCATTTCCTACCACCCAAAAATTCAATGTCTAGATATGGTCTTTACATAGACCCTTAAAAATATCTCCTCTTAAGGAAGGAAGCAAGTGGGTTTTCTTTTAAATTCTAAAGCCCAACTATAAGACAAAAGGAATTAACTCCACAAATATTTACAGAATACCTGTATATGCCAGGTACTAGTCAAGGCTCTAAGAAAACCATGGTGAATGAAACCATCAAAGACTGTGGCCTCATGGTTGTAACGAAGGAAGACACTCCAGAAACAAAAAGCCCAACGCTGACTGCCTGTGTGTGAGTGCTAAGTTGCTTCAGACACGTCCAGCTCTTTGGGACCCCATGGACTGTAGCCCGCCAGTCTCCCCTGTCCCTGGGATTCTCCAGGCAAGAACACTGGAGTGGATTGCCATGCCCTCCTCCAGGGGATCTTCCTTACCCAGGGATGGAACCTGCATCTCCACTGAGCCACCAGGGAAGCCCAGTTTGTAAGAGAAGACTGAGCTTCAGTCAGCTAGTCAGATGGAGGACCTGCTAGCCCAACACTTTAGTCCCTGGACTACACCGGAGTCCATATCTACCCTCCCCACTGGACCCATGGGAAGACCGGTGTGAGTGTCTATTTACCATGCTGGGTGCCCACTGCCTGGCTCAGAAGGAGTTGCATAGTTTTGGTGTGACAGTAGGCAGGCTGGAGAACCTTCCAGAAGTAAAACCTGCAGAAAAGGCAGACTTCAGAATTAGCTACTCAGATACAGGAATAGAACCCACGGAGAGAGGAAGACAGAAGGCTCCTTTCTCCACGCCAAGCACTGCCTGGAGCACCTTACCTGCCTTCTCTCCTTTCCTCCTTGAAGAAAATCTCACAGCTACTCCTTGGCAGCTCCAGACTGTGGACCCCAGCTGTCCCCACAATATGCTCAACCCCCGAAATACCAAAATCAGACAAAAGTCTGAGAGATGCCTTCCGTAAGGGGGCAGTAGGAAGAGAAGCGAAGGCAGGCGGAGGAGAATCAGAATGAGGGGTGCCCCAGTTTGTTTGTATCCTCCGCTGATGTACAAGTCCTGGCTTGGGGGACAGCAGCCTCCAGAACAGAGGAGGAACCCTGACTTCCTTGCCCCCAGGAGGAACGCCTCCTGCTTCTGGGAGAGGGCGGCCCTCGCGGGGACACTTAGCTGAATGTGTCTTTTGATGTAGTTTTTTTTCTAACAAAGTGCAAGAACACAGAAAAGTAGGAAAAAATAACCCCATGAGCATCGCTGTCCTCTTCATCCTTAATAGGCGGCGCTAACGCCCCGTATTAGCTTTACGACATTTCCAGTTTCAAAACCTCAGATAGGTGATTCCTTTTATTTCCATCTTTCTTGGCATTGACTTCGTCTCTCTTTCTACTCAACTGCTAAGTTAAACATTAGCTTATTTCTTCATCTTTCTTTCCTAAAAAATACGTTCAAAGTTTCTTCCATCATTTCAGGTGCATCTCACATTAAAAGAAAAAAAAAACGCAGTTCTTCTTATACACATGCATGCATGGTTATATAATTTTCATAAATACATGACTTTGATATCACAGCCATCTAATTTTCTTCCTCTTTTTTCCCCTTGATTTCTGCCAACGTCTCCCTTCTCCGTAACCTTCTCCGCTCTTCCCCCACTCGGCCCCTGCACACAGCAGTCTTCGCAATGAAGTTGCTATCACTTCACATTTTTGTCCAGGTTTAAGCAATCCCCGACAAGGATGGCCTATCATTGTTTTCCCGAAATGAGGTCGTATTTTACACATTGGTGCGTTTTATTCTTGTCACTTCATCATCCTTAATGGAATTTCACTTGACACAGTTCTTACAGATTTATTCATTTTCTTTTACTTATTGTCGTACAACAAGTAACCGTCACTTGGTAACCTTAGCAGAACTGGTTTCAGGACTACTACCGCCCATGCTGAAATCCACAGGTGGCTCAAGTCCCTGATGTAAAATAACGTAGTATGTGATTGCACATGGGTTCCACATCCAAGGATTCAAAGGGCCGACTCTATTATATTCCATAGTGTGACTTTGCCAGCATTTATTCCTTTTGTTTCCAGTTTTTTGCTACTAGGATGCTGTAGCAAAGATGCTGCCACACACATCTTTTTCTGCATCTAAAAAGCCCAGATGTCCTAGGAGTAGGTGAAGGCTTCCGCGGCCCTGCGGCAGCTGAGCTGAGGCTCACAGAGGCGCTCCTCTCTGAGCTGCCTTCCCGCATCTGTACTAAAGGAGATCAGGTTCGGGAAGGACCGGGGTCCCTGCCTGCTGATGGAATTTTTTGTGGTCAAGGCCTTCGTTCAGTTGTGTAATCCCGAGTCTCTGAGCTGTGCGGGCACCCCCGGGCGCCATGACTGTGAAGAGGGCCAGGATGCCGTCCTGGTGGGAGAAGCAAACTTACAAGGAAATGACGTCACCTGTGCACACTGACAAGGTTGGGAGTTGCAGAATGATGGAGGGAGGTGGTCTCAGCGCAAGTGGCATCTACAGAGATGGCACTTGGTCAGTAATCAGAATGAGTCTCAAATTAGTGTGTATTTTCCTTTGTCTGTAGTTCTTTCTGATGGCTGAGGCTCGAGGGAGAGGACTCTTGCCATCAGTGTCTGCTCCTGTAAAACAGAAGCCCAGCCTGAAAAATCCTCATTTTTGGAAAACCCAGCAGGTGCTTTAACGCACAGTCAGGTTTGCTAGGACTTCATGACTGTCAGGAAGCAGGTCTGAGCCCCCAAGCACCCAGTGAAATGACTCCGGAGGGAAGAAAGTTGGGGGGTTGAATTGAAAAAGCTGATTCAGAGAACTTTCTCGCCCCTGACCAGAAAGTTATGCCTTTCAAAATCTCAAACTGCAGAGAGAAATCCCCCAGGAACCAACCCCGCCTTCCCCAGGAAACACCTCAGGACTAGTTCTAGGGCTTGACTCATTTGATGTGCAGTTAAGAGATGTGAAAAACAGCAGTGGGCTGCCGGAAACCCAGCAGAAAGAAAAGTCTGGAATTGCAAATGTAAAACTCCCGCCTCTGACAGAGATTATGCTGATGGCACTGAAAGCCAAAGAGAGCAGCAGGAATGACCTCATACTGGAATACCTGAGAAGGGGATCACCAGGGGGCGGATCGCTGTGCCACCCCCCACCCCATTAGTATTCTGGGAATAGTAATACCTGCCTCAAAGGGGCGTGTTGAGGATTAAAATAAGACCGGTGTCATGTCGAGCATTGAACCTTCCCGGGTGATTCGTTGGGGCTGGTTCCTGGCAGCTCACTTCCCCCAAGCAAATTCTTCTTCTAGCAATCCCCAATGCTTCTGAGAAATCCCTGTGCTTACCCTGGACGTTATCCGGGGACTTTGCTAGTGGCTTACCCAGGTGGCACATTGTAACTTTACTCTGACAGTCTGGAAAAACAAACAGAGCTGTTCTGACTTTTTTGACATCTTTTGCTTCTGCGTCTCCGCCTCCAGCCTGCCCGTTGGTTGTGATCCTTATGAAAAACCTTGAGGATGCTCCACACCATGCACTCTCAGACGGGCCAGGGCTTCCACCCACAGGTTTTGCTTGCTCCAAACCATGCACTCTCAGACGGGCCAGGACTTCCATCTGCAGGTTTTGCTTGCTCCAAACCATGCACTCTCAGACGGGCCAGGGCTTCCACCCACAGGTTTTGCTTGCTCCAAACCATGGACTCTCAGACAGGCCAGGGCTTCCATCCACAGGTTTTGCTTTACTGCCTTCTTTTGCCAGCTTCGCCGATGATTGATGTGAATTACGTCAAGGATCTTCCTTTTGTTAGTGTGTCACTGATTTTCTCCTATCATTGGGCTTAATCTCCCTCTTTCCCCAAATTTCAGTTTTGTCTATTTTAGGATAGCCCCAAAGGAACCCTTAACAGCTGTTTCAAGGCAGTATGGTGAAAAGCAACCCAAACTGGTCCCTGGTTTGTGCTGTTTACACAACTGTGAGGGGATGGGGAGCAAAATGTTCAAAAGGAGTTTCATTTAAATTTTCTCACTAAAAAAGTATTAAAATGTGAATTATTTTAATAAGTATAATTATTTTAACACATAGCTATATATTATTAAATATGTATTTTGCTTATAAATACATATGCATTTATATGTATTTATATAAATGGAGAAGAGAATGGACACCCCACTCCAGTATTCTTGCCTGGAGAATCCCATGGACGGAGGATCCTGGTGGGCTACAGTCCACAGGGTCGCAAAGAGTCATACATGTCTTTTTAAGCGACTTAGCACGGACGCATGTGTTTATGTAACATGCAAATGTTACATATTACAAATGCATACATAATACATATGTATTAAGTTGTACTATATATTGAAGTATGTGTATTATATATTAAAATGCAGATGTAAATATGTATTTAAATACATAAAATCTGTATAGACACATATACGAACCAAGCACTTGCTTCAGATGGTAACTTTGGATAATGTGGAATTTTTGTACGCGTGTCAGCACTGTCATTCTTCCACAGACTTATTTCTGTAGCCCCATTTGAAACATTTACTGTATTTTTTGCTGGTCATAAGAGTGATACATGCACTTGACTTAAAAAATTTGGAAAGGGCAGTATAGAGAAGAAAATACCCCCTCTTGTCCACTCTCTCCCGAATCAGGATTCAGGCACTGAGTTCTTTTCCTGCAGTAACCAGTTTAAAGCTTTAGTCCAGCACCTCTGTTTCCCATTCTTCCTGGTATCCTATCTACTCTTGGTCGCAAGCTCTGCCTAAATTGCTGTCTTAGAAAAATCCAGAACGCTTAAGAGAAGGGACATGGGGGCAAAGAGAGGAATGGATAATTCAGAAAAGCAACTACAATATTAAGAGCATGATTTTTGCTGTGTAATCCGTCAGTTGTCCCCACCTCCAACCCCATAAGACCCTTCTCCCTACACTGAACCTTCTTAGGGCACTTCACACTCTGTACCTGGGATGAAAAGGAAGGGAATTTATCACCCTCAGTGGAAATGCTCAGGGTCAAATTATACTCTTATGGTAAAGAGAGGGGAGTGGGCAGTGGTGGGGCTATGGCTTTAACAATTCCGAGGCAGGCTTTCGTGCCGGCCAACTAGCTTGCATCATGATAATACAATTTTGTATGTTAAACAACAGATGTCAGACAGAAGAAAGAGACAGGGTCTTTGCTTTTCTTCTCCTGTGGACCTTGCTCCCCCAAAGCAGCCATTTTTTCAGTTGCCATGACAGTGGTAATAGGAGTTTATCATTTTCCCATGCCTGCTGCATGCTAATGCAGAATCAACTCACAAATGTTATCTGGTTAGGGAAGAAAGAGTCCAAACCGCAGTTTGCCGTAGCGCTGCAGAGGTAGACGCCGCCACTGCCTTTTCACTCTCCCCACAGTCCTCAGCTCCTGTTTTAGGGGGCAGTTTCTGTAAAGCAGAAGTTTTGATTTGCCCGACTGTTAATATATCATTCATAGTCAGCCTCAGAGCTCCTGATGCTCTGTGCACTCACTGACAAAACAGATCAGTCACTGCTTTTTTTGAAAAGAAGCCATAAAGGACAAAGATCATCTAGATAGTAACCATAAGTAATATCTATAAATCAAACATGTATATTCAACATATAACAATTCTACTCTTTCTTCCTGAATACTAATCTCACTTTCAAAACATCAGGCCCATTTACACACTAAGTAGAAGAAAGCTCTTTTGAGACCCAGCAAAACTGAGAAAATCATAATATTTTTATAAGAAGAGCACCTTCCTTCAATAAACAAAGATGATGTTGAAATTAAGAAATAGTCACATTTGGAATGACTGTTTCTGAGAATGAAGGAAATTTATTCTGATAAAATGGACAGAAAGAAAAAAAAATGAAAAAGTGGTCATTAAGCCCACATGATGGGCACACAGATGTCCCTTATATTATTCTTGGTATTTCTCTGTGTTTGAAATGTTCTATAGTTCCTGAAAATTTTATGAATCAGCCTTTCTGTTTGGCTTTTAATTGTGTTAATTAGTAGTGTTTAAGTCACAGCCCAATGTGGGAAAAGAGAGAAAAAAGAAGAAGAAACAGAGTAATGCGGCAGAAGCAAAATTAAACCCCAAAGTGATTTACAGCATACTTACATTTCCCCCTTAATTTCTAACAGAATGTGGTGCTGGCTGTCAGCTCATGTTTGCTTTTTTTTTTTTTCTTCCTAATCCCTTAAAAAAAAAAATTCTTGCATCAATTGACCACTAAAATGATTGCTTCAATTGTTAGTTAGAGTTTATTCTCCGGAATTGAAAAACCCGTTGCTTTTATATGCATTGTCCGCCTTATTTTTTAGGCATCTGGCACATTTTATTCCTTTTTTGTTATTTTGAGTTGTTCTTTTATCATTATCTGCAGGAAGCAGCATTAGCATGCCCAAGATAAGACGAGGGATCCAGATGTGCATATCAAAGGATGAACAGCTACTTATTAAGAAAAACTTTTCTTTTTAAGCCCAGCTTCTGTTCAAAGGCATAATAAAGCCTATGGCGTTAGTGACAAACTGGAAATTCAATGCCTTGTCACCGCCATGCATCCGAATGGGGGGAAGAAAAAAGGTCAAAGAAATTGGTAAGGTCCGCACTTTAGAATTCTGAAAAGACAGAACTGGTAAAAGTTCTTCTTCTCCAGACATACGCATTTATACCCTGCTGTGTTTATTCACTGTTTTCTGGGGGAAATGAATGAGCCACAAATGGGCTGGCTGGCTGTTATGATTAAGGATGAATTTTAAATCATCAGATTATTTTTTAGAAGAGTGAAATATGTTGACGGTGAAAGCATCTGATTTTAATGTCATCGACCGGCATGTGCTTCTTCTGCAGTGGAAACACGCTTAGGAACACAGGAGGCGTGCATTTAGGTGGAAGAGCCCAGCGTTGTAATAGTTTCTAAAGTAAATCTTCCGCTGCTCCTGTGCTGCTAACATTAGGTCACTCCCTCCTCCCTCCGGTGTGTCTCTCTGCGTCCCTTGTGGGAACATAGATGCCCATAGGCAGGCATAAGGGCCCAGATCTATATACTTATTTAAGGGAATGGCAACTCACTCCAGTATTCTTGGCTGGGAAATCCCACGGACAGAAGAGCCTGGCAGGTGGGCTACAGTTCATGGGGTTGCAAGCAGTCGGACGTGACTTAGTGACTAAACAGTAACAATACATGTGTTTAGTGGTGGTGTTTTTAAAACCAATTTTGCCAAAACTTGCGTATACTCCCTTGATCTTGGCGGTTTCTTTCGCCAATCATCCCACTGGCACGCATAAGCCGACCTCACTGTCTTTCATTTGTGCCTCGGTGGTCTGTGAGTTGGCTGTACCATCATGTCCACAACCAATTCATTTTTGGCAGCCACTTAAGTTTCCTCCAGCGTTTCCCAATTGCGAAAAAATGATGCAAAAACTATCCTCACATGGAAATTTTTGTGTGCTCATCCTCTGTTCCTCTGCACATTACTTTTCTTTCTCGGCTGTCCAAAAAAATATTTTAATTGCTAAGAAAAGTCATGCATCTATATGCTTGAGTCTAAAGTAAATTAGAAATAAGTTAATCTCTTATTTTCTCTTTTGACATAAGATTTCAGAGAACTGTAATATGCACATCCATTCTGAAGGTATCTGATTTCACTTTTGTTCTTGGGTTCCTAAGCCAAGTTCTATAGTTGACTCAACAATTGAACTTCACTAGTCATTTTGGTATGTGAATCTTTTTTTAAAGTTAGCTGAGTCTTAAATTTGTCAGTGAGGCTATCACTAAAGTTTTAAAAATATGTAACTAACCCTCTTGTTTGGTAAATAAACAACAAAGTAAAGAAACTTTGCCCAGGGCATGTGGTGGTGGTTTAGTCACTAAGTCACGTCTGACTCTTGTGACCCCATGGTCTCTGTAGCCCGCCAGGCTCCTCTGTCCATGGGATTTCATAGGCAAGAATACTGGAATGGGTTGCCATTTCCTTCTCCACGGGATCTTCCTGACCCAGAGATGGAACCTGTGTCTCTTGCATCTCCTGCATTGGCAGGTGGATTCTTTACCACTGAGTCACCTGGGAAGTCTCAATAGCCATTAGTGTTTTCTTTAAAAAATTGTAATACATGCAAAAAATAAGATACCACTAAGATGAATGAGAGGATATGCCAACAGGAAAAGCATCTGCTCCATTGCTAATTGGAAGGCAAATCGTGAATCCATCCACACGTGCTATGTGATCTACTTGTGGATGGGATGGTTGGTGTGGTGGATGGACGGATGGACTCATTAATAAGAGTTATCTCCAAGGTATGAAACAGGTGAGGAAAGGGAAGAGAGGAGTTAGGTAGTTACATTTTTTCATGGGAGTCGAGTTATTTACAATGGGCACGTCAAGTTTTTCTCATTAAAAAAATCACTATTGCCTGTTGTCCCAAAGACAGGAAGTTAGGCTGGTTATATAACCAGTTAACGGATTGATGTTTTTTTAAAGAATATTCATTAAAAGAATATAAAATTATTTTGCATCCTTGTCCTTTAACTTTTCATGGGTACATGTCCACATAGTTCAAAGTCCAAAATTGGAAAATGGTTTAAAAAAAAAAAAGTTTTCTGCCTCTGAACTAAGTTTCCTTCCCCAGGGGTAATCACTGGTACCATTGGGGGGGGGGGTGTAAATTCTATTTATCTATTTATTTTTGGCTGCCCTGGGTCTTCGCTGTTGCCAGAGGGCTTTCTCTAGTCGTGGTGACCAGAGGCTACTACCCTGTGCTGTGGCCCAGGGGGCTTCCGGCTTCTCGTTACAAAGCCTGGGCTCTAGGGTTCGTGGGCTGAGGCAGCTGTCACTCACACGCTCAGTTGCTCTGTGGCATGTGGTATCTTCTCAGACCAGGATCAGTCTGGGGCCCCCTGCATTGCCAGGTGGATTCTTAACCACTGGAGCCCCAGGGAAGTAAATGCTCACTGGTATCATTTCCATATGCATCTTGTGTGTGCTCAGTCGCTTCAGTCGTGTCTGACTGTGCGACCCTGTGGTCTATGTAGCCTGCCAGGCTCCTCTGTCCATGGGATTCTCCAAGGCGAGGATACTGTAGTGGATTGCCGTGCCCTTCTCCAGGTATATGCATCTTACTGGATACATCTTAAGCATATTCAAGGAAACGCGTCTGTGTGTGTACATATATAATATGAACATATATTGTAAGTTTATGTAAGTATAAGAAGAAGTGTAAGAGTATTGTTTGTTTCTTTTCCCGCCAGTGGTAGCCTGCTATTCAAACTGGTCTGTATTCGTTGTTGGTTTTTTTCCCACTTAACTGTGTAGAAAGACAATTATTTCTATTCATTCATTTGCTTCTTTATTTTTAATTTTGCCTGTGCTCGGTCTTTCTTGTTGACCGGACTTTCCAGTTGAAAAAATACTACTTAGGCATTCTAATGCCATAAAACTTGAATATGAGCAGTTACAGCATCAACTAATAAACACAGCAGTTAGACTATCAAGAAATAAATCAAAATTACTTTTATAGACAGAGAACTCAGGCACATGTCTGGGCGTGGCTGTGGGTGGGGTCTTACAGCCCCAGCTGCTGTGGAAGCAGCATCAAACCTGCATATGAGCCTGGAACCCTGAGCCCTCCCAGCGTGACCTTCCAGCTTCCTGGGGAAGCTCCTGACCCAGCGGATACCCTGATTCTGCCAGGCGTCCTTGGGCTGCGCACGGAACAGCAGGAACAAACGCTCCGCTGGGGAAAGGCTGGAGCTTGAGCTGGAGGCGGGCCAGCACCTGCCTGATGTGGTCATTCTCCTTCCGCAGCTCGTGGAGCACCCTCTCGGTGGACAGCGCCTCCGCCCCCCTTTCCCGGGCTCTTCTCTCCTGCGAGAGGAGCTCGCTCCGGTAGGAGAAAGTGGCTCTCCCCAGCTCTCCCTCTATGTCCCCTGCCATCTTCCTGTAGAGGCTGCTCTTCTGACTGGCATAGTCCAGTCTTCGGTACACTTGGGGAAGTCTCCTCTCCATCTCCAGGCGGCGTGTTTCCTCCTCAGCTGACTTTCTCAGTAGCTGCTTGACCTGCTCTTGATGTAATTCCGGCAGCATTTCAAGTTTCAGCCGAAGCTTCTGAATCTCCCTCTCCAGCTGTGCATTTTCAGACTTCAAGGAGGCTTGCTCAGTTTGAAGACATTTTATTTGTCCCATTCGCTCTTTATTGATTTGATTTTCTTCATACAGTTTTCTGGCTATTTCTTCTTTTTTTTTTCTTCTTCTTCTTTTAAAGGACACTTTTAAGTTAACAGCATGAAGGAGACCCTTCAGATCAGCTTCCGACAGGCCCCCTGGGGGACGCTCACTTTCTGCTTCTCTTTTTTCTCCCACTTCCAAGTTGCTCATCTCAACGTGACCCTCTCTCCAGACGTCAGGCGAACGTCTGGTCTTCAGCGTGGTTTCGACGAGTGATTTCAGTTGGCTCCTTTTACCATCCAGCAGCTGCTGCATTTGCACATTTGAGCGTTCCAGCAAATCTTTTCGTTCCTTTAGGCCCTGTATTCTGTGCCTCCATCCCTCCATTTCTTGGGAGAGCTGTTTGAGACTTTGCTGAAGATGGCCGTTTTCATTCATACCATCCCTTAGTTGCTCCTGGAGATGTTGTACCTTGTCCTGAGATGCTTTCAAGATGTTTTTTGCCTCGGTCACCTGGAATTGGTGGGATTCCGTCATGCCTCCAAGTGACCGTATCTGTCCTTGGAGACGAGCCATCATCAGCCCATGGAACGAAAGTTGAGAGGAAGGCTCACTTTTCTGCACTTTTTCAAGGAAGTCTTTCATGTCCTCAAGAGATGATCCGTTTGGATTCTTGTTGAGTGCCTCCAAGCACAGGATTTGTAACGTGGGAGCCCTGGCCACCACCATGGGCGTCTGGAGGGCTTCATAGGCTTGTGCCATTAGTCCAATCTTCTCCCTGACTTTCCTGTAGACCTCAGCGCGGGCGGAACACCTCTCCGCCAGCTCTGCGCCTCTTCTTAGAGTACTTCGGCTCTTGACTATGAAAAGCGCCATCGCTGCACACAGCAGGATCTCTCAAGGAAACCCCCAGGGACCTGGGACTCCTCTCAAGGCTGCAGAGACCACCAGGAGAGCATCCCACAGACCCAGTGGTGAAGACATTCTGGAGATGGGCAGCAGGCCCTCGCTGATCCCACGGGCATCCCAACTCTGCCTCTGATTTCCAGTGTCCCGTGGGCCGTAACTGACCACACGGAATCCTGTGGCG
This sequence comes from Okapia johnstoni, assembly GCA_024291935.2. NCBI lineage: Eukaryota > Metazoa > Chordata > Mammalia > Artiodactyla > Giraffidae > Okapia > Okapia johnstoni. Next base: position 67,615,785 of record CM044324.1, on the reverse strand, counting down.
TACTCTGTCTCTATGACAGCCAGTTACCTGGCAACGAGGGCGAACCACCGTTAGGGCTGAAGCAGGGGAGGTCCCGCAGGTTCTAGAAAGTCACGCTCCCTGCCTGCCCTGCCTACTGGTATCACCTGCACAGGACATTCAGGGAGTGGACGTGCTCAGCGGCCTGGAGCCGGACGTGGTCGGAGAGCAAAACTAGGGGGTCACGCAGTGCCACGCCCTACCCCTCTCTCTGCACACACGAGCGTGTCAGAGCGCAGTGAGCCCTAGATGAGGTCTCCTGATCTCAACTTCCCTCTGCTTCAGGGAAGCCTAGGCTTGACTGCAAAAGTCCCAGGAATGTCTCTCCTCAAAAGACGCACTCACTCTCGCGTGTGGTCAATGTTTGGGCAGGGACAAAGGACAGAAGGATGTCCCCAGGTGGACTGACAGTCGGGATTTCAATCATGCGAACTCAGGAGGAATGAATCCCAACAGGCAAGTTTGTACAAGTGCATGGATTTTTCTGGGGAGCCTGTCTGCCTCCAATCCAGCTGTTCCGTACGGGGTCGACTCAGGGACCCAGGCTCCTTCACAGCGTGGCCCTGCCAGCTTCAGCTAAGGGCCCCAGGGCTGCCCTAGGGACAGTCTCCAGTCCACCGAGGCATCGGCAGCCTGTGCCTCTGCAGACGGAGCGGGTTTATTTCATCCCTTTTACTTCTTCCAGCCCCATCTCCCTCCGCCAGTGCCTTTCCGTAGTCAAGCTCAGAGCCTCGTGGTCCAGCACCCAGGACTCTGCCGCGAGCAGCCAGTGGAGGGTGCAAGCAGGAGAGTGACGCGGTCTGATCGATGTTTGGGAAGGACTAGGTCGGGGGGCTTCCCTGGTGGCTCAGTGGTAGAGAATCCGCCTGCCAATGCAGGAGACATGGGTTTGATCCCTGGGTCGGGAAGATCCCCCGGAGAAGGAAATGGCAGCCCACTTCAGTATTCTTGCTGGGAGAATCACAGACAGAGGAGCCTGGTGGGTTACGGTCCACGGGGTCGCAAAGAGTTGGACACGACTGAGCAGTGAAAGAACAATAACAAAAAGGTGGAGGGGTGGGCAGAGCTGGAGAAGGGATGGAACCCAGGCCCCCACACTGAGAGTGCAGTGTCAGCCTCCGGGCCAGCGAAGTCCCTCTCCTGTTGATGGATAAGCAATTTGGAGATATTTGCCGAAGTTAATCAGGTATCTTTGACCTTTGATCCAACTATTTCATTTCTGGAAATTAAGCCAGGAAATAGTCTCATTGTTGTGAAAAATTCAGTATGTAGCAGTTTATAATTTACAGTAATATTTATTATATAATTAAAAACATGGTAGTTTTTTTTAACATTTCAAAAAAGAAGAGTCTATGAAAGATGAGAAGCAGAAGAGTGCCCTGTTCAAGAAAGAAACTTCGGGATTTCCCTGGTGGTTCAGTGGTTTAGACTCTGAGCTCCCAGTACAGGGAGCCCTGGTTTGACCCCTGGTCGGGGATTTGGATCCTGTGTGCCGTAAGACCTGGCATAGCCAAATAAATAAATAGTTTAAAAGAAAGAAAGAGGGAGAGAGGGAGAAGGAAGTAGTTTCCCAAATAATCCAGATTTTAAAAACACTTCCTGAAGAAGCTACTTTCCCTCTCTGAGCGTCAGTTTGCTCATCTATAGAATGGGCAGAATAGTCATGCCCTCCTTACAGGGTCATGGCCTGTAAGGCACGCCAGGCCTCCCTGTCCATCACCAACTCCCAGAGTCCACTCAAACCCATGTCCATTGACATGCCTGAGCCCATTTGAGAATGCCCCATTTACAGCTGTGCCTCGTCTTACTGTGCCTTACAGTAACCCTTACAGGGTTAAATACATTCAGGAAATGGTAGCTGCCGTGATGCTCACTGTTATGATGCTAATCATTATTGTTACTTACTTTAACCTTTGTTTTGGATAAAGCATAAATGGTGGGTTCTTTGGTATGGCACAGAGTCAGAGCCTGAGATGAGGGAACCACTATTGTGCAACTTCCTTGGCCATCAGAAATCCTCACCGTTTCCTCTGGAAATATGAGTGTGGATGACATGTCACATACTAACAGCTGCAACATCTACCTCTCTGTTTCCTAAGCAATCCCGTGACCTCCAGATTTCATTTAAGTTTTCTATTATTCTCTTCTGAAAGGGGCAGTGGAGCTCTTGTTTGAACAGCTTTGGTGAGCCCAGAGGACGAATTGGTCTTTATGAGGATCACGAAAGAGTTGTTTTCCATACATTAGTTTGTCAATTGTTTTCCTAATGCAAAGTTGAGTAGGGGAGTATAGACAGTCAGGGGAGAAAAAAAGATAATTTTGTGTCTACGGCTGGATGTCCATATTTGATAGGGATAAGTGGGATTTGATGTCACAGTTTTGCAAAGATAAAGTCTGTATGAAGAAGAAAGTCTAAGTTGCCCAATCTCAGTTTGCACTGGCTTTTAACCATCACTCTGTTGGGTTTGGTTATGTTTATTGGGTCACAGAAAGTCAGAAGTGAGAGACAGTACAAGGAACTGACTTTGTTGAGATGCTGGCTATTACTTCTGTCCCTTCAAAATAAAACGTACACAATGAATCAAAAACCCTTGTGGGTTAAGTCCGGAAAGCACAGTAAGACGAGGCACAGCTGTAAATGGGGCATTCTCAAATGGGCTCAGGCATGTCAATGGGCATGGGTTTGAGTGGATTCCGGGAGTTGGTGATGGGCAGGGAGGCCTGGCGTGCTGTGGTTCATGGGTTCGCAAAGAGTCGGACACAACTGAGCGACTGAACTGAACTGATATCGTTTTAGGCTTTATTAACTTTTATATCAAAAAGAACAAGGCATCAAAAGTTGTGGTTTTGTTCTTAGGTTGTAAATTTTTATTTCAAACAAAACAGAAAAAAAAAAATTAAAAAGCTGCCAGATAGCTGCCCTGACTCTCTTGTGGAGAGTAATCATTCACATTAACCCACTTCGGTTTGGCTGTTGTTCTTAAGCACTATCCACATAACAGCCAAGGGAACCTTTTTATTTATTTTGGCTGTGCTGGGTCTTCATTGCGGCGCGGGCTTCTCTAGTTGTGGCAGTCGGCTTAATTGCACTGCAAGGAAATCCAACCAATCCAACCAGTCCATCCTAAAGGAAATAAGTCCTGAATGTTCATTGGAGGGACTGATGCTGAAGTTCCCTCCTTCCAATACTCTGGCCACCTGATGCGAAGAGCCAACTCATTAGAAAAGACCCTGAAGCTGGGAAAGATTGAAGGAGAGAGGAGAAAGGGATGACAGAGGATGAGATGGTTGGATGGTATCACCGACTCGATGGACATGAGTTTGAGTAAACTCCGGGAGTTGGTGATGGACAGGGAGGCCTGGCGTGCTGCTGTCCATGGGGTCGCAAAGAGTCGGACACGACTGAAGCGACTGAGCACACACGCACACGTGCACGCACATGATCCAAGGTACAGTTCTAACTTCACATTTTTTTCTATATAGTCACCATTTATTTTAGGGACTCGTCTTTGCCTCTACCAATCTGAAAAGCAGTCTTTATCAAATACTAAATTCTCACTTGGACTTATTATCAGGGACTTTTGAGATCATCTTATAAATTTACATGGCCAAGCAGAAGCATGTGTACGTGTGTATTTTAACTCATTAGTTGCAAAGGGAACCTGTTTCCAAATCAGAATACACGAGAATTAAAGTCTTTGGGGGAACTCCCTGGTGGTCCAGTGGTTAGAGATCAGTGCTTCCGCTGCCAGGCCCAGGTTCAATCCCTGGTCAGGGAGCTAAGATTCCAGAAGCCGTGAGGTGTGGGGAAAAAAAAGAAGTCTTTTATATTCACTTTAGATGCTTGGACTTGTGTGTGTGTGTGTGTGTGTGTGTGTGTGTGTGTGTACACACACGGTGTTGTGACTGTGAGCCCACGATGGTGTCTCATTTGTCTCGCCAAGTCAAGGTTTAGGAATAGGTACATGACACCACTGTGAACAAAAAGATGAAGGGCAATCAGCTGAGAGGCCTTCAGGGAGGGTTTTCCTCACCCTTAAAGGGTGCTGAAAGGCAGGGGCTTTTCCTTTTGGCTCTGGGAATCCCTGTCTCCCTGAGTTACGAACTCTGCAGCTGTCTTGGGGCCATGATGGGAGGCAGCCCAAGAGACAAGCTGTGGTTGGAGCATGGAAAGAAGGAAGGGAAACCCTGCCTCCCACACTAAGTCACCACTGCTGGAAACAGCCGGAGACAGACTCCTTGACGGACGGTTAATCAAGATTGCCCAAGCCCTGCTGAGCTGGCTTTTCCGTTATCTGCAGCTAAAACCGTCCTAACAGTCCAGCTTCCCCAATATATTGAAAGATCTAGAATGTTCTCTTCTGCCCTGTGGAGCTGAACTGACCCTATCCCCTCTTTGAAGTCACCAAGTGTGGAACAGGATGAGAAGGGAACTTCATCAGACTCAATAGTTCAAATAACATTATAAAAACACAGGGTAACTTCGGTATTCTGCAACCCAAGTATGTGTCAGCATTGTATGGCTTCTCAGAGAATATGCTGTTTGTTTCCTGAAAACAAACAATACTTCCCTGCTCCTATTATATAATTTTATGTTTCTCATTTCTTTAAGAAGAAGAAATGGCAACCCACTCCAGTGTTCTTGCCTGGAGAATCCCAGGGACGGGGGAGCCTGGTAGGCTGCCATCTATGGGGTCGCACAGAGTCGAACACAACTGAAGCGACTTAGCAGCAGCATTTCTTTAAAGATGATTTATTTAAAAAATTGGCTAGAACTTACTCTGGGTGTTTTGCAGATATTTTGCCAACATAGGAAATTAAAAGATTCGAGAAAGTTGAAGCAAAAAAGGATTCTTTGAGATTCTCTAGAGCAGTGGTTTCAACCTTGCTATACATTGAAATCATCTGGGAATTAAAAAAAAAAAAAAAAATTTAACGCTACCGCCTCCCCAGAGATTTCAATTTTATTGTTCCAGGATGTTACCTAAGCACCAGGATTTTTTTTAAGCCTCTCAAGTGTTTAGCACTGTATTTTAATTTCATAATACTTTCCCTCAAACTTTTATTGAAAAACAATTTTTTTATTCCATAAATAGTTAAATGAACTGTGTATGCTGGGAAAGATTGAAGGCAGGAGGAGAAGGGGACGACAGAGGATGAGATGGTTGGATGGCATCACTGACTCAATGGACATAAGCTTGGGTAAACTCCGGGAGTTGGCGATGGACAGGGAGGCCTGGCGTGCTGCAGTCCATGGGGTCACAGAGTCGGACACGACTCAGCAACTGAACTGAACTGACCAATCCTTCACCTAGATTCCCTCGCAGTTGACATTTGGCTAAATTTGCTTTGAATAATCCACTTTTAAGATTCATTATAGTAAGTTTTATCCATCTTCATACATTTTTAACAGTGAAAATGAGTCTCTGAAAATAAAACTCTCGCTTTTCTTCTACCCAAGACATTTATATTTTACATGTAATACATTTGCATCTTCCAAATTTTAAGTATAAAAACATGCCCAATGAAAGTCTTTGCTTTTCTGTCCCCCTCCCTGGCAGGAACCAGCCTTCTCACCTCTTGTGTGTCATTCTGGAAATACTTTATCAATATGTTCTCTTGTCTTCACATTGGAGTAAAATTTGGCTAGATCTCCTGTACTTCTCTAATGCAAAACTACCTGTTACCATTGTTAGCATCCAGAAATACCTATTTGTTAAAAATTTTTTTGTTTGTTTGTTTTAAATGGAAGAATTCCTTGCCAGGGGTTAAAAATTAATCAGCAACAGAAGGGCTAATGAAAGGCCAGACCACTCTGCCCTGCCCCAGGCCCATTCCTCAGAGGAAACTGCTTTTAACTCTTTCTGGTTGAAGTTTTTTTCATTCTCATTCCAAATTCCAAATATTAGATTCACACCACTGGTTATGGAGTATCACCTGGAGAATCTCATCTCCCGACTTCTTGCATAAAGTAACCTTTTTAAAAAGAGAGATGCAAGATGACTCCTTTCTCACTGGTTATGAGCAGAGGATCCTGAGATATTAGGAGCCCTCTTTCAAATGTTTCTAATATGCCAGAATGCTTTGGAAATGTTCTTGTTATGCTTAAATAATTTGCATAAGCATATTGTTTTGGTTGAGCTATCTTGATAACAAACCAAATCTTACCAGATTCTTTATTTCTCTGGGACTTGAGAGATGACCTTCTTGGATTATCACTGAGTGTGGATTTATATCGTGGGCTTTTGTCTTCTTGTAAATAGGTAGCCTTGCAGATCAAAGTCTTAAGAGTTGTCATTATAGTCTTAAACCCTATCTTTATTTATTCATTCAACAAATAACAGAAAGAACCAGGGAGCTCCTGATGCCAGGATAAGGAAGATTCCGCTGTTTCATGAGTACAGGGTTTTATTTTGGAGTGATGAAAATGTTTTGGAACTTGAGAGAGATGGTGGTCGCACACATTGTGAATGCACTAAATACCACTGGATGGTTCACTTCAAAATGGTTAATTTATGTTATGTACATCAATGCTCAACTTTAAAAAATGTTGAGGTGGGGAAGGACAGTCCCATGGTAAGATAGACTGGAGAAACATCCTATTGTGTAGCCCTTTGAGACCTGTGCATTGTGACTGTCCTATCAAAGTATCTGAGAAATGTTCCCCAACTTCCTCCTACCCTATTTGCCAGGTCATCTCCCTCTGGAACTTCTCCCAGTACCTCTTTTTTTTTTTTTTTTAATTAGTTTATTTTCTGTTTTTTAACTTTACAATATTGTATTTGTTTTGCCATACATTGACATGAATGCACCATGGGTGTACATGTTTTCCCCTTCCAGAACCCCCGTTCCACCTCCCTCCCCGTCCCATCCCTCTGGGTCATCCTGGTGCACCAGCCCCAAGCGCCCTGTATCATGCATTGAACCTAGACTGGCAATTCGTTTCACATATGATAATTTACATGCTTCAATGCCATTCTCCCATATCATCCCGCCCTCGCCCTCTCCCAGAGAGTCCATAATACTGTTCTATTTATCTGTGTCTCTTTTGATATCTCGCATACAGGGTTATCTTTACCGATTGACTAAATACCACATACATGTGTTAGTATACTGTATTGGTGTTTTTCTTTCTGGCTTACTTCACTCTGTATAATAGGCTCCAGTTTCATCCACCTCATTAGAACTGATTTGAATGTATCCTTTTTAATGGCTGAGTAATATTCCATTGTGTATACATACCACAGCTTCCTTATCCATTCGTCTGCTGATGGGCATCTAGGCTGCTTCCATGTCCTGGCTATTATAAACTGTGCTGCGATGAACATTGGGGTACATGTGTCTATTTCAAGTCTGGATTCCTCAGTGTGTATGCCCAGCAGTGGGATTGCTGGATCATATGGCAGTTCTATTGCCAGTTTTTTAAGGAATCTCCACACTGTTCTCCACAGTGGCTGTACTAGTTTGCATTCCCACCAACAGTGTAAGAGGGTTCCCTTTTCTCCACACCCTCTCCAGCATTTATTGCTTGTAGACTTTTAGATAGCAGCCATTCTGACTTGTGTGAAATGGTACCTCATTGTGGTTTTGATTTGCATTTCTCTAATAATGAGTGATGTTGAGCATCTTTTCATGTGTTTGTTAGCCATCTGTATGTCTTCTTTGGAGAAATGTCTGTTTAGTTCTTTGGCCCATTTTTTGATTGGGTCGTTTATTTTTCTGGAATTCAGCTGCAGGAGTTGCTTGTATATTTTTGAGATTAATTGTCTGTTGCTTTGTTTGCTATTATTTTCTCCCATTCCGAGGGCTGTCTTTTCACCTTGCTCCTAGTTTCCTTTGTTGTGCAAAAGCTTTTAATTTTAATTAGGTCCCATTTGTTTATTTTTGCTTTTATTTCCAATATTCTGGGAGGTGGGTCATGGAGGATCCTGCTGTGATTTATGTCGGAGAGTGTTTTGCCTATGTTTTCCTCTAGGAGTTTTATAGTTTCTGGTCTTACGTTTAGATCTTTAATCCATTTTGAGTTTATTTTTGTGTATAGTGTTAGAAAGTGTTCTAGTTTCATTCTTTTCCAAGTGGTTGACCAGTTTTCCCAGCACCACTTGTTAAAGAGATTGTCTTTTCTCCATTGTATATTCTTGACTCCTTTGTCAAAGATAAGGTGTCCATAGGTGCGTGGATTTATCTCTGGGCTTTCTATTTTGTCCCATTGATCTATATTTCTGTCTTTGTGCCAGTACCATACTGTCTTGATGACTGTAGCTTTGTAGTAGAGCCTGAAGTCAGGCAGGTTGATTCCTCCAGTTCTATTCTTTCTCAAGATTGCTTTGGCTATTCGAGGTTTTTTGTATTTCCATACAAATTGTGAAATTATTTGTTCTAGTTCTCTGAAAAATATCGTTGGTAGCTTGATGGGGATTGCATTGAATCTATAGATTGCTTTGGGTAGTATACTCATTTTCACTATATTGACTCTTCCGATCCATGAACACGGTATATTTCTCCATCTATTTGTGTCCTCTTTGATTTCTTTCATCAGTGTTTCATAGTTTTCTATATATAGGTCTTTTGTTCCTTTAGGTAGATATATTCCTAAGGATTTTATTCTTTTTGTTGCAATAGTGAATGGAATTGCTACCTTAATTTCTCTTTCTGTTTTCTTGTTGTTGGTGTATAGGAATGCAAGGGATTTCTGTGTGTTAATTTTATATCCTGCAACTTTACTATATTCATTGATTAGCTCTAGTAATTTTCTGGTGGAGTCTTTAGGGTTTTCTATGTAGAGGATCATGTCATCTGCAAACAGTGAGACTTTTACTTCTTCTTTTCCAATCTGGATTCCTTTTATTTCTTTTTCTGCTCTGATTGCTGTGGCCAAAACTTCCAACACTATGTTGAATAGTAGTGGTGAGAGTGGGCACCCTTGTCTTGTTCCTGATTTTAGGGGAAATGCTTTCAGTTTTCCCCCATTTAGGATAATGTTTGCCGTGGGTTTGTCATATATAGCTTTTATTATGTTGAGGTATGTTCCTTCTATTCCTGCTTTTTTGAGGGTTTTTATCATAAATGGATGTTGAATTTTGTCAAAGGCTTTCTCTGCATCTATTGAAATAATCATATGGTTTTTATTTTTCAGTTTGTTTATGTGGTGTATTACATAGATTGATTTGCAGATATTGAAGAATCCTTGCATCCCTGGGATAAAGCCCACTTGGTCATGATGTATGATCTTTTTAATATGTTGCTGGATTCTGTTTGCTAGGATTTTGTTAAGGATTTTTGCATCTATGTTCATCAGTGATATTGGCCTATAGTTTTCTTTTTTTGTAGCATCTTTGTCAGGCTCTGGTATTAGGGTGATGGTGGCCTCATAGAATGAGTTTGGAAGTTTACCTTCCTCTGCAATTTTCTGGAAGAGTTTGAGTAGGATAGGTGTTAGCTCTTCTCTAAATTTTTGGTAGAATTCAGCTGTGAAGCCGTCTGGTCCTGGGCTTTTATTTGCTGGAAGATTTCTGATTACAGTTTCAAGTTCTGCGCTTGTTATGGGTCTGTTGAGATTTTCTATTTCTTCCTGGTTCAGTTTTGGGAAGTCGTACTTTTCTAAGAATTTATCCATTTCTTCCAAGTTGTCCATTTTATTTACATATAGTTGCTGACTGTCATATCAAAGTATCTGAGAAACGTTCCCCAAATTCCTCTTACGCTATTTGCCAGGTCATCTCCCTCTGGAACTTCTCCCAATACCTCTTAACATTCTTTGGAAACCAGCTTTAAGGAAATTTATTTATTGACATGGAAAGATGTTCATGATGATTTAGTGCAGCACACCATCACAAACTGGTTTGTGCAGTATGATCACTATCAATAACCTCAGATATTCAGCTGACACCACCCTTATGGCAGAAAGTGAAGAAGAACTAAAAAGCCTCTTGATGAAAACGAAAGAGGAGAGTGAAAAAGTTGGCTTAAAGCTCAACATTCAGAAAACTAAGATCATGGCATCTGGTCCCATCACTTCATGGGAAATAAATGGGGAAACAGTGGCTGACTTTATTTTCCTGGGCTCCAAAATCACTGCAGATGGTGATTGCAGCCATGAAATTAAAAGATGCTTACTCCTTGGAAGGAAAGTTATGACCAACCTAGATAGCATATTAAAACACAGAGACATTACTTTGCCAACAAAGGTCCATCTAGTCGAGGCTGTGGTTTTTCCAGTAGTCATGTATGGATGTGAGATTTGGACCATAAGGAAAGCTGAGGGCCGAAGAATCGATGCTTTTGAACTGTGGTGTTGGAGAAGACTCTTGAGAGTCCCTTGGACTGCAAGGAGATCCAACCAGTCCATCCTAAAGGAGATCAGTCCTGGTTGTTCATTGGAAGGACTGATGTTGAAGCTGAAAACTCCAATACTTTGGCCACCTCATGCGAAGAGTTGACTCATTGGAAAAGACCCTGATGCTGGGAAGGATTGGGGGCAGGAGCAGAAGGGGACAACAGAGGATGAGATGGCTGGATGGCATCACCGATTCGATGGACATGAGTTTGAGTAAACTCCGGGAGTTGGTGATGGACAGGGAGGCCTGGCGTGCTGCTGTTCATGGGGTCACAAAGAGTCGGACACGACTGAACAACTGAACTGAACTGAACTGAACTGATGTAAGTATATTTAGGCATAGAAAATACACTGACATCATTTTTGCCAACAGAAGTTATCTGTTTTATGTTCTCACAAGTAAATTTCTTTTTCTTCTTTTTATCTGTATTTTAAAATGTCTACAAGAGTATGTACCTTTTTACGTAAAGTTTTTTGTTCCTTTTTTTTTTTTTTAAAGAAAAGAACCCTCCCTTTATATTTTACTTTTGCCCTCTCCTACCTGCAAAAATGGGCTTTCCCAGATGGCACTAGTAATAAAGAACCCACCAGCCAATGGTGGGTTCTTTACGTCAAGAGACGTGAGTTCAATCCCTGGGTCAAGAAGATCCCCTGGAGGATGGCATGGGAGCCCACTGCAGTATTCTTGCCCGGAAAATCTCATGGACAGAGGAACTTGGAGGGCTAAATGTAGTCCATAGGGTCGCAAAGAGTCAGAACTGAAGCGACTCAGTACGCACATGCAAAAATGCCTAATTTTTGCCCTTGTATCCTTATAGACTTAATATATTGGACTCTGTATCCATTAACATAGTGGAGAGGGTGAAATTTTGCAATGTGCATGCAGCTTCCAACTCTGGTTCTTTAGAGAAACTTGGGTCTGCCTGTGCCATGGTTTTCCATTCTGTGAAGCAGATTCAGCTCTTAGGTTGTTATCACTAATGATACATTCAGTTCAGTTCAGTTCAGTTGCTCAGTCGTGTCTGAGTCTTTGCGACCCCATGGACTGCAGCACGCCAGGCTTCCCTGTCCGTCACCACCTCCCAGAGCTTAGTCCATCGAGTCGGTGATGCCATCCAGCCATCTCATCCTCTGTCATCCCCTCTTCTCCTATCTTCAATCTTTCCCAGCATCAGGGTCTTTTCAAATGGGTCAGTTCTTCGCATCAGATGGCCAAAGTATTGGAGTTTCAGCTTCAGCTTCAGTCCTTCCAATGAATAGTCAGGACTGATCTCCTTTAGGATGGACTGGTTGGATCTCCTTGCAGTCCAAGGGACTCTCAAGAGTCTTCTCCAACACCACAGTTCAAAAGCATCAATTCTTCAGCCCTCAGCTTTCTTTATGGTCCAACTCTCACATAGTTACATGACTACTGGAAGAACCATAGCCTCAACTAGACAGACCTTTGTTGGACCTTTGTTGTCAGACCTTTCCAGTTTTAAGCCAATTTTTTCACTCTCCTCTTTCACTTTCATCAAGAGGCTCTTTAGTTTTTCTTCACTTTCTGCCATAAGGGTGGTGTCATCTGCATAGTTGAGGTTGATATTTCTCCTGGCAATCTTGATTCCAACTAACCCTAACCCATCACAGCTAAACAAATACAATTTTAAGTGCAATCAATACAGAAATATGGTATGCAGAATATTCAAACGCACTGTGATGTTTGGAACATTGTCTGCAGGTTATTCTCAGTGTGTAGGCTGTGGTATTTTTTTAAAATAACAACTAAAAGGATGTTCTGAGCTATGCATATATGTATATTTTTTAATTTGCCTTTAAAAATCAATCACGGGCATCTTTCCATTATCGGAGCACATTTAGATCTGCCACAGTGTGACTGCTTCTAGGGTGAGACATCTGCACGGTGGCTGTTGACTGCCCACGGAAATAGGAACCCAGTTTATGCCCAGCCTCTCAGTTTCTTTGGAAAACACAACAAGTCCCACCTGTCAGAATTTCAGAACCTGAGCCGTGACATTTCCTGAGCTAGATCCCTGCCCTGCCCTGGCACAAAGCCCCCAGGGGGTACATCTTCCAGACCTCCTGGCCGACTGTGCCTGAGCTAGATCCCTGCCCTGCCCTGGCACAAAGCCCCCAGGGGGTACATCTTCCAGACCTCCTGGCCGACTGTGCCGCTCCCACACCTGCCCAGGCATGAATTACTATCACCTTTTACGAAACATTTTTATGAGACCTCCACCATAACCACTTCCAGGGAAATCATTCTGGAGCCCCCCTCCCTCCCCCCACCCCCTACACCAGGATGGCTCTTCCCGGGATGGATGTGAAGAGTTCCATTTCTGCTTTTACGCATTTGGCATAAAGATTTCTTGTGGCTCATAAACACCTTGGCCATTTTACCATTGTCAGGAAGGATGTTTATGACCCAAATATGAAAACTTGGTGAGACTTAACACTTCGGCAAATGGGCTGTGTTATTCTTGGCAAGAAATACCTTCTAAAGACAACCCAAAGCAGGCAGGGCTCCGGGTGTGAAAATACACGTGATGGTGACATGCTTAAAACTCTAAAAATTGTCTAGGATTCAAACTCTTGACTGCTGTTCAGTAACAGGGTGGCTGAGCAGTCTAACGGTTTGCCAGCTTCCTGTTTGGATGTCTTTATGGCATTATGATTTTGCCAAGTGAATGAGGCAAAATGAAACAGGAAAAGAGATGTTGGATCAGGAGGTTAATAAAAATCTGTTTTGTCCTTGGAAGCCTCCCCCAGAGTGGCTTCCTCTTCCAGGCCCCGCAAGCCTCTGTATTGACAGATGCCATTTGCTCATTTACGATGTGATAATAAAAACCTTCAGCCTTATTCAGTGTTATCCTTCTCCCCTGACAGGAGGGCACCAAATGGCTTGGAATCAGCAGGCATCTTTTTTCATTAAAGATGATAACTTCACATGAACTTCAGTCAAAGGATGCTTCGGAAAATTCACAGAATTTGCTCAGGGAAAGAAAAGTCTAACGAGACCAGGCTAACACTCTGGAGGGACCCAGAAATACGTGTATTTGTAAAATGACCCAGATTTTACACCGATAAAGACTAACAAGCGTAGGTTAATGCTGAACTAAAAAATACAAAATCGTGGATAGTTCTTTTTAAACCAGAGACTCCGCCCATTTTTGCAGTTGTGTTATTTGTATAAAATGAAGACATTTAAGCAATAGGTGCCTAACTAATATCAAAGTGTAACCCACCTTCTAGTGTCTTATACAAAGGCATTTTCTTTGATTTTCTATCATTAATGAATACCTAGTATTTGGCATGGAAGATAATTGAAAATGTAGATCGAAGGTTGCATAGTTTTTTTATCCCACAAATTTATATTTCATGAACTTTCATTGATCTCAGTCATTTTCAAGCTAACAGTGTTTTTTAGCTAGCAGAGCTGTACAGAGCTTTTTGCTGAACACATATTATCATTGGTGCTTCTCACTGATTTCAGACTATAAATTGATTAAAACCACTACTTTCAAGCTAGGCCATACGAGACAGTTGGGACTGTTATATCCTGTGATGGTGGTGGTGGTGCTCAGTCGTGTCCGACTCTTTGCGACCCCATGGGCTGTAGCCTGCCAGGTTCCTCTGTCCATGGGATTTCCCAGGCAAGAGTACTGGAGTGAGTTACTATTTCCTGCTTCAGGGGATCTTCCCAACCTAGGGATCAAACCCAGGTCTTTTGTGTCTCCTACGTTGGCAGGCAGAGTCTTTACCACTGTGCCACCTGGGAAGCCCGTGTTCTATCCTATACATGTCATAAATTATAAATGAGAATTGTTGGTTTAGACCACAGATGTCTGTTAAAGAACATGGACAGATTTCTCCTCTGTGTTTTAAAATTAACCCTCTAGAGGCTAAGCAGATATTTTTATAGACCACCAACTCTTGTGGATTCTTCCTGAAATGTTCCACCTATAAATAAACCTGTATGTTAAATATGAGACATGGCCTTGGTTGAAAAGCACATTTGTGATGTATCATATTCTCCATATTCTGTCATTTGTGGTTATTTTTTCCCTAACCATAAGTGTGAATCAGTAATTTGGATCAGCTTCAGCCTTTTTTTTTTTAAAATATATGTTATTTTCTATTATTTGGAATATAACAAAGGCTAAAATTATTGAGCATGTACTACGAGCCCAGCTTAGTTCTAAACCCTATCAGGGCATTGACTCATCTCATCCTCACCACACAAGAAGGATTCTGAATATTCTTGTTCTGCAAATGGGGAAATTAAGAAAAGAAGCAGTCAGGTGGCTGAGAAATACTTAACAATGGTCCTATTAATGGAAAGGTTGTATCCAGTTTTTTATATCACCACGCAGTGATGAGGGTCCTTGTACATCAGTTTCTACACACGCCTGTCATGGTTTTTGTAGGTTTATGTGCTAGGCATGAAGTTGCTGCATCTAAGGTCAATGTCTTTTTCATATTGAAAAGTGTTATTGCCAAATTATTTAGGCTTAGTATTCCTTCTTCCCGTGTGGGGCAAGCTGTTTTTAGCTCACATCATCATTTCTTCAGATAGAGGATGGGAGGATGGAGAGATGGAGGGATGATGGTCGGATAGAGCTCATTTTCTAAGAGTTTTGAATCAACATTTTACACCGGTTCTTCCCCTGACCCGCCACCATCACCAGTGAAGGGAGTGGCCTAAAGGATTGGGATAGGTTTCTTAAATTTATGGGGAAACTATCTGTAGAGTACAAACAGTTTCATCTCATCTCCATGTTGTTAGCAAGTTCCAGAAGCTAAAAAAAAAAAAAAAAAAAAAATCAGTTACTGTCATAAATTTATTCTGAGAGGCAACTGACATGCCAAATGGTGAGTCCCAACAGTGGCCCACCCTGAGAACAAGAGACTCCCTAAGTTTGAAGCAGGAGAGGGTCCCTGGAAAAACAGTGGTCATCAACATTCCTGATCCCACCCACCACCACTTCTGCAGTGAACACAGTGCAGAAGCAGATTGCTTTAACTTCAAAAAAAACAAAGCAGGTCGATCTGAAATGAAACGAGGCCTTCAAAATTCAGAGTTTAACACTCATGAACTCTGATAGTGAGCAAGGCAGCTCAGCGCATCTGCACACCTTCATCCTCAGCGAGACAGAACTCACCGCAGCAGTTCCCCACGACTTGTCATCTGTGAGCCGGAAGATCAAAGGCCCAAGGCCGGGACGGGAAGTGGGGAGAATTCATGTCCCACTAGGAGTCTCTCGCCCCCACAGCAAGCCTGGTGGTTCTCCTTAGGATCATGAGCCCTTTGGCTCCTAATTTGGGGCATTAAGGGCATATCCACCCTTGAATGAAGGCGATGGAAGGTTGCTGTTTCTTTTGAAGTCCAGCTGTTAGAATTGTGATTCAGATTTGCAAAGCCCATGGCTTGTCGCCTGGCACACAACAAATGCTTGGTAACTTCGGCAGTTATCATTAACATGTTCTTCTTGTTGTTGAGTTGCTCAGTCATGTCTGACTCTTTGTGACCCCGTGGACCACAGCCCACCAGGCTCCTCGGTCCATGGGATTTCCCAGGCAAGATTACTGGAGTGGGTTGCCATTTCGTATTCCAGGAGATCTTCCCAATCCAGGGATCGAACCTGCATCTCCTGCTTAGCAGGCGGATTCTTGACCGCTGAGCCCCCTGGGAAGCCATTATTAACATGACTCATTGGCAAATGATCTGCATGACTCAGCCAAAGTGATCTTATCCCACTTGGATGAAGTGCTTTAGAAATTCCTAGACTGGAGTCTGGCATGTAGAGGAGCTTGACAAACTTTGGCTACAGCAGCAGAGCTGGTTCACCACAGTCCGCACGCCCATCCCCTGCCCTGAGTAGCTGAGTGAGGCTCCGGGAGCTGACATCATTTGCCCGAGGTGGGGTCTGGACCTCGGTCTTTAGAAGCCTGATTTGTCCTTCTTCTCCACTCCAGAATCTGCATGGTGGAGCAACTGAGTTAGCTGAGATTTCTGTACCCTTTCTGGTGCAGCCATCAAGTAGAAGAGACTGTTCTGCACATATCAGCAGTAACAAGGCCCAGCCTGCAGAAAAACCGCAGACTTTGGAGCCCCATGTCCTTGGGCTCAGTCTTCAACTCTGACACTATAGCTGTGTGATCCTGGGCAGATCACTTTACCTCTCTGGGCCTCAGTCACCTCATATGCAAAAAGGAGATAATGGTATGCACATTTGGGGCTCCTTGGAGGATTAGATAAAATAATACCATTTATTACATACTGTCTAATAAGATCTAAGAATCAGTATAATAATAATGCTAAGTCGCTTCAGTCATGTCTGACTCTTTGCGACCCCATGGACTGTAGCCCTCCAGGCTCCTCTGTCCATGGGACTCTCCAGGCAAGAATACTGGAGTGGTTGCCATTTCCTTCTCCAGGGTATCTTTCTAACCTAGGAATCCAACCTGCATCTCTTATGTCTCCTGCGTTAGAGGTGGGTTCTTTACCTCTAGCACCACCTGAGAAGCCCATAATAATAATACCTGAGAATAGTGCCTGAGAATCTCTATCCAGTTGGATGTGGAGACCAGGCTCTCTCTCTAAGCCATCAGGCTTCCCAAAGATGTGCTTGTCCTAAGCCTCAGAAGCTGTGACTATGCTGTTACCTGACAAAGAGGGGTTAAGACAGCAGATGGATTTCAGGTAACCTGACCTGGGGATGGAGAGAGGACCCTGCATTGGTCCAGTGGGCCTGCAGGCACCACAGCAGTAAATACTTTAGACTTTGTGGTCCAAGGGGCAATGTCGTCAATGCTTCAAGTAACCATTCTTGCTGAAAGACTGAAGTTGTTTCTTACCCTTTATATTTTAAAATGTAAAAACCATTCTCAATTCACAGGCTAAACCAAAACCAAAGGCGGTGGGCAGGTGGCGGCGGGCCGGGGTAGGGGAGGTCTGATTTGGCCGCTGAAGTCTGCTAATTCCTGGTATCTGTGCATATATCTATTTTACTTCCGAAAAAGGATAATGCTAGATATATATAGATTTTTATCTTTTTTTTAAAACATCATCTACAATGAATATCTCCTTAGAATAAGTTATTTATCAATTCCATTTTTACAATTGCGAGCACAGGCTGTATTTGAGGGGAGAGTTTGTTATGGTGGATACGAGCATGGTTTAGAATTCTGCCTCCATCATTTCCTGGTTGTGTGATCTTGGGGAGGTCACTTCTCTCTACGCTTTTATTTTTTCATCCATAAAATAGGTAATCAGTGATTCAACTAAAAAGTATTACGGGCTAACTATGTGCCAGGAACTCTTCCAGATGCCGAGCACTTAGAACCTGACAAAAACTACTGTCCTAGTTGGAATAGGTGTGAGAGGAGGTAACAGGCAATAAACAAGCAAATAAATTCCATAGTATGGTAGGCACCTCCTCCTTCCTGGTGGTACAGTGGATAAGAATCTGCCTGCTAATGCAGGGGACAGGGATTCGATCCCTGGTCCAGGAAGATTCCACGGTTTCCCAGGTGGCGCTAGTGGTAAAGATGCAAGGGACAAGGGATTGATCCCTGGGTTGGGAAGATCCCCTGGAGGAGGAAATGGCAACCCACTCCAGTGTTCTTGTCTAGAAAATTTCATGGACAGAGGAGCCTGGCGGGCTACAGTCCATGGGGCTGCAAAGAGTCAGACACAACTGAGCACACACACACACTGGGCAGATTCCACATGCATTTCACGTGCATTTAAAAAACTCGTCTTAGACTTGGTCTGAAAAAGTGCTGTAGTAACTGTCCTCCAGACGGCCTCTGATAGTCCTCACCTCCTCATCCATGTCACCAATAGAAGATTGAGGAAATGACACTGTACACACTCCCAGAGAAGCTCATAGAAGACCTTGTAGCTTCTGCATTGCTGTCTCTTGGATCACCTGCCTGGTCTGGGGGAAGCCAACTGCCGTGCCATGAGGACGCAAAAGAACCCCCTGGAGATGCCCACACTGTGAGGAACTGAGGCCTCCCACCCACACCCAGGACCTGCTTGCAGGTCATGTGGGTGCCCCATCCTGGAAATAGGTTTGTCAGCTCCAGTCAAGTCTTCATTGGACCCCAACACTGGCCAGCAACTTGTCTGCAACTTCACCCAGCTGAGTTACTTGTGAATTCATAGGAGACCCACAGCATTTTTAAAAGAAGTGTATTGGCATAAATACAATGAGCTTTGGACTGAAGTGAGCACTAATGGTACAAAGGGAAAAGAGGCCTTTGAATCCTAACTTCTGTTGGCCAGAAGAAGGCTGCAAAACCACTCAGCTGCGAACAGGGTCTGCATTTCATGGGAAAATAAGGCTGACTCAGAGAAGAGACTCCCTGAGTCTGGAGGGTAGATCCAAGAGATGTAATCACTCCTTGCATGTCACAGAGCTAGTAATGATAGAGCCGGTTTCAGACTGAAGCCGTCTGGAGCTAGAGTCCATGCTCTTCTCCTCTGCATTATACCACATCTCTAATGGATGGCTGGAAGGGTAGATAGGTAGACAGTAGTATAATTTTAGTTCTCTGAATTATCTGTGCTCGTGTAAGTACACACACTCAGGATTCCAGACACCAATGGCCTGGAGTGCATTGATCTGGTGATTGATGATCTCCATGACACTCACTTCAAGAATGGTACAGCCTCTGATCTTGAACCTTTTCTTTTTACACAAAGGAAAGTGTTACGGAAGGAGTTAAAGATAAGGAAGGACACTGATCTCCCTACAGCACACGTGGAGGTTTGTACTCCATCTTATTTTTAACACCCTGGTTCTAAGGGTATGGGTCTACCTTCTCAGCCTTCATTTTGTGTATCATTCTTATTTTCTGATTTTTTGTTTTCTTATACAAGTAGTTATAGCCTACATGATCAATGCAGGAAAATCAGAACTGACCAGGAAGCAAAAAGAAAACAAAGATTGCTCGTATTCCCACTAACGAGAAATGGCTCCTGCCCACATCGCTAATGCAATGTATTTGTATGACTTGTTATAAGGAGCCAGTTTGGTTGTGTCTAAATATTTTGTTGAAAAGGCTTCAGCATTTTTTTTCCCCCAGAGAGATTCCTATACCCATAGTTAATTTCTTCTTCCAATAATCCTGAACTGAGATAAATACACAACAGTGTGTTTTCACCCCTGTGTGGGTTCCAAAGAGGATTTAATGGAAATATCTCCTTAAAAATCTTCGCAGCCTTTTGTTTTGCTACTAAAACCCTTGCCTGACACAGTGACTATGCAATATAAGTGTAACTAATTAAAAAGTAGATTTACTTAGTCAACCATTTGTTTGGATTAAATGACAAATGGTTGACTGATAATTTTTCCCCGAATCAACTAGATGGTTAGTACTGGGATTTTTTTTTGTCCCTATCACATTGACAAGTTGTTTTGAAACTGCGTGGACACAGACTAAGCACTCCACCTCATGGGGGAAAACTCAGTTAATGATGGATCTTTCCAAATATTCAGAGTGTGTATAGGTCTGTGCTGGCTACTCGGCCTTCCAAAGAGAGAGATTTGTAACTGATATGGGTGCTTTTAATGCTTGCTCTGATTTCACTGTAAGCATTACATTTTTTAACTTAAAAACTGATCCTTGTTGGATTTTTCCTCACCTTAAAAAAAAAGATCCCGGCTTGGTGGAAAAAAAGATAAAAGGGTGCAGAAATATACAATGTAGAAAGTGGAAAACTTCTCTCACCTCCCTGCCCCTCCTACCACCTCCCTCCCCACATAACCACTGTTAACGATGGTTTATTTAAATGTTTTACACTGTGACTTATTGCAACAGTTTCAACAGCAGCAGGGGGAGGAAAAAAAATTATATCAAAACTAAACTAGAAAACAGTATTCCCCCTAATCCTTGGTTTCACTTTCCAAGTTTTCAGTAACCCATGGTAAACTGTGAGCCAAAAATATTAAATGGAAAGTTCCAGAAATAAACAATTCAGAAGTTTTCAACCCTGTGCCACTCTGGTATGGTGATGAAACCTTGCACCCTCTGCTCTGTCCCACCCAGGAGATGAATCACCGCTTTGTTCAACATATTTACATTGTATTGTATATGATACCCTCCTGCTAGCACAGGAAGAACATCATCTATATACAGGATTCATTACTATCCGATGTGGGCTTCCCAACTGGCATTAGTGGTAAAGAACCTCCATGCCAATGCAGAAGACATAGGAGATGCCAGTTCCATCCCTGGGTTGGAAGGATCTCCTGGAGGAGGGCACAGCAACCCACTCCAGTGTTCTTGCCTGGAGAATCCCATGGACAGAGGAGCCGGGTGGGCTACAGTCCACAGGGTCACAAAGAGTTGGACACAACTGACGTGACTTGGCACACGTGCACTATCCTTGTGTCATACTGGATAAATCACAACATACTAGAACATATCCCCTGCCGACGAGGGGGGACCATTCTATCAGCAGGTTAAACGTGCTTACTACAAGATGATGGGTGATTGGTTTTCTATTTCCTGTTGTTTATCTGCATTTTCTACAACAAATATGTGACTTGTGTAGTTTTTTAAGTTATAGAGAAAGTAAATAGTTTCTGAAAGCCACTTTAATTCATTTTATGCGTGCATTGGTTGTGGTTTGTGTGTGAATTGACTGCGGGCAACTGGCCAGCACAGTTCAGCCGTGGACTGTCTACATGCAGCTACTGGGCCTTGTGAAATTCCTGCTTCTTCATCCTCTCTGTCTTCACCTCGTCTTCTTTTGCCCCTTCTCACCCCCGTCTCCTCCTCCTCCTCCTTTTTAAAGGCGTTTTTAGTTGTCACAGGGCTTCCCTGGTGGCTCATGCGTGTGTGTGTGCTCAGTCACGTCTGACTCTTTGCAAATCCATGGACTATAGCCCACCAGGCTCCTCCGTCCATGGGATTTCCCAGGCAAGAAGACTGGAGTGGGTTGCCATTTCCTCCTCCAGGGGATCTTCCTGACCCAGGGATCGAACCCGTGTCTCCTGCATCTCTTGCATTGGCCACCTGGGAAGGGTCAGTGATAAAGAATCCACCCACCAATGCAAGAGATGCAGGAGACATGGGTTCAGTCCCTGGAGGGATGGAAGAAGATCCCTGGAGGAGGAAATGACAACCCACTCCAGTCTTCTTGCCTGGGAAATCCATGGACAGAGGAGCCTGGCAGGCTACAGTCCACAGGTCCCCAAACAGTCAGACACGCACAACTTAGTGACTATACAACAACAAGATATGCATTCTATAGATTTTCATTAAAGTGTGTGTTTAAAAACAGTATTGCTATAAGTTAGGCAATGCTGTCTTGATTGACAGGGTTAAACCTCCAGCCTCCTAAAACCAGATAAACAGAGATAGGCCAGGTATTTAGATTTTTCATCAGTACGACCTCCTCTCCTAATGCTTAATTCCATTCATCTGCATCAGCATCTAAAGTACCTTGAGAATTAAAATTGCCAACATTAAGTTTCTTTCTCAAGATATGTAACATCAGATTTTTTTTTTTTTTTTTTTGAGTTTGACAAGCATGAGAATAAGGCCAGTCTCAGAAGTTTGGGGGAATTTTTTAGTGTTTCAAGATACTAAGTTTGTATTTTGAAATTTGAGTCTGTTCCACATAACCATGAACCCCAGATCTGAGTAACCAGAATGTTTGATTCTATGCTAAGGTGTTTCATTGTATAGAAGCTTGTAAAATGTTCCATGTATGGCCTTTGATTCTTCAGAAATTCCTTCATCACAAAGGAAATTAATTTTAGCAACATTAAGATATCACTTCAAATCTGAAGTTTAGGAGATCAATTAGGAAAGTTAAAAAAAAAGGCAAGGAAGAAAAAAAAATCCACTATTGTTATGCTTTTACCTTCTTAATTTATCTCCTCTAAGGAAGATTCCACCCGGAAAGTTAACTATTCACATTATAGATAATACAGTGAAATGTGATCTCTTGAACTAACAGAAATGGTTTAACTGGTTAATCAGCCTCATTCCTTATCTCCAAACTAACCTTCTCTCTCCTATTTTGAAAAATAAACAGAGGACTTATGAGACACTGGGTGGGTCCCTGGGGCATTCTAATGTCTGTGCTCTGGCAGAATCACTGTTGGGACAAAAAGGAGGGCAGAGACAAAGGGTGTCCTCACGAGGAGATCAGGAAGCCATCAGCCCCTCTTCTCATTCACAAGGGTCCACACTCTGGACTTCCAACCTGACCTTCAGCAGGACCTTCACTCTGTCACACGGAAGCACTGATATGGCTGAAGCAGGAGCCTGCTCTCCTCCACTTTTTTCTCAAAATATTCCTGCGCCCTTTAACCACCCTCGTTTATAATACACTTGAATATGTTAAGTACAAACATATTATTCATATTCCTCATAGACTCCTGAGCTTTCGTGTCTCTACTTTTACTTCTGTGAAAATTTTCAATCACGCAGAAAATCAAGTTTTATCACTACATGGACACCCATCATCTAAATAGAGCCATTGTTGATGTTTTGCCATAGTTGCTTCATGAATCATTTCTTTCTTCCTCAAGTATTTCAAATGATAGACGTCATGAATTTTTGTCCCTAAATTCCCTCAGGTTGTAGCTGTAAAACTACAGAGAAGATTTTTTTTTAAATACAGTCCTAATTTGGGAATCCTAATTTTCCCCAAAATACCCTTCCCAGCTGGTATATTCAAGCTAGGGTGCAATCAAGGACCATGCATTCCACGTGGTTGTTACACGTCCTGTTTTCCCCTGTAAAGTCCAGAACGTCCCTCCCTCCAAGCCCATCCTTTCGCTTTTCTTATGACATTAACTTTCTGAAGCGCCAGTTTGACCTCCTTCAGGTATGCTTTGTACAACTTTAGTGTCTCATCGCTGGACCACAATATACAGTCCAGATGAGTCAATGTTTTATAAATTATCTTCTGACTAGCACAGTTATATCACATTGCTTTTTAGATTTCTTTTCTCTTGCCTTTTTTTTACTCTGTTAAAAGTTATAATTTAAAACAGCACACATTTAGCATAGCATGCAGATTTGACTATATATCATACTGTTGAGTCAAAATACCCTACTTTTTAAGTTTTCTGTGTCTGTGTGTCTGTGTGTCTATGTTTGCACATGCACTCAATTGCTCAGTTGTGTCCAACTCTTTGCAACCCCATGGATATGGAGTATATATTATATATTACCTATAACTGTGTATATCATTATGGTTGTAATTATATATACACAATATTCTGTATATATACAGAATATATTATATATAATATACGTACACAGAATATGTAATATATATTCTACATACAATTTATACAGAATGTATATAGAATAATTATATGTGTATTTGGAGTATATACATACAGAGAATCTCAAAAAACTAGATGGACTTGTGACTCTGATGGCCACTGATCACATACTCAGTAACTGTGGGCTCATCCTAATTTGGGGTTTTTTTTTTATTTTAGCGTAGTTGAATTACAACGTTTCAAGTGTACAGTTTTATATTTTTATAAAACAGATTCAGTTTTATATTTTTATGTATGTGTGTAGATATGTATTGCCACACTTTTTCAGATTATTTTCATCGTAGGTTATTACAAGATATTGAATATAGTTTCCTGTGCTTTACAGTAAGTCCTCGCTGGTTACCTGTTAATATTCTACATATAGTGATGTGTATCTTTAATCCCAGTTTATCCCTCCCCCGTCTTTCCTCTTTGACAACCATAAATTATTCAGCTTCTCCTGATTTGGGGTTCTTATTCCCTCCATTCATCATCGGATGTCCCTCACACCTAAATCAATTCTTTATTGCATGTCATGTAATACAGTCATTCTCACATCTGGAGTTGGCTGCCCCGGGGCATGTGACCTGTAATATGAATTTGTTTCCAACGCCGGCGGGCGGTTTCGGCCCGGTTCCGCATGTCTGCAGAGACACCTTCTAATGCTTTGACAATCACTTCCTGGAGATTAAGCTGAATTATGTGGCCAGCAGCTCATGACTTTTTTTTTCCCTTGTCACCTTAATTTCATGCCAACTTTTCTGGGATGGCAGAGTTTTCCTCCTTCTGTACAAAAGCTCTCTGCTTGCCAGCGGTGTAGATTCTAATCTGTGTCACCTGGAAGGATTGTTTGATTTGGAGGGGTCAGTTGAGCTGCCCTAGACAGAGGACGTGAGCTGCATGATGGGTGGTTGCATGGAGCAGCTCAGTGCTGGGCTGCTTTGCTAGGAAGGAAACAGCCGTGTTTTGAAAGTGTTTGAGTAACTGCTAACATTTAAAAGCTTGCTTCAGGGCCCTCACATAAGAATTCAGATCATATTCTTTTGACAAATGGGAAGTTCTGGTTACATCGGGCTTGCTTTCCTAAGAGGCTCTGGGTACCTGGCTGGGTCCAAGGACAGCCTGCTCTATGGGCAGGACTGAACTTTCCAGAGGCCAGGCCCACTCCTCACACTGCAGAGACGGGAGCTGAAGCCTTTGGGGGGCCATGGTGACACAGTCACCCAAGATGTATTGAACCATCACTATGCATCAGATATAGGCATAGCAAAAACAGACACAGTACCTTCCTGTGAGTAATGAGGAAGATGAAACAGACAGAGCTCAAGTGGACAGACATTAATCATAATCATTCAGCAGAAAATGATTGAGCCCTACGGTGTGCCAGCCACCGTTCCAGCAGGAGACGGAGCAGCGAATGAAGCCAAGGCCCTAATCTCTTGGTGCTTGCGCTGAGGGTGAGGGAAGGCAGACAGACAATAAACAAAATAATCTGAGCGAAAGACATATCAGTTAGATAGCTGTAAGCACTGTGGATAAAAATAGTGTAGGGGAAGCCAGCACTGATTGGTAGGTGTTACCATTTTATAGAAGTCACAGAAAACTAACCAATCTGATCGCATGGACCACAGCCTTGTCTCACTCAATGAAACTATGAGCCATGCCACTTAGGGCCACCCAAGACAGACGGGTCATGGTGGAGAGTTCTGACAAAACATGGTCCACTGGAGAAGGGAATGGCAAACCACTTCAGTATTCTTGCCTTGAGAACCCCATGAACAGTATAAAAAGGCAAAAGATAGGACACTGAAAGATGAACTCCCCAGATCAGTAGGTGCCCAATATGCTACTGGAGATCAGTGGAGAAATAACTCCAGAAAGAATGAAGAGATGGAGCCAAAGCAAAAACAACACCCAGTTGTGGATGTGACTGGTGATGGAAGTAAAGTCTGATGCTGTAAAGAGCAATATTGCATAGGAACCTGGAATGTTAGGTCCATGAATCAAGGCAAATTGGAAGTGGTCAAACAGGAGATGGCAAGAGTGAACATCGACATTTTAGGAATCAGCGAACTAAGATGGACTGGAATGGGTGAATTTAACTCAGATGACCATTATATCTACTACTGTGGAGAATCCCTTAGAAGAAATGGAATAGCCATCATGGTCAACAAAAGAGTCTGAAATGCAGTACTTGGATGCAATCTCAAAAATGACATAATGTTCTCTGTTCATTTCCAAGGCAAACCATTCAATATCACGGTAATCCAAGTCTATGCCCCGACCAGTAACGCTGAAGAAGCTGAAGTTGAATGGTTCTGTGAAGATCTACAAGACCTTCTAGAACTAACACCCAAAAAAGATGTCCTTTTCATTATAGGGGACTGGAATGCAAAAGTAGGAAGTCAGGAAACACCTGGAGTAACAGGCAAATTTGGCCTTGGAGTACAGAATGAAGCAGGGCAAAGGCTAGTGGAGTTTTTCCAAGAGAACACACTGGTCATAGCAAACACCCTCTTCCAACAACACAAGAGAAGACTCTACACATGGACATCACCAGATGGTCAACACCAAAATCAAATTGATTATATTCTTTGTAGCCAAAGATGGAGAAGCTCTGTACAGTCAGCAAAAACAAGACCGGGAGCTGACTGTGGCTCAGATCATGAAATCCTTATTGCCAAATTCAGGCTTAAATTGAAGAAAGTAGGGAAAACCACTAGACCATTCACTAAATCAAATCCCTTATGATTATACAGTGGAAGTGACAAATAGATTTAAGGGACTAGATCTGATAGAGTGCTTGATGAGCTGTGGATGGAAGTTCATGACATTGTACAGGAGGCAGTGATCAAGACCATCCCCATGGAAAAGAAATGCAAAGAAGGCAAAATGGCTGTCTGAGGAGGCCTTACAGATAGCTGGGAAGAGAAGAGAAGCAAAAGGCAACGGAGAAAAGGAAAGATATTCCCATTTGAATGCAGAGTTCCAAAGAATAGCAAGGAGAGATAAGAAAGCCTTCCTCAGCAATCAATGCAAAGAAATAGAGGAAAACAATAGAATGGGAAAGACTAGAGATCTCTTCAAGAAAATTAGAGATACCAAGGGAACATTTCATGCAAAGATGGGCTCAATAAAGGACAGAAATGGTATGGACCTAACAGAAGCAGAAGACATTAAGAAGAGGTGGCAAGAATACACAGGAGAACTATACAGAAAAGATCTTCATGACCCAGATAATCATGATGGCTCACCTAGAGCCAAACATCCTGGAATGTGAAGTCAAGTGTGCCTTAGGAAGCATCACTACGAACAAAACTAGCAGAGGTGATGGAATTCCAGTTGAGCTATTTCAAGTCCTAAAAGATGATGCTGTGAAAGTGTTGCACTCAATATGCCAGCAAATTTGGAAAACTCAGCAGTGACCAAGGGACTGGAAAAGGTCAGTTTTCATTCCAATCCCAAAGAAAGGCAATGCCAAAGAATGCTGAAACTACCGCACAATTGCACTCATCTCACACGCTAGCAAAGTAATGCTCAAAATTCTCCAAGCCAGGCTTCAACAGTACATGAACTGAGAACTTCCAGATGTTCAAGCTGGATTTATTTATTTATTTATTTATTTATTTAATAAATTTATTTATTTTAGTTGGGGGCTAATTACTTTACAATATTGTAGTAGTTTTTTGCCATACATCGACATGAATCAGCCATGGGTTCACATGTGCTCCCCCTCCCGAACCCTCCTCCCACCTCCCTCCCCATCCCATCCCTCTGGGTCATCCCAACGCTCCATCCCTGAGCATCCGTCCCATGCATAGAACATGGAATGGTGTTCTGCTTCACATATGACAATATACATGTTTCAATGTTATTGTCCCAGAACGTCCCACCCTCACCTTCTCCCTCAGAGTCCACAGGACTGTTCTATGCATCTGTGTCTCTTATTCTGTCTCGCATATAGGGTTACCATTACCATCTTTCAAATTCCATATACATGCATTAGTATACTGTATTGGTGCTTTTCTTTCTGGCTCACTCCACTCTGTATAATGGGCTCCAGTTTCATCCATCTCAATAGCTGGATTTAGAAAAGGCAGAGGAACCAGAGATCAAATTGCCAACATCCATTGGATCATCAAAAAGAGAGTTCCAGAAAAACATCTACTTCTGCTTTATTGATTATGCCAAGGCCTTTGTGTGGATCACAACAAACTGTGGAAAATTCTTCAAGAGATGGGAATACCAGACCACAAATCTGTATGCAGGTCAAGAAGCAACAGTTAGACCTAGACATGGAACAACAGACTGGTTCCAAATACAGAAAGGAGTATGTTAAGGCTGTATACTGTCACCCTACTTATTTAACTTATATGCAGAGTACATCATGAGAAATGCTGGACTGGATGAAGCACAAGCTGGAATCAAGATTGCCGGGAGAAATATCAATAACTTCAGATATGCAGATGACACCACCCTTATGGTAGAAAGTGAAGAAGAACTAAAGAGCCTCTTGATGAAAGTAAAAGAGGAGAGTGAAAAAATTGGCTTAAAACTCAACATTCAGAAAACTAAGATCATGGCATCTGGTCCCATCACTTCATGGCAAATAGCTGGGGTAACAATGGAAACAGTGTCAGACTTTATTTTGGGGGGCTCCAAAATCACTGCAGATGGTGATTGCAGCCATGAAATTAAAAGATGTTTGCTCCTTGGAAGGAAAGTTGTGACCAGCCTAGACAGCATATTAAAAAACAGACATTACTTTGCCAACAAAGGTCCATCTAGTCAAAGCTATGGTTTTTCCAGTAGTCATGTATGGATGTGAGAGTTGGACTATAAAGAAAGCTGAGGCCAAAGAATTGATGCTTTTGAACTGTGGTGTCAGAGAAGACTCTTGAGAGTCCCTTAGACTGCAAGGAGGGCCAACCAGTCCATCCTAAAGGAGATCAGTCCTGGGTGTTCATTGGAAGGACTGATGGTGAAGCTGAAACTCCAGTACTTTGGCCACCTGATGTTAAGAGCTGATCCATTTGAAAAGACCTTGATGCTGGGAAAGATTGAATGTGGGAGCAGAAGGGGACGACAGAGGATGAGATGGTTGGATGGCATCACCAACTCAATGGACATGAGTTTGGGTAAACTCTGGGAGTTGGTGATGGACAGGGAGGCCTGGTGTGCTGCAGTCCATGGGGTCGCAAAGAGTTAGATATGACTGAGCCACTGAACTGAACTGCCATTTTATATCCAAAGGTGAGTGAAGGTGACTTGAAGGAAAACCAGAACGAGGGAGGGAGAGAGACGTGGAAATGACTGGGGGCAGTGTTATAGGCTGAGGGAACAGCCAGTGCAAAGGCCCAGAGGTGGGATCACAGCTGGTTCCTTCTGGACCGCGAGGAGGAGCTAGCAACAGGGGGAGTGGAGAGAGCCATGGTCAGCGGGGCCATGGGGTCCAGGCTCTAGACTGGAGCAGGTGAGCCTTGTCATCTGATCTCCATGTTCACGGACCCCTCTGCCTGTTCGGGGTAGAATCAGGCAGGGCAGGGGGCTCTGAGGAGAGCAGCCTGGAAGCCCTCCCCAGACGTGGAGCAGGAGAGAACGGTCAGATCCAAAGCACACTGCAGAGGTGGAGATGGATGCTTGGCCAGCTTGGGGAAAGCAGAGAATAAAAGGATCAAGGGGTCCTCTGTTTCTTTTAACCAAGAGGCAGGATCAAGTGACTATGAGCCAAGCTGGAGAATCCTCTAAGGAAAGCAGGCTTGGATCTTCCCTGGTGGTCCAGCTGTTAAGTGTCTGTGGTTCTACTGCAGGAGGCTCGGGTTTGATCTCTGGTCAGACAAAGAAGACCCTGCTAGCTGCACAGTGCTGTACTGTGCTTAGTCACTCAGTTGTGTCTGACTCTTTGCCACCCCATGGACTGTAGCCCACCAGGCTCCTCTGTCCATAGGAATTCTCCAGGTAAGAATACTGCAGTGGGGTGTCATGCCCTCCTCCAGGGGATCTTCCCAACTCAGGGATCGAACCCAGGGTCTCCTGCATTGAAGGCAAATTCTTTACCATCTGAACCATCAGGAAAGCCCAAGAATACTGGAGTAGGTAGCCTATCCCTCTTCCAGGGGATCTTCCCAACCCAGAAATTGAACCAGGGTCCCTTGCACTGCAGACAGATTCTTTACCAGCTGAGCTACCAGGGAAGCCCAAGCTGCACAGTGCACCCCTCTCTTCCCCACACAAAAAAACTTATCTTCTGAGATTCCCATGCAGCTGGGCATTGCCATGTAAATCTGCTTTGGTCATTGAGGTTCCTAGGAAGGGCATCCCTTTATGAATTAAAAAAAGAAACCACCACAAAGAGAAGACTTTTTTCTCTACCTCCTTCTATCGGCCTGGAGCAGGTGCAGCCTTCTTGTAACCATGAGGACAAATGCCATGTGCTGAAGATAGCAGAGAAGAAATGTGAAAACCCTTCCCTAAAGGCATTCTTGGCAATAGAGCTGATCCCAGATTTCCTCTCCCAGATATGTGGTGGCATGCAACACATAAATCTTTATCTGGAGAAACCATGGAGCTTTCTGTTACCTATAGACAAACACATTCCTGAATGATCTATCATGGCATACAAAAGATAAAAAGAATCTTAGAAAAGATCTAGCACATAGTCAAAGTGTGTTCCTCAGAAGATTAGTGTTATGGAATGTTAGTGGTCATATATATTAAGCATGGACAGGGTGTTTGTCAAAGAGCATGGGAAGTTCTCAGTCAACAATGCAAACAGGGTTTATTTCTGCAGGACTTGTCAGGGCCTTCAGGATGCCAATGGACCTATGAATTTCCTAAGGGAGATATACCCTAAGCTGTTTGACTATAAACTGTCCTTTTACAGGGGAGCATTTCTTTGAATTGTTGTTTTTGTTCAGTCACTAAGTCCTGTCTCTTTGTAACCCCATGAACTGCAGCACGCCAGACTACCCTGCCCTTCACTATCTCCTGGAGTTTACTCAAACTCACATCCATTGAGTTGGTGGTGCCATCCAACCATCTCATCCTCTGTCATCCCCTTCTCCTCCCGCCTTCAATCTTTCCCCAGCATCAGGGTCTTTTCCAATGAGTTGGCTGTTCACATCAGGTGGCCAAAGTATTGGAGCTTCAGCTTCAGTGTCGGTCCTTCCAATGAACACCCAGGACTGGTCTCCTTTAGGATGGACTGGTTGGATCTCCTTGCAGTCCAAGGGACTCTCAAGAGTCTCCTCTAACACAACAATTTGAAAACATTGATTCTTTGGTGCTCAGCCTTCTTTATGGTCCAGCTCTTATATCTGTCCATGACTACTGGGAAAACCATAGCTTTGACTATAACAGACCTTTTTTGGCAAAGTGATGTCTCCACTTATTTAAATTTCTCTGAATAAAGTTTCTCAGAACACACTGAAAGATGGTCCCCAAGTTTAGCACATGAGAACCTGACACTATTGGGCCGCCTGACACCCACTTAGGGATCCATGAGAGGGCTATCGTCATCGGGACGCTCTTCTTGGAGGTCACATGAGCTAATTATAGCCCCTCTCTGGAGGTTTCTTAAAAGCTCCAGAAGAAGAAAAGGTCTTCTTTTTCTGTCTGAATGCTGGCGAGATCGATGTCCTGGTTCTCTGGCCAGGATTGCAGCCTCATAGGGATGTGGACCTGAAAGGGTGGAGCCGACAAGGAGGAAGATACAGGAAAGACAGATGGGATTGTCCTGGGGGGTGTGAGACCCTCGGGAGCGTCACCCACGAAGCCAACTCTTTATGAACCCTGCTCTGTCCTCGTCTTGATTTCCTCCAGGAACTTCGGTGTCTTCTCCTCAGATGTTGCTGCTGCTACTGCTGCTAAGTTGCATCAGTCGTGTCTGACTCTGTGCGACCCCAAAGACGGTAGCCCATCAGGCTCCCCCGTCCCTGGGATTCTCCAGGCAAGAACACTGGAGTGGGTTGCCATTTCCTTCTCCAATACGTGAAAGTGAAAAGTGAAAGTGAAGTCGCTCAGTCGTGTCCAGCTCTTTGTGACCCCATGGACTGTAGCCCACCAGGCTCCTCCATCCATGGGATTCTCCAAGCAAGAGTACTGGAGTGGGGTGCCATTGCCTCCTCCGATTCCTCAAATATTGTGACACAAAACAACCCACCTCCCTGCCACGCCCCAAACCTCCATTTCTGGCTGACACTGGACTCTGGGCGGATGGGGGCGTGGAGGATGGCAGAATGGAAGGTGGAACCTCACCTTCTACCTCACAAAGGCCTAGGTCTCCTTGCAGGAGTTCAAGGGCAGGTACTTTTCTGCCTTTGAAAACACAGTGTTTCCTGGGCCTGAGCAAAACAGCAACACGGGTGTCTTGACACTGAGGGGGTTCAGTTCAGTTCAGTCGCTCAGTTGTGTCCAACTCTTTGTGACCCCATGGATGCAGCACGCCAGGCCTCCCTGTCCATCACCAACTCCCGGAGTTTACTCAAACTCATGTCCATTGAGTCGGTGATGCCATGCAACCATCTCATCCTCTGTCGTCCCCTTCTCTTCCTGCCTTCAATCTTTCCCAGCATCAGGGTCTTTTCAAATGAGTCAGTTCTTCACATCAGGTGGCCAGAGGAGGTTCAAAACACCCCAAAACATGTCAGTTTGGCATATCAATGGTTGTGCACTCAGGTACTCGAAAAACAGCAAATGGGAAAAAGTCTCTCCAACCTCTCCTGTTCTTCCTGAAAGCAGGAGATGAACTCCCCTAGGAAAGACGCTTCCCCACACCTAGAGGAGGAGAACATTCTTATCACCAGAGTCCTGGGGGCAGGGGCTGCTTTGAGCCCAAGGAGAACCAAGAAGGCTCTGCCTAAGATTTTTTTCTTTTTTTTGGCCACGAGACTTGCAGGGTCTTAGTACCCCAACCAGGGATTGAACCTGGGCCTTGGCAGCAAAAGCACCGAGTCCTAACCCCTGGACCACCAGGAAATTCCCAAGAATTCGCACAAACTTTGTTGAGAAACTCTCATCTGCCCTTAGCATCCCTATATATTTTGCTTTTTCATAATCTGTTAAACTGAGTATATAAGCACTTAGCCCAAACTGCTTTCTTTCTTCTTGGTTAGATATATACCTTTTTAAAATTTATTTTTATTTGAAGTATAGTTGCTTTACAACGTTGTGTTAGTTTCTGCTGTATGACAGTGTGAATCAGCTATAAGCGTACGGATACCCCTCCGTCTTGAGTCTCCTTCCCACCCGCCCTCTCCAGCTGCTTTCTGGGTCTTCATGTTCCTGAAGGGCTCCCATGTCCATGTAATAAAATGATTAAATTACTAAATAAAATTTACAGTTGACCCTTGAACAATGTGGGAATTAGGGGTGCCAACCCCCGGGAATTCAAAACCCAGATGTAACATTACAGTCAGCACTCTCTTTCTGTGGTTCCACATCTGTGGGTTCAACCAAGTGTGGCTCGTGCAGTATGTATTTAGTGAGAGAAATGTGCACATAAGTGGACCCGTGCAGTTCAGTCCCATGCAGTGCAGAGCTCAACTGTATACACTTTTCCCCTGTCCATCAGTCTTGTGTTAACTTAATTCTCAGGCTTAGTCAGAGACCCTAAACGTAGAGGAAACGTTTTGCCTCTCCTACAATATTATTATTATTTTTTTAGGAAGCTGGAATGATACCTTGTTTATTTTTTATTTTCAAATCTGAGTGTAAAACAAACAAGCACACAGTAAACAGCTTTGAAGTGATCTTTTCTATTTGCAATGATCTGTAAATATTCAAGTCCGACAAAAAAAAAAAATGGTTCCGTATAGTCAATTCAAATCTTCCCCAAACCAAACAATAAAGCTCATGAGCTATATAAAAGTGACAAACTCGCCGCATCTCAGTCTCTCTATTCTGTTGCTGTTGTTTAGTGGCTGAGTCGTGTCTGACTCTTTGTGACACCCCCCGCCTCCCATGGACTGTGGCCCCCAGGCTCCTCTGTCCCTGGGATTTCCCAGGCAAGAATGCTGGAGTGGGTTGCCATTCCCTTCTCCAACCGCTCCTACAGTATTCCCTGTGTTGATTCACAGCCGTATTTTCTTTAAAGTGAAATATCATTAACTTTTGCCTTGTCCTTCGATGTTGTCCCATCCATGAGAGTGTGGTAGTCAGGGATCAAGCTTCGTCTGAGAGGCTGGCCTGAGTCTTCCCAGGCAGGATCAATGGGGAAGTCACGATTACAGACAGTTATCTTAGGAAATGGAGACTGGATCAGTCCTAGAGGAAGAGGCAGCACTGAGAGACTAGCCTGGGGCAAGGGTTTCCAGGTCCCAGGAGCTGGGTGAGGCAGACCCTCGCTTTCTCTCTTTCCACCACACTCCTCCCGGTTCCCTGGGTCTCCCTCCCCTCAGCCCCTACCCTACTCTGTTCCAAGACAATTCTAGGGGAAACAGCTGAGTCTCACTAATTACAATACGAGAAAAATCTAAATCAACCACAGCTTCCATTTATTGAGACTCTTCCTCAGCGAGCTATAAATGCTAGCAGACCGAGTCTTGTCATATCACACTTGACTTTATTGTGTTCGGGAGATACAGCATTTTTTTACAAATTGAAGGTTTGTGGCAACCCTGCATTGAGCAAATCTATCAGCACCATTTTTCCAACAGCATTATTTTCTTTTTAATATTTGTTTATTTGGCTGTGCTGGGTCTTAGTTGTGACATGTGAGATCTAGTTCCCTGACCAGGGATCAAACCTGGGCCCCCTACACTGGATGCACGGAGTCCCAACCGCTGGACCACCAGGGAAGTCCCAGGAAGTTTTTTAAACAAGTACACATTGGATTCAAAATATCTGTGCACCTGGGAATATTTCAAGGCACCCATTCCTCTGATTTCATGTTTTTTATTTCATATTTTTTAATACTAAAATATTACACCAGCAAAACTATCAGTATTGCAGTTCTTAAAAACCCTATACAAGGATACTAAAATCTTCCAAAGTGGCTTTGCAATGAATAACTGCTAATTGCAAATGAAATTTAAAAGGAAGGGAGAGTGGCTAAGTAAATACAGTCCTAGACACGGGGTATGTGGGGTGAAAGATTGGAATTCCACAGAAGGCTTTTCAGTGTGGCTGTACAAGTAAAGAGAACCCTTCACTCGTTAGGTTATGTTTGATCATGTGCTCCTGTTAATAAACTTGCAGGACTCCAATTGGGCAAGCACCCAGCCACACTGCAAAAAGGCTTTGTCCCCAGAACATATTTAAATTTCAAATGCGTGCCTAAAATAATAAGCCCAAGCCTAGTGTGGGTGAAATTCTCCGTGTAACTCGAGGGGTTCTTTCATTTCACTCCAGCTCTTTGGAGCTCTGCAATTGGGTTTTGTCCACTAACCCCCCCATGCCCGCACTCCACCCCCGAGCCTGTCTTCCTTTCTCTCTGCAGTCTCTAGTGGCAATTAGCCTAAAAGATATACCTCTCTGCTCTGGTTTGGTTTAAAAAGGCATTAATCTTGGTTATGGGGAATACTCTATGCTAATGTGTGTTTTATTTTCAGCAAGTCTTATTGATCTGCACTTTCCATTCTTCCTTATTAATGTCCAGCAGCCCAACTTTTAAAGGGTCCAATTTCAAAGAGACACATCCTCTCCTTGGGAAGTACTCCCGCTCATGTTTCTGGAAACACAAGGAGACTCTGCCCGCCCCCTCCCATCCATATGCATGGATGGTTAACGTGAGCATTCTGTGTTGGAGGGCTCTAGATGCAGGCCTGGAAGCTAAGGGTACCTGAAGGAACATTTCTCACTGCACAGTTAAATGTGTGTGTGGTGGGGGGCACTGGGGAGAGGGTGGGAATCAAAATCACCTCTTTAATCTCTATCTTCTCTTTGGGGGTTCCCTGGTAGCTCAGCTCGTAAAAAAAAAAAAAAAAAAAAAAAATCTGTCTGCTATGCTGGAGACCCTGATTCAATTCCTGGGTCGGGAAGATCGCGTGAAGAAGGGATAGGCTACCCACTCCAGTATTCTTGGACTTCTCTGGTGGCTCAGACAGTAAACAGTCTGCCTGCAGTGTGGGAGACCTGGGTTCGACCCCTGGGTTGGGAAGATCCCCTGGAGGAGGGCATGGCAACCCACTCCAGTGTTCTTGCCTGGAGAATCCCATGGACAGAGAGGCCTTTCGGGCTACAGTCCATGGGGTCGCAAACGACTGATAGGCTAAGCATGTGCACCTATCTTCTGGGTAGGGACCGTCTGAACCTACCATTTTCTGCTGCTGTTTATGGCAGTCGATGTCTCACTTTGACGGCTGCTGTTAATGACAGTGGGAGAAGCTTGAAAGCAGAGAGGTGGGGTTGTCCCAGCTGCCGGCCTATCCTTTTCACATAAATTTCTCATTTGGGATCACTTTAATTTCACAGAAAAATTGTAAAGATGGTATTAAGAGTTCCTACCTGCTCTCTTCACCTAGGTTCCCCTAATTTCAACACCTAACATATCACGGTTTGTGTTAGTCTCTCAGTCATGTCCCGCTCTTTGCAACCCTTTGACTGTAGCCCACCAGGCTCCTCTGTCTGTGGGATTTCCCAGGCCAGGAACACTGGAGTGGGTTGCTTTGCCCTCCTCCAGGGGATCTTCCCAACCCAGGAATTGAACCCATATCTCTTGTGTCTCCTGCATTGCAGGCAGATCTTTACTCTCTGAGCCATCAAGGGAGGCCCACATATCATGATGCCCTTGTCAAAACTGAGAAATCAACATTGGTAAAATACTATTAACTAAACTCCAGATTTTATTATGATTTCATCAGTTTTTCCACTGACTGTTACCCTGTTTCTGCTCCAGAATCTAATCCAAGATACCACTTTGCATTTTTAGTGGCTTTTAAAAAAAAATCTTGTTTTGTTTTCATCTCATCAACCTCCCCACAGCATTGCTTTTTGTTTTGTGGGGTTTTCCCTTTTTTCTGTTTTTGCCATTAATAATAAGTCACAGGGGAATTCCCTGATGGTCCGGTGGCTGTGTTGTTCAGTCGCTCAGTTGTGTATGACTTTGTGACTCCGTGGACTGCAGCACGCCAGTCTTCCCTGTCCTTCCCCATCTCCTGGAGTTTGCTCAAACTCTTGACTCAGTGGTTAGGAATCCACAGTCTCCCTGCTGAGGGCCTGGGTTCCATCCCTGGTTGGGGAACTAAAATCCCACAAGCTGTGCTGCACAGCCAAAACTAACGTCACGGGAGAATACAATCTTCTGAAAGGAACCCTGGAATCTATTTATTTCCTAAGTGATGGTATTCATCCCACAGGTGGTACACAAGAGATATTTTAGGTGTTATGCCAACAGACATTTTTTATTTCAAAAATTATGTATACATTTTAGTGGCTTTTAGAAAAAATGTAACAAGCCAGTAAGACCATTTTACAAACATCATTTGCCGGGATGAGGTTGAATGTAAAAAAGTGAGTCAATACCAAGAAGACTTAAAGGAAAATGCTAAGTAAATAATTGTGTGATTCACAGATAAGTCAAGGAGGGTGCTTAAAGGCCTCAATTTTGGAAACATTAGGAAAGCTATGACAAACCGAGACAGTGTATTAAAAAGCAGAGACATCACTTTGCCAACAAAAATCCACATAGTCACAGCTATGGTTTTTCCAGTAGTCATGTATGGATGTGAGAGTTGGACCATCAAGAAGGCTGAGCGCCAAAGAATTGATGCTTTTGACTTGTGGTGTTGGAGAAGGCTCTTGAGAATCCTTTGGAAAGCAAGGAGATCAAACATGTCAATCCTAAAGGAAATCAACCCTGAATATTGATTGGGAGGACTGATGCTGAAGCTGAAGCTCCAATGCTTTGGTCACCTGATGTGAAGAGCCAACACACTGGAAAAGACCCCGATGCTGGGAAAGACTGAAGGCTGGAGGAGAAGGGGACGACAGAGGATGAGGTGATTGGATGGCATCACTGACTCAGTAGACCTGAACCTGAGCGAACTTCAGGTGATAGGACAGGGAAGACTAGCGTGCTGCAGTCCATGGGGTTGAAAAGAGTCAGACATGACTTAGTGACTGAACAAGAACAACTGGCAACACTTGGTCTTGTTTAAATCCTTCTTACGCACACGAGGAAACTCAGGCCTGTGCCCCACTGCCAGGCCCACTCCTTTCCAGGTGGCCCCGTCCCCATGGAGGTTCCCTCTGCAGAACTAGGCACAGTGCCTGGGTGACCTGTGAGTCCTGGCAGGTGATTGCCACAATTACAGTGTTGAGATGGTTACAGCCCGGCAGACTCGAGAGTAGAACCTGCCAGGGGCTCCGGGAAAGTTGTCCTTCATCTTAAAAAGGGATGCACTCAGGAACTACCCTGATGGTCCGGTAGTTAATACTCTGTGCTTCCACTGCAGGGAGCGCAGGTTCAATCCCTGGTCGAGGAATTAAGATCCCACATGACCTGGGGCAACTAAACCCACGCGTCGCAACTAGAGAGAAGCCAGCACCCGGCAACAAAGACCCTGAGTGCCGTCACTAAGAGCCAGTGCAGCACAAAATAAATAAACTTTAAAAATTAAAAAAAGAGCTAAAAATGGGAGAATCTGGTACACGAAGGGGACTCAGTAAATAGCTGTAGAATGACTGGACTCTTGTGTGGCTGTGCCTCCACATGTGTACACCCAACCTTTGTGCACTGTGTGGAGACACGTAATTGGAGAAGGTGATTTGAAGGTAAATTTATCATTTGACCTTAAGCTGTCACCTGCCAAGAAGTCACATTCAGACTGAAGCAGAGGAAGGCACATCACCCAGAGATGCTGGAATGGAGACCGATGCAGCCCCTTGGATGCTGAGGTGCCGCCCTTAGGGCTGGGTAAGTCTGTTTTACTACATGGACACTAGGTAGCAGAGGCCACATTATGGACAGTTCATGCAAGGAAGAAGGATATGTATGTCTCTGTGATTCTGTGAGAATGGTGGCCCTGCAGTTGTACCGTAGGTTGCTCTCATCATCCCAGCAAGATTGTCCTTCCTTGACCACCCTGCCTCCTTCAGGAAAGTTTCTCTGCACTCCATAGGACCCTGCAGATCAAGGTGCCTTATTATGTATTCCACCCTGCCCCTCATGGATCAGCCAATCAGAGATCTCTGTTCCACTCTGGCTACCAACACTGCCTCCCTGATTGGTTCAGAGATGAGGGGATCACCCTGAGCCAATCAGAGCCCTCCTGGGACTCCGATGCCAGGGTTAGCATGGAGAATAAGTTTACTTTTGAAGTTAAGGAAAATTTCCCAAATCAAGTGCCTTTGTTGTTGTTGTTGTTAAGTCACTAAGCTGTGCCCAACTCTCTTGCAACCCCATGGGCTATAAGCCCACCAGGCTCCTCTGTCCATAGCATTTCCCAGGCAAGAATACTGGAGTGGGTTGCCATTTCCTCTTCCAGGGATCTTCCTGACCCAGAGATCAAACCCCTTAAAAGGTAGTAAATAACATATGTTAATCTATACATTGAAAGAAGTCTAATGGAAAATACACCAAGCTAGTAATAGTGGCCTTCTCTGAGGCATGTTGTAGACTTTCACTTTTATATCATATATTCATACCATATTTGAATTTTCAAGTGATGAAAAGAATTTATTTTGAATTTAAAAAATAAATAAATCCCATAAAATAAAACCAAATTCTGAAATTTGTCTCCTGTATTGGCGGGCAGATTGTTTACCACTGAGCCACCAGGGAAGCCCCCAAGTGCCTTTAGAACCTTGTTAGTCTCACCTCCAACTCTAAGCCAGATAGAATCAATCTACTTAATTGCATCATCCTGAAGGCAAAACAGATTTCTGTCCCTCCCTCAATGTTTTGTGTCCCATCCTCACAATGTCGATCCACAGATGTCAGATATTAGACTTTGGGAGGGAAAGGGGTTGGCAGTTATAAGGGAAAAGAAAGTATTGGCCTCCTTCCTTTATTTAGCGTGTTCTTTAAAACAAACAACGCAGCCTAACCAGGCATATTGGTACCAACAAAGACAAGGTTTAAGTTTGGATGCTGAGTTCCTGGCAGTGACGGGCTTGGGTCATTCTCTCATCCTTCTGTGTATGTCTGTCGCACAGCAAGTCTATGCCAGTCACTGTGATGAGTGCTGGAGGGCTGACAGCGAGGAGGCCCACTGTCCCCAGGCTTTCAACCCGCTAGAACGGCCCTGACTCTGTGGAGTGAAATCTCAGAAGTGAAAATGCTCAGTCAAAAGTTATAAAACTTAAAAAAAAAAAAAGTTATAAAACTTAATTCAAAGTTTCAGTTTTTAAAATAAAACCTTTGTTCCAGGAGCTGTGACTGAGAATAGATATTCCTATTGACAAATAGGAATATCTATTCTCAGTCTCTACAGGGCTTCCCCTGTGGCTCAGCTGGTAAAGAATCTGCAATGTGGGAGACCTGGGTTCGATCCCTGGGTTGGGAAGATACTCTGGAGAAGGAAGTGGCAACCCACTCCAGTACTCTTGCCTGGAAAATCCCATGGACGGAGGAACCGGTAGGCTAATGTCCGTGGGGTTGCAAAGAGTCCATGGGGCCGCAAAGAGTGGGACATGACGAGCGACTTGCACGGCACTGCACCACATGCCTGTATAGGGGGAAGAAAGGGGAAGCGTCTGTGGCTTTGGGTAAGTGTACTGTCCACAAACTGTAGCAGTACAGTGGTGAAGTTGCATCTTAAGTAGAAATTTGGTTTGGAAGCCAGTATGGAAAGTAAAAACCACATATGGTCATAAAACTTGCCCTCAAAAACATCCCTTAATTTGTAAATAAAATGCGGTCTGCATTTGTATGCCATACCATCGCTTAATGAGTCTGATACAGCCTGTCATTCCTCTACGGTAGGAAGCCCTGAATGTTTAAGGGATCAAAAGTCAGATAAAGAAATGGTCACGGAACTTCCCTGGTGGTCCGGTGGTTAAAAGCCCACCTTGAAATGCAGGGGACGTGGGTTCAGTCCCTGGTCGAGGAACTAAGAGCCCACATGCCACAGAGCAACTAAGGTCGGGCGTGGAGACTACTGGGGCCCGCACGCCTCACCTGGAGGGTCCTCACACTGCGACGGAAGATCCCACCGGCCAACTAAGAGCTGACGCGGCCAAACACGTAAATCAATGTGCTTTTAGAAAAAAAGAAGTGGCCCCACTTTAGTTATCAATTTTTCCATCCATTCCATTCCTACCTGAAATTGGTAGGTTGAAAGTCCCAAACTCTTTTCCAGGCAGAATGGCCCATGACACCCAAAAACATTCTGGCTGGACAATATCCATTTAGTGACTGCCTGTAAGGAACAAACACTGCACCGTAAAAGCCAGACATACGAGGAAAATAAACAGCCGTCATTCATGAAATGTTGTTTATGAATCCAGTATTATGACACAATGCTTCTAGAGCCACTCACTGTTTGAGGATATTCAAATAGATTGTATATATACAGATTTCCCCTTCTGGTCATGACGGGGTAACAGAGACTAGATCTATCCTCATTTATTATATAATTAAAAAACAAAACTGCACTAAATATTCAAAGTCTACCTTTTCAGACACTGGACGATAGGAAGATCATGACAGGTTGTCTGAGAATAAGGAAACGCATCAGTGAACCTCGTGGTTGCTGGATTTTGCCTAGAGGCACAGTCAACAGAGCAGAACATTTCTCCAAAGGAGACACAGGTGGCCATTGGAAAGATACTCTACGTTGCTGGTTATTACAGAAATGCAAGTCAAAGATACTCAGAATGGCCTTCATCAAAGAGTCTACGAATAATAAACGTTGGAAGGAGTATGAAGAAAAAGGAACCCTCCTACACTGTCGGTGGGAATGTAAATTGGTACAGCTGCTATGGAGAACAGAATGGAGGTTTCTTAAAAAAACTATAAGTAGCACTTCCTTGCTGGTCCAGTGGTTAAGAATCCACCTGCCAATGCAGGAGACATGGGTTCAATACCTGGTCGTGAAACTAAGCCAAACAGTGTAGCGACCACCCCCCCGACAAAAAAATAATAATAATGTGATGATAAATGGGATATTTCAAAATGAAAACGGGGTCAATCCACCAAATGACATAATGCTAAATCTATATATTCTTAATAACACAGAATTGAAAGTAAAATACAAGCACATAGTATGGAACTCAAGGCAAACAAAAATATGAACCGTTTGACAAGCGGACTGAGAGTTTGTGAGATTAATGTCTGTAAACTTAAGTGATGGCTCAAAGCAGGTGTTGGTTAAAAGTTAGATGGATACTGCCCGATTACTGTCAACGGGAGATGGCGGAATAAAGGAAGAGTTGCCGTTAACAATAACCTAATAAGAATAACAGCCAAGATTGTTTTGAGCACCTACCACGAGCC
This sequence comes from Okapia johnstoni, assembly GCA_024291935.2. NCBI lineage: Eukaryota > Metazoa > Chordata > Mammalia > Artiodactyla > Giraffidae > Okapia > Okapia johnstoni. The sequence continues at coordinate 67,573,754 of CM044324.1, read as the reverse complement.
AGGCAGTTCTCACTTACTAACTTGTTACTCTCAGGGAAGCACTCTGCTTCTCTCTCATTTTATAGAAGACTTCCGGGGTAGAGGATTATAAGAAGGACTGTGAATGTAGGGAGGGCAGATATGCAAGCCGTGCTCATCACAAATGCTGGAAATCTTCATTAATACGCATGTTTAATTTTTCCTGTGTTCCTGGGTAGCTAAAAATGGAGAAGACAGTAGCCATTTCATCATGACTTTTTCTGCTATCTTATTTTAGCTCTAGAGGCTGGAAGCTGCCTTCCAATACAGTTTTCTTAACGGACATTGAAAACATGAATTTCAAAGTTTTCACACATCATAAAATAATCTTCTTTGGATTGTTCTCAACCATTTAGCCAGAGTAAAGTGCTTCACCAAAATTGACCACCATGCTCCTCTCTTTCCAAGGTTTTCACCTCGGTACCCCTACCCTGCCCCCACCCAGCTTAACATGCTTCCTTCTATTGTGAAAAGAAAATTCCATGAATGCAAAAGCAAGAGACTCATGAATTTTCCTTTTTTCCCTCCTCAAGGTGCTTGCCTAAGATGAGCTTTGTGATTGGAATGCAAAGGGGCATCAAACGGACTCCCAATCGCATTAGAGAAGATAAGCAGTTATCAGATGGTTTGACTGATTGGGTGGTTAAGTATTTTCCTGAGGAAGCCACTTTCAATACTGCCTTCCGAGGGGCTTAACAAACTGGCTCTAGCCTCCTAAAGTCATGGTTGCTAACTTCTGCTTTTGGTACACTATTTTTTTTTTCTCCTGATCAGTTGCAGCCAATACAGGTTTTGATTTTACAAATTTTACAAAAGGGCTGGAGAATCTCCCAGTGTTTTTGCCCACCAAGACAACCTCCAGATCATTGAATGTTATCCACTGTAATCACGGGATCATCTCTCTCTTTTCTAAAATGGAAGGTGTGGGCCAAAATAAGTTTCTTTTAGGATTTTCTTTCAAGATGCCACCTTTTATTTCTAAAAGTAAAATTCCAAGCTGAATTGAGAGCTAGCGGCAATGCCTCCTAATGTGAGAAATTCTCATGGATTTAAAAAAAAGAGAAATCCTCAACTGCTCCCAAAACATGCTAATCATTTTTAATCAACCTGGTTTTTTGTTGTTGTTTTTTCCTTTCTGACTAAAGACATTCTCAGCATTTGGAAAAACCCATTCACCGACAAGTTGTAACAGTCATTGTCATCATAAAAATGACAAGGATTTTAAAAGCCAGATGCTAACCTGGTGACAAGGAGCTTAACAGGACTCGTGGGCTGAGAAGCCCGGGGAGGTTTTGAGTCTGCGGCAAGTGACTTGAAGGGAAATCCTGACTCCAATTAAAAAGCAAAGACAAAATCCTCTCAGTCCTTTCAATGAATCCAACTTCTCTGACCAAATTGTATTCTTTCTCTTCCCCACACCCTACCCTCTCCAGCATTTCCATAAACAATATAAGCATCAGACCAAACCCCTCGGTCAGCAAATAAAGGCAGAGAGCTAAGTAAATTTGCTTCCCAGCAATTATTTTTGTGAGGTCATGGAGTTAAGCATTAAAAGCGTACTACTGCAAACGGAGGTATTCAGTAACTGTATGATTTGTGCTGCGAAACTGACAAAAGCACCCGACTCTCCTACTTTCATACCCACAGAAATCATTGACCACGGGGGTCTTTGTTCCCTAAATTCATCTAAGAGGAATCTTTCACATGAACGCCCCTGCATTCCTGTTAATCCCTCCTGCACTCTGCTTCCCAAAGAAAACCCATTTGGTCATTTGGTCTGAGTCTCCACCTGCAAATTATCAGGATAATTATGATTTGGGGAAAAAAAAAAAGAAAATAGAAACAAGCAAGAAAAAAGGGGAAAAAAAAAAATCCACCAAGATGTTTATTATCCAGAGCAGAGATGAGCCAAGTTTTTCTGTAAAGGGACAGAGAGTGAATGTTTGTAGCTTTGCAACTTTTACAGTTTCTGCATGAGACTGCCAACCTATGTATGTGAAATGAAAACAGCCACAGACATTACTCAATTATATGATAGAGTCAGCCGGGTTCCAATAAAACTTAGGTACGCCAAAATTGGAATCTCTATAATTCTTACATGTCGTGAAAGTAGTAGTATTTTGGTTGTTTATCGACCATCTCAAAATGTAAAAAGCATTCTCACCTCATGGACGGATTTGGTCCGGGGACTATAGTTTACAGACCCTTGATCTAGAACAATCTGGCCTTGGAAAACGCTTCTGGTCTGAATGATGTGAATTGGATTTGATGGGTCTTGCTACTTTCACAGGCAAATGTATACATTTGACAATACAGCTGGACAATGATTTCTGGATTTTAATGTCGTATTCAAAGATGTAGTGAGGAATTCCAGGAATTTAAGCCAGGAAGCTAGACTTCATGCCACATACACCCAAAAGTGCTCACCAGGCTTTTAATTACAAATTAAGCCACCCAAATCCTAGCACACTTAGCATTCTGGTCAAACGGAAAACTGTCACCCAAGAGCCTTCCTGTCAACCGTGTGTCTCAGCTTCAGCACTACAGGCATGGGGGCAGGTGATCCTCACTGAGGGGCCACTCCCTGCACTGCAGGTTGCTAGCAACATCCCTGGCTGCTACCCCAGGCTGCATCCCTGCATCCCTGGCTGCAACGCTAGTTGCATCTCCCAAGTCGTGACCCCCCAAAATGTCTCCAGATACTGCCAGACACCTCCGGGGGGACAGTCAGCCTCAGTGGAGAATCACTGATCTAAATCAGCTCTGCCAGCAGAACTTTCTCTGATGATGGAATTATTCTCTGTCTGGACTGTCTCCTAACTGTGAGACAGTTGTCGGTGCTGAGAACTTAAAATTTGCTAGTGTGCCTGAAGAGCTGAGTTTTTAAATGTATTTAAGTTTAATCACTTTCAAGTTAAATTTAAGTAGCTGTGTGTGGCTGTTAGCTACTGTATTAGATGTTCTATTGTAACTCTGACCATCCCTCCCCAACCCCAGTATAGAACAGGAGCTCAGACACTGACTATCATTCCCTTACTCAGTCAGTACGTATTTATTGAGCATCTGCTACGTGTCTGGCACTGTGCTAAGGATACAAGATGAACAAGAAGAATGCAGTCCCTGTCTCGATGGATATTTCAGTCTAGTGATGAGGAGGGAGAAAATATAACTTTACACAGAGTAATTGAAACTTATGATCAGGGCTCTCTGCAATAGAAAAGCAGGTTGGGGGAGGTTGTCTTTTAGATCACATGTTCTAGAGATAGCTCTCCAAGTGATATTTAAATTAAAATTGCCGGGATTTCCCCAACAGTCCTGTGGTTAAGACAAGAGAGTCCAATGCAGGAGGCACGAGTTCGATCCCTGGTCGGGGAACTATAGAACCCACAAGCTGTGCAGCCAAATTAATAAATAAATACAGTTTTTAAAAACTTAAAATTGCGATGTGATTTGCTTGACATGGTGCACAATGGAATGGAACAAAGGCTTGACGATTTTTAGCTGCTTTTCTTAAGAGCCAGCATTTCTTGAACTTCTATGACATTTCCTCCTTGCTGGGAACTCTTCTAAGCCTCACAACGTTATACCTATTATCGCATTTTATAAATGAGGAAAACTGAGGCATGCTAACTTGTTCAACAGTGCATATCTAGGATGTGACAGAGTTAGGGTTAGAACCCAAGCAGCCAGAGGGTATCTGGGCCTGCTGTTATATGAACCGTAGCAACTCATGTGGATCTTCCAGAGCACCCTGGGACCAAAATACACCAGTGTCAGTTTTTGAAGAGTCAGGCCTTACAAACTAGAGGTAGAGAAATAATAACAAGACGTGCTTTCCTGCTCTGAGGGAGATGGACTTCCACATTCTTCATCTCTTGATTGAAATCTCCCGGCCCCTGAGAACTCGAGGTAATAAATTGTAGCTCGTCTTGGCTGTGTGAAATCTCTTGTTTCCGGGTGCTAGGAAAAACACTGCCAATGCTTCATAATTTCTGGTGAAATATGAGGCAGAGTCAGCTAGGAGTCTCTCAGCTGCACATACGTGAGAAATTTCAGCTCACACGTCTCCAGTACCAGCCCTGAAAGCTTGACCATCAGAGTGAGGCTCTTACGACGACATCCCCACCACGGCAGTCCGCATCACTGCAGAGGCGCGTGTTCTAGCCTCCCAGCTGAAGTGTGTCTGTAACCCCACATCAACACTCTGGGTTCTTGCTCAGTCTCTTGCAGACAGGCGCCGAGCTGGCCCTGGGTTCAGCTCTCTCGCTGTAAACACTGTCTTTTCTCTGTCCATTTCGTGCCATATTTCCCACATCCTTGTGCTTTGTGCTGATTTCATTGTTTAAAATGGTCCCTAAGCACAGGGCTCAAGTTCTGGCGACAGTTCCTGAATTCAGGAGGCTATGTGTGCCTTAGAGGGAAATACACGCTAGATAAGCTTCCCGCCAGATCAGTCCCCATTTGCAGTCACTCCCCTTCTGCCCCTCCTTCCAGCCCCGGCAACCGCTAATCTAATTCTGTCTCTGTGGATCGTGGAAGTGAAGTCATACAGAACCTCGGCCTTTGTGTCTGGCTCCTTTCACTTAGCAAAACATTTTCAAGGCCCATCCATGTTGTGGCACGAATCAGTACTTCATACCTTTTTGTTTGTTTTTATCAGCTTCTTCTTTGTTGTTGTTGTTAATTTATCCTCGAAACAATTTTTAAGTGTATGTTATGCTGTTGCTAACTATAGACCCATCCTTGCACAGCTGATCTCGAAATTTTTTTCATTTTGTTAGCTGAAACTCTAAACCGATTGAATAGCTTCTCCAGGTTTTCCCCTGCTCCCAGCTCCTGGTAACCCTCACCCTGATGACCATCCTTTTGCCCTTTATTTCTATGGGTTTGATTATATACTTTACATAAATGGGATTGTGTAGTAATTGTCTTTTATGATTAATTTATTTCGCTTAGCATAATGTTCTCTAGTTTCATCCACATTGTAGCATATGACAAGATTTTCCTTTTTTAAGACTGAATAATATTCCACTGTATTATATATGTACACCACATTTTATTCATCCATTCATCTGTTCATGGACATTTAGGCTGACTTCACATCTTAGCTATTGTGAATAATATGACAATGAACATGGGTGTACAAGTGTCTCTTTTAGATCCTGTTTTCAACTCTTTAGGATATACCCAGAAGTGGGATAACTCGGTCATATGGTAGTTCTATTTTTAATTTTTTGAGGAACCTCTATACTGTTTTCCTTAGTGGCACCATTTTACAACCACACCAACAGTGTGTGAGGGTTTCAATTTCTGCACATTCTTTTCAACACTTGTTACTTTTTTCAATATGGTTTCCATCCTAATGAGTGTGAAGTATATCTCCTTGTGGTTTTTTAAAATATGTTTTTATTTCAGTTGCACCGAGTCTTAGTTGCAGCATGCAGGATCTTTAGTGGCGGCATATGGGCTCTAGTGCCCGGATCAGGGATAGAACCTGGGCCCCCTGCGCTGGGAGTGTAGAGTCTTAGCCCCTGGACCACCAGGGAAGTCCCTCCTTGTGCTTTTGATTTGCATTTTCCTGATGATTGTTCAGCAGCTTTTCATACGCTTGTTGACCATTTGTATATCTTCTTTGGAGAAATGTCTATTCAAGTCCTTTGCCCATTTTTTAATGGTTGGTGTTGTTACTGAGTTGTAGGGTTCTTTATATATTCTGGATGTTAACCCTTTTCCAATATTTGGTTTGCAAATATTTTGCTGGTTGCCTTTGCACTCTGTTGATGGTCTCCTTTGCTGTGCAGCAGATTTTAAGTTTAACGTAGTCCCATTTATCTATGTTTCGCTTTTGTTATCTGTGTTTTTGGTGTCATATCCAATAAACTTGCCCATTCCAATGTCATGAAGCTTTCCCACTATGATTTCTTCTGGGAGTTTTATAGTTTCAGGCCTTATGTTTAGATTTCTATTCTCTTTTGAGTTAACTGTTGTATTTGGAGTAAGATAAGGGTTTATCTTCATTCTTTTGTGTGTGGATATATAGTTTCCCCAGCACCGTTTGTTGAAGACAGTCCTTTCCTCATAAGGTTATCTTGGCACCCTTTTTGAAGATCATTTGACCAAATACGTGGGTTTATTTCTGGACTCTCTATTCCATTTCATTCATATTTCCTTTTTATGACTGAATAATATTCCATCACATGGATATTTATCAGTAAGTAGATATTTGGATTCTCCCACTTTTTGGCTATTATGAATAATGCTGCTATAAATATTTGTGTACAAGTTTTTGTATAAGCATGTTTTCAGTTCTCTTGACACACACCTAAAAGTAAAATTTCTAGATCAATGGAAATTCTATGTCAAATATTTTGAGAAAGTGCTGAACAGCTTTCCGAAGTGACAGCACCATTTACGTCCCCACCAGCAATGTACGAGCATCCCAATGTCTCTGTGTCCTTGTCAACATTTTCACCATCCATTGTTTAAGTTGTAGCTACCCTAGAGGGTGCGAAATAGTATCTCATTGTAATTTTGGCTTGCACTTCCCTGATGGCTAATGATGTTGAGTATCTTTTTATAAGCTTATTGACCATATATCTTCTTTGAAGAAATGTATATTCCATCTTTTTGCCCATTTTTCATTGGGTTATTTGTCTTAAAAATAATAAAATTATTAAGTTGCAAGAGTTCTTTATATATTCCACATATTTGTCCCTTATTAGATATATGATTTGCAAATATTTTATGGCAAAGAGTTAATCAGGCAGTAAAATGATCAGACTAGTGGTTTACAAAGATATCTTGTACCGGCTAATCCGTCCTTAGCTGTTGACCAAGAGATGGAGTTGATAACGGTACCCCATGGATTTCTTTGTATGTTCAACTCATCAACCAGGAATGGTGTGATTTTATTAGTGGTGGCTAGAATAGTGATTTTATCTGTGCATCAGTCACCATGTATTTGACACTATGTTGAGCATTTTACATGTTTTAGTCCTTCTGTAATTATTCTCATCCATCCCATTTTGTAGGTGCAGAGACCAAGGAGAATCTACGTCCCTTCCCTAGGGTCACACAGCTAGTAAGTGATGGTGCTCAGATTTGAGCCCAGGCTTCTGGATCCCACATCTGAGTATTTAATCACAGCACCAATGAGACTCAGGGACAGTTGGGGATCTTTCTTCTCATCTGAAATCTCTTTCCTACTTTGTAACTTAAGGTAGGCTCTCAGACTCATCATTCTAAAACTGGGTTATTTAATTAGGTAATTCACAGTGCCTTTTTCTTCTCAAAAGTCTGTGATGCCTTGGCCACACCTCCCTGAACCAGGCCTCAGTCGTGTCTGACTCTTTGCGACCCCATGGACTGTAGCCCACCAGGCTTCTCTGTCCATGGGATTCTCCAGGCAAGAATACTGGAGTGCGTAGCCATTCCCTTCTCCAGGGGATCTTCCCGACCCAGGGTTGAACCCCAGTTTCCTGCATTGCAGGCAAATTCTTTACTGTGTGAGCCACCTGGGAAGTCCTCTGCGCCACCAGCAAAGCCCCATCACCTAAGTGTAGGCTGCAATGAAAATAGATCTTAGTAATATGACAGCCATTGGTATAGTTATTGGTCTCACTTTACTGGTAGAAATATTTGGGAGGGAGAGTTTCCTGGTTGTCCAGCGGTTAGGACTCCATGCTTTCAGGCCAAGGGCATGGGTTCAGTCCCTGGTCTGAGCATTAAGATCCTGCAAGCTGAATGACGCAGCAAGAGAAAAACAATTCCAGCCCAGTGGCAGAGCGTGATGGGGCGGTCCCACACCACGCGGCTGCAAAGTGTCACCAAGGTTTCCACTGTAGCCTTCCAGCACCAAGTGTTGTAGGGTTTTTCCTCCCATAATACTTCTGTAGGGATATTATTTCCCTAGAGGGCCAAGGGAGCAAATATATAGATTTCACGTATGAATTAATTGGGCCACCCTAGTGGCTCAGACGGTGCCAATGCAGGAGACCTGAGTTCAATCCCTGGGTGGGGAAGATCCCCTAGAAAAGGGAATGGCTACCCACACACCAATATTCTTGCCTGAAAAGTTCCATGGAAGAGGAGTCTGATGGGCTATAGTCCATGGGGTATTCAGTCAGGTTCTGGAAACACCATAAAATCCTGCATGACAAAATAAGTCACACACTTTATATTTCATTCAAGTGAAATGTAGATATATGTTTCCAAATTAAATATTCATTGTAGTCCATCGAAAGGAACTATGAAAATCAAATATGGATTGTGTGAAGTGCTGATATTACAATTTAATAACTATGAAAAAAATTCAATTATGAGATTTTTAAATTGAGCTATCACTGACATATAACACTGTATAAGTTTAAGGTGTACAACGTGCTGATTTGATACATTTATATACTGTAATATGATTACCATCACAGTCTTCACTAATATCTCTATCACATCACATACTCATCTTTTTTGTGTGTGATGAGAAACATTTCACATCTAGTATCTTGGCACTTTTTTGGTTTTTTGGTTTTGTTCTGTGCAGCACGTGGGTTTTGTTCTGTGGACGGCCGCTCTTTTGTGCATTGCAGTTTTAACAGTGTAAAGTTAGGAAGGGTCAATATACATGGTGGAATACAGGTTTTTCCTTAAAGTATATATATATATATATATATATATTTCCAAATGAGAAGGATATGAAGGGTTAAATCATTTGTTTAATTCAGCTTGCGGCTGAAGCAGCTTGGGCGTGTGAATTGTCGGAAGCGCCCCAGAACTAAAGATGCGCCCTCGGAAGCTCCGTCAGGAAGGGGTGGTGTCGAGGGTCATAAATTGCCCTGTGGCTTTTCAGGAGTTTATGCTCCCAGGCCTCTTGCACAATAGACTACAGGATGACTCTTAACACCTCAGTAAGGTTGGTTTTTTACCAAATGCTAATAATAAAAAGGGGCCCTAAAAGCCTGGCTCATTTTTATTCAGAATCCTCTCCTCTGAAATATAGCAAGATGTCATAAAGTGGGAATACAATGGAGCGCTCACATCTCGGGTAGACTCATTAAAATGCTCTTGTTGACAGGAATCCGGGGAAGTCAAGGCTGGGCTCTGGGTGGGAAACTGTCTTACCCTCTGGGCCACGGCGCCTTCAGTCTGCGGAGAACGGCAAGGCCAGTGGGGCCGTAATCCCTTTAAGACTTCGTCTCCTACTGTGAAGTATCGTCTCCAACTTTTTCTTTCTGATCACAGCAGGGCTTTGCCAATGGGGCCTTTACTTCAGCTGTCCCCAGAGTTCTTTTATTTATTATATGGTCCGTGGTACCTATTAGGGCCAAAACTAATTAAAAAAAAAAAAAAAAAAACTCAGTGCTACAAAGAGTGTTGTATGCATAAATTCCGGGACAATGAGAAAAGTGTCTAAGCCCTGGAGGTTGTTCTTATGTCCAGAGACTCTGGTGTGACACAGGGCGGTAGAACTGGAGATGGACTCCACTGCCATCCAGCTGTGTGACCCTGGCCTGGGACCTCTTCTCCCTGCACGCTGGCTCCTGCTCAGTAACCTAAGACTGGAGGTGGCGATGCCTGCCTCTGAGACAGGTTCTGAGGAGTGGAGGAACCAGATGGTGCTGGCAACATGCTTGGCGTGAAGCCTGGCAGACAGAAAGCCCTCGATGAATGGTACTTCGTATTCATCCATTCATCATGCAACAGGTAGTTCCTGGGCACCCTTGTTTGTGCCTAGCACTGTCGCAGCATCAGACAAACACAAAGTCTGTCCCCTCCTAAGCTGACCTTTGATCGTTCTCCGAGGTACAGGAAGGGGAGGACAAGAAGGAGATAATAGCTACTGTGCCCCTGGTGAGGCCTAAGACTCTAGGTGAATCCCTCAAGCTCTGGGGCAATAAGGCCCCTTGGGAACCAGGGACCTTTTCTTAGTTCATATTTTATTTTCTGGCTGTGCTGGGTGTTTGTTGCTGGGTGGGTTCTCTCTAGTCGGGGTAAACAGGGGCTGCTCTCTGGTTCTCAGGCTTCTCATCGTTGGGGATTCTCTTGTTGCAGAGCATGGGCTCCGGGGTGTGTGGGCTTCAGTACTTGTGGCCCCCGGGCTTGGTTGCTCTGTGGCATGTGGGATCTTCCCCAACCGGGGATCACACCCGTGTCCCCTGCACTGGCAGGTGAATTCTTAACCACTCAACCACCAGGGGAGCCCCGCAGTGGATAATTCTTAACTGGGGGAGAAGGGGGCCGCCTTGTGCATTGTCGGACATTTAGGAAAGGCCCTGGTCTCTACCTACCAGACACCAGTAGTGCACCTCACCCACCCCCCCCGCCAAGTTGTGACAACCACAAGTGTCTCCAGACATCGCCACATGTCCCCTGGGGACAACATCGCTTCAGTTTCCTCAACCCTGAGCTGGAAGAACAATCTTATCTGTTCCACAGGTAGTGGAGATGTGGGAAAGGAATGAAATCAAGCCCAGCCTGGCACCTCGTAAGCCTCAGACTTGCCCGTTAGTCGCAGGTGCTCTGGGCTCCGATATGTGCAGAATGTGGCGGGAATCCTCTGCTCCTGCTGTCTCGGGGGTGCCCTGGTGGCAAGACGAGTAGGATGGGGTCCACGCCGCCACGGCCAGGGCCCATCTGTGAGTGATTTACTGATCTTTGGAACTTGGCCTTTGCCGATGAAAAGGTCCAGACAGTCACAGAGGATTAGACTTGACTTTTGAACACGCAAACGCGGTTCAGCCGCAAGTCTGACCCTCTGGGGGCCTGCTCCTCCCCTCCCGGTTCATGAGGACGGTGTGCTTGCTTCCAGATCCTTGTTGGTGGAAAGTTTCTAGAAAGCCCAGAGGTCCCCATTTGTACATATGTGCGTGCTGAGTCGCTTCAGTCATGTCTGACTCTTCGTGACCCCGTGGACTCTAGCCTGCCAGATTCCTCCATCCGTGGGACTCTCCAGGCAAGAATAGTGGAGTGGGTTGCCATTTCCTTCTCCAGGGGATCTTTGCAACCCAGGGATCGAACCCCTGTGTCCTGCTGCTACTTCTGCATTGCAGGCAGATTCTTTTCTACAGAGCCACCAGGGAAGCCCTCTCCATTTGTGCAGGAGGCCAATTAAGAAAAAGAAGGAACAATAAATAGATCAGTTCAGAGCATGAGCTGTGGAGGTATGGATACTGTTTCAGTGTGACCTTGGACAAGTCACTTCCGCTTTCTGAGCCCCCGTTTCTTCACCTGTCACTTGAGAATCACAATAATAATACTACCACCCCCAGTTGGTTATGAGGATTAAAGGAGAAAAAGCAAATAAACAGCCCTCATCGCCTGATCCCCAGGAGAACCCACTAAATGGTAGCTCAATATGAAACAAAAAAATTCTGTTGCTGGGCTGAGCCCAGGCTTGTTGTCAAGGTACAGAGAAAGTAGGATGACCACGTCACCCGGATCTGCCTGTGACTTCCCCGAATTTACTCCTGGGAATTCTGCAGTACCTGGCAAGCTAGGGACAGTTGACCACCCTGAGAAATGACTTCAAAAGTGATTTTCTGGTTCAGGGTCCTGGACAGAGGGCCCAGCAAGGTGAAACGGGGACTTGCAGGCAGTTTGGGAAAGGTGATGAGCCCCTCACCACGTGGGCTCCTCCGAGAGGGAATATGCTTTGTGAGTTTCAAGGAGAGGTTTACGAGCACTCTTCTTGAAGGTTTAATGGTCCCGAGTGATTTATCTTATCTGGAGAGTCATTGCTATAGGAGAAACCTGCTCCTCCGAGCTTCTGCTTTCCTTTACCATCAAACCTTTCATCTTCTCGGAGAGTCGTCTCCATCCTCCATAAATAACCTTATTACGGCCACACAAAGGCAGGGCCCGGCCGCCTGCAAGACGGAACTTCTCAAATCGTGGTTTCATAAACCAGTCTGGCCAGAACATGGGACGACTTCATAGGATCCACCGGGATGTTTTAAATGAGCGGGAGGATGCGGGGGGACTAGGGTGGCAGGTCCATGGGATAAACCGCGGAATCGCACGTGACCAGCTCTCAGAAGTGGGGCCTTAAGGAGAAGCTATCCGCCCCTCGGATGTCTCTGAGTAATAAGACACAAGGATGCCTTTCCACAGTGGGAATCCTGTCAAGTGTGGTCAACAAAAAGGTTTACAGATCGTTCTGCCTTTAACCGGTGCTGTCCAGTAGAGCTTCCCGCACCGAGGGAAACACATCGATACGGTAGCCACTAACCAAAATAATTCTTGGGCCTTGGAAATGGTACTCAAGTGACTGAGAAACTAAATTCCTGACATTATTCTAGCTTAATTAATTTACTCTTAAAGAGCCGTATGTAGCTGGTGGTTTACCATATTGGGCAAGGCGGTTTTCAGGGGATAAACAACAAACAATATCACCTCGAAGGCTGTGCTTATTATTCCCTTTTCAGATCCCAAAAGCATGGAGGGGATTTCAGCAGCCCTCTCAGAGCAGTGGTCCTATGCTTTTGTACTGTTATATCTGCTGGTCATGTCCGCGTTACACACCAGCTCGGGGCTAGGTAGGAAGCAGGTACTGAAGCTTTGCTTTTCATTCCTGTGATGGTCAACAGAAAATCTGGACACTTAGAATAAATTAAACCCTAGAAAAATGTTTGCTAAAATGCTATTAAAATGTTAAATTACAGAATGAATGCATCTTGTATTCAAGATGGAAGAAAATACCCAGACAATTTAAAAAGAGGATAGAATGAAAACTGAACCAAACACATACCACCCCGCCTTTCCCCATCCTTGCCACCACCCCTCAGTGCAGAGGCCCCTCTCCTCACCGTCACTCTGGGTGAATTATTTCAGTCTTTTTTCTATAGATTTTTAAAGGGATGTTTGTTTATGAAAAATAATTTCTATATTTTTTCAATACCTGTATCGATGATGCATGCTGATCTATATCTTGCTTAATTTTTATTTTAATTTTAATAAGAAGTAGATGAAAACATTTCTGTTACAAACATAAATATTAAAAAATGTCAAAACTATACAAGAAAACAACCCAGGAAGTTGGTGTCACAGCCCGCCTTTTTCACTCTCTTCCTAAAGAGAATCAGTACCATTGTGTGCAGCCTTACAGATTTTCCTGTACGTTGACAGCTGTTATAAAAATATACTGCTTTATTTTTGTGTTCAAAAATACGTAAACTGGATCAAACTGTACATATTTTCCCCTAACTTTCCCTTCTCACCTGAAAACACTGCCACTGTTAGCACTTGGAGTGTCCCTCATTATCTTCACCCGCTTCATAGATTTCCTGAATGTGAATGAAGCAGTTTGTTTGGCTCTATCTATCCATAATGGAGAGTTAGCTGGTTTCCAGTTCATCATTAGTAGCACAGTGCTGCAATACGTACTTGACACCTGCCGTGCTGGGTCCTTGTGGGAATAGTGCTTCTGGATATACACCCGGGAGAAGGGTTGCTGGGGAAAATGGGAGCCGCATCTAAACTGTCTTCTGTACTGAACTGAATATTGTGCCCCGAAAATTCTTTTCCTCCCCAGAACCTCAGAAGTTGACCTTGTTTGGTATTTCCATGAGTCGTGGAAGATGTAATTAATTAAGATGAGGTCATACTAAAAGTGGGGCTTCCCAGGTGGCTCAGTGGTAAAGAATCCACCTGCCAATGCAGGAGACATGGGTCAGGAAGGTCCTCTGGAGAAGGAAATAGCAACCCACTCCCGTATTCTTGCCTGGGAAATCCCATGGGCAGAGGAGCCTGGCGGGCTGCAGTCCTTGGGGGTCACAAAGAGCTGGACAAGACTGAGTGACTGAGCGCGTGTGCGCGCGCACGCGCACGCGTGCGCACACACACACACACACACACACACACACACACACACAGTAGGTTGGCCGTTAACCTAGATTTGGTGTCCTTAGAAGAAGAAGAAAGGAAACAGGAACAGAGACTCAAGGAAGAGGCCGTGTGAGGACAGAGGCAGAGATCAGCATGATGCAGCTGCAAGCCTCGCAGCAGCCAAGGTCGCCAGGAGTCACCAGAAGCTCCTAGAGCCTTCAGAGAGGGCCCGGCCCCGCTGACACAGTGGTTGCAGACGTCTTGCCTCCAGAACTGTGAGAAAATCGTCTCTGTTTTAGACCACCAAATTTGTGGTTATTTATCAAGGCAGCCCTAGGAAATTGATATACCCTTAAAACAGTGACACTTCCACTAACCAGCACGTAAGTGTTCTTGATGGCCCTTAAGTCCACACCCTCAGCAGCACTGAGTGTTATCCTCTTTTTATTTATTTATTTGGCTACACTGGGTCTTAGTTGCAGCATGTGGGATCTAGTTCCCTGACCAGGGGTGGAAGGCTGCGTGCTGAAGAATTGATGCTTTCAAACTGTGGTACTGGAGAAGACTCGTGAGAGTCCCTTGGACTGCAAGGAGATCAAACCAATCAATACTAAAGGAAATCAATTCTCAATATTCATTGGAAGGACTGATGCTGAAGCTGAAGCTCAAGCTCCAACACTGTGGCCACCTAATGCAAAGAGCCGACTCATTGAAAAAGACCCTGATGCTGTGAAAGGTTGAAGGCAGGAGGAAAAGGGAGCAGCAGAGAATGAGATGATTGGATAACATCAGTGACTCAATGGACATGAACTTGAGCAAACTCTGGGAGATAGTGGAGGACAGAGGAACCTGATGTGCTGCGGTCCATGGGATTGCAAAGAGATGGGCACGACTTAGCAGCTGAACAACAATAACAAAAAGCTGGAGGAAAGCAATTTGAGAAGAGTCCTTCAAATCTTTTTAACAAACGTCTTAATAATTATATACTTGGAACTATTTCAAATGTTCAGAGTAATGCAAATAAATAATAGAACAAATAGACCTGTTACTCCATCCCTATTTAATTAACACTAATACCTACAAGTCCCCATGATTCTTTATCAGCACTCACAGAATATAAAAAGCCCTGAAAACCAACAACTGATGTGAGGCTATCTATTATCCTAACATTTCACCTCATTTGTAATACAGACATTTCATTGCCAATATAGCACTGTGTTTGATTACAGGGGCTGCCCCAGGTTCCACTGGGAATATTGTGGATCTCTATCAAATTAGTTTCAAGTATCTTTTCATACAATTTCTATTTTGTTCAGTTGCTCAGTCATGTCCAACTCTTTGCAACCCCATGGACTGCAGCACACGAGGCTTCCCTGTCCTTCAACATCTCCCAGAGCTTGCTCAAACTCATGTGCATTGAGTTGGTGATGCCATCCAACCGTCTCATCCTCTGTCACCCCCTTCTCCTTCCGCCTTCAATCTTTCCCAGCATCGGGGTCTTTTCTAATGAGTCAATTTCTATACAATTTTAAAATCATAACAGGTAGAGTTATTCTCCCACCCACCTTTCATGAGCTCATTTCCCTCTGTCCTTCCCTAAGGGAAACCTTCACCTGGAATTGGAGTTTCTCTTTTTCCTGGATGTTTTGATAATTTTACCTAAATAGTTATGGAGGGTTTCCCAGGGGGCACTAGTGGTAAAGAATCTGCCTGCCAATGCAGGAGACAAGAGTTTGATCCCTGGGTCGGGAAGATCCCCTGGAGGCGGGCATGACAACCCACTCCAGTATTCTTGTCTGGGAATCCCATGGACAGAAGAGCCTGGTGGTCTACAGTCCATGGGGTCGCAAAAGAATTAGACATGACTTAGCGACTAAACAATAATAATACTTATGGAAAGAAATGATATCATTTTGTGTTCTTCAGTATAAAAATAAAGCGCACTTCATCCAGTTGCAATTTTATCATTCATACCATGTTCTCTGTCTAAGATGTTAGAAATCAATAACAAAAAGATGACTACAGAAACCACACACATTTGGAGCATTTAAAACGCATTCTGGACTTCCCTGGTGGTATTCAATTAGAGGAACATACCAGAGTTTGTTTATCCATTCTCCTGGAGATGGACTTCTGGGCTGTTTCCATTTGAGATCTATTGAGAATAAAGCTATTATGAACATTCTTATATAGTGTTTGTACAGACATAGGTTTTCATTACCTAGAAATGAAATCGCTGGTTAGAGAACATCCAAAAAGTTCTCCACAGTATTTATCCCACGGTTCACCACCCCCAGCAATCTGTGAGGTTTTCAGATGCTACACATACAGTCCAGTATTGGGTGTGGGCACTCCTTTCTTTAAAACTTATTTGTTTTTAATTGAAAGATAATTGCTTTACAAGCCTGTATTGGTCTCTTCCGTACAACATGGATCAGCCGTAGGTATACATCTGTCCCCGCCCCCTTGGACCTCCCTCCCAATTCCCACCCCATCCCGCGCCTCCAGCTTGTCACAGGGCCCCCGTTTGACTTCCCCGAGTCACACAGCGGATCCCCACCGGCTGTCTGTGTCACACATGGTGGCGTATGTGCTCCCATGCTACGCTCCCCGTTCGTCCACTCTGCTTCCCCCGCCCCGTCCCTGCCCGGGTCTGTCAGTCTGCTCTCTATGTCTGCATCTCCGTTGCTGCGCTGCCAATAGGATCATCAGTACCATCTTTCTAGATTCCATACATATGCCTTAATATACGACATTTGTTAGACTCAGGTTCATCCACCTCATTAACACTGACTCAAACGCGTTCCTTGTGGTCAGTCTTTTTATTTTATCCATTCTCCTGGGTCTGTACTGATAGCTCATTGTGATTTAATTTGCATTTCTCCAGTGACTAAATGATGCTGAGCATTTTTTCAGGCCGAGTTTCCTTTTTAATAGATTTTACTCTGACTGCTGGTAGAGACCAGCCTGGAAAGGTTCAGAAGAGGAAGTGGATCCACTTAGAAGTGGATCTTAGAAGGGATCTCTTAGAAGGCTAGCTGCACAAGTGGTGAGGAGGGATTAGAATGGGGAGATACACATATATGGGCTTCCCTAGTGACTCAGAAGGTAAAGAATCCACCTGCAATGCAGGAGATGTGGGTTCAGTCTCTGGGTCAGGGAAAGCCCCTGGAGAAGGCAATGGCAACCCACTCCAGTATTCTTGCCTGGGAAGTCCCATGGACAGTGGAGCCTGGTGGGCTACAGTCCACGGAGTCATAAAGAGTCGAACACGACTGAGTGACAAACGCACACACACACTCAGTAAAATATATATTTTACCTCTCAACTTGTGGGATCTCTGTTTCCAGACCGGAGACTGAACCCAGGCCACGACAGTGAAAGCCCAGAATCCTAGCCACTAGCCACCAGGGAAGTCCCCGGATGCGGATATATTTTGAGATACAGCCAGCAGGAGTCCTTAGCAGATTAGATAGGAGTTGCAAGACAAAGAATCTAGAAAGATGTTAAGCTTTTGCCCTGAAACAAGGGGTGATTGGTGATGTCCATCACTGTGGCGGAGACTAGTGAGGAGGAGCAGGTCTGGAGGGAACAGGTCACTTGACTCTTGCGAGACGAAATGTCCATTAGGCGTTCATGGTGATGTTTGAGGAGAAAGATAAGTCAATTTGGAACTCAAGGAAATGGTTACAACTGGATTCATCTGCCTGTTTAAACCCCTGTGTGTGTGTGTGTGTGTGTGTGTGTGTGTGTGTGCGCGCGCGCGCGCACGCGTGCACGAGTGCTCAATCGCTCAGGCGTGTCTGACTCTTTGCGACCCCATGGACTGTAACCCGCCAGGCTTCTCGGTCCATGGGATTTTTCAGCCACGCATACTGGAGTGGATTGCCATTTCCTTCTCCAGGGGATCTTCCCAGCTCTGGGATTGAACCCGAGTCTCCTATGTCTCTTGCTTTGCAGGCAGATCCTTTACCTGCTGAGCCATCGGGGATGCCCCCTTTAAGGGGCATCTAAGGTCACTAGGCAGTGGGTGTCAACTTTGGCTGCACTTTTGAAATCAACTGGGGACCTTCAAAAATACTGACGCCTGGGCCCCACCCCTGGGATTCTGATGTGATATGTCTGGGGGTGAGGCTCAGGCATAAGGATTTTTAAAAGTATCCTGAGTCATTTGAAAGTGCAGAGGTTGAACACCGCTGATGGGAACAATGCAGCGTTATAGAGCAAGTCTCTAGGCTTTCATCCTGTGTAACTGAAACTTCATGTCATTGACCAGCAGCTCCCCATCCAGCCCCTCTCCTCAGCCTCTGGCAGCTACCATTCTATGTCCTGTTTCTATGAGTTTCACTGCTCTGGATATAAGTGAGATCATGCAGTATTTGTCCTTTTGTTGCTGGCTTTATGTCACTTAGCATTATGTCCTCAGGGTTCATTCATGGGATACTTTATGCCAGGCTTTCCTTCCTTTTCAAGGCTGAATAACATTCCCTTGTACGTGGTTATCACCGTTTCTGTAGTCATTCCTCCCTTGATGGACGTTTCAGTTGCTTCCACATCCTATTTGTTTCTTTGGTTGGTTAATTTCTTCGCCACACCACGGCATATGGGATCTTAGTTCTCAGACCAGGAATCAAACCCATGCCCCACTGCAGTGGAAGCATGGACTCTTAACCACCAGGCCATCAGGGAAGTCCCTACACCTTGATTACTGGGAATAATCCTGCAATGAACCTGGGAATGCAGATCTTTTCAAGATCCTGGTTTTAATTCGTTTGGATAAATGCCTGGAAGTCAGATTGCTAGATCTAATTTTGGTTTAAAGTTTGGTTTAACTTTTGAGGAACTTTCATGCACCCTAGTTTTCATTCCTGGAGTTTTCAGGTTCATGAACCCAAGAATTAGCACAGAGAGGTAGGATAAAAGGCAGGTGCTGGATTCTGAAGTCCGACTGCCTGGATTCAAATCCACCATGTGACTTTGGGCAAACTTTTTAACCTCTGTGAACCTCAGTTTTCTCATCTGCACGATCAAAATTTATCTATTAAGGAAATACTTACTGAGCACTATAGTGTGTCTAATGCAGGGGATGGTGACTAGTACAGAAACACTGTGGCCCTCGTGATGCTTGTGTTCCATTTAGAAAGATAAGTAGATTAAAAACTTACTTCCTAGTAAAATACATGGCAACTTTTATAGGGATCAATGCTAATGAAAAAAGCTTAAAGCAGGAAGGAGTTACAGAAAGCATAGCTTTGTGCCCACTCAGTCATGTCCAACTCTTTGTGATCCCATGAACTGTAGCCCGCCAGGCTCCTCTGTCCTTGGAATTTTCCAGACAAGAATACTCCAGTGGGTTGCCACTTCCTTCTCCAGGGGATCTTCTGGGACCAGGAATTGAACCTGCGTCTCCTGCATCTCCCGAATTGGCAGGCAGATTCCTTACCACTGAGCCACGGGGAGGCCCTTGAAATGCTTCCTTGCCATCATCAAATTGTCACCAGGAGGGAAATTTAAGAGTCGGTTTCTCCAGAGACTCACTGCAGCCCCCAGCCCTGCTCTTCAGCCCTCGGAAAAGAAACCTGGAATCCTTTTTAGGAGAGCTCTCCTTTACAGATCTTGTTAATCTAAGGAGTTCTGTTTTCTCTATAAATAAGGCAACAGTCCCCAGCGTGGCCTGGGGGGTATCTTCTCACTGCGTATGGTATCTGGTGCAGGGTGGAGGTGAGGGAGTTTGTGGAAGGAAGCAGGGGAAAGATATGGGAGAAACCCAGATGAAAACCCATACTTTTGAAGGATGTGAGAGCCTGTCACCCTTGAACCCAAATTACGCTGTTTGTTTGTGTGCTGGGGGCCTTTGGCAGAAGCCGTAGCGCGGCACTGTTAGCGACGGTGTTGATCAAGCCCTGTCCGTCCCCTGCACTCTGAGCCATCAGGAGTCTCGGGAGACGAGTGGGTATCACATATCGTCCTAAACAACCCCCAGAGCTGGGACGGAAGTTAAACAGTTTCCCAGGTTTCCTTTCTCTGTTCCCTTCAGGATCAAATACTCCCTACAGCCAGAGGCCTAATTGTGTCTTTTCATCTAAACTGGGATCTCCACGGAGTCAGGGGTTCTGTTTTATTTGTTTTTGTAATCTCCACGATCTGGCATAGAGCACCAGGCAAGGGAGGCCTGAATGAGTGGATGATGGATGGACGGGTGGACGGATGGGGAGATGAGTATATGGAAGGAAGGAAGGAAGGTAGGAGGAAAGGGAAAGGGGGAAGTTTGGAATAAGTGGAAACATGGAAAGAAGAAAAGGGACTGAGGAAGGAGGGAGGAGAAGGAGGAACCGATAAACAGGTGGTGCGTGAGGGGATGAGTAGACGGATGCACGATAGATAATCACAGCGAACATCTTGTGAGCCCTTATTCTGTGCCAATGTCATCTTCTCCACCATTTTCAATATGTGAAAAGTAAGTTTTAGGAGAGCTGTCACAAACCCAAAATGATATAATTCTGCCTGACTCCTGAGTGAGCATACTGAACCATTATATCCTGATGTTGAATATATGGGTGGATAAATGAATGATTTGTCTGCATGCAGACTTTTCTTAAGGGCTTCCTGGGTAGCTCAGCTGGCAGAATCTGCCTACAATGCAGGAGACCCCGATCAATTGTTGGGTCAGGAGTTCCTCTGGAGAAGGAATAGGCCACCCACTCCAGTGTTCTTGGGCTTCCCTGATGGCTCAGACAGTAAAGAATCCACCTGAAATGCAGGAGACCTGGGTTTGATCCCTGGGCTGGGAAGATCCCCTGGAGGAGATCACGGTAACCCACTGTAGTAGTCTTGCCTGGAGAATCTTCATGGACAGGGGAGCCTGGAGAGCTACAGTCCATGGGGTCTCAAAGAGCCGGACACAACTGAGCGACTAAGCCCAGCACAGCACACAGCGCAGACTTTTCTTAAACGACACACAGAAACTAACCAAGAACAATACTGATGTCTTCAGCGTTACCTTTCCCAGCAACAAACCGGAAAGCTTTCCTCCCACTGCTTTGCAAACCAAACAATGGAGATTGGAACAACAGAAAAATAGTGTAGGTGTTTAAGAAGGTTCCAACTTATAAATTTGGGGACCTTTGACCATAAAAGGGTTAGAAAAACTGTGGATGGAGCAGTGGTCTGAGAGTCTAGGAAGAAACTGATTCTGCACCTGGTTGCCCCAGTTTTGACCATAGAACTTTCATGGGCTCTTTCGACCCCGCAATCCTGCGGGTCCAGTGAGTAGCTTGGACTGAATGATTGTGAATGTGAAGCCCTTTCCCCAGACTCTTCTGGTTAAGATTTACACTCACCCTTGGCCAGGACAGGACGTGGTCCCCATGTGCCAAGAGGCAGTGTCGGGCGGCGGGGTGATGAAGCCTGTGGGCTCTGAATCAGGCAGCCTGGGTGCCCAATTCTGACTCGAGGTGGCCTTTTAGACTGCTGATTTCACCTTTTAGACTGCTGATTTCACTTCTGTGCCTCAATTTCCTCTTCTGTAAAAGTAGACGTGACATACTTTACACCTTGTAGAGTGGTTGGAGAGCAATTATCACAGTGTCTCGCCACTGGGAACCTCAATTTCATGTCAGCTCTTATTGGTTGTTTTTTAAACTTTTTGTTTCTACTGTTCATTACAAAATTAAAGCTACACAGATAATTCAGCTTTATTTTAGAATAAAATTATTTCAAATACAAAGATAAAAATAAATCAAAATTTACCTTTAGTGCCCCATAGGCCATTACTCTCCCTAGAAATAACGGCTTTGTCTATTGTCCTAGAATTTCTTTTTATGTGAATTCAGTCATTCCATGTAAAGGCTTTTTGCTTGATAGTGAGTCTTGCAAGGATTTCTACAGCAGGGCCATGGACCTGCCTCAGTATGTTTCATGCTACATTGTAATTCGTGGGTTGTTTGAGTTACAATTTTTTTAGGCTTCCTCCGTGGCTCAGATGGTAAAGAAAATGCCTCCTATGTAGGAGACACGGGTTCAATCCGTGGGTCAGGAAGATCCCCTGGAGAAGGGAATGGCAACGCATTCCAGTATTTTTGCCTGGGAAATCCCCTGGACAGAGGAGCCTGGTGGGCTGCAGTCCGTGGGGTCCCAAAGAGTCGGACACGCCCGAGCGACTAACACTTGGATTACAATTTATCTAGCTGTTCTTCTCTAAGTGGACTGTCTCCTTTTCTTTAATTAATTTTCAAGTTCACCAACAATACATGAGCATATTCTCTTTGCAAAAATGCTAAAATATTACAAATCAGACTGAAGTCCCCTTTGACGACCAGCTTGCCCAAACTTCTTTTGCGCCCCTCCCGCATTAGAAACCTCAGCCACCCATTTGGAATGTAGGTTTCTAAGGCGTTTTCAAAGCACGTCCATAATTATGCATCTGTAGAGAATACATTGCATTGTTTTGTGTTTCTTGATTTTGTCTTGCAACTTGCTCTGAGTAGCTTAATAATATACGTAAAGCTTCCCAAGTCTCCATAAGCCTGTCTCTTTCTCCTTCAGTCCTGCAGAATATGACTTTCTTCTAGCTATAGTTTGGATATATCCCATGCCTTAATAGTTCCCTGTTGGTTGACATTTGGGTAGTTTCCAGTTTTTCCTCTCTCACCATTAACGCACCAGCCTACATCCCTACCCACCAGCACAGAGGACATCCATTCATCAGTGATTTGAAAGCCGTGTATGTGATACAGAGTAACCAACCAGTGAAAGCCCTGTGTTCATGGGACTTTAAACTTAGTCAATTTTTAGAATCGAGTGTATTTCTTCTCCATCAGTTTAGACAGTGCGACCCAGTGGGAAGAGAAAGGGCTGCAGAACCAAACAGTATTCATTTCATCCCAGCCTCTTGCCACCTTGAGTCAAGTTTACTTCTCCTTCAGAGTTTTGATACCCTCAGTTGCACCCCTCATAGAACTAATGGTGGAAGCTGACTTAAATGGTGTGGGGGGCCCCTTGGGAAACCCTCAACAGATACAGATTGTCACTGTTAAAATCTAGTCTATCTCCTATTTTTCAAAGATCTGAGGTATCTCGCTGAGACTGTTCGTGCTTCTGACTTTTAAGTTAACTCAAGCAACCTCTTTCTAAAGTGACAATAAAATAATAAGCAAAAAACCAAAACAAAACTGAATATTTAGATTTCCTGCCAACTACAAATCAGCATTAGGTAGTGGTACCTGGCACTCAAGAGAGAGGACACTTCCAGAGGCTAGTTCTGACAATTTGGGGTTTTCCCACTCACCCCAACCCGATAATTAATAGGAGCCAGGAAGAAGCCCCTGTATTTCTAAGTGCCGATTCCCGCCTTGCTGGCACTCCAAACATCTGAAGGAAAAACAGTTTGTTAATTGCTGTCTAGACAGTTTATTGCGGCAATAAGATCAAAACCCAGAATCCTAAGGTTTGTGGTATGAATCATGCAGACTAAACAATTGTTTTATTGCATTTACAGAGAAGTTGATTTATCACATCACTGGGTAATAAAATTCCTTCATGGTTTATCTGAAATAATTTTGCTCCTTTTACACCACTCTGATAATTCCACCTCTCTGGAGCTGTTAAACTGTGTTCTCCGTCACATCTAAAGAGCTTCTTATCCGGTACCCTGTTGTCATCAAGGGCCAGGGTTCGATCCATCTCGGGAGACTTTGTGAGGGTGGGCATCCTGAGTAGAGTCCTGTCGTAGCTGTATCTGCCCACGATGGATGAGTGGACAGTCCCTGAACCTGAAAACCGCTTGTTTGTTGGCAAAGGCCAATTTGGCATTTGGGTTTGTTTTTTTTTTTTGGCCACACTGTGCAGCCTGTGAGATTTTAGTTCTCTGACCAAGGGATTGAACCTGTGTCCCCTGCATTGGAAGCACAGAATCTTAACCACTGGACCACCAGGGAAATCCATGGCAAAGACCCATTTGATGGTTTCACCCCCTTGACTGGTTCCTGGGTGAAATGGACAGGTGCCTCTGAAGGTCTGGGCTGATGCTCCCTCTGTATCCATACCCTGATCGACTGTGGAATATGAGAGAAAGGACCAACAGTCCACCCTGCATTCATTACCCTCTCCCAGACCCCACCGCCGCCAGTGGGATGGGGCTGCCTCCGCGAAACAGAGGCTCAGGAAGGTTAAGGGGCTTCTTCCAGTTCTAAGTCCAGGGCTCTGTGACATGGGCAGCCAAGAGACTTGAGATATTAGCATCAAATAAATTGCAATATCTTTTCGAAAGGCGGTACACCCGTTTTGCTCTTCTCTTTTACATCCCTGCCCTGGAGACAGTAAAGATCCACAGTGAGGAGCAGCTGGTCTCCAAACCACTGGAATCAAGTGATAATTTTAAAAACTGAGGGACTTCCCTGGTGATCCAGTGGCTAACACTCTGTGTTTCCACTGCAGGGGGCACAGGTTTGATCCCTGGTCGGGGAACTAAGATCCCACATGCTGCACAATGTGGCCAAATACAAATAAAGAAAATTAAAAACTGATGTGGAATTTGTAGAACATAAAATGATTGTAAAGTGAACAATCCAGGGATATTTACTACCTTCACATTATTGTACAACAGGCACCTCGGTCGAGTACAAAACATTGTCATCACTTGAGAAGAAAATCTCGTGTCCATTAAGCAGTGCTCTGCGTTTCCCCCTCCCACAAAGCCTGTCAGCCGCCAATCCTTATGGATTCACCTCTTCTGGATATTTCATGTAAGGGAATCCTCTAACATGTGGCCTTTTATATCTGACTTCTTTCACTTGCCATAATGTTTTTGAGATTCATCCACGTTGTAGCATGTATCAGCACTTCATTCCTTTTTACAGCTGACTAATATTCCATCGTATTAATAGTCCTCATTCTGTTTGTCCATGCGTTATTTGATGAGCATCTGGCTTATTTACCGCTTTTGTCTGCAGTGCTGTGGTGCACATGTATTTGAGTACTAGTGCACCTAGAAACACAGCTGCTGGATGATACAGTAATTCTGTGCTTGGCCTTTCAGGAAGCCACCAAACTGATTTTCAGAGTGACTGAACCACTCCACATTGAGGGTTTCAAGTTTTTCCACAACCTTGTCAACACTTATTATTTTCCATTTTTATGTTTTTTTAAAAGACTTTTTTGCTGTGGACCATTTTTAAAGTCTTTATTGAATTTGTTATAATAGTACTTCTGTTTTACGTTTGGTCTTTTTGGCTGCAAGGCATGTGAGATCTTAGCTTCCCCTACCAGGGATCGAACCCTCACATTGACATTGAAAGGCAAAGTCTTAACCACTGTACCGCCAGGGAAGTCCCAGTGTTTTGTTTTTTGCTGACTGCTAGCCTTCTGGGTATGAAGTGGTATCCCATTGTGGTTTTGATTTCCATTTCCCTACTGACTAATGATGTTGAGCATTTTTTCATATGCTAGATGGCCATTTGTATAACATCTTTGGAAAAGTCCTTTGCCCATATTTTGATTGGGCTATTTGTTTTTTCTGCTATTGAATTGCAAGAGTTTTTTTTTTTATATATATATTTTACATCAGAGATATGATTTGCAATTATTTTTTTCCATTCAGGGAGCTGTCTTTTTCTTGATGATGTCCTTTGATGCACAGATGGTTTTAGCTTTGTTGTTGCTGTTTGGTCGATAAGTTGTGTCCGACTCTGCAATCCCATGCACGGACTGCAGCTACCAGGCTCCTCTGTTCTCCACTATCTCCCAGAATTTGCTCAAATCCAAGTCCATTGAGTCAGTGATGCCATCCAACCATCTCATCCTCTGTCGTCCCCTTCTCCTCCTGCCCTCAATCTTTCCCAGCATCAGGGTCTTTCCCAATGAGTCGGCTCTTCACATCAGGTGGCCAAAGTACTGGAACTTGAGCTTCAGCATCAGTCCTTTCAATGAACATTCCTGGTTGATTTCCTTTAGGATTGACTGATTTGATCTCCTTGCTCTCCAAGGGACTCTCAAGCGTCTTTTCCAGCACCACAGTTTGAAAGCATCAACTCTTTGGCTCTCAGCCTTCTTTATGGTCCAGCTCTCATATCCATACATGACTACTGGAAAAACCATAGCTCTGACTATACAGACCTTTGTTGGCAAAGTGATGTCTCTGCTTTTTAATATGCTGTTTAGGTTTGTCATAGCTTTTCTTCCAAGGAGCAAGTCTTTTAATTTCATGGCTGCAGCCACCATCTGCAGTGATTTTGGAGCCCAAGACCTTCATTTCGATGACGTCCAGTTTATCTATACTTTCTTTAGTTGCTCATGCTTTTTGTGTCATATGTAAGAATCCATCGGCAAATCCAAGGTCATGTTACAATTGTTGGGGTTTTATCTTCTATGTTTAGGTCACTGCTCCATTTTGAGTTAATTTTTATGTATGGTGTGAAGGAAAGGTCCATTTGTTTGGATATAGATAGCCAGTTGTCTTAGCACAAACACTAAATCTTGTGGATACCCTTCAGGTGTGATTTCCAGAAGCATCTCTAAAGCTTGAAAAAGTTGAAGAACATCTCCTCTTGTGCTCTAGGGTTCAAAATCCCTATCAAGCTACCAACAGTATTTTTCAGAGAACTAGAACAAATAATTTCACAATTTGTATGGAAATACAGAAAACCTCAAATAGCCAAAGCAATCTTGAGAAAGAATAATGAAACTGGAGGTATCAACCTGCCTGACTTCAGACTCTACTACAAAGCTACAGTCATCAAGACAGTATGGTACTGGCACAAAGACAGAAACATAGATCAATGGGACAAAATAGAAAGCCCAGAGATAAATCCACGCACCTATGGACACCTTATCTTTGACAAAGGAGGCAAGAATATACAATCTCTTTAAAAGTGAGAAAAGACAATCTCTTTAACAAGTGGTGCTGGGAAAACTGGTCAACCACTTGTAAAAGAATGAAACTAGAACACTTCCTAACACCATACACAAAAATAAACTCAAAATGGATTAAAGATCTAAACGTAAGACCAGAAACTATAAAACTCCTAGAGGAAAACACAGGCAAAACACTCTCTGACAGAAATCACAGCAGGATCCTCTATGACCCACCTCCTAGAGTAATGGAAATAAAAGCAAAAATAAACAATGGGACCTAATTAAACTTAAATTTTTTTGCACAACAAAGGAAACTATAAGCAAGGGGAAAAGACCTTCAGAATGGGAGAAAATAATAGCAAAAGAAGCAACTGACAAAGAATTAATCTCAAAAATATACAAGCAGCTCCTGCAGCTCAATTCCAGAAAAATAAATGACCCAATCAAAATATGGGCCAAAGAACTAAACAGATATTTCTCCAAAGAAGACATACACATGGCTAACAAACACATGAAAAGATGCTCAACATGAGTCATTATCAGAGAAATGCAAATCAAAATCACAATGAGGTACCATCTCACGCCAGTCAGAATGGCTGCTATGAAAATGTCTACAAACAATAAATGCTGGAGAGGGTGTGGAGAAAAGGGAACTCTCTTATACTGTTAGTGGCAATGCAAACCAGTACAGCCACTATGGAGAACGGTGTGGAGATTCCTTAAAAAACTGGAAATAGAACTGCCATACTACACAGCAATCCCACTGCTGGGCATACACACCAAGGAAACCAGAACTGAAAGAGACACATGTACCCCAATGTTCATCACAGCACTGTTTACAATAGCCAGGACATGGAAGCAACCTAGATGTCCATCAGCAGACAAATGGATAAGGAAGCTGTGGTACATATACACAATGGAATATTACTCAGCCATCAAAAAGAATGCATTTGAATCAGTTCTAATGAGGTGGATGAAACTGGAGCCTATTATACAGAGTGAAGTAAGTCAGAAAGAAAACCACCAATACAGTATATTAGTGCATATATATGGAATTTAGAAAGATGGTAACGATGACCATAATATGCAAGACAGCAAGAGACACAGATGTAAAGAACAGACTTGGGACTCTGTGGGAGAAGGCGAGGGTGGGGTGATTTGAGAATAGCATTGAAACATGTATATTATCACATGTGAAACGGATCGCCTGTCCAGGTTCAGTGCATGAGACAGGGTGCTCAGGGCCAGTGCACTGGGATGACCCTGAGGGATGGGATGGGGAGGGAGGTGGGAGGGGGGTTCAGGGTGGGGAACACATGTACACCCATGGCTGATTCATGTCAATGCATGGCAAAAACCACTACAATATTGTAAAGTAATTAGCCTCCAATTAAAATAAATTAATTTTAAAAAAAGAAAGAAATCCAAACTCTGTTGCCTGCTAATGAAATGGAGGGACTTCCTAGTCGGCCCAGCGGTTACGACTTTAACTCTGTGCTTCCAAGGCAGGGGTGCAGGTTCGGTCCGTGGTCGGGAAACGACACCCCACATGCCGCAGCTAAGACCCGGTGCAGCCAAAAAATACCCAATGAGATAAATAAATATTTATTAAAAGAAGACAAAATTAAAATGCAGCCACCACCGGGCTTCCCAGGTGGCGCTCGTGGTAAAGAATCTGCCCGCCAATGTAGGAAACACAAGAGATGCGGGTTCAATTTCTGGTCTGGAAAATCCCCTGGAGGAGGAAATGGCAACCCGCTCCACTATTCTTGCCTGGGAAATTCCATAGACAGAGGAGCCTGGCAGGATACAGCCCATGGGTCACAGAGTCGGACACGCGCGCGTGCACACACACACACACAACTACCATATGTCCCAGCAATGCTTTACTTGCATTTATCCCCGAGAAATGAAAATTTATGTTCATACAAAAATCTGTACATGTTTGTAGCCGCTTTATTCACTATAGGCCAGACTGAAAACGACACAGATGTTCCTCAGCAGGTAAACGGTTAAAATCTGGAGTACTCCATTCCAAGGAGTAGAGTTCAGCACTGAAAAGGAACAAGCTCTTGATACGGTCAACAAGCTGGATGAACCTCCAGAGAATTCTATGCATGGAAAAAGCCAATCTCGAAAGGTTACGCACTTCTGTTTACTCAGTATCCTTGAAGTGACAAAACTGTAGCAATACAGAGACTTCCCTGGTGTCCAGTGGCTGAGACTCCATACTCTCAATGCAGGGGGCCCGGGTTCGATCCCCGGTTAGGAAACTACATCCCGCATGCTTCAACTAAAGATCCCCCATGCTACAACTAAGACCCGGCACAGCCAAATAAATAATAAATATTTTTTGAAGACTATAGCAGTATGGAACAGATCAGTGGTTGCCCAGGCTTAAGGAAGGGGTCAGGGCGGAAGGAAAGTGGGTGTGGCTATAAAAGGACAACATACGGACTTCTTGTCTGAACAGATGGAGATGCTCTGTATCTTAACTGTATCAAAGTCGACATCCTGGCTGTGATATTAGAATGTGGTAAGATGTTACTGGATCTTCCCTGTAGCTCAAACAGTAAAGAATCTGTCTGCAACGTGGGAGACCTGGGTTCGATCCCTGGGTCGGGAAGATCCCCTGGAGAAGGGAATGGCAACCCACTGCAGCATTCTTGCCTTGGGGAATCCCATGGACAGAGGAGCCTGGCGGGCCACAGTCTGTGGGGTCACAAAGAGTCGGACACAACTGAGCAACTAACACTACAAGATGTTACTGTTCTGGGAACTGGGCACCCAGGTCCCAGAATACCTGAAAGCGTACCTTGCTTCTCTGCATTATGTCCTGCAACAGCATGTGAATCAGTGCAGATCTCAAAGCTAAACGTTTGTTTAAAAAACTTATATAGGGACTTCCCTGGTGGTCCAGTGGCTGACTGCATGCAGGGGGCCGGGGTTTAATCTCTGGTCAGAGAGCTAGATCCCACATGCTACAGCTAGGACCCAGCAGAACCAAATAAATAAAAAATAAATATTGTTTAAAACTTACATAAAATATATAAATTTATATGTGTTTACATCTATAGACAGTATATAATATATATAAATATATTTTAAAATGCATTTAGCATTGAATCTGATTTGTGTTTATAGGTCAAAAATGGTCTAATATTGGCACTTTCCCATGGTTCAGCCTGATATTTTTTTCTTCACTCAACTGAATTGGTAGCATCCAAAACCCCTTTTGGCAGCTCATTTTTTCATTTCACTCCACCGTGCATAGAATATTCCATATCAGTCCAAACACAGCTGCCTCCAGCTGCAGGAATACAATGCCATATTATAGATGACCATAACTTATTTTGACAGTTTCCTCTAATGGACATTTTGGTTGTTTCCATTATTTAGCTTTTACCTACAATGTTGCCATGTATTTCCTTGAACATACATCATTTGTCATGTGTTCAGTAGAGGGTCTATAGGATAAATTTCCAGCAGAACAATTACTAGGTCAAAGGATATATATAGCTTTTATTTCCGTAAATGTTTCCTAATACCCGCCAAAGAGGCTGAACCAATGATAACTCCCAGCTTCCCCCACCAAGGCCATGTATGAGAGCCTGTGGTCCCACATTTTGCAAAGACAGTGTTAGCATATCGGCTAATCTTATGAATGGGAAAAAAAAAGGTATCTCAGAGTAATTTATATTTGCATTTTTCTTGTATGCCTAGGTCAAGAATCTTTTCTTATACAGCCTGCTAACATAGTATTCATTTGCAATCTTCCAAAGGGATTTTGTTTTATATTTCTTTTTATCGCATAGAGTATTTGCATACAGTGGAAGATTAAGAAATCCTTGCAGATTAATCACCACACCTGGCCCCAAACCCCCACACTCTCTGAGCCTCACCCTCACCTCCTGAGGCTATAAGGACTGAAGGAGAAATCAGAAATGTGCCTTAAGAAGAACAGCAAATGAAACTGGACAGGAGGTGGGGTCAGGTCCAACAGAGAACCAAGGGTTGCTCTGCCTAAATTTTCAGAGGTATTTTTATAGGCTGCTGGGGCACTAGGTTGAGGGACCCAAGGAGCTTTGCGCCAGCTAAAGAAAATACAAAATTCATAAGTGACTACGAAGTGTCTCATCATGCTAACCGGCGCCTGCCACTGACCTGAACTTAGTTTTTAGGGGTCTTTCAATCCCAAGAGCAAACTATTCTTCTCTTAACAAAATCCATAATTGCACATTTAATTTTGGAACAATTCAAAAATTACATGTATGGTATACATACCAGTATATACCATTATGTTACATTCCATGCTGTTGGTATATACATGTATATATCTGGTCATTCCACACAAACAATGAGACATTCACTGAAACACTAACATTCATTGAGAAAGTATTTACACGAATTTACAAATGCCCTGGACCTTTCTGGATCCATTAACAGATCCGAAAGAAAATTGCCGTAGCTTCTTATTTTGAAAAATGTGTGGAACTCAGGCTGATAAGAAACCTTTCATGCATTCATGAATGCTAACTAGGAAGATAGTTGAGAACATTCCAAATGTTTATTCCTCCTTCTGTCTCTCTGTCTGTCTCTCAGCAGCCCCCCACCCCCACCCCACCTTGGGTGCGCCTAGATAACCATGCTGGAACTTGGAAGGCTCTTTTATTAAGCTGTCCCATTGTATGCTAAGTTATGGTGGGCTTCAGGCTGATCCCTTCACAAAAGTCCTTTGTTTGGGAGTTTCCCTCTATAAACTGGGACTCAGTGAATTATGCTCTTCTAGGAGGCTTTCCTGAGCTGATTATATTTACCTAACCAAGCATTATTTTCTGTCTTGTTTTCTTCTTTTTCTCAAGCATCATTCAGCTCTCAGGAAAGCATGAGAAAGATAAGGAAAATGCTAGTGAAACAAGGAGGTATGTTTGGCTTCTCTGCTCTGAAAATGACTGAGGTGTTTTTGTAACAAGCACGTGCCACTTTTTGGAAAACTGTGTTTTTCAATAGAATTTTTCCCCTGGGTGCTGGATCTGCGGGCTACAAAGGACATGAAATGTCCTGATTTTGACACGTTTTCCTTGTCTGCTGTTTCTGTTCACTTTGGGTTTTACTTCGTTTCACTCCCATAGTTTGGGGGTGAGGATGGAGGGGAGAGGAGGAAACCAACTCTTTGCTGTTCATCACTTTCATCCTAGAATAAGAGCTTTATTGTTGCTGTTTTTTAAACGAGATGGTTTAGGAGGAAAGCGAGAGGTGTTTATCCGGGGTACTCTCTTTAAAGAAACTAGTGGGACCTTTAAGAAAAAGGGCTGAGTCACATAAAATGAGACCAGCAGAGGACCACACGGCGCTAAGGGGGCGTCCGAGGGTGTGTGTGTCCCACCAGGATGGGGACTGTCTCTCTCACTCCGTGAAAAGCGGCCTTCTTTTCATGGGAAACCAAGCCCCTGGGTTATTCGATTCACAATGAGTTCCCCAGATGGAGTTCCCAGGAATCGGGATTCTCAGAGGAATAAAGAGAACCCTAGAGGCTTCTGTTTGTTCTGCTTTGTTCTTGTTTCAGTGAAGTTTTGACGAGGTAATGCCTGCAAGTGGTTCAAAAAGCACCGAGTATAACAAACAAGGAGCGATCTCTCCTGTAACTACTGTGCTGCAGTCACCTGTTTGCCTTCTCGGAGTGAATCCCTTCTGGGTGATTCCGTGCAGTATAACATTCGGAGGTGTATGTGTGCATTGGCAACTATCAGTGTAAATACATGTTCCTTCCCCCTGCTTTCTCACACAGCATTAACATGCCTTACAGATCGCTTGGCACTTTCTCCCATGGATGCCCATTGATCTTGGCCACTGTTCCATCTCAGTACACAGCTAACTCATCAATCTTTTCTATGGCTGCATACTGTTCCACTGCAAATGCACCTTAACCTATTTAACTGTTCCCAGTGGATGGGCGGTTAGGTCGCCTTTGATCTTTTGCTATTACAAACAGTGCTCCCTTGGCTGATCTTTGTGGGACATCATTTCACACATGTGTGAGTAATTCTGTAGGGGCGTCCCTCCAAGTGGAAATGGTGGGTCAGAGGGTTTGTTATTAGCCCATGGGCCGAGAGGGAAGACTTGAAATGTATGTGTTATTTATAGGGCTAGGTTTTCATGCCTTTTGTTTTACGCTACCTTAGTATTTACATTTAGGTCCCCCAAAGAAGACATTGACAGGTTCTCCCTGTAGCTTAAACCAATAAATAAACAGTCCAGAAGGCTGCATGGTAAAATATGAAAGTTCCCCTTGAGTTCTCAACCTCCTACCCTTCACCACCACATTCTCCTTCTCAAAATTGACCGCTGTGAGTTCATGCGTATAATTCCAGACCCACCTATGTATTTACGTTTATACTCATGTACACGTTTCTGTGTATATCCAGGTAAATGACGACAGAGATGGCTAGATAAAGAAAAACACGGAGACTGGTGTTTATGTGTGGATACATAAATATAAAAGCTTACAGCAGTGCTTGTTAAACTTTTCCATGCTGAAGACTCACCTGTGGATTTCATTACATGGAGGATCTGACCCTGCGTCTGGGGTGAGAGCCAAGCATCTCCATCTCTAACAAGCTCCCAAACGTTACCAACACTGCTGAGTGTGGGTATCTTTTTGGTTTTGATTTGTTTTAACAAAACTGAGATTATACCTACTTATTGTTCTGCAACTCCCATTCTCCCCTGACCAGGTCATTTGGAAAGATAATATGGATGAGGTCTTGCGTACGTACTGAACTGTGTATACGTATTGACACCATCACCTTTTATGAAAGAAAAATCACTTCATTTGATTTCTCAACTTGGGAAGCCTCAGAGACCTTCCCAAATTGATTTCATTGAATTCCAGGCATTAGTGGTGGTAATAGAAGCAGTTTTTATTGGCTGATGAAAATAAGCCTCAAATGGCATGAGAATTGTTTCTGTTCGGTTCATTCTTATTTCCTGGTCCTGATAGTGTGTCTTTCGAGAGGAGAGAAGATGCTAGTTTCTGAGCATCCGTGAGTGAAACCAGTTTCCACGTGGGCATTTTTATTTATTTATTTTAATGGGAGGATAATTGCTTTACAGTGTTGTCTTGGTTCCTGCTCTACACCTGCATGAATCGGCCAGAGGTGTGTGTGTCTCCCCTCCCTCGTGAACTCCCTTCCCACCTCCCACCCCAGCCTCCCTGTCTTGGCTGTTGTCACAGAGCACCGAATTGAGCTCCCTGTGTTATACAAAACAGATGGCAAATTCCCGTTGGCTGTCTGTTTCACCTATGGTAATGCATATGCTCCAGTGCTACTGTCTGAATTCTTCCCACTGTCTCCTTCCCCACTGTGTCCACACGTCTGTCCTCTATGTCTGCGTTTCTGTTCCTACCCTGCAAATAGGTTCATCAGTACCATTTTTCTAGATTCCGTAGACATGCGTTATCATACAATGTGTTTTTCTCTTTCTTTCTGACTTCACTCTGTGTAACAGGATCTAGGTTTATCCACCTCAATAGAACTGACTCAGATATATTCCTTTTTATGGCTGAGTAAATTCCATTGTATACATATGCCACAACTTTATCCATTCATCCTTCAATGGACATCTAGGTTGCTTCCATGTCCTGGATATTGCAAATAGTGCTGCAGTGAACATTAGGGTACATGTGTCTCTTAGAATTGTGGTTTTCTCAGAGTATGTGTTCCGCTGGGCATTTTAATTAGCATAGAGAAAACCAAAGAGGACCAAAGAGTCTTTCTTCAACAGAGAGACTCCTACGTCACTTCTTACCTGGGCACGGGAGGGCGGATGGTGGGAATTTGGGAAGGTCGCTGGAAGGTCGCTGCAGGACCAACAGTTGCTCGAGCTGCTTGAGCCCGAGCCAGGCTCTCTCTTCCCTGCTCACCTCTGCTGAGTTCCATCGCCAAATCTCCACGCTACAGGGGGAGCCCTCCTGTCTACACCTGCATTGACCCCAGCCCTGTCTCAGCTACAGGCTGGCAGGACCTTCCTCCCTGGTCTCCTCCACTCTTACTCCCTCCAGTGGGTTCTCCAACCACAGCTGGGCTGGGTGGACTGAACTCACACTGAACCCTGTGATCGCCCTGTGTGAGGCCCCACAGGTGTGCCCTGTCGAGCCTCGTAGTCTGAGCTCAGAGCCTTCCCAGGAGGGCTCTGCCACCCCCTCCGGTCTCATCACTGGGCCCTGCTCCCTGCTCAACATCCTCCAGCCCTGCGGGCCCCCGTCCCGTTTCCTCACCCAGCCTCCCAGAGACCATGCTGTTCCCTCTGCCTGGAACGCTCTTCTGCCCCTATCACCCTGTAACCTCACCCTCTGGGTTTCAGCTCAAACGTCCTTCCTCCGAGAAGCCCCCTTGGACTAACCCACTCCCCCAGTAGCACCCTTCACCTCTTCTTCATACCAGTTATCCCAGCGTATAATAGTACCTCTCTGCATATTTGAGGGGGATTACTGGATTGAAATCTGCCTCCCTCCAATAGACCTGGGCTCCATGAGGATGGGAACCATGTCCGCATTTCTTTCTTGGTGTGTCTCGGTGCTAACCACAGGGCTTGGCAAGTAATGGGTGATCACGGAATACTTTTGTTTTTCGAAGGAAAGGAGGAAGGGGGACTCAGGGCCCATGATGTGAGCTGTTGTTATTGCTGTGGACACTGTAGCGAGAGTGATTCGGTGAAGATGCTGAGCGAGGAGGTGATGAACAGGGGCAGGCCGGTTTGGGATGGTGGAAGCGACTAGAAAACTAAGCTACAGCGTTGCTTTGGGGCTGGACCTAAAGGGAGGATGGCAGGGAACGGTGGCATCTCGGGGCTTACCGGAGGTGACAGAGTTTTGCCAGGATTAGCACTTGGCGGAGAAAGAACAGCCCTTGCCTATATTTCAGGGCAGTAACTTGACACCCACCCACACATCAGAAGTAAGAGTCAACCAGACTCAGCCAACCCTTTTTTAAAGAAGCAATTTTTAAAGGTATTTATTTATGTATTCTTGGCTGAGCCGCGTTGCTGCACGGGCTGTCTCTGGCTGCGGAGAGTGGGGGCTCCTCTCTAGCTCCATGCGAGGGCTTCTCATCGCAGTGGCTTCTCCTGTTGACGAGCACGGGCTCCAGGAGCATGGACTTCAGTAGTCACAGCAGGCAGCCTTCAGCACTTGTGGCCCACTGGCCTAGCTGCCGTGTAGCACATGGGATCTTCCTGGACCGCCAGGGAAGCCCCAGATTCAGCCCATCTTTGTTACAGTCTGGGGCTGTGAAGGGCACCCGCCGGGGGCTATTCGGATCCACACCAGGGTCAGCTCTTGTCTTGGCCGCGTCTCCCAGGGTACACACCAGCTGTGACCTCAGTCTGGAAACCTGATAACAGTCATGGTCCCACTTGGTGAGGCACGGGGTAGGTTAGCTCAGTCTGGGCACTGGGAGCGCCAGGCGCTCGTGAGCACCCAGGAAGCGGGGTGTGCCATTGTCAGAACCACCCTGGAGAAGCAGAGTGGAAACCAGCGACGGCAGGACTTCACCGGAGGTCACCTAGTAACTCCAGGGTGAAGGGTGGGCAAAACTTCCAACAGAAACAGCTGCCCACCATGCTGAAAGTGAAAAAACTGTTAGCTGCTCAGTCACATCCAACTCTTTTGTGACCCCGTGGGCTGTAGCCCGCCAGGCTTCTCTGTCTATGGGATTCTCCAGGCAAGAATGCTGGAGTGGGTAGCCGTTCCCTTCTCCAAGTGAACTTCCCGACCCAGGGATCGAACCCAAGTCTCCTGCATAGCAGGCAGATTCTTGACTGTGTGAACCACCAGGGGAGCTCATAATATCCAGCCTTAAAATATGAAGACCTGGTCATGTGTCCAGCTTTTTTCCCCCTCTACTTATGTGCTTTGTTCTCTGCTGTAGCCTCAGTGCCCGGTGCAGTGCCTGGCATGGGTCAGGATGAGGACGGAACAAGCGAGGCCCCTCACCTTGGATGCCCCAGGCCCCCTCCTTGCCTCATCCGGGTCCCCACCCTGGCTTGGCATATGATGGGTGCTCAATAAATAGTTGTTGGATGAATGAGTCCAGGTATGTGGAAGCAACCAGATCTCTGAGCTGACTTCTCCCAGGTGTTTTGACCTCAGATTTGAGCAGCCTCGGGCTACTTGATGAGTTTCTCTGATCCTTGCCTCCCAGGAAACAGATACGACGATCATCAAAACATCCGTGATAAAACTGATATTCAGCCTTTCTGGCGCCCCACGTCTCTGTCCTCTGCAGTCCTTGCCGGACCATGTGGACAGGCTCTGCTTGTTTTTAATGTGCCAGGACTGTGAACTGGGGCATGTAGGCCAGTGGGAGAAGAGAGGCAGAGAGTGGCTTGACCTCCATTGATGAAGATAATTTTCATGTAGATAAGGCAGTATGAGGGCTGACTTCACCAATGTTTTCACCCTGCTCCAACCTGCTTGCCAGCTAATTTAGTTCCACAATTAACCTTTACATCAGAAGCAAGGTTAAGCTGTTATAAAACGTTGGGACATATTGCCTCTGCATTCCTGACTGCTTTCCTTCATTTCCTATTGTTTATGGTAAAAATTTTTTGCATCGCATTTAAAAACAAACAAAACTTTAAAATCTGTATCTCCACGGAAGATTTTTTTTCATTGTGCCACGCGGCTTGTGAGATCTTAGTTCCCTGACCAGAGATTGAACTCAGAGCCTCGGCAGTGAAAGTGCAGAGTCCCAACAGCTGGACCATCAGGGAATGCCCCTGGAAGATTTCTTTTTTAAAGTAACTCAAATTGTTGAATAGATAATACAGTCACATGGTCTAAAACCTGAAAAGAATGGACATGATGGAAAGATTCCCCCAACTCTTGTTCCTCCTCCACCCAGAGCCCGCCCCCATCATTGCTCATAGATCTCGGCCAAATCTCTCTACGCAAATACAAACACGGATCCTTATTTCCCTCTGTTTCTTTTACATATGTTAACATACTATGCACACTCCCCCGCCCCCCACACACAGCTTGCTTTTTCCCTTTTAATTATCTTGAAGCTCATTTCATATCTGTTCTAGGCACCTCCTCATTCTTTGAAAGGACCATATTATAGTGTATATAAATGTATGATGTGTGTAAGGAGTATAGAATGAAAACTCTGCATCTATTCCCGGCACAGGTTCTTACACTCAGGAGTTTTTCACTCACCACTGTTAATAGTTTGTGGTTTTTTTCTTTTATTGGAAATATATTTATTATTATATCACTTCCAGGTATACAACATAGTGATTTGATATTTTTATAGACTATACTCTGTTTCAAGCTATTATAAAATGTTAGCTATATTTTTTGTGCTATCCATAACACCCTTGGATCTTATTCGTCTTTATGCTTCTTAGTTTGTGCCTCTGAATGCTTTTGCCCCATCTTACCGCCACCCCTTTCCATGCTGGGAACCACCCATTTTTTCTCTGTATCTGTGCGTCAGTTTAAAAACTGTTTCGGTTCCACATATAACTGAAAATGCACAGTATTGGTCTTCCTCTGTCTGACTTCCCTGAGCATAACACCATCCCCGGCTCCCGTCCACCATGTTACTGCACGTGGCAAAATTTCATTCCCTTCACGGCTTGTATTCTATTGTGTGTGTGGGTGTATTTATATATGTGTGTGTGTCCCACATCTTCTTTATCCATTCATCTGTTGAGCAAACTTAAGTTTCTTCCGTAGCTTGGCCATTGTATTTATTTATTTATTTCTGGTTGTGCTGGGTCTCCGCTGCCGCACGCAGGCTACCTCTAGTTGTGGTGTGTAGGCTTCTCCTGGCAGTGGCCTCTCTTGTGGAGCACCGGCTCTCGGGCGCAGGGGCTTCAGTATTTGCAGCACATGGAATCTTCCTGGACTAGGACTCGAACCTGTGTCCCCAGCATTGGCAGGCAGAGTCTTGTCCACTGTACCGCCAGGGAAGTCACTGGCTATTGTAAATAAGTGACTGTTCTTCTAGACCTTTTGGCATTCGCACAAAAATACCTTCCAATAATTCAAGAATACTTTTGCAAATGTACCGAAAGTATTAGTTTTTCTGAAACTTACTTCTTAAACATAGTATGTCTTGGGAATTTTCCCCTTATTGTTATCTCTAGTTTTAACTCTTTTTAAATTGGTTTTGTTTTCTGATAGCTGCATAGTATTTCATGACTGAAACACACTTTCTTTAACCCTTCTTCAATCAACCTGGCCAAAGTTTTTATTTCCCAAGGAATAAGATTTTCAGTGTATCATGAAAAATAAGTACAATGTGACAAAGGAAGAATTCTCTGCAGCAGTCATAAGGAAGGAATCACACTTAGCATCATCAGTAGATCTGAAAATTATAAAGGTAATACCTCAACCAAGGGATCGAGGTCAACATCACTAACCCTAAGACATATCGACAACACACAGCCCTCAGTAATAAGACACATCACTTCTGTAGTGTCCTTGCCAAAATGCATAACCTCTTGCTAATCAGAAGAAATCATCACATAATCTCAAATGAAGGGACATTTAACAAAATAACTGATGAGAATTCTCTAAAAGTGTCAAAGTCATGAAACACAAGGAAAGATTGAGGTACCCTCACAGCTGCCGTATAGGATCCTGAAACAGGAAAAAGAAAAAAAATCAATGGGAAAACTTGAAAATTGAAAAAATCTGTCAGTTCAGTTGCTCAGTTGTGTCCGACTCTTTGCGACCCCAGGCTGCACGCCAGGCTTCCCTGTCCATCACCAGCTACAAAAAAGCCTGTAGTTTAGTTAATAGTGTTGCACCAATGTTAGTAGTAACATGCCAACGTTAATTTCCTAGTTTTGATCATTGCATATTAAACATTGTTAATATGTAAGATATGAATATTAATCGTAAGATATTAACACTAACTGAAGAGAAAAGTGGTGAAAGGTATAAAGGAACCCTTGTAACAAGTTGAAAAACATTATTTATATAAATCAAGCATGTGCAAAATAATACTGTGCATGTGCATAGACACATGTATGTGTATATTTAAAGATATACAACATAGAAGATGTAGAAAGTGGATTGGTAGGACTCATTTTAAATATGCAAGGGTGGCTATACATGACAAGGAAAGAAATAGAATTGAAGATGGAGATGAAGGGGAAAATTGTAAAATAATTTGTAGGGGTGCTATTATTCTACTTTGTATACTGATCTAATGAATATCCTTGCAAATGTATGAAATTATATACACACATCCATGTGTACAAAATTATACACACACTGCACCCACCCACTAAGCCAGAGAATTGCTTATAATCACAAAATACTAGGAACAGCCTAAATACTTAGGTATAGCATAAGGGTTCTGACCACCTTAATCACGATCTGTTCATTTGGTGAAACACTATGCAGTCATTAAAAAGATTGGTGTAGGAACCTCCCTGGTGCTCCGGTGGTTAAAAATCTGCCTTCCAATGCAGGGGACGTGGGTTAGACCCTGGTCAGGGAACTAAGATCCCACATGCCATGGGGAAACTTAACCCATGCCACAATTAGAGAGAAGCCTGCATGCCACGACTAAGGCCTTGTGAAGTCAAAATAAATAAACTATTTTTAAAAAAGAACGATGTAGTTCTATAGGTGAGGCTACTTAATAAACTCCAAAATATGTTGTTAAATGAAAAAGCAAGAAGCAAGACAGCGTGTAAAGAGGAGGCGTTTCTGTCCGTGGAATTCTCCAGGCGAAAATACTGGAGTGGGTTGCCATTTCCTTCTCCGGGGTCTTGCTGACCCACGGATCCAACCCAGGTCTCGTGCGTTGCAGGCTAACTCTTTACTGGCTTAGCCACCAGGGAAGCTCTTCGTTGTTTTTTTTTTTAAATATTCTATTTATTTATTTATTTGGCTGTACCAGGTCTGAATTGTGGCATGCAGATCTTTAGCTGTGGCATGTGGGATCTAGTTTCCTGACCAGGGGTCAAACCTGCGCCCCCTCTGTTGGGAGCTCAGAGTCTTAGCCTCTGAACCACTAGGGGAGTCCCTAGGTAAATAATTTTAGAAGCATCTTCTTGCATGGACCAGCGATGGAAGCCTGAAAAGAGCACATGATCCATTCCACCGTGTGCCCTGGATTCCTGAGAATAAATCCGCAGGCTCAGTGACAAAATGCAGATGACACAAGGATGCATTTTCTTTCCTTTGGTAGTCCCTCCTTGGAAGAGCTCAGACTCTGGACCCCAGCTCCAGCTAGTTTTGTGGCCTTCAATGGGCCATCACAAGTCTGCGCCTCAGTTTCCTCATCTGTGAAATGGAGACAACACCATGACCTTCCCGGGAGTGGTACAGGGAAGCTGAAACGAGATTGTGCACACACGGCTTCCAGAACTAGCCTGGCACAGAACACGCCCCGGAGGGCGCCTCCCCTTCTGGGTTTTTTTGCCACCTCTATGTGTCTTGACACAGATGACTTCAGGAATTCAAAGCACTGATCATTGGGAGAAAGAAAAAAATATGCCTGATTCCAGAGATTGTGCAAGAATCTGCTGGTGGCAAGGGCTGCCTGCGCCCCCCTGCCCCCCGCCTTCTTTATTTAAATAAAGAAGCGAAGTCTCTGGGTTTCTGCCGGAGGCCATTGGGCCAGGGCAAACCTGGGCCATTTATTCTCCCTCTTTCAGCCTGTTCCTGTGTTTATACTACCCTGTTTAGTTTAATGCACATCCCAAGATTACCCCTAATACACATCCTCAGAAATGTTTATGGAAATTCTTTATAAGCAAACGGCTTTATTTCCCTTGAGTAGCTGCAGATACAAAGCAGCGGTCACTTTTTTTATTGACAGGCTTAAACACCTCGCACAGCTCCCGCCGCCCCCCCGGAGGCTCTGTTACCCCAGCCCACCCACGCGTCCATCGCGGGACACCGAGTTCCAAGCAGCCTAAGGCTTGCTTCTAGGCCCGCCCCGGCTTCCCCAGCCCCTGGCCATCTCTCCAAAGCAAGAATCCCGACAGCTAGGTCTTTCCCCTGCTGGTGATTCTATTGGGGTCGGGGGAGGAAGAGGGAAAAGAAAGGGGTAGGTATTGGCTTCCCCTCCCCACCCCCATACAGGTTCACTCCATGCCTATTACATGCCAGGTGCTGTTCTAGACTCTGGAGATTCAGCCACGAGCAAGGGAGTTCTCTGCTGTTAGAGAAACTGCATTCTGATGATAGAGGCAGACCATAAACGGATAAGTACATGTATGTGGTTAACTGAGAAGGGCTATTGAGGACGATCCTACAAAATGAGGCAATTAAGTTGGAGGAGCAGAAGAGCCAACGTCATCGAGGAAATGATGGCCAAGGAAGACCTCCGTGAAGAGGTCATATCTGAGTGGAAGCCAGAATGGAGTGGGGAGGAAGGCCTGGGTTCCAGCAAGGGCATTCCAGGTGACGGGAACAGCAAGCGCAAGGAGCCTCAAGCTGAATCTACCTCTGATGTGAGAGGAGGAGCAGGAAGTCCCGTGTGGCTGGAATGTAGCCATCGAGGCGGAGAGCTGTAGGAAGTCACGTGGGAGAGGCAGGCAGAGGCCACCTCATCAGGGCCTGGGAATCAGGAGCACGGATATACAGCTTGTACCAATTTTAGTGGGAAATCATCAAGAGTTTTGAGAAGGAAAAGGCATAATGTGATCCATGGTTTTCTTTTTTTTTTAACTAATTTTTTTTGGAGTATAGTTTGTTTACAGGAGCTTTCCAAGTGGCTCAGTGGTAAAGAACCTGCCTGCCAATGCAAGAGACACAGGTTCTATCCCCGGATCAAAAAGATCCCCTGGAGGAGGGCATGGCAACCCACTCCAGTATTCTTGCCTGGACAATCCCACGGACAGAGGAGTCTGGTGGGCTACAGTCCATGGGGTCACGGAGAGTCGGACATACCTTAGCAATTACAATGCTGTGTGTCTGCTGTACAGTAAAGTGA
This sequence comes from Okapia johnstoni, assembly GCA_024291935.2. Taxonomy (NCBI): domain Eukaryota; kingdom Metazoa; phylum Chordata; class Mammalia; order Artiodactyla; family Giraffidae; genus Okapia; species Okapia johnstoni. The sequence continues at coordinate 67,531,104 of CM044324.1, read as the reverse complement.
ATCAGGTATACATATATCCACTCTTTTTAAAATTCTGTTCCCATATACGTCATTACAGGGTATTGAGTAGAGTTCCTTGTGCTATACAGTAGGTTCTTATCAGTTATTTATTTTACATATGATAGTGTGTATATGTCAATTCCAGTCTCTCAACTTATCCTTACTACCACCACCTTGGTAGCCAAAGTTTGTTTTCTATAAATGTGACTCTATTTCTGTCTTGTAAATAACTTCATTTGTACCATTTTTTTTTAGATTCCACCTATAAGTGATATCACATGATGTGATTCATTTTTGTTTTGGCTGCACCGTTCAGCTTGTGGGATCCTGGTTCCCTGATCAGGGATTGAACCTGAGTCCCGTGCAATGCAAGCACGGAGTCCTAACCCTGGTTGTTGTTGTTCAGTAGCTAAGTCGTGTCCGACTCTTTGCAACCCCATGGACTGCAGCATGCCAGGCTTCCCTGCCCTCAATGTCTCCCGGAGTTTGCTCAAGACTCTGGTGCTGGGAAAGACTGAAGGCAAAAGGAGAAGAGGGCGACAGGATGAGGGTTAGATGGCATCACTGACTCAATGGACATGCATTTGGGCAGACTCCAGGAGACAGTGAAAGCCTGGAAAGCCTGGCGTGCTGCAGTCCATGGGGTCGCAAAGAGTCGGACAGCGACTGGACGCCAGCAATAAAAGACGTCATTCATGTGCCAGGCCCTTTTGGAGCATTCTCCTGCTCTTCATTTCATAACATGCTCGTGGGCATCCTGCATTATCCCCATTTTTCAGCTGATGAGATGAAAATAGTTATTTCAACTATCTAATAGTTTAAATAACTTGTCCCGGGTGACCCAGACTGGATTTGAACTCGTCAGTGTCAGACTGGGTTACGGGTGGAGCTGTCTCCTCAAAAGCATACGTTGCCACCCTCCTTCCCAGGGCCCCATAGTGTGGCCCTGTTTAGACAGGGTCTTTAGAGAGGTAATCAGTCAAAGTGAGGGCATCCGAGTGGCCCTGATCCAGGATGGCTGACGACTTTTCTGGGAAATTTAGATGCTGAGACAGAAATGATGGAGGGAAGATGCTGTGAAGGCCCACCTCTACAAGCCAAGGAGAGATGCTCAGGACAGACCCTTCCCTCTCAGCTCTCGGGAGAACCAACCCTGCCGGCACCTTGATCTTGAACTTCCAGCCCCCGTATCTGTGATACGATACCTTTCTGCTATGTAAGCCACCCAGCTGGTGACAGCAGCCCTAGCAAACTCGAATGCCAGTACTAGGACCATGCTAAGCCGTGTTTCTCCTGTACTATGATCTTTTTATTGGGTTGTCTGTCTTCTCTGTTAACATAGATGTTTTCTGGACAGTTGAGATCATGCATAGCTTGCACCTCTAGTATGTAAAAGGCACCTGCTGCTGCTGCTGCTGCTGCTGCTGCTAAGTCGCTTCAGTCGTGTCTGACTCGGTGCGACCCCGTAGATGGCAGCCCACCAGGCCCCTCTGTCCCTGGGATTCTCCAGGCAAGAATACTGAAGTGGGTTGCCATTTCTTTCTCCAATGCATGCATGCATGCTAAGTTGCTTCAGTCATGTCCGACTCTGTGCAATCCCATGGACAGCAGCCCACCAGGCTCCTCTGTCCATGGAATTCTCTAGGCAAGAATACTGGAGTGGGTTGCCATTTAAAAGGCACCTGAAAAATATCAGATATCTGGGGGTTTGGGCTACAGTCCTGAGCCTGACCTCCCTCTACAGGATGGATTTTCTTCTCACTGGGACCACAGCATAAAAATTCAAGTCCTCTAAGAGTTCCATCTCTAACCTTAATCCAGTATTAATGTCAGTCCATTTTAGGGTCCCAGCAAGAATCAGAAGGCTTAGAACTCCCCCGGTGGTCCAGGGGCCAAGTCTCCTCGCTCCCAACGCAGGGAGCCCAGGTTCTATCCCTGGGCAAGGAACTAGATCCCACCTGCTGCAGGGAAGAGTTCGCATGCTACAACTAAAGATCCCGCCGGCCACAACAGAAATCACAGGTCCTGCGCACCGCAACTAAGACCCAGAGCAGCCAAATAAATAAATAAAATAAATATTAAAAAAAATAATCAGAAGGCTCACTCCAGCAGAGTCACCGAGAAGAGTTTCATAAAGTAGGTATTTACAAAGGTGCAGGCAAGTACAGAGAGGGTAGGGGTAGGGGAAGTACCCTGCGGCTACTAACAGCAGGGCGCCTTTGCCTCCTCCAGGCTGGAAAAGGCAGCAGGAGGAAGCAGTTAGCAGGACCTAGCCAGAGCTGCAGGGAAGGGCCGCCCCCCAGGAGCTGTGCCATCAGTAGTGGCCGGCCAAGGGGTCAGCACCCCAGCCGCACTCTCTCCTGACCGCCCATCTCTAGCACCTGCTCCCTATGGGCTGAAACCCACAAAAACCCAGATGTCACAGGAACCAGAGACTGGAGGCCCTGAAGGCCAGGCTCCTAGGCACAGGGAAGGAAAGAGAAAAAACGGAATATTCTGCACTCTCGGGACGTCCGCAGAGCTGCCACCGGTGAGATGACCCTGTCTCTCCAAAATCATCCTTTCCCCGCTGGTTATTTATGTTGCTACCCTTTTGCAAGGACCATATAAAATATTTTACCTGCTTTTAAAACTCATAAATGTAATGAAGCCAAGATGTTTCAGCAAATGTGCTTGACAGACATATCCTGCCACAGATCCATTCTTAGCTGACATCAGGACCAAAGGTACATCTCATGACCCTCTGAGCATCTGACATGGGAGCCAGTTGATTCATCCCCAGACCTGCTCAGCCCCCAGGATGGCCAAGCTGTCACTGGGTCTTGAGACTGTACCTATTCCTTCATTCATTTCCTGCCATCCATCTCTTGCAAATAATTGCTGCTTTTTGAAAAACGGAATTCAGTCAGTTGGAGATATATTGGTGAAGAGAGATTCTTGCACTGTGTTCTGGCATTGTGCCTCTAACCTCCGATCTGAGCTTTCTGAGACATGAAAAAAGACGCATGCACCTGAACTTGGGCTGATAATCTCCAGGGGCTCAGAGTAAAAGTCGGTAGGAGCTTAGCACAAAACCTGGTATATGGAAAGAGTAGCTAACTTGAGTACACAGTATGCGTACTTGGTGGCCTTCAGCCTTGTGATGGATGTATAATGTATATATTATTAGCCCCATTTTACAGATGGGTAAGCAAGGCCCAGATGGAGCTGAATCAACTTAACCGGGGCCACATAGATGCTAAATAGAGCCAGGAGTCAAATCCAAGCAGTCTGATTCCAGAGGACACCCTTAACATTTATGCAGTATCATCTTTTTTTTTTTCCCTCCAAACTTTAAACTTTTTATTTTGTATTGGAGTTTAGCCGATTAACAATGCTGTGATAGTTTCAGGTGAACAGTAAAGGGACTCAGTCTTATATACACATGTATCTATTCTCCCCCAAACTCCCCTACCATCCAGGCTGCCCCGAAACACTGAGAAGAGTCCATGTGCTATACAATAGGTCCTTGTTGATTATCCGCTTTAAATATAGCAGTGTGTACATGACCTTACCAAAGTCCTTCAAGTTCCCTCCCCCCAGCAGTCATAACTGTGTTTTCTAAGTCTGTGAGTCTCTTTCTGTTTTGTAAATGAATTCATTTGTATCATTTCTTTCTTTTTTGGTGCTGAAACCGGAAACGAACTCATTTCTTTTTAGATTCCATATATGGGGATTCCTTCCGATACTTCTCTGTCTAACTTACTTCACTCAGTATGACGCTCTCCAGGTCCATCAGTGTGACCTCACTCAGTATGACGCTCTCCAGGTCTGTCCGCGTGACCTCACTCAGTATGACTCTCTCTGGGTCCCTCAGTGTGACCTCACTCAGTATGACTCTCTCTGGGTCCCTCAGTGTGACCTCACTCAGTATGACGCTCTCCAGGTCTGTCCGCGTGACCTCACTCAGTATGACTCTCTCTGGGTCCCTCAGTGTGACCTCACTCAGTATGACTCTCTCTGGGTCCCTCAGTGTGACCTCACTCAGTATGACGCTCTCCAGGTCTGTCCGCGTGACCTCACTCAGTATGACGCTCTCCAGGTCTGTCCGCGTGACCTCACTCAGTATGACTCTCTCTGGGTCCCTCAGTGTGACCTCACTCAGTATGACTCTCTCTGGGTCCCTCAGTGTGACCTCACTCAGTATGACGCTCTCCAGGTCTGTCCACGTGACCTCACTCAGTATGACACTCTCCTGGTCCGTCCATGTGACCTCACTCAGTATGACGCTCTCCAGGTCCGTCCGCGTGACCTCACTCAGTATGACTCTCTCCGGGTCCATCGGTGTGACCTCACTCAGTATGACTCTCTCCGGGTCCATCAGTGTGACCTCACTCAGTATGACTCTCTCCTGGTCCGTCCGTGTGACCTAACTCAGTATGACACTCTCCGGGTCCATCAGTGTGACCTCACTCAGTATGACGCTCTCCGGGTCCATCAGTGTGACCTCACTCAGTATGACTCTCTCCGGGTCCATCAGTGTGACCTCACTCAGTATGACTCTCTCTGGGTCTATCCGTGTTACTTTACTCAGTATGACACTATCTGGCTCCGTCCGTGTGACCTCACTCAGTACGACTCTCTCTGGGTCCATCCGTGTTATGCAGTATCATCTAAATAATTGAAAGATCTTCTTGGGAAAATAGGGCAGTAACGTATGTGGACCACATGGGTTTGGGTGCATGACAAATGTGTCCAGATGATATATTTCAAAGCTTTGTCTTCAGAAATGGGAGTCAGGCTGAGCCATGGTTCTGATACAGGAGAATGCCCGACGGCCACAGCTCGGGGAACCTGCTAGGTGCCTGGCATTATACCAGACACTGGGAACACTCGGGTGGCACATTCAGGGAAGACAGATCTTGGTCAAATAAACTCACAAATAAGCCAAATTGTAGCCATGATAAGTGCTTGTAGAGAGGTATCTAGCGCTCCTTGAAAAGAAAGCTATGACAAATCTAGTCAGTCTATTAAAAAGCAGAGACATCACTTTGCCAACAAAGGTCCATATAGTCAAAACTATGGCTTTTCCAGTAGTCATGTGTGGATGTGAGAGCTGGACCATAAAGAAGACTGAGCACCGAAGAATTGATGTTTCTGAACCATGGTACTGGAGAAGACTCTTGAGAGTACCTTGGACTGTGAGGAGATCAAATCAGTCAATCCTGAAAGAAATCAACTGTAAATATTCCTTGGAAGGATTGATGCTGAAGCTGAAACTCCAATTCATTGGCCACCTGATACAAAGAGCCAACTCATTAGAAAAGATCCTGATGCTGGGAAAGACTGAAGGAAAAAGGAGAAGGAGCCAGCAGAAGGTGAGATGGTTAGATAGCATCACTGACTCAATGGACATGAATTTGAGCAAACTCCAGGAGACAGTGGAGGACAGAGGAGCCTGGTGAGCTGCAGTCCATGGGGTCGCAAAGAGTTGGACACAACTTAGCCACAGAGCAACAACAAAAATCCAGCTCTCCAATGGCCATGCGTGAGGGAGCCAGAGCCTGAATTAGTCAAGGAAGTACAGGAGACAAGACTGAATACAAGATGCCTGAGTTAGGGCTCAAGTTTTGTTTTGTTAATTAACTTATTTTTTAATTGAAGGATAATTGCTTTACAAAATCAAGTTTGAGTCATCAACAAGATTTCAGGGAAGACAGAGTGTTCCAGACAGGAAGATGCAAAGGCCTGTGGTAGGGAGAAGGTCTGAAAAGAAGCTGGTGGAGTCTTGGAGGCTGAAAGTGGGATGGTCATGAAAACTTGATGAGAATTTTGACTTCTTTCCCTGGCAGAATATGCTGGTGTGCACGCAATGTGTTATATCATGGCAGAAACTTCATGGTCCCAGCCCCAGACCTTGGACTTCAGGTTAAAAATTGCTGCCTTCGAGAAGAGCTTCATTTACACATGTAAAGGGAAGCTATTATCATAATAACTGGTGATATTAAGTCGCCTGATGAATTGAGCAAGAAGCTTCCATGCCTCCAGATTAGATTTTTTTCAGCCACACCCTATAGACCTCAAGCAAAACACTAAAGGAATTTAAAAAATAGAGAGTGAGGAGGAGACAGAAATAATCTGGAGGATATTGAAATATAAGCATAACCAAAGAGATCTCAGAGACTTAAAATCTAAAAAGAGATTTTTGTCTTTGTCCCACCTTAGAACACACCTAAAACCCCACCTGGGGATGCTTCCCTTTGATTTTCCAGCTCAAAAGCCAGAATCATTTTAGGCAACTGTCTTGAAATCATGCCTTAAAGCCACACTGATGAGTCTGGCTATGGAATGTAGCAGATCTGGGTTCCAATGCAGACAGAGTTCCAGCAGTTGGAACTTCAGAAGGTCATTTTACTTTTCAGTAACTTTGTTTTCTCATCTGTAAAACGGGAAGAATAGTAGGTACCCTACCCCCCGCCCCCCACCCTCTGCACCTTCCTTTCTTGTTTGAAAGCGAAATTTTAGCTGCTCAGTCATGTCTGACTCTTTGCGACCCCATGGACTGTAGCCCACCAGGTTCCTTTGTCCACGGGATTCTCCAGGCAAGAATACTGGGGTGGGTTGCCATTTCCTTCCCCAGGGGATCTTCCCAACCCCAGGGATCAAACCCGTGTCTCCTGCATTGGCAGGCAGATGCTTTACCACTGAGCCACCAGGGAAGCCTAAACCCCAGATGCACAACTCCAGTTAATCTAACTCTCTACTTTCTCCCACCTAGTCTCACAAGTCCTCAGATCTCTGACTAGCTCCCTGCTACCCCACACCCCAACACCACAAGTCACAATCTCATTCCTTTCATCGTGCGGGAAGGGGACTCCATCAGAAGGGGACAGCCCCAACTTCCCCCAGCTCGATATATAAATCCACTTATCCCTACATCCATTCCGGGGCATGTCTTATCTGCCCCCCGCTCTTCCAGGAAGTGGGGCTTCAACTGTGAGACTAAGGCATGAAGAGGGGACAGATGATGAATAAACACAAGCGAAATGCGTGATACATTGCTGGATTGTGCTGAGAAACCCACGCAGGACAAGGACAGGATGCTTATGACAGCAGGGACCTGCCTGGCAGGAGGGTGCCGATACCCACGGCAGGGGTTCTGAAAAAGGGATGGACCACAGAGACCAACCAGCGCAGGACTGAGCCCCATGGCTCTCTCGGTATGTGTCCCAGGCAGAGGCAAAAGTGAAGCGAAGAAGCCGGATTGGTGGGTTTGAAAACAAGGAAGGAAGGAACTTCCGTGGCGGCCCAGTGGTTATGACTCCGCGCTTCCGCTGCAGGGGGCATGGGTTTGATCCCTGGTCAGGAACTTCCGTGGCGGCCCAGTGGCTACGACTCCGCGCTTCTGCTGCAGGGGGCATGGGTTTGATCCCTGGTCGGGGAACTAAGATTCAGCAAGCCTTGGAGGCAAAAGAGAGAGAGAGAGGAAAAAAGAAAGAGGCAAGGGTAGCAGGGTGAGTAAGAGGCTGACGAGGGAGGTGAGAGATGAGGCCAGAGAAGACGCGGAGGCCCGTCCTGGAGGGGTTCCACTGTGCATCTCTGGAAGGTCTTCCGCTTCCCTCCTGCTGTTAAAGGATGTCTTCCTTCCACCTGAGCAGGCTCCACTTCCTTCCTGGGACCACAACCCCAGAGCACCGTGGAGAGCCCCAAGGACCTTGCACTTCTTATGGAATCCTCTCTCCCCAGGGTCATCACCCTCTGCACCTCCTAAACCACCACCTATTCACCAGTGTCTCCCCACTTTCTATCTCCAACCCAGACTTCCCTTTTAAGCTGCAAATGTTACTGCTGCTATTTAGTCACTAAGTTGTGTCCGACTCTTTGCAACCCCATAGACTGTAACCCGCCAGATGCCTCTATGCATGGAATTTCCCAAGCAAGGATACTGGACTGGGTTGTCATTTCCTTCTCTAGGGAAGCTTCCCAACCCAGGGATCAAACCCAAGTCTCCTGTATTACAGGCAGATTCTTTATTGCTGAGAGAGATTTCTCCAAAAAAACCCAAATCCCATGGGGGACTTGCCTTGTGGCCCAGTGGTTAAGAGTTTGCCTTTCAATGCAGGCTTTGCAGGTTCAATCCCTGGTTGGGGAGCTAAAATCATCCCCTCACCTTGCCCCATGGCCATAAAGGAAAACAGAACAGAAACAATATCATAAGAAATTCAGTAAAGACTTTTTAAATGGTCCTCATCAAAAAAATCTTAAGCAAAAAAAAAAAAAAAAAAAAATTCCATGGGATTTCCTGCTGTGAGCCGAGCTCTGTCCTAAAGGTTGGGGTTCAGAAGTGACAGAAACAGCCCCAAATCCCGGCTTTCTTCTAGTGGGGAAAACATGTTATGTAAGAATACGTGTCAGGTATGAAGATTTTCTGCTGTGAAAACAACAGGGCAGGGTAAGTAAAGGGCAGGTGATGGGGGTGCTGGTCACTGCGGGGTTGCCCTGGATGCCAATGCCCAAGGCAGGGGTGAATCTCTGGGCTTGGCACATGGTAGGTGTTCAGGAAATAGCTACTGAGCAACTCTAAAGTTGTCGTGGTAGAAAGAGAAGGATGAAGTACAGAGCATGTAATCTGACCCACATGGGCTTCCTGGTGGCTCAGTGGTAAAGAATCCACCTGCCAAAGCAGGAGACGTGGGTTCGATCCCTGGCTTGGGAAGATCCCCCAGAGAAGGCAGGCAATCTGTCAACCCAGGGCTCCAGTAGGCCCCATGCACTGGGAGTGCAGAGTCTTACCCTCTGGACCACCGGGGGAGCCCCCTGCTAGAGCTCGTAGTAGATGTTTGGTGGCATGTACAGGAGCTCCTTACATCCTCTGAAGAACTGGGGCGGGCCTCAACCAGGGGCCATTCTGCCCACTCTCCTGTGGACATTCTGCAATGTCTGGAGACATGTTGGCTGCCACACTGAAGGGAGGGGGTGTTACTGGCATCTAGGTAGAGGCTGGGGATGCTGTTCAACATCCCATGATGTCAGGAAAGCACCCCCCACACACACACAAAGTATTATCCACCCCCCCAAGCCATCAATGATGTGAGGCTTAAGAAAGCCTGATGGAGAGTTTAGATGAAGGACTGTGAGTGGAAGGGGCAGAGATGCCCTTGGAGAATCTCAGGAGAGCTTCTCCCCAGGAAAACACATCCGATCTAGGATATGCAGTCGGAAGGCTCAGTGGTCCAGGGATCCGACTTCAGATGACAGAGCAGAGATTCTGAGTCCTTGATTTCAGGAAGGACTTCATTTCCACAAGGGTTGGTGTTCAAAGTCTTGACAACTATGTAGCAATTTCTAAACAAGCAGATATTAGGTTCCCCCACCCCCAGCTGAACAATTTCTATCACCAGTGAGACCTCAGGGCAAAAAAAAAAAAAAAAAAAAAAAAAAAACCCACAAAGGAAAAGAAAGAAGGGGGGAAATGGCAACGAAGAAATGATTACAAGTAATAAAAAAGACCAGTCCCAAAGGCGACCGGTCCCAGCCAGCTTCAGCCTTGCTGCAAACCTTGACCTGGAGCTCGCTCCGCCTGGGGGGCGCTTCCTTTGAGGAGGCCCGAGTGTCTCTTCTGCTGGGCACTGTCCATCGGCCTTATTTCTGATCTTCAACTTGTCCAAGCTCATTCCAGCCTCAGGGCCCTGGCTGTTTGTGAAGCATTCTTCCTCCGCGCATCATCAGCTCTGGACTCATGAACTCATGAACTCAGGTGGCCTCCACCTCCGGTCACTCTCTAATCATCTGTGCCCTTCCCCGCACGTATTTACTTGTGTATCTGCTGCCTGTCTAATGTCTTCCTCACTGGGCTCCGAGATGTGGGCTCTTCTTTACCGAATCCTGGGGCCTAGCACCTTGCCTGCGCCATGGGTTGTGGCAAGAAGCAAATGGGTGAGACTTCCCGGGTGGGGCTGCCCTGGTGGTCCAGGGGTAAGGAGTCCACCTGCCAGTGCAGGGGGCATGGGTTCGATCCCTGGTCAGGGAAGATTCCACACGCCATTGGGCAACTGAGCTCCTGTGCCACAAATACTGAGCCTGCGCTCTGCAACAAGAGAAGCCAGTGCAATGAGAAGCCTCTGCACAGCAGTGAAGACTCAACACAGCCCCCCAACAAATTAATTAGTTACTTTAAAAGTTAAAAAATAAAAAAAACAAATGGGTGACTGGCAGTCAGACGAGCTGATAGAAAGCCTGGATTGGCTGCTTCTGTGGGGGGTGCCCTGGGTCACAGCTATTCCCAGCCTCAGTTTCTGCATCTGCAAAATGGGAATAATAATATCTCCCTCTCGGAATTCTGAGGATAGTTCCATAAGGGCCCCAGCTTGTTGTCTTTAATTTAGCTGGAACTCGATAGATACTGGTCTTTCCTGATTAACTCTTCTCAAAAGACTAGCCTTCCAGAATCTTCCCCTCCCTCTCCAACCACACCCAGTTCTTTTATACTCCCTATAAAAATATCCCAGAGGTATACAGCGCTTTCCGCATAGCTATGGAATTTTCTGTCAGAGGTCAGATACTGGAGGACAATGGTGGGTTTGCTTAGATTGAGTTAGCCTTTCCCTGGGTTTATGCTGACCTAATCAACTCTCATCTCCAACAAAGTTTCTGAAACTAAACTCACTGCTTCTGATCCTCCCCGTCTTGATATGCTCTCTGTCTTGGTGAAAGACACTATCACTGTCCACCCCCACTGCACCTCCAGCCTCTCCGCCCAACCACTCATTCATTCATTCACTTGTTCATTTAAGTGCTAACATTTTGGATGATGTCACCCACAAGATGACTCATAGCCTGGTTGTTTTAAGTCCTAAGAATTAAGTGCCAATGATAATTACAGCATCCCAATTCCAACTTAACATGTTGAGCATTTCCTCCATTAAGAAACAGTTGAATAGAAAACAGAGTTTGGCAAATGTTTTCTGCAAAGGATCAGATAGAAACATTTTAGTTTTTGCGGACCAAGAGGCAGAACTGAGGATTTTTGTTTTAAATTTGTACCTGGATATTTATAGCAGCTTTATGGTTTATTTACTTGGCTGTGCCGGGCCTTAGTTGTGGCATGCAGAATCTAGTTCCCTGAGCAGGGATTGAACATGGGCTGCCTGTACTGGGAACTCGGAGACTTAACTACAGGACCCCCAGAGGGGTCCCCAAACTGGGGATATTATGCAGATATTTACATAAGGGAGAAAGCAAATTTTCAGTTAATGAACTTCAAAATATAATAACAATACTTGACTGTAATTGTTTTTCAATGTAAGTCTATGAATGAAAAGCATGGAATTCTTTTGGAGGATAACGTTGCTTGATTGGAGTTCAAAGTCGCGTTTTTTATCCTCAAAGAGATAGTGGAGTTTTCTCTGTAAAGGCCCTTGTTAACTCACGGCTCCTGCAAACCAAAGGCAGGCTGGACTTGGCCTTTGGGCTGTCGTTTGCTGACGCCTTACATGGCCCTCAGGAAGCTGCTCCGTTCTGAAAGTTGGCCCTAGCCCTGTGAGACCTTGGGTAAGTCATTCACCTTTCTGTGCCCCAGCCTGCTCCCCTGGAAGATGAGTATGATAGTAGTAGACATTACCGCACAGGGCACTTGCTTTTTTCGATGTGTAAGTGCGTTGTGTTTTGTTTGGTGCTGGGTCCTCACTGCCGCACAGGCTTTTCTCTAGTTGCAGCGAGCGCGAGCTCCTCTCTACAACTGTCGTCTCCAGCACAACAAGTCCCGGGTGAGGGATGGAGACCCCAGCGCCATACTGACTTCCCCGGCCTTCCTGTGTCTGGACATGACGTGGCACTTGTTTCCTTCCAGGTGTGCGGGTAAAACACCTAGGAGGCATCCTTGACCTCTCTTTTCTCTCCCCGTACTCAGTCATCCAGTCCGTCTGCAGGCCCCGCGTGCTCCTGCCCGGGCATTCCTCCTGGAGCCAGCCAGTCATCTCTGCCCTCCTGGGCCCCTTGCTAGTCTCCACCGCCCCGCCCACTCGAGCTGAGGGCCATCGTCGCATTCAGAGCTCTCCTTCTAAAACCTGTCGAAAGTCACGTCATTCCTCTGCTCAAAACCTTCCAGCAGCTTTTCGTCTCACTAGACAGAAAGCGATGTTCTTTTTAAAAGCAGAAGGCTGTTTCACTGCTCTTAGCAGTCATGTTAAGATAAAAACTGAAAGTGTTAGTCGCTCAGTCCTGTCTGACTCTTTGTGACCCCATGGACTGTAGCCCACCAGGCTCCTCTGTCCATGGAACTCCAGGCAAGGATACTGGAGTGGGTTGCCATGCCTTCCTCCAGGGAGTCTTCCCGACCCATGGATTGAACCCGGGTCTTCTGCATTGCAGGCAGGTTCTTTACCATCTGAGCCACCAGAGAAGCCATATTAAGATGAAGCTCATTTAAAAATTTCAAGTCTTATGTGTTTTTGTTGCAGGACGATTAAGATTTTCTTAAACATCCCATGTAGTTACCCCCTCTTAGGTAACTTTTTATGTGTTTGAAATGTCTTTATAGTTATTTCCGTATCTATTTGCTACGGTGTCACTGTGCCGTGACATTTAATATAAATGGAAGGGGGGGAATTTTAAAAAAAAAATAAAATAAATGGAAGGAAGGGAAAAAAGAGGTAACAGCAGCTTTTATTTCGGATAGATATATGATACATAGAAACCTGGGAAAAGATACTTAACACACTAATCGTTAGGGAAATGCAAATCAAAACCACAATGAGACTACCTCACACCCATTAAATAGTTACTAACAAAACCCAGAAAATAACAAGAGTTAGTGAGTATGATTTCCATCCCAAAGGAAATCAGTCCTGAATATTCATTGGAAGGACTGATGTTGAAGCTGAAACTCCAGTACTCTGGCCACCTGATGTGAAGAGCTGACTCATTGGAAAAGACCCTGATGCTGGGAAAGATTGAGGGCAGGAGGAGAAGGGGATGAGATGGTTGGGTGGCATCACCGACTCAATGGACATGAGTTTGAGTAAATACATACAAAAGAATATTATTCCCTTAAAAATGAAAAATTCCGATGCTCGCCACGCCATGGATGTACCTGAGGATGTGATGCTAAATGAAATAAGCCAGTCACAAAAAGGCAACGCTGTATGATTCCTCTTGCATGGAAGTTCCCAGAGTATTCAGACAGAAAGTAGAGTGCTGGTTGCCAGGGCCTGAGTGGAGAGAGAATTGGGGAGTTAGGGATTAATGGGTTTGGGGTTTCAGTTTTGCTAAATGAAAAGAGTGATGGAGATTAATCATGGTGATGGTTGCACAACAATGTGAATGCATTTAATACCACTGACCTGCATTATTTTGAATTATTAAGATGCTACATTTTATGTGTATTTTCCACAATTTTTTGAATTGGAAAATAAAACCCAAAAAACTAGAGTCATGACCTCTAAGGCCATACATCTGCTTGCCCCCTATTACCTCTCATTCACTCCAGTCCCGCCCCAGTGGCCTCTTTAAATTTCTCCAAACAGGGCAAACACATTCCTGCCCCAGGGCCTTTGCACTGTCTGTTACCTGGAATGCCCTTCCCACAGATATCAGCTTGGCTGTCACTTCCTTCATGTCTCCGCTCACATGTCTCCTTATCGGTGAGGTCTTTCCTCATTCCTCCGCCAAAAAAGCATCCTCTGACGTTCTCTACCCCTTTATGTCGTTTGGCCATCTTCGCGGTATTCACTTCTGGCTGACACATATTAAAGGTATTTGTTTACGTAAGGACGAAGGAAGGAATCAGGGTGCCTTCTGTCACGGAGTGACAAGTCTACAGGGAGCTTGTGCTTCCATAGCAGCATCCCATCGTCCCATCCCAGTGCCATTCTAGGCAGAGTCCACATACCCCAGACCACCCTTGTTTTCGCGTGACCCAACAGTGTTCACATTAGGTTTGTGGTGGGGAGGTGCCTTTTTTTTTGACTGCCTCGCACAGCTTGTGGGATCTTAGTCCCCTGCCAGAGACTGAACCGGGGTCTTCTGCAGAGAAACACAGAGCCCTAACCCCTGGACAGCATTTTAGACCACATGAGTTTTTTCATCCTAAAATTCTCAGCATTCAGCTCAAGGCCTGGCACCTAGGGGACAAAATAATTCTTCATTGAATGAATGATAGTCAAGTAAACCGAATAACTCTGGCCCCCAGGCTATCATGTATGTTGTGGGTCTACTTAATATTATCAGAAACCTTACATTAATCTTCCTACTATAGCCTGAAAAAGTGTGCATGATAAGGATACATGCTTCCTGAACACCAGTATAAGCCAGAGGCTTCACTGCCATCATTTTTAATTTCTGAGCCAAAGTAGAGATTAGTCTCTCCATTTACTGGCAAAGGAAACCAGGTCTGGAGAGACTGAGAGAGGCTGGAGGATAATGAGAAAGGCAGGATGCACACCCCGGCTCGTCCATGTGGCCTAGGTTAGGAAATGAGCTTTCAGGGCATTCCCTGGTGGCCCAGGGTTAGGATTCAATGCCTTCACGGCTGGGTCCTGGGTTCGATTCATGGTTGGGGAACTAAGATCCTGAAAGCTGCATGGCACAGCCCCAACCCCAGAAAAACTCAAAAACAAAACAAGGCAGCAACACCAAACAAACCAGCAGCTGCCCTTGGCGCTTGTTCTCTCTCCCAGGAGCCCCTTCCTTTGTGGCGTCTATTTCCTCCTCTACATTGATCACCCCTCCCCTCCCCGCTCCTGTTTTTCTTCTTCAGCCTTTGCTTCTTTCTGCTCTTTTCCACTCGCTCTGCTTTTTCCTCTTGCCCTCTGTTTCGCCGCCTCGTCTCAGTCTTTTTAAGCAGACCAGAGCCAAGTCATTTGTTTATTGGGGAGCTGGGGCTGAGAAAAGAAGTCAAAATCTCTCCACACGTTAAAACAAAGACGGGGCATTTTATATTCCCTTTCATGGTCAAAAGATGATCCTTCCTTTCTTCCCCTTTACAAAATCCATTTAGGTGTTTATAGACCAGTTATCTTAACAATGACTGCCCTTTGCTTTTCTCTCTGTGCCAATTAACATTCTTAATTGCCTCGCTCTAACCCACTCACTTTTTGTGTCTTGGGCAGAGTTCTCTGACAAGTTTATTTTCAATTATAATTTATATTGCAATGATAGATAGATATTTATGACAGTAAACTCTCCAGAGCTGGGCTTTTAGCTCTTAAAGGTTTGTTATAATAAAGAACGCTTGTGGCAAATTGACAGAAGGGCCTCCTCAGTGTTATTTTTGTGAAGACAAGCTCAGAATAGGTATTTTTTGGAAGCGGGGGGGGGGGGGGGGGGGGCCGGGAAGCTGGATGTGTGTCTGGAAGGTAATCACAAAAAAGAAAGAAGAAAAAGCAACAGAAAACTTTTAGGAAAGCTTGTGGGGGCCAATACAGAAATGTTTAAAGAATGAATCAGAACTGCTGGCAAAGAGAATGCAGTGGAAAGCGCTTTTTAGCAGAAAAATTGTTCAATCAATTGAACCTTCAACTTGCTTTTGAAAATCTATACATTTCTCCTGTCCAGTTGCGAAATATCTGAATGTCCCGATAAGCATGTTTATGGTTTTACCCTTTTAGCTTGACCACTCCTGTTACCCAGGCTCATGTCTTGCACAAGAACCCACAAAGGAATAAGAGAGTATTTTCAGAAGCTTTTGATGGGTTGAGAATTTGAGAAGCACCAACACTTATTGCAGAAAAACTCAGGATGTGTGGTCTTAAGAAAGCCCAAATTTGCACAGAGCCAAATCAACAGGATGTTCACTCTCATATTCTCTATAATAAAGACAACTCAACATATAACAGGGATTGGTTAGGTGGATTAAAGGTTCATCCATAGAGTGAAAAAATTACATGATAAAACACACTGACAAAGATCTGTTGTTAGCAAGGTAGAAAAGGCTGATGCTATCCCGGTCAAGTAAAATAGACAGAACTGCAAAATGTATTTTTTTCCTTTCTTTTTTTCAAAATGTATTTTCAAGTAGATCTCAACTCTCTAAAAGTTATGATATTCATGAAAGAAATTTCAGAAGAAAATTCACTCAAATATTATCTTTCTCTCATCTGTAGAAGCAGCAGAAAAATTACTCAAATCATCCCAGTGAGGGAATATAAGCCTGTACAATCTGAGAGAAAAGGTGGGGACACATGGGTTTGATTCGGTTGGGGGGTTAATTGTGCAACTGGGGTTCCCCTGGGGAAGCTGTTGTTGTTCAGTCGTTCTGTCGTGTCCGACTCTTTCAGCCACATACCCAAAGTGGGCACGCTGGATCCTATGGTGATGCTATTTTGACTTTTTTAAGAAACCACCATACTGTTTTCCACGACAGTTGCACATTGTACATTTCCACCAATGGTCAATTCAGTTCAGTTCAGTCGCTCAGTCGTGTCCGACTCTTTGCGACCCCATGGACTGCAGCGCCCAAGGCCTCCCTGTCCATCACCAACTCCCAGAGTTTACCCAAACCCATGTCCATCGAGTCAGTGATGCCATCCAACCATCTCATCCTCTGTCATCCCCTTCTCCTCCTGCCCTCAGTGTTTCCCAGCATCAGGGTCTTTTCAAATGAGTCAGTTCTTCGCATCAGGTGGCCAAGGTATTGGAGAAGCTGAGGATTCTGTCTTAGCTGAGGTATAGGCTTAAAACTCAACATTCAAAAAACGAAGATCATGGCATCCAGTCCCATCACTTCATGGCAAATAGAAGGGGAAAAAGTGGAAACAATGATGAATTTTCTTTTCTTGGGCTTCAAAATCACTGTAGACGGTAACTGCAGACAGTGACTGCAGCCATGAAATTAAAAGACACTGGCTCCTTGGAAGGAAAGCTATGACAAGCCTAGTCAGTGTATTAAAAAGCAGAGACAGCACTTTGCCAACAAACATCCACACAGTCACAGCTATAGTGTTTTCAGTAGTCATGTATGGATGTGAGAGTTGGACCATAAAGAAGACTGAATGCCAAAGAATTGATGCTTTTGAACTGTGGTGTTGGAGAAGACTCTTGAGAGCCCCTGTACTGCAAGGAGATCCAACCAGTCCATCCTAAAGGAGATCAGTCCTGAATGTTCATTGGAAGGACTGGATGCTGAAGCTGAAGCTCCAATACTTTGGCCACCTGATGCTAAGAGCCTACTCTTTTGAAAAGACCCTGATGCTGGGAAACACTGAGGGCAGGAGGAGAAGAGGGCAACAGAGGATGAGATGGTTGGATGGCATCACCGATTCAGTGGACATGAATTTGAGCAAACTCAGGGAGATAGTGAAGGACAGAGAAGCCTGGTGTGCTGCGGTCCATGGGGTCACAAAGCATCAGACACGACTTAGTGACTGAACAACAACAATAGTTGTGTACAATATTATACAAGTTACAGGTATACAGTATAGTGATTCACAATTTTTAAAGGTTATACTCCTTATATAGTTATTATAAAATATTGGCTATATTCCCTGTGTTGTACAATATGTCCTTATATCTTATTTATACATAATAGCTTATACTTCTTAATTCCTACCTATCTATTGTCCCTCCCCGCGTCCCTTTTCCCACTGGTAACTAGTTGGTTCTCTATAGAAGATAAGAGGATTTACTGTGATTGCAATTTAGTACCTTGTTTTATTAGAAAGGGCTTCCCTGGTGGCTCAGATGGTAAAGAATCCGCCTGCAATGCAGGAAATCCGGGTTTGATCCTTGGGTTGGGAAGATCCCCTGAAGGAGGAGGGCAGGGCAACCTACTCCAGGATTCTTGCCTGGAGAATTCCATGGAAAAAGGAGCCTGGTGGGCTACAGCCCTTGGGCTCGCAAAGAGTCAGACAGGACTGAGTGACTAACACGTTCACTTTTATTAGGAATTATTATTTTATTTCCAATAAATTTTAATAAATAATAAAATTATCTTATTATTATTATTATTGGGGGGAAAAAGGATTAGATAGATGCTAATATGGGCTTGAAAATCATATTCCCTATAGACCTGGTTTCTCAGCTCTGGCGCGACTGACACACAGCTCTGTTGTGGGTGGGTGGCTGCCCTGGGTTACTGTGGGATATTGGCATGTTCGCCTGGCCCCTGCCTACTATGGAGCAGGAGCACTCTTTCATTGCCATATGTCCCCAAGCGGTGGGGGAGGTCAGTTCGCCCCCCATTGAGAACCACTGCCTTGGACTTGGCAGGGTAAGGCCTGATCATTCTTCTCTAGAGCATATAAGTGCCCCAGATTGCCCTACAGACCTATAGGCATGGACCACAGTGGGCCAGTCAAGGGACTGAGGGACCAAAAAATCCCAGTAGCCCCAACTTTCTCATTCCTAGTCCATCTCCTCTTCAACTGAAGTAACTGGGAGAAATTCCGGTTTCTGACAATTCATTCCTGCTTTAATGAACTTGCTGGAGGAGCTGTACTTTTTTTTCTTTTGAGTATGCAGTTGTGGGCTTCAATATATTAGAGGATGTATTAACAGGGAAGACTAATTGGAGCTAGAAATTGTTCAATACCAATTTGGGATTGATAAAATGTTAACAAGCAGAGAGGCATTAAAACAGGAATCGGGAGAGGATCATCATTTAAGTGGTGATTATTGCAATTAGCCAGGTTTTGCAAATATAAATCTTCTAGATAAAAGAGTTCTGGGCCAGGACTCTCAGAGGAGTGGACAGCCGGCTCCGTAATAAAGCGCTCCCAGTGAGTGACAAAGATGGATTCTGAAGCAATTTTCGCTCAACTTCTAAATCTCTAGATTTGAATGGCTGCTTCCTGACATACAAAGCCAGGCAGATATCAAATCGATGAGTCCATAGCCTCCAAGAGGTTGGTCCATGTTGAGGAAAAAAGCCAGTCTTTTTACTTCCCGAATCCAAACCTTAGATTTCCCAAGTTAAAGCAGCAGTGGTTACCACATTGGTCCGCTTAGCTGTTTCCTGGTACAAATAATTAGGGACCCAAAGGGACAATCCTTTCCCAGTGGCAGACTGTGATTTATGGACACCAGCCTTGCCATTTCTGTCTTTTCAAGACTAAGATGCTGGGAATCCCACGTAGGAAAAAAGCACACAGGTAATTATGGCTCTTGCAATTATAGGGACAGCCAAATATCTAATTGGGAAGCCCAGATGGCTCAGTGGTAAAGAATCTGCCTACAATGCAAGAGACATGGGTTCCACCCCTGGGTCAGGGAGATCTCCTGGAGGAGGACGTGGCAACCCACTCCAGTATTCTTGCCTGGGAAATCCCATGGACCAAGGAGCCTGGCGGGCTACAGTCCATGGGATTGTAAAGAGTCGGACATCACTGAGCACTCAACGTTACATAAACACCTAATCAACTTCTTAACAACAGCTTCATTTAGACATGCTGTACATATCATAAACTTCACCCACTACAACTGTGCACTTCAGTGATTTTTAATAAATACATTTGGTTGGGCAGCCATCGGTTTGTAGTTGCCTTTTTTTCCAATTGTGGTAAAATACACATACCGTAAAATTTTACCATTTAACCATCTTTAAGTGAACTCTTCAGTGCTAAGTAGAACATTTCTATTATTGTGCAGTCTCCAGCACTCTCTGCATCTTGCAAAACTGAAAGTCTGTACCCTTTAAACAATAACTCCCCATTTCCCTCTCCACCCAGCCCCGCTTGATCATCCCTCTCCTTTCCGTCTGCATTAATGTGACTTCTCTAGGTACCTCATAGAACTGGAATTGTATTTGTCCTTTTGGGACTGGTTTATTTCCCTTGGCATAGTATCTTCAAGATTCATCCAGGCTGTAGCAAGTCAGAATTTCTTTCATTTCTAAGGGTGAATAATATTTCATTGTATGTAGACACCACGGTCTGTTTAGCCATTTGCTTGTTGATGGACTCTTGGGGTGTGTCCACCTTTTAACTCCTGTGAATAATGCTGCTGTGAATACAGGCGAACAGGCATCTGTTGATGTCCCAGCTTTCAGTTCTTTCAGCTACATACCCCAAAGTGGAAATGCTGGATCCTATGGTAATTCTATTTTGATTTTTTTTAAAAACCACGACAGCTGCACATTGTACATTTCCATCAATGGTCAGTTCAGTTCATTTCAGTCGCTCAGTTGTGTCCGACTCTTTGCGACCCCATGCACTGCAGCACGCCAGGCCTCCCTGTCCATCACCAACTAACCATCTCATCCTCTGTCGTCCCCTTCTCCTCCCTCCCTCAATCTTTCCCAGCATCAGGGTCTTTTCAAATGAGTCAATTCTTCACATCAGGTGGAGTTGGAGTTTGGAGTTGGAGTTTCAGCTTTAGCATCAGCTTCACCATCAATGCTAATTGCCTTTTAATACCCTGTTTTATATTCAGTCCCCCAAAATCATTCTCCAAAGTCACTTACTGTGACTTCCGTGTTCTGTTACTATGGCTGTGCTAGAGACACAGTGGTGAAGGTGTCTGCCCTTGTGGAGCCTGCAGTGTGCAAAACCAATAATAAATGCAGATACCGTTCAATCTATAATTATACATTTTGAGCTATGCTATAAAAGAAAAGAACTGGCTTCTTAAAGATCTACACTAATAGGTGAGACCGTTCTAATTTGGATGAGAACAAATCAGTTTTAGGAAGAAAAATTTGAGCTGAGACTGGGGGCTTAGTAGAAATGGGCAGGTGAAGAGAGGCAAAGAGTAGGAGGGAGAAAGTTCCTCGCAGGACACAGCAGAGGCAGGATTCTGCGGGCTTGGAAGGTTTGAGTCCCACAGACAACTGTACCTTTAACTGGGAAGTTCCTGAATTTATACGGTCAGCATACAACTGTTAGTACCCAGGAGGTACTGGATGAAATGGGAATAAAAAAGGATTTTAATGATGATAAAATGGGATTATGTATCCCAAATACCCTTAGACACAATAAAGCCTCAGTGTTCATAGACTGCTTGTGGAAAGGTATAAAAGAAGTCAATTTCCCGACAATTTCTGCCTGGGGCAAACAGGGAGAAGAACCTGATTATACGTAAACCCAGTCATCTAACAAAAGGCATTACAAAATTTAACCCTGTACACTGATCTTTTTTTCTCTCTTCCCTGACTCTCATCACACGTGCAGGTCTTTTGGTTATTTAAGGAATATTAAATAATCAAAAAATTACCTTGGCTTAGAGACTAGCCTTCTGCACCACTCACCCCCTTCTGCTTTGTTCTAAGGTCTTACTTCGCCTCTGGTTTACTAGCTCCTGGCCGCAGCTCATCAGTTGGAGGTAGATTTGAAAAGTGTACTGTGTCTTTCTTTTCAATATTCATGGAAGATTTTCCTTTGGGGAAAACTTCTCTTTGACTTTATCTGAAGAAGTTATTTCTGCAGACCCTGGATTTTTCAGGATAGGCTTAATGTAACGTTTTTTTTTTTACCACAATATTTTTTTGTTTGGCTATCTTGTCTATATTCAGCTACAGCTGGATAATAGGCATCGGGGTGTGATAAAAGAATTTTGAAGTTGGGCTTAGGGATTGAGCTCAGTCGCTTCTTAATTAAGTTACTTCATGTCCTTAAACCTCAGTTTCCTCGTTTTCAAAATGGACAAAACAATGCAGATCCATCTTGGAGGAGAAAACTAGGAAGTGTCCATCTCATGAAGTCTGTGGTACATTCCAGGGGTTCAATCAGTTGTTATTATTATCACTTGGAGACTCATGTGGCACACTTTTACTACCTCGTTCTAAGCAGAAGCAGCTATCATGTTTTCACTGTCACCAACTAAAATAAGTAAATATAAACACCTATATGTGAAATGAACTTTTCCTTAAACCACTAATATTTCATGAGCTGTAAGCCTCTGTGCACATGCGTTTACATTGGTAAATTACATCGCCTACCTTACACAGAAAAGGTGTTGGGAATATAAGCAGATTAGTCAGCAAGGCAGGCGTTAATTGGCTTTTTTACTCAGTATGAGAATGCTAAACAGCTTCCATGTATTATGAAACCAAATTCTTACCTTTCCAACTTGGGCTGTTGACCGTAATTCTATCTTTTCTGGTTTAGGGAACTTAAAACAATTCCAAGTATTCACACAAAGACTCAAAAACTGGAGGTTAACCTTACTCCTTCAGTAAGTTTTTATTGATGACCATGAATATCAAAAAGATGATCAACCTGATTTATTTTCTGCCTTGGGTTGTCCAAACAACCAGGTGAACATATTTATCAGCTTAGCATTCTATTTTGCTTGCATTGCCGATGAGCTTACAAGAAACTGTTACAAGCTGGGAACCTGATGAATAACTAATCAAGAAAATGCAATACACGAATGTGGAAGAAGGGTTTATAATTGCATAGTTCCTTACAGTGGAGTCAGTGCTAAATTAAGACACACGCAGAGAGGTACCAGGGAATCACTGAATCAAAGACTTAGAAGGCTGAATATTTCATCATTTATTCAACATCGAGTATTGACATCATGTAAGGCAGTTAATGGAATAAGGTACATCGAGATTTACTATAGAGACGTGTATACATAGAATATTATACACACATACACAATTTGAGAAGATTTCAGGCGTCTCCATGTCAGGGTGAGGCAATCACTTTGAACTATATGCATCTTTTCCATAGTAAAGCTGGTATAGCAAAAAATTCCAACAATGGCTAGTCTGGCAACACCCAGTTTCTCTGACAATGCCCCTTGCTCATCCATGGGAGATGCAAGAGGATTGTCTCAGTTATAACATGATGTTAGCAGACATTTATGGCTTGTGGGGAGAAAAAAACGCAACCTCTCCAAGTTTTGATATTATCTCTGACTATACTTGTTTTTGATCTACTTTTTCTATATTTAGTATCCAGTCATTTTAAAGTTAAAAAAAAAAAATCAAGATCTGCACTGTGACAAAAACTAGACTTTGTGAGTGTGAATCCTGGAGGTTATTATTTAGCATTTAAAGGAAATAAATCATGGCGAGGGGCTAACTCTGAAATTTGGGAAATTTGAAGGCCACTTCAAGTGTTGAGATGAAGGGGGAAGGTTGAGTATACCGCCATTCTTCGGATATCTCAAAACTCAATTTAAACATTTCAATGAAAAAGGAGATGGGAGGGGACAAGGGTCAAATCTCAGGGTTTTCTGTTTGTTTATTTTTTTATTAGAGGTAAAAATTGAGACAAAATATTTCACTGAGAAGACCTTCCCCCCCCAGCTTGCACGGATATCAACCTTACAAAAGTAATTTTTGGAGCACACTACAAAATACGCTTGTTCCAAAACTGCTAGTTTTTAGTAAGTACACAATTATTTTTCTTTCTCTCCCAGGACTCAGATAGCTGAAGCGAGGATGGTCCCCCCCTCGGATTTCGCCCAGCACCCAGCCAATCTGAGCCCGAATGCTAATTAGTTGCTCTCCCCCGATGAACACGCCTTTGTCGCTTGTAGGGCCGGACTACAAAGCCCAGAATGCCTCGCCCCTCCCTGATCAATGAGGGCTTATTTAAATGATCTCTGAGGTCTTGGACCCAGGCCAATCAGCTGTCAGGGCTCATGATAAATCGCAATGCATTATTGATAATAATAATTACTGGGACATGCGCGTTCCGGCCGAAGGGGGGTAAATTTCCCAACTCCAGGAATTTGTGGCGGAGTGGGCAAATAACCGCGGCTCTCCAGGCGCCCCGATGCTCGCACCATGTCGAGGCGCAAGCAGGCGAAGCCCCAGCACATCAACTCGGAGGAGGATCAGGGCGAGCGGCAGCCGCAGCAGCCGGCCCCCGAGTCTGCAGATGCGGCCCCAGCGGCGCCGGCGGCGGGGGCGCCGGGTGAGTGGAGCTGGGGGGCGCGCGCCCCGGGCGGGCAGCTTCCCAGACGCTCGCCCGCCCCTCGGAGGCGCGGGCTTTGGCGAGGCCGCGGCTCCCTCCGCAGATTCGGGAGCTTGGATCCGGGGGCTTAGTTCCAGGGGCGAACCGGCAGCCTGGTTCCCCACCCCCACCCCGCCCTCGTTAATTTTGCACTTTTTCTCGCTTCTCCTCTCGTGTTAAGTTTGCACCCCCAGGTCTCGCTCTTATTGCAGGATTGACCCCGAGCCTCTGCCTGCCCCTCATTGCTGAGAGGTCCCCTTCTCGTCCTCGGCCCCTCTCTTAATTGGCTGCACGCCCCTCACCAGTAACCCCCCCCCCCCACTTGTAACTTAGGCTCCCCTCCTCCTTCCCTGGCGCCGCTTTTAAAAGAAAAGACCCCGGGGGTCCCCACTCTACTCCCTCACCCGTTGGGGGCTTTTCTAGGAGGCTGGGGAAGGGCGCACCCTGGAAGACCCCCCGGGGGAGGCCGATCTGTTGCACGCGCCCCTCCCGTGCCGGGAGGGGGAGGGGCGCGACCTCCCCACCCCCAGGAGCCGGGGTGCGGGCCACCCGCGCTGCGGAGGGGACTGAGGGCCGGAAGACGTGGGGGACGAGGCACGAGATTGCCTTCTTTTCTGTTTAAAAATTTTCTCTTTTTGGTTTCCGTCTTTTCTCCCGGGGCTACGCCGCCTGCCGATCTTCGCCCTAACCTTTCGGGGCCTGACCTCCAGCCATCTTTGATTTCCGACTTCCTAAAAATAACCGCGGGCAGCGGGAGGGGTGCGGGCCCCCAGGCGCGGGGGTCGCACGCGCCCTGCAGCCCCGCTGGGGTGCACCCGCCTGGCGTTGCGCGTGGCTTTTCCGGCGCGCCCCGCTTTCCCAAAAGCGCGCCCCGGGGGCCGGAGGGGAGAGGTCGCGCCAGGGCTGGGCGGTCGCGGCCAGGGCGAGCTCCCGGGGGCTGACCCGGCCCACGCTTCCGCGCCGCGCGTCTGCAGGGTCGGGAGGAGTTCTGGACCCCCAGCCCCGTCGGGAGCGGCCGAGCGGACGCCTCTGCCTAATCACTCAACCTCGGGGGCTCTAGGAGCGAGTCGCTTTCCCACTATCTCCCCTCCGCCCTGGCCCGCCAAATTGTCGCCTGATAAGTTTTTAGCGTGCGCGTGGGGGGAGGGGGCGTCTTCAGCCCCTTCCCGGGCCTTGTTGGTGGCTTTGCTCCCCTCGCCGCCTGCTTTCTAATTTCCCAGCGGATGATGGGGGTGCGCGCGGAACCCCAGTGCCTCCAGTCCGCTACAGCGAGGGGGAGAGCCGTCGCTACTTTTTGGTTACCGTGCCCTTTATTTCGGGGAGGGAATGGAATACATTTTCTGCATCTATAAGATAATGTAAACCCCTATTTCCCCCCTTGCCCCAAATAATCTTTTTCCAGGGCAAGTTAAAGAGATCAGCTTGAGCAAAGGGGCGGCTCTGCGGTTTGGGGGCGTCCGATGGTTAGGGCAGAGCGCACCGGAGGTCGGGGAGGGCGGCCTCTCTTTGTGCCTTGGGAGGGGGTTGGGGGGGAAGGACGGAGAGGCTTCGTTGCCTGGGCCCACCTGGAACAAAAGGGTTAACCCTCCGCCCGCCCGCTTCCTCCCGGGAAGGAGGGGCGAGCTCCTGGCTCTGACCCCTCCCCTGGTCCTGCTCTGACCTCCCCTTCCCCCTACCCGCTTCGTTTTGGGTGGGCGCACTCTTGGTGGGGCTTTCGGTGGGGTTTGGCACCTTAGGGGAGCTGGTTACGGGGGGCGAGGGGACGTTCTTAAATGAACACTAGCTGGAGTTGGCCATCCGTTACCCCGAGCTGGTTAGGATCGCGAGCCTGGCCGTGCGCTCCCTCCACAATTGGGGAGGGGGAGTTGCTATTGATCGCTGGGGCTGCGGTGGCCGCTGAGCTGCGCGCGGGCGTCCCCTGGAGGCCCAGCCGGGAACGTCGCGCTCTGCCGAGAGGCGGGTCCCCTCGCAGGTACCGGCTCCCACCTGATGGGAGGGCCGCGCGGGGCCGGGGGTTGAAGGGCTCTGGGCTGGGCGCTCCTCGGGACTCCAGTCAGTTCCTTGGGCCCTGGCGGTGCTGAATTTTCCTTGCCAGGTCTTTAGAATTCTTGGAAAGAATTTATCGATCCTAGTATGTGTTTGCAGAGCTCCCAGTTGCCGCCGTGAAACAGAAGGTAGTAGCAGTACATTCCCAAACAGTCCATTTTAATGGATACATTTTGTGTTTGAGCTCCTGTTTGTGTGTATGCGTATGATAAAAGCATCCAGTTTAGACTTACGTGCACAGCCGATTTGAGACCACTAAAAAAGAAATGCACTTTTTGACGGAGGAAAATTAAGTTTGGCGATCAGTTAGATCCAAAAAATCTGCAGGTGGCCAGGGGACTCCGGCCATGTACAGGAAAATTAGCATTTTTTTCAAAAGAGGTTCAAATGCCCTTTGTGCTAAACTGGATTACAACCATCAACGATTAAGACTCCCCGATTTCAAATAACTGCCTAGCCCCAGTTTCTAAACTGAAGTGACCTACATCGGCGGTAAGGAGTCAGAATGGGACACTTGGGAGTTTCTGGTTTAATTGAGGGAAAGGGAAATCTTGGTGACAGTAGCCTCAGTGAATGTTGCAGGCCAAGTTTCTGTGTTTGCATCTGGCTTTCTGAAAGAGAAGGGCTACAGCTTGCCCACACCTCTTTTGTTCCGTTAAAAAGAAGTTGCACAAGTCGGTGCTAGCTGATCCTTCAAGCCCCTTCAGCCTTCCTCATGTTAGGGAGCCATCTTGGGAGGGAGGGATAGAGTTAAAGCTTCCTCTTTTTAAATGAAATGAATTTTTTTTGTAAGGTGTAAGAGGGAGGTGTGCATTCCAATCTGGTTGTAAGACTTTCAGCTGTGTAAGCTTTGATTTCTGAGCTTCTGGGTTCTTTCTCTGTATCAGGGAGATGAAACAGCCTATTTAGATAGTTTCAACTATAGAAGGCCCACTGTGTGCTGGAAATGTGACCGTAATTAACTTTATTCAAAGTAACAACAAAAAAAATTGTGTCAGGACAGCTGAACTGCCAAATTGGGATAATTCTGCAGTTTTATCTGTAGCCCACACCAGGCTGGAGACCTCATGTACGTTACCTTTGATTTTCATTTCTGCTCAGTTTAAACCTCACCTCCTGGTTGCAATGGCTTGCCCCGAGTTTGCTGATCCTGTTTGGTTTGAGCCTTGCTCTAAATCCAAGAAGTTGCTTTTATCGTGGTTTTAGAGGAGTTGGTTATGGGATGGGATTTTCTATCAGTATTCTATCAGATGAAGGAGCCGGGCCATTGTAGGCTCTAGAATAAGAGGTCGCGGGAAGCAATTTGGAAATTAAACAGAGTTTGCATTTGGTGCTCCAGGCTTTACTGCCTTGGAAAAGATGATGGAAAGAGTTTAAGATATCCCTTTTTCATCATCCTTCACCTGTGTGCTTTTGATTGTTTAAAAAAGCATCTAAACCATCTTTAGAAGCATCTAAATCCAGATAAGAACTGCATCTCCAGTCATCACCATCCATTTTTTCCCCCACATTTCGAGTCCATGTCAGGTTTTGTTCTAAGGGGTTCTGGGGAAGGAGATAGCAAAAACTGCCTGCATGCAGTTTACAACTTGCTTTTAGCAGATGAGCGCCAGTTGAGGCACAAGGGGACCTGTCTCCAGCATAAACAGCAGCGCTTGCACACGTTAGCACAAAAAACTTGGATTCTTTTACTTCTTCCTTTTCAGCAAACTTGAATTTTGATCCAAGACCGTTTGGAACAATTTTTTTTTTTGTACCTTTATTAAATGGAAACTTAATTACAGCTCTAATTTGCCACCTACAAATTGAGTTAAAGGCATTTCTCAGATTGCTGAATGCAGATGTAAAATTAAACTGGTTTAATTTTAAGCACTTTTTTTGAACTGGTTCAGTACTTAAGGACATCTCATTTCCTTTTGTTTTTTGGTAAGCAGTTATCCTGCTGGTGGGGGTGGGGTAAGAGATATTAAATACTTTAGATAATCTACTCATTGTAGTTCTTTTAATATAGGAATGGGAGGGAAAAAAGATAAGCTTCAGGCATAATGCTGTCTCAAGATATTTCTTAAGCATTTTCATAGGCTTCAGAATTTGATTGGCCTCTGGCAGATGAGCTTTTCTTGTATACAATAGTAAGAGTATTTTCTATCCATTTGGCAGTGATTGAATCTAAGCCCCCTGCTGGGTTTACGGCATTCTTCCAACTTATTGGATAACTAGATGCTGAGAGATAACATTCCTAAAATTCGGGAGTGGGGGTGGGGTAGAAGGATGGAAGATCTAGTTGCTGTAATCCCTCTGAACTTTGCTTTTTCCTTTCGGGAAGGGTTAACTTAAGCATACCCAGCGATTGTTCATAACAGAGTCCTCTTACTCTGGGGCAAATACGCTTTTGGTATTTGCCAATGGTGGTCTGGATGTCGAAGTACTTTACTGCACCAGCAAACAGAGCTGCTGCTGTTTGAAGACTCAGAGTGGGATGTTGCCAGTATTGCTTGGAGGCTGCAGAAGAGGCAAGCCTGTGTATACAGTGCCGGCAAGCTGGTATTCAGGCTGTAAATCACTCTTGGGAACTGCTGGGTTCTTCTGGGGCAGGGAGCTTAACCTTTTTTGTGCCACAGTTCCCCTCCCCCAGCAGAATTATTGAAATGTGTACAGTGAGATACATAGAAATACCAAGGAAATAAATCGCGTTGAGATACACTGAGCAAAAATGACTGGAAACATCCGTGATACAGTAATATGTGCTTCTTTATGAACACACTAAAGAAGATCTAGCAGTCAGTCAGGTAACCAGAATTTCCAGTAACACAACCGCATTAACATTGTAGGAAAATAACCTGCTTTCTGTTGATGACATAGGCACGGGCTCTGCAACCACTGCCGAGGTGTGTTCTCAATGTTCACAACTGAATATTGTCTGCATGAGAGTGAAAACTTTTTTGGAGGGGGAGAGGAAGACAAAAAAAACGTATATTTGGGACTTCCCTGGTGTTCCAGTGGTTAAGACTTCACGCTTCCACGGCAGTGGGCACAGGTTCCTAAGATCCTGTGTGCTGTGCATCCTGGGCCCCCCCCCCCAAATGATGGCTGTTACAGTGGTTTGTGGTTTTCCAAAGGATCATAGTGCATAAACAGATGTACAGTATATTTGTGGTATTAAAATTTGGGACTGGGAGGGGAAGAGTAGGGGGGAAAATGCTTTAGAAGCTTTCCTAGAGGGGTAAAATGAAAAATAGAAAGTGTTCTAGCAGAAACAGTAATAAATGAGGCCACTAACTTTAGTGCCTTTTTAAATGTATTTAAGACTAGAGTCCCTGCTCTTGTGTTTTCTAGTGAACAGGGTAATACCTTGAGTTATTTATTCCTGAGCCTCAGTTTCCGCGCTTGCACGTTGCAAGCAAAGATGCTTGTCTCAGTTCAGTTCAGTTCGGTCGCTCAGTCGTGTCTGACTCTTTTTGACCCCATGAACTGTAGCATGCCAGACCTCGCTGTCCATCACCAACTCCCTGAGTCCACCCAAACCCATGTCCATCGAGTCAGTGATGCCATCCAGCCATCTCACCCTCTGTCGTCCCCTTCTCCTCCCTCTCTCGATCTTTCCCAGCATCAGGGTCTTTTCCAATGAGTCAGCTCTTCGAATCAGGTGGCCCAAGTATTGGAGTTTCAGCTTCAGCATCAGTCCTTCCAATGAACACCCAGGACTGATCTGCTTTAGGATGGACTGGTTGGATCTCCTTGCAGTCCAAGGGACTCTCAAGAGTCTTCTCCAACACCACAGTTCAAAAGCATCTATTCTTCGGTGCTCAGCTTTCTTCACCGTCCAACTCTCACATCCATACATGACCACTGGAAAAACCATAGCCTTGACTAGACGGACCTTTGTTGGCAAAGTAATGTCTCTGCTTTTTAATATGCTGTCTAGGTTGGTCATGACTTTCCTTCCAAGGAGTAAGCGTCTTTTAATTTCATGGCTGCAGTCACCATCTGCAGTGATCTTGGAGCCCAAAAAAATAAAGTCTGATGCTGTTTCCACTGTTTCCCTATCTGTCTGCCCTGAAGTGATGGGACCGGATGCCATGATCTTAGTTTTCTGAATGGTGAGCTTTAAGCCAACTTTTTCACTCTCCTCTTTCACTTTCATCAAGAGGCTCTTTAGTTCTTCTTCACTTTCTGCCATAAGGGTGGTGTCATCTGCATATCTTAGGTTATTGATATTTCTCCTGGCAGTCTTGATTCCAGCTTGGGCTTCATCCAGCCCAGCGTTTCTCATGATGTACTCTGCATATAAGTTAAAAAAGCAGGGTGACAATATACAGCCTTGATGTAGTCTTTTTCCTATTTGGAACCAGTCTGTTGTTCCATGTCCAGTTCTAACTGTTGCTTCCTGACCTGCATACAGATTTCTCAGGAGGCAGGTCAGGTGGTCTGGTATTCCCATCTCTTTCAGAATTTTCCACAGTTTATTGTGATCCACACAGTCAAAAGCTTTGGCATAGTTAATAAACAGAAATAGATGTTTTTCTGGTACTCTCTTGCTTTTTCGATAATCCATCGGATGCTGGCAATTTGATCTCTGGTGCCTCTGCCTTTTCTAAATCCAGCTTGAACATCTGGAAGTTCACGGTTCACATATTGCTGAAGCCTGGTTTGGAGAATTTTAAGCATTACTAGCGTGTGAGATGCGTGCAATCGTGCGGTGGTTTGAGCATTCTTGGGCATTGCCTTTCTTTGGGATTGGAATGAAAACTGACCTTTTCCAGTCCTGTGGCCATTGCTGAGTTTTCCAAATTTGCTCGCATATTGAGTGCAACACTTCACAGCATCATCTTTCAGGATTTGAAACAGCTCAACTGGAATTCCATCACCTCCACTAGCTTTGTTCGTAGTGATGCTTCCTAAGGCCCACTTGACTTCACCTTCCAGGATGTCTGGCTCTAGGTGAGTGATCACACCATCTTGATTATCTGGGTCATGAAGATCTTTTTTGTGTAATTCTTCTGTGTATTCTTGCCACCTCTTCTTAATATCTTCCACTTCTGTTAGGTCCCTACCATTTCTGTCCTTTAATGAGCCCATCTTTGCATGAAATGTCCCCTTGGTATCTCTAATTTTCTTGAAGAGCTCTCTAGTCTTTCCCATTCTATATGTTTTCCTCTATTTCTTTGCATTGATCGTTGAGGAAGGCTTTCTTATCTCTCCTTGCTATTCTTTGGAACTCTGCATTCAAATGGGTATAGCTTGTCTATGTGGCTGCAAATGAGTTAAGGTGTGAGAGTCTGAAGTGAGTGCTCTGTGGCAATGTATGGGGGGGGGGATGGTTGTAGTTGTGCTTTGGCGCTTAACAAGCAGAATGGGCATTTGTACATGGGCTTTGCTAGAGATTTCCAGAAGTAGCGTGGCTGAGACAAGGGGTGAAACATGCTAATTAAAAAAAAAGAAAAAGCCAAAAGTGTATATACATTTTGAAGTTTCTCTTCCACCCCAGGCCTGCACTCCGGAAGCCAGGGACCAGCCTCAGCATCTCTTATTTCAGAAGTTTCCCACGGACATACTTATATCTATTCCCAAGCACGGCAGGGGGGAAGCACATTATCTGTACAGCCTGTTCTCTGTGTGTTTTTTCCTCCTTTTGAAATCACTCTTGGGTGGTTGTCCTATAGAGCAAGCACATATAGTAAGGAGCTATAAGGTAGTCATCTTTTTTCTGTACCCTGATTTATTTCATCAGAACCTTGCTGGTGGACCACAGTGTGTCTGTTTTTGTTTGGGCTGTTTATTGCTATGAGACCTGAACCCTGGTATCGCAGAAAGTGAATTCCTACCAAGGGAGTTGCTGGGTGGAAGAATTGTGCTGTAATGATGATGGTGGTGGATTGTACTCGGAAGAAGTTGTATCTGTTTATGCATTTTCCTGGCTGATGTATTTCCCTCCCAGGAGAAACTGTGTAAGTTTCCCTTGGAAAGTTCTTGACACGTAATTGCCAGAGTTGCACTTCCAGAAAGATGGTGCCACTTAACACACCCCCACAAGCACCCGTTACAAAGGTGCCAGCAGACACACCATCTTCATGATGCTGGGAACTGATGAATACTTCTAACTTGAGTCTTGGGAATCTGGTGGCTTTAGAGCATTGTGGAGTTGGAAGGAAGGTGGTACCGATGTGCTGTCCCCCGGTGGAGGTAGCTGGGGTGTACTGTGTCTTAACCCTTCCTGTCCCGCCCCCAGCCCAGCCTGCCCCCTCAAGCCTTCCTGTCCTCCCCCGGGGAGAGGCAAGATAGTTGCCATCTCAGTAAAAGAGACACAGGAGGGGAGGAAGGAAGTGCACGAAAGAGGAGTCAAAGGGAGCGTCTGTGTCCCAGTGTCCGAGCCTTAGTTTTCCCCTCTGTTAAATGTAGTAGTCTCTTTTGTTAATTGTTAATAACATATAAATTACACCTGTACACAGCAAGTGCTCAAAAGTTATCTATGAGTACATTTTTTATTGTGTTGTCTTGGGTAAGTCACATCTCCGAGTCTGTTTTTCTCATCTGTAAATGGGGCTGGTGTTTAATAGGATTGCATGGATGTAGCGTGGACCACGAGGTACCTGGAGGTTCTAGCCTGGACCGTAGGGGACTACCAGGCTGCTCCTGTTTGCATCATCAGAGCCCTAGCCCTGCCTTGCACTCAGTAGGTGAGAAGGGTTGTTAAAATGAGTGAGGCTTTAAATGACTGTTTCACCTCTTCCTTTCAGCAGCCCTAGTTGCCCAGGTAACCAAGCCACGGAAGTAGACAAGATGAAGAAATTGATGTTCACTGAGCACCTACAGTATCTGCACTTTCCCCAGATCCTAGGATGGTGCCAGGCACTCACAAACATTTACTAATCAGGTTACTTAACCCAGGCATCTACCTTATGTAGCTGTCGTGATTGTACACATTTAATAGAAATCCTGAAGGGTAACCCTACCATATCAAACCTTGGCTCACCCCAGCCCACATACACCTTGCTAAACTTCTGATTATTACCTAGTCTGAAATTAGGAAAGGTGAAGTCAATTTATTAAGGCTATGCTGTGGAAATTTAAAAGAACCAGTGTTTGCAAGTCTGTTGGAAAGTATAGATCTTTCTTAAGAGAAATACACTGTTTCAAGATCAGTCCGTCCCCCAAATTGTTGACTAACTCAGTCAAGACCCATGGTGTTGGGAAATGTAATCACCCAAGAAGGGGCAAAATAGGTTCATTTACTTTTAAAAGTGATTCTTTTCTTTAAAAAATAAGTACTTCCTGACATCCTGGCTATTTCCCCATTCATTTGTACATTTCAAATAGGTGTTTTTTGTTTTAAACAAAAAGGGTCACTTGTTACATACTGTTCTGTAACCTACGTCCACCTAAGTTCTGTCTCCAAATTCAGGACATGGAAAGTCTACATTGTTTTCATTCTGTGGGTATACCAAAATTTATACCCCCCCCCCCCTTTTTTTTTTGTGGCTATAAACATTTCTGTGAAAAATACCCTTCTTCTAGGTGGATCTTTGTATCCATATGCAAAGGTCTGTGATTTAGCTCAGCACTCCTGGGATTTGCTGGGTCTGAGGTGTGCCTCTGTGACTTCTCAGGTCAGGGTGTACGTACAACAGAACAGCCAGGAAGTGAAAACAGTCAAGTAACTTAGAGAGTCTCCACTCACCAGGGCCCAGGCATCTGGCTAAAGTATGGCTGCCTAATAGCTGTTTCAGCATGCAGACTGGCAGTCACTGTAAAAGAAGTGGGACCCAATTGGCAAAAAAAAACCCAGGGACCAATCATTTTTAGGAATAGAACTGCCCTGAATATGCAGGTTGTTTGATTTAATGTAACAGTAGTAGAAGCTGCAAATGGAGGGTGAGTAATAAACTCCCACCATTCCATCCCTTCCCTCTTTTCTTGGGCTTCTTTCTTTGTTTAATGGCTTATTAATCCTTTAATGTCATGCTAAGGCATTTCTACAGGTTTTCCATAATCAGGAAGGTCAGTAAAGTTTTTTTCTTGGATGTGCAATTTTTTCTTTTTTTTTCAGTGTGTGTGTTTTTTGTTTTTTGTTTTTAACACATAAAAAACATTCCTCGGGATATCGGCTTCGTCTTATTTAGGTCTCCATATTTTAGGTGAATTTAGTACCACTGTCATAGTTCTTGGCACCTTTAAACTTCCAGCGTCTCTGGTGGGAAGGTATAGTTACCACATTGTCTGAAGGAGTGATTTATTGCAGTTTCACTTTTGATGGACCCAGGGTGGAGATGAACAGCAGGCTTCCAGTGGCATTTTAATGGATGACATGAAATCCATTTGCTTTTGTAAGCCAGCTCTGAGGTGGGGCAGAGAGCTCCGTGAGGATTATTTTAATAAATTATATTGAGTTTCCCAGCACTGCCTTAATAAGTTGGTATAAATTACTAGATGGCCAGTGCAGGAGATGCAAGAGACCCAGCTTCAATCCCTGGGTTGGGAAGATCCCCAGGAGAAGGAAATGGCAACCCACTCCAGTATTCAGGCCTGGAAAATTGCATAGAGGAGGCTGGCGGGCTACAGCCATGGGGTTGCAAAGAGTCGACCGTGACTTAGTGAATGAGCACCCACTAGGTTGCTCAAGACCAATCTGTGCACAGTTCTGGAGGCTGGACACCTGCGACTGCGGAGCAGCAGGGTCATTTTCTCTTGGAGGCTCCAAGGCGGGTGTGTACCAGGCAACTTCCTCGCTGCCTTCTGCTGGGTCCAGCATCCTTGGTTTAGAGCTTTGTAACTCCTGCCTTGGCCTAACATGGCCTTATTCTGGTCTCATGTCTTTTTAAACATTTTCTATTTGTTTTTGGCTGCCCTGGGTCTTTGTTGCTGCACGCCGGCTTTCTCTAGTTTTGGTGCAAGGGCTTCTCATTGTGGTGCTTTCTCGCTGCAGAACATGGGCTCCAGGCCCATGGGCTCAGTAGTTGGGGCGCATGGGCTTTAATTGATTCGAGGCATGTAGAATCTCCCTGGACCAGGGGTTGAACCTGTGTCCCCTGCCTTGGCGGGTGGATTCTTAACCACTGGACCACCAGGAAAGTTTTCCTGTCTCTTTTCTCCGTAAGGACACCAGGCATTGGGCTTGGGGTCCACCCTATTTACAGTTGCACAGGGCCTTCCCCCCCGCCCCCAAGAAGACCCCATGTACAGGGGAACGGGTTAGGGTTGAATATTTGGGGCGTTATGATTCCAGCCACTACACGAATGGTTGGCTCACTGCGACCCTCATTCCCTTCCATGGTCTTCTTGTTAGGACACAGATGATGAAGACCTCTGAATTGTGAGCTGTGGGTCCCCCGCCCCCCCGAATCGCCCCGCGTCCTTCCTTGGGTGGGGTTCTCATCTCCTTCTTCCCTCTCCGCGCAGGTGCTCCAATGAACTACCCCGGGGGCAGCGACGACCTGAATGGGGATGGAGCGGGGATAAAGCGGCCCCGGCGGGAGGAGACCCACGTCTGCGAGAAATGCTGTGCCGAATTCTTCAGCTTCTCAGAGTTCTTGGACCACAAGAAAAATTGCACTAAAACGCCCCCCGTGCTCATCTTGAAGGACAGTGAGGGGCCGATGTCGTCGGAAGACCTGTCGGGGACTGTGCTCAGCTCGCAGCCGTCCAGCCCGGGCCGGAGGGAGGGCCACAGGGATGACGACGGCGGCGGCGGGGGCCCCGGGGACGCGAGGGAGAAGCCGGGGGCGGAGTCCGTCCTGTACCTGAAGGCGGAGGCCGCCCTGCCGCCCGCGCCGCAGGACATAAGCTACTTACCCAAAGGCAAGGTGGCCAACACCAACGTGACGCTTCAGGCGCTGCGCGGCACCAAGGTGGCGGTGAACCAGCGCAGCGCCGACGCGCCCCCGGCGGCCCTGCCCGGCGCCGGCAGCCTGCCCTGGGTCCTCGAGCAGATCCTGTGCCTCCAGCAGCAGCAGCTGCAGCAGATCCAGCTCACGGAGCAGATCCGCGTGCAGGTGAACATGTGGGCCTCGCACGCCCTCCACGCCGGCCACGCGGCCGACTCGCTGAAGACGCTCGGGGGCCACGTGTCCCAGCAGGTGGCGGCGGCCGTGGCCCT
Source organism: Okapia johnstoni (assembly GCA_024291935.2). Lineage (NCBI taxonomy): Eukaryota > Metazoa > Chordata > Mammalia > Artiodactyla > Giraffidae > Okapia > Okapia johnstoni. Next base: position 67,495,146 of record CM044324.1, on the reverse strand, counting down.
GCTCGGCCAGAAGGCGGGGAGCGCCGGGCTGCCGCTGGACGCCCTGAAGCCCGCCAAGCTGCCCCACGCCCACCTCCCTGCCGCCGGCGGCTCCGCGCCCCCCGGGGCTGCCGCCCTTCGCGCTGAAGCCGGACGCCCCCCGCGTGCTCCCCGGCGTCCTGTCGCGCCTCCCCGGGGCGCTGCTGCCCCAGGCGCCGGGCTCGGTGCTCTTCCAGAGCCCCTTCGCCGCCGTGGCCCTAGACCCGGCCAAGAAAGGGAAAGGGAAGGCCCCGAGCGCCTCCCCGGTGGAGGCCCGACTCAAGGACGAGGCGCTCTGCCGGCACAAGTGTAAGTACTGCTGCAAGGTTTTCGGGACCGATAGCTCCCTGCAGATCCACCTGCGCTCCCACACCGGGGAGAGGCCCTTCGTGTGCTCCGTGTGCGGCCACCGCTTCACCACCAAGGGCAACCTCAAGGTACACTTCTACCGGCACCCGCAGGTGAAGGCGAACCCCCAGCTGTTCGCCGACTTCCGCGACAAGACGGCGGCGGGCAGCGGCCTTGCTTTCGCGCTGGCCGGCCCCGTCCCCCTCGAGGAAGCCGCGCCCTCCCTAGACAGCAAACCCGCGCTTGCGGCGGGGGCCCCCAGTGCGGTAGGGCTAGCTCAGAATCTCCCCTCGGGGCCTCCCCCCAAGGACCTGGCGGGGGGCCCGTTGCCCGGCGACCTGCAGCCCGGGCTGTCTTCGGAAAGCGAGGACGGCTCCATCCTGCCCGGGGCGGGGCCGACCCATCCCTCCCCCAGGGTCGGAGGCTTCCCAGGGGGTGGGCCGCCCGAGCCGGGGTCGGAGACCCTGAAGCTGCAGCAGCTGGTGGAGAACATAGACAAGGCCACCGCCGACCCAAACGAGTGTCTCATCTGCCACCGCGTCCTGAGCTGCCAGAGCTCGCTCAAGATGCACTACCGCACGCACACCGGGGAGAGGCCCTTCCCGTGCAAGGTCTGCGGCCGCGCTTTCTCCACCAAAGGCAACCTGAAGACGCACCTGGGGGTGCACCGCACCAGCGCGTCGGTGAAGACGCAGCACTCCTGCCCGATCTGCCAGAAGAAGTTCACCAACGCGGTCCTTTTGCAGCAGCACATCCGCATGCACATGGGCGGCCAGATCCCCAACACGCCTCTCCCCGAGAGCCCCTGCGAGTTCGCGGGCCCCGAGCCCTCGGCGGCCGGGGAGAACGGCAGCCCCGGCGCGCCCGCTCACGACGGGGTCGCGGAAGCCATCGACGTAGACGAAGTCTGCCCCCAGGAGGCCCCCGGCAGCTCCTCGAGGGTCCCCGGGCCCCTCGCCGGTGTCCACGCGGCATCCCCTACCCCGGGGCTGGCCACGGCGGCTTCGCTGGACGCCTCGGTGAAGGCGGGGCTCGCCGCGCTGGTCCTGCAGCGGCAGGGCAGCCGAGAAAACGGGTCCGCGGAGAGCGATGGCCTGACCAACGACGACGCCTCCTCGGTGATGGGCGACCCCGAGTGCGCCAGCCGAAGCCCAGACGTCCTGGAGACCACAGCCTTCCAGGCGGTCTCGCCGGCCCATAGCCAGGCAGAGAGCGTCAAGTCCAAGTCTCCGGACGCCGACGGCAAAGGGGACGGCTCCGAGAGCAGCCGCACTGAGATGGAAGGTGATAGAGCTTTGGATTTCACTTAGGTCCATTCTGGGCTCGAGGTCATCCAGAAGGAACCCGGGGTGACCTTAACCAATGGAGAGTGAACTAGCTCCTCTGTAGGGCAATTAGGCACTACCTCTTGTCATAGTCCTGACATGCTTTTACTTAGGACAGTTCTCGCAGATTGGGCGTGGACAGTTGACCCTGCTTGGTTTTGATTTTTGTGTTGGAGGCCAGTGGTGGCCACACGGGGATTCTCTTCAGTTAATGCTCTCCTAGAAGAGGATTTCAGGAAGTGGGCACCAGTGAGATAATTCATAGTTCCCTGATTCAGAGATCCCACTCCCTAATGTAAGAGTCACAGATGAATAATTCTTGAGAGAGAAAAGAGAATCTAACCGATTTAAAACTGGGGTGCCTGTTGATAGCATTAATGGTCAAATGGGGGAACACCATTGTAGAATCGGAAAGATGGTGTCAGAGCAGACTTTAAAGGTAACTTGATGCAGGGATTGAATTTGGAATTGCGTTGCATGTGTTTCTGATGCCAATACCTTTTAAAAGCCAAAATATTGGGTTGGCCAAAAAGTCTGCTCTTGTGGAGAAACCCGAACGAACTTCTTGGCTCACCCAATAGGAAAATCCTCTGAAGGTTTGGAGTCATCATTCTCTGTGTAGCTAAATAAGGAAGAAGAAAGCTGCTTCCAAGGTGTAAATTTCCTGAAAGCTGTTTCCAGACTCTCAAACAGCAGGGCAGTGGTGGTCAAAACTCCTTTCTTGGCTTGAAGAATGAATGATGACTTGATGATAAAAAGTTTGGGTTTTTTGTTTTTTTCTGTGTGCAGGTCGGAGCGGTGTTCCATCTACATTTATCCGAGCCCAGCCAACCTATGTCAAAGTCGAAGTTCCTGGTGGGTTTGTGGGTCCCGCGACCATGTCCCCAGGTATGACGCCTCTGTTGGCAGCCCAGCCCCGACGACAGGCCAAGCAGCATGGCTGCACGAGGTGCGGGAAAAACTTCTCGTCAGCCAGCGCACTTCAGATCCACGAGCGGACTCACACCGGGGAGAAGCCCTTCGTGTGCAACATATGTGGGCGCGCTTTCACCACCAAAGGCAACTTGAAGGTGAGCTTCCTTAGGGCTTCAGCAGGGAGGGGGCGCTCAGTGTTAAGCAGCAACATTCATTTGTAATAAATCCTTCCATCAGGGCCAGGTGGGATATTACATTGTGCGGTCTCAAAACTGGCTCTTGAAATAGTATTTTTTAGAAAGGAATAGTGGATAGGACTGCGTGCTTCCACTTCTGGGCCCCAGGTTCAAGGCCAGGTTGGGGAACTAAGATCTTCCCAGCTCTGTGGTACAGTGAAAAAAAGAGAAAGAAACAGACTTTCTCACATTACAGCATCTCTGAAGTTGGGATGTTAGTTGTAGTTGGTGCCTTCATGAAATCCTACAGATCTGGAAACATAGACCGTGATTGTCATGTTCGTAATATAAAATTGATAAATCCTTTATGAGTTTGTCTTGTGCTTTTAGACTTGATGACTACCTACCATGGTCTTCAACTTTTTATTTAAAAAAAAAAAAGGGATTTGAAAACTCAAAAGCCAAACTGGGAAAATAATCGCAGAAAGGAGGCCGGGTTGAAGAAGCAGGAGGCAGTCGAGCATCTTTGCTCTTCAGAAGCGTCCCTGCCTTGTTTGCCGCCGTAGATGAAGTAACAGTCACTCCCGGTGGCCTTGTGTGACCTTCCCTTATTTTTTCCTCTGTGATGATTGCTCTTGTTGACACACTATGTATTTAGGATGTCAGCTCCATCAAGGCAGGGTCTGTTTCGTTCAAAAATTAATTTTTTTAACTCAGATTTTTTATTCGGGTCACTTCCCACAAAGGGGGAAGTTGCACAGAGATGCTTACACACTTTGCTAATTTCTCCCAGTGGTAGAATTTTAATTTTGTTCAGCTGTAGAATAAATGGGCTCTTCAGGTGGCACTGGTGGTAAAGAACGCACCTGTCAATGCAGGAAACATACAAGAGATGTGGGTTTGATCCCTGGGTCAGGCAGATCCCCTGCAGGAGGGCACGGCAACCCACTCCAGTATTCTTGCCTGGAGAATCCCATGGGCAGAGGAGCCTAGAGGGCTACAATCCATGGGGTTGGTTGCAAAGAGTCGGACACGACTGAATCGACTTAGCATGTGTGCATAGAATCAATAACCAGGGTATTGACACTGATGTAAGCTACTGGTCTCACATGTTTTCCCATTTTCACCTGCGCTCAGCGTCTGTATGCCTTCTGTTCCATACCATTTGTTACCTCTGTAAGTTTGTGTGTTAACACATTGTAACCCTAGCACTTGAAACAACACTATACTACCTAGTAGGTGTTGACAGAAGTGCCCATGAATAGCGGGATGGGGAAAATTGGAGTGTGTCCCCCACTTCGTTTGCCTCCGGCAGGAATGTGGGTCCATTGTTGCCAGATGGTCTGATTGTTTTCTTTTCCCTCAAGAGAATAGATAATCTGAAATTTTAATATGAAATCTAATTTTTCTCTTGGCTGCTCTCTGCAGCTTGTGAGATCCTAGTTCCCTGATACAGGGTTTTAACCGATTTTAACTGATGCCACTTGTAGTGGAAGCATGGAGCCATAACCACTGGACCTCCAAGGAATTCTCCGAAATCTAATTTTAAAATAGAAGTTTAGATGGACCAAACCTGTGGGCAGACTTGACTTTGATTGGCCCACACGCACAAACCTCTGTTTGGGTGGAAACCTTTCTGTCCCTCTTCCCACAGGTCCATTACATGACACACGGGGCCAACAACAGCTCGGCACGCCGTGGCCGGAAGCTGGCCATCGAGAACACCATGGCTCTGCTGGGAACGGACGGAAAGCGGGTCCCCGAGGTGTTTCCCAAGGAAATCATGGCCCCTTCGGTGAACGTGGACCCTGTCGTGTGGAACCAGTACACTACCTTGCTCAACGGTGGTCTGGCCATGAAGACCAATGAGATCTCCGTGATTCAGAGTGGAGGCATCCCCACCCTGCCCGTGTCCCTGGGGGCCAGCTCCGTGGTGAATAACACGGCCGCCTCCAAGATCGACGGCTCCCAGTCTGCCGTCGGTGCCGAGGTGGAGAAGCCAGGGACGGCCGACAGCGTCCCCAAACACCAGTTCCCGCACCTCCTGGAAGAAAACAAGATCGCAGTCAGCTAAGCCACAGAGGACGCAGCTCCAAGGATCAGTGCACGCAGTGATCTCTCCAGAGAACTGTGTCTTTTTTTGTTCTCTCTCTCTTTTTTTTTAAGGCCCCCATCTCCTCCAGTTTTCTTCCTGATGTGTAAATAATGTTTACAGTTGTGACCACAACCTCAGGCACGTCTTACAATCACAATGTTGCTATGCTGCTTTGCAAAAAAAGAAAAAAGAGAGGGAAAAAAAAACAAATTCTTTACTAAAACAAATACTAGTATTTTTTTAAATTTTGGAAAAAAACGGGTCTTGCAAAGTAGTTTTATTACTTGCAACAAACTATATACATAAAAACCTTTGTACAACCTCGAGTAACTGTTTCCAAAGACGGTCACCTCTTTCAAGTTGGAAGGTATTGAAGCACCGTGGAGAAGACACCTGTCTCACCTGCGCGGGGGGTGGGGGGCGGCTGTATACTTAATTCTGCGGGGACTGTATGCGGGTAAATGGACACGGTCCGTCTGTTTCAGGACCTGTTTTTGTATTCTCCTAACCCTGCCCCCATTTTTCTTTTGTTTTTTTGAATGTACTTTTTTTTTTTTTTTTTTTGAAAACCAAGGTTGTAGAATTCCAACGTGCTTTTCAGCCTTGGAACCGTAAGTAGGATGCCCTCAAGTGGACTGATTTTAGTCCTTAGAGAGTCAGTGTGTGTGTTGCTGCTTATTTAAATACAGTTCAGCTGGAGCCTCAAGAGTGCCAAGGTCCTCTCTACCCTTCCAGATGCCGCCTGCTTCCTAAAACCAGGAGAGGTGAACGCCTGAGCAGGGAATCTTAGGTGATGTAGTTTAGTTCACCAGTGCCTGCTCTGTTGAAGAGCTCGGTGTCCATTCTTGAAGAAACAAACTCAATGGAAGGGCATGTTTTCTTATTATATACTAAAAACTTTCTTATACTAATTTGTACCAACATTTCCTTGATTGTGACTTACGCCAAGTAATTAATGAAGATTTTTTTTTTTTCTTCTGAGTATTGCATGAAGGCTACCAAGTTGGAACAGGCGAGTCCTGGATGTGAAAGCTTTAATTTATCTACCTCATTCATGTGTTATTTTTGTAGCTATAGTCTCTATTTTCCTATTGGATGACCGCTGAAGTGTTCCTAGACCCTATCATAAACATAAGAGTTGATGTATTGGTGGGAGCAGCTGGAAGTTCAAGATGTTGTGATCCTTTTTTTTCTTCTTCTTAATCCCCCCTTTTGTATATGTGATATTAAGCAGACGATGAAGCGTTCCTCTTGAAGATTTAACAAGCAAGGAGAAAGACCCACATTTCTTGGTGGAGAAGTCTTTGCCCCTCTGTTTTGAAGAGTGGATTGTGGCTGTTCTCAAGTCTGTCTCTTGGTAATTGCACCTGACTTTAGGATTCCCCCCCAAAATTGTTTTGTTTTGTTTTGCCAAGTTGTGCCTTTCCTTCTGGAATTGTAAGTGAACACAATAATAGTACCTGTTTACACTGTGAAGCGGATATTGTTACAGAAGATAGACCAGAGGCTTTCTCACTTGTTAAGCTTAATAATGCCTTGTGAATGTATGATCTACGGAGAAACCCCTGTAGTTTTTACCTGCTGATGCTGTCTGTCTGTTGGAGAATAAATTTTGAATGGTTCTTTTTTTTTCACCACCAGGCGTGTATGTAAATTATTCTGTTAGTTTCTGCTCCACACCTGAGAGTCCTTTCCTGACAATCATTTCCAGCCGCCATGGGAGAAATTCCACCCAACTAAGTAGGATAGGGGCTTCCGCAGTGGCTCAGTGGTAAAGAATCTGCCTGCAGTGCAGGAGACGCTGGGTCAGGAAGATCCCCTGGAGGAGGGCATGGCAGCCCACTCCAATATTCTTGCCTGGAGAACCCCATGGACAGAGGAGCCTGGTGGGCTACAGTCCATGGGGTCGCAAAGAGGCGGCACGACAAGCGATTTGAGCACGCAGCACAAATAGGATACTTCCAGCTTCCTGAACCAAACCAGCAAAATGAGATGGCTAACATATTGAACACTTACTATGTCCCAGATTAGATGAGCATAAAAATTAGCCCCAACTCTGGATCACCAAGATTCTCTCGGTTCAGTCTGTTGAGACTGAGGAAGGAAGGCATGTGGGGCCAAAGCCACCAGGTGGTGGGTGCCTCCTTCACCTTCAAGACAGTGGTTCTTGGCAGTTCGTAACCCAGGAAGCATGCATGCAATGGCATGCTGCGTCATTCTCTAGTAATGTACGAAGAGAGGAGGCTGGTGGGGGTAGTTTCTAAGGTGGGTTTCCTGTGTGTCTTCAGATGCAGAAACAGCAGCGGTACTGCAGTGGGAGCTGCGGTTTCATTGGCTCCAGCGTGTACATTTTACCCCCTTCTCCACCACCACCTCTGTCTGGTTACCCCAGGACATTTGAATGCTTGTGACCTGAAGTTACAAAATGGCAGAACCTTGGTTGTAGGCCCTTTCCTGGGTTTGGGGGAGGCCTATTTTGAATCCATCAAAGAGCTATCTTTGGCTAAGTTTGTGCTTCTGGCCTGTGTTTTTAATCTGATGTGGACCATTTTCTAAGCCTTTATTGAGTGTGTCACAATATTGCTTGTGTTTTCTGTTTTGTGTTTTTTGACCACAAGGCACGCAGGGTCTTAGCTCCCCAACCAGGGGTCGAACTAGTCCCCCTGCTTTGGAAAGCGCAGCCCTGGCCACTGGACCGCCAGGGGGGGCCCGACCTTGTCTCTGATTAAGATCTAAACACCATGGCGGCTAATTCACGGCTTTGCTTTCTTCTCTCCTCGGCCCCATTTATTGTATAGATTTGGTAACCCTAGTCATTTAAAGGGGCACTTTTCCGGTGGAGAAAGCCTATGCTTCTTGTGGCGTAATTATTCTCTGTCCTGGCAACTCCCTCAGTTCTGTTTCCTTGTTTCCAAACAAAATCATTAATGGTTACAACACGAAATGGTGCCTTTCTCTTCACAGAAAGTGAGTTATTAGCTTTCAGTGCTTTTAACATCTCCTCATATGCTGAGAGAAGCAACTGCTTTTGGTCTAGGGATCCTGCTTTGGTCCTTGTATCTATGAAAATTCAGATTTCCCCCTAAATAAAAAAATACCAAAAAATCCCAGGTCCTTACCACTTCGCTGTGACTAATTCCAATTATTTCTAAATAATGAAAATGGAGCATTAGCTAAACTCGGCCAGAACGAGGAGAAGGAAGCAAATTTGCCTCTCAGAAGTGGATGCTGCAATTGAGGTATTAAGGTAAGACCTCACAAATGTGTTTTAAAAGAAGCATCAAACTTTGCGGTTGAAAGTCTAAACTTAAAAAATGATTTAAAATTTTCGATTCTGCTAGGTGTTCACTGCTGCTCGCAGGCTTTCGCTGGCTGTGGCGAGCCGGGGTGCTCTAGCTGCGGGTGTGCAGGCTCCTGGTTGTGGTGGCATCTCTTGGGGAGCACGGGCTCGGGGGCTTCAGTAGCTGCAGCGCCTCAGGCTTAGTTGCCTGGAGGCATGTGGAGTCTTCCTGAGCCAGAGCCAGGGATTGAACCAGTGACCCTGCCTTAACTAAGCAGATTCTTAACCCTAAAGTCTAAATGTTTGAAAGGGACCTTTCTGGGAGAAGGAACATCCCAAACGATTTGTACTTCTTCCCCTCTGCCCCCCTCTTCTATCATTTCCATCCTCCAACCCTTTGTAAACCGTCTATTAATTCAGTTGTGTTGGTTGCTCAGTTGTGTCCGACTCTTGGCGAACCCATGGACTGTGGCTCGCCAAGCTCGTCTGTCCCTGGAATTCTCCAGGCAAGCATACTGGAGTGGGTTGACCTTTCCTTCTCTAGCGGATCTTCCTGACCCAGGGATGGAGCCTATGTCTGTTACGTCTCCTGCATTGGCAGGCAGGTTCTTTATCGTCTGAGCCACCAGAGAAGCCCATTAATTCAGGGAAGGAGGTAAATTGAAAGAAATACCCGTGTTCTAAAGGCTTGGGACAAAGGATACAGAGGTTTATTTTATGCTGAAGGGATAACTGTCGGTCCTTAAATGAAAATCACTGAGACGGCCTTCTGTATCATCCTGTGGTTGGTGCTGTACATACACCTGGCATCAAAGTTCAGCTTGCCTCTTTAACTAGTCACTTCATCCGAACCAGCTTCTTGTTTTGTTTTGCTTTTTAATGCTTGCTGGCTATTCTGATGGCTTTCAGGCCATCCTGGCAGGAAAAATCGTTTTCACTGAACTTCCTGAGTTAATTGTGTTGGAGGCTGATTCTGTCTTCACGTTCTTGTGTGGTAAAGACCTGGAATTTAGGATTGCTAATCTTTGGGATTCCACAAAGCAGGAAATTTGTTTTTAAAAATGGGGAAATAGAGAATTGCTTAGAGTTGCCAACTTTTTATCAAGTAAGGATGATAAAAGCACCTCTTTTTTGTGCTTCCCTGTTGTGTTGTCTACATGGCGTTTTGCACTCTCTAAAATGTTTGCTTGTTTATTTTCTGTCTACCCTGTTAAAGTATAACCTTTTGGAACAGGAAAATCAAGACTCCTACAAATGTAAAATGAATATGTATCCAAGATTCTTGAAAGGAGAATTGAAAATACTCAGTTTCAGGCAATCAGGAAGATTGAAGTAAATCGATGCAAAAAAGGAGTCAGTATTCACAGGGCTAGAATCAGCTGCATTCCACTGGGCAAAATTCATTCGTATCTCTGCCAAGGAGAATCATTTGTGTGTACTCTCGGTTTTCTGTTGTAAATTAGCTCGGTGGCAATAAAAGAGACGGGTAGCCCAGAGCAGCATGCTAGACAGGTCATCTGGTCATCTTGCTGATTTTGGTCTTTTCTTAGCTCTAGGAACCAGCAGAGGTAAAAACTACCATACAAACAGTAATATAATTAAATCCTAGCTAGATATAGTTGTTTATGGAAAGCACTTACAGAGTTCTTTCCCCAAAATGGAAACTGGGAAGATGAGGTCAGCGTTAGAGATATGGTCTTCCTAGATGAACATCACATTCTAGCCCAGTGGGTCTCAAGGAGGGACAGTTTTACCCTCTAGGGACATTTCGCCATGTCTGAAGACGTCAGTGGAGATCACGGCCTGGGAGAAGGGGGTGAGCTGCTCCTGGCATGTCGTGGGTAGACACCAAGGCTGCTTCTGAATATCCTGCAGTGCACAGGGCAGCCCCCACAATATGGGAATAGCCCCAAAGTCGAGAAACTCAAAGGGACTACCTCGGGGCATTCATTCACAGAGAAGGCTGTCGGCACCAAAACAACTCTCCCCAGTCTGGGTTTACCCAGAACATTTAAAAAATCAATTTGGCTGCTCTGAGTCTCGTTGCAGTGTCTCGTTGGGGCAGGTGAGCTCTTAGTTGCGGCATGTGAGATCTAATTTATGGACCAGGGATCTAACCCAGACCCCCTGCATTGGGAGTGCAGAGTCTTAGCCCCTGGACCACCAGGGAAGTCCCTATCCAAAACAGTTTTATTAAGTCTTTGGTCCCCTTTTCCCTGCCTTGATTTCACCCCTGCCAGAGCCCTTGTCCTCCTGTCCCCCTGCACTCGGCAAACAGCCTCAGCCAGCTTGGTGAGCTCTGAAAATGAGGCTCCAGAGTAGGCTGGACTGAGTCTCAGATTATGGTCTGGGCCCAGCATCTGTTGGTGAGGTTTGGTGACCTCTGTGGGCCTCTGTGGAAAGACGAGGCTGGACTAGGTTGGCTTGTCTGTCAAAGATCGCTGTGCTCAGGTTTCTAGGGGTCAGTGAGTTCTTGTTGGATGGACAGGGCTGTCAAAGTCCGTGAAGGGGGCTCCTCAGAAAGCAGGACCCTAAGGTCGCTGTTTGTAGGGCCTCTGGGAGAAGGCAGGGCTGAGCCGGGAAGAGGGCTTCTGACGCCCTTCCCCGACCCCCACCGTCACTGCCCCCCTCTGCTGCTCTCCTGGACCGTGGCGCTGGCCCCGCCAGCCCCACAGGCCCTCTGCCATCTCACGTAAGCATCTGGATCTTTCTCACCAAGAGATAAAAGCCTTTAAGTGCCTCCCTTCCTCAGGGATTGCCTTCCTGGAAGGGAGTCATTTTTGTCTTCTGCAGTGATTATAAAAGCACACAGAAATTTGGAAAATGCAAAGGCAATAAAAAAGCATGTCTCTTTTCATATGAAAATATTCTTACCTTTGGAGATTAGGAGGGGCTCTTGGTCTTTTCAAAATTCATTTAAAGAAAAACTTTTTAAAAAAGTGATACCTGTTAGCAGAAAGTAGAGACAAGGAGAAATTTCAGATCCATTTGGATATACCACACTCATGCAACATGTAAATGAGGAAGACTGCTGGGTTTGGGGTCAGGGTGGATATGGAGTGGGTATACGGAGCTCTCTGTACCAACTACGACAGAAATAATTATTAACTATAGTTCAAAAATCTACCTAGAACGTTGTCCAGAGACCACCGTTTGATAACGTTGTGATGGTTTTTTGTTTTTTGTTTTTTTACTGTTTTAAAAAAAATTCTATTTATTTTCTTTGTGCTGAGTCTTTGTTTCTGCAAGGACTTTGCTCTAGCTGTGGAGACAGGGGCTACTCTGTACTTGCGGTGCTCCGGCTTCTCACTGTGGGGGCTTTTCTTGTTGCAGAGCATGGGGTTAGCACACGAGGGCTCAGCAGTTGGGTGTCCGGGCTCGAGAGCTCAGGCTCAGCAGTTGGGTGTCCAGGCTCGAGAGCTCAGGCTCAGCAGTTGGGTGTCCGGGCTCGAGAGCTCAGGCTCAGCAGTTGGGTGTCTGGGCTCTAGCGCACATGGGCTCAGCAGTTGGGTGTCCGGGCTCGAGAGCTCAGGCTCAGCAGTTGGGTGTCCGGGCTTGAGAGCTCAGGCTCAGCAGTTGGGTGTCTGGGCTCGAGAGCACAGGCTCAGCAGTCATGGTGTGTACACTTCGTTGTCTGGTGGCAGGTGGGATCTTTCGAGACCAGGGATCAAACCCATGTCTCTTGCATTGGCAGGCAGATTCTTTACCACTGAGCCACCAAAGAAGCCTTGTTTCTTTAATTAGTAAAAATCCTAATATTTATAGTAGGAGGCCGAGGAGAAATTATAATCACTAACCTTGGTGAGAATTTACTATGTGACATGCATTGCACTGTTCTACATGTTGCTATTACTGCCCCGAATTCTTGCAACAATCCTGAGCTGCCCACAATTCTTGTATATATGCAGCAAATTGCTTTGTGTAAGCAATCAGTTCATTTACTCCTTCCAACAATCCTATAAGGCCAGTGTGTGTGTGTGTGTGTGTGTGTGTTGCTCAGTTGTGTCTGATTCTTTGTGACCCCTGCCAGGCCCTCTGTCCCTGGGATTCTCCAGGCAAGAATACTGGAGTGGGTACCCATTCCCTTCTCCAGAGGATCTTCCTGATGCAGGGATTGAACCTGGGTCTCCTGTCTTGCAGGCGGATTCTTTACCATCTGAGCCACCAGGGAAGCCCCCCATTTTACATATGGGGAAACTGAGGCCCAACTGTTTGTAAGTGGCCTCTGGTTCTACAGTTGTGAGGTGTTGAAGTGATACAGGATCTTGTACGAGGGGCCACTATTACTCTGTACTCTAGACACTGAGGGCACAGCCTGGTGAGTGAGAGGTGGGCGCCACGAGGACAAGGGGGAGATGGAAGGTGTTTGAGACCAGGATTCGTAGTTGCCTGGAAATGTCATGATCACTGATTCCACTGGTCACTGGAGGGCATTTTTCCTTTCTTCTGGAGCACAGAAGACCAGGCCTGGGAGCCCAGTCTTGTTCCTTCCTAACCACCTTGCTTTGTGCAGGCCACTCTGAGTGTCTGCTTCCTCATCTGTGAAATGGATGTGATCATTTAGACTCAGCTGGCAGGGCTGCTTGGATGATGAAATGTGGGATTCCATGCGTGTTTTAGGTGCTTGATAAAAACAAGAGTTCACGTTTATTGGCTCCCAGCTGTGTGGGGACTTTGGATTAAAGGGCCATGATCTCTTAGGTCTTTTCTGTCCCCTTGTGTGGTGGTGGGGCAGAGAAGAGGGTCTGAGGTGGGTGGGAGAGGGTGGGGCCCCCTCTGATGCCATAATTGGTGGGTCAGGGTGTTTACATTTCCTCCACTCAATAAACCTTTCCTGAGAGTTGACTGCATCATGCTGTGTGCCTAGCACCGTCCTATGTACAGAGAAAACAGGATGCAAAGCAGATCAGGTCTGTTAGCCAAAGAATGCCGTTTCCCCTTCAAAGGTGCAATACAGCAACATCTAATGACATGCTTTTCTTGAGGAACCTCATCGGGACATGAGATAAGTCACACTTCTTGGTTTGGTATCTGCCTTCCTTCAGTCAGGGCCCCAGACACAGATACTCGGTGGCTTTGCCCTTATTCATAGCAAACGAATGAAAAGGCACCCACAATTTTGAGGCTCTTTCATTACACACGGATTTTTAACTTCCCTCCCTCCTTCCTACACCACTGTTCGTGTTCTTTCTGTTCTTAAGTTTTTATCCGGGTCCTTGGAAAGTGAGTGGGTCCTGGACACTGTGGTCCAGAGCGGGTAGGTGTGGACGCCGGTCTGAGCAAAGGAGTCAGTGTGTGTGTCTCAGTGTGGTTGACTGTGTCTGTGTGACAGAGCACGCGTGTCAGCCCAGAGGCAGGTGAGGGGTGACTGTGAGATGGAGGGTGTGCAGGCGTGTGAGTTGGCACTGTGATGGGCAATCTCAGGGTCCAGGCGGGAGAGTGGGGGGCGGCGGTGGTGGAAGACGGTGGCTGAGTCTGCAGAGCAGTGAGGCCGTGTGGCCCTTTGTGATTGTGATCCTGGGGGCACACGTGTGTGAGGGCCAGGGTGGACAGTGGGTGTGAGTGTGGCAGGGTGTGTGCTTGTGCGGATGAGGGTGAGTGACTGAATGTCAGATGCTGGTAGGGAGGGAGCGGGTGAGAATGTGTGTGTGGCTCTCGTGTGAGTGTGCAAGAGTGAGCCCGTGAGAGGACGGATGCAGTGTGCAGAGTGAGCCTGGCGGCGTGTGCGTGTGCGCTCAGGCGAACACGTGCGGGGGAAAGCGGTGTCCGCGGGGGCGGGGGGAGGCCGGGCGCGCGCACGGCGGGGCGGGGGCGGGGGGGCGCGCGGCCGGGTGGGCGCTCGTGGGGGGGCGCGCGGCGCGGGCCGGGGGCGGGGCCTCTGCGGCGGCCGCGCGCGGACACTGCGGGCCGCCCCCCGTGGCAGGCGCGGCGCGGGCGGGCGGCGCGCGGAGCTCCGGCCCATGGTGCGCCCGTGTCCGTCGGTCGGGCCGCGCGGGCGGCTCCGCGCGTGGCCCGGCGCTCGCGAGCTCGCCCCGTCGCTGCGGGCCCGGCCCGCCCGCTGCCGCCGCCTCCTCCCCCGGGGCGGCGCGGCGCCGGCGGGCGGTGGCGCGGAGGCCGGACCGGGCGGCGGCCCAGGCTGCGCTGGGGGCGCGGCGGCCAAGGCGGGCGACATGACGGACAACATCCCGCTGCAGCCGGTGCGCCAGAAGAAGCGGATGGACAGCAGGCCCCGCGCCGGGTGAGCGGGGCCCCGGCCGGCCGCCCTCCTTTGTCCGCGCGCGGCCGCAGCCCGGCGCCGGGCGGGGCGGGCCGGGCCTGACAGGTCGGCCGGCGCCATGAGCCGGCAGCCGGGCCCGGGGCGGGGCGGGCGGGGAGCGGGCCGGCTCAGCCCGGCCCGGGACCGCGGCGCGATCGCGTCCCTTTAGGGCCCGAGCGCCCGGCTGCCGGGCACCTCTGCCCGCCTTGCTTTAGGCGCCGCGGGAGGCCGAGATCAGCCTCGCCTCCTATCCATTTTATTGTTTCCTGATTACGCCTTGTCTTCGTAATTCCGATGTGGTCAATATCGAACCTCGCTCTTCGCCTGGAACCGCCCTCGGGAGCCCGGAAATTCTCGGCTGGCACTGCCCCCGCCGCGGGGTCCCCATCAGCGCCGCGGGGTCCCCGCCCCCAGATGGCCGCCCTCCCCGCCCGGGCCCGGCTGGAGCGCCGGAGGGCGAGAGGGGCCCCTGCTGGTCGCCTGGGCACCCCCTCCCCGCGGTGCCCCACAATTTGAGGAAGGAGCCCCCCCCCCCCGTCAGGGGCGGCGGCTGCCACCTGCTGTACCCTTCCGCAGAGGCAGGCCCCTGGGCCGCCTCGTGAGGGTTTCACTCGGCAAGAGGAGGCGCGGGTGTTTTGCGCCCTGACAGCTTCCCACTGGGAGGAGGGCGCTGACCTGTTGCGGTTTTAAGGGGCTGTGGCATCACTGGGGACAGAGTTAACCTGGGGGGGAAGGGCGGGGGCAGGCGAGCTGGTTAAAATGCTGATTCCTGCCCCCCCCCACCCCCCCCCCGGCCCTCCGGTGAGTTCTTGGGGTGGGACCTGGAAACGTGCCTTTCCCGAGGCCGCCTTGGGCGGCGTCGGTTGCTTGCTGCAGGGGCGTGGGGCGGATGAACCCCTAGGGTGACTTCATCAGGTGCAGTGGAATTTTTTAAAAAGTGGGGGAAGGGATGGTGCCAGCTGCCATTTTGTGGGGTCTTCGTCTCCCGTCTTCCTTAAACCTTCCGGGGAGGAGGCCCCATTGGTAGAAGACAGAGGCCCAGCGGGGTCAGGGACCACTGCGAAGATGCTGCAAAACGCAGACTGAACGCAGGATCCCTGAGCCGGAGGGGAACGGCCCTCCACAGCTTTCTTCACTTTAGGCCTACGTTTTAATCCCGGCCTCTCAAGGCTAAAGAACGATGCCAACTTGGGCCCTATGCCTGGAAGAGGGCCTGCGTAGAGTAAACACCCCCAGTGAATGTTTTCATGAGTTAGTAAGATCGGTGGACTCTGAGATCCTCTAGTTATTAATTCATGCCACAGTGATAAAAATGCCTACTGTGTATGGAGGCTGTGCGGAGAGACGGGTGCAAAGCTGAATTAAACAAGCCCTGACAACAGGTGTGGGTCTCCTGAGCCCACTTGTGCATTGGAATCACCCGGGCAGCTTTAACAACTACCATTCCTGCCGCGTTTTTGACCTTTGAAATAAAAATCTGGAGTGGGACCTGGGTATCTTTATCTGTCTTATCTACCTTATTTTTTCAAGGCTCCCGGTATGATTTTAATGTGTCGGCAGAGTTGAGAACCTCTTATTCACTGCAAGAGAGAAAAATGCAAATAATTATTTAAAAGTGATGACTACCATGAGAGAAATATGCATCCTTAGCATAGGGGCCCAGAGGGAGTGGTGCCAACAGTTGGGAAAAAAGGTTTCTGTTTAGTATTGGAGTGGAGGATTGCTTCTCCTTTAGAATTTGCCCCCTGGGAACTAATTTATTTCCTCAACAGTGATTCAAATTCAAGTCAGTTATCTGGAATTCCAGGTGTTTGCATATATGTTCTTGTATTTAATCTGCATTTTTAGGAGTAGCCTTGTCAAGTTGGGGATCTTGGTATCTGGAAACACTTTTGGAAAGCCGCCTTGTAATTTAAGGGTGGGAGGTGAGGTAAAGAAATAAGAAACAAACATATTTGTGATGGTCAGACTCTCTGCTGGGCACTAGAGATAAATGCATACTCAATTGCTCAGTTGTATCTGAGTCTTTGCAACCCCATGGACTGTAGCCTGCCAGGCTCCTCTGTCCGTGGAATTTTCCAGGCAAGAATACTGGAGTGAGTTGCCATTTCTTGCTCCAGGGAATCTTCCTGACCCAGAGATCCAAACTGTCTCCTGCATTGGCCGGTGGATTCTTTACCACTGCGCCACCTGGGCTGTGTTTAAATCCTCATAACCACTGTGTGAATTTTTGGAGTTAGTTTCTTCATTTTATAGCCAGGGAAACGAAGGTTCAGTTATGCTAAATAATTTGTTGGAGGTCATAGGGATAGTCAGTGTAAGGGGATAGATTTGAACCTGATCAAGTCTTTTTATCTATTGGCTCTAAGCTGTAGGATGGTTGGTGGATTTTGTGGTTAAGGAAACCAAAAACCTAGGTGCCACAGGTCCCAGGAGACAGAGTATAATTAGTGCTGGGATCACTCAGCATATGACAAGACATGCAGTTTATTTGCTGGAGGAATCCCGTAGCCCCAAAGCTCTTTTCTGTCTTAAGAAAGTTACCACATCCTGTTGTTGAGAAAACTATTACAGTGGTTTTGTTAGGACATAAGCATTTGCCTCACATCGCTGGAAACCTTTTTTCTGACATCATGTACTTTGCTTCTGGCTAAATGAAATTCTCCTCTTGGTGAAACACAAGAGACTGATTGGGAGCATGGGCGTAGGACTGGAGAACTGGATGCAAGCCTGGGTTTTGCCACTCACTAGCTGTGTGACTTGGAGGAAATTACTCAGCCTCTCTGGGTTTTAGATTTTTTACCTGTAAAGTGGGACTAACAGTAATTCTGTGTGCACACTTGTGTGCTCAGCTGCTCAGTCTTGGCCGGCTCTTTGTGACCCCATGAACTGTAGCCCTCCATGCTCCTCTGTCCATGGGATATCTCCAGGCAAGAATACTGGAGTGGGTTGCCATGCCCTCCTCCAGAGGATCTTCCCAACCCAGAGATTGAACCCAGGTCTCCAGCATTGCAGGCAGATTCTTTATGTTCTGAGCCACCAGGGAACCCCATAATTATGTATACCTCCTAGGATTGTTTATTTTGAGACTTAATCCATCTTAAGTTTGGAATACTAAGCACTCAATACATCTTAGACGTTTACTAGGCCAAATAGTGATAATTAGATTTTTGTGTAAGGTTTGCCATTGGTAATTTCCAGAACACTCCTTTGAGAAGAAGGACTTTTGATGGCGGGAAGTTGAGAAATAGACTTCATTGCTCTCCCCTGATCAAATCCAGGAAATGATTAACCACATAAGTGATTCCAGTCAGATAAGTAGGCGCCCTGGTGTGATAGGTGGAGAGCAGGTTGGGCAGAACCGAGACTTTGCCTTTCCTGAGGAATGATTTGGGATCTGGTGGCCAAATTGGGCAGGATGCTTGATCTTTTGTTGTATTTGGACTTGGGGAACAAGGAAATTTTGAATGTGAACTGAATTAAACAGCTGAGTATTTAGGTACACAGTTTACTTCAGCTTTTATTTTTTGGGCAAACAACTTTATTGGGATATGGGGCTCCCCTGGTGGCTCAGATGGTTAAGAAACCACTTGCAATGCAGGAGTGCTGTGTGCTGTGCTTAGTCACTCAGTCGTGTCTGACTCTTGGCGACCCCATGGACTGTAGCCCACCAGGCTCCTCTGTCCAGGGGATTCTCCAGGCAAGAATACTGGTGTGGGTTGCCATGCCTTCCTCCAGGGAATCTTCCCAAGCCAGGGATTGAATGGTCTCCCAAATTGCAGGCGGATTCTTGACTGTCAGCAACCAGGCAATACAGGAGACCCGGGTTCAATCCCTGGGTCGGGAAGATCCCCTGGAGAAGGAAATGACAACTCAGTCCAATGTTCTTACCTGGAGAATCCCATGGACAGAGGAGCCTGCATACAGTCCACCGGGTCAGAGAGTCCAACAGGAGTGAGCAGCTTACACTTGGGTTACTTTCTATCACATAAAATGCATCCATTGTTAAGGTACAACTCATTGATTTTTTAAAAAGTAAATTTACAGAGTTGCTTTAGTTCCTCACAATCCAGTTTTTGAATGTCTCCATCTCCCCCAAAAGTTCCCTCATGCCTTAATCCCAGGCTGATTTCTGTTTCCATAGGTTTGCCCTGAAATTTCATATAAATGGAGTCATAAACTGTGTTGCCTTTGTATCTGCTTTTTTTTCTCATTTGACAGAATGGTTTTTTAATTTTAATTTTTAATACAGTTTTTAAAGGTTACTATCCATTTATGTGCTAAGTCACTTCCCAGTTGTGTCTGACTCTTTTTTGCAACCCTGTGAAGTACAGTCCACCAGGCTCCATGGGATTCTCCAGGCAAGAATACTGGAGTGGGTTGCCGTGCCCTCCTCCAAGGGATCTTCCCAACCCAGGGATCGACGCCAAGGATCTTACATCTCGTGCACTGGCAGGCGAGTTCTTTACTAGTAGCGCCACCTGGAAAGCCCTGTGCGTTTACAGTTACTACACAATATTGGCTCTGTGTTGTAATACATCCTTGAGCCTGTCCTGTACTCAGTAGTTTGTATTTTTCCCTCAACAACCTCTATTTTGCCCGCCCTCCCAGCTGGTAGCCACTAGTTGGTTCTCTGTAAGCCTGCTTCTTATCTGTGAGCACGATGAGTTTGTTTTTTTTAAGCTTTTCATTTTATGTTGAAGTACAGTTGATTACCAATGTTGTGTTGGTTTCAGGTGTATGGCAAACGGATTCAGTTTTGCATCAACATGTATCCTTTGCAAATTCTTTTCCTGATTAGATTGTTACAGCATTTTTGAAGAACATTTTATTTATCGGCTGCAGTGGTTCTTAGCTGCAGTGCTCGGGACCCTTGCTCTTTATGGCCTCTCTTGGGGTCTTTAGTTGTGGCGTGAGAACTGTTAGTTGCAGCACGTGGGCGCCAGTTCCCTCACCGGGGGTCAGACTGGAGCCCCCTGCACTGGACAAGTGGAGTCTTAGCCGCTGGGCCACCAAGGAAGTCCCTGTTACAGAATATTGAGTAGAGTTGTTCACGCAGTGCTTTTAAAGTTCCTTTTTATTGCTTAAAGATTTCCATGGTGTAGGTACACCATACTTGATCTCTTCACCACGATGGACGTTTGGGTTATGTGCCGCGTTTTGCTATTGTAAACAGCACCCCTAAGAACACTCAAGTCTTCGTGCAGACGTATGCTTTCCTTCTTCCCGTCTGCTGTGAGTGTTTGAGACTTCGTCTGTCAGTCCTCCCTGGCTCCTCTGTAGTGGTCCTGTGGGTTCCCTGTGCCGTCTCCTCTGTCTTCCTGTTCAGAGTTGCGGAGCTCAGGGTTTGGTCCTGGCCCTCCCTGCCCTTGGACGTGTGTGTGTGTGAGCACGTGTGTGTGTATGCGCGCGTGCACGCGCTCGCTTGCTTGGTTGTGTCCGACTCTTTGGGACCCCATGGACTGTAGCCCACCAGGCTCCTCTCATCCATGGGATTTCCCAGGCAAGAATACTGGAGTGGAGTTGCCATTTCCTCCTCCAGGGGATCTTCCCTACCCAGGGATTGAACTGGTGTCTCCCGCATTGGCAGCGGGATTCTTTTAGCACTGAGCCACCTGGGAAGCCCAGGATATCTTCAGTTTTCAGGAGAGCTGTGTGCCCCCTCTGGTTCCGTAGATGCCACTTGTAGCCAGCGAAAGTGGCCATGGACCACAGCCTTCCAGAATATTTGTCATTTTAGAAGTCCTCCTCCTGGCAGGCCTCCACGGGCTCCAGGATGACTGAAAGGGCCCAATAAATCCCTGTTGAGAGAAAGCATGCCTGAAGCAGATCTCCAGTTTATAAAAGAAACAGGGCCATCTCTGCTCTTGAGAACAGGGAAGGAGGAACTTTTTCTAGCCTGTCCAGGCAGACGTCTCGATGTCCTCAGCTCTGAGTCTGTAGGACGCCTGTTGGACGTTCTTGAACTACTGCTTACTAACCATCTGCTCCTGTGTTTTCCTGGCTCTGGAGGTCTTCCCTGTCTTAGCCACATGATCTGAGAGCAGGGCTGGGGGTGCCTGAGGAGCTTGCAATGTGAGAACCAGGAGAGGGGAGTCACAGGCCAAGAGACCAGGAACCCGCTGTCTGCCTTTCTCTCCCCACCCCCCCGCCAAGGGGCGTCAGCCCTTCCCCTCCTGTGATGGGCCACAGCATGTGCAGGAGCAGCTCTTGGCTGCCTTGGGTGAGAGAACAGCCCAGGCAGGCGTTGGCCCGGCCCATCGGAAGCGGTCTTTGTGCCCTCTGCCAGCCCAGCTGCACTGGTGCCATCCACTTCCTGGTACAGCCTCCCTGCCGTGGGCCCGCCCCTGTGCTGACCAAGACCAGACCAGTGCTCCCTGCCCGTGCCGGGCACAGGCGGTGACATCGGCTGTGGAATTACACAGAAACCCAGGTAGAGATGCTGAAAGGTGGTGCGTGGATACAGGACCGAGGGAGGCCAGGGAGCCCCCTGCACACCAGTCCCCAAGGCAGCCAGGCAGCCATTTGACCTTGACCTCTGGCCCCCATGCATGCAGTCAGTGGGAAGGAGGAGGCAGGGTATGGAATAAGCCATCTTTGGACTTTTTGGGCTGTTACTTCTCAGCATAGAAAGTCCTTGCAATATCTCTACCCAGGTGCAAATGATGGAAGTCACCAGTTAGGGCTGTCCAGACTTGATGGCCACCTTTGGGAACGGCCAGGAAGTGGCTCGAGCTTCACTCCTGAAAGTGAGTGGACTTTGGTTTAATTTGGAAAGAAAAAACCCATCGTAACATATTTTTTTGATGACTTTTACCTAAAGGGAGAGAATGTGCTTAGTCGCTCAATCATGTACGACTCTTTGCAACCCCAAGGACTGTAGACCATCGGGCTCCTCTGTTCATGGGGATTCTCCAGGCAAGGATACTGGAGTGGGTTGCCACGCCCTCCTCCAGGGGATCTTCCCAACCCAGGGATTGAATCCAGGTCTCCTGCATTGCAGGCAGATTCTTTACCGTCTGAGCCCCCAGGGAAGCCCAAGAATACTGGAGTGGGTAGCCTGTCCTTTCTCTAGGAGATCTTCCAGACCCAGGAATCGAAGGAATCGGGGGTCTCCTGCATTGCAGGCACATTCTTTTCCAGCTGAGCTACCAGGAAAGCCAAAGAGAGAGAATGGTGCTGATTTTTTTTAAAGTGAACATTTGCTTTACTTATGTGACTTTGAAAGATTGATTTATGCATTCAGAGCTTGGCCTGTGGAAAGCATTGCCAAAGATCACTTTAGGTGGCTCAGGGCCAAACATTGAAAGGGTTGCAATTATGTTTATGGTTCCTTCTGTTTATGCCAAGCAATACTTGTCTTCTTTTTGTAGTAGTGACAGGAAGTTTCCTTTTTTACATACATTTCAGTAAAAAAACACAGAGTCGATGTAGAAGTATGAAGTCAGTAAGAGTTTGGGAGCTTTGTAGATGTGCCCACGTCATGCCTGACATTTAGGAAGCAGTGGCCTGTGCTGACATGGTGCTGCTGGTCTAAAAATATAATGGTGTTGTTACAAAGGGGAAAGAAAAGGGATAAGCTGGTTGTGCTAATAGAGTTAAAATTCTAAAAAAAATTTTTTTTCTTTTTTTATTGAAGTGTAGTTGATTTACAATGTTGTTAGTTTCTGCTTTATAGGTAAATGATTCGGTTATACATTAGACATTGCTTTTTCATATTCTTTTCCATTATGACTCCATACAGAATATAGTAAGACCTTGTTGTTTATCCATCCTGTATATAATTGTTTGCATTTGCTAATCTCAAACCTGGCTTCCCTGGTGACTCAGTGGTAAAGAATCTGCCTGCCAAGACAGGAGGCCTGTGTTTGATTCCTTGGTCAGGAAGATCCCCTGGAGAAGGAAATGACAACCCACTCCAGTATTCTTGCCTGGGAAATCCCATGGACAGAGGAGCCTGGTGGGCTACAGTCCCTGGGGCTGCAAGAGTCAGACACGACTTAGCGAGTAAACAACAAGCAACAACAATCCCAAATGCCCAACTCACCCCTCCTGCACTCCTTCCCCGCTGGCAGCTGCAAGACTGTTCTCTGTGTCTGTGGGTCTGTTTATGTTTCGTGGATGAGTTGCTTTAGATCATATTTTAGATTCCACACATAAGTGGTATCCTATGATGTTTGTCTTTGTCTGACTTACTTCACTTGGAATGATCGTCGCTAGGTACATTCATGCTGCTGCAAATGGCATTATTTCATTCTTTTTTTTTTTCCCACGACATGGGGGATCTTCCCCAACCAGGGATTCAGCATGTGCCCCTTGCATTGGAAGCGCAGAGTTGTAACCACTGGACATCAGGGAAATCCATTCCATTCTTCCTTATGGCTTAGTAATGTCACTATGTATTGGTTCCACATCTTCTTTATCCATTCTTCTGATGATGGACATTTAGGCTGCTTCCATGTGTTGGCTGTTGTTAATAGTGCTGCAGTGAACTTTGGAGGTGCCTGTATCTTTTCGAATTATAGTTTTATCCGGATGTATGGCCAGGAGTGGGATTGCTGAATCATATGGCAACTCTATTTTCAGTTTTTAAGGAGCCTCCATGTTGCTTTCCACAGTGGCTGTGCCGAGTTGCATTCCCAGCAGTGTAGGAGGGCTCCTTTTTCTCCACACCCTCTCCTGCATTTGTTATTTGTAGACCTAAAAAATCCCTTTTATTTCGTGAAGTCATCCAGGAAAGAAATGATTTTAAAACAGTGGTTAGTTTGCCTTGTTGATCGGGGATCTTACCATCACTTTAATCATCGTCGGAAGTTGGAGGGGGCCCCGTGGGAGGAAAGGCTTCTTGAGTGAACTGGCAGTCGGGGTGAGCTGAAGGCTGTTGCCTCCTTCCTGTTAAATCTCTGTGGCGTTTGCCCCGTGCCAGGGTAGAGCCTGCTGGCTGCCCTGCCTGAGAAAGCCGCCTGCGGAGGGAACAGTGCCCTCTCCGTGGAGCCGGGCCTGGCAGGTCGCCTCCCTCTGCCCGGCCATCTGCTGGGCCGCGAATGAAGTCAGGTCTGGCCAGCCCTCAGCCTCCGCACCCTTGATGTCTTCAGTCTGACAATTCTGTACCGTGGGGGCCTGTCCTGGGCGTTGTAGGAGTTTGGGCAGCAGCCCTGGCCTCCACTCCCTGGAGCCAGTAGCACTCCTGTAACCTAGAGGCTCCCCAGCTGGGACAACCCCAAGGGTCCGCAGAGGTTGCCGCGCCCCCCGGGGTGGGGGAGTAGGAGTGGGCGGGATGGCTGCTGTTAGGAGTCCCTGGATGAGTGGAATGTACACGTTCTGTGAATAGCCATACCTTTGTTGTCCTTAAGGTGAGTCATTGTCTCTTTAAAAAAATAAAAACCTGTTGGGCAAGAAATTCATGTTTGGACCATGTTCTTAACTCTGAGTTCAGCTTCTTGACTAAGGAAGCCTTGAGCTGTTGGACTAGAGCATTTGGGAAGTGTTCTGGGCTGACATGTATCCTTGCTCGGATTTACATGCCAAGGTCCTAACGGCACACCATAAGAAAGTGACGGTGTTTGCACACAGGGCCTTTAAAGAGGTGATCAGATTAAAACAAGCCATTACGGCGAGCCCTTAACCAGGCTGAGTGGTGCTCTAAGAAGAGGAGATTAGGATAGGAGGAGAGATACCAGGGATGAGAGGACAGTCCATGAGGACCCAGGGGAAAGGTGGCCGTCGGCACGCCAAGGAGCAAGGCCTCCGAAGGTGCCACATCTGTCGATACCTTGATTTTGGACTTCCCAGCCACCAGAACGATCAGAAAATAAATTTCTGTTGTTTAAGCCACCCAGTCTGTGGTATTTTCGTACAGCTGCCTGGGAAGACTAATACAGGAAGCATCTCCTGGTTATTTGTAGGTGAGGAATCTCTTGGTGTCAGTGGTAAACTTGTATTTTAAACTGATGGATGAGTTCTTCAGTGATTTTCTTTAGACAGTCCAGTCTCCCTAAGCGTATTGCAAAGTCATGTCCACTAGAGCTGAGTACCACCCACTCCTATAACCTAAAGCACACACCGCATGCTCCCCAGGGAGGAGGCACCCGCCCCAGATGTTTCCTTGTGCTTCTGGGCTTACGGCGGTCACATCTCCAGGTTGTGCTTTGGATGGTTGGTTCATTAATTCTTGTCACTCGGACTGTGCTAGATTAGTTTGATGAGAATTGTCATAGTTGCTCACTCCTGGTGTGTGCTGATTGGGCTTCCCTGGTGGCTCAGATGGTAAAGAATCAGCCTGTGATGCAGGAAACCTGGGTTTGAGCCCTGGGTCAGGAAGATCCCCTGGAGAAGGGAATGTCTACCCACTCCAGTATTCTTGGCCTGGGAAATCCCATGGACAGGGGAGCCTGGAGGGCTACAGTCTATGGATTCCCGAAGCGTCGGACATGACTGAGCGACTAGCATACTGTTGGGTTGACCAGAAAGTTTGCTCTGGTTTTTCCGGAAGAGCATGTGAATAAATCCGAACGAACTTTTTGGCCAACCCAATACATGCATTGTTTCTGGCAGAAGCAGAGAGCAGAAATGATGTGACAGGGAAATTTTAGAAACTTCAAATTATCCCAGTGGTTGTGAATTCTTCAGAAGCATAGTTTCTGTTTTCAGGGTTAGTTTGCATGTTGATCCTTATTTTTCTAATTCGCTCTCTGTGAGGGAGATGTTCCTGGTAATGGAGGAAAAGGGCAGAAATCTGTTTCTAAGATGTCTGGACTCACCCTTGAATCCGAATACCTTTTAGCTCTTATAACGCAGTCAGTCCCCGGGGAGGTCCAAAGAAAATGTAAAGCTGGAGAACTGCCCACCTTCATGTTCTTCCCTCTTTTTTGGTTCTCCAGATTAAAGGCAGTTTGAGACTCTCGTAGAAGGGATGACACAGTTGTGTCCAGGCTAAGTCAAAGAACCAGGAAGTAAACAGATCAGACCACTTGTCCCACAGGCAGGGCTTTTTTTTTTCCCCCTAAATCAACTGATTAAAACCTATGCATATATACACATCCATGAATATGCACACACAGGAAAGTGCGTAAATCTTAAATGCACAGCTTGATGAGTTTTCATGAAGTGAACACTGTCCTGTAACAAGGCGGATAAACAGGCTGTGACCTCAGAAGCCTCCCCACCCCCCTTCCTCCCGCGCCCCATCGGCGTTCTGACTTCTAACAGCAGAGACTGGGCCTGTTTCTGACCTTTGAGTGAACGTGGTCGTGGAGCAGGTGCTCACTCATGCCTGTTAATTCTTGCTGCCTCTTTTGTTCCTAAGGGGTGACCGTGCTGCGTGTTTATTAGAGGCTGCTCACTTCCGTTGCCAGATGAAGTCTGTACGAGTAAGTCATTGATCTGTGCACAAGGAGGGGTTAGGAGTGTTGCTCCTCAAACAGTCAGCAGTCCAAGGACTGGGCCTGCTATCTTTGCCTCAGAAACAAAAGAATTGATAAATGACTCACCCAAGGGCAGAAGCTGAAACAGTTCGGATAGAATCAGGACTCAAACCCTCGTGCTTTTTTTTTTTTTAACTCTTTGTTTTATGTGGGAGTATAGCGGATTATCGGTTAAGAATCTGCCCAAGTGCGGGAGACCCGGGTTTGATCCCTGCGTTGGGAAGATCCCCTGGAGAAGGGGATGGCAGCCCACTCCGGTATTCTTGCCTGGAGAATCCCATGGACAGAGGAGCCTGGTCCTTTTCAGTATATTCTGCAGCTTGATGTTTCTGTTTTTCTTTCTTTCTTTTTAATTTGGCCACGAGGCATATGGGATCTTAGTTCGCTAACCAGGGATCAAACCCATGCCCTCTGCATTGGAAGCTCGGGGTCTTAACCACTGGACCACCAGGGAAATCCCTTTTTTATTATTATTTTTTTTGCATTTCTTATTTTGGATTTTATTTTTTTAAAGAATCAAAATAACATTGGTTTGTAACCTTATGTGTCTCATGTGAACAGCATTTTATTTCCGCTTCTGTAAACTCTACACCCAAACACCCCCTTCTTGAGTAGTTTGCATCTTAAGGGAAATAGTGCAAAAGTCTAAGTTGTATTTTAGTTGTAAAGTGAGTACATGTGTGTTAAAGAAGAATTGGAGACCAGAGAAAACTATTGAATGAGATACGGGTATTAACTTTTCCCTTCAAAGGCAGCTACAGGTAACACAAACCTTTTAGCGTATGCTGTTTTCTTCCTGTCTTGTTTCTGTGTGGGCGTTGTTTGATGAGTTATACCCATGTAGTACGTGTGCTTTTATTTCCTTTTTTTCTCACCCAGCATTTTAATGTAAAGCTTTTGTTTGGTGTCCTGATGTGCTTTGTAAATGACACTGTAAGTGGCAACCTGCTGTCTCGTTGAGGAGGCATCTTTAATTCACATAACCCAGGACCCTGGATGTTCCCAAGTTGGTTCTTACCATGTTGTCACTTTATATTCATTCTGAATGCTGGCCCTCCAGAGCAGAGGCACCCTGAAGACGCACAGAGGGGAGGTGCAGGGAGGTCGAGGCCTGGGTTACCGTGATCTCATGTTTGCTGCGTGACTGCAGATGCCCCCGTTTCTGTCCGCCTGGCCGCTCCCTGACGAGGCCCGTGATCGCTCACATTTCCAGGCTGTTGCGTTAACTGGGGTGGACCTCTGTCAGACAGCCACTGCTCGCCCCTAGACAGCCAGGGCTGCTGCTCCCAGTGCTGGAGTGCGGGGCCCGGGGAGCCGGGGCTCGCTGAAGAACAGCCCCTGTACAGGGGCCCGGGGAACTGGGGCTCGCCTGAGAACAGCCCCTTTACAGGGGCCCGGGGAACTGGGGCTCGCCTGAGAACAGCCCCTTTACAGGGGCCTGGGGAACCGGGGCTCACTGGAGAACAGCCCCTGTACAGGGGCCCGGGGAACCGGGGCTAACTGGAGAACAGCCCCTGTACCGCCGCCAAGAGTGGCTGCCAGGCCCTGCAGGGACCTGCCTGACCCGCTCAGAGCCCTCTCTGGTTCCCACATGGAGACTTCTAAACACTAGCATTTTATTGTTTTCCAGTATAAAAGTAATAATTTCTGTTAAAGAAAACTAGTGGTTTCTCTTATAGAAAAGTTAGATGCAGTAGCTGCAATTTAAAGCCCAACTTCCTGTTAACACTAGGTATGTTTCCTTCTGGGCTTCCCTGGTGGCTCACTGGTAAAGAATTCGCCTACCAATGCAGGATACGCAGGTTCTGTCCCTGGGTCAGGAAGATCCCCTGGAGAAGTAAATAGCAACCCACTCCAATATTCTTGCCTGAAAAATCCCAAGGACAGAGGAGCCTGACAGGCTACAATCCATGGGATAGAAAAAGAGTTGGACGTGACTTATTGACTCAACAACATATTTCCTTCTGATCTACAGTTTTATCAGATGGCTATTAGGTGACATTATTTTGTTGGGTTTTGCTGTTAGAAATTAAAACTTAGTCTGTAGAGGCAGTCTTGATGCATGAATTTTTGCTACATCTTGGACAGCTTTCATGGGCTGGCATCCCCAGGTCTCTGGGTTAGATGGAGCTCGTGAGCATTCAGGGGCTCTCACTGAGCTGCTCTCTGGAAGGGCTCTGCTGTGCCACACCCTGGAAAAGCCGGAACGGCCCGTGCTCCCAGGTCAGGAGATGGGCGGTGGCCTCCTCCAATCATTTGCATTTTTCCTTTTGCCTAGTGGATACCCACGAGATTGGGAAAGTTTTAAAAAAGGAGAGCGAAAGAAGTAAGAACGTATATTTTTTCCTTTCTCTGTTGACCGCATATCAGCCTTCCTGTTTCCGAGTGTCTGAGACAGGTGGAGCTGGAGGGCAGAGGGGCCTGCGGTTGAGAACCAGCTGCCCGTGGGCACACTCTGTATATGGACTGGGGTCCGACCGCCTCGTGATGGTGCATTTGGTGGTCATGAGAGAGAGCAGAGTGCAGGCATTCAGTAAGTGTTTGCTGAATGAATAAAAGTCCTTGTAGATACAGTTTCTCATGACAAAGCTGCGTGCAGACATCACGTCTGATACAGTTTCTTATGACAGAGCTGCGTGCAGACATCACGCCTGCCACCTGCAGAGAGGAGCCCTGTTTCCAGCGGGCAGCGGCATCAGGAGAGGTGTGACCGTGCCCCCTCGGACCAACCCCTCCACTCTCTGTTTCCAGCAGTCAACTCTTCCCGAGCGACAGGTGCTGTAACAATCTGGTGTTTTATAGGCGCCCTTGGAAGCTTCACTCGTGGCCATCGCAAGGCTTTCTCATCACCAAAGCCACGCCTGTGGGCAGCGCAGCCTCTGGGCTGCGGTCTAGGCCTCCAGGGGGCAGGGGAGGAGCCGGGCTTGGAGGAAGGAGGCTTCCCGGCGGAGGGGCCGGCTCCCCGCGGCCAGGGCCAGGTTCGGCTGCCCAGGACCTGGAGGGGCCCAGAGCCTGGATGCAAGCAGGGCTGCCTCTCCCTGGCCCTGTGACCCTGGCCGAGTGAGTTCAGCTCTCTGTAAATGGCGTCATGATGACACTGCTCAGAGGGTGTGAGGACTGGATGAGCTGATGTCTGTCGCATGCTTAGGCCTCATTTGTGTGGCCCATGGCAAGGGCAGAAGGAGAGATAGCCACTATCAAGGCTGACCGTGGAGGGAGGAGCCAGCGGGGCGTGGGCAGCGGCCTTGGGGACCTGTGCATGTCCTGCTGTGTCTCCATCATTGAGTTCTGGTGGTCTGGACAATCCAGGCGTGGCTCTTGGAGTCTTTGGTAGCGTGAGGTCTCCAAAGACAGGTTCTGGGATCTGTCTGCTAAACCCGAGGTCCCCTCAGCCCCCTCCCAACTGCAGGACTCAGTGTGGGGTGGGGAGCAAGGAAAGTAATGCACGTTGATGGCTTCCCCCAGCACCCAGCATGCACTGAGAGCTTTACAGATGTGCTTGCTTGGTGTTCTGCTCTCTGGGGACTTGCCTTCCATATCATCACTTAATTCCATTCAGTTCTCTGGGATCATGCAGTCCCTGCAGTGTGCCTGGCTTTGCCTGGGGGTGACTGCACCCAGACCTCTTCTGGAACTTGTGAGCAGATGGCCTAGCTCAGTGTCCATGCATGAGGTCAGGTCCCTGCATGCTGGGTGCCTGGGGCGTGTGGAGGGCTTCCCAGCAGAGCAACTGAGCACCTGCTGTATACCAGGCCCGGGACGGGAGGTGAGTAGAATCTGGTCTCTGACCCACAAGCTTGTGGCTGAGATTTCGGCTCCAGACTGAGAGCTGTGTGCTGTTTTGCAGCAGGCTGGCTTTTTGGTTTTTGTTTTTCAGTGTAAGAAGTTTAATCCGTCACAGTCATGTAGTTCAGTGTTAAAAGGTGCAGAAGGTGTGGGCGTTGCAAACCCAGTCTGCTTCCCACCTGCTCCATTCAGCCACCTGGTGCCCTTCCCCAGGCAAATACTCATCAGTTTCTTCAGTATCGTTCTAGACAGTCTTGAACCATTGATGAAAACAGTGCAGATATGTTGTGTCTATCTGAACGCACGCACATAGATTTCTCCCTTCTTGATTCACTTGTTAGTACACCGTACACAATACAACATACTTTTTTCACCTAACAGTATACCCTGGGCTTGTTCCATATCAGTTCATGAAAAGCTTCTTCGTTTCTTTAAAAACAATTTGCTTAAAGTGGCTTTATAGGGCTCTGTTGAATAGATGTACTTTATTTTTTAAATTTGTTTATTTTCGATCAGAGGATAATTGGTTTACAGTGTAGTGTTGGTTTCTGCCGTATATAGGCACGGATCAGCCGTAGGTTATTTGTGTGTCCCCTGCCCCTCGAACCTCCCCCTCCCCTCCCACCCCACCCCTTTCGGTTGTCATTCAGCGCCGAATGTGAGCTCCGTGTCATACAGCAGATTTCCACTGGCTGTCTAATCTTCCATATGGTCATATAGATGTACTGTGTTTTGTCTAACCAGTTTATTGCTGAGCGCTTGCTGTATCCCAGGCATGGGGTTTAGGTTATTTCTAATGGTTTGCTCTTACTAGTAATGTTATGGTGAATGGTCTTTGTGCCCATTTCGGAACATACGGAATATCTCGAAGGGTAATGGTTGGGTCAAAAGAAATGTCCGTTTGTAATTTTGATAGCTGTTGCCAGGTTGCTCTCCAGGAGGTAATGCTGATTTAGGCCCCTCCCAGCGGTGAAAAGGCCTGTTTGGCCGTCCTGACCAGACACAGATGTTGTTCGGCTCTTTGATCTTGGTCATCATGCTAAGCAAAAAATAATATCATCTCGGTGTGGTTTTAGTTCTGCTGGTATTTTAAAATCGAGTCAGTTGCCAACATTTAAAAACTGAGTGTTGGCCCCTTAGAATGTGTTTGTCCTTGTCTTGAAGAACTGGAGGGCCTGTTGTGCTGAGCCTGTACAGAACATCCTGGGAGGAACTTCCTTCCCATGGGGTCTGGGCTTTTCCTGTCTCACTGGGTTGTGTGTTTATTGTTGTCTGTTCACTCTTTTCTGTTGCTTGCTGGGCTTCCGTGGATTTGAGTTTGCCAGTCCTGGTTTAGAGAGAAGCAGGTGAGTTTAAGGGAGAACAGAGCCGCTTCCACTTCTCTTTGGGAATAGCAGAACTGGGTTTTGAAGGATAAGGAGAGGTTGGATGGTGGGCTTGCTCGCAAAAGTCTGGTGTGGATGAGTCTTGCAGAGGGGTTGGGAGTTGGAGGAAAGACCAGCAAGCAAAGAACTCAAAGTGCGGAGTTCTGGAGCCTGCCTGTCTTGACTACAGTCGGTGGCTTGACAGTGAGGACCTGGGATGAACAGGTAACAGGGATGCACATGAGTTCATGAAGAGTGAATCATCGTGGGGTGGGATGCGATGTGAGAGGTGTCATGCACTGTGAATAGCAGGAGACCAACAGGAGACGACTTAAGCCGTGAGAAATAGGGAGAGATGAAGTTTCCACCATCGTGACTGCCCCCACCCCTAGAGAACCCGAGTTAATCCTGTGTGTGTGTCTGTGTTTGTTTTCCAGTACGTTTACTGCATATATATTATTTTTATTAAAACATAGCATAGTAAATTGCCTATCTAACGCCTTTTTTCCTTCCACGTTATCACTTGGATCCTGTCCAGCCAGCATGTGCGTCTCTCCCTATTCTCTTCATGCTGCAGGTTCACTGTCCAGGGGTCCGTCTGTAATGGGCATCTGGTTGTTCCCAGGGTTTTGCTCCCTCTGTGTGTTGCTGCTGTGAGCACCCTAGTGCATTTCCCTTCAGTCACCTAGTACCAATATTTGTGTAAGATGCGTCCAAGGTAGCCTTCTAGGTGAGAAGGTCTGAGCTTTACATTTAAAGAAGTTGCCACGTTGACCTGACCTTTTCCACTGATACACAGTCGTCCCACCTGCTCTGAGCTTTTCCTTTCTGTGGTTTCAGTTAGCCGTGAGGGACCCAAGAATATTAAATGGAAAGTTTCAGAAATGAATGAGTCCTAAGTTTCACATTGTCTGCTGTGCTGAGTCTCACGATGAGACTGTGAGTCTTGCTGCTCAGTCCTGCCCTGGACTTGAACCATCATCGTTAGTCCCGCCTGTCCGGCCTGGTAGTCACTCAGCCCTCTCTGTTATCAGACTGACTGTATCGCCGTGCATGGTTCAAATAACTCTTATTTTACCTAAAAAATGGCCCCAAGTAATGATGTTGGCAATTTGGATATGTCACAAGGAAGCTGTAAAATGCTTCCTTTAAGTGAAAAGGTGGGAAGTTTTCGACTTAAAAAAAAAAATCCTATGCTGAGGTTGCTGAGATGTACAGTAAGGATGAATCTTCTGTTCGTGAAATTGTGAAGAGGGAGAAAGAAATTCCTGGAGATTTCGTGACTTCAAACTGCAAAGATTACAGCCACAGGGTGTGTGATAAGTACTTAGTTAAGGTGAGAAAGTCATTTAATTTGTACGGTAAGATGTTTTGAGAGAGAGCCCGCATTCACGTAACTTTCATTGTTATAATTGTTCTGTTTTATTATCAGTTACTCTTGTTAATCTCTTACTGTGCCTAATTTATAAGTGAAACTTGATCCACAGGCCCATGTGTTTAGAAAGCGCAGAGCCTGTGGAGTTTGGTACCGTCCTCGGCTTCAGGCACCCACTGGGGACCTTGGACTGCGTGACCCATGGATAAGGGGGGCACCTGTGGTCTTGTTTTTTCTCCAGACAGTAGCATTCCTGTGGCCAGAGATACTTCAGACTTCAGTGAACTGCTTCCTTCTTTGCATTCTTCTGGATTCTAGATTTTACATCCTCCCAGTTAAAAAAAAATGTAGCCAATTCCCTGTTTCTGGAATAAAAAGCAAAGTTTCCCTTCCATTCCTTCCAGTCCCCTCCCTCCCCGCCCCCAAGTGTTTAACCGTTCGGGTTACATCCTTCTGGACCAGCTGTTCAGTATGGCAGCTGCTAGACCACATGGCTATTTTTGGTCATTAAATTAGTGAACTAAAATTTAAATTTTGTATTTCCAGTGCTCAACGGCCACGTGTCGCTAGTGGCCGCTGTGTTTGACAGTGCAGCTAGAGAAAGTTTCCCCGTCACTGACATGCAGGGGACAGACTCGGGGCTGTTAGCATTTTTGTCGTTGTACAATTGCTAAGTCATGTCTGACTCTTTGTGACCCCATGGACTGCAGCACACCAGGCTCCTCTGCCCTTCACTATTTCCCAGAGTTGCTCACACTCATGTCCATTGAGTCAGTGGTGCCACCCAACCATCTCATCCTCTGCCGTCCCCTTCTCCTTTTGCCTTCTATCTTTCACAGCCTGTGCACTCTGGAATGTTCAGTAGCATCCCTGGCTTCTACCCACCAGATGCCATTAGCCCTTCCCTTCCCTGAACCTGCAGTTGTGATAACCAAACTTCTCTCTAGACGTTGCCAAGTGTCCCCAGAGTCAAATTGACCCCATATTCACATTGAGAACCACTGCTGCTGGCTATTTTCTCTGTTGCTTTTTAAACAACATTGTGTATATTTAGTGTGCAGTATTGTCTAAGTTTCAGATGTACTGTGTAGTGGTTCACGGTTTTAAAGGTTGCAGTCCACGCATAGTTATAAAATTCCGGTCATATGCCCTGTGTTGTGCAGCACATCCCTGCAACGAGATAGTAGCTGGTACCTCTTAATCCCTTTCCCCTATCTCGCCCCTCTCCCCAGGTACCCACAGTTTGTTCTCTGCATCTGTGAGTTCTCTGCATTGCATTTAATTTTTCCTTACATTCTTCCTGGATCTGCCCAGTGTCAACACTGAAAACTCTAGATTTCTGGACTCCGGCTTCAGGGAGGGTGGGTGCGTCACAAAGTCAATTTAGCAAATATTTACCGAGTGCTTGCTGCTGGCGGCAGCACCAAGGCAGAAACGATCCTTTCTTTGGAGGCGGCCCCCTGTTACACTAGTTTCCTTTTCCAGAAACGTTGTTCCCTTGGCACATCCCCCTGTAACGTTTGCTTTTCCCCTTTCATTTGCCCAGATTGTGCGAAACCACCGCTCATCTGGCCAGCAGGCTACTGGCCATCAGAACTTCTGTTTGTTCTGAGTCAGATCGTAAGAAGGTCCCCTTTGGTTTCCCTTTGTTTAAATGGTCTAAGCTGGGAGCAGTGTAAGCTCAATTATTTCTAGCCTTCCATCTCAACCTAGTTGAATTGCTGTTGCTAGCAACAGGTGAGAAATTTCTCACGTTTTTTTAATCTGAAAAAATAAGAGAAATAATATCTACTATTAATGGAATGCCTGTTACGTGCTAGGCATTGTCTTACGCCCTTTGTATATAAAGTCTTTAATCCTTTTGATAATTCAGCAAAGCAGGTCTTATTACAGACAGGAAGAGAGGGAATCATAGAAGATGAATTGTCCAGGGTTGCACAGCTGGGGTGGAGCTGGGCTGGGGTTTGCATGTAGGTCTGTCTGGTTTAAAAGCCAGTGTTCAGGGACTTCTCTGGCAGTCCAGTGGTTAAGGCTCCATGCTTCCATGGCAGGGTTCGATCCCTGGTTGGTGAATGAAGAGCCGACGTGCCAAACAGTACAGCCAAAAAAAAAAAAAGCCGGTGTTTATTACTTAGCCCACGTGATCCTGCTGTTCTGAAACTGGGACTCTTGTTCCTTCTTTTCCAGCCTCTGCATTAATTTCTCACACTCGGGGGTTCTATCTTGCAGCCCCTGTCCCCAGCCTGTCTAGAATGGGGGATAGGAGCTAATGTGTCTGGGAAAGTGACAGACGGCTCAGTTTGGTGTTGAGAAGCAGCAGCAGGGTGACAGCTGCCCCCACAGCTCCAGGCACACCCCCACCTTGGGCCTCCTGTGGGGCTGACTTCCACCCCTGGACAGATGGGGTATGGGGCAGCTGCTGGAAAAAGAGCCGTGGGTATAAATCCAGATGTCAAGTGGGGGCCTGGCTGCTGTCTCTTCTGTTTTGACTGTCGGGGGCGCCGGGGGAGCACTTCGTTACTTGGAAATTTGCCACCAAGCCCAAATACAGGTTCCCCAAATACAGGCAGATGCTGGCCCAGGGTGCTACGGTGGTAATATCTAAGTAATTCATGGACAGGAAGTAAATCACAGGCAGACATCTAGTGAGACCTTTAAGTTCCCTTTTCAGTTTTCCTTCAATATTTCTAACCCTGTCAGGGCCCACTTTTTTTTTTTCTTTTTATTTATTTATTGAAGGATAATTGCTTTACAGAATTTTGTTTTCTGTCAAAGCTCTTTTTTTAAACAAAATTTTGGCTGCATTGCACCTTCATTGCAGCCAGTAGGCTCTTCGATGCATTGAGTGAGACTTAGTTGTCCCGTGGCATGTACGATCTTTGTTCCTCTACCAGGGATTGAATCCACGTCCCCTGCATTGGAAGGCTGATTCTTAACCTTGGGGCCACCGGGGAAGTCCCAGGGTCCACTTGTGAACAGTCGACAGTTGCTAATGTCTGTGCTACGAAGAGGGAAGCAGCAGCAGCAGCTGGGGGCTCCGCCCGGGCCCTGTATCCAGTGGGAATTTAGTAACATTTGCTTCTCATGGTGCAGATTTTTTTGTTTACCTTCTATTTATGGCAAGTGATACTAGTTTTCCATTTACAATAGTGGTATTAAGTTACCTTTTTTTTTTTAATTTTGTTTGTTTTTATTTTTTGGCTATATCCTGTAGCGTGTGGGATCTTAGTTCCCTGACCAGGGATCGAATCCAAGCCCCCTGCATTGGAAGCTTGGGATCTTAAGCATTGGACTGTCAGGGAAGTCCCTTAAGTTACCTTTTATGATACACTGATAGAAATAAAGGGCAGGGATTCTCAAGCAAGGCACAACTAGCATTTGGGGCCAAATCATTCTTGGGGGGGCGGGCATTGTCCTGGGTTTTCTAGAACGTTTAGCAGAATCTTTCCCTCGTCCACCTAGGAGACGCCAGTAACTACCCCCCTTCTTCCTGCTGAGAATCACTGATGGAAGATCTGCAGATTGAGAGGACTTCCCGGCCCCTCGTGGTTAAGACTCCCACAAGGGACGCGGAGTTGATCTCTGGTCTGGGAACTAAAACATTCGACGTGCCTTGAAATGCACCCCCGCCCCCCAAAAAACGTGCAAATTGAGGCAAACTTAGGAACTTAGAAACTGGAGGTGGTTGGTATGTAGAAATCCCGTGTGTGTGTGTGTGTGTGTGTGTGTGTGTGTGTGTGAAAATGGCTTAAGTTTGAGAGATTGCTCAGCAAATTGCCTTCACTTGGGGGTCTGCTTACTGATGTTCCCTTGGCGCTGAGGTTTGGTCTAGAGCCAGGCGGGAGGAGGTGCCTTGACCGAAGCTGTAAAGCCACACAGTCCAGGTGAAGCTCTGTCGTGCTGGAATGTTCTCCGTCTGCACCATCCAGCACATGCCACTGGCCACCTGTGACTGCAGAGCACTCAGAATGCGTCTGCTGAGAATGAGGAACTCAACTCTTATTTTAAGTAACTTCAGTGTAAAACTTCATGTTTGCACAGTGCAGCCCCGAAGAAATCAGCGTGGGGAGGTTAGCATGATAAGACCACAGGCTTTAAAAGCTTAGAAGTGAAGATACACAAACCAGTAAAAATGCATCTTTAAGGATGGTCCAGTCACGTGGCAGACAGGACTATTGGGAGATTTGGGGCGGAAGTTAACACACCCACTTAACATTGGCCTTGCCAACTATGAGTGTCCGACTCTTTGCAGCTCCATGGACTATAGCCTGCCAGGCTTCTCTGTCCATGAGATTCCCCAGGCAAGAATACTGGAGTGGGTTGCCATTTCGTCCTCCAGGGGATCTTCCGGACCCAGGGATTGAACCTGCATCTTCTGCATTGGCAGACGGGTTCTTTACCACTGAGCCACCTGGGAAGCCCAACATTGGCTTCAGCAAAGTAAGATGAAAACAAGAACCCCTTTACTGACGCCTGAGACTTGGGCTTCCCAGGTGGCGCTAGTGGTTAAAGAACCTGCCTGCCAATGCAGGAAACATAAGGGACCTGGGTTGGACCCCTGGGTCGGGAAGATCCCCTGGAGGAGGAGGGTATGGCACCCCACTCCAGTCTTCTTGGCTGGAGAATCCCATGGACAGGGGAGTCTGAGGGGCTACAGTCATAGAGTTGCACAGAGTCAGACATGACTGAAGTGACGTAGTGCACACGCAAGACATGAGAAGCCCAGGCAATGGACAGACCTCCACTCTCCCCCAGGGGCTCAGGAGCCTCTGGCGTCTCTGCATCTTCCTTGCGACTCCATGTTTCAGGCTGACTGTCCCTAATTGGAAGCAAGGCGGCTGCCTGCAACTCCAGGCTTGTTTTCTGCCACCTAAACAACCCCAGGGTGAAGGGCACGTCTTTTCCGGAATTTCTAGCGAAACCCCCCGCCAGGCCTCTCATTGGCCCCTCCTCTGAGGCCATCAGCGTGTCGGCGGCTTTGCTTGGCCAAGCCTGGGTCCTGGGCTCATCATACCTGGAGCTTAGAGGTGGGATTGGCCTCGGCTAGATCAGGTGGAGAGATGGAGGGAAACTGACTTACTAAATTCTGATAAAAGAGTAAGTGCAGGATACGAGAAGACGATACAGGGGTAGGCTGAGGGACCGCACTCAGGCGGGACACACTTGGACTCCAGCCCCCCCAAGGCTGGAGTGCCGGGCTGCTTGGAGTCGGTGCAGTTCAGGCCACCAACGGCGGGACCGGAACTGGTCAGCAGGTGGGGCAAGCAGGCAGCAGTCCCCGTGGTGCAGACGGGGTGGCAGGCACAGCGGTGCTTGGCACACCGGGTGTGAGGGAGCCGGAGCCCGCAGTGTCCCGGGTGGACGCCGGCAGAATTGCCCCCAGACAAGCCTGGTGTGAGAGAATCCTGGCTCTGGCATGGAGGGGCCGGGGCGTCCACGGGAGGGTCCTGGGAAGGTGACCCCGGGGCCTCGGGGGCTTGAAAGGCCCGAGGAGCAGCTCGTGCCGGGCGCGTGACCGACCAGGGCATGACTGATATGCAGACGCTGCCCACCTGCCCCCTGGGCTGCGGCCTGGGAACCTGGCGGGTGGGGTGGGGTCGCCTTTTCCTCCAGGGGCGTCTCTTCAGCGCCCACTGCTGAGGAAGCTTAGCATGTCACTGCCCTGAAGGAGTCTGTCCCACCCACCCAGCAGGCACTGAAGGGTCCCTGGATGTGAGAATTAACGGGCATGGCTCGGGCAGGGCAGCTAATATGCATGCGGAAGAGCTTCAGTCTGGGGCTAGCTACACAGACCTCAGTGACACAAAGTCCTTATTTTATCTTGTGCCAAGTGCTTACCTGCTTTTGTATTTGTGAGGAAGTAGAAATGAAGGATCTTGTTCCAAAGTTAGGTCCCCCCATACCCGCCCAGGACCTGGAATGATGGACCAGGTAAGCACTTAATAAATGCTTACTATTATGGATTTAGCTGAAAACACACACACACAGATGCACATTTAGCCCCATACATAGGTAATATGCACATATTTAGCCCCATACATAGGTAATATGTGCACATTTAGCCCCATAGGTAATACACGCACATTTAGCCCCATACATAGGTGATATGTGCACATTTAGCCCCATACATAGGTAATATGTGCACATTTGGCCCCATAGGTAATATGCGCACATTTGGCCCCATAGGTAATATGCGCACATTTAGCCCCATACATAGGTAATATACGCACATTTGGCCCCATAGGTAATATGCGCACATTTAGCCCCATACATAGGTGATATGTGCACATTTAGCCCCATAGGTAATATGTGTCCAGTGTGACCAGAGAATACATAGGAAAAGGCCCCCTTACCCCCTCCTTCCAAAGGAACCCACGTGATCAGCTCATTATGGAGGTTTTCTGCACGTGCAGGCAAGTCTGCATGTTATCCTCTTGCCTTCATGCAAAGAATGGTGTCCTGGGCACACCTTTCAGCCGTTTCCATTTAGCGTATCTTGTAAATAGGACCATTTAGCACACATAGCTCTATCTCCTCCTTTAAAGACTGTTGAGCATCCCCTTGTATGAATGTTTCCTGCTCGTTTGACCAGCACCCCCTTTTCTCCTTTAATACTTTTGTGGCCGCACCAGCCAGCATGTGGGGTCTTAGTTCCTCGACCAGGGATTGAACCCGTACCCCTTGCATTGGAAGCGCAGAGTCTAAACCACTGGACCCCCACGCAAGTCCCAACCAGCCCCCACACCCCCTCTTCTGATGACCGATTAGGTTAGTTTCCAGTCTTCTCTGCCTCAGGCAGGTTGCCCTGCACAGCCTGCCTCTATGCATGTACACGCCTGAAGGTTTAAGTCTCGGAGAGTTTAACCTTGTAGTTTGCTGTGTGGAACCTTCTGCGAGCAGAAAGCAAACAGAACTCCTATAAACAGTCAGCCCGACAGTCTGTGGTTCTCTTCAGCTTTCATTAGAAACAGTCCACTCTGGGAGTCACCATTACAGGATTATTATAGGATAGAATGAGTTACTAGAAGTGAAACCTGCCCTCATGGGAGCCACCACCAGCCTCCCTGCCCCACCCCCAGCACCGGTTTACTGGAACCAGGATGCTATTTTTAAGAAAGAGCATCGTGTTTCATCATGGAAATTTTGAGCATCTGAGCAGGCGACTTGCTGGCTTGCCAGTCTTTAGAGTCCTGAGCCCACGGCCTGTATGTGCTCAGCTCTGTACCCAGCACCTCAGCAGGACATGCCTGGCCTGAAAGAGGAGGGACAGAAGGCAGGTCTGCCGCTGACAAGTAATTATGTAAGTCGTAATGGCCACATCAGGATGGTTTGTTGTCAGCTGGCAGCGTCTCAAGGGGCTGGCAGGGCTGGGCTTCCTCCCTCCCAGCCTGTACGTGTGCTGGGGCCGGGGGAGGAACATTCCGCCTGCGGTCTTTCTACCACAAGGGGCTGATGAGGGTCGTAATTCTCAAGATGCCTTGTTTACAGGCTCTCCTGAAGGATGCGATGCCTTTTTTTGGTGACAGTCGGGGTTAGGGATGTGTGTCTCAGAGAAGCCTAGTTTCATCAGAGCCAAGCAGGTGCCCAGGTGTCCCTGGCCTTGCACAGGGCACCTGAGGAGCTGCCCTCTGGGGGCAGCCCTTGGGGTCAGCTTTCCTACAGCTGGCATGCTGGCCTGTCTCTGGTTATGTGGGGCTCCGAGTCATCATCTTCCTGGCATGTTCCTCCAGTGTGTTGCTAAAAAGGAGAGATGGGTGTGGAAGGAGATTCTTTTCTTTCTCTTAGTTTATAGTAATCTTGGTGTAACTAGCACCCTTGATAGCTTTGAAAATAAGAAAGACCTGCTTCAAGACCAGACTCAGTCGTTCTCACATTTTGGCAGATTCAGGGGGCTTTTTTCAGCTGTCCTGAGCTTTCCTCTCTCATCTGCAACATGTCAAAGTGATAAAAGTTCTTGTTGTTATGTATTAACTTTCTAAATCTTAAAAAAAACCCAACAGATCCCGCTTTTTGAAATAATTTGGGCTTGGGGACAAAGCATCTTTGATTTGGACCATGGCTGGCTTCTTAGATGCATCAGCTCTCTTCCCTGCTGGCTGAAGAATGAAGCCCTCAATGGGACTGTGGTTCTGACCCAGTGATGAGGCTTTAGAGAGTAGTTCTGGGAGGGAGCAGCTGGGTGTGGGCGTGGCCTCGACGGCGTGGGCGTGCCCGCATGGGCGTGGCAGTGGCGGCATGGGCGTGGCCTTGATTGTGTGGGCGTGTCTTTCCCGCAGGTGCGGCGAGTGGCTGAGATGCTGCGGTGGAGGCGAGCCCAGGCCCCGCACAGTCTGGTTGGGGCACCCGGAGAAGAGGGAGCAGCGGTACCCTCGAAATGTCATCAACAACCAGAAGTACAACTTCTTCACCTTCCTGCCTGGGGTACGTCCGGGCCGGGACAGCACGGTTCTTTCCTTCTTACACCACATGTGTGCCGTGGTACCAGTCTTAGAAGACCGAGGCTCCTGCCGCAGGTTCTGTGAGCACCCCGTGTCTTTTCCACGTCGCCCCAGCCACTGGCCGTTCACCTCCCTTAGTCCTGAGCACCTGGAAGGAGTTGCCTTCTGTCTGCAAGGCTGTGAGACTCCACCTGATGGGTTGGAATAACTTAACATTTTTTGGTGTGTTTGGCCTAAGAGGAGTGAAAAAGATATTTTGAGGGCCTAGCTATGTTACAAAAAAAAAAAAAAAAATCAGTGCCTATATTTTCCCTCTATTACCATCTTGGAACACATATTCAGAATAGAAAAGTTGGGAGATAAAAGTGTAGGGAAATTTTTTTTTAATTTGTCTTTTTCCTTTGGCTGCATCGTCTTAGTTGCGGCCTGTGGGGTCTTTTGCTGAGGCCTGCAGGCTCAGCAGTTGAGGCACATGGGTTTACTTGCCCCACAGCGTGTGGGGTGTTAGTTGCCCGACCAGGGATCGAACCTGCATCCTCTGCATTGCGAGGTGGATCCTTTCTTTAAATTTTTTAAAATATTTATTTATTTGGCTCTGCTGAGTCTGAGTTGTGACATGTGGGATCTAGCTCCTGGACCAGAGATCAAACCCAGGCCCCCTTGCATTAGGAGCTCAGAGTCTTAGCCACTGAACCAGCAGGGAATCCTGGGAGGTGGATTCTTAACCCATGGACCACCAGGGAAGTCCCGAGAAATCTTTTTGAGGTAAATTTTAATACTACCATCGAGAGACTTTCTGTTAACATATTTGCTAATGTTTGTTTTGCTTAGTAGTAGATTGCCCTGAGACTGGCTGCTCTGTCCATTAATTTATACAAATCAACAGACAAGCCTTCTGAAAACCTCCCCCCCCCAGCACACCCTTAAGTTAAATATCAATTTTTATCCATTGTGACCTCCAAAACTATACCAGCTGGCTGTAGAAGCAGCAGCAACAGTCAGTTCCAAAGCTGAAAAAAAAAAAATCACTGATTTACTGAGAGAGAACATGGAAACAAATACCTTATACTGTAGCATAAGGTCAGCCTGAATTTCTTTTTAATAATTGATTTATTTTCGGCTGTGCTGGGTCCTCGCTGCCGCCTGCAGGCTTTTCTCTAGTTGCAGTACGGAGGCGTCTCACCGCAGAGGCTTCTCTTGTCGTGGGGCACAGGCCCTGGGTCGCATAGGCGCAGGGGTTGCAGCTCGCTGGCCACAGGGCCCAGACTCGACAGTTGTGACACGTGGGCTTAGTTGTTCCATGGCATGTGGGATCTTCCCAGACCAGGGATGGAACCCGTGTCTCCTGCATTGGCAGGCAGATTCTTTACCACTGAGCTCTGAGGGAAGCCCCTGAATGTTTCTTTAGGGGTGATTTTTGACTACATTTATTGCTACCTGATTCAACCCCCTCCCCTGGCCTCTGAAATCTCAGTATCTAAAGTCAAGTGCAAGTTAATTTCTCATCCATGGAAACTCTGAGGCACGTCAGGCCACTGTTCCGCATCTCACAGCTACACCACCTGGGGTGTGTGGAGCATCCACGTCCCCAAGGCAGGGGCAGGAGCTAGGGGCCGGACAGTGCCCTGAGCAGACAGGGCATTTCCTCTCGTTGCCTGATGGCCAGATGAGTCAGGGTATTGGCAACACTGCCAGGGCACGTGGGGCCAGTGGAAACCGCCAGAACTCTCCTGCCACGTGGGATGGAATTCTGCTGTAGTTACTGTCTGGCATTGAAATCATACCATCGAGACATCAATGTATCTCTCTTTTGATTCAGTCTTACAGCCCAAGCCTTTCCCACTAAACCCTCTTCAGTGGCATTCGGAGTGGCCTTTTCTGCACATGCAGAAGAAGTTTAAGAAATAAAACCTAACAGCTGTTGTCAGGGACCTGACGCCCAGAGGGTCCCCACTGTCTTGAATTTGGTGTTAAGAATTCCCACGGGTATCATTTGCTTCTTTACTTTAACCTGTGATATTTTCATCACCCAGGTGTTTCCTAAACAACAGGTGGCAGAGTGTAAAGTGTACGTGCAGGTAGCACGTGAGTTGTGTTCTCCTGGGGGAGCGTCTGAAAGGTCGCCCGTCTGCCTCGCTCCGAGGCCAGCAGCCTCGAGTGTCTCCTCTCTCTACATTGCAGGTGCTGTTTAACCAGTTCAAATACTTCTTCAACCTCTACTTCCTGCTTCTCGCCTGCTCCCAGTTCGTCCCCGAGATGCGACTCGGCGCGCTCTACACCTACTGGGTTCCCCTGGTGAGTCAGTTGGGGCATCCTTTCAGGAGGGTCCGAGGTTGGGCAGCTGAAGGGTGTCCGTCCTTCAAGCAGCTGGAACAGAACGTGGCCTTTGAAGACAGAGGATGCCCCCAGGCCAACACATCGGGAGCCCCCGAGGTTTTCCTGGTGATGCTCTGTTCTGTCCTCCGCCGTGGTGCCTGGGCTCCTTCTTCCTTCTGTCTGTCTGCTGTCCAGTCTTTCCTTGTTTCACAAGTATTTCCCGCCTGCTCACCGTGGATTGCCGGGTATTGGCCCTGGCACACAGTGGTCCCAAGAAAGGCAGAGCCTCCGACGCTGTGGCTTCTGTTCTTTGAATTGTTTTCTGTTTATGATGTAGGCTGTGTCAGCGTGAGGGGTTGAACGAGCAACCAGTTCTGTGCTTCGGTGTGTCTGTGTATGGAGTGTGACTGACCCGAGGCGTGTAAATAAATACGTGGAGGTCTGGAAGGTTCTTCACCAAAGCTAGTAGTTTTTTTGGAACAGGGGTGAAAGTGTTCGTCACTCAGTCTCTTTGTGATCCCACGGACTGTAACCCACCAGGCTCCTCTGTCCATGGGATTCTCCAGGCAAGAATAGTGGAGTGGGTGGCCATTCCCTTCTCCGGGGGATCTTCCTGGCCCACGGATCAAATCTGGGTCTCCTGTATTGCAGGCAGATTCTTTACCTCTGAGCCACTAGAGAAGTCCTTGGGGGGAGGCTGTGGCCTTTTATTAAGTATTTTTTATCTTCTGGTACAGAGACCTCTGTCTTAAGTCACCGCAGTGCCTTTCTGGAAGTTGGAAACTTATGGGAAACTACATTAGCTCAGATGTGTAGTCAAGGTGTTTGAAGCTGTTTAGAATAGAGTTGCTCCCTCTGCAGGGGGACACCACGTTGGTTCTTGGGGCTGGTGACCAAGGATCAAAGTGTTGAACACAACTCGAAGGCAGGTGCTGTACCCGTTTCTCGTCTGGGATGTATTCTGCATATCAGTACTGATGATGCTGACCCCGGGGACTGCAGAAGCCCCTCAGAAAATGCAGTGAGGGCCCGTGTAGAGGCCAGGATGACTTGGAGGGTTCCTGCCCTGCTAGCAAGAGCCCCACTCCAGTTCTAGCCCATGTCTCTTCGCTGAAATGATGCTCAGAGTTTCCAGGAGGAGCCAGGAACCTGACTCTCGTTGCAAACAGCCGAGTCCTGGTTTTCCTGGGCCTCTGGCTGTAGAGAGAAGCCAGGGTTACCAGCAGCCTCGGGCAGTCCTGAGGTTTCTAACTGCCCCATGGCCAGAGTTTCCTGTGATGGTTCAGAGACAGAAGGAGGTAGTCTTGCACAAGTTCTTCCTCTCTTTCCAGGGGCTACAGAGAAGGGAGTTTGGGTCAAAGACAACTGGACGACATCTGTTTCCAGGTGACTGCAGCTGATTTCTCCTGAGTCCCCTAGATTTTTATGTGGAGAATCAGTTTCCAGCGCTTGGCTGAAGTACATTTTGACATGTGTCTGACCTCCCTGAGACTCCTCTCATTTCAAGCCCAGCCGCGAGCTCA
The DNA here is from genome assembly GCA_024291935.2 of Okapia johnstoni. Lineage (NCBI taxonomy): Eukaryota > Metazoa > Chordata > Mammalia > Artiodactyla > Giraffidae > Okapia > Okapia johnstoni. The sequence continues at coordinate 67,450,508 of CM044324.1, read as the reverse complement.
GTGGTTCAGAGCAAGGGCTGTGGGGCCGATGGTTGCCCTGCAGCCTCTTTGACAAGCCGTGTGATTAGAACTAGCTTTTCCGAACCTCGGTTTCCTCATCTGTAAAGTAGGGGGCGGGTGATTGTGTCTATCCCCATGGCTTGTTGGGAGGTGCAGTGAAGCACAGCAAGTAGAATGCTTCAAATAGCTCCTGACACAGAGAAAATTCTCAGGAAATGTTCTCATTTGAATTGTAAGGTTCTGGTAGTAGTGCCATTGTTGGTCATCGTGTGGATTACGTTTTAGCTTCTGGTAACATTTTTTCTTTTTTTAAAAAAGTATTTATTTATTTGGCTGCATTGGGTCTCAGTAGTGGCATTTGAGCTCTTTCCTTGCGGTGCCCAGGCTTCTCTCTGGTTGCGGTGTGCAGACTTAATTGCCCTGTGCTGTGTGGGGTCTTAGTTCCTGGACCGGGGGTCAACCCCATACCCCCAGCGTTGGAAGCAGATTCTTAACCACTGGACTCCCAGGGAAGTCCTGGTAACTTCTTCCTTGATGCTAATGGATTCGTGGGAGATGTTCCTCAGGAAACAGATGAGATCATCAGTAAGATTGTATGAAGATCAAATAATGAATCTGGATTTCTTTGTTATTAAGACAAAGGCTACACGATACTGAGTTTCCAGTTCACTGTGTGTTGTCAGCACCTGTGGTCAGGACAGGACACTCTCGCCACCCCAGAAAGCTCTCTTTTGCCCCTCTCCAGTCAGCCCCTCCGCAAGCTGAAGTGTCTGCTTTTCTGATTTCTCTCAGGAGTTTTGCTTTAGTAGATCTTTTTTTTTTTGACTCCATCATGCAGCTTATGGGATCTTAGTTCCCAACCCAGAGATCTAACCTGGGCCCTCAGCAGTGGAAGCATGGAGTCCTAACTTCTGGACCTCCAGGGAATTCCCAGTAAATCTGCTCTTGATCTATAGCTTTACAGAAGTCTTAGCACCTTCAGGATTTCATGTCTGTTCAGTGTCACCACCTCTGATTTCCTTACAAGTTTAGACAACCCTCCACTGCCATTCAAGCTTCTTTGAAGGGCCAAGTGTCTTTGGCCCTTCAGTCAGTTCAGTTGCTTAGTCATGTTCGACTCTTTGCGACCCCATGGACTGCAGCACGCCAGGCCTCCCTGTCCATCACCAGCTCCCAGAGTTTACCCAAATTCATGTCCATTGAGTTGGTGATGCCATCCAACCATCTCATCCTCTGTTGTCCCCTTCTCCTCCTGCCTTCAATCTTTCCCAACATCAGGGTCTTTTCAAATGAGTCAGCTCTTCGCATCAGGTGGCCAAAGTATTGGAGTTTCAGCTTCAACATCAGTCCTTCCAATGAATATTCAGGATTGATTTCCTTTAGGATGGACTGGTTGGATCTCCTTGCAGTTCAAGGGACTCTCAAGAGTCTTCTCCAGCACCACAGTTCAAAAGCATCAATTCTTTGGCACTCAACTTTCTTTATAGTCCAACTCTCACATCCATACATAACCACTGGAAAAACCATAGCTTTGACTAGACGGACCTTAGTTGGCAAAGTAATGTCTCTGCTTTTTAATAGGCTGTCTAGGTTGGTCAGAGCTTCTTTTAATTTCATGGCTGCAGTCACCATCTGCAGTGATTTTGGAGCCCAAGAAAATAAAGTCTGTCACTGTTTGCATAGTTTCTCCATCTATTTGCCATGAAGTGATTTGGCCCTTAGGAACCTCCAAAGCTGGATGGTTAGAATTTATATCTGGACTACATTTGCATCTCTTTGTAAAGCAGTTTCTAGCTTAAGAGATGGCAGGTCCCCTGGGATTGGTGAGGATTCTGTGTGTGTGTGTGTGTTGGGGTGGGGGGATTGGTGAGGATCCTGTGTGTGTGTGTGTGTGTGTGTGTGTGTGTGTATATGTGTCTGTGTGTGTGTGTGTTGGGGTGAGAGATTGGTGAGGACTCTGTGTGTGTGTGTGTGTGTGTGTGTGTGTGTGTTGGGGTGGGGTGTGTGTGTGTTGGGGTGGGGTGTGTATGTGTGTGTGTCTGTGTTGTGGGGTGTGTGTATGTATGTGTGTGTGTGTGTTGGGGTGGTGTGTGTGTGGGTGTGTGTGTGTGTTGGGGGTGGGGGGATTGGTGAGGATTCTGTGTGTGTGTGTGTTGGGGTGGGGTGTGTGTGTGTGTGTTGGGGGGGGGGTGTCTGTGTGTTGGGGTGGGGTGTCTGTGTGTGTTGGGGTGGGGTGTCTGTGTGTGTGTGTGTGGGGTGTGGGGTGTCTGTGTGTGTGTGTGTGCGCTTTAGAGTGGGGTGTGTGTGTGTGTGTGTTGGGGTGGGGTGTGTGTGTGTGTGTTGGGGTGGGGTGTCTGTGTGTGTGCGCGTTAGAGTGGGGGGTGTGTGTGTGTGTCGGGGGGGTGTGTGTGTGTGTGTTGGGGTGGGGTGTCTGTGTGTGTGTGTGTGTGTGTGTGTCGCGGGGGGTCATAGATACGGTAACTTGTGCGTGCGAGCTCCCTGGCTCTTAAGGAGTTTCACTCAGTGGAAAGTCACTTTCAGCTCTGGGTCCCAACACCTGACTGTGTGCCTGTGTGCTAAGTTGCTCAGTCTTTTCCAACTTTTTGGGACCCCTTGAACTGTAGCCTGCCAGGCTCCTCTGTCCTTAGGATTTCCTAGGCAAGAACACTGGAATGGGTTGCCATGCCCTCCTCCAGGGGATCTTCCCGACCCAGGGATTGAACCTGTGACACTTGTGTCTCCAGCATTGGCAGGCAGATTCTTGACCACTGTGCCACCTGGGAGGCCCACGGTGACGTAGGAGGCAGTATTTATATGCAGCAGGGAGGTTAGCGCCTTGTCTTTGTGATGAGCACACACTTCCCATTAACATCTATGGGATGTAGCCAGACCCACACAGGGAGAACTAGAACCTGAAACACTTGAAAAAACAAACAAGCGAAACCTGGATTCTGGCCCAGAACAAAACAGCAGCGTGGGGGAGGGGGGGTTCTGCAGACGTGGGCTGTGCTTCAGGCCATGAGTTTCCAGACCAGGTTTTCCCTCGCCTCCCTATGTGGGCTGGTCATGCTTTCATTCTGAAATGTACCAGTTTTGCTTTGGCTTCAGTGTGTACTTTCCTTCTGATTGGAAACAGGAGAAATCCTTTGATGGCAAAGCTGTATGGGCCTTGGGAGGGGTTCCACAAAGCGGCACATCGCTGGCTAGATTTACATAAGAGATTTAACGTCCTTTGAATTGAAGTTAATATATTGCACGGGGTAAACAGTATGAAAATGAAATCCTCAAAGAGTTCACTGCTGCTAACCTCAGGGGCAATTGTGCCCTCTGTGTTAAAATAAAAAAAAGTGACTTTAAAAAGAGAGATGACAAGGCTATTTTGTAAGAAAAATGAATGGCTGTTCTTGCTTTTATCAATACGAGAAAAAAAATCTAGACGGAAATGGATTCTTACCATGGGTGACAGACACCAGTCCGCACCAGGTTTTATGAGTGGGGATATCTAATGTGGGAAGGTGGGGTGGCTTACAATTTTCCTTTTACTAATGGGTGCTTGTGCAATTAATACCTTAATATGAGGATTCCCTTGGTGGTTCAGCTGTTAAGACTTTGCCTTCCAATGTAGGGGGTACAGGTTTGTTCCCTGCTAGGGGAGGTAAGTGGAGAAGGCGATGGCACCCCACTCCAGTCCTCTTGCCTGGAAAATCCCACAGATGGAGGAGCCTGGTGGGCTGCAGTCCATGGGGTCGCTAAGAGACGGACACGGCTGAGCGACTTCACTTTCACTTTTCACTTTCCTGCACTGGAGAAGGAAACGGCAACCCACTCCAGTGTTCTTGCCTGGAGAATCCCAGGGACGGGGGAGCCTGGTGGGCTGCCGTCTATGGGGTCGCACAGAGTCGGACAGGACTGAAGCGACTTAGCAGCAGCAGCAGGGGAGCTAGGATTCCACATACCTTGTGGCCAAGTAAGTCCCCACCCCACCCCATCCCCTTCTTTGCAGAGGAATAACCAGTAGTTAAGGAGTGGGGGCTTCCCCGGGGGCTCAGTGGTAAAAACTCTGCCTGCCAATGCAGGAGACGCAAGACATGTGGGTTTGATCCCTGGGTCAGGAAGATCCCCTGGAGTAGGAGAAGGCAGCCCACTCCAGAATTCTTGCCTGGAAGATTCCATGGACAGAGAAGCCAGGTAGCATGTAGTCCATTGGGCCACAAGACTCGAACATGATTGAGCTCACACACACACACACACACACACACACACACACACACACTCACTCACACCGCCCCCCCCCCCCCCCCAAATAGAGACCTTATATTTAAAAAAAAGGATATTGGAAAATCTTTAGAAGTGTATGGAATGTTTGTTGGTGTTTATGTGAACAGTGTTATGTCTGGAAGGTTGATTTCCCTACTGGTGGGTCAATACAAATAGGCATCGTGACTCATTTTATGCCCTGGTGGTCCACTTGCTTGGTCCTACCCATCCAAGTGTCTGCAGGTGCAGAACATTGTGGCATCTGAGAGCAAGGACTCTGGAACAGGAGACCCTGAATGATCACTCAGGACCTTTATGTCCTTGGTTTAGTCACTCAGTCGTGTCCGACTCTTTGAGGCTCCATGGACTGTAGTTCACCAGGCTCCTCTGTCCATGGCATTCTCTAGGCAAGAATACTGGAGTGAATTGCTTTTCCTTCTCCTGAGGATCTTCCCGACCCAGAGATAGAACCCGGATCTCCTGCATTGCAGGCAGATTCTTTACCGACTGAGCTACCAGGGAAGCCCATTTTATGTCCTTCACCTCTGTGCATATCAGCCTCTTCCCGGCTAGCTTGGCCATCCCAGGGGTGAACTGCTCCGAGGGGTGGAAAGTACTTCCAATGGCACCCGGCATGCGGCGAGTGAGCTACAGATGTCAGGGGTGTCCCCACCGCTCAGCCCTCACCATGGCTGGACGGTGCTGGGGCTTCTGTGTCTTTCACTCTTAGGAGCCCTGGGGTAGGGGTAAGTGGGACGTCCTGGTGTCCGTGGGGGTTTCTCGGGGTCGGAGATTCAGAGAAGTGGGCCTGCTGGCGCTCGGGCTCGTGAAAAACCTGCTGCCCTGCTGGGTGCCTGATGATCTCTTCTGTCCCGGCCCCAGGGGAGGCCAGAGGCCTTCTGGCTGGCTCACCATCTCTCTCTCTCTCTCCTTCAGGGCTTTGTGCTGGCCGTCACCATCATCCGAGAGGCAGTGGAGGAGATCCGATGCTACATGCGGGACAAGGAAGTGAACTCCCAGGTCTACAGCCGCCTCACGGCGAGAGGTCAGCCTCCTGCTGCCCAGCCCCAGGGGGGCAGGGGGCAGGGTGGGCACAGGGTCCCACAGGCCGCTGATGGTTAGGGAGCAGAGTTCACAGCCCAGGGCCGGTGGGGTGTGGACAGCTGGGGCGGGGCAGTCGCTCAGTGGCCGACATCAGGGAGGCCAGCGTGTGCCTCGGGCCTGGGGGGACTCCGGCCACATCCCTGGGCCATCACTGTCACATCCACATCCCCTGGAGCCCGTGCTGACGGCGGACCTGCGCCTTATCCACCCAGAATTAACTGTGTGCTCGTGACGTCCTCTGCGTGCTCACGCCTTCCCCCGCTGGCTGAGAAGGCAGCCCTTCTGTTGGTGTTTGGGCGTGTATGTGCTCAGTCATGTCTGACTCTCTGCAGCCCCATGGACTATAGCCCACCGGGCTCCTCTGTCCATGGGATTCTCCAGGCAAGAATACTGGAGTGGGTTGCCATGCCCTCCTCCAGGGGATCTTCCCAACCCAGGGATGGAACCCGCGTCTCCTGCGTTGCCGGCAGATTCTCTGCCACTTGAGCTCTGTTGGTGTGGAGGCTGCAAACTCTGTCCTACACAGATTTTCAAGGGAGCATAGCTCTAAAAGATATACTTTCAACATTACAAAACTAATGTGACAACTTTGCAATGTTAGTTTTTTAAGAAGGCACCAGACTTCATACTAAATGTTGCATCTGTGAAGGTTTCTTTGAAGGGATCTTATAAATTTTCAAAATGGAAGAATAAAGAGTGAATAATCTGACCCAGAGAGAATTGACTAGGCAGAATTTTATTTGAATTTTTGAAATGGTGGAATTTAAAAAACCCACTCAAATACACCATGGAGAACCCATGAAACAACCCAACTGATGTCGACTTTTATTTCTAAGTACAGATTCTACCTAGATTTCCCATAAGAAATGAGAATGTTACCTAAAGCTCCCAAGGATGACTGATCCCGTTCAGGGATTAGTGTTTCAGGAGCAGCTGAGGGGGATGAAAACTGTGCTTTACCTCCAGGAAATTGAGAATTCTGAAAGAGATAAGATAGATGCCTAAGGGAGCCTGCACCCATCCATGATGTGAACTGCTTTATGTTAAGTGCCTTAGTCTTTTGAAGAACCAGTTCATCCATAGGTTCTGGGATTTGAGTAGAATTTTCCTTCTAGGAAAAATTTTGGAGAAATTTATTTAAGGCTCCAATTTTTTTTTTTTTTTTTTTTTTTTTTTTTAGTATAGACGCATGACAGCACGCTTCCTGTGTGGCTCAGTGGTAAAGAATCTGCCTGCCGGGCAGGAGACGCAGGCTCCATCCCTGGTTCGGGAAGATCCCCTGGAGAAGGAAATGGCAACCCACTCCAGTATTCTTGCCTGGAAAATCCCATGGACAGAGGAGCCTGGCGGGCTACAGTCCAAGGGGTCGCAAAGAGTCGGACACGACTGAGCGACTCAACAGCAACAACGTGAGGGCATGAGAGTAATTTGCTTTAGTTCCTTTAGGTAGATTTTCATAGTTGGTGGTCTTAAAAAGTTGCCAGTCTCTGGGAAAAGGGGGGATTTAAGAGTTGGTATAGAAATGTTTTATTCTTGCTAGACTACTTATATTTAGGGTGTTTTGCTACCTAAAGAAAGAAACCCCAACATAATCTTTGCAAAGGCAGGTGGCTTGGGCTTTCCACATGGGTAATCAGACCCTTCTGCAAGGCGTTCTTTTGTGGTTCGTGTATATTAAATCCACCCTTAATAACATATTCTGACTGTAACATTTAAAACGCTCGGCAACCAGCAGAAGCTCCACCAGAGAGGGTGCGGTGGGTCTCTCTCGAGCTCGGGAGGAGGGTCTGGGGACCCCACGCGTCAGCCGTCCAGGCTCCACACCTTCTTTGCTTCTTTTCATATTGCAAGTGCTTTTCCCGTGAATGATTTTTTTTCTGCCCTCCCCTGCAGACCCCCTTTGTCAGCCCCTGCTTTAGCTTCCTTCAGCTCTTGAAAAGGACCTAAGGAGAACTGGCAGATGGCTCCAGCATTAAAAACTTGTCTTCTTTTGTGGGTCTCCTTCTGTGGCCATTGTCATGCCAATCCAACCGGAGGGGAAAACCGAGCTGAGTTCTGAATGTCAGCCCAGACCCTGGCCCCCCAGAGAAGCACTGAAGAAAACTGTCAGCTTGGAAAGTGAAAGTGGGGTGGGGTGGGGGAGTGGGGGGTGAGGGGTAGTTATTTGATACACTTTGGGGGGAAGGGCCAAGGTAAGAAGCTAAAATTGGAGGATTTCAGAGAGAGGAAGAGAAAGAAGCCTTTTTTTGACCTTGCCATTCAATCTCTTAATATTTTCTGGAGTAAGGGTTTTCATCAAGATCTTCTTTTAGTAAGTTCAAAAGCAAAGGGAAACATACATGCATGTGTATCCATGCAGGGCTATTTTCTGTTTTTATCACATGGCATCCTAAAATATACTTTTCAATACTATTTTTGGAATTCAAGAAAGTTTGGAAACCAAAACATCTAGTCCTTGATCATGAGATTGTAAGCCATAATATTTACCTACGTTCTGTATCATTTCCTGGTTTATAACAGCAATACTTGTATTAATACTAATAGTTAAATAATTGGGGGAAGAACGTGAAAGTGTTAGTCCCGCAGCCGTGTCTGACTCCTTGCAACGCCATGGACTGCAGCCCCCCAGGCTCCTCCGTCCACGGGATTCTCCAGGCAAGAACACTGCAGTGTGTTGCCATTCCCTTCTCCAGGGGGTCTTCCCAATCCAGGGATCGAACCCGTGTCTCCTGCATTGCAGGCTGATTCTTTACCATCTCAACCAGTGGGGAATCCCAAATAATTGGGTAGGGGGGTGGTGATAATTTCTAACTAGCAAGATAGTTGCAAAAATTATGTGGAAAACTCCTGTTTGCCTTCACCCAGGTTTATCAGTTTTTAAGCTCTTGCTTTTTAATACTCTCCCCTCACCCTTTCTAAGTCCGTTGAGAATTAAGTTGCAGACATTATTCCCTTTTAACCCCTTAATGCTGCTGCTGCTGTTTAGTCACTAAGTCATGTCCAGCTCCCTTCGACCTCATGGACTGTAGCCATAGACTGATGGCAAGAATACTGGAGTGGGTTGCCAGTTCCTTTTCCAGGTAACTGCTAAATGTGTGTGTGTGTGTGCGTGCGTGTGTGTGTGTTAGTCTTTGCGATCTCATGCACTGTAGCCCTCTGTCCATGGGATTCTCCAGGCAAGAATACTGGAGTGGGTTGCCATTCCCTTCTCCTGGGGATCTTCCTGATGCAGGGATTGAACCCAGGTGTCCTACATTGAAGGCAGATTCTTTACTGTCTGAGCCACCAAAATACTTGTGTTTGATTCCTAGTAGGATGTTTCTCTTAAATAACACAGTATAATTACAAAATCAGGAAATTTATCATCAACATATTACTATTAATTTCCTCTATACTTCTTACTCAGAATTTGCCATTTGTTCCTTAAATGTTTTTTAATAGTGTTTTTTTTTCCTAGTCCAGAAACTAGTACAGGGTTGCCAGTTGTATTTGGTTGCTTTCTTAATCTCCTCTAACTTGGCAGAGTGCCCCAGATTTCTTTGTTGTGACATTGACATTTCTGGAAAGGACAGGCCAGTTTCAGGCCAGTTACTTTGTAGTCTGTCCCTCAATTTGTGTTTGCGTGATATCTCAAAATTAGATTCAAGACATCGCAGAGTTAGTATCATTATGAGAATGTCATTGGCACAGATTCTGGGATGTTGCCAAAGTTTTAGAGGCATTATGTTAATCAAATTGAAAAAGTTCTGAACTTGGAGGGAAAAAGTTGATTTTAAACAATTGAACTTAAAACCCTGGAAATCAGGAACTTACACTGGGAGGCACAATGGATCGGTTTTTTTTTCAATCGCTACTTCCAAGGGTTTAAGATCATCTTATTTCAATCAAGATGTGGCTAAAACAACACACCAGTGGATCAATTTTTAATGTAATTGTCATAGTTTAATAAGTATTTGAAGCACTTTAGTAGTAAAATTAACCTACATGTAGAAATGACCTTTTATTCACTCTTGAAGGATATTTGAGACTTACTGAGCCGGCATGCTGTAGAGCTTGTGCTCAGCAAGTGGAGAAGCTTGTAAGCCTCAACAAAGACCTAGCACAGCTGGAAGAAAGGAAAAAGAAAGAGTTCTCCAAAGGTCACAGACAGTGATGGTTAGAAGTGTGGGGTCCATGTTCTGGCTGCATCTTGTTTTTCCTAATTCAGCCTTGTTTCTTGAGCCTCTCCTTCCTGGGAAATAGAAGAAAAGACCATATAGCCAGTGAAGACCTGAGACTCGGGGCAAGTTCATTTTGTGATCCAGGAATCTGTCATCAAGGCCTGCAGCAGGGAGAAGGTGGCATTGGAACTGTCAGAAAAACGCTGTCCAAAGTGGGAAGCAGGAGAGAACAAAACGAAGAAAGGTTTTCCGACTGTAAACCAGCCAGGTGCTGGATGAGGTCTGCTCTGTACTTTTTAAAACAGCCTCACGGAGGTGGGTTTGACAGATGGACAACTGAGGCTCAGAGAGGGACAACGTCATGTCTGAGGTGATGTAGCAGTTACAGGGTGGAGCTGTGACGTGAGTCTGGTTGTCTGATGTAACACCATTGTCGGTGAGTCTGGTCACCACTGGGCCCCGAGCTGAGGCTCAGACTTTCCCATAGAGTCTCTTAATAATTGGCCACAATGTTCAGCTTTAGTACATGGTTTAAAAACGCATTTTTAAAATTGAAGTTTTAGTTGATTTATAGTGTTGTGTTACATTGTGTTTGTTTCTGGGGTACAGCAACATGATTCAGTTATATACTGAGTTGGCCAAAACGTTCGCTTGCATTTTTCTGTGAGACCTTTTTGGCCGACCCCACACATACATGTGATGGTGGTTTAGTCACTAAGTCGTGTCCAACTCTCATGACTCCCATGGTTCCTCACTAGGTTCCTCTGACCATGGGATTTTCCAGGCAAGAATACTGCAGTGATTTCCTTCTCCAGGGGGTCTTCCCAACCCAGGGATTGAACCTGCATCTCTTGCATCTCCTGCATTGTAGGCAGATTCTTGACCTGAGCCAACAGGGAAGCCTTTTCAGATTATTTTCTGTTGCGACTTATTACAGGATATTGAATATATAATATGACAAAACACATTTCTGAGTCCAAAGAAGTCGATCCAACCCCCCCATTCTGAGGCGGACAAACTGTTGAAAGCCACGTAGGAAGGATGCTTTTGAATAAGTAATCATCCCCTTTCGTCCTACTTGAAATACACATTTAAACCTGATCAGAGACTCGAGAGGTTCTTAGACCTTTATGCATTTTATGACTTGAATTGTAGAGCCGTCTTTCCAAATTAATAGCATTCAGTGGCCCTGGAAACACCAAAGCCGAGAAGAGAGGGTCTTGAAGTCGCAGCGGGCTCAGCAAAACTTTGTTTTGTTACTTGAAAGATTTGGCTTGGGCCAAGAAATAATAATTAGTAAAGGAATTATTTTTCTTTATCCTTGACTTTCCCCAAACCCAAACTTTATTTCTGAAGGGGGTAACCTGCCTTGCTTATCACAGGTGGGGCGTGGGTAACTGGTTTCACATTTTCACCAGATGAATTCCAGGGGTCTTCATGCCAGGAATGGTTTCCCAGCCTAACTTGTGATCAAGGGCTAAATGAAGCAAGTGGATAATTAGCCTTGAAAGAAAGTGCAAACAGAGGCACAATTACCACAATTGCTGGGGCTTCTTTCCTGCTGGGGACATCTGGGCACAGGGTGAACCCTAAGTCATAAGCCAAAGATCTGTGCAAAATGGAGGGAGTTGTCTTGTCTTCAGCTTTTGGGGACAGATGTGGTGTTAAAAAACGGAACTGGTATCGTCACCGTCCCCCCGTTCTTTCCAGATTGTTCCTCCAGGCTGCTCTGTGCACCCTTTGCCAGTTACCGAATAATCTCAAGGATCTCACTTCCATTTGAGAGTGATACGTTTTTAAAAATTTAATTCAGAATCCACTTACCCCATTATTTAGGACTGTAATGAATATGACTAAAATTTGAGGTATAAAGACACACATGTGTTTCCTTTAGGACCTTGTATTCCAGTGGAGTTAGTCGGGAGGAGATTGGATAGGGCAGGGACCATGAGTTCATTAGTGGCAATTGTTTAGCTGATAGTTAATGAGCTAAACGGAAACTCTGTATTCTTAAACCCAGGTACCACTTACGTTTTCAAGTATGAGCTCTGTTCAGACATGGGATAACACTAAAAAAGGCTTCATACTTTTTTTGAGAAGAGAATTACAGTGATGATGGTTTTTTAACACTTTTTTATTACAAATTATTTTAAACTTTATTTTTGAAATTGATGTATAGTTGATTTCCAGTGTTGCCCAGTCTCCGCTGTACAGCAGTGACTCGGTTAGACACATACAGACATTTCTTTCTTGTATATCCCTTCTGTTATGGTTTCTCACAGGACATTGAATACAGTTCCCTAAAAATTTTATTTTACTGACATATAGTTGATTTATAACGTTATGTTAATTTCTGGTATACAGCATAGTGACTCAGTGATACATCTATATATTCTTTTCCACTGAGATTTATTACAGGTTATTGAATCTAGTTCCTGTGCTGTACACTAGGACCTTATCCATTTTATTCGTAAATAGCTTGCATCTGCTCAGTGATGGTCTTTTGGATATTCCTGCTGCAAAACTACTGCGAAGGTTTTTACTGAGGCTCTCAAATACAGCTCAGTAAGCAAAGCATTTCCCTTCCCAGGCTTCTCTCATTAAGATTCAGAGCATTAGCTTTTACAAGTCTTAACTTAAAATAGGTCTTGCCAAACACTTTCCCATACATTTTCTGACAGATACGAAGTTTGTTATTTCAGACTCATAAGGTTCCTCTTATTCTTTCGAACTACTCAAAATTCACTTTATTACAAATCACTGGTGAACTGATCTACTGTTTAATCAAGATAAAAAAGCAACCCCAGAAAAAAAATCTCACATGCAAATTGCACTGTTATCTTTTCCAACAGGTATTTACCCCCTGCCAGGGGTGTTGGTCTATTCCATCATTATTGGGCACCAGAAACAGCGGAGGACCATTTATATATTTATTTTAAAAGCCTCTGTTGAGTATAAACTTGTTAAATTTAAACTCCAGCCTTTCTTTTTAAAGTTCCCGCTAATTTAAACAAAAGCCCCAGGAAGTGGCCCGTGGAATTTATAATAATACTCTTCTACTCTTTGCCTGTTTTCACATAACAGTCTTTTCTTTGGCTTTGGGCAATGCAAGACAACCCGATTGAAAGACGAAAATATCAACTTTAAACCTGTGAACTCTGCCGGGTCTGCAGAGGCGTTTTCGTGTCAAGCCCAGGAAATGTACACATGCTGTAGAATTTACAACTCATCACTGTCACAGTCAGATTAGAGTGCGAGTTAAAGAGTTATACATTAACCAGGGTTAGTGCATGGAGCTTGCTGCTAGAGACCTACAAAGGCAATTAATGTCCTGCATGCACAATGAAAAATAGAAGTATGGCTGGAGGTGTTTGGGGGTCAGAAAATTGACCCACACGTACTAGTGCCCTGGAATTTACTTTTTTTTTTTTGCGGGCTGTTCTGCAGTTTGACTGAATTGTCATTTGCTTGTTTCGACTCATGGAAAACATCTGGTTTCTCTCTGCAGTGTAGACAAACTGCCCTTATTCTGAAGCTCTCATCCATGAAAAGCATGGCTTGGGCTCAATAGGTTTGCTTATGAAAGGCTCGGGGGTCCATCTCTGCAGAAATAAACAGATCTAGTAATTGGAAGTTTGTTCCCCATTATAAACTCTGACTCAAGAGACGGCTTGGATGAAGTGGCCGAAGCTGAGCGAGGTGCATTTATTTTATAGAAGGCATTTCATGATTTAGGATGTGGCCGGCGGGCAGTCTGCTACTTAATCTTTGAAAAATGTCTTCCCCAACTTCTGTAGAGTTTCTGCAAAGATACGTGAAAATCCCAGAGCCAAGAGGTTGGAGGTTGAGTGTGACAGGGTCTGAAAGAGAAGGGAGGCCTGGGGGGCAAGGTGAGGAGGTCTGTGTCTTCCGTTCCTAGACCAGATCTTCTCCTCACTTTGTAAAGAAGGCGTGACTGCGTGTTTTCACTCCTGTTCAGGACCAGCTGTGTAATTTGTGGTGCAGAATGAAAATTCAGGGTCCCTTGTTTAAAGGTTATGAAGAATTATGATATGAAAAGAGTAGGCCATTTGCCCAAGGGTGAGGGGATCCATGTGAATACACAGGTCCATGAATACACAGGGCTGGGCTCTGTTTCTAGAAGCTTTAGGAGTCTCTAGAGTAGATGGAGGCTTCCCTGGTGGCTCAGAGGGTGTGCTGGGTCTTTGCTGCTGCACCCGGGCCTTCTCTAGTTGTGGTGCGCAGGGGCTCCTCTCCACTGCGGTGCGCAGGCTTCGCATTGCAGTGGCTTCTCGTTGCAGAGCTCGTTGCAGAGGCTCTAGGGTGTGTGGGCTTCAGGAGTTGCAGCCCATGGGCTCAGGAGTTGTGGCTCCCGGGCTCTAGAGCGCAGGCTTAGTCATTGTGGTGCACGGGCTTCGTTGCTCCAGGGCTTGTGGGATCTTCCCGGACCAGGGATCGAACCCATGTCCCCTGCATTGGCAGGCGGACTCTTCGCCACCAAGCTGCCGGGGAAGCCTCGGGATCTCATCTCTCTTGAGGTCTAGGTCATCGTCACTGTCACTGTGCCGTTTTTCAGGCCTTGTTTTCCTTTGTCGGGAAGATGGGGAGCTCCATGAGAGTATGAATGTTTCTGCTCTTCCTTTTTTTCAGGAACGTTGGCAGAACACTCAGAACAGGGGCTCAGGCACAGTTAGACATCGTGTGTTTTGGACCCTTTGCACAGTTCTGAGATTCTTCTCTTTCTGGGAGTTAATCCCAGCCACTGAGTACTTGGCTCTTCACCGCTGACTCTGGTCCTCTTTCTGTCCTGCCACAGCGGTGGTTTCTTGACCACTCGAGGCCTCCTTAGAGAGGGCGTGTCATTCGGGTGTTGGATGTGGGCAGCAGAACCCCCAGTGATGTTGGAATCGAAGTGTGGATCTCTGCTTCCCCTTCTCTTTCCTTCCGGCCGCTTTTCCTCCGGCCGCTTTTCCTCCTCTCGTGCTTCTGGTTTTGCCTTTTCTCATCAGAACAAGCAGGTACATGTGTGTTTTGCATGCAGATGTGAGCTAGACGTTTGTTTTTAATTTGGAGGATGTTATGATGTCCGCTCCCTCTTGGACCCCCCCTCGCCTTGCCCACCGTCCCTCCGCCCTCGGTCATGGAGGGGCACCTGGCCCGGCTCCCTGCGCTGTGCAGCTGCTCCTGCTCGCTGTCCATTTCACACTTGTGAGATGTCCAAACTTACAGTCCGGCCTGTGTGTCGGCTCAGCGGAGCGGGTGAGTCTGAGGGTCCCCCGTGTGGAACCTGAAAAGCTGAGGCTCCTCTCACTGAATACTCACATGCTAATGAGGGAGCTGTGACTGAGACACCCCAGGGACCTCAGGACGGGGGTGCCCCCCGCTGCCCTCCTCCCATCATGGAGTCGGTTACAGTAGGAGGGTTTGTCGGAGGGATCGGCCTGCTGGGGTTGGTCAGAAACTGCTCTGCAAGCGCAGTGGATTAAAGGGGTTTTTGTTGAGGCAGAGCAGATGGACAGAGAGGCAGAGTTCAAATTAACCCATCGTAAATCAGAACCCCGCCGTGGAAGGGGAAAATCTGGGCCTGGTCACTTAGAGGTTGGAGCTAATTTAATTTATTATATATTTTTTCTTATTGGAAGAGCCCCTCATGTTAACTCTAAAAAAAAAGAAAAAAATCATTGTGAAGAATTTAGAAAGTACATATGCCAAAGAAAAGGATAAGTCTCTTCTGTCCCCAGATTAACCTTTTTAGGTTAATCCCTCTGATTTTGTCCTCTGTCTTGCTCACGTACCCATGCACATCCAGATGCAGTTATTATTTAATAAGAGTTATAACAGTGTTCTTCTTAGGGCTGGCCGTTAAGAGAAAGCGTGTGAGTAGGTCTTGAAGATCAGAACACAGGCTCAGGGATGGTTTGGGTCACGCCACCAGCATAAATTCCAGTGAGAACACCAAAGACAACGTGTAAATTTATGTTGGGAAAGTTGGGGTGAACTCAGGCAAAGGAAGAGCTTACGGGCACCAGGGGGTGGGGTAGGGGGACGTGCTGAATTTATGGTCTTCCCTCCAGGAAGATCCTTGATAAGCTGCTCAGAAAGAGCAGTGTGTCTGTTGCGCCGTTTCCCGGTTCCCCCCTGGTGGGGCCAGAAGCATTGTTCAGGCAGGAAGAGAATTCTGTGCTTCACACCCCCTGTTCATTCATGCATTTCTAATGCACTGACTCTTAGGATTAGCGCAGATTCCCTCTGCAAAGATAGCGACGTCGCAGATGCTTAAGGCGAGTGGGTTCCCAGGGTGCCCCGGCTCAGGCCGTTGCCTTGAGTTCTGCTCTACGAATGCGAGGCTCTCTGGGGGTCTCCCTTTACGGGGAGGGGGTCTAGCTGGGACCGCCGAGCCACCTTGAGAGCCCTCTGCGTCGTGCTTCCTAGGTGTCATTCGTGTTTGAGAGCTGCTCTTTCAGCACCAGGTCCCCTCACTGTTACCATGACAAAATGTAATTAAGGACAAACATTGGTTAAAGATCAAACCCTGTGGAACCTCTTAGAAAGAATTGTTTCAGTTGAAGTCTTCGGAATGCTTTGAAGCATCTCAGCAGTGATGAATTACTAGAAAGACCCGTGGCATTAAATGATGTGAAAAGTGTAAGATAGAATAATCTGAGCTGCGTGCACAAGTTCCTGGTGGGTGAATGCTGGGTGTCTGTTGGATGAAGGCGCCCACAGTGGGGGACAGATTCAGGACCCCTGGACTTATTCAATGGGCCTAACAGGAGGTGCCAGGAACATGAAGATTTTGGTGGTGTTGCTCCCTCGTGTGAATTCCGTCCGTCACCGGAATAAAGACTGACGTCCTCCGCAGGCTTGTTCAGAGGGTGCTGGGCCACCGGGCCGCCCACAGAGCTTCATCTCTGCTCCATGTGATGCTTCTGGTCCCGCTGAGGGAGTTCCAGCTTGCAGCCACACACGTATGTGTACCGCTCACGCGTCTCTTTCCCGTCTCACGCTGGTAGCCAGAACCACGTGGTCAGGTCTGACCTCAGCTCTCCTGTAGAGTGTTGACAGCTCCACATGCCCCACCCCATTCACTGATGACGCGTCTCTTGCCTCCTCCGCTCCATGGGTGCGAGACCCACGGAGCCCACCCTTGGAACCCCTGGCCTCCAGCAGGCATTCAACTGAAGGGGCTTGAACGTGGGGTGAGTCGTCCCGTGCCTTCGGGGTGCCAGCCACTGTTCTCTGTCCTCCTTCAGAGGGGGAGGTCTCCTTCCTTTCTGCACCCACCTAACTCCTGTGCTTTCACACACTATTTTGCACTCACAGCGTCTATCCTGCTGTCTTTCTCATAGCTCATGGGTTTGCAGACTACAGCTGGTAGGCCAAATTCAGCCCACCACCTTGGCCCGGGAGCCAGGAATGGTCTTTACATTGTTCACCATAAACGCACAAAAGACTATCGGCCTCTGGGGAGAACAGTTGTTGAGAGACTTGAGTTTGTTTATTGGCTGCAGAACCTAAACTATCTACTGTCCTGCGCTTCCCAGGACACCTTTGTTGACTCTTGCACGAGACTGTTTTTTAGGAGGAGGGGACTGTCTTCTTTGAGTTCCTAGACCATCGCACTTCAGTTTGAGTTGAATTGAATTTCCTGTCCTTTCTTCCTTCCTCTGAAGTCAGGTGGGGCTGTGCCTCTTGGTGCTGACCTGTTCTGTGAGACTGGGGACAGATGGGGCCTCTCTGAGCCCACTTCCCTTGTCTGAAAGCTAGAGATAATATCTTTTCTGATGGCCATTGAGAGGAGGAAGTGAAGCCATCAGGATGTCAGTGTGTATACAGCGCTTAGCGTGGAATCCATGTTTAATGTAGGCTGTTGTTATTTACCCGGATAAGCATCCAGCCAGAGCTGTGGTCTGATTATAATCATACAAACCATTTGTTTTTGTTGTTGTTAAGTCGCTGAGTCGTCTGACTCTTTGCGACCCCGTGGACTGTAGCCCGCCAGGCTCCTCAGTCCGTGTGATTTCCCAGGCAAGAACACTGGAGCGGGGGCCATGTCCTCCTCCACATATGAAACATGTCGGCGTGTTAGTCCCTCAGTCGTGTCCAACTCTTTGGGACCACGGACTGTAGCACACCAGGCTCCTCTGTCCATGGGATTCTCCAGCCAAGAATACTGGAGTGGGTCATTCCCTTCTCCAAGGGATCTTCCTGACCCAGGGATGGAAGCAGGGTCTCCTGCATTGCAGGCGATTCTTTACTGTCTGAGCCACCAGGGAAGCCCATGTGAACCATACTGTGTAGCAATTGCAAATTTAAAAAAGTCATTTTGGGTTAGCTTCTTT
The DNA here is from genome assembly GCA_024291935.2 of Okapia johnstoni. Lineage (NCBI taxonomy): Eukaryota > Metazoa > Chordata > Mammalia > Artiodactyla > Giraffidae > Okapia > Okapia johnstoni. The sequence goes on along the minus strand of CM044324.1, from coordinate 67,432,645 downwards.
CTTTTTGGTGGTGCTGAGAATTCAGTGTTGATCTTCTGATCGTGGATCTGACTTTGGATTTCTTCCCCATTTCTCTGTGTGTGTGTTTGAGGCTGAACGAATCTTTTACAGTACTGATTTAGAATAGCGTCTAAGGTGCCATTAGGACAGAAGATCTGACTTGAGGCCTGTGAGTCCCTCTAGGGCTCTCAGAAGTGGGGATCAGGTTTTGAATTGGTCTCTGCAGTAGATGAACCTTTTCTCAGAGAGGCAGGAGATGCTGCAGCCGCTGGGTTTGGGGGGCACATCCTTCAGGGTGTGCAGGCTGGCGGACACTCTGTAGAGACACGAGGACTTGAACGCAGACGTGATGTATCGTGGGCCTGTTTCTTTGCAGGGACGGTGAAGGTGAAGAGTGCCAGCATCCAGGTGGGAGACCTCATCATCGTAGAGAAGGTGAGAGTGGGGTCGCGTGGCTCGTGCACGGCTGCCGCGTGGGTGCGCGTGCGTGTGCCGTGGTCACGCCCACTTCACGAATCCTAACGTGCGATTCCTATATCTGTGGACATAAGCTTTCTGGGTTCTACCCAGCACCTTTGCCTGGGAGAAACATCTCTTTCCCATGAGACACATACACAAAACATTGTTTCAAGGTTTCCGTGTGCTGCTTAGCCAGAAATCCCACTTACACAGGTTATAAGCTTTGATTTCCTGTTTGATGTATTCCTTGTTTGGGAGTCTTCTTTTTGTTTTTAACTCGTCATGAAGTTTTTCCTAGAGGCCTGCTGGCTGCATCAGCACATAAAAATGTTTGTCATTTGCCTCTTGAACAATTTTAGGTTGCGTGTTTTTGACTTAAACATTGTGCTTTTCTGTCCTTTTATGGGGAGTAGGGGTTAAGTGAAACATGAGAACGGTAAGAAGGCCACAAATGCATTTTAAAAGTAGCACTGTTCTGTTACTCCAACCAAGGCTCCTGTCTCCTGTCTCCTGGTACTGTGCACACTGGGAGGTGCTGGATTCGGGGGTGGCCCTGGAGAGTCTTGGAATCATACTTGATTAGAAAAGCATTGCATCTCAACTCGTTTCTGTAGGAAGTGAACTCTGCTCTTTTAAAAGGATTAGATCTAAGAACTCACAGTTGATTTGAGGTAAAGCAAAGCTCTCCTGAGTGGCAGCTGCGAAGACCCTCGCAGACCTCTTTCTGCTGTGACACACTTTCCTGTTGTTATACGAGGGCTGCTCTTGGCGTCCCTGTTTTTTCTGAGTGTGGCTTTTTTTCACTTCTTCCTACTTGACTTCCTTATTTAAATCCCACTCAAAGCCAAACATCAAGCCGGAAAATTGGTAGAAGCAGAAAGCATGAGCCGAGTGTATGTCTGTCTGTAGTTTCAGCAGACCGCCTGGACGAGAGCCAGCTCGGGGAGCGGGCTTTGGGCCCGCTTTGGGTTGCAGTTGCAGGAGGTAGTGGTTGGATTCGCCAGAAAACGGGAATCTCTTTTTCCAAAATAAGATTTCAGTAGGGGATTAGGAGTATAACAGCAGCGTGCAAGATTTTTCAGATTCAAAAACAGGATAAATCCCCAGATCTGTCTCCGACAAAGGCAGACACTTAAAAGAGGCTCTGGGTTTTGGTTGCCCCCCACTCCCCACCGAGGGGGCCGGGGGTAGGGGGGGGCGAATCCCTCACCTAGGGGCACTCACGGTAACAGTCTGTCCGTTCATAACACAGAACCAGCGGGTCCCTGCCGACATGATCTTCCTGAGGACATCAGAAAAAAACGGTAAGCATCTGGGATCAATTTTGAAAATAGCCATTAACCTTTCAGTGGTGATTTGGCAAAATAATCATTTGAAAATGTAGCAGAAGTGGATGATCATTTTGGAGCCATGGAGGCAAACCAAAAATGTTTCTTTTCATAGAGCAGGCTTTAATAAAAAAAAAAGAGGCGGGGGGGGTGGTTGGTGCGTGCAGGTCAACAGATTCTGATCACAACAGAGATAGCGGGACCTGTGCTGAGTCACCCACCGCTGGGGGAGTCGCACGCAGTGGCTGGGCGTTTTCCCCGCTGGGCTGCGTTCAGCTCAACCTCAGGAGTTGGCAGGATGAGGAAGTGTGTCTAACACACAGAAGCCAACAGCAGCAGACTCTCTTCTGAGAAAACACTGGGAGGTGTGTCATGAGGTGGGGCAGGAGAGAGGGGGGTGGCCGTCCCCCCACCCTTGGCTCACGAGTGGTGGGGCCACGGTCGCCCCTGCCCGTCCGTTTATTTATTGTTACAGCCCGTTTGCCTGAGTGACCCTCTCCAGTCTCCTACAGCGCCCTACATGTCACAGTTACCACTGTCTCTCCGTGTCCCAGGGGGGTTGGTTCCAGGACCCCCCTGTGGGTATCCAAATCCACGGATCCTCACGTCCCCCAGATGAAATGATGCTGGACCCTCGGCCGTCCGCACCCGCGGGTCCTGTGTCCACGGAGCAGGGCTGGATTCCCCAGGAATCTGCCTGCCCGCCTCATCAGGTGACACAACTCTCCTTTTTAGTTTTGTTCCTTAAGCTGTTCTCAGGACACAAGGCCGTTTTTCTCTCGCCCAGCAGGCAGAAGCAGCGATCTTTGAGCTTGAGAAAAACCCACATTTATGTTCCTTTGAGGTTGCTGCAACCTTATTCTGTGATGAATCGGGTAAAAGTGAGGATGAGGTTTCATATTGAATTTGTTTTTGTTCAGTCGCTCAGTCGCGTCTGACTCTCTGTGACTCCATGGACTGTGGCACACCAGGCTTCCGTGTCCTTCACTGTCTCCCGGGGTTTGCTCAAACTCATGTCCGTCCAACCATCTCATGTCAGTTGTCGCCCCCTTCTCCTCCTGTCCTCAGTCTTTTCCAGCCTCAGGGTATTTTCCAGTGAGTTGGCTCTTTGCATCAGGTGGCCAAAGTATACTAATGATACAGTAAATCATCCAGGGTGCGTGGAATGTACTCCATTAAAAGTCTTTTAAACACTACAGCTTTGTCCTCAGATTGGTCCTTGGGTCCTTGTCAGTGAAAATGGATTAGGGTTCCAGAGTGTTCTCTCTGCTTCCCAAAAACAAAACCAGAAGATGGACTGGAAGGGGCCTTCCTGAAAGTTCTCAGAAGCCTTACCTGCAGTGTCGGGATCTTCGGTAGATCCTCTGTCCGATGAAACGTGGGGCTGACTGGCCGCTCAGACGTGCACACGTCAGACTGAGATAGGCGCCCGGCTCCCATGCGGGTGGATGGTCACGGCCGACGGTTCAGCGGTCCTTCCCAGGTCTGAGCAGTCTGCATGAAGCAGCTCTGCAGTCCTCACAGCGTGAGTCGGCGCTCTAATATCCTCATTTGTGCGCGCGAGGCAACTGAGGCTCACGGGAAGTAGCTGCCTCAAGCTGCGCAGCTAGTGAGTCGTGGAGCCTTGAACCCAGGAGGTTCGGTTCCTGAGAAGGTGCTCGTAACGCCTGCACCTCATAGACTCGGATGCTGGTGAGCCTGTGCCAGCCACTGTCTGGGGGTACAATCACCCCCACTGAGTCCTCTGCAGCCAGCTTGTGAGGTGTGCATTTCTCCCCATTTTACAGACACGACATGCTGAGGCTTAGCACGGTCAGGAAACCAGCCCCAGCTCTCACTGTGAGTGGAGGAGTGGGGATTTAAACCCAGAGCTGATGGAGAAAGCAGGAAGTCGGGTATTCTTCCCTCTTGGCCGCTGGCCGACTGTCCTGACGTGGACCAGAGCAGGAGCCGTCGGCGCCCCCGCGGGGGGCCCCTGACTCCCAGGTGCACAGAGGGCACCCCCTCTTCCCTCCACAGGGTCCTGCTTCCTGCGGACGGATCAGCTGGACGGGGAGACAGACTGGAAGCTTCGGCTTCCTGTGGCCTGCACGCAGAGGCTGCCCACCGCCGCCGTGAGTAGCTTTCCCTGCAGAAGCCCCCTGACGGCCGTGTCCCTGCGGGGCTCTGACCCCCACCTTGGGGGCCACACGTGGGCTGCCCGCTGTGAGCCAGGGCTGTGGGGGCCCCGGGTTCTCCAGCGCCTCAAGTACTCGCTGGTTCCGGGCCGTGCGGCCTTGTGAACCCCGATCTGGCCGATGGGGTTGATGCTCTCTGGCGGGCAGCTCCAGCCCTTAAGAAACCTTGACTGAGCACCTGGCGTGAAATTAAAAGGCAACGCAGGGCACATGCTCCTCTGCTCAGGCTCTCCCAGGGCGTCGCAGTCACTGGGACTTGGTCCTGCAGCTCTTGTCTCTCTGTGGAGGCCCTGCCCTGTTCTAGAAGCCCTCAGACAGGCCAGCAAAAGGACTGTTTCTGATGGATTTCCCTCTTGCTCTGTCCCTGTGCCCGCCGGCGCCAGCTCTGCCTTCCCACTCCGGCCCTTGCTGCTTCTCCTCCAGGAGCAATCAGGCCCGCTCCTGACTTGTGTGCACAAGTCCCTGGGGTTTCGTTTGCTTTTGAAACCTTATGTATTTATTTACTTCTGGCCATGCCGGGTCTTGGTTGCACAGGCTTTCTGCAGCTGCGGCGAGCGGGGGCTGCTCTCTGCGGGGCGTGGCTTCTCACCGGGGTGGCTTCTGTTGTTGGGGACCCGGGCTCTAGAAGACGGGCTCCATAGTTGTGGCGCATTCACTTCGTCGCGCTGAGGCACGTGGGGTGTTCCCGGACCAGGGATTGAACCTGCGTCCCCTGCACTGGCAGGTGGCTTCTTAGCCACTGGACCACCAGGGAAGTCAGTGCTCTTTCCTGTTTCTTTGATAGTAGCCAGCCTAATGGGTGTGAGGTGTTCTTGCACACTTGTTCACCTCTCTGCCCCTTCCGAGGCTTTGCACAAAGTCAGCGCCCTGTGGCCCTTTGTTGAATGAGTGAGGGTTTCGGTTGGTTTGAATGACTCTTGTAAACAAGAGTGTCACAGAGGGAGACGGATGTGCACCGTCAGTTAGTTCTGGAAAAGCCGGGTAAACACAGGCTTCCCTTTAGGGCTGCAGGGTGGTTGGGGATCTTGCAGGTAGAGACTCCCAGGCTAGCTTACTAGAAGGTTTCCCTCTTTTTTCCACCTGCCCTGTGGTTTTGAGAGCCGTTTGGAAAGTACAGTTGCTTCTGAAAAACAGTAGATGCTTCCCCAAATCCCTTTTAATCATGCGCTGACTTTGTTTTACCTCCAAAATGTCACCCCCGTGGAACCAGGACCTTCTTCAGATTCGCTCATATGTGTATGCGGAAGAGCCAAACATCGACATTCACAACTTTGTGGGGACCTTCACCCGAGTGAGTAAGCCTCGAGGGGCGCAGGGTCCTGTCTGAGGGGTGCATGACCGGGGTGCAGGCCCGCTGCCCAGTGCCGACAGGTCTTTGTCGGGGCGTAGCTTTGTGTCACGTGGAGATGATGTCCCCGTCAGAAGACTCCACCTTGAAAACTGTTTCTCAGTAAAAAAGGCACAACTGGGAATTTCTTCCAGCCTCCCAACAGCTTTCATCACCTGGCTACTTAGAGCCAAGAGTTCTTGTAATTAATGTTACTCTTTCTGTCTTTTTCACATGAAGCCATTGGTTGCTGTTCATTGCTAAGTCATCTCTGGCTCTTTGGGACCCCATGGGCTGCAGCATGTCAGGCTTCCCTGTCCGTCACCATCTCCTGGAATTTGCTCAAACCCCTGTCCAATGAGCCGGTGGCGCCATCCAACCATCTCATCCTCTGTTGTCCCCTCCTCCTCCGGCCTTCAGTCTTTCCCAGCATCAGGGTCTTTTCTACTGTGTATCCTCCAAGTCCTGTCCACCATGGTTATAATTTTTAAGCCATATCCCAACCTTTCAGAATAGAAATTAAATTTGGATTTGAATTACTTTAGGGATCTGAGATGATAGGTTGATAGAACCCATATTGAATTGTTCCTGCTCTTGTTCTAGAAGCCCTCACACAGGCCAGCAGAGGGCTGTTTCTGATGGATTTCCCTCTGCGTTATTGTTCCCACCTTGTGAAATGTTTCTCCAGTGCTGGAAGCCTGCATTTCTTAAATCACGAATCACTGCTTTCAAGTATTTCCATGGGGCTGAAACACCAAGGATAAGGGTTTATGAGTTTAGTTCTTCTCTCCCGGCTGGGCTGTTGGCTTCCAAATGCCGGGGTCATCCCCTCTCCCTTTCTTGCAAAGAGCAGGCTGGAGACAGCGGCGAGTTCCATGCAGACCTGGGTGGCTCAGCCTGTGTCCATCTGTTCTTTTGCAGGAGGACAGCGACCCCCCGATCAGCGAGAGCCTGAGCATAGAGAACGCGCTCTGGGCTGGCACAGTCACCGCGTCAGGTACGTGCCCTTGCAGAGGAATGTGTTAGCAATTTGAAAAGGAAAGCAAATCCTTCGGTATAATGAGAATAATCATCTGTCAGTTGGGAAAATGAGCTGTCGGTCAAATGGTGTTTTCCACTGGCTTCTGCACCCCTGGGGAATGAAACGGCCGTCTAATTGCCCCCTGGTGCTTGGAGGCGTCCGGAGGGGAGGCCGCCCTGGCCCGTGGACTTGGCCACAGCGTCCGCTCTGGGAATAGCCCCTAATTGCCACGTGAGATTGATGTCCTAATCTGTACCAGAAAGTGGGTCAGCCTGGATGCCTGGGCTCTTGCATCAGTGAGGGCTGCCCAGCTGGGCCTGATGGCGCCCCGGTGTTGGAGACACCCAGGTGACATAGAAATTGTCTGGTCCTCTGGACTCCAGAACAGAATTTGCAGGATGACCTGTTGAGGAGCAGGAAGGAAAGGTTGGGACGCTGGGGCGCCGCTGAGCAGAGGGGCTCCAGGGGCTGAGCGCGCCTGGGGCAGCCGGAGTGACGGCGGGGCTGCCAGTCTGTGGGCGCCTGCTGTGGGTCACGTGGTTCGCTTAACCCTCCCAGCAGTACCCTGCGGGCAGGTGCTGGCATTGTCCCCATGCTGCAGATAGGGAAACTGAGGGTCGTTGAGGTTAAGTAACTTGCCCAAGGTCACATAGCACGTAAAAGCAAAGTTGGGACTTGAGCCCAGGCGCTCTGCCCCAGAAGCAGAACTCTGTTCCCTGTTATCACTATATTATATATGGTATTGGGTTGGCCAAAAAGTTTGGGTTTTTCCGTAACATCTTATGAAGAATCCAAACAAACTTTTTGGCCAGCCCAATATGTAATAGTATATACTGTTATTAACATGTAATTCCACTACTGGCAACTTTCTGTCTTTACTATGGGAGAAATCCGTTCCCCACCCCACTTCCCTTCCCAGCCCATTTCCCTCTGCTCGCGGCTGCTCTGTGGCTCTTCAGTACAGCAGATGCTTAGTCAGGATGCTCTCTGAAAGGAGAGGGACCAGCACAGCCTCAGCACAGACTGCCATCCACAGACTCAGCGCACACGGGCAGAGATGAGCTCAGCTTCTCAGCCTTAATTTCAGAGATTAGCAGTAAGAAGGCTTATTTATCAGGCCCTGTTTATTTACAGAGTGTTTTATCTTCCATTCTCTTGTTTTGATCTCACAACATTAAATGAGGACACTTAATGGAATAAAGAATTGAGTCTCAGAGAGGTCGAGTGACTTGCCTAAGGTCACACAGCCTTGGAGAGATCATCTGGGAGGAGGAGAAGGGAAGGCAAACTGAGACCTTGAAGATGGAAAAAAGATTTCACGCAGTTCCTCAGAAATGCACTGTGAAGTTAAAACATGCATTTTTTCCCCACTTGTGTGAATTCTTTGTGTTTGGTGAGGTGGGACGAGAGAGAGCCGTGACCCCCAATCCAGAAGCAGTGCTTGCCACGCCCTGCAGTGGACGTCTCCCTTGGAGTCTGAGGAGCTGGGCGGTTACCGTTTCTTCAGCTGGCCTCTGCTTCTCCCCTGGTAGATGTCTGACTACACTCTGGTTCTAATGTAAACATGGAGTTAAACGCAAGCCATTTCCTCCTTCCGGTGCTCAACTCCAGAAGCAGCCATCGAGAGTAATCTTAATTATTTGAGATTTCACTTCTGTGTTCCCTTCAGAATCTAATTCCTGTGTCTTGGTCACTCCACCGTTATCAGTTGGAAGTTTAAAAAAGCTTGCCAGGCAATACTAAGGGTCCAGCTGCACTGGCTGGCATCAGTCTGTAAGAGGATGCAGTTGCCATGGTAACTGGGCTGCTAGGCTGAGGAGCCACAGGGGTGATGATAGACCGGAGAGGCTGGTGGGGTTCGGCAGAAGCGGAGCCTGGGTGTCGCGGATCCCAGTTCTTCTCAGACTCTCTGTGGAAAGGGACGGTTTCTTGAGCCCCTGCCCCCACCCCCGGTGTGCAGCAGGTCAGTCGGTGGCCCTGCTGGGGCTGAACTGTGACCAGCATGCGGGTCACACCACGTGGGTCTGATAATGCCCACTGGTCTATACCCTGTTCCTCGGGGCTCGTCCCAGAATCACAGAGCAGCATCTTGTTGCTGTAAACGTGTCGAATCCTCCCTTTCTGGGGCTCACTGTCTCTCTCGTCTCAGACGGGGTCAGAGGTCCCCAGCAGCACACTACAATGGAGGGTCTGAGGGACTGGGGGAAATGCCCGACCCCAGCAGCCTGGCTGGTCGGAGACCCTGGTGGGCAGGATAGAGTGGACACAACGGTGGGCAGGCGGCCGAAGGAGGGGCCGTGTGAGGGGAGCCCCCAGGGACGTAGCCTCAGAAGTGGGGTTGGGGGCCGGGGGAGCGGAGGGGCGCAGGTCAGGGGGTCTTCAGGGCTGGGTGGGGACTGTGATGAGCGGAAAGCGGGAGCCTGGCCAAACGGGGTGGCTGAGCTCAGCACCTGCTGGAGAGGCGATGAAGACTGCAGACCCAGTGGCCTCAGATCTTCCAGTTTTCCAGAAGAAGCCAGAAATCTCTACTTACATTTGTGTGTGTGTGTGTGTGTGTGTGTATATATATATATATATATATATATATATACATGCACATATATTTAATATGAAAGCTCCTGTATTTAAAAGTTTGCAACTACTTCAAAACCTTTAGGGACTTCCCTAGTGGTCTAGCGGTTAAGAATCCACCTGCCAATGCGGGGGCTGTGGGTTCAGTTCCTGGTCCGAGAGGGTTCCATGTCCCGTGGGACAACTAAGCCTGTGCACCACAACTCGAGAGTAGCCACCCCCTCACCCCACTCCACTCACTGCAGCTCGAGAAAGCACACCTGCAGCAGTGAAGACCCCGCACAGCCAGAAGTTAAACCAAGCTTTCGAGCACTTGGCAGACCAGACCAGCGCAGCTCTGTGGACTGCTGGCATGCTCTTGCAGGGTGGCTGAGGCTGGGGTCTGCATCTCCCGGAGACAGTTTCAGCCCTGGGCACAGAGGGTTGTGGGGGAGAGGGCATCTCCAGCAGCCTTTGAAGGCACCAGGATTGGCCAGTACTAGATGGGGACGCTGCCCTCGGGGGCCCCTGTTATTAGGACTCTCTAGAACCCTGGATTGGAGAAGGAAATGGCAACCCACTCCAGTGTTCTTGCCTGGAGAAGCCCAGGGACGGCGAAGCCTGGTGGGCTGCCGTCTATGGGGTTGCACAGAGTCGGACACGACTGAAGTGACTTAGCAGCAGAACCCTGGATGCTGGGGATTGGGACCAACCCATGTCCACCCTGGGGTGAGAGCCGTGAGCACACGGCCACCCCTGCGCAGCCCAAGCTGAGCTCCCCCCGTCTGCGGGGGTCGGCCTGCACTCTCTGGGGCCTGCCACTTGCCTGGGAGCAGGCAGGCGCTCTCCCGGCCCTCAGTCTGCTGAGAGCCTCCCTGGAAGGGAACCGCCCTGTGCAGGAGACTGTGCATCGACTCGGGGCTCTCAGCGTTTCCCTGGGGTCTCTGTACAAGAGACACAGCCCCAGCACTCCATCTGGGGCTGTGCTCTTTTAGCAACTCTGTTTGAATCTCTTGGCGGTTTGGGTGCATCGCTCTGGTGGTGCCGTGCCAAGAGCTCTGAGGGGCCAGAGGAGAGAAGCTTAGGGATTTCCTTTATCCCGCGGAGACCAGGCTGTTAGTATTCCTGGGATCTTCCCTGCGTGCTTGGCGGGGCTGCCCCTTCTCGTGTTTCGGGTTTCAGCTTAGACGTGCTCCACTCCGAGCCTGCGTCCCTGCTCACCGGCGCGCACTGGCCCCCTCCCCAGCCCCCTCCTGTCTGTTTCTCTCCTGGTTTCATCGGGGTGCCCACCAGCCCCATGGTGACCGGGGTGCTGCTGCCCTTCCTGACTCTCCACCTGCCCTGCTGTGTAGGGCATTTCCCTGGCACATCCTGCAAAGGGGAGACAGAGGTGCGTTTTTGACGGATATTGTCGGTGTTCCTCCCCAGATAGGCTGTTCCAGTGGGCGCCCCAGCCAACAGCGTGTGCGCCAGTCCATTTCCCCACCGCTTGGCTCACGCTGATGTTCTCATGCTTCTGAATTTTTATTACGAGGATGGGAATAAGAATTTCCCATTTTTTTGGTTTTTGAGTAGGGTGAACATCTTTTCTAATGTTAATTGGCTTTTGGGGTTTCTTTTAGAAATTGTTTATAACAACTGATGTCTTTTTTAAAAACAAATGATGGACGGGTGGAAAGAAGGGGTAGGGGAGTTCTCAGGAAAGAACTGCCATCTAGACAGATGTCTGCCAAAGGTTCTGGTTGCACACTGAATCTGAGCGGAATCACAGTCCATGGGAACGTGTTCTGATACGAGGGGCGTGTTCATGGGTTTCCAGGGTAGTTTGTGAAGTTCCAGGCACCTCTGGAAGCCTCTGAGGCCAGTGGCATAAAGGACAAACCCCTCCCCTCCACCTCGCCTGTTCTCCGAGGCGGCCAGACCCACAGGCCGGCACTGCCCGTGGTGCTTTTTGTTTTATATATTAATTGATATTTATTTTTTGTGCGCTGGGTCTTCGGCTCTCTCTAGTTGCAGAGAGTGGGCTCTGTGTACCAGGGGTCAGCAGTTAAGGCACGCAGGCTCTAGAGTGTGGGCTTGGGACGTGTGGCGCGTGGGCTTCGGTGCCCTGCGGCATGTGGATCTTCCCAGACCTGGAATCGAACTGGTGTCCTTTGCATTGCCAGGCGGATCTTCTCTGCTGAACCAGCAGGGAAGCCCTACCAGTGGCGCTTTCAGCAGTAGTGGGGACGCCCTGTGCCTTCGCCGACCTGGACGGCCGCCACTGGCCTTCTGTGGCTGTTGAGTCTGAAATTTGGCTCATGAAAATGGGGGCTGTGTTGTATTTTTTTTTTCACTGAATTTAAAAGTGAATGGCCACACACGGCTAGGAGCTTTCCTACCGTCTGTGTGGACGTGGACGTTGCTTGGCCCTGATGTAAACTCGGGGACTTTGTCACACTGCGGCTGCTGGACTGAGAAGAGGTGCCCTTGAGCGTGTCAGACTCTCTGAAAGCCTGCTTGTCTGTACTCACACTTCTCTGGGTTGTGTTTTCCTCGCCTTAGGTACTGTCGTGGGTGTTGTTCTTTACACGGGGAGAGAGCTCCGGAGTGTCATGAATACCTCGAATCCTCGAAGTAAGGTGTGTACACGGTCGTAGGATGTGTTTTCTTGCCAGAATTTTCTGACTGATGTGGTTTGGTGATTGGTGCTGGTGGAGTGAGGAGCAAGACTCAAAAACAGGAACCCCTAAAAGCGTGACTTCATTCTATAAACTTACTGTCTTTTTGTGTACATGTTTGTGCATGTGTGTGTGTGTATGTGTGTGTATAGGTCGTGTGCTGTGCTAGGTCACCTCAGTCGTGTCTGACTCTTTGCCGCCCCATAGACTACAGCCCACCAGGCTCCTCTGCCCATGGGACTCTCCAGGCAAGAATGCTGGAGTGGGTTGCCATGCCCTCCTCCGGGGGATCTTCCCAACCCAGGGATTGAACTTGCGTCTCTTAGTCTCCTGCACTGCCAGGCAGATTCTTTACCCCATTGCCACCTGGGAAGCCCATATGTATATTTATACACACACCATACATAAACACGTATTCAAATACATGTTTGAAGATCGTGTGGTTGGGCTCCAGACCACCGTGTCAAGTGTGTATCACTACAAAGCAAGTCACACGAATATTTTGGTTTCCCAGTGCCTGTAAATTATGTTTACACTATTCTGTGGTCTGTTAAGTGTGCAGTAAAAGCATTGTGTCAAAAAATTGTACGTACTTGAAAAACATTGCTAAAAAATACTAACAGTAATCTGGCAACACAGGGTGGCCACACACCTTCAATTTGTAAAAAAAACATGGTATCTGCAAAGCTCACTGCAGTTAAACAAGGACTGCCTGTGTACGAATACATAGCATTTTAAAAGTTTTAAAATGAAGTATTGAGTCCTGAGGGGCTCCCCAGGTGGCTCAGCGGTAAAGAATCGTCTGCCAATGCAGGAGACTCAGGTTCGATCCCTGGGTCGGAAAGATCCCCTGGAGAAGGAAATGGCAACCCGCTCCAGTATTCTTGCCTGGGAAATCCCATGGACAGAGGAGCGTGCTGGGGCTGTAGTCCATGGGGTCACAATAGAGTCAGACATGATTCACCGACCAAACAACAGTTGAGTCCTTGCTGTTTGCCTTCTATAGTATGGCGTCCTCCACCTGCGTCACTTTTAATCCCTACACCAGCCTGTCAGCACATGTCTGCAGCCTCTTCTTACAGAGGACAGATGGCTTGGAGAAGCACTGAGCTCCGGCCAAGCTGCACAGACCTGGATTCAAACCCACACGAAGCTGCTGGCTCTGGCAGCGGCCTGTGGAGTCAGCTCTGGGGTCGACCTGATGGCCCTGTTACTGCTCATGCACAACAGGACCCTCCTGCCCAGCCCCACCCCTCCTCCGGTTTCTTAAGAGTCAGAATATTGCGGAATGATTTCCTTTTCAGTGCCATGAACAAATATCAGTCATTTCACCCCACTATTACAATCTCCATGACCACCATCAATACAACTGTCAGTTCAGTTCAGTCACTCAGTTGTGTCTGCCTCTTTGCAACCCCTTGGACTGCAGCAAACCAGGCCTCCCTGTCCATCACGAACTCCCAGAGCTTACTTAAACTCATGTCCATTGAGTCGATGATGCCATCCAACCATCTCATCCTCTGTCGTCCCCTTCTCCTCCTGCCTTCAATCTTTCCCAGCCTCAGGGTCTTTTCCAGTGACTCAGTTCTTCACATCAGGTGCCAAAGTACTGGAGTTTCAGCTTCAGCATCAGTCCTTCCGATGAATATTCAGGATTGATCTCCTTTAGGATGGACTGGTTGGATCTCCTTGCATTCCAAGGGACGCTCAAGAGTCTTCTCCAACACCACAGTTCAAAAGCATCAATTCTTTGGTGCTCAGCTTTCTTTACAGTCCAACTCTCTCATATGTACATGATCACTGGAAAAACCATAGCCTTGACTAGACGGACCTTTGTTTGCAAAGTAATGTCTCTGCTTTTTAATATGCTGTCTACGTTTGTCATAACTTTTCTTCTATGGAGTAAGCATCTTTTAATTTCATGGTTGCAGTCACCATCTGTGGTGATTTTCAGTTTAGCTCAGTCGCTCAGTCGTGTCCGACTCTTTGCAACCCCATGAACTGCAGCACGCCAGGCCTCCCTGTCCGTCACCAACTCCCGGAGTTTAATCAAACTCATGTCCATTGAGTCGGTGATGCCATCCAACCATCTCATCATCTGTTGTCCCCTTCTCCTCCCGCCCTCGATCTTTTCCAGCATCAGGGTCTTTTCAAATGTCAGCTCTTTGCATCAGGTGGCCAAAGTATTGGAGTTTCACCTTCAACATCAGTCCTACCAATGAACACCCAGGACTGATCTCCTTTAGGATGGACTGGTTGGATCTCCTTGCAGTCCAAGGGACTCTTCAAGAGTCTTCTCCAACACCACAGTTCAAAAGCATTAATTCTTCGGTGCTCAGCTTTCTTTATAGTTCAACTCTCACATCCATACATGACCACTGGAAAAACCATAGCCTTGACTAGACAGACCTTTGTTGGTAAAGTAATGTCTCTGCTTTTTAATATGCTGTCTAGGTTGGTCATAACTTTCCTTACAAGGAGTAAGCGTCTTTTAATTTCATGGCTGCAATCACCATCTGCAGTGATTTTGGAGCCCCAAAATAAAAAACCATCCACTGTTTCCACTATTTCCCCATCTATTTGCCATGAAGTGATGGGACCAGATGCCATGATCTTAGTTTTTTGAATGTTGAATATTTAGACAGCTTTTTCACTCTCCTCTTTCACTTTCATCAAGAGGCTCTTTAGTTCCTCTTTGCTTCTGCCATAAGGGTGGTGTCATCTGGGTATCTGAGGTTATTGATATTTCTCCCAGCAATCTTGATTCCAGCTTGTGCTTCATCCAGTTCAGCATTTCTCATGATGTACTCTGCATATAAGTTAAATAAGCAGCGTGACAATACACAGCCTTGACGTACCTCTTTCCCAATTTGGAACCAGTCTGCTGTTCCATGTCCAGTTCTAACTGTTGCTTCCTGACCTGCATACAGATTTCTCAGGAGGCAGGTAAGATGGTTTGGTATTCCTGTCTCTTGAAGAATTTTCCACAGTGTATTGTGATCCACACAGTCAAAGGCTTTGGCATGGTCAGTAAAGCAGAAGTAGGTGTCTTTCTTGAACTCTCTTGCTTTTTCTATGATCCAGCAAATTTTGGCAATTTGGTCTCTGGTTTCTCTGCCCTTTCTAAGTCCATCTTGAACATCTGGAAGTTCATGATTCACATACTATTGAAGCCTGGCTTGGGGAATTTTGAGCATTACTTTGCTAGCGTGTGAGATGAGTACAGTTGTGCAGTAGTTTGACCGTTCTTTGGCACTGCCTTTCTTTGGAATTGGAATGAAAACTGACCTTTCCCAGTCCTGTGGCCGCTGCTGAGTTTTCCAGATTTGCTGGCATGTTGAATGCAGCACTTGAACAGCATCGTCTTTTAGGATTTGAAATAACTCAAGTGGAATTCCATCACCTCCACTAGCTTTGTTCGTAGTGATGCTTCCTAAGGCCCACTTGACTTCACATTCCAGGATGTCTGGCTCTAGGTGAGTGATCACACCACTGTGGTTATCTGGGTCATGAAGATCTTTTTTGTACAGTTCCTCTGTATATTCTTGCCACCTCTTCTTAATATCTTCTGCTTCTGTTAGATCCATGCCATTTCTGTCCTTTATTGTACCCATCTTTGCATGAAATGTTCCCTGGGCATCTCTGATTTTCCTGAAGAGATCTCTAGTCTTTCCCATCCTGTTGTTTTCCTCTATTTCTTTGCACTGATCACTGAGGAAGGCTTTCTTATCTCTCCTGGCTATTCTTTGGAACTCTGGGTATATCTTTCCTTTTCTCCTTTGCCTTTCACTTCTCTTCTTTTCTCAGCTATTTGTAAGGCTTCCTCAGACAACCATTTTGCCTTTTTGCATTTCTTTTTCTTGGGGATGCTCTTGATCACTGCCTGCTGTATAGTGTCACGAACCTCCATCCATAGTTCTTCAGGCACTCTTCTGTCTATCTGATATAATCTCTTGAATCTCTTTGCCACTTCCACTGTATAATGGTAAGGGATTTGATTTAGGGCATACCTGAATGGTCTAGTGGTTCTCCCTACTTTCTTCCATTTAAATCTGAGTTTTGCAATCAGGAGTTCATGATCTGAGCCAGTCAGTTCCCGGTCTTGTTTTTGCTGACTGTATAGAGCTTCTCCATCTTTGGCTGCAAAGAATATAATCAATCTGATTTCGGTGTTGACCATCTGGTGATGTCCATGTGTAGAGTCTTGTCTTGTGTTGTTGGAAGAGGGTGTTTGCTATGACCAGTGCATTCTCTTGTCAAAACTCTGTTAACCTTTGCCCTGCTTTATTTTGTACTCCAATGATATTACATATATCCAACTACATTACATACATCTAACTTTATTACATATATCCAACTATATTACAAGTATGTGAAAGTGAAGTCACTCAGTCGTGTCTGACTCTTTGTGACCCCATGGACTGGAACCCACCAGGCTTCTCTGACCATGGGATTTTCCAGGAAAGAATATTGGAGTGGGTTGCCATTTCCTTCTCCATATTACAAGTATAAATGCCACTTACTTGAGGTTTTAGCCTTATCTGGGGCCATGTTTCTGCATAGTGATGAGTTTCATGGGCTGGTTCCATTTTTTTAAAACATGTATTAAGATAAATATACAGTCATTAAAGTAATAATGTTCAGTAATGCAGCACCTAAAAATCAGGTGCCACTGGTGGTGTGTGCCCTGAATCTCCACGCAACACAAAACCAGTGCGTGGTGTAGAACTGGGTCATTTCACGGGTTGCTGGGAGCGTGGTCAAGGCCGTGCAGTGCACGGCGCCACTGAAGGCAGCAGTAGCCCGCTTACATGTTTCCACGCTACATCTTTAAATTGTTAAGGGAAAATTGAAACGAGACTCACTGAGGTCCCTGGGCTGCCAGGTAGCCCGTGGGGCCCAGCACTCTCGCCCAGAGATGAGCTCCACGGCGCCCGCCGTCTCACTCCAGTGTGGGTATCTGGGGGAGGCCCGGGCCTCTGGGTAGGCTGTGGGTCGCAGCAGCTGATGGCGTTCCTGTCCGTGCGCCGTCCGCAGATTGGCCTGTTCGACCTGGAGGTGAACTGCCTCACGAAGATCCTCTTCGGAGCCCTGGTGGTGGTGTCCCTGGTCATGGTTGCCCTCCAGCACTTCGCCGGGCGTTGGTACCTGCAGATCATCCGCTTCCTTCTGTTGTTCTCCAACATCATTCCCATCAGGTGAGCTGAGAGCAAGCTGGTGCCGCGACGTTTGCGTGTCTCTGTTTATTTGAAGGTCATGATTTTGTGGTTTTGAGAAGGAGCTGGTCCCTTGTAAAGGGATGACCCAGAACAGATGGGGTCTTATTTGTGCTGAGTGTTACAGCACCCACGATGTGTGTTCTAGAATCGGTGTTGAGATACAAGCAGCTTTTTACGTGTATCCTGTTAATCCGTGTGCTCTGGTTTTCTGAGCAGCCTGCGTGTGAACCTGGACATGGGCAAGATTGTGTACAGCTGGGTCATTCGCCGGGACTCGAAAATCCCCGGGACCGTGGTTCGCTCCAGCACGATTCCTGAGCAGCTGGGGAGGATTTCCTACCTACTCACAGACAAGACGGGTGAGTGTCCAGGGCCCTTGTAGGACTGAAAGTCAAAGAAGATGCTTGGAGTATCTTTCTGGAGGTATTAGAGATGAATGTTGCAGTTCTTTATCCTCTTCATCTTTGATGAAGATAGACTCCTTGGTGGACATGATGATGACAGCAGCAAAGCCTTACTTGGTGCTAATCGTGTGGAAAAGCACTGTTCTGGGTGTCTATATCTAATCACTTAATCCTCCCCTGATATTGTGAGTTTGGAGTTATTAAGTGACTTGGTTACGTGATTTGTCAGAAGCATATAATGGCAGAAGTAGGCTTTGAACTCAAGACAGACTGGCTTCAGGTCCTGACCTCGAAACCACATCTCAAAATGCCACTTTACAATTTAACACCTGTCAAGTTATGAGGTTGTTATAGTGGCTGAGAGCAAGTGGGGAGACCTGGGTTTAACCTTCATCTCTACTGTCTAGTGAACATGGGGTAAAAGGGGATCTGTTGCAAAGATCCGGGAAGGCAGAACAAAACTAGATCTCGGGAAGGAGAAGAGCCAGGCACGGTCTGGCTGTGTCAGTGTCAGGGCCCTGGAGAGTCTCTTCACTTGACTCGACTCATCTGTTGTCTGTGCTCTGTCTGCTCAAGGTTTTGATTCCTTCAAGATAAAATCTGATTGGCCTTGTGTATGACATGTCCCGCCCTCTTGGCCAATGGAATGAGTCAGGCACCCTGATTGGCGTTCTCTCTAGACCATCCCAAGGAGCAAGGATGATCATTTCCCCTGGAACCCTGAGGTTCTCTTTTTAGAAGAAATTCTCAGATTCCAGGCTGACAGAATATCATAGATGTCTACTCCAGCAGGAGCAGTGCTGAAACAAGTGTGTGACATAGAGTAAACTCTCAAAAAAAAAAAATTCAAACAGCTTTCGTTACTGTTAGTAAGAGCTCCAGGATGTAGGCACAGCTACTCCTTGTTCTGTGTTTCAGGAACTCTTACCCAGAATGAGATGGTTTTCAAACGGCTCCATCTCGGCACCGTAGCCTATGGCGTCGACTCAATGGATGAAGTTCAGAGCCACATTTTTAGCATTTACACCCAGGTAAAGCCTTCCGTTTCGATACCCAAAGTGACTTTTAAAAATATTTGCTGACATCTGTACTGGGAAGAATTCATATCATATGATTCATCCATTAAATGTGTACAACTCAGTGGGTTGTTTTGAATACTCAGAGTTGTGTAACCCTTGCCACAATCTGTTTTATCTTCATCACCCCAAAAAGAACTCTTGTACCTGAGAGCAGTCACTCCTCGCTTCCCCCCACCCCACCTTTCCTTCCAATCACTGATTCTTTATATTTTGAATAAACCTGCAGTTCAGGTTTTTTTCCTATCTTCCTCATCCCGAGGGTTGATCTACTGAACTACTACTAATGGATGATAGGGAAAACATGGAAGAAAACTATTTGCCAATAACTAGAAAATCCCATGGATGGAGGAGCCTGGTGGGCTACAGTCCACAGAGTCGCAAAGAGTTGGACACGACTGAGCGACTTCACTATCTGTATATCTATCTAGTACCAGAAAAAGCTCTGAGAACCTAGTGATTGGTTTTCCTTCAAGTTTACAGACATGTTTACTTTTTCCTTTTCCCCAGTTGTGAGCAAAAGCAGCAGTAGTTAATGGACTGCTTGTGACAGGAACACGGTGTAACTGATGAGCCTTAGTCCCTCATCCCTTTTCAGCTCAGCGGTCTTGTGGAAGAAGTGATCAGAAATGACTATCAACTTGTCTGCTCCTGGTTTCTCCCCCCTACAGGATTTTTCAAAACCAGTCATTTTTTTTAGAGAAAGATACTATTTGTAAGTGTCCTAAGCATCCTAAAATGTTAGACCAGTGGATCTCCAGCTTGGCTTCTCACCAGAATCCCTAGTCACGTTTTAAAAAGCAAATAGAATAAAAGCAAAACAAAAGACATTGACTTGGGCCTGATACCCTAGAGATTCCGACTCATTCAGGTGCCGGGAGAGCCTGCGCTTCTGTGTGTGTAAGGAGAGATGATAAACAAGCAATTCCCTTGGTAATTCTGAAAACACACCCCGAGCTAGCATAGATTGCATTAGACCAGCTACGGGGCTATGGCACTGGTTTGAGGACAAGAGAATAAAGAGGCCATATTTTGCTTGAATTTGCCCAAGTAGATACTGATTCCATCGTCAGAAGGCCAGTTGAAAATGTATTTTCGTGTAAGGATCACAGATGGACTCTCTAAATGCTTAGTGGCACAATTAGACTCAGCTTTTAATTTTCCGGGACATTTGCTAGCTGGCACACCTGGATTTCCAGGGTGTGTCCTGAACACGGCAGGGCGGAGAACCGAGTGTGGAAGCGAGGGCGGATTTTGAGTGAAGAGCAGCTCATTCGATCCATGCCGAGTCATCACCTACAGCCAGCCACGAAGCACTTGCCATTCCTCTGGCTGCCTGTGTGGGCGCCGTGGCTTGACTCTAAATGGATCCGTGAACCTTTTTCAAAGATGGACTTCAAGAGAAAATCACAGGGACGTGGCTGGGTTGGGGGGAAAAGCCGCAGCCCACCCCCAGTTCCTCTCCCCTCTGTCTGACCCGTCTTCCTCCGTCGTGTCTTGGAGTCTGCGCTGGGCTCCGTGTCTCGCTCTCTAGGGGGCTCCCCGCTTTGCCAGCTCTCCCGCCCTATCAAAGCTGATGGCTCCCGTGTCTGTATGCACCCGGCCTGGAGCGTCAGCTTGGAATCCTTGGCACCCCCGCTCACGTGTCGTGAGGGCAGTGTACCCACATGCCATCCTTCTCCCTGCATCCCGTGTGGTTGTGCGACGTCGTTCTCGTCTTTGTAAGCACCTTGCCCCTTTGCCCTGTGAGCTCCGTCCAGGGGTTTGGGAAATGCCCCTGCTTCCTGCCTCCCAAACCACCCGCTTGGCTTCGGTTGTCCTCCCCTCTGGGTCCCTAGGCAGAGGCTGCACTCTCCCCTGCCTGGCTGTCTGCAGAGACCCCTGCAAGATTTCCCCGCCTCCCTCCTCCCCGCCCTGGCCCTGGCAGCAGGGTCCCTGGTGCCCAGCGTGGCCTGCCTCCCCTCCCCACTCTGCCCCGTGGTTCAGCCTCTCCTCCCGCTCACCCCCACACACCACGGCCTGCAGCTTCCCGGGCAGGGTGAGCCGCTTCACTTCTGTGTCTTGACGTAGTCTTCCCTCTGAACCAGCCCCCCAGGGGTCACCGTGGATCGTCATGCTTGTCAGCCCCTGGCCAGGTCCTGCCTCCCTCGGAGCGTCTCGGAGTGCCGGCCTGCCGACGATTGTATTAGACAGCTTCGTGCGCTGCAGTACGTGCCCTGGCGGGAGGCACAACCCTGCCCATTCTGGTGGTATTTTTAAGAGCTTGCGGTATTGACAGAAGCCACCCTTTCTCAGGATATTTGTCTGGTTCAGCTTTGTGGCCCATTTTTGGGGGAGCGCAGACAACCCTCTCTGTCAAGGGCTGAAAGTCAGAAAACAGCTTTTTTACAGTGAACTCTCATCACCCTTCCTTAGCAGAGGCTCGTAAATTGACTTGCCCACCCTGGCCTTGGGTTTAAAAGAATGGGGTGTGATGGGGAGAGGCTGGGCTGGTGTGGACACCCCCCTCCCCCCAGGGAGGCCATCTGCACCCTTCTCTCCAGACAGCGAAAAGCCCCGCAATAAACACACGGATCCTTTTGTGAGGACAAGTATGAAGCCTTTCCTGTGTGTTTTTTTAAACAGCTTTATTGACATATACATACCATAACATTTAGCGATGTTAAGTGTACTGTTCAATGCTTTTTTCAAGTAAATTTACAGAGTGGTGGAACCATCCCCACAATCGTACCCACCCCCACAGTGGGATTCTCCTGAGCCCGTTACAGCCATCCATCTGCCCTTTAGAGTTTAATAATCGGATATTTATAATTGTGTCTCCTAAAGTACAGCGTTTGGAGCTCCTGGGTCAGATGGCCAGGAACAGAGTCAGAATCTCTAGGAGTGGTGGCTGGACTTACAGATTTTAACAGGTGACGCAGAGGTTCAACAGAGGTACTACAGCTACCTTGAATCTAATTGTCGTTTAGTTGCTAAGCCATGTCTGATTCTTTTTGTGACCCCCGTGGACTGTAGCCTACCAGGCTCCTCTGTCCATGGGATTTCCCAGGCAAGAATACTGGAGTGGGTTGCGTTTCCTCCTCCAGGGGATCTTCCTGACCCAGGGATCAATCCTGCATCTCCTGCATTGACAGGTGGATTCTTTATCACCACGCCACCTGGGAAGCCCACCTTGAATCTAAGGTCCACCGTTATTTTTCAGGATATCACTGTTCTAGATCTGTGAACTCCAAAACAGAGGGTACAAGGTGACCCATGGAGGTACAGGAAGGAAAGATTTGAGTGTTCACTCACACTTCATTTTCATCTTCAAAATTAAAGCAAAATTTAAACCTTACTAATAGCATAAAGATTGACCCTGGGACCCTCACTCAATTTATCAGACGAACATTTGTCAGGTACAGTCCTTGAAGTGTCCTGCAGAAGGAGTCAGAATTCTGTGATTGTTTATTTTCGAAACATTGGAATACAGACTGTGTTTTAAGAGAGTCTAGGTGACTGGCTTTAGGGATGTTATTTAACTAAATTAACCTCATAAAGAAGGCAGGTGGTTTTACAAGGTTCCTGCAGGGAAACTCCAGATGATTAATACAGGCCCAAGCAAACCACAAAGAAATGGCCAACACATTATGAGGGAAACCCATGACAGGCTAGGGAAATGTGATGATTTTTCCTCTGGCTTATTGATTTACTTATTGACACCTTTAAAAAATTGAGAGATGGTTCACAAACCATAGCATTTATCCTCTTAAGTGTACAGGTTAGGGTTTATTAGTATATTCTCAGTATTCTGCAATCACCACTGCTCTCTAATTTCAGACTGTTTTCACCACTCCAAAGAGGGACCCTCCCTGTCTCTTAGGCTCCTACCGCTCCCCAGCTCCTGGCAACCACCCGTCTACTTTTTGTCTCTGTGGGTTTGCCTGTTCTGGACATCTCAGATGCCTGGAATCAATCGATACCTTTTGCACCTGGCTTATTTCACTTGGCGTAACATCTCCAAGGTTTTTCCAGGTTGCAGTGCGCGTCAGCACTTCATGCTCCTTTATCACAAACAGATATGACAATTTGAATCTGTAATTTTAAATAATTACAATTTTAAACCTATAATCCTGAGTGTGTTATTTTGAACTTTCAGCTGATTCTGTGAAATGCGCTCTCTTCTCTTTATCATGTCACTTTATAATGTTTTGCTGTTTCTTAGTGCACAGTACAGTACCTATACAACTTGAGTCCACGTGTGGGGAAGGTACTTAATTTTTTTCTCAACATGTTCGAAATATTTGAGATGACTAGTCTATATATTGCCTGGAGTATGGAATCATCTGTTTTATTTTACTCTCCCCAGCAATTGGAAGTATCTTTAACTTTTATTGATATATGTGTCTGAGAAACATAATGACTATGGGAATTGGGAGCCACGTGGTGTCCCTTGTCAGAGAAAACCAAGACCAGTGCTTTTGAGTGTTCTTCTAGACTGTTTTATATGGGTACATTCTTACTTTTTTTTTAAAAAAAAAACATAGTTCACCTTATTACACATTTTGATCTGGGAACTGTGATTTTTCACTTAATAGTTTGTCTCTGATACTGTTTTAGTTTTGTTAGAGTTGGAATTTACTGAGCACTTTTTTCCTTTTCTTTTTAATGAGTATGTTGGTGAACGTGTGAGTTTGTGACTTACTTTCTGCACAAGACATAGGCACAGGATGCGTTTGGTTATCAGTACATGCTGTGCTCCAGGTAGCGTGTCTCTTGCTTTCTGCATCCATAGGAAACATAGAGAAGGTTATGTTTTCTCAGGGAAGAATTTTTACTTGGGTGTTTTTCTCTGGGACACAAAGCTTACTTTGTTTTTTACTCATTAAACAAGAATTCTAATCCTTTCTTAGGATACATTTTTTTTGGCTACAGAAAAAATAAATAATGTGGATCAGTACAAAGAAAAAACACTGAAATCACCTATATTTGCATCAGTCAGAGATAACCGGTGTTAACACCTGACTGTATAAAATGCCAGGCCATTTGTCTGCCTTTGTGTGACTGTGGAGATGTGTACTTTGTTTCTCTATCTCTCTCTGGTTCTTTTTTCTTTCCAATAAGAAGTCATTATATATTTTTGTAATTCTTTTCAACTAGAGTTTAGGATCAAAATTATGTGTAGCATTGAAAAATATGTATATATGCATGGGCCCTACTGGATTCTTTAAGTGACCGGGACCTGGGCATATATATGTATTTCTTAAAATCTTTCCTGGTTATTCAGAGAAGCGTTTCTGATTAAGACCCACTGTTAAAATAACACTGTCCAGCTTCCTTTTCTCCCCACCCATGTCATAATTATGACCCTTTGGATGGTTTTATACCAGGGCCAGATGGGGTAGAGTGAGGGATACACCTAGGAAGGAAAGTTTGTTGAGATGGCGAAAAACGCAGTCATTAAGACAAATCATACTGTGATGCAATATGAAAAAACTCACAATGAAGGCAAAAAATTCAAATCTTAAATTGGCAGGCTCCAATTCAGCACTTGCAGAGGTTGGTCTCACCATCCTGACCCTGGTTTTGTGACAGCAGTGGCTGCATGTCTGGTTCCCATCCTTGCCGTGATGACATCGTGGGCGGGATCATTCTTTGCTGTGGGGGCCAGCCTGTGCATTCTAGGATGTCTGGCAACATCCGTGCCCTCCACCATCTAGAGGCGTGTAGCACACTCCCCCCTCCTCTTTGTGACAACCCCACATATCTCCAGACACTGCCCAAGGAGGGAGGGCAGAATCTCCCAAGTTGAGAACCCCTGTGTTATATGTGGTTCAGTTTCAACAAATTGAAATTTGTTGCCTTTGTCATACAGAAAGGTGTGTACTATTACATAGTAAGTGTTAGTTGCTTAGTCGTGTCTGACTCTTTGTGACCCCATGGACTGTAGCCCTCCAGGCTCCTCTGTCCATGGAATTCTCCAGACTAGAATACTGGAGTGGGTAGCCATTCCCTTCTCCAGGGGGTCATCCCGACCCAGGAATCGAACCCGGGTCTCCTGCATTGCAGGCCCATTCTTTACAGTCTGAGCCACTAGGGAAGCCCGGCTATGATATAGTAAATGTTATATTTATTCAGTCACTTAGCCTGTAAGTCAGTTGATTCATTTGGAAGTTGTAGCTCTGAGCCTGTCTCTAGAAGAGTGGCCCTTTGAGGTTAATGAGTTATCAGCCCTGAGCTTTATTTGGGGAGTGAAGTGGACCTATTGAAATAGGAATTCCTTCTCTTCAATAGTGTACTTTTAAGCAGTTGCCACCCATTCGTGATATCTGTTGATCTTATGAATGTTCATAAGTGGTAGTGTTTTCACTGCATTTGGAAAGAAGATGGATAAGAGAAGGTGGATATTCATGGTGACTGAGCATTTAATTTTTGTATTACTCTTTCCTGAAATGTAGGCGGGGGTTCTCACTGGGAAATACCCTTGCCATGGATTATTAACGAGAAACGGAGGCCTCGTTTTTTTCATGGAGTCTCCAAGTCTCATTTGTTTGCTGGGGTGGCATGGAATGACTGAGACACCCCACGGTGCGAGACACCCACCCCGGGCCCGAGGCAGGGGCCTTTGTGTGTGGAGAGCTTGGTTCTTCATCCGACTTCTGACCTCTCGAGGGCCTCGCTTGTCCTCCCTCCTCAAGAGGACCGGTGGTTTCTCCCCTAGGGCAGAAAGGGCCGTAACCTGCCTCTGTGGATACCACATCTGTTTTTATTTTCCCCTGGTATTTTTTAAGTAAGAAGAAAAGTGTGTAGGTTAAAGGGCCTATGGGGAGGAGGCTGGAGATAAACACTGTACAATGTGAAACTTTTCCATATGGGCAGTGTGAGGATCCTTAACAACTGGACCCAGTACAAACACTAGCCGAGTCCCTCGTAATGACCAGTGCCTTGCTGATACGTGTGGATCACCATTTGGTGCATGGATGAGCCTTATATTTGCAAATTAAATCAGAATCAGTGGTTATGACCCGTCTTCCCTGAAACATCTTAGTTGTGTGTGTGTGTGTGTGTGTTTAGTCGCTTCAGTTGTGTCCGACTCTCTGTGACCCCATGGACCGTGGCCTGCCAGGCTCCTCTGTCCATGGGATTCTCCAGGCAAGAACACAGGAGTGGGTTGCCATTTCCCTCTCCAAATCTGACCTGAGACAGGCCAAAACAATCTTAGTAGTAAAGGGGATAAGTATCAATTTCAGAGAGAGACAAAGGAACACGGAGGTAGCAAATCAGGTGCTTGTGACCTTGGTCTGATTTAGTTACTGTCATCTTCTAGTTTATTGTCAAGTAGTTCCCTGATCTGAGAGTGGGGTCTTTGCAAAAATCTGGGCAGTGTTTCTCTTTTTGCCTTGCTCTGGAGTGGTTTCACCTGGAATGCAAAGCCCCAGGGCTCTGTGTTATCCCACATTTAAAATATTAGTGGAAGTATCTGACTCCTGTAGACATAATCAGATTGCTTCTAAAACCCAAAGGTTTGTGAAAGATACCCTTAATTCAGCCTTCCCTTCAAACCCACTGTTGCTAAAACTTGCCAGCCAGAGCAATTACTTTGTCAAAGGTCTTGTTATTGCTCCTAATGGTAAATAATAATTTGGTCCAGGTGCTGAGGAATGTGGCCAAAAAAATGAAGACACACATCCATGGCCAGAACATAAATTACAGAACTTAGGGGAAAAAAAAAAAGTTCTTGATTTAGCCTCTCTACGAGAGGGGACCTTTCTGTAAATCTTCAGTCCTCGTTATAATTTTAGAGTTAAATTCTTTATAATTAAAAGCACTTGGCAAATAATGATTCATTTAAACTGTAGTTCTGATCTATTACTCTAATTATTGTTACCATGCAGCGCCCTTTGGCCTGGAAGTGAAACCCGTGTCCTCTTGACACCAGGGGTTACCAGAGCAGGAAGCCGGAGCAGTGTGTGTGTGTGTGCCTGTGCGACCAGAGTAATTTAGTGATTGTCTAATTACCTGAGAAGTCTGATGCCACTGCTAAAAATAGTATTAAAAAATTAAATGAAAGTCTTTTCTTGTTTCTCATAACCCATCTGTTCTCTATTTTGGGCAACCATGTGTTCATGGATATAAAACATGATTCATTCTAAAAGATCAGATCGCTTCTCCTCTGTTGGATAAAATATGTTTTTAATGGAACGTAGTATTCAGTAACTCACAAACGTCTCTCACTTCCGAGACTCAATTGTGGAGGTAGGGAGGCTATGGTAGGTCTTTTGTCCTAAATTGTGACTTAAAATCTGGAACCGATGTTGGTCAATTTGATATTTATTTCTTCTTAAAAATGGGGGGAAAAGTGTCAGATGAGGACTTCTCCACCATTATCTCAGGAAAATTAAGTTGTTTGTTTGTTCAAAAACATCTGAGGCAAGTTATCTCCTGCCCTTGGTACTAGAATTCAGTAGACAAGCTATCTGTTCTCACGATCTAACAGGAGAATTATCAGCAAACAAGCCAGTTTTAGTCAGTGAAGACAGTAACACACGTGGCACCATGGAAGCGTGGTTCCCAGTGGGGCAGGCATATGAGGCAGAGCCAGTTAGGGGATCAGGGAAGGCATCGTTGAGGGGGTGACATTGGATTTGGGGCCTGAATGATGAGGTAGAATGAGCTAGTTCTGCAAAGATGTGGGAAACGGTGTTCTAGGCAGTGGGCACAGCAAGTGCGAAGGCCCTGAGGCAGGATAAGGAGGTTGGAGAGAGAAGCTGATCAGGTGGGTCATGGGAGGGTGTCTGAGTTTTACTGATCACTAACTCATAGACTACTGACAAGTGGTCTCTTTCTAGTGGCCTTAATTTTTTATTATATTTTAAGGCAATAGAGCAACTCAGCGCAGCACACAGCGAAGCAATAGAACCCATTCTTCAAAGCAGAGCCTTCATGGTGCCCGATGGTACACAGGTGGGGATGCGAATGCTTGTCCTCCACGTTTGATGCTGCTGAGTGGGTTTCTCGGGGTTCCTCTACTCCGCATGTGGGGGTTGAAAACCAACCCCTAGCCCACTCCTCTCATTGGAGGAAACTGAGTCTCAGAGGGCAGATGGGCCTTGCTTGAGGTCACACAAATGTTGACACCTACCGGAGAATCAGACTCAAGAGTTCTCACCTTCAATATTCTTTTTACTGTGTTGCTCAAAACCTTTTCCCTAAGACTTTTAACCCATTAGGAGGAAAAGCCATGTGCTGAAAGGTATAGTGAAGAGGTGGATGAGGGCTGTGTAAGCCAGGCAGCCGCTTCTTAGACAAGAATTAGGGTCGTTGGTCAGTGTGGAAGGCAGAGCTTGAGCACATTTCACTTAACTTTTGAAAATCGGTGGACTTCTGGGTACCATTTTGCAGTGTGTCCTTACTGACGTTCTCCCTGACCTGCCCTGGGATGCTCGTCGTCTCCTAGAGTCCCATTGAGGCTGTCTTCCATTTTAAACTGAGAGGAATGTACATTTAAAACGGTGGCTCTAAACTGGGCAGGATTTTGGTCTCCATAGGGCATTTGGCAACCTCTGAAGACATTTTTTGTTCTCCTGTGACACCTGGGGTTGTTTCTGGAGTCTAGAAGATGGAAACAGAGAAGCTGCTAAGCATCTGCTACACACAGTACACCCGCCCCCGCCCCCTGAATAGAGAATCATCCTTCTCAAGTGTCAGCAGTTGCTGTTTAGTTGCTCAGTCGGTCCAGCTCTTTTGCAGCCCCATGGACTGTAGCCCATCAGGCTCCTCTGTCCATGAGATTCCCTAGACAAGAATACTGAAGTGGGTTGCCATTTCCTTCTCCAGGGGATCTTCCCCACCCGTGGATTGAACTTGCGTCTCCTGCATTGGCAGGCAGATTCTTTACTACTGAGCCCCCAGGGAAGCCCCAAATGTCAGCAGTGCTGAGGTCCAGAGCCCTGGTCTGAAACACCAGCATCACTGGCAGTGTAGCAGAGCCCCCAACACCACCCAACATTCCTGGGTAGAATCGCCCACATACGCTAAACTGTCATTTTCTTCCTCTGTTTATTTTGTGTTGGTTGTTTTTTGGCTGAGCCCCAGTAACTGATCCTTGAATCGCGCACCCCTAGAGTGGCATGTGCTAGAGCAGGCAGAAGGGAAGCAGCGACTCCACCGGCCCCGCCCTCCCCGGAGGCCCCGCCCTCCCCGGAGGGTGGCGTTGGTGCTCCTCGCTGGTTTCCTTTTCCGCAGCAGCCCCAGGACCTGCCGGCTCAGAAGGGCCCTGCGCCGACCACCAAGGTGCGGCGGACCATGAGCAGCCGCGTGCACGAAGCGGTCAAGGCCATCGCGCTCTGCCACAACGTCACGCCCGTGTACGAGTCCAACGGCGTCACCGACCAGGCCGAGGCCGAGAAGCAGTACGAGGACTCCTGCCGCGTGTACCAGGCGTCCAGCCCGGACGAGGTAAGCCCCGTGCACGCGCGATGCCCGGCCCACTGCCCATCTGGCCGGGTGGAGCCGGCCGGCTGTCTGGGTGGCGGGAGCCGGGTTGATGCTGGGTCACTAAAGAAACAGACTTGCAGATGCCTGCAGGCCCCGACCTTCCTCTGGAAGGAGCAGTCTTGACCTTAAGATGCATCATGAATCAGGGAAGAGCAAGAGATGTGTGCTGTTCAGACGGCCAGCGCACAGGGGACGCAAGTCCCTTGAAGAACCACATTCCTTAAAAAAGCTTTATTGATATAATCCACATAGCATGCAATTGCCCCTTTAACAGATACATACAGCTCAGTGTATTTTTATTTTAATATTATTTTCGTGGTGTTCTGCAACCTCACCGCAATCGATTTTATTTAATTGATTAATGAATTTGTATTTATTTCGGCTGTACAGGGTCTTTGTTGTGCTCGGGCCCCGTCGTTGCCTGCCAGCATGTGGGATCTTAGTTCCCCGACCAGGGATCGAACCTGTGTCCCCTGCATTGAAACGCAGATTCTTAACCCCTGGACCACCAGGGAAGTCTCCATCACAGTCGACTTTAGTATTTCACCACCCCAAAAGGAAGCTCTCCATGCCAACCTTCCCACAGAACCCCCACCCTGCCTCCCCCCAGCCCCTGGCAACCCCTGACCTGCGTTCTGTCTCAGTAGACCTGCCTGTTTTGGACATTGCGTGCAAATGGAAACACCCACTGTGTCGCGTTTTCTGCCTCCTTTCTTTCACTTGGCATGTGTTTTCAAGGCTAATCCGTGTAGTGGTGTGCATCAATACTTCATACCTTGTTTTGAATGAACAGTGTTCCTTCGAATGGATAGTACTGTGTTGTATTTATCCATGTTTTGGTTGATGGACCTGTGGAATGTTTATATATTACATATATTTTTCTGTGAACATTTGTGTCCAGGTTTTTGTGCAGATGTGTGTGTTCATTTCCCTTGGTGTACGTATAGGAGAAGGATTACTGGGTCACGTTAAATTTATGTTTAACCTCAGTTTTATAGCGTATCTTTCAGGTTGTGTCTGTCTGACCTTTTCTTAAGATGTTGCCGCAGGTTATGCGTTTCTGGCACTGGCCTTGGTATCTGGAGTCACACAATGCTGGCGTGTCCCGCTCTCAGAGGTTCTAACATAGGTTTCTTGGCTAAGGTGGTGTCTCCTAGAAAACTTTTCTTCCAGGTGAAGTTGCTGTTTTCTGTGACTGACTCATCTTATAACGCCAGCCCCCTGGGTGACAGGTCGAGGGCAGTAACCAGGGTTTGTTTTCAGAGCCCAGATTCATTTGCTTTTCTTCTAAACCTTTCCCTAAACCACTTTAGACACCAGTAGATATCAATTTTCATTAATTGGATATATAGCCCCTACACTAGGTTTTAATGTATTTTTTTCTAAAAGATGAGAATTTTAAATAGGCAAGGGTTTTGCATCCTCCTTGTTTTCACTTAATATTTTATCATGCCTGTTTCTAAATTTTGTTGAATATTATTAGAATACAGTTCTTCAGATTTATTGCCCATGAATGGACCCTAATATCTTTCAACTGGAATATTACTGGAGTTTAGATTCTGTCATTTCGAGCAGTAGTAGTTAGAAAACATTTCTAATGGGCATCCTTGCACCTGATGTTTGTAGAAATGGTGTAACTGGGCTCATCGTTTCACCAGGTATCTTTGAGGGCCTCCCATGGGCCAGGCACTGGGGAGTCTACGTTAAACAAGATGCCAGGCCACGTCCGTAGGGGCAGCTGGAGCTAGACAGTTGAGCACGTGAATCTTGGGTTTCCAGCTCCACACCTGGGCAGATTTCTTATCTTCACGGTGGGTCTATGGCATGGGACCCACAGGAGGGTGTTGTGAGGCTTTTAGTAAGTGGTCAGTAAATCCTGCGGGTCAAGCATATGTTTATGTAAATTACGAGAGTGCTTCCTGCGAATCTTTTTTTTTAACCTTTTTACTCTTCCACCAGTGTTGCAGGGAATCCCAGTTATTATTATGATTATTAATCTCAAGAAGGAGGAAGGGGCGTCTGTGGTACCTCAAGTGTTTTTTTTTTGTTTTTTTTTTTAATATGTATGTGATGACAGTTGACTCACTGAAAAAGCCCCTGATGCTGGGAAAGATTGAGGGCAGGAGAAGAGGGCGTCAGAGGATGAGATAGGTGGCTGGATGGTATCACTGATGCAATGGCCATGAACTGGGGCAAACTTCAGGAGATGGTGAGTGACAGGGAGGGCTGGTGTGCTGCAGTCCATAGAGTCACAAAAAGTTGGACACAACTGGGTGACTGAACAATGACAGTTGACATTTTTACCATGTGCCTGGGATTGTTTGAAACTTTGTCTCTATTATTATTTAATGCTTACAACAGCTTTGGGAAAATCCTGAAAGTGTTAGTTGCTCAGTCGTGTCTGACTCTTTGTGATCCCGTGGACTGTAGCCCACCAGATTCCTCCGTCCATGGAATTCTCCAGGCAAGAATACTGGAGTGGGTTGCCATTCCCTTCTCCAGGGGAGCTTCCTAACCCAGGTACCGAACCCGGGTCTCCCACATTGTAGGTGGATTCTTTACCATCTGAACCATGTCGATGACTGTTAACTATTTAATGCTTCCAACAGCATTGGGAGGTGGTTTCTATCATGATCTCTGATTTACAGATGAGGAGACAGACGCACAGAGAGGGTAAGCAACTTGGCCAACGTCGCATAGCTGGTGAGCGCCAGAGGTCGGACCCAGGCAGCACCTGCTCTTGCTGGCTCAGCCTTCTACCTCCTGGTAAAGTGTGTGGGTGAACAAGTTGTAGACAAAAGCCTTGGTAGGTAGAGTTAAAGGAAATATTGCAGGAAGGGAAACCTCTTCCAGGGCCTGAGAGTGGGCTCTTGTCTAACACGTGGAGAAGAATTGTCGGAAGAGACACACATGCTGGAGACTTTTCTGGGAAGGGGCACCGCAGTAGAGAGCAGGAGGGTGAGGGAACCAGGAGAACTGCTCCGCCATGTGGCTCGCAGCCTCGGGTTTTGTGGTGATGGGATTAGTTTCCAGGTTTTCTCTGGTCAATCACTCTGACTCAGGGGCCTTCCTGGTAGCACACACATTGCTCAGCCAAAACGGCTGCCAGCGAGAAGGATTCTGGGAGGTGGTCGGACACGCGGTGTCTCCTTTTGCCCTTTCCCGGACTCTTCCGGTTGGTGGTGGCTTGTTAGTTCCGTGCTCTTTACTAGGACCTCCTGTCTTGTGCCGACGGTTACTATGGTGCTGGCCAGGGTGGGCGGTTTCGGTCAGTGTGCTTCCCCTAACAGAAGCAGGCTTTTCTCCTGTGCCCCTTCGGCTGAACTGTTCTGGGAAGGAAGGAATTCAGGCTGAAACGCATTCATGTGTTTTGAAGGTCCGGACTCCTCAGAGAACATCAGTGAGCCAGTGGTTGATGTGGTCGAGGGAGGCACAACGGGAATCTTCTCCAAAGCTCAGGAAGGACACCTGGGTGCGACTTTCCCCATGAGGTCCTTTCTTCCTCCATCTCTGGGGCAATGGAACGTGTCTCCTGCGAGATTCCTCCTTCCTATCTGCTCGGTATTTGTGGACAAGCTCAAACTGTGAAGCCCAGTTGATCCGTGACCACTGATATCTGAACCAGGCTTTTTAGGGGTGAAAAATGTAGCCCTTGGCCACATTTTGAGATGGGAATTGTGTGCAGAAAGAGAAAAGGAGGGAGGAACTATAGGTGTGGATGAGCCTACTGATCTCTTGGGACTTCTGCCCTGGAACCAAAAGCTTGTCACATTTGCCACTGTGTCTTCACCAGGGTTTGTCTGCTTGATCTTGCTTTTCCATTTGGGAATGTGGGGATGATACCATTGAATGGTCCATGTAAGAAAGGACCAGAGTCTTGATCGTTATGGTCTGGGAACCAGAAGCTTGTGGGTATTTGGTAGAATTTAAATTCGAACAGGTTCTAAATGTTGGTGGTTGGATGAGCACTTGTGCCTCTGGGCTCTTGTTGACTATTGACATTCACCTGTGATGGTCTTGAATGCTTGCCCCACACCCCGGCTCCTGCTGAACTTTGATATATTTGTTTTAGAGCTGTGCAAAGGTTTTTCCATGAAGGTAAATCTTCCCATGGAGTGCTTTGTGCTTCTCAGCTCCTTTTTGTTAAAGAGAAGAGCCCTTTATCTCTGCTGTCCATTAATCGCCTTTGGATTCAGATTTGTTCTGTTTTACTAAGATTCTGAACAGTGTTTCTTTTTTAAAAGATACTTCTTTTGGTCTTTGGTGTCTTCATAGAGGTCACTGTTACTTTCTTGGTTTCCTTTTCCCCATGACTTTTGTTTTTTCATTACACAGTTATTTCAGGTTTATGATAGAATATGTGAAAATGTAGATAAGAAAAAAGGCAACCAAAACCCTGCTAACTAAGGGTGTGTTGTTGTTCAGTTGCTAAGTTGTGTCCAACTATTCTCGACCCCGTGGACTGTACTCCACCAGGCTCCTCTGTCCATGAGATTATCCAGGCAAGAATACTGGAGTGGTTGCCATTTCCTTCTCCAGGGAATCTTCCCAGATCACGGATCGAACCCGAGTCTCCTGCATTGGCAGGCGGATTCTTTACCACTGAGCCACCAGGGAAGCCCAACTAAAAGGTGTAACCACTGTTAATACGTTCCCCACCAACCTTTTAAACTACATCAAAAGATGCATACCTCAAAACAGAAAGCTGTTTATGTAAATAGACCATCTGACAGAAAGTTGGCCGAGTCTGTTGCCAATGAAATCTTTCAGAAAGTCATCCTGTTTCCAGATCTCCGTGGGATTCCACGTAGGAGCAGCGGGGTCTAGAATCCTACCTTTGAAATTCTATATCAATAAAGCCTCACTGGTGCGGGCAAGGTCAGTTGATGGAATACATACAGAAGCCAGTATCCGTTTTTACTTCGGAGCTGCTGGAGTAATTCTTACCAGTTGGCCCAGGATTCATTTCCTGTAACAGAAAGCAGGATTTCCTAAATTTGTTTCCTGTGTGCATTCCGCCTGGGAAGCCTTGAAGTGTCTTTATTCAGCTATTGATTACAGCCTGGGGGCAGCACCCTCCCCCGCCCCAGTACAGTGACTCCCAGGACGTGAAATGGATGAAGTCTGCTGGGGAGAAGTGGCCCCCAGAGGCTTCCGCCCTGACCGCATCCCTGCCTTTCGAGGATGTTTGGCAGCATCAGAGGTGGGGTGCAGTGCAGGGGGCTTCTACAGACTCTGAAGATGGAGAGCGTCCCTGTATCCATTAAAATGTCAGAGGCTGGGAGTAATGCAGACGGGGTGACGTAAAAAAGGGGTGTGCAGTGAAGATACAGCTGCTCTACAAGTGGATTTTATTTTTTGTTCCTCACTCTGGTCTTCTTGCTGGAGAATCCCATGGACAGAGAAGCCTGGTGGGCTACAGTCCACGGGGTCGCAAAGAGTCAGACACGACTGAAGTAACTTAGCACACACTCATTAATAGAGTAACAGGGCTTCCCTGGTGGCTCAGGGTTAAAGAATCCGCCTGCCCATGCAGGAGACAGGGGTTCAGTCTTTGATCCAAGAAGATCCCCCATGCTGGGGAACGACAGAGCCCTTGCGCCCCAACTGCTGAGCCTGTGCTCCAGAGCCTGGCTTTGTGACAAGAGAAACCACCAAAGTACCGCTATTCGAGAGTCAGCCCTGCTCTTTGCAACTAGAGAAAAGCCTGTGTGGCAGCGAAGGCCCCGCACAGCCGAAAATGGATAAATGATATGTAAGAAAACAGTAGCGAGAGCTTGTTATAGAAAAAGAAAAAAAGGGAAAAAAAAGCCAAAAATACTTGGATGTTTTTGCTACCTCTCTCTCATATGTGTGTGTGTGTGTGTATATACCTTATATGTTCAACGACCTTGACTTGTTCCCTTGCAGTATCCCTTTCTGGTAACTGTCTATGACAGGAAGATTCTTAGTGACTGCGGAGATACACCACAGATGATTTTTCCTGTCTCCCAAGCATAACCAAAAGAGGTGGTCCCCTCTTTGGCCATCATAAATAATCTCGTGCTGGAGAGCCTTGCATATTCAGTCCCCCTGCACATCGCGGCGTGCATGAAAGATCCCAGTTGTCTCATTTCGTGTTTTCATAGCCCTGTTGCAAAGAGTGAGGACAAAAGCT
Organism: Okapia johnstoni; assembly: GCA_024291935.2. Lineage (NCBI taxonomy): Eukaryota > Metazoa > Chordata > Mammalia > Artiodactyla > Giraffidae > Okapia > Okapia johnstoni. The sequence continues at coordinate 67,397,791 of CM044324.1, read as the reverse complement.
ATAGGGGAAGTGAACCTCGTGGCCTTGAGGAGGGGCTGGCAACCTCCCAGTCTGTTTGCAGCCTTGAGGTTTTTTTTCTTCCCTCCACGACTACATCCCTGTTGGTCTCCTGAATGCCTCTTGGTGCCTGAATCTCAGCCCTAGGCCTTGGACAATGCCAGCATTCAGATGCATGCACGGGGGAGCATGGAGTGTTAACGCAGGGAGGTTTAGGAGGCTGGTGGAGCTCCACCATCATGTTGCCGGGCCCGAGGTTGAGGTCAGAGAACAGTGGTCGTGAACTTGATAAAAACCCTCCAGCAATTTAGTAAATCGGTAAACATAACCCTGTATTCGAGACAGCAAAAGAGACACAGATATATAGAACAGTATTATGGACTCTCTGGGAGAGGGTGAGGGCGGAATGATCTGGGAGAATGGCATGGAAGCATGTAAATTATCATATGTGAAATGAATCACCAGCCCAGGTTCGATGCATGATACAGGGTGCTCAGGGCTGGTGCACCGGGATGACCCGGAGGGATAGGATGGGGAGGGAGGTGGGAGAGGGGTTCAGGATCAGGATGGGGAACACATGTACACCCATGGTGGATTCATGTCAGTGTATGGCAAAACAAATACAGTATTGTAAAGTTAAAAAATAGATAAACTAATTTAAAAAAAAAAAGGCATTCTAATACAATTAGTCTTAAACCCTCCAGCAGTGTCATTTATTAACCGTCAGGCTGGAATCTTGAAATTGGAGTTTGGTTGCTCAGAAGAGAGGGGTCCTGTGTAAGGCAGGACTGTGGGTTTTTGGGGGACACTAGAAGACTATCATATGCGCCTTCTTTGGTTTGAGCTCACCCGTGGACAGACATGTAAAAGCTCTGTCCCGTGTCGTGCTAGTTTTGGCCAGCATGGATTAAGTGAATAGTCGTTGCTGAATGGCTACATTTTAATGGAGATGATGCCATTCTTCCTTCTCAGATATTCGTTTTCATCAGAGTTAAGTGATAGGAGGCCGAATTTTGAGTATAAGATCAAGGAAATTTAGATCAGGGAGTGGCCGTTGATTCTACTACCTTGTCTGCTGATTCTTTTTAAAATATATTTTTAGCCACACTACGTGGTGTGCAGGACCTTAGTTCCCCGACCAGATATTAAACCCACATCCCCTGGAGTGTGAGCTTAGTCTTAACCACTGGAGCACCAGGGAAGCCGCCTGATTGTTAAACATTGCTAGCTCCATGATGTGTTGTTTCTTTTTTAAATCAGCAAAATTTAAAAATCACTTTGCGTTCTATAAGAGTCAGCTTCTCCTGAGAAAGATCAGAACCTGGAGAGACTGGGCCCAGTTTCCACCTGGCAGCAGTGAGCCGAGTGGGGTGGCTGCTGCCTCTGTTTCCCCAGGCGCCCCCCCCCAACCCCGCGCCCGGTGGCCTGCCCTGCCCCAGTCCACTACCTGCCCTATTCCTGTCAACAGTCAAACCTGCAACCACCATGTGGCACATTTGGGAACCTATTTGTTTTTTTTTTTAATTTATTTTTGGAGAATAATTGCTTTACAGTGTTGCACTGGTCTCTGCCATACATCAACATGAATCAGCCATAGGTATTCGTATGTCCCCTCCCTCTTGAACCCCCCTCCCACCCCATCCCATCCCTCTGGGTTGTCACAGAGCCTCGGGTTGAGCTCCTTGTGTTACACGGTGACCGTCTGTTCTGCATGTGATAATGTATGTTTCAGTGTCACTCTCTCGGTTCATCCCACCCTCTCCTGCCCCTGCTCTCTGTGTCCGAGTCTCTGCTCCTGCCCTGCAAAGAGCTTCATCAGTAGTACCATTTTTCTAAATTCCATGTATGTGCTTTAATATATGATATTTGTTTCTTTCTGACTTACTTCATTCTGTATAATAGGCTCTAAGTTCATCCACCTCATTATAACTGACTCAAATTTTACTTTCTTTTTTATGGCTGCATAATATTCCATTGTATATATGCACCATAATATTCTTTATCTGTTCGTCTGTCGATGGACATGTAGGTTGCTTCCTTGTCCTGGCTGTTGTAAGCAGTGCTGCAGTGAACACTGTATATGTCTTTTTCAGTTATGGTTTTCCCAGGGTATATGCCCAGTAGTGGGATTGCTGGGTCATATGGGAGTTTTATAAAACTTATTTCTTCAGTAAAGAATACCCTAGGTCTGTGGATACAGTTATAATCCTGAAAGGCTGGCTTCAGGCAGACTGGCCACTCTTTGTAAGCTTGGCTGTTTATCTGATTGAAGGCCACCAAAGAACCCTTTTATTAATAAATCAGATAGCGGATTTGTGCGTGTTCTTATGTTTCGTATGTATCCTGCTTTTGACAAGAATTCAAGGCTCTTTAGCCTGCCTGGCATAATTCCCAAGCACACATTCCCAGGTACAAAGGGAAAATTATTAAAACTTATCACAGATGGCTCATTGCTGACCAACAAATAATGAAAAAGCCCTTTCATGGGCAGCTCTGGCGAGAATTCTTCAGATAGGCTTTTATTTTCGTGGGGGCAGGGTAGAGTAGCAGACTCTGGTTGTTTTTTTTTTTTATTTCCTGAGCCAAACCAGAATATGCAGCCGACTCACAGAGCCAGATGCCCCCTCTGGCACTTCCTTGGTTTCTGGCATTTGCCTTTGACTCTTAATTTGTTTCTTCATTTACCTTACACATGCGTGAACGCTCAGTCCTGTCCAACTCTTTGTGACCCCATGGATTGTAGCCCACCAGGCTCCTCTGCCCGTGGGGTTCTCGAGGCAAGAGTACTGGAGTGGGTTGCCATTTCCTTCTCCAGGGGAGAAGCTATGTAGGGATTGAACCTGTGTCTCCTGCGTTGGCAGGCTGATTCTTTAACACTGAGCCACCTTCCGAGATGTCTTGTTCTGCTGCCATTCTGACCTCCAAATAGTTTCACCCGAGGCCCTCTAAGACCCCTACTCAGTGAGACTCAAGACCCCGAAACCCTTTCTGACTTGGCAATAGGGAATGGTTCTTTTGAACTAAAGCTCTGACTGCCTAGGAGAAGTAGTAGCCATTTCACATCCTCTTGTTCTGGGAAGGGGTAGCGTCCCTTCTTGACCCCTGAAATGTCTGTCCCCAGCACAGTTGAGAAGGCCTAGAGAGCCCCCAGTTCTAAGCCGCTGTCTTCTGAGTAGGCCCGGGGGATTTTATGTGTTCTGATAGAAATCAGCTTTAAATTAAGGCTGACTTACTGTTAGCTGGAATAAGAGTGGAAGGTAAGAAAGAAAGGTCCCCCGCAGGGCTCATATCCTGTTGGAATCAGCCCCTGAGGAGACCTGCGAGCTTTTGATTAGGACCTTGGACCCCAGGGGTGAGGGTGGGGGGCGGTGGGGGGGTTGCTGTAGCAGAACGCAGGCTGAGAAGATGTTTCCACGCCGGTGTAGTTCACGCTTCCCGGGAACACTTGTGGCTGGTGCTCATTTGACATTTCCTGCTCAGCTTTCCCGCCAGCACAGTCCTGTGGGGTCTGTGCCGGGGGACCTGGGCTAGCTGAGGCCAGAGCTGCCTCCACAGCCCTGAGACCCGCTTCCCGTTTCGGGGTTTCGCGTCCTTTCTTTTTCTTTCTTCTTTTCTTGGGTCAGCACCGGGGCCCCGTTGCTGCACGCGGGCTTTCTCTCGGTGCATCGAATGAAGGCCGCCTGTCATGGCGGTGCACGGCTTCTCGCTGTGAGGACTTCTCTTGTTGCGAAGTCTAGGGTGTGTGGGCTCAGCAGTCGTGGCAGACGGGCTTGGCTGCTCCGCAGCGTGTGGGACCTTCCTGGCCAGGGATCAACGGTGTGTGCTCTGCATTGGCCGGTGGGCTCCTAACCACCGGACCACCAGGAAGTCCTCTTGATTGACATTAAGAACAGGCTTTCAGGGACTTTGCGTATCTCCTTGAAGCCCAATATCACAGACTTTTCACATCATTTCAGAACAATTAAATAAGTTTTTAAGGAGTGAAATAATAGTTGTTTAAAGGCAAGGATGAAAAAAAATCTGTTCCCTAGCAGTCATGTTAGAAAGCATCAGAGGAAGAATTATGTTTTCTTTGTTCTTAAATTGGTATGTAAAGGAGGATGTAAATTTAGTCAAGATTTTGAGTCTTGTGTAGACATAGGTATTTATAATATCTCACATTGTGTTGGGATATTTATTTACTTAATCAAAATTAAAAATGCTAACAATAAAAGAAATATATGTGCACACTAAAATATTTCGGTAGTATACATCAGTTCAGTTCAGTCGCTCCGTCGTGTCCGACTCGTCACGATCCCATGGACCACAGCACGCCAGGCCCCCTGTCCATCACCAACTCCTGGAGTTTACTCAAACTCATCTCCATGGAGTCAGTGATGCCATCCAACCATCTCATTCTCTGTCGTCCTCTTCTCCTCCTGCCTTCAATCTTTCCCAGCATCAGGGTCTTTTCCAATGAGTCAGCTCTTCGCATGAGGTGGCCAAAGTATTGGAGTTTCAGCTTCAGCATCAGCCCTTCCAATGAACACCCAGGACCGATCTCCTTTAGGATGGACTGGTTGGATCTCCTTGCAGTCCAAGGGACTCTCAAGAGTCTTCTCAAACACCACAGTTCAAAAGCATCAATTCTTCGGCACTCAGCTTTCTTTATAGTCCAACTCTCATATCCATATATGACCACTGGAAAAACCATAGCCTTTACTAGACAGACCTTTGTTGGCAAAGTAATGTCTCTGCTTTTTAATATGCTGTCTAGGTTGGTCATAACTTTCCTTCCAGGGAGTAAGTGTCTTTTAATTTCATGGCTGCAGTCACCATCTGCAGTGATTTTGGAGCCCCCCAAAATAGTCAGCCACTGTTTCCCCTGTTTCCCCATCTATTTGCCATGAAGTGATAGAACCGGATGCCATGATCTTAGTTTTCCAAATGTTGAGCTTTAAGCCAACTTTTTCACTCTCCTCTTTCACTTTCATCAATAGGCTCTTTAGTTCTTCACTTTCTGCCATAAGGGTGGTGTCATCTGCTTATCTGAGATTACTGATATTTCTCCCGGAAATCTTGATTCCAGCTTGTGCTTCTTCCAGCCCAGTGTTTCTCATGATGTACTCTGCATACAAGTTAAATAAGCAGGGTGACAATATACAGCCTTGACGTACTCCTTTTCCTTTTTGGAACCACTCTGTTGTTCCATGTCCAGTTCTAGCTGTTGCTTCCTGACCTGCACACAGGTTTCTCAAGAGGCAGGTCAGGTGGTCTGGTAGTCCCATCTCGTGAAGAATTTTCCACAGTTTGTTGTGATCCACACAGTCAAAGGCTTTGGCATAGTCAATAAAGCAGTAATAAATGTTTTTCTGGAACTCTCTTGCTTTTCCAATGATCCAGCAGATGTTGGCAATTTGATCTCTGGTTCCTCTGCCTTTTCTAAATCCAGCTTGAACATCTGAAGTTCATGATTCACGTATTGCTGAAGCCTGGCTTGGAGAATTTTGAGCATTACTTTACTAGCGTGTGAGATGAGTGCAATTGTGCCATTGTTTGAGCTTTCTTTGGCAATGTCTGTCTTTGGGATTGGAATGAAAAGTGACCTTTTCCAGTAGTATAGATGGAGAAAAGAAAAAGCTGGAACTGATTTCTCTTCATGTGTATTACCCAGTGAGCATTTTAATGCGCATCAAAGTGAAAGTCGCTCAGTTGTGTCTGACTCTTTGCAACCCCATGGACTGTACAGTCCATGGAATTCTCCAGGCCAGAATACTGGAGTGGGTAGCCTTTCCCTTCCCCAGAGGATCTTCCCAATCCAGGGATTGAACCCAGGTCTCCCACACTGGAGGTGGATTCTTTACCAGCTGAGCCACCAGGGAAGCCCAAGAACACTGGAGTGGGTAGCCTATCCCTTCTCCAGGGGATCTTCCCGACCCAGGGACCGAACTGGGGTCTCCTGCTTTGCAGGCGGATTCTTTACCAGCTGAGCTACTACTCAGTGTTGTTTTTCATATATATGGATGCGATTTTTAAAATATTTGCTGATTTTTTCATTTTAAACTTTGAAAGAAAATTGTTAGCAGATAAGACAGGCCATACTGAAATTGAGAGTGATTAGAACAAACAGTTACATGGATGCGTTTCCAAAGACTTACGTAAGTTAGTAGCAGAAAATGAATTATTACTTGGGACTTCCCCGACAGTCCAGTGATTAAGATGCACCTTCCAGTGCAGAGGGTGTGGGTCCCTGCTTGGGGAGCTAAGACTCCACACGCCTGTGGCCAGAACATAAAACAGAAGCAGTATCGTAACAAACTCAATAAAACCTTAAAAACTGGTCCACATCAAAAAAAAAATTACTTGATTAGCCCTGTCTTTGGAGGTGGGGGTCAGAGGGGGCCAGGAGGTGGGGGTCGGAGGGGACCAGGGGGCGGGGGGGCGGAGGGGGCTGTTACTCTGTCCCTGGTGCCTCCCGTCAACTTTGTGGTGGTGACAGGGAGTCGGGTGGCCAGGCAGTCACTGAGGATGCGCTGATGTGCATGCACCTGTTGCTTTGAGAACGGGCGTCTGGATGGCCCAGGGTGGGCACTTGTCTTGGACCGCGGGTCAGCTGGACCTAGGGTTAGAGCTCATCTCAGCCCATCGTGGCTGCCAGTTGGGAGCAGCTCCCCCACGTAGAGCTGGTTGGTAGTTCCTGCCTCCGTGGGCTCTTTTGACGAGTAAACACGATGCTGTCATCCATACCCCGCGGCCCTTCATGCTTGCCCGACCTCTTCCACCCCCAGCCCGTCCCCCTTCCTGTGCCGACGGGGGTCGGGGCTGGGTGGTCGCCCCTTTCCAGCTCCCCTCTCTGTCCCCCCCTTTCTCTTCCTCTCTCCTTCTTTCCCCGAAGACCCCAGGCTGGATTCACCTGCGGACATGTCTCATTCTCTTCACGGGCATTTAAAACATGCAGCTTACTTACTTACATTGAGAAGTTGAGACCGCTTGGGGACAAAGTCAGGTTTCTGGTTTTTCTTGAGAAGCTGGACGCTGTGGCCACCCTGGGCCCCCATTCCCAGGGGCAGCCTCCTTCAGCTGGGGCTTCGGCCCTTGCCAGCTGCTGTCCCCAGCGGTCTGGTCCTTACCGTGGAATGTGCATCCTCTGTGCCTTGTGATGGGCAGCAAAGCCAGCCTTGTTCAGGCTCTAAAAACCTTGAGCTGGTGACAGGACCCGGCCCCCAGCAAGTGCAGAGGGCGGTGGAGGGCATGGCTGTGCGCCAGGTAAATCCAGGTTCGGGCCCCGGAACATCCCCGGTCACAGCTTGGGAGCTTCTCCGAGCCTCGGTCTGCTCACGGCACAGACCAGCGTTCTCACCCTCGTCAGGCCTGCTGTGTGGGGTGGGGTGGGGGCTGTCCCGTGTGGTGTAGAATGTTTAGCAGCTCCTGGCCTCTGCCACAAGATGCCAAGAACAAATGTCGACCCTCTGCTTGGCTGTGACACCCAACACTGTGCCCGTGGGGGAAGAACTGCCCAGTGGAGAGCTACTGTAGATTCCCTCCCAGTTTGAGTGTTCGTGAGGTTTAATAGGGACCCTGGATGTGAATCACCAACCCCCCACCCTCCCCACACCCGCGTCGTGCTCCTTCTTTCCCGATATTTGCAGTTTGCTTGGTGCAGATTCTTTCCGACGGGCCCTCTGGTTGCACTGGTCACCCTTGAATCTGTGTAGCTCTCTCTCCACGATCTGCCTCATGGCTGCTTTAGGGGCCGGAAGAGAAGGCCCCCCCAGGCTTGAGCGGGGTGCTGGCTTGTCACCGGGCCAGCGCGGCCTCCCCTAGGGACGCAGGCTCCGCTCAAGCTCACCTGTCTCTGCTTCCCCGTCCACCTTCCTGTTCATTTGCTTGACCTGTGCACCAGGACCCTGGCCTGTGTATCTGACCTTCGACCCTTGTCTCGTTTAGGTGGCCCTGGTGCAGTGGACCGAAAGTGTGGGCTTAACGCTGGTGGGCCGCGACCAGTCTTCCATGCAGCTGAGGACCCCTGGTGACCAGATCCTGAACTTCACCATCTTGCAGCTCTTCCCCTTTACCTACGAAAGCAAACGCATGGGCATCATCGTGAGGGTGAGTTGTCTTTCATTTATGGCTAAAAATTGTTTGTTTTTCTAAAAAAAACTTGCCTAAGTCTGGAGTGTGTCTCTGGCTGGACGTTCTCTCTTACCCCTTTCTTTACTCTAGTATTGCCTGTTGTCCAGCCTAACAGGAGGACACAGTTCCCTCTGCAGAAAGAGAATTTGTTCTTCAGTTGGGCAGATGTCTGATAGCTGCTCAGCTTTTTGGTCAACCCCGTTCCAGAGTGAAAGGTGTAATGAGTGTAGATCGGGCAACTCTTGGTAATAATACATTTCTCATTGTATATTCATTCGTTTAATTAAAATATATTCTTTTCTGTCAAGGTGAAATTCAAGACATAAATTAATCATTTGAAATGTGTAATTCATTACCATATAGTACATTCGTAATGTTGTACAACCACCACTTCTGTTGAGTTTTGAAGAATTTGCATCACCCCAGAAGGAAACCTCATAGCATTAAGCAGTCACTCCGCAAACCTCCTTGCCTGTAGTCTTTGGAAGTCTCCAGTCTTCTTTCTGCCTCTAGGATTTACCTCTTCTGGGTATTTCATGTAAATGAAACCACACAATACTCCTGGCTCCTTTCACTTAGCCTAATGTTTTAGAGATTCATCCATGTTGTCGCATGTATCCATACTTCATTCTTTTTTATGACTGAATAATATTTCACGTTGATTATCCATTCATCCATGAGTGGACATTTGGGTTGTTTCCACCTTTTGGTTATTGTGAATAGTTGGCTACTGTGAGCACTCGTGTAAAAGGATATAAGTATCTATTTTCGGTTCTCCAGGATAGAGGCCTAGCAGTGCAATTGTTGGATCTGTTTCCCACTTGCTGGATAATTCTCCTTTAACTTTATGAGAAACTGTCAAACTTTTCTACAAAATGATGCACTCTTTACATTCTACCAGAAGTATGTGAAGTTCTGGTTTCTCTTCCTCAATTCCTGTTTATTTTCCATTTTCTTTTCATTGTAGCCATCCCAGTTGCTATGAAGTAGTATTTCATTGTGGTTTTGATTTGCGTGTCCCTGATGGCTAATGATGTTGAGCATCTTGTCATATACTATTGGTCACTTGTATTTCTTCCTCGGAGACATGTCTGTTCAAGTCATCTGGCCACTTTTTAATTGGGTTGTCTTTCATTGTCTTGTAAGAGTTCTTTATGTGGCCTAGGTCCCTCATCAGAGATGCGACATACAAATATTTTCTCTCATTCTGGAGCTTCTGTTTTTGTTTTCTTGATAAAATTCTTTTCATGCACATAAGTTACTCATTTTGATGAAGTCCAACTTATTTTCTTCCTTTGTTGCTCTTGACTTTGGTGTCATACCTAAGAGTCCATTGCTAAACCCAAGGTCATGAAAATTTACCCCCATATTTTCTTTGTAAAGGTCTTGTGGTTTTATCTCTTTAGGTCATTGATCCATTTTGAGTGATGTCTGTATACAGTGTGAGGTAGGGGTTTTAGCTTAATTCTTTTGCCTGTGGATATAGAGTTGTCCCAGCATCGTTTGCTGCAGAGACCATTGTTTCCCCGTTGAATAGTTTTGACACCTTGATCGTAATAAAAGATTCTCAATGATTTTTCGTTCATACAATCACAAAAGGCACTGGAGACGTGATCGCGCAGCGGCGTGTCATTTTGGCATTGATCTTTCAGATTTCCTTTTTAAATTTTTTGAAACTGTTGTGGAAGTACAGCATACACAGAGAAAGATGCAACCTTCATAAATGTACAGCTTAAGTGTTTGCAAAATTAATACAACTTGCCTGGCGTCCAGAACAAGAGCAGAATCCCTCCACCGTCACCCCAGCCGCTCCCTCGTGCCCCTGTCTGGTTTTTGCCTCCTTCCTCCCCTCAAGGATATAACCACTGTCCCATTTCTACCGCTGACTGACTTTGTCTCTTTGAGCTTTATATGAAGGAAAGTGTAGGTGCCCTTTTAAATCCTACCTTAAAATTGCTTTTATTTTTAATTAGTTTTATTTTTTTTACAAAAAAAACCTGGTTTTTTAAAAATTACTTTTATTGGAGAATAGATGTACTTTTGGAGAAGGAAATGACAACCCACTCCAGCATTCTTGCCTGGAAAATCCCACGGACATGGGAGCCTGGTGGGCTGTATAGTCCATGGAGTTACCAAAGAGTCAGACACGACTTAGCGACCAAACAGCAGCAGCAGCAGACGCACTTTCGGCTCCTTCTGTTGTCGGAAGCAGGTCACTGGGTCCAACCCCCTCACTCGATGGGGGAAGGGGGGCTCATTCGAGAGCCTGCTTCTCCAGGGTAAAGTTAGACATGGCTCCGTGAGCTGTTGTCCTGATGGTCCAGTGACACAGGAGGAATGTGCCTTGAAAGCAACACCCTTTAAAGGATTTTTATGTCCCTGATGCCAGTAAGTCCTCAGACTCTACCGGATGTATGTCCTTGGCAGTTTTTAAGTGGGATGAGGGCTTTTTCTCCCTTGCAGTCCCTGCTTTTCCCACTGGCCTGCATCCTGCCTGCCCCGTGGCTTCAAACCATGTCTTGACTTCATGTCTGATGTCAAGAACTTCCATGGCCTGGAAGCAGCCACATGAATCCTGTGGGTGGGTGTTTCCTGAGGAATTACAGTCATTATCTCCTACTTTAATTTTGTTCCAGCCATTATTTTTCCAAGTTCTAGGGCCATGGGCTCTGCTGGAGTCATTGGGGGGTTGAGTCATCATCAGATAGTCCTGATATCAGCTGTTCCAGAAGCGGGCCCCATATGTCCCCTCCCTTGCATAGCAAAGGGCTCTCATAACCAGACTAGCATCATAGTTTACGAGCTGTGACCCTTGGCTCTGCCCACAGCAAGAATGGGGTGTATGTCTGGAATACTGTTGGATGGGCAAATCTATCTTATTTTAAAATGGCTGTCTGTCCTTCCCAGGTAATACTTTAAAAAATCAGCAGTCAGCTAAGGCATTCAGAACAAATACATGTTAAAGCAGGGGATTAGAACCATTCATCTGTGTTTTCACCACCCAAAGACTCAATCACTCTTGCCTTTTCAGGGAATTTCCCTTCTGTTTTTTTCTCTAAGCATAAATGAATGCAGATAGCCACACACGTTTTTGTAAAGTTGACATCAAACTCTACCTAAAACTTTGTAAACTCCCACCGCCTCCATTGAACGATAGGTATGCTGGAAAGAGTCTCCTGTCATTAAAACATGATTTTCATGGTTTTAATGTGTGCTGAGTGTTCTGTTGGAAAAAATGTAGCATTATTGAATCAAGTATCCCTCTCTTGGATACTTAGGTTGTTTTCTGTTTCTTACTACGGACAGTGAATCTGTGCACGTCCATCTTTGTTAGTTGTCTTGAATGAAGTGCGGGTTATTTTGCTGATGTTTCTATTTCCTGACCCGTCTCCCTCGTTATCTCTGGTTTTACTGAGTCCGAGTCAGGACTGTGGGACTAGCTCTGCACAAACCTCACTGTTTTCTTTTCACCGAACATCTCTCATCCTGGAGCCATCTTACCCCCAGGGGATGTGGGGACGTCTAGAGACATTTTTTGCTTGTTACAACTCAGAGGGTGGTGCCACTGGCATCTAGTGGGTAGAGGCCAGGACAGCGTCCTAACAAAGAATGTCCCAGCCCTGAATGGTCATCGTGCCAGGGCTGAGAAACTATTTTGAGGTGCCCGTCTCTTCTGCCTGCTGTTTGTCCTGTTACCTGATGGGAGGAGGTTTGCCCGCAGTTACAGAACGGTTCTCGACTTGGTTTAGTGACTGTTGGCAGTTACAGTGTGGTTTTTTTTTTAATTTTTGTTTCTTTATTTGGCTCAGTTGTGTCTTGGCTGCAGCACATGGGCCCTAGTTACGGTGCTCGGGCTTAGTTGCTCTTCAGCATGTGGGATCTTAGTTCCTCGAACAGGGGTCAAATTCATGTCCCTTGTATTGCAAGGCGAATTCTTAACTGCCGGACCCCTGGGGAAGCCCCCATCCACCCTCAGTGACATGTGAGCACGTGGACAGAACTGAGCAGCATCGTAACTCACAGAGCGAGATCTGGTCTTCTCGTGCGTCTCCCTTCTGAGAGGTCGGCCAGGTTCGAGAAGCCGGTCTCCTTGGGGCTTGTGTGTGCGTCTCTGGGCCGCTGGTTTTGTTTTTGTTCTGTTACAAGGTGTTCCATCGTTCTCCCCCCACCCCTCCCATGTGGCGTGCTGAAGTCGGATCGCTGGTAGAGATCATGCCCTTGTCATTGTCTGAATAAGAGAAGCCTTTGAACAGGTGCCAGAATCAGACCACAGTGGAAAAAGATGAGGCCCCCAAACGACGCAACGCAACGGGCAGATCTCTGTAAATTTACAGTGTAGTCTTGCCATAATATGGGAACGAAGTAACCTTGCACTGAACTTGGTGGGAGGAAATGACTAACGGGAGGAGACAGTCGATACGGTATTTATATTGGCCGAGATGTCCAAGCTCTCTTGAGTCCCTTCTGGAGCAGAGGAAGCTGGGGAGGGGGCATCGTTTCCCATAGCACCTTTTGGGTGAAGGGGAAATGAAACAAAGAGAAACCTGATGCTTTCATGTTCAGACCCCATAGCTATCTTTGGCCTGGGTCACAAGCAAGCATAGATGCAATCCATCAAAGAAGCAACCTGCATTTGTAATGCTTTGAAAATGCAGGTGCCTTTTCGTGGCCTGTGGGTGCTTTTATGAGTAAGCACACTGTTCGAAAAGATGGTCAGTAATCAGAGGCGTTCAGAAGTTACTTTAGAAGATGAAACTATACCACTGATTTGGTGCTGGGGATTTATTTCCTCTTCCATGAAGAGCTTACAGACATGCATTCTGGGCTTCCCTGGGCAGTAGAATCTAGGCACAAGGCGTGGTGGTTGTCCTGTTACCCTTGCCCGTCTCCACTGCCTCCAGGCTCCCTGCGATGAAGGTCATTGAGGAAAGAGTCATGGGATAAGAATCAGCAGTTTCACCATCAGTTCCTTAAAGCCAGGGTTTCTCAACCTCCGCACTATTGATGTTTGGGGTAGGATGATTCTCTCTTGCGGGGACTGTCCTAGGCATCGTAGGCTGATTGTTGTTGTTCAGTTGCTAAGTTGTGTCCAACTCTTTGTGATCCCATGAACTGTAGCCTACAGGCTCCTCTGTGCATGGGATTCTCCAGGCCAGAATACTGGAGAGGGTTGCCATTTCCTTCTCCAGGGGATCTTCCCCACCCAGGGATCTAGCCCATGTCTCCTGCATTGGCAGGTGGGTTCTTTACCACTGAGCTCCCCAGGGATCTCCTAGGATGGGTAGCAGCATCCTTGTTCTCTAGCCTCTAGATGCTGGTAGCACCTCCGGGATGAGACAGTCAGATATGTGTTGAGACGTGTTGGAAGTCCCCTGGGGACAAAACCATCTTCATTCAGACCCCTGTTTTCTATAAGCAGTGCAGCTGAGAGTCTTGAGGAGTTACTGTCACTCCAACAGGAATAATAACACTGGGTCAGCAGTTTCTGTAGGTGTTGGCCCTTTGCTTCCTGCTGTATGTAGATTATCTCATTTAAGCCCCAACAAGCCATGTGGTAAGAGTTGTTAGGATCCCAGCTTTACAGAGGAGGAAAGGGAGGTCTAGAGATGAGAAGTGGTTTGTCCAGGTGCACACAGCCAGGAGCTGGTGCTGGGTCTGAGCGTTTGATGCCTGAGCTGCGATGTCACCCTCTCCCCACAACATCTGGTCGGTGTGGACCGAGAGTCTGTGTCCCTTCTTCTCTAGCCGAGTCCTCGGGTCAAGGGCTGAGCTAGGGTCCAGCTAGGCCTCGTCTAAGGTCCAGCTTTACCCAGATCAGTGGTTCTCAGCTGAGGCGCTGTATCCTCTAGGGGATGTTTGTCCATATCTGGAGACGTTTTAGTTGTCATCATGGGGCTTGCTGCTGGCATCTAGTGGGTAGAGGCCCAGGGATGCTGCAGGAGATGGTGCAATGCACAGTGCAGCCTTCTCGTGGCAAAGAATTCTCCAGCCCCTACCTAGTGTTAACGTCACCAAGGCTGAGAAACCCTGACCTCGAGAATTATCTTACTTCCCAACTCTTTCCGGTAGACCACCTTTCAGCAACACTGGCAGCCCTGTGTATCAATTTAAAACAACCTTATGGTGTGGGAGTCCGTTCCTGTTAGAATAGTAATAACTGTAAAAAACAAAGCTCTTCAATCCTTTTGATCTCACTTCCATCCTTGAACGATTTTCCAAGTGCTTTGATTTTCTTCTGTTTTCTGTGGCCTTTGCCCCGAAGTGAGCTCCCCCCTGCTGCCCCCGTCTCGCTTTTCATCTTTGGCCAAGTGAGAAAACAGTGCCATCCGCTGAGGAAGGACACTTTGTGCGGCACCTCTCGTGGGCAGCGGGCGCTGGAGCGGAACGCGGGTTCGTCCCGCGTGTTCATGCTTCCCGCCCCGCCCCTTCTCTAGGATGAATCAACCGGGGAGATCACGTTCTACATGAAGGGAGCGGATGTGGTCATGGCAGGCATCGTGCAGTACAACGACTGGCTGGAGGAAGAGGTAAGCACGACGCGGGAGCGGACGCGGGGCCCCGGGAGCACGTCCTGGAGCCTGTCCCTGTGTGGAACGGGGAGGTGGGTCCCTGTGTGTGTTTTCTGTGGCTGTGTAGCAGGTCACCCCCAGATTCAGCAGCTTAGGAAGATGTGTTGTTTCTTACAACTTCTGCGAATCAGCACTTCATGCACAGCTCAGCCAGACCCTCCACTCAGGTCTCGGGCTGGGGTCAAGGGATCACGCAGGGCTGGTCTCATCTGAAGGCTTGGCTGGGGCAGGACCCACTTCTGAGCTCACTAAGCGGTTGGGGGTGGGATTCAGCTCTGCAGTGGCTCTTGGCTGGAGACAGCCGTGTTCCTCGCCATGTGGGTCTGTAGGTAAGGCAGCATAAACGTGGCCCTGGCTTTGTCAGAGACAGCAAGCCAGGGAACAGAGGTTAAACAGAAGTCGCCTTCTCTGAAACGACCTTCCCTCACTTTGCCACGTTCTGTCTGTTGGGAACAAGGCCCTGGGTCCACTGCATCCTCAGAGCGGGTGATCATACAGGGAGGTGGGTACCAGGAGGCAGGCATCGTGGGGCCCGTCCCAGGCTGCCTTGTCCCAGGTTGTGACGTGGGAACTGGCCATACCATGGAGGGAAGGAACTGCTCGTGTCTCAGGCCATTTCTGTGTCATCTCCCAGCTCCAGGTGCAGAATTCACATTTCAGATTCACTAATAATAAATTTATAATTGGCGAGATAACAGTCCCACATGCCGACAGGGGCCGGGCAGGTA
Organism: Okapia johnstoni; assembly: GCA_024291935.2. Classification (NCBI taxonomy): domain Eukaryota; kingdom Metazoa; phylum Chordata; class Mammalia; order Artiodactyla; family Giraffidae; genus Okapia; species Okapia johnstoni. Next base: position 67,382,385 of record CM044324.1, on the reverse strand, counting down.
ACTCAGATGACAGACGGGCTGGGATGCGTTTTCTGGCAGGCGCACACTGGGCGTGTTAAACATATCGGCACATTCTTCACCTGACAGCTGTTTCATGGCAGCAGCTGCCTTGTGGCATCATTGACTGTGGTCATTTGGGAAAGTGCTTTTGTCAGAGGTTCAGTTTTTCCAACGAGCCAGAAATCCAGATTTAAGTCAGACTGTGTTGACTTAAATTTTGAACCCCTTTTAGAAGGTTTGCTCAGGGAGACAGCTTTAGGAAAAAGCAGTGTTGTGATTTGTCAGGGGTCCTCCCTGGACTGGAAGGGGGTCCTATCAGCTTCAGCCTGCAACCAATCCCGGGGAGATGGGGACTCAGAGCTCTCGGTATGGCCGTCCGCTGACCGGGGTCTGCTTTTCAGTGTGGAAACATGGCCCGGGAGGGACTGCGGGTGCTCGTGGTGGCCAAGAAATCTCTAGCAGAGGAGCAGTATCAAGACTTTGAGGTAAGGGCTTCTGTGACTTTCATGTTGGTTTTGAGCCCCGCCCCCCCCCACCATCTTCCCTCCCTCCCTTCCGCTCTGGCCCAGACCCATGTCGTTTCCGAGCACACCAGGTTCTTCTCTCTGCCTAGAACTCTCCTCCCTCGTGGAGCTCTGTGGCCCCTCTCCCTTGCTGCCTTTGGGTCTCAGCTCAGATGCTTCCTCCTCTGAGAAGTCCTCCTGGCTCCTCATCTAAGGCAGTCCCACTTTCTCACTTCCCACGGTCACCCTGTTGAGCTTTCTTCATTTGCATTTATCAACAGCTGTGATACGATCACTGTATTTATGTGTATATTTCAATGTTCTTTTTAATATTTTCTTTTTGGAATAAAATCTTCTTGAGAGCAAACTTTATTGGTCTGATTTGCTCTTGTACCCCAGCACTTAGGGTAGTCATTGTAAATCTAGAAAATTTGAAATGAAACCTTCAAATTTGAAATTGTAAGCTTTCTTGAGGCTCTGATTTTTTTTAAGCTGTAGAAAGCACTGGATGTGAACTAGGTCATTGACTTTCACAGCCAAGGCTTCCGGTATAAATGCTTTGTTAATTGTCATCCTGTCCCATGGACTGTGTGTTCCTTGAGGGGGGGTCCTTGTTGTACCCCCAGCCCTGGCACAAAGCTGAATGAATATATTTATACATGACTAGAAGGGAGAGAGAGCAGGTTGCAGGGAGAGGCATCTGGGGCCCTGTCCTGCGCTACCTGGAGAAACTGTGCTTGAGTCTGTCTCTTTTACATGCTTGAGTTCTCTGTGAAGTTTTATTTAACAGGAGTTCTAGCCCTGACACATTCTGCCATTTTCTCAACTTTAAAGGCATATGCTTTGAAATGACCATATCCTTGCTAACCTTAAGAGGGGATAAACGGAAGAGTTGGGTCAATAGTCTTTGGAAGTGGGGCTTCATCTTTAGACAACCTGGTGGTCGAGGGTTCTTGGTTACAGCGTATGTTTATGGGGGAGAACCTACTGTTTTTTGAGATCTTGAGTTGTGCTAATCCTTGTAAAAACTCACTCCAGTTGGTGCTATTATTGTCTCTTCATGGAGGAAGACGGCTGAGGCTCAGAGAAGTGTAGCAGCCTGCTGGGAGTTGCACAGCAGGTGGGCGTGGAGTGAAGGGTGGGACTCTGGTCTCTGCACCTCCCGTGTCTGCACGGATGAACTTGGAAGGAGGCCGAAGATCTCAGTTTCACCACTTTGAGGTTCACCCAGGTGCTGGGGTCCCTGCCCTGTGTGGACCCGGCCTGCCTTGCACCTCCCCACCCCAAGGCATGACCATGTTCCCTGGTGTGTCCCAGGCCCGCTATGTCCAGGCCAAGCTGAGCGTGCACGACCGCTCCCTGAAGGTGGCCACGGTGATCGAGAGCCTGGAGATGGAGATGGAGCTGCTGTGCCTGACGGGGGTGGAGGACCAGCTCCAGGCAGACGTGAGGCCCACCCTGGAGACGCTGAGGAACGCCGGCATTAAGGTACGGCGAGTGGCAGCAAATTCCAGACTCAGACTGGTGGTCTCTTCAGCGGAGGGTGAAAATTAGAGACGGGGCAGAGGGTGGAAGCAGTGACAGGGAGCACAGGGAACCAGATTCGGACAGTGCCCCGAAGCGCCCCGTCCTTCCTGCTCCAACAGCCCGCTTTCAGAAGACGGCCTGTGTGTCTTTTCACTCGTGGATGCCCCTCTGCGCGCCGGGTTCCGTGAAGGCAGGAGCAGGCGCTTCACCTTAGCTTAGGACCACAGTGTCCTGCATGCTTGGGGTGTCACATCCATGTTGAGTGGCCGGCCAGCCATCTGTTTTATGGTCTAGGTGAATGAACGACTGCCTGACAGAGTGACCACCTGACCCAACAAACTGCCGTGTTTGCATTTTTGTACTCTCCTGTTTCAGTTCACTTCAGTTGCTCAGTCGTGTCCGACTCGTCACGGCCCCATGGACTGTAACACACCAGGCCTCCCTGTCCATCACCAACTCCCAGAGCTTGCTCAAACTCATGCCCATTCAGTCAGTGATGCCATGCAACCGTCTCATCCTCTGTCGTCCTCTTCTCCTCCTGCCCCCAATCTTGCCCAGCATCAGGGTCTTTTCCAGTGAGTCAGTTGTTTGATCAGGTGGCCAAAGTATTGGAGCTTCAGCTTCAGCACCAGTCCTTCCAGTGAATATTCAGGGTTGATCTCCTTTAGGATGGACTGGTTGGATCTCCTTGCAATCCAAGGGACTCTCAAGAGTCTTCTCCAACACCACAGTTCAACTCTGTTTAGGGGCCAAAAAATTCATACCTAGTTGTTTAATCTGGAGAGGCCAGTAGAGGGCGTCTGGGGAGCGGGCTCCACCTCAGCGGACCCAAGAAAGGGGTTAGCAGACTCATGGGTGTGAAAGTGAAAGTGAAGTCGCTCAGTCGTGTCCAACTCTTTGTGACCCCGTGAACTGTAGCCCACCAGGCTCCTCTGTCCATGGGATTCTCCAGAAAAGGATACTGGAGTGGGTAGTCATTCCCTTCTCCTGGGGATCTTCCCAACCCAGGGATCGAATCTGGGTCTCCTGCACTGCAGGTAGATTCTTGACCATCTGAGCCACCAGGGCAGCCCTATGGGTTAGAAGCTCCTGAAGACAGGTCAGCGGCCTGTCTCTACCCAGCTACGTCCTGGAGCCCCCATCTGGCAGGAGTCCTTAGGAGCAGGACAGTGTGGACAGCAGGGAAGAGGCCTGCGGTCATAAGCCAGCTCCGGCCACCTTCTGACGCCTTGGGGCCTGTCCTGTTTGTTCCTGCCAATTTCTGAAACCTCTCCTCTAGGAATCTGGGAGATTCCAAGTTCCTGCCGCTGGCTTTGGCCTGAGGTTTTTTTCCTCCGTAAAACCATTCTCTCCAAAAGAGGTGTTTTATTCATAGAGCGTGGACTGGGCTTTTGCTGGTTTCCATTGTGAGAGGGGAGGGCGTGGAGTGTATAGTTAGGGGTCCGGCTAGCTTGTCATGAGGGTCTAACGGGTGGTCTTTCACAGGCTGGGAGGCATTAGAACTTGGGAGCTTCCTACGTCACTCCCTTCCTGGGTGCAGCCCCCGAGGCCGCGCGAGGCGGCTTCACAAGGCAGGTTCTCATGCTGGGAACCGCAGACCTGGGGCTGGAGCTTCCCTGTGGGGCCCCTCCTGGGTTCCTGCATGGGATGCAGCCTCAGCACACTCAGGACTTCCCATGGTCTTCCAGCTCCTGTCCCAGGGTTTGCTCTCTTATGGAGAACCCTGAAGACTGGCACCACACTGGGATCACATAAAATAATACTGTTATTGATTTTTAATTGGAGGATAATTGCTTTACAACATTGTGTTGGTTTCTGCCACGCGTCAACATGAATCAGCCATCGGTATACATATGGCCCCTCCCTCTTGAACAACAATACTGTTTTTAAGACCAGGTGGGAGGTTGAGGGGTCAAATCCAGAGGCAAGGGGCCCCCAGCAGGGCCTGGTGCCTTTATCCTGGCCATTTCACTGCCTGGGGGTTCAAATCCTGCCTCCCCACTGACAAGTTCTGTGGCCCTTGATAGGTGGCCTGACTTCACAGCACCTCTGCTTCCTCTCTCATAAGGGTTTGTGAAGGGACGGTGTGCTGAACACTTGGTTAAATGCACAGCGCTTAAGCGGTGCCTGGCATGGTGAGCACTTGCAGAACCTTCACGGTTATTTTCTTCCCTGCCCTTCCTTTCATGCCGAGGTGTCCCTGGCCAGTGACTCTAAGGTGCCCCCACCCCCACCGCCCCTCCTAGGAGCAGAGAGAACAGAGAGGTAGAGTGAACAGCAGAGCAGGAAGCACATTGGTTTAGACTCTGAAGGTCTGGGTTCTGGGCCTGGTCGGGACAGGGGCTAGCTGTGTGACTTTGGGGAACTCACCTACCCTCTCTGAGCCCACAGCAGTGAGATGCAGAATGTTCTGTTACAAGGTGATGAGGAACCTGGCATGTTTACTGTTGGCAGTTTACAGTTAGGGTGAAGCTCCCTGGGGCTTCCCTGGTAGCTCAGATGGTAAAGAACCTGCCTGCAATGCAGGAGACTCCGGTTTGGTCCCTGGGTGGGGAAGATCCGCTGGAGAAGGGCATGGCAACCCACTCCAGTACTCTTGCCTGGAGAATCCCATGGACAGAGGAGCCTGGCGGGCTGCAGTCCATGAGGTCGCAGAGAGTAAAGCATGACTGAGCAGCTAAACACTTTTACTTTCAAGCCCCCTGAGAGCACACAGGGGCATCCGACTGCGGAGAAAGACCCCATGTAATGTGACGAATCAGTGCTTCTTGTAGGACGTTGAAGCGATCCCCCGTCCACACAGCCTTCCCCTTTGTTGAGATTATTTACCGCTTTAAGGAAAATTCTCAGCAGGGGGATTAGGAGGGCAGAGGCTGGGCTGCACGATGTCTGCCCAAGCACGTGCCAGTTTCCCGAAAGCGCTACACCAGCTTTTGCTCATCCAGCAGCTGGCACACGGGGTCTTGAAGCCCTTGAACCAGGGCCTTTCGTGCGGTGCTTCGGGGACATCGTAAGCCTCGAGGTACATGGAGCGTATGAATTCAGTGCGATGTGTTTGGAAACCCAGCTGACACAGGCGACAGGCCGGCTTGAAGGCTAACCAAGGGGACCTCTTCCGTGTGGTCATTTCAGGTTTGGATGCTGACGGGGGACAAGCTGGAGACAGCGACGTGCACAGCCAAGAATGCACATCTGGTGACCAGAAACCAGGACATCCACGTTTTTCGGCTGGTAAAGCATTCTCTGCTCCGGGGCCTCATGGCAGGGGCGGGACGCTGTGTTTGCGCTGTAACCTCATCATCTCACGTGGGTCCCTGTAGGGGGAGGGGGAGGACGTCAACCACCTGGGGTGGGGGGAGCTCAGGGCACTGGTTCGGGTGGACTTCCTGAATGGCCCAGGTGAGGCTGAAGGATTCCTTCCGGAGGTGGTGCAGGGGCTCCTGGTGACCACCCTGCGTTAACCCGTGTTCTTGACCTGCTGGGGCCCGTGGTCCCTTGGAGAAGCTGACGGGATGCAGATAAGCTCATGCACATGGGTCTGTCCATATGAGTCTAGGGTTTCACTGAACCCTTGAAAGCCAAGTCCTTGGATAGGAAATAAATTCAAGATCACAGATACTGGCCCGTCTGCCTTCCTGAAGGAAACCATTGAGGAGCCTTTAGGAGGAGGCATGGTAGGTGGCAAAGGAGAATTCCCTGCCCTGGTGGCAAGCCCTTGGCCATACAGTGCAGGCAAGAGGAGCCGCTCTAGCGCTCAAAGCCGAGGACTGTGATCGGCCTGACTGAGTTGCCAGGTGAGAGCCACCAGGTCTCCTTTGGGGCTGAATATGGTGGTCCTTCTTATCTGCCACCAGAGCCACCAAGCCAAACAACTAGGGGTTCTCTAGATGTTCTAGGGGTCTCCCCCCACCGCCACCCCGGCCTTTGGTCCATAGCACGTTGAAGCTTTAAGAAATCGAGCAGTTTCTGGAATAGCCCAACCAGCATTACGTAGAGGCAGATACAGCGGATCTTCATTATTCATGGATTCTGCCCACTCATTAAAGTTTATTTGTAAAAAAAATTAATACTCGAGCTGCTTTCAGAGTCACATACGGACATGTGCACAGTGGCGTCACCTGACAAGCAGGCCCCCAGCTGAGGTGGAGTCAGGCGACGCTCTGCCGTCCTATCTCAGCTCTCTGATGGATGCAGGGGTCCTTTCAGTCTATTCAGTGCCATGTGTTTCTTTTGCATTTTTGTGGGTTTTTTGTTAGCAATTTCACAGTTTAAAATGGTCCCCAGCACAGAGCTGAGTACTGACCATGTCCCTGAGTGCAAGAAGGCTGTGACGTACCTCCCACAGATAAGCTTCCTTCAGGTTGAGTTACAGTCCTGTTGGCCATGAGTCTAGTGTTAATGAATCAACTATACCTATTATATTACTAAAAATTTTTTTTGAGGTATAGTTGATGTACAGTGTTGTTTCACGTGTGCAACATATTGGTTTATAGTTTTTTAAATGGTATATGGAGAAGGAAATGACAGCCCACTCCAGTATTCTTGCCTGGAGAATTCCATGGACAGAGGACCCTGGTGGGCTAAAACCCATGGGGTCGCAGAGAGTCGGACATGACTGAAGCGCCTTAGCATGCACTGCACTTATCATTGTAAAATATTGGCTAGATTCCCTGTGTCGTACGATAGAGTCTCGTAGCTTATTTATGTTATACATAGTAGTTTGTATCTTTTAATCCTTTACCCCATCTTGCCCCTCCTCTTCCCTGGTCGCAGTCAGCGTGTTCTCTGTATCTGTCTCTTTTTCTTTATATTCATTAGTTTTATTTTTCAGATTCCACATATAAGTGACATCATACGGTGTTTGTCTTTCTCTGACTTATTTCAGCAGTGTATATTTTCAAAGATGTCTTTAAACAGAGACACGTAGGAAGCAAGGTTGTGTATTGACCGATGGACAAAAACATTGTGACCAGAGGCTCACAGGAGCCTAGCCCTGTATCTCACCGAGGAGCAGTGGTTCAGTAATGACTGACTGAGTGTTCACAGCGACTTGATAGAATGGAACTGTTTCACATAATGAGAACACACTGTATGCTCTAGGATTCAGGGGTGGCAGACTATGCCCTGTGTGCTGGTTGCCTATGTTTGTAAATAAAGTTTTATTTAAATGCAAGATCTGCCCATCTGTTTAGGGTTGTCTGTGGCTGCTTTGGCAGTGTAGCAGTGGGGTAGGGTAGTTGTGACAGACTGTATGGTCCACAGAGCATATCATATTTAACACCTGGGTCTTTAGAGAAGAGCCAGCCGCGGGGCTAGGTGCCTGGCTTCCGAGGCCTGCTCTGAAATGGACGGGCTGTGTTCCTCTAGCCAGGCTAATACATCGTGCCCTGCGTCCGTTTCCTTGCACGTAAGGTAGAGCCTGGAAGAGCCCTTGTGGGAAATAAAGGGGGTGAAAGTGCAGGACAGTGCCGGGCACGGAAGGAAAGGGCTCCGGCTTTTTGCTCTTCCCTTGATTATGTGGGTCCCCCCGTTCCTGGGGAAACGCGAGGGGACGTTGGTGTGCAGGCCCCCCTGATGCCCACAGCCACAGCACACAGGGCCTGCTCTGGCTGGGGGGTCGGTGGCAGGGGAGATTGGGGTTCTGGGCGGGCGCCTGGCCCTCACGGGGCTCCAGGAGCTCGCCGCTTGCTCCCAGCGGCTCAGAGCGCTAGGACTCCTTCTCCACCTTCCCTTCCAGGTGACCAACCGCGGCGAGGCGCACCTGGAGCTGAACGCCTTCCGCCGGAAGCACGACTGCGCCCTGGTCATCTCCGGAGACTCGCTGGAGGTGGGCGCGGGGACCCCGGGAGCCGCCGTGGGCGGGGGACCGTGGCCGACCCAGCGCCTCTCCCCTCCGCAGGTGTGCCTCAGGTACTACGAGTGCGAGTTCATGGAGCTGGCCTGCCAGTGCCCGGCCGTGGTCTGCTGCCGCTGCGCGCCCACGCAGAAGGCGCGGATCGTGCGGGCTGCTCCAGGAGCGCACCGGGAGGCTGACCTGCGCCGTCGGTAGGCCCGCAGCCGCGCCCGCCGACGCCTGGGGGTGGGCCCGGGCCCCCTGATCAGGCTCTGCCGTTGATACCCCTTCCCGCCCTTGGCCCTGTACCCGTCGTCATCATTTTCAAACACTTCACCCTGAGAAAGCATCCAGAAGGGCGCTGAGGGCGTTCCGGGCCTTCCTCCTGGTTGTGCCTTCTTCACTAGTGACGCCAGCGCCGCAAAGCCCCGGGGGTGAAGACCGCGCTGGGGAGAGGGGTCTGGGTCCAGTCTGCCGGTTTTCCCCAGCTGGGAGTCCACGGGGGTCTTCGTGTCCCCGTCGGGAGCCGGCCTGCTCATCGGTAGACTGGGAGAGGCCCCGCGGTTCCCTGAGAGGTGCCTAGGTGGATTCCGAAGGGCGGTAGGGCGGTAGCCTTGACGAGGCGCCTGCTGCAATCGCAGAAAGCCGGGCAGCGTCTGTCACCGCTGATGATGATGGGACCCCCGCACCTCGGAGGCAGGGCCCGAGGGGCTGTAGACCCCCACGCGGCGTGGACACAGCCCCCTTGCTCAGTGACTCAGCGGCCAGGCCCCTCGACCAGTTGCCTGGTCCCTCTGACTCAGCTCCTCTGCCTGTGAAAGAAGAAGCTGATTTCGTGGGCTGTTGGAGAGACTTGAGTGGACAGACAGAGCAGAAGCTTGGCCCACGATGAGAGGCAGCAGTGGATGAGTCTGTAAAGCAGCCGTGAAAAGCGCAGTCGTGTTTCTCGCCTCTCCCTGCTTTGCTGACCTTCCTCTCTGGTCTGTGTGCCCCACAGGCGATGGCGGCAATGATGTCAGTATGATCCAGGAGTCTGACTGCGGCGTGGGCGTGGAGGGAAAGGTGAGCACATATGGGGTGCGTGTGCTGATTTCTGCCCCGGGGTCAGCATTAGGGCGTTAGGTGGTGGTCGTGAGGACGTCAGAGGGGAGCCGCGCTGCTCCACCAGCTGCGGTTTCTTTTTCCCTCCGAGATGCAGCTTTGATGCTTCTGGAAATTCTCGATGAGAATTGCAGAGCATAAGGAACCAGGTATGGTAATTACCTGGTGTTATTACCTGGAAGTCAGAGATCCGTGTCACGGTGCCTTACAGATAAATGCTGAGTCTTTGCTTGCCGAGACCTAGTTTTTTGAAGTGTCTTCCTACGTTCCGAGGGTGCCGCGAACGTTCTCCAGATTCTCCCCTGGTGCTGTTGTCAGTAGAAGTGTCGGTTTCACGCTGGAGCGGCTCTCAGGGATTATGGAAGAATGGGGCATGCTCATTCCAAATGGGTTTGCTCCTCCCTAAATGCTGTGGCAGCTGCAGATTTTTAAAGGTTGTGTGTTACAGTCGTTTTTCTTTTTCCTTCCCTGTCAACTGTGTGCCTCCCACTAATAGTTGCCCTGCCCTCTGTCCTTTGTGACTTGAGGTGACCCTAGGCCAGAAGGTTGAGCCCCACATTTGTTAGCATTGTGTGTGGAGTGAGAGTGTGGAGGACTTAAATGAGGGCCAGAGATGCCCTCTATGATTTCGTCCCATATATTCATGCATCTGGATTTTCCAAACGTTTTTTTTTCCTTTCCACCTTTTTTCCCTGGTTTTCTGGTTCTTATCCAGTTGACAGTTGCTTGAAGTTGCAGAGCTAAATGATCCTTGAAGAAGATGTTAGGTCTGAAATCTGTATGATTCCTTTAATGCAGGTTGTAAGAAGCACAGTTGAAGTTAATAGATGGAATTCTTTACATGATGCTGTATAGTACGAGAACGTTTTCTCTTCTGTTAAAAACTATAGTCTGCTTCCTTTGTTTTTTGGAGCATGAAAGTGACAAGTGCTCACAGTAAAAACCACAGCGACGTAGAGATGGGTAAAGTGCATTTTTTCTTTCAGACAGCTGCATCAAACTAGCGACAATCCTAGAGATTCTGGGATCACTCTCCTAGGATTTTTGTCTATGTGCATACTACTTGTTTTGGGGATGTATATAATTTATATGTACACACACACAAATACATATATATGTGTTTATGTATGTATATATATATACATGAGATTCCCAAGTGGCTCAGTGGTAAAGAATCTTCCTGCCAAGCAGGAGATGTAGGTTCAATCCCTGGGTCAGGCAGAGCTCCTGGAGGAGGAAAGGGCAACCCACTCCAGCACCCTTGCCTGGGGATCCCATGGACTGAGGGGCCTGGGGGGCTACAGTCCATCGGGTCACACAGAGTCAGACAGGACTGAGCGACTAACAACAACAACATATATACGTACACCTTACACACATATATATTGTTCTCGTGTATAATTTAACATCTAAAGCATTCTACTATGTTTTTTTAAAATGCAGCTTGCCTAAATCTGTTGTAGCTTAGATTTCTTTATACATCAGAACGTGTCGACCCATCATTTTGTATATTTCCTCGAACTTTCTATTTTGAAAAATGTAACTCCTTCAGAAAAGTTGAGCTAGAACAGTGAGCACCGGTTCACTCTTCGCTTTTTTTACTAGTGTTAGCGTTTGTCACGTTCTCCTTCTTGTTCCCTCTCTCTCTGAATCAGCTGAACCAAGTTGCAGATATGTTACCCCTCAGTGCTTCAATGTGGATCTCTTAAGAAAGAGGGCGTTTTTCTACATAAGCAAAACAGCGTTGCCACAAGTGTAACATTGATACGATAATACTATATAATATTCACGGCCTTATTTCTCCAGTGGTCCTGAAAATGTTTTAAAAATCTCCGGGAAGCAGTGAAGGATCACACACTGCATTTATTTGCATGTCTTCATGTCTCTGTATTCTTCTTTAATGGAGAACACTTCTCTCCATCTGTTCTGTGGAAGAGGCGGTGTATTTCAGGACATTGATATTTGAAGCATTCAGGGCAGTTGGGGAACAATCCCGTGATGTCTGTGGGTCGGGTGGATTTGCTTAGCCTTCTGTTTTTGGTGTAAGGAGCACATAAGGGGAGTTTGTGCCTTCCTGTTTCATCACACCAGGAGGCCGTGAGGTCCATCTGTCCCATTAATAGCATCTGCCGTGTACCTTTTAAAGAATCCCATAATATGGCTGCACTCTAAATTATTTCCAGTTCTATGAATGTGCAAAGCTGTATGTTTGGGAATGTTCAATTTAGTATCATTGGTAGCATCAGCCCCGCCCCCATATGTTTAACTCTTAAGGGAGCCGAGCGCTCAGTGTCTGTCTGGGAATGGTTCTTTGCTCCTGGCTCCCATTATGGGTTGGGCCTCACCCCCGAGGCTTAATACTAGATCCATTTGACCTCCCAATTATGACTATCTGTGCTTTGGAATGTTTTTTATTTAAATAAATTCCTCTTTTAAAATCAAATTTAAACTCGGACCACCAACCATGTATAGCTGGAAACCAAAGAATTTCTTTATTGAAGTTCTTCAAAGATCTCCTTATCAGCATCTGTTTTTTCAATTAAAAAAAAAAAAATGTGTTTGCCTTGCGCTCCCATGCTCCTGATGGCGCCCGGTTTCGACGTGTGGTCCTAGGAGGGCAAGCAGGCTGCGCTGGCCGCCGACTTCTCCATCACTCAGTTCCGGCACCTCGGCCGCCTGCTCATGGTGCATGGCCGCAACAGCTACAAGCGCTCGGCCGCCCTCAGCCAGTTCGTCATCCACAGGAGCCTCTGCATCAGCACCATGCAGGTGGGTGGGCAGGCGCAGCCAGCGCTGCCGTGGACGGTGCCTGAGAAGCAGCGGTCTCCGCTTTGGAACGGTTACCCTGGCGGGCCAGGTCCAGCCCCCTAACTCCGAAAGAGCTCGGAGTGCCTGCCTGGAGCCTTCCAGTGTGGGGACCAAGGCCGTGCTCGCTCTGCAGAGCGTCAGCGGTGGGGCCTGGCCGGGGCACGAGATGGAGAGGTGTAGGTGCCCTGGGTTCGTGTGTCGGGGTGAGTTGTCATCCTTAGTTTGCCAGAGGGAAGGACGCAGAGGTAAACGCCAAATGAATACTCCAGCTCGGAGTTTTCCACATGCAGAAGCAAGGACCTACAGAGAGCAGCCGTGAACAATGTGCTTTTCTTTGAGAGCATCCTGTACCCTGGGCATCAGGCTAAGTGTTCACAATGCAGGGGCAGTTGCAGCCTTCACTGTAGTCTGTGCCCATTCTACAGATGGGGAGGCTGAGGCTCAGTGAGGGTGAGAAATTGGTACAGTATCTCTCAGGGATTTAGTCTACCCAGACAGGGGGCCCTGGTACCTGCCCTGTTAGTCCCGGTCTGCCCCTCTGCCCTCCATTCGGGGGGGGGGGGGGTGTGCCTCTATGTGCAGGGGGCGCTTAGAGTGGCACAGCCCAGAGCATCTTAGCTCTACCTCCAGCGCAGCCCGGCTGGGAGTCCCGTATGCTTATCCCAGTCGTCCGTCCTCTCAGGGAGTTGAAAGTGTTCATCGTTCAGTTGTGTCTGACTCTTTGTGACCCTATGGACTGTAGCCCATCAGGCTCCTCTGTCCGTGGAGTTCTCCAGGCTAGAACACTGTCCTGGGTTGCCATTTCTTCCTCCAGGGGATCTTCCTGACCCAGGGGTCAGACCCAGGGAGTTACATCTTGCTCTTTCACAAAGGATTTTAGAATATATAAGGTATCGTCCCATCTTCTCTCTCCCCAGCTCCTTCAGTCTATCGTCAGGCCGTGGCAATGAAGTTGTATTAGGGAGGAGGCCCAAAGGTGGGAAAGGAAACATTTTGGGTGTTGAACATCTATTGGCTGATTTTCTTCCTTGGGCATTTAGGTGAAAAAGAACCCCAGTTAAGTGGTGAGGACTTGGAATGGTACGTCTTAGAACCCATATCCCCAGGTGTCTCTGAGACCTTGAGTAAGTCACGTTACCACTCTGGGCTTCGGTCTTTCCACCTGTCAAGGGGGCATCACTCTGTTCAAGGGTCTTGGCCCCGGCCCCGCAGAGAGGGCTGCTTTGAGAAGCAGAGAGTTTTATTAAGGCATCAAGTGCTAAAGGCATCCTTACCATCATTAATAAAAGCAAAACAGGCTAGTGTATAAACCTAAGGTGAGGTTTTATCTTTTTATTTTTTTATTGTGGTAAAAGTCACTTAATATAAAACATTATTTTAACCACATTTAACGGTGCACTTCAGTGGCACTGAGTACAGCATTCACATAGTTGTGTAATTCTCATCATCCATCTCCAGAATTTCTCACTTCTCTAAACCAAAACTCTGCCCATTAAACACCAACTCCTCATTCCTCCTCCCAACCCTGGAATCTACCAATGTGCTTTCTGACTCTCTGAATTTCACTATTCTAGGTTAAGGTGTTGTTTTAATTTGTGGGAAAGGTGTTTAATCATATGCGAAAGACACCCTGCCTTCAGGCTCGAGTGGTGCTGCCTGATGCACATGAGAATTCACCCTCCACTGGCTCATCTGTGCATTTGCAGGAGGGCGTGCAGTTATATTTTCAGTATCTATTGCACTTATGAGTGAAGGAGCTTTAAAGTGATTTTCATCAACACGATCAAAATGCTAACAGCTGCTGCGGTTCATCAGACCACATCTGTACTTTTATTTTATGTAAGCTCATCAGTTGGACTGGATAATGTCATGGTTTTAATCACTGGGAGATTAATCAGCTCATTCCCGGGCAAACACACACAAGCTGGCCTGGATGAATTTACTTCTGTAGTGCCCGTATGTTACCATAAACATTGATTCAGAAAAAAAAAAATTCTAGCGTGAGGAATTGTTCTTTGTGCTATCGAGGGAAAAACAAACAAACCATCCCCCCATCCCCAGGAAAAACCCCTGAACCCTGCCCACTGTGCCCAAAGTAATTGGCTGAGAAAGAGTCCCGTTAAGAATTGCACCTTGACAGTGGCCTCTGAGATAGATGAAGATATAGCATGTTTATTTTCCACAGTGCTGTTTCCAGGGTGAAGGCATCGTGGTAAGTCTGGCCCATATAGAGGAAGAGGTTCCTGACAGTGATTTGCAAAACTGAACACCAGGATTCTTGACCTTTTTATAATCATCCTTCCTGGGCAGCAGCCTGTGCGAGAAGTCATCTGAAGAGAGGCTTTCACCTTTCAATTCCGAAGTCACAACCAGGGCAGAGCCAGGGCTGCCCATAACCATGGCCCTTGGTGCCACCTGCATCCTGAGCTCTGTACCAAGCCAAGATCCACGACAGGTGATGAGGGGGAGAGTTCTCTGGTTCCACACTCTTCTAGCCACTGTCTTGGCCCAGCCTTTTCTTCCATTTGTTGTTCAGCCACTCAGTTGTGTCTGACTCTTTGCAACCCCATGGACTGCAGCATGCAAGGCTTCCTTACCCTTCACTATCTCCTGGATCTTGCTCAAACTCATGTCCATCAAGTCAGTGATGACATCCAGCCATCTCATCCTCTGTCATCCCCTTCTCTTCCTGCCTTCAGTCTTTCCCAGCATCAGGGTCTTCTCCAGTGAGTCTTCTCTTCACGTCAGGTGGCCAAAGCATCGAAGTTTCAGCTTTAGCATCAGTCCTTCCAGTGAATATTCAGGACTGATCTCCTTTAGGATGGACTGGTTGGATCTCCTACTGTCCAGGGGTCTCTCAAGAGTCTTCTCCAGTACCACAATTCAAAAGCATCAATTCTTTGGCACTCAGCCTTCTTTATGGTCCAGTTCTCACGTCTGTGCATGACCACTGGAAAAACCATAGCTTTGATTAGACGGACCTTTGTTGGCAAAGTGATGTCTCTGCTTTTTAATATGCTGTCTAGGTTTGTCATAGGTTTTCTTCCAAGAAGAAAGCATCTTTTAATTTCATGGCTGCAGTCACTGTCTGCAGTGATTTTCTTCCATGTTCAGTTTTTAAAATCCTTCAGGCAGCAGCTGTCCCTGGCCTCTGGTAGGTTTTGTACTAATTAGCTTAGAGGTCACTTTGCTTCTGTTGGGGTCAGTAGATGTTCAGAGAAGGAAGTAACAGAGCATCAAGCCTGGTTTTATCTCCCCAGCCAATTTTTCACTGCTAATATTTTCCAAATCAGGAAGCAGACATTACAGTAGGGGTTGGTAAATACCTTTATTGCTTTTATCTGATTGCAAAAGTAGTAGGTTATGGGCTCTTCATACAAATTTCCAAGAAAAGTACAACATGTAATATGAGAAGTGAAGCCTTCTCTGTGATCCCACTCTCCAGGGTAACTGGTACATATCCTTAGGGTGGAGGATATTTTTCTGTGTCTGTTTCCATGCATACGCCAACTTGTTTATCAGTTGTACACTTAGGAGGTGATTTTGAGCTGTTGGATGTGTGGGTTCTGGAGACAGAACAGAGCTTAAATCCTGCAGGGCCATTTATCTGCTCACTTTCCCCTTCTATGATGTAGAGGGTATTAGGACTTGATCTCATGGGTTGTTGTGGAGATTCATTGAGATCAGATACAAGGTGTTCCTAGGTCCAGCTTGTGTGTAGGTTAATAAATGTTTACAGAGGAGCTGAGAGTGGACCCTGGAGCTAAACCCTCTGATGTGACTCCTGGCTCTGTCTCTTATGAGCTGTGCTATCTTGGGCAAGTCACTTAAATGCTCTGTGCCTTAACTTCCGTCATCTGTAGAATGGGTATGATGATAACAACACCTGCTTTGTAGGGTTGCTGTAGCAATTAAATGAGCTAATATACTTAAAGCACTGTATCAGGCAGGTGTAAAATCAGCGCTCTGTGAGTGTTGGCTGCTGTTTTTATGATACAGACATAAGAGCTTCATTTACAGTTTTTGGTAACGTCCTTTTTTCTCCTTGGCACAGGCTGTCTTTTCCTCCGTGTTTTACTTTGCCTCCGTCCCCCTCTATCAAGGATTCCTCATCATCGGGTAAGAAAGTCCAGGCAAAGTATTAATTTTTAATGAGCCACCCCTAAAATGTCGCAGAAGAAGGAAGAAGCGTTGTGTTAAAGATGCCTCAGTCCTCAGGTCAAGGCTGGTCCGGCAGTCTGGTTTAGAGCCTTCTTGAATTAATATGATTTTGAACTGATAAGCTCATAACCAGACTGCAGAGATAGAGTCCAGTCTGTTTGTGGCCACTCTGACCTGATGATTAAACAGTGCTTTGCCTGCGAGAGCCTGAGGTTATCAGATAATTGGCAACTGGGCAAAACTGAAGTCCCTGAGGGGTCTTAGGAAAAGCGGAAAGAGGGCATCTGGAAAGGACCCTCGTTGGATGGCTGCCTGCAGCGGACCACCTGCTGGTGAGTCTCTGGTGAGCCTAGCCCTCCCGGGGGCACATACCCTTGACAGAGCTTGTGCCGTGACCTGTGACCCTGTCCCTTGGGCGTTTGCTGCCATCACATCCACCCCTGTTCCTGACCTGGAATTTGTGACGTTCCTGTGGCCCATTTCAGAGGATGTGCTGGTCTCTGAGTTACCAGGGAGGTGGGGTCTGGCTTCCACACGCCCCAGGTAGATGCTGGTAGGGCCCCTGGTTACCAAGGCGGAAGGCACAGAGGGGCCGGCTGGTCCCAGGGTCGTCTTACAAAGTACGTCTTCTAACGTTCAGCCTGAGCCGGCCCTGGGGAAGACGGCCTGCCCTTTGTCAGGTCCTGGAACCGTGGCGGGACCTGCCAGAACAGAGCCGGGGCTTTATGCTGCCCGGGCCTCCCCGGGGCCTGGTCCCCCTCCCTCTCGGGTTCCATGTGCTTGCTCCCCCCTCACCTGCGCGGCTCCGGCCCCGCGGGCCACCTCGCTGCTCCTCGCACAGGACAGACACACTCCCACCTCGGGGCCTTTGCACTTGCTGCTGCGTCTGCCTGGGAGGCCCCTCCCTGGACACTGGCACGGCTTCCCCCCTTCTCTTGCGGGTGTTTCTGCAACCGTATCATCTCTTGTCCACCTTCTCTGCAATCGCACCATCTCACCCCACGCCTTATTCCTTCTTCTCTGTCGTATTTCTCTCCTCAGCACCTTACCTCCAATACACAGTATGGTTTACTGAATTTGTTTTTTGACTCCCAGCACGGGAGCTCTCTGAAGGCAGGCGTTTTTGTCTGCTTTGCATCTCGAATCTCTGGGCTTCAAACTGGCCCTGGCATACTCCAGGCGCCCCCGTGCGTGGGTGTTGAATGACGCGGTGGAAGCTGGTCTCCAGAGGCGGGCGGGGGTCGGGGGGCACCTGGCTGGAGTTCCACTGGCTGGACCTTAGCTGAGGGGATCTTTTTTCTCGCAGGTACTCCACCATCTACACCATGTTTCCCGTATTTTCTCTGGTTCTGGACAAAGACGTCAAGTCGGAAGTGGCCATGCTGTACCCCGAGCTCTACAAAGACCTGCTCAAGGTTCCCCGAGCCCCTTCCTCCTCCACCCCCGTTTCCTCCTCCCTTCCTGCTTCCTTTCTCCCCACCCTCCCTACTTCTTTATTTAAACTATAAATTGACATAGATTTAATGCAGCATGGTTGCCTTATATGGGCAAATATTTTCTGACTTAACCCACAAAGCTGTTTTGTGGCTGTGGTCGCGTCTTTCTTTTTATAATACATTTCTTAGACCTTTTCTCACCGTCTCAGCAGAAGGTGTAATATAGACTCTACTCCAATTGTCTGAAGACCTCACGTTTCTACTTCTTTTAACGTGTTTCACACGGACCCTCCGTGTCTGGTGTGAACACACGTGAACTGATGGCTTTCTTACTTTTGGGAGGAAGGCGTAGGGGCTTAGCATTTTTCTTAAAGTGTTGTATGCACGTACAAAGAATGTTAAACCATAACACTGATACGTCAATAGAAAACAAACCTCCTCATACTTCTTTTACAAGCCCCTGACAGCGCTGTTCTGTAGCTGCTTCTTGTGCCCCTGGAAACACTCTTACGTACCCTCCGGAAAAGTCTGTGTGTGTGTGTGTGTGTGATTGCCTTTTTTTGTCCTCAAGGAATTGTTAATAAGGAGCAGCTTTATTTCATCTAAAATCACTTCTCTTTTTAAAGAAATGTCATTTTTGTAATATATTTCGATGTGTGTGAGCCACTGCTGCGATGAAAACAGGTCAATTGTCTTGTCTGGCTGGAGGGGCGTCTGAAGGCAGCTGGCGCCCTGGCCGAGCAACACCCACTGACCCGCTCTGTCTTCTCTCTCGTTCAGGGACGACCATTGTCTTACAAAACATTCTTGATATGGGTTTTGATCAGCATCTATCAAGGTAAGGATGGGTGAGACCACCTGTTGTCTTGTGCTTTGGCCTTGGCCTGAGAGTCAAATTTACTGTTCTGTTGTCTGTAGAACACGAAGAGAAACAGCTAGAACGTTGAGACAGCAGTCAGGAACGTGGCATTGTGCCCACGGAACCCTCTGCATGTCCTGAGGACTTGATTGTGGGGCCCAGAGTCACACATGTGAGGTGGTGCTGTCAGCTAAACTGAGACAAAAATCAGAGAAAGTGTTAGTCGCTCAGTCGTGTCCCACTCTTTGTGACCCCATGGTCTGTAGCCCACCAGGCTCCTCTATCCATGGAGTTTTCCAGGCAAGAATACTGGGGTGGGTTGCCATTACCTTCTCCTGGGGATCTTCCCCACCCAGGGATTGAACCTGGACCCCCAGGGAAGCCCAGAGAAAAATGTAACTAATACTAATCATAGTTTGCTGGGGTGTTGGAGTCACTGTAACAAAAAAATGTTTGCTTTCTGGGATGTCCTGATACGTTTTCTGAGGTCCAGCTCTAGTTTTTGAACAACGTATTTACTTCCATGGCCTCCAGAGAGGGTCCCTCCGACTGCAGAGGCTTTGTAAGACGATTTACTGGAATATGGAAAGGAAATATCAAGCCCTCTTTGTATATACTTTTTCCTCACTCTTTTTAGAATTTCTGTTTATTGGTGTGTGTTTTAATGTATCTGATGTATTTGTACAGTGGGCCTGCTTTCTATGTCTGTCTGCACAGGTACACATGGATAGTTCACAAATACATATCTTCCATTAGGGATTCATGCTTAGTGATTTTTACTGATGAGATGATGTGTAGTTAAAAAGTATAGAGACCATTGCATTTGTTGGTGGGAGGCTGCACTGTCATTAGAACAGTTTGACGGGGTCTTTTTGAGAGGTATAGCAAAGTGACGTGTGTATCTGGTTGAAGAAAGCAAAGCCTATGTGAAAGTTCATAATAACAAGCAATGGCACTTTCCTGCACCCCCTCCACCCCCAGCTCTGTTGTGGTAGACTCACCTGAGTTTCGGGGCTTCACAGTCTCATGGCCCTGCCCTTAAGCAGTAATCTCACATAGCTAGTGTGTTTGATCAGCAGCAGACACTGTCCGTTCAGGTCCTGCATTTCTGGATGAAAAGGTACTTACCTAGATTCCCCACTTCCTTCCTCTTCTCAGCGTGAGAGCAGGATTTTCCGTCTCTCTTGGCTGCCTCTGTCATTTTGTGCGTGTTTTGGGGGGTGGGGGTCAGAAGAGACAAAACATAGGATTTACCAACATGACTCTTCTGGCACGCCCGTTGCGGTGGTGTTCAGTATATTCGTGTTGTTGTGAAACCAATCTCCAGAACTTTCTCAACGAGAATGGAAACTGTGTGTCTATCCAACAGCAAACACTTCTTTCCCTTCTTCCCCACAGCTGCCTGGTAATCACTATTCCACTTTGTGTGTCTACGAACATGACTACTTCAGAGCCCTGGTATAAGTGGGGTCTCACAGTATTTGTTCTTTAGTGGCTGGCCACGTCTGTCATTTCAAATAAAATACAAAAACCTCTATTTCTTGTTCCACCCAATCCAGATAGTTACCCTCTTCTCCTGCCTCTTTTCCTTTCTTTCCTGTCTATCTTTTCCTCTCCCTCCCAGTGATCAACTCTCAGTTATAATAAGTCAAAAGGAGTGCAGCAAAACTAGGGACTTGCCTGGCTGTCCAGTGGTTAAAACTCATGCTTCCAGGGGGTGTGAGTGTGATCCCTGGTTGGGCAACTAAGATCCCACACGCTTCCCAGCGTGGCCAAAAAATTTAAAGGGGGGGGGGGGAAGGAACATAGGAAAACTGGAATCTGCTGCCTCTTTCAAACCTCCGTGAAGGACCTCTCATTACCTCCTTGACCAAATGGTGCCTTTCATGTCTAAATGGAGAGGAGAGGGGTCAGACGCCGGCAAGCAGGCTGTGTCCTGGGGGCTACGGGGGCAGCCCGAGCCCCTCCTCACGCGGACTACCCACCCCCACCCCCCCGCAGGGAGCACCATCATGTACGGGGCGCTGCTGCTGTTCGAGTCGGAATTCGTGCACATCGTGGCGATCTCCTTCACGTCACTCATCCTCACAGAGCTGCTCATGGTGGCCCTGACCATCCAGACCTGGCACTGGCTGATGACGGTGGCTGAGCTGCTCAGCCTGGCCTGCTACATCGCCTCCCTGGTGTTCCTCCATGAGTTCATCGGTAAGAGCCCTGCCCGCCCCCGACGCGCACACACTTAGAGCCTGCCCATCGGGTCCAGGGGCCTCAACTTGGGAAGGGAGGCAGGCCCCTCACTGCGCGTGGCCTGGGCCCGGTGTCCAGCAGGCCTTTGCACTCAGCAGCCCTCCTTGTCTCACTGGCATCCCGTGGGGCAAGGGACTGTTGACAGCCTCCTGGAACTGAGGCCGGTGGGCATGATCTCAGTGCTGAGTGTGGTCTTTAAACCACACCCCGTGCCCACTGGCTTAGAAGGGGATTTGTTTAATGCAAGGACCTGGTGGGCTTTCTCCAGGGAGCTGGTCACTGTGCTGGGCTCCTTGGAGCTGTGGAGCTGGTGAGCCAAGTCAGGCTTGCTGGAGAGTAAAGACAGTCAGCAGGACTTAACACTGCTGCTGGCTCGAGAAAAGCTCTGCCTTATGGCAAAGGCATCTTCCATCCTGCCTCTTCTTTATCAGCAAACTGCTCCTTAAGAAGGTTTTGATAAAGCAGCATTCCCATGGAAGGGGAAGTCTTAGAACACTTTCACACTTGCTTGAAAAGCCTCTCTGAATGGGTTTTGTGAGCACCTACATTCGCTTTTCAATGGCTTGACTCTCGGGGAGTCACAGAGGCTTTCCAGACAAGCCTGCCCTCAGGAGCTTCAGTCATTGCTTTAGCCGTGGACCTGCCCATGGGTGGCCCGTGGGTGGGCCTTCGGTGTGGCACTTAGTAGGTGCTTACTCAGTGCCCACTGCATTTCCTCCAGCTTCTGCTCAAGAGGCAGGGGAGATGCTCCCAGTTCTGCTGGGAGCTAGCTGTCGCTCCTCTCGTGCAAAAACCACCTAACCGCAGGGATGACTGTCCTGCAACCAGGAGGGGGTCTCACGCCACACCCCCCCAAAATCATGCTCTTCCTGTCCAGGGGTATCCACCCCCTTGTTCCACCCTCAGACCTGGCTCTGGCTTCTATGACTAGCGCCAAAAAGCTGCTCGGAAGCAGAACTGTGTATTTGAGCGTCCCTTTCTGCCAGGTTTAGAAAGAAAAACCTCCAGCTGTCAGATTCCAAATCAAAAACACCTGGAAGGGTTCCCCCGTCCCCACGTAGTTTTCTTTGCCCAGTGGTTGAAAGTAGCATTTCATGGAAGATCCGGAAGCTGCAGAAGCAGGTCAGAGGGAGGAGGGGAGCGCAGCCATCAGGCTGACGGCCCGGGTGCTCCCGGCGCGCCCCCCACGGCCCTGCCCCTCCCAGCGCTGTGCTCTGTTTGCCCGCAGACGTGTACTTCATCGCCACGCTGTCCTTCCTGTGGAAAGTGTCCGTCATCACTCTGGTCAGCTGTCTGCCCCTCTACGTCCTCAAGTACCTGCGAAGACGGTTCTCGCCTCCCAGCTACTCGAAGCTCACGTCCTAGGCCGAGCGCGGGAGGGGACCCCGGGCTCCGCACACGCCTGGCGGGCAGAGTCCAAGTTGTGTTCCTGTTGACCACCGCCCGGGGACGCTGCGGCTCTGGGCTTCCGCGGAGCCCCGGCCTGGCACACGCGGGAGGCAGGCGCCCAAGGGCCCCCAAGGGCCTGTCTGAGCCCCTGGCGATCCACAGAGGACTGAAGGTGACTCTGAAAACCCGTGACTCGGCTGAGAGGTTGACACGTGCGTCACCACGCAGGGTTCCTTACGACTTGAATTTCATTGTCATGTGCTAAAAGTTTCTGTCCAGTTGAAAACCATAGAGGGTTTCCCGTTGTTTTAAACCATCCCAATGTGTGTGCACTTTTTACGTCTTTCTGCCCTTAAAAAAACTGGTTTCAGAGAAAGATAGAGCTCCTGGTGTAGGTTTGGAGGAAAAGACAGGGACGTTTGGTTAAAAAAGTTAAGCCGACAGTAATCTGAATTTTGAAACGCTAAATATCCTCTCTGAGGCAGCCTGGCTTATCAAAACGGCGCTGGATTCCTAGAATTACCAAAAAAGCCATGAGAAGGGAGCGAGAGAGGCACGTTTTCCTTCCTCCAACACAGTGTCTACAGCCCCAGCGTTAACGTCACCTACCACCTCGTAAAAGAATTTCAAAGGTGTTATCTTGCTTCTTTCGGACCTGGTAATAATTACAAAGCCTGTGGCTATCTGAGGACACCTGGGACTTTTTTCTTTTTTCAGCAGGAAGCGTGCCACTGGGCGGCCTCTCGACCTGCCGACAGCGTGACAAGAGACTCAACTAATTCTTTAGACAGCGTTGCACATGTGGCTCAGACGCTCCGAGTCGAAGTGGAAAGGTCAGGGACGGGGGCTCTTGACGTCCCCAGAAGTCTGTTTCCTGGTAGGAGGGATTGCTGAGGACACAGCGACAAAGGTGGACATGTCTTATGCGTTGCAGGTCACCGGTGGCAGCTTTGAGTGAGGAGCCTGGGGCGGGGGGAGGCCTGGACTGCAGCTCCGGGGTGTGGGCTTGCTTACGCTGCCTCCAGATTTCAGGGGAAACTCGCTGAAAGGCAGCCGCGAGTGGAGATTCCTCTCCCCAACCAGGGTGGGGCCCTTGCGCGACTGTTTCTTATAAAGCCGGGGCTTCTTGTTTCAGAGGAAGGAGAGACTTGGCTAGTGCTGGCCGTGGCCCCGCAAAGCTTTCTTGGGTTTTCAAGTCTCTCCTTCCAGAAGCCACATGTGCATGCCAGAAGGGTTAGGTTGGTGGATCTGCAAGAGCTGATCATGCTTGAGATCTTAGAATTGTGATTAATTCTTTCTGACTGCATCCCCTGCAGCTCTTTGGCCCGGTTCTTCTTCATGTGCTTCAGAGGTGTACGTTATGCCCCCCTGCCCCCCCGCAAGAAGACGCCCGTTCTTGGATTGCTGGGGACACCAGGTCCTTGCCTTTGGACCGCTTGATACACTGATGTATTTCCGTTGCCCTGTTAAAACTTTATAGAATGACAATAAGTTACAGGCATTGCTAAATTGGCTATGACATCACTTCTATTTTTGTTTTCAAGATTGTGCAGTTTTGCGAGATTTTTCCCATTCTGTCTCAGCCATTTCTGCCCCACAGGAAATAAATGTTGCATTAAATGAATGGTTATTTAGGAAGAAGATCTTGCTCCAAAACTTTGAGAAAGGATGAGCCAGTCTGACGTCTTAGCAGGGTGATTTAATGTGGTTTCAGAGGTGGGGCGGGAGGAATGTGTGTTCGGCGTTTTTGCACCTGTCTGCCTGCCTGGACATCAGCCCTGTGGACCCATAAATCTGAAGGTCCTTCTGCCATTTCTCAAGCCCTGACCTTGACCTTGTTCACAGACAGATGATGGCTTCCACAGGAAGGTCTCCTGGAACCCTCAGTAGGAAATGTTCAGATTAACAGCAGAGATGGGGAATGAAGATGGTCTCTGGATTTTTCTTTACTTCCCAGTTTTGATCGAGGTGCTTGAGTTGACTAAACTCCTTACTGGCATCTGAGAGGGAGAAAGGGTCGCAGGGGAGTGGAAGAAGCCGTGCCTGGAGGTCGCACGTGCTCCTTTCTGCCATCCACAAGCCCTCTCGTTCTGTCTCTCGACCACGCCCCGGGGGAGGCAGCCAGGAGCTGGAGGATCCAGCCTGCAAGTGGAGCCCAGAGGCCGTGGCCACCTTGGGGAGCCACCCTGCCGGCAGGCAGCCTGTCCCCACCGCCCGCAGGCGTGCCGAGCGTCTAGGAAAACGCTGGAGGACCCGCAGGGTGGGAGCCACGAGTCAGCTGAGGGTACTGGATGCTGACCTGCACACATCAGACGTAATCCTACAGAGCCAGCGCACACGGGCACTTCCGGCTTAGCTTCGCTGTGGGCAGAATACAAGGATGCAAACAAAACCCCCGTTTTACAGGAAGCTCCTGAGTTCATAAACCTTAAGCAGAAGATTCTGTTCACCACCTGGAAAGGAATTTAGGAAGCACCGTTGACAGCTTGGAGGTCCCCTCACCTTGGAACTGAGTGGCCCCAAGTCTCCAACAGCCAGTTTGATTGGAAGCCAGAGACCCCCCCGGCGCACAGGCACAGTGCTGTTTAAATACTTTTCCTCAAAGTTAAAAAAATGACACCTCCTCCTGCCCTCCAACAACACTAGATACTTTTGTTACTTGATTATTTTTCTTGTGTCTTTTGGTGATGGTTGTGTGTGTCGGCAGGGGAGCATCTGTTTGGTGTGTCTTTTCCTCCTCCGTTCCTCCCTCCCTTTCTCCAGAAGGACTGGACAAGCTTCTCCAGCTTGAGGGGCTTCCTGTCTCTGCCTGTCCTGATGCCCATTTTGAGAGCATGTATGTGCACCTGTGCGTTGTCAGTCGTGCTTGGTGAGGCTGGTCACCCTTGACTTTTCCCCGAAGTGAAGAAGGGCATCCCAGGGAGCACCTAGACTTTGGAGCAAGACCATCTGTTTACAGCCACCTGGAGCCGGGAGGCCCAGAGCTGAGTTTCCTCCCAGCTCATCGTATCCAGATCCCAGACTGACTGCCCTAGCGAAACCCTTTTTCGTAGCAGTGATGTTAAATACCAACGTCTGCTTACCCTTTTCCCCATATGGTTTCCGCTGAAAATTTAGACTATACTGACAATACTTTTGAATGTATTTTGAGCTTTTGTGCTCATTGGGAATTGACACGATCATGCCTGTTTTTCTTTCTCCAGACTTTTGCTTTCATACTTTGTTTTGTTTTTCCTAGGGTGGAGATGGGAACGCCCTTGCGTGTTTATGGGGCAGCATTTTAAACCTCTGCCAAAATTGCAAATGGGACCTATATGTTCTTGTGCTCCATCCTTTTTAAGGCCAACACCCATCAGCCATTTTTATCTTTGACCTTTTTCGCGTGTTTGGAATGTGCGTGTGTGTGTGAGTGTATGATGTCACTTCAAGTGTTTCAAAGACGCACTTGGTTTTCACTGTGTTAAAATCCTCTCACGGTTTTCTTTTTCATTAAGAAATATGCAAGGGGCTTTGCAAAGGCAACAGACTTGATTTCTCTCACCTTCTTTTAACATAAAGCGCTTTTTTTTGTTGTTTACATGTACCTCTTGGGAAATATTTCCATGAATCATGTCCATTCTGTCTTAGAAAAATGTGTGTATGTTACGCTTTTGTACGAATCCTAGAAGCACGTGAGCAGCGTGGCAGTCCTTGGAGATGGGCAGTATCTTTCCGAGCCAGCGCCTTGCTCCAGGGAATCTTGTCTTCTCTGTCACAGTGTGGCTGGAGGCACTGTCTGTTGGTGTTGCTGGGCAATGTCAGTGCATATGGTGTTTGTTGGGGGGGCAGTTGGGGAGGGGGCATGGTATTTGCCAAAAAAAAAAAATTGTGGCTCATTTATTATTTTGTTGCGATGGGTCTGACTGAATTCCTGTAGGACTCCTTGACTTTCCTCATTAGTAGATTATCTGTAATCCTCATGGCAGATCTTCACCAGGACAGCGTTTTTTGATTAGAGAGAAGCTCTGGTACAAAACTTTGAGTTGAGCAGGAACTCCCAGATGATTTAAATGCTTGATCCCGTGATGACACACATGTGATCCTGCGTGATCCTGAGCGGTTCTGTTTTCATTGTCTGCCAGCGTGGCCCGTTGTGTTGCCCAATAAAGCTTGTGTACTCTCTGCCTTCGGGGATCATTTTAATGTGTGCGGAAACATGAAATTCTGGTGTCAGAATGAGAGCTTTTTATGATAATGCTCCTATTTTGTGTGTGTCTTGTGGTACATGTAAAGAGCTTTTTCTCTGGGTAAAGAAGTATTCCAATTTGAGCAAAAAACCCCACAAATCCATGCATTATTTATTATTCTGTACTGTTGTCTATTCCAGGCACGTTAGAACTTCAAAAAATGATCTCTATAAAAAAAAGCAAACATTTATTTTATGATTCATATTTTATTTATACCCACAGTCTTTGATTGCTTTGAGTATGTTTTATTGGGGGCTTCCCTAGTGGCTCAGTGGTAAAGAATCTGCCTGCCAATGCAGGAGACATGGGTTCGATCCCTGAATCAGGAAGATCCCCCGGAGGAGAAAATGGCAACCCACCCCAGTATTCTTGTCTGGGAAATCCCATGGATAGAGGAGCCTGGCGGGGATACATATAGTCCATGGAGTCACAAAGAGTCAGACACAACTGAGCAACCAAACAACAACAACCTTTTATTAAGTGATAGAAGATTCAGGAACCCAGTGACTTAAGTTTTAGGGAAAAGACATTTTGAAGCTATTGTGTAGAATGCAGAGGACATTGTGTTTCATTCATTTAATGTTTGTCAACCAGGGGCGATTTTGTCCTGCAGGGGACATGGGCGATGTCTGAAATCATTTTGGTGATCACAACTTGGGGGCGGGGGGAGGTGGGTGTGCTCTGCTGGGATCCAGTGAGGACCGTGCAGGGATGCCGCAGGGCACCCTACATGTCACCTGGCAAGCCCACCTACCACAGAGGATCATCCAACCCAGTGTCCGAAGTGTTGAGGCTGAGAAACCCACGCACAACCTGCCCTTTGTAGGAGCCTTCATTTCCAAAGGAGCCCAGCAGTATAAACTCCTGGTCTCAAGAAGCCCGTTAGCATCCAACGGGCCAAATGTTTTAATTAGCAGCTCTTTGCAGTGCGGGCTGCTGGTTTCCTCTCGCTGGCTGTCAGCTGAAAGGGCCATTCTCAGTTTACGGATTAGGGAGGGGATTGTGCATCAGCTGGGCCCGGTCGACGGCGGCTCCCTGGGCCCACGCGGGGCGCATGCGCAGAGGGACAGTACTTTTCCTAGCCGCGGGCCTGGATGGAAAGGCTTCAGGCCGCCTTGGCTGCTGTGAAATTCCATGACCGCGCGGGCGCCGCTCCCTCCGCGCCGCTAGGGGGCGCTTGAGGACCAAAGACCTTTGTGTTTCCTGTTTTCACCAGCCCGCCGGGCCCTCCATACCCGACCGTTCTGTTCAAGATGCTGCTTTCATAGCTTCAGAATTTTATTTCATGGCCAACGGCTCCGTTAAAAACAGACATTTCTTTTTATGTTGTTGACCGGACTGTTTTGCTGGACTTCGCTTGAAGGGAAAAAAAAACCCAACAAGATGGGGGCAGGGTGAGATGAATATTTATTTGATCTCAGATATTTGCATTTTTGAATAATTGGCAGCTGGGAAGCCTTGCCCTCGCTGCTCTTCGGGCTAATAAGGTTTAGAGACGAAATGTTCCATCACCCCAAGTACTTTAGCTGTTTTTGTTATGAAACTTTTCAGGGTGACATGAAACCCTGCGGTATTTGTGAGCTGATCTGTAAATGATGGATTTGCTCACCTCAAAATAGAACTGTAGTCGCTCCAGACTTTCCACAAGTCGGAGCACAGTAACAGAATTCATTCAGGACTTGCTAATTTCCTACTTTAAATGGGTTACATAACAGAACGGTCCCGCCTTCTCGCCTCTCAAAACTACCCATGAAGTGATGGTGAGATGTATCGTTAAAAGCTAGAAATAGCTTTGCTAAACTCTGGGAAAAAGATG
Source organism: Okapia johnstoni (assembly GCA_024291935.2). Lineage (NCBI taxonomy): Eukaryota > Metazoa > Chordata > Mammalia > Artiodactyla > Giraffidae > Okapia > Okapia johnstoni. The sequence goes on along the minus strand of CM044324.1, from coordinate 67,354,479 downwards.
AGGTTTTTTTTTTTCTTCTTTTTCTTCTAATAGTCCCCCCTCCCCTTTTTTTCATCCAAACATTGCATAATGTTAAAAAAAAAAAAGTCAAATCTTTCCGTGGGATTTAATTTCGTTCTCCATGTGGCTGTGGTCGGAGGGGTAACTGAAGTACTTTGGGGGCTGGCAGATTTTTGGAGGGTCACGCACTCCCGGATCGGTTTTCATCTGAAGCGTTAGCAGAGAAAGACACCCGATCCTGGGGTTTTTCCCCTTCCCTCCCACTCCCCCTTTTGTGGATGAGTTATCTACAACATAGCATCTTTTCAGAAAGCCTGCCTTCTCGTAGAAATGCCAAAGCCACACTCCACTTTCCATATTGAGGTTTTGATTTTGAAATGGATTCGCCTTAAAATTGGGGGTAACTGAATCTATGTGAAGTCCCCAGCCCCACAACCTGCGCTCAGTGACCAGCCAGGTCTCATATCTTAGAACTCAACCTGCAGCTTCTTTTGCTTACATCGGGATTTTGGTGTTCTAAGTGCCCGCTGTTTGTTCCAAGAGATTTAAGAACTTTTCCCCCCTTTTATTTGTTCTAGATAAGCCCAGGAATATATATTATTTTACTTCCTTCCAGAACGGTTGCAGAATCCAAAACAAGAGGGGTTGGAGTTGTGTGGGATATGCTGATACTTTCATTCATTCATCTGCTAAATATCTTTTGAGCACCTACTATGTGCTGGGTACTATTCTTTGGGCTGGAGGCACAGGAGAGAACAAGATGCCCAGTCCCTACCCTTGTAATGATGATCTTCTTCTGTGTGGGAGAGACAGGGGACATGCAGGTACAGACTCCAATGTCCTCCAAAGAAAGCAGGGTGAAGGGGAGACAGAGAGGGATGATCTGGTATAAGTAAGGATAGAGGAAGTGAGGGGGGTCAGAGAAGAGCCCTTCGGGGTGGACCGCTGAAACAGAAGCCTGAAGGATGAGAGGAAAGGAACCGGGGGAAGTGGTGGTCAAGTAGCAGGGTGTGCAAAGGCCCTGGGGTTGGAAAGGCTGGGTGTATTGGAGGAGCAGAAAGGAGGGCGCATGGCCGGAGTGCTGAGATGAGGGTGGGGAGGCAGGAATGCCAACCCCCCCATCCGTGGCATCCAGACTGAGTGCTGTGAGAACCAAGCAAGCATCTTAAAGTTGGCTCATGAGTATGTCAGAACCTGAACTATGTCCGAGGGGCCCATCGTATTCTCTCTTTACTACTCACTAACCCATCCCAGCCTGTCTTTGTTTCCACCTCTGTGTTCCAAGGGGGTTCCGGTGAGACCATCCCCACTGTAGTCAACCCACTCCCATGCCCAGTCTTTCTGCATGACTTTATTGGCATAAATGACACTATTATATAAGGGGGAGAAGAAGCTGGTCCTTGGCTGAAGTTTCCTCTTGCTTTTCCAGCAAATACTACAAAGCATCTCTGTTCAGCCCCGCCTGGGGTGCTGTGGGCAGAGATGATTGTTCTCAGGCAAGCCCTGGAAAGCCGGCCACCCTTGATTTAGAAGGTGAGTCTGAAGGAAGAACCAGTAGAAGATAATTAACTGGGTCACGTTCTTTGAAGCTGCCACATTTCCAGAGTATGCCCATTTGGGCTGGATTTCGAAGAGGAAGCCCTTTGCAGTCATGAACTGCGTGCGGGAACCCAGGCTGTGTTCAAATTCCTCCTGAAGAAAGAATAATAACGAGAAACAGGCTGTGGAAAAGAATGTAGTTAGTGTCTTAAAGATGGGCAAATATTCATTCTCATTTGTCCTTTTATGTGAAACAGATTTTTTAAAAGGCAGTTGGAGTAGCTAACAACATCCAGAGCCCTGCTGATTCGAGTGGGGCTGAGGGTGGGGGCTCCCTTTGGCCCAAACGACTAATCAGACCCAAGAAAAGAGGTGAGTTGATTAGTCTGGAAATTGCACAGGAATTCTTCAAAGACATGGCCAGTAATTAGAGTGTAAGATGCTGCTCGCTATGCACATAACTTAGCATAATTTTATTAGGCAGCTCATCACCACCAGAATTAAAGAAAATCAAGCCAGAAAAAAAAAAAAATCCACTAACCATGCAGCCTAATGCAGACGTGGAGACTCTCGCTCCAAAACAGCTTCATGCTTGAGGGAGACACCAGGGGAAACCCCACCTTTCTTCTGGGCCTGATGGTGGGCGGGAGGAGAAATAAATGCAGTGACCTTATAGGGGATGGGCTGGAATTTGGTGGGGGGGCGGGCAGCAAAGGGCACCATGCCCTGGACCCAGCTGGGACTGAGACCTGAATACCCATCCCCACACCTACTGAGTGAACCGAGGCTGATGCCATAAGTTCTCTGAGCTTCAGTTCCTCGCCTGTTGATAGGAATAGGAGCCCCACGTGTGAGGCTTGCTGCGCGGCTCAGGACACAGCTGTGGTCTTCATTCCAAGCGGAGGGCGGGCAACAGATAGGGGGTCGGGGCATCTCTTCCAAGCTCCAAGTCCTCCCTAGAAATGGGCTAATGTGCGTGTTTTTTTCCTAACCCTGAGGTCACCTGTGCGGATAGAGTTTTTGAAAGATTGCGAGCTTTGGGCACAGAGGTCCTATCCCGCCTTGACTCTTCCCACCCCTTCCTTGACTTCGCAGGTGCTTTCCCTTTAGAAGGCCCTGCTCTGAGCGGCCCCTCCTCCCCCACCCCCCTCCTTCCACGCCAGTACTCGGAGTAGGACGCCAGCCTGCCCACCTTGCGCTGGGCTGGCCTGGGCATCCCTGCCTGGGGCTCACACCCCTCAGGACTGGGGGGTAGATGGAGCCAAAGAAGCCATCCCCCATGCTCTACAGACTCAGCAACTTGGGGTGGAGAAGGAGAGTGAATCAGTCGTTGGATTGGCAAGTCATTTAACATGTTTTGTTTTGTTATTTTTAACATGAAAACAGATTAATAGAGCAGAAGGCAAAATCTGCTTGAGTTTGAAAAAATAAACCAAGAGACTTGAGAGAAGTGAAGGGGGTGTGGGGGACGGGAGCCCGTGTTGGGGTGCTTCCTCCTGGGCTTTGCTCTTGGGGGACATGGAGGGGCAGCTTGGGAGGGACTGGCCTCCGGTTTTGTCCTCAGCCAGCCCAGGACATGGCCCGTGGCGAGGGTTCCATAAACCTTTGTGACTTTGAGTTTGCTTTTTTATTGTGGTAAAACATACCCAAAGTGTACCATTTTAAACCTTTTAAAGTGTACGGTTCGGTGGCATTAAGTCATCGAGTTGTTGTTTTTTATTTTTATTGGAATGTAGTTGATTTACAGTGTTGTGGTCACTGAGTTTTAAGAGTGGGCTCTGGAAGATTCAGGAGCCTGACATGAAAAAAAGTGGACCTTGCTGTGCTGCGGCATTTTACGGTTGCAAAGTGCTTTCCCACCTGTGCCTGCTTCTGTGATGAGGTGGTGTTATCCTCATTTTGCAGATGAGAAAAGCCTCGTTGAGAAAGACTAAGGTTGAAGCAGGGCCACAGAACAGCATAAATATTCACGGCACTATTCACAGTTGCCATAAAGGGGAAGCACTCCAGTCTCCCATCAGCTGATGAACGGATGGACAAAATGTGGTCTCTCCGTCGCTAGGGAATGCTATCCAGCCTTAAAAAGGAGTGAGGCGCTGACACATGATACAACATGGATGGACCTTGAAAACACTGTGCTGACTGAAATAAAACAGTCACTATAGGCCACACAGGGCTTCCCTAATAGCTCAGTTGTAAAGAATCCACCTGCAATGCTGGAGACCTTGGTTGAATTCTTGGGTTGGAAACATCCCCTGGAGAAGGGGTAGGCTACCCACTCCAGTATTCTTGGGCTTCCCTGGTGGCTCAGCTGGTAAAGAATCCACCTGCAATGTGGGAGACCTGGGTTCGATCCCTTGGTTGGGAAGATCCCTGGTAGAAGGGAAGGGCTACCCACTCCAGTATTCTGGCCTGGAGAATTTACAGTCCATGGGGTCGCAAAGAGTCGGACATGACTGAGCGACTTTCACTTTCATGGGCCACACATTGTGTGATTCCATAGTTAGATGAAAAGTCCAGAAGAGGCGAATCGGTAACGACAGAAAGCAGACTGTCAGAGGATGGGGGTGACTTCTAATGCGTATCTTTAGGGGGTGATGAAAATGTTCTAAAATTCAGTTGTGATGACGGTTGTGTCACTGTACGTACACTAAAACACATTTAATTATACACCATATAGGGGTATATAACTTTTAGTATATTTTCTAGTATATAACGTATGTCAATTCTGCAAAAAAAAACAACGACAAACCAAACCCTGCCAAACTGTGTCCAGAGTGGCTGCGCTGTTTTTACGTTCCACAGCGGCAACATGAGGGTTCCGGGTGCTCCATATCTTCGTCAGCACTTGCTTTTGTCAGTCCTTGCGTTTTGTCATTCTGATAGGCGTGTGGTGGTCTCGCTTGGTGATTTTCACCTGTATGTTCCTGATGGTTGGTGACACTGAACCTCTTGCCATTTCCCTGATGGCCACCCACGTCTGCTTTGGTGAAGTGTTCCTGTTTTCTTCTTGTTGAATTTCGAGAATTCTTTGTGTGTTCTGTGTGGAAGTGTATTGTTGATTAGGTGATTTTCCAAAAGAGCTTTTCCCCACTTGTAGCCTGTCCACTCGTTCTGTTCGTTGTCAATATTTCTCATCCTAGCCACTCGGGGTGCGTGGCGGTATTGCATTGTGGTTTTAATTTGCATCAGATCATTTCTTAGCCTGGTGTGTGGGGTCTTGGTTCAACAGCAGCTCTGGTTTTGTGCAAAGTACTTTGTAGGCAGAATCTTTCTGAAGAGGGAGAGACTGTCATTATCTTTTCTACCAGCAAGATTTGAAGAGATTCAGTGACTGGCTCAGGGTCACACAGGTCCTAGTCAAGAGATGAGGAAGGATAGGAACTCAGGTCTGTTGTCTTCAAGACAGCTGCCTGTTTGGAGCTAGAATCCCCTTTAACCCTCAACTTCAGGCTCCTGGTAAAAGGAACAGCCTGACTTCCATCCAACAAGCTGCATTCCTTAATGCATGTCATGAGAGGTTGAGAAATGCCAATGATGACGCATACCCTGTTTATCTGACTCCTGTCATTCCCGGGGACCCTCCTCACCTCCCTCCCTGACACAGCAGCTCCTGGGAAATTGCCACATTCTCTAGCTGCTGTCATTGTGGCTGTTCCCACCTTCTAATTATGAGCAGAGTCAGCCCTGAGATGGGGTAGAGGCCTCAAGTCATGAGTCATCTCAGGGATGTTGTCATAAGGAAGAGATCCCCTGGAGTGTCTGGGAGTACCATTCAACATCCATGAGCACCTATTGGATGCCAGGCAGCTTCTGGGCACTGGGGACGTGACATTCATGGCCCCCGGTCTGAAGGAGCTTTTGTCTTATTTGGAGGAGAAACAAGCATCATTGAATCTTTGATCAGATATCCCTTCTCAGAGGGCCTTTCCTGACCACCATATCTAACTTGCCCTGTGACTCCCTAACACCTTGCCATGCTCACTAGCTCAGGCGTGCAGCCCCGTGGACTGGAGCCCGCCAGGCTCCTCTGTCCATGGGATACTCCAGGCAAGAATACTGGAGTGGGTTGCCATGTCCTTCTCCAGGGGATCTTCCCGACCCAGGGATCGAACCGTGTCTCCTGCATTGGCAGGCAGATTCTTTACCCATTGAGCCACCTGGGAAGCCCCTCCTTACCCCTTATCCTGCTGTATTTGTCCTCAGGAACTTAGGACTATTAGAGCCTTTTGTTGTTGTTGTTTTCCTTGGTTTTTTCCAGTATTGCCCACTAAAATGTATGCTCTCGACTTATTTGTTATTCTGGGTACCTAGAAAAAAGGTTGCACACGGTGAGTGTTCAACAAATGTGGAGTGAATGAGTGAAGTAAGCAAATAAGGTAATTGCATTTTGCAATAATGACTATGACGAAATTCAATCAGGGTATCATTAGGGAGACTGACTGGAGTGGGGTAAGGGTTAGGGATGAGGACTGTAGATAGCTATTTCAGACTTGGTGGCCGGGGATGGTGTTCTTGAAAAGATGAATTTTGAGCTTGAATCTGAAAGTTGAAGGGAACCAGGATTCATAGATATAAGAAATAAGAGTGTTCGAGGCAGAGGAAAAGCATGTGCAAATGCCCTGTGGCAGGAAGTTCTCAGGGTACTGAGGAAGAGAAAGAAGAGCAATAGCCCCCAGCACTGATGAGTGGCAGGAAGTGAGTATTGTTATCTGGTAGGAAGGCATCCGTTTACCGCCCTGGGGCTGTCTCCACCATGCCCGGGCTCACGGCCTTCTGACCTTTCCTGGCCAGCTTAGACAATGGACCTGCTGAAATTTCCATAGACAGAAATGTCAAGGATGTGGCTCATGCCCCAGACCACATTGCTTGCCCCAGGTATGACTGATTTTTTTTCTCCAGGTCCAGGGTTGAGGCTTTTGGAAGCTGGATCAACCCATGAGAAAACTCTTGATTCTTGAGAGAAGATCCACTGGGCCCAGGAGATGCCTCTCACAAAAGAAACTTCTGTGAACCATATGGCTTTCAGATAGGGCTGTGTGTGCTCTGTCTTCCACCTGTATTGTCTCATTGAGTACTCACAGTAACCGTGTGGTTTAAGTGGAATTAAATTCATCTGACAGATAAGGAAAGCAAGATACACTTCCAGACCTGGCTTATTAACTCACTATGAAATGCTGGGCAAATAACGTGCTGTGAGCCTGAGGTTTTTCACCTGTGTGTGTACATGCTGTTTGTTTAGTCTCTAAGTTGTGTCCGACTCTTTTGCAACCTCATGGACTGTAGCCCACCAGTCTCCTTTGTCCATAGGCTTTCCCAGGCAAGAATACTGGAGTGGGTTGCCATTTCCTTCTCCAGGGGATCTTCCTGACCCAGGGATCGAACCCACATTTCCTGCATTGGCAGGTGGAATTTTTTTTTTTTTTTTTTTTTTTACCACTCAGCTACCTTGGAAACCTGAGTGTATGTGTGCCTAGTCCCTAACTGATAGTACTTGTTGGGAGAAATAAATATGTTGATATATGGTGAATGGCCAGCATGGTGCATGAACACATAAAACCATTATGTATCAGTTACAGCTCCATGTTTGCATACAACCAAAATCAGCAGTGGCAAAGCTTAGCCAAGAACTGGGGGAGGGAGAATTTGTCAGACTGGAGCTTGGACTTGGAACAGACAGAACCAGGATATACTGGGGATACAGCTAGCAGGAGCTAATCCACCTACAGTCAGATTACTGCATCTTGTTTTATCACCTCTGGCTTTATTTAATCCATCAATGGACATGAGTTTGAGCAGGTTCCGGGAGTTAGTGATGGACAGGGAAGCCTGGCGTGCTGCAGTCCATGGGGTCGCAAAGAGTGGACACGACTGAGCGACTGAACTGAACTGAACCTCACATCACGCCAGAGTCAAAGTCCTGGTGGGAGAATCTGATGAATCCAGTTTGGGTTTCATGGCCAGGTATTTTGACTCACAGTTCCTCCAGATGGTCTACCATGGGGAAGAGGTAATTTTTAAAAGGGATTGTTTTGGTTTCATCAAGAAGAAAAGGCAAATGGACACTTGGTGTTCAAAGAATAACTGTGCCCCTTACAGTAATAATGCTGGCTTTGCCCCTGAACTCCCTGATCAAGATGTTCCCTCTCCAGGTTTCAGTTCCCATTCTGAAATAGAGGCACTAAGTTCCACACCAGGATGACACTCAGGATCTCTGGTAGAATTCTAGAAAAATGAAGACACACTCTTTTGATCAGCTTTGAAAACGTCTCCGGGAAGTCCCTCTTACATCTCATTGGCCAGTACCAAGATACACGCCCACCCCTAAACCAATCACTGTTGAGAGAGGAATGCAGGAAGACCAATCAGATTTGACCCCTGCTTTCCATTGTTCACGTGGCTCAGAAGGTTAAGAGTCTGCCTGCAATGCAGGAGACACAGGTATGATCCGTGGGTGGGGAAGATCCCCTGGAGAAGGAAATGGCAACCCACTCCAGAATTCTTGCCTGGAGAATCCCATGGATAGAGGAGCCTGGTGGGCTACAGTCCATGGGGTCACAGAGAGTCAGACATGACTGAATGGCTAACACTTTTTCACTTTCTCCGAAGCCAACATGGGCAAGGCAGCTGACTGACCCCAGCATGGTCTGCAATGCTTTTTCTCTCTCTTGTTAGACGGACTTTTTGAACCGGTGAAACTTGGGTGGTGGCTGTGGTGGTCAGTGTGTCCTTCTCAGTCCGGAAGTAGCCATAAAAGTTGTGTCCTTATTGCTCCATGGAACAGCCCAGAGGGACGCCATCTGTCACCTGCCAGGTAGCTCAGCCGCCCCAGGTACCAAACCTAGCTAAAACGTGCCAAAGCCAGGAGTGAACCTGGAGAAGAAAGAAACACCAGGTGGTAGCATCCAATAAATAAGGATTTGGGCTGAACTGAAAAACAAATCCACCTTGCCAAGCACCATGGCTGCACTGGTGTTGACTTAAGGCAGGTTTTAATTATGGTGCCAAGTAAGCTTGGCTGTGCAGGTTGGGGGCTGTCCCCAGCTCAGCTGTCAACTCCGCTTACCTTCCAGAGAGCTGACAATTACATGGTGGCACTTTTCCACTCATGTGTGACCTAACACAGCCCCTCTTCTCAAAAGTTGGTAACTAAATTTGAGGTGCTGAAAGAAATATTGCAATTGAAATAATGCTTTAGGGAACATTTATGCGCCTTGGAGTGAATTAATGTCTCGGGGAAAAAAGGCCCTTCTCTAAGCACAAATATATACTTTTTGCATTCCTTTTTAGGCACCATGGATTTTAACAGCAGTGTAAATCAGATTTTACAGGCCACATATTTCAAGTATGGAGTTCATTAAATGTGTGAAATTTGACATTTGCTTCAGGGCGTGGCTAGGGTCCCTAGTAATGAATCACAAATTGTGTCGGGCTTTCTGATCAAGTTCAAGATGCTAAAACCCCTGTGGAGTTGCACAAAGAGGCAATTTCTTTCCAAGCCTCCCCCAGCCTGATTCTCCCTAGAACCTCCCTTCATTGGATCAGGTCTTAATAGGCGATGTGGTTCCGCCATCTTTATTCAAATTGAGAAACATGAGTCACACGTTCTTTTAATTGATTTCGGAGTGGTGTCAAGGCATTTATTAATTCACTGACCATTTACTGGACACCTACTCTGTGCCAGGCTCCATGTTGGCTCTGGAGATGTGGAGGTAAAATAAACAATGTCTTACATGGTGGAGTTTGCAGTTTGGAGGGGAAATGAACACAGAATAATTAACTACTTTCACCAATCATTAGGAATCACCAACTGCAAGAAGTGTTATGAAGGAAAAGACTGGGGTGTTATGAGGCCCAGAAGAGATTCACGTCTTCCCCTAATAGGGAGGCACTTTTTTTTTTTTCTGGGATTATTAGGAACAGCCTTTCTTATAATGTTTTTTATTCGCTTAGTCATTTTGGCTGTGCTGGGTCTGTCGCTGTGCGCGGGCTTTCTCTGGTTGTGGCGAGCAGGGGCTGTTCTTGGTTGCGTGGGCTTCTCGTTGCGGAGCCCTCTCTTGTTGCAGAGCGTAGGCTCCAGGGTGCGCGGCCTCAGTAGTTGTGGTGCCCGGGCCTAGTTGCTCTGAGCTACCTTGGAAACCTGAGCGTGTGGGCTCTTCCCGGACCAGGGATGGAACCGGTGTCCCCTGCATTGTAAGGTGGATTCTTAACTACTGGACCACCAGGGAAGCCCCGGAAAGGCCTGTCTAAGAATCATAGTTCAACCGAGACTTAAATGATGGAGAGGTCTTAGTAGATTAAGAGTAGGGGGTGTGGAATCGAGGGAGAGGAGGTGGTGACCAGGCAGACGTGTGTCCTGCCCTCATTCAATCAGTGACTAAATATTAGAGGACCACTTGTGCTCTTGGATAGTCATTATAATGGAGAGAAAGATGTGGAACTTGTATCAGCTGAGACTTATGGTTGTAAGTGACAGAAGCCTGGGAATTTCTTGACTCACGTATCTAAAAAGTAGAGTAGCGTCAGCTTCAGGCATGGCTGGATCTAGGGTGAAATTGATATCAAGCATCTGCTTCTATCTCCTGGTTTTATTTGATTGGATGTTTGCTTCTTTCTCGAGCAAGAACCTCTCCTCCTGGTGGCCTTCACTGGGCCCCCTGCAACTTCTGGCCTGCATCTTTTTAGGCTGGCAACACCAATAGAGAGAGAGAGACAGAGAAAGCCCTTCTTTCCCAGTAGTTCCAGCCAGAAACCTAGTTCACGTGGCCAACCCTGAACCAACTCCTGTGTTCAGGGGGTTGTAGCACGCGAGTCAGCCCAGCCTGGGTCACACAGTCCCCTCCTGGACGCGGGACTGAGGGCAGCCCCCAAAGCCTGTGGGCTCAGTGTGGGGAGTGTGTGACTCCTGTCTCTTCCCCCCAAAAAACTGAGAGTGGAGCTGCCCAGAGAGGAAGAGGAATGATGGAAGACCGACAGGGGACATCCACCACAGGAGGGTTTGACACCATAGTGAGGAAATCCGGTGTTCATCTCCGGAGGCAGTGGGGAGCCATAGAACGTTGTTGAGCAGGGGTGTGAGATTATCATCTGAGCTCTTCTTTGGGAAGACACCCTTGGCAAGGATGGTGGGAGAGGGGTGGGTTGGAGTGAAGGAGAAGAGATGAGATGGTGGCAGGAGAGGCTTTAGTGATGGGTCAGGAGTGAGATGGAAGTCCAAGGTGTGGCAGAGACTGGCTGAGTGGGAAAGAAGCCCCGGTGAGAGGAGGCAGCGGGGTGGGATCGGGACATGCGGGGCAGAGGCCAGGGAGGCCAGGAGCCTGCAGGGCACTTGTGCATGGCAGGGAGTTGGGACCCACCCGCTTGGAGATGGTGGTGTGCTTGGAAGGACGTGACCCTGGGCAAAGACAGGGCTTTGGTAGGAGAACAGAGGGGCCCGGGCTCTCCTCTGCGAGCATTTGGGGCCACTTGTGCATCCCGCGGGCATTTGCGTTCTGACTCCAGGGAGGGGTGGCTGTCAGAGCGAGATGCCATTTTCCACAAAACTTTCCAGATGTTTGCTTTGTTGGTTTGCTTTATTTATTTATTTTTAAAGTGGTAACAACAGAGAGAAGGAAAGAAGGAGAAAAAAAAGAAGCAAAGCTGGCGTTGACATGGAAGAGCCCTTGAGGAGAGGGGCCTGGCAAACGCTGGGGAGGCTGGGATGGGTGTGGGGACCCTGCCCGCCCCGGGACCCACTGGGGGTTCCTCCCTGCCCTGCCGCCTGGGGTCGGCTTGCTCGCTGTCCCTTCCCTTACCCGCGGCCCAGACCCTTGGAATCTGTCAGGGAAGGAAGCCACTGGGTTTTCCAGCCACAGTGACTCAGACGCCCCAGGCCTCTCGCCTCCGTGCAGAGGGCAGCCACGAGGCTTCTTCCAAAAGGTCCTCGGGGAGCCGCTGCCTCCCGCTGAGAGGTGTCGCCCTGAACCCGGGCCTGGTGGGAAACACGGCTGACCCGGGGGGACACACAGGGCTTGGGAGCCTCAGTGTGGCGGTGCTCAGTCACTAAGTCGCATCTGACTCTTTGCGACTCCATGGACTGTAGCCCACCAGGCTCCTCTGTCCATGGGATTCTCCAGACAAGAATGCTGGAGTGGGTTGCCATTTCCTTCTCCAGGGGATCTTCCTGGCCCAGGGATCGAACCCACGTCTCCTGCATTGGCAGGTGGCTTCTTTATCACTGAGCCATCAGGGAGGCCCAAGCCTCCGTTTGCTCATTTATAAAATGAGGACTGTGGCTTGCTTACGTCCTAGAATCACATCCTAAGGAGGAAGCAAGAGAATGCCCAGCAAGCCCTGACCTCTAGGAGGCATTTCTAAACAGGAGGTTGGCAGCAGGTCTTTACTTCCGGGCGTGATGTCCTTGCCAACAGGAGAAGTCGCTGTCTCAAGGAGGGCAGTGGGGTCTCAGTGCAAATCCCTCTCTTGGGGTGCGGGGCTGGTCTGTGCAGGGAGGCAGGGCTGGTGGGTACCTCTGAGCTCTTGCTGAAGGCCGTGGGGCTGGGCATCAGTTGAGACATGCTTGGATTCAAGTAACCTGAATTGAAACCTGGCCCAAGCTGGTAAGTTTGCCAGATAAAAGACAAGATGCCCAGTTAAACTGCATTTTCACATAAGCAACAAATAGTTTTCTTGCCTAAATTTTTCCAAAATATTCCATAGGGCATACCTATACTAAAAAAATTATCTGGAATTCAAATTCAACCCATGACTCACGCAAATGTACAAACTAAGTAAAAAGAAAGGAGTTTATTATTGAAAATGCAATGCACTGATGTTGCTGACAGCAATGCTGGGCTTGTGTCCTTCTATTTCTTGAGGAAAGAGAAAGAAGGTATGTGTAGGTGAGAGGCTTTTCTCTAATGGTACAAACTAAAGAACCAGAACCGATTCTTATTGGCCTGAGCCAATCATTCAAGATGCTGGTAAGCTGGACCCAGGTCAGGTGGACACAGTCCTTCTGAACAGCATGAACTGAGATGAGAGAAAGGTTTGATCCCCAAATAAGAATCGGGGCACTATTTCCAGAAGAAGGCAGGGGTGTTAGAGGGTGGGGGCAAAGCCAAAGAGGATCGAAGATGTTCCCAGCAGGCTGTGGCATAAGGTCCCTCTCACTTGCAGGAGCCTCCAGCCCGGTCAGGGTTGAAGGTCGGTCAGGATTGGGACCTGGAGATCGTTGGCTATGTCCTGGGCTGCGACTTCTCAGGCCTGGGAAGAAAAGCTTGTGGCAGAGAGCTGGTGGCCCTTCTGGCAGCCTGCCTTGCATCATTGCTCCCATTTTGGTTTTTAATGAGTTTTGCTTTTAAAGCTGATTATAATGTGTGATTTTATACTGCCTACCTGACTGCAAACTGAGTCAGCACCATGCAAAAGACTCACTTTGAGAGAACCTGGCGCGTGACTAATCCGGTGGACTGACACGCAGAAAGGAAGGGAGGAAGCAAGGAGTGAGGGAAGGGGAGGGAAGGAGGGAAGAAAGGGAAGGCAGGCTGAACGTCAGGAAGAATGGAAGAAAGCAAGCGTGATTGCTCAGTCATGTCTGACTCTTGCCACCCCATGGACTGTAGCCCACCAGGCTCCTCTGGCCATGGAATTTTCCAGGCAAGAATTCTGGAGTGGGTTGCCATTCCCTTCTCCAGGAGATTTTCCTGACCTAGGGGTTGAACCTGGGTGTCCCATTGCAGACAGATTCTTTACCATCTGAGCCACCAGGTCAATAAGCATAGTTCATGAAATATAAACACTCCCTCAGGAGTGATGCCATTGGCTCCAGCTCTGTGAGGCCAGGTTCTATTTGATGACCCTCTTCTTGACTCTCTAGCCGAGGCAGAGCTGCTAGACACTCAAGAGTGGGCTGCAGAAGGCACTTCCAAGGAAGCATCAGATGGTTCCCAAATGGGGCAAATGGAGGGATGTTCGGAGGGCGTGGGTCTTCCCATATCTGCCTGCCTCTGGGAGAAGTCGCCATGCACACATGGGAGCAGACAGTTTTGGGGTAAAAAGGTTGGGACATTGGATCCATTTGGCCCTGAAAACGAATACATCTAAAGTAGTATTAAGTCTCTAGTTTGCCTCTAGAGCTGAGGTCAGCAAACTGGGTTTGTAAAAGGCCAGATAGTCGATATTTTCAGCTTTGTAGGCCGTCTGGTCTCTGTTGTAACCCAGTTGTGCCACTCTACCATTTTTGTCAGGAAAGAAGCCAGAGACGATCCATACATAAACATACATGGCTATGTTTCAGTAAACTTTATTTATAAAAACAGGCAGTGAGCCAGATTTGGTAATAGTTTGTCAACACTTGGACTTAGTTGTCCAAGTCCGAGAGCTGGTATTTTTTTTAAAGTCAATTTTGCTAAGTCCTAATTTACATATAGTGAAATGCACATTTTAAGTAGACAGTTCAAACAGTGTACTTTCACCCCCCCCCCCCCATCAAGATACAGACCATCGCTACTGCTGTTTGCTGCTGACCCCACCCTCCATGCAGCCAAATGTTACTCTGACCGCCCTCCTGTAGACTGGTCTGGACTGATTTCAGCATTTCATACAAAGGGACTCCTGCAATGTGTTCTCATTTGGTCTGCAGAAGCTGGTATTTGGAGCCCTTCCGGTCTGTTTCAGGCACATTTTGGTCACTGTCATGATTTTCACCTGTATCTGAGTTCTCTGACACACTGCCCTTCAGAGGTGAAGGTGGGCCCTAGTTCCTTGGCCCTGGAATGTGGGCTGGACTCCCTGAGTGCATCGAGGAGCAGATGTGTAGGGGTGAGGGGAGTGACTTCTGCGATTAGGTCTTTGGACTCCTGGTTCTCTGGTCTCTCTCTGAGGAGGCCAGCTGCCATGCCCTGAGGATGCTCAGCGGCCTGAGAAGAGGCCCACATTGGGGGGGACTGAGGCCGCCTGCCGGCTCCTACGACCCGTGTGCCAGCCACGGGAAGAAGCTTTTCTTTTCCATTGTGGTTTATTACAAGATATTGACTATAGTTCCTGATGTTACATAGTCGGACCGTGTTGTCTATCAGTTTTATTTGTAGTAGTTTGTATCTGCTGATCCCAAACTCCTGATTTATCTCCCACCCCACCCCCTTTTCTCTCTGGTAGCTATGAGTTTATTTTCTTTGTGAGTCTGTTTCTGTTCATGGTAAATAAGTTGATTTGTGTCATGTTTTGGAGCCCACATAAAAGTGGTATCATACAGTGTTTGTCTTTCTCTGACCTATGATAATCTCTAGGTCCATCCATGTTGCTGCAACTGGTATCACTTCATTCTTTTTATGTGTTCCAGTGTGCGTATATCCATTTCCCTGTCGATGGGCATGTAGATTGCTCTAACAACAATGGGTTAATAGCTAGCCCCGCACTGTGAACACTTCTCTTTTGAGCATATTTTTAATATTAACTTCCGCTGCTTTCCCATTTTGCAGATAAGGAAACTGGCTCCCTGAAAGGCTGGGTCCCTCTCCCCAGGCCCAGTGGTCAGTAAGTGGTGGAGCTGGGTCCAGGCCCGTGGTCCTCAGCACTATGCTGAACATGCCCCTGCCCCACTTTGCTTGTCTCTGGGGAGACGCTCACCAGGCACCTGGGGGTCCACCTGCTTCCACGTCTGTCGCTCTGCAAGGCCTGTGCTCTTCCAGGCTGGTGGTTGTGGTTCAGTCGCTCAGTCGTGCCCGACTCTCTGCGACCCCATGAACTGCAGCACTCCAGGGTCTCCTGTCCTTCACCATCTCCCTGAGCTTCCTCAAACCTATGTCCATCGAGTTGGTGATGCCATCCAGCCATCTCACCCTCTGCCATCCCCTTCTCTTCCTGCCCTCAATCTTTCCCAGCATCAGGGTCATTTCCAGTGAGTTGACTCTTCGCAACAGGTGGCCCAAAGTATTGGAGCTTCAGCTTCAGCACCAGTCCTTCCAGTGAATATTCAGGGTTGATCTCCTTTATGATGGACTGGTTGGATCTCCTTGCAGTCCAAGGGACTCTCAAGAGTCTTTTCCAGCACCACAGTACCGTGCCTTTTCTGTCTGTGTAGTGCCGGACCCAAAGCAGGACATCAACAAGTGTGCTTTCCCCAACTGACTGATCAGCTGGAGCAGGGACGGATGGATGTGGCCCGCACTGCACCGGGAAAGCCCGGGGATCCTGAACAGCAGTGGCACTGCCCTTCTGCTCGGGTGTGACTGTCCTCCCCGCAGAGGCAGATGGCCCAGAGCCCACTCTCCTGGGCCAGATCACGGCTTGGAACACAGAGAGCCCCGGAATAAGAACTCTGCTCCCCACACTTGGCAGCCCAGAGCCAGCCAACTGGGGTCTGGGATGAGCAGTGTTTATCCTGGAAGGCCCGACCTCTTTTGTAACAGTCATTCATTGTTGCCAGGAGCCCAAAAGTACCTTTATTAATGGAAAAACAGGGATGGCTCCACAAAGAAATATTTTGACAAGCCCAGAGGAGCCAGCGGGAAGGTTCAGAGCACATCCTCAGGAAGCCGGGGCTCCTTATCTTTTAGGGAGCCCGCCCGGGGGAGGGCAGCTCGCTTCTCCGGCCGCGTTTCCGCGCCGGGCCCTCAGGCTCGGCTTCCTGGGCTGGATTGTGCTGAGGTGGCTCCTGCAACACGACCTGGCCCACCCCCGGCAGAGATGCAGCTCCCCAGGGCTCATGGCGTCATCCTGGGTGATTGCCCCATCCGGGCATTCCCCTTTGTGGCCCATTCCCTATGACTGCCCCAGAGGACTGGAGCTGCTTCCAGACATCTTTCTGGACTCCCAGGTACCGAGCACCGTCTCCTGGAGGAGAGGTTCATGGAGACCCCAGGGCTCGGGTAAGGTGTGTCTCCCTACAGTTGCGCTCGCAGAGCCTAAGGCTCCCTACCGTGTGCCAGGTGCTGACTCCTCACAGCAGCTCTCCAGTTGGCTAATATCACTCCCATTTTGCAGATGAGGAAACCAAGGTACAGAGAAATGAGTAGCTTGGTCATAGAATTGAGAAAAGGTGGAGCTTGGATTTGCCCTGAGCCCAGCTGGCTCTGAAGCCTGACTCTTAGCTCCACCCATGGCTATCTTTCTGAAGTGCATATCTGATCATGTTACTCAGTGTCTCTGTACTTGGTATCTTTATTCTTTTAAGGTAAACTCCACGTTGACTAGGGAGCAAGTTTAACTGTTGTACAGAAGATCCACAAATAGTAGGAGATCCAACATGTTAGATATTTGTTTTTCTCTTACAAAAGAACCTGGGTGGGAGGGCCAGGGTTGATATGGAGGTGCCATGATCCTTAGGGACCTGAGCTTCTTCCATCTGGCAGCTTTGTCTTCTTTAACCCAGTTTCTTCCTCATGGCCTAAAATGGCTGCTTGAGCGCCTACCATCATGTCCCCATTTTAGCAGCAAGAAGAGAAGGGAAAGTGGACTGTATGCCCTGTCTCTTTCAGGGTTTGATTCTAGGCTCTTCCGCCTAGTGACCTATGATGGCAAGTCATTTAGCCTCTTTCATCATCTTTGAAAACAATTTGAATTTCTTTCAAAGGTTATGATGGTTAGATGAGTTAACGCACGTCAAACACTTGGAAAAGGGCAAAGTATAAACAGTCAATGAATTTTAGTGACTATTATTGATGCCGTGTAGACGACCCTGTTCCTGACGGTCTCCACCCCACTCACCACGACTGGGCTGTGTTGCTCTCACATATGTCCTGTGGCTCCCCAAGCCTCTCCCACTGCAGCCCTAGAACCCCGCTTTGAAATGTGTGTTGAGCTCTCTTGCCGCGCTGGATGGAGTGTTCCCAGAAGCCATGCACACTCTGTCTGGTTTTCCCCCTGTATCTCCAGCAGTGAGTTCAGGGCCACACGGCAGGTGTCCAGAAAGCTTGTGGAGTGTGTGAAAGAATGATATTTCCAGTGACAGTAGGTTCACTACCATAAAGGAGACTTCCCCGGGGCCTTTGAACATGCCATTCCCTCTGCTCTCAAGGCCTTTCCCCAACTAGCTGTGTGGCTGGTTCTCATACTTCCTTCGGTTCTGCTCACATCACCTCTTCGGTGAAGCCCGCCCTGACCACCCTGGTTAAACTGGCCTGTTTCCCATCCTTTTCTGCCTTCTTGCTGCACTGTCTGTTTCCTCCCCGGCATGTATCACCACCCATCCCTGTCACTCTGTTTGTGCCTTCTCCCTGACCTCCTCCCAGACTGTAAGCCCTGGTTGGATGGTGCTCTGCACCTGTTTTTCTCATGGCTGTAACCCCTCTGCCCAGAATATTGCAGGTGTGTGACAATCTGGTGGAATCAATCAGTAAAGCAACAAGACAGGCTGATTGATTTTTTTTGTCTTTTTAATTAAAAAAAACTTTTTTGTCTGCACTGTGGGGCAGGTGGGATCTTAGTTCCCCAACCAGGGATTGAACCACGCCCCCTGTAGTGGAAGATGTGGACCCGTTCTGGGACCACTGGACCACCAGGGAAGTCCCCAGTTGATTTTTAAAATATGAGGAGAGGGGCTTCCCTGGTGGCTCAGTGGTAAAGAATCTGCCTGTCAGTGCAGGAGACACGGGTTCTATACCTGATCCAGGAGGATCCCATACGCCACGGAGCAACTAAGCCCATGGGCCACAACTACTGAGCCTGTGCTCTAGAGCCTGGGAACCACAGCTACTGAGCTCAAGCACCTTGGAGCTGGGGCTCGGCAACAAGAGAAGCCCCCACGATGAGAAGACCCCGCTCGCCACAAAGAGAGAAACGCCCACACGCGGCTATGGAGACCCAGCACAGCCAGAAATAAATAAATAAATAATTTAAAAAATAAAACATGAGAAAAACTCTAGGTACGTGCACCTCAGTCCCCTTCCCCCGCTTCTTTTTTTAAACAAAAGAAAAGCCAGAATGTTTCAGACTGAGCTCTCAGAAAAATGCAAAGGAGATAAAGCTTTCCTTCTCCCCGCCTTTCCTTTCCTTCTGCCCGCAGCGGGAGGAAGGCAGGCCGAGCCCCGTTCCCTCTCTCTCCACGTCAGCTCTCCAGCTTCTAGGAAAAACTTCCCTATCCCCGCGGGCCTGGGGCATCCCGAGGGCTGCCGCTGGCCTCTGCTTCATCCCTGGTGCAGCCGCGGAGGGCGCCCTGCCGCGGGGACAGGCTCTCCCTGGAAACTCGCCGTCAGCAGCCCGATGAGCTGGCAGGGAGCGTCCGGGGTTCTCTCCAAATGCCTCGGAAATCTCCCTGTTGGGTCACATTCCGGCTTGGGGGACCCTGGGATTACCAGGGTTCTGGGAGGCAGCCAGCGACTGATTGGGAGGTAGCAAGATTCAGCACTTCTGAGTTGGAAAAAGCGGCGCTGGGTATTATTTTGGGAACAGTCCGTCATGAGAACCTCCAAGAGCAGATCAGGCAGGCTGTTAGAAGCAAGACAATGTATTTTGAAATGAACCAGGCCGGGGAGACACCTCGCTCCTCGCCACAACCACGGAACGGGGCGTTCTTTCCGCGTGAGGTGAACCTTTCCATCGCCTGGAAACGGGGAAAGCCTCTCCAGCTGCCCAGCCGCCTCCCCGTTCCTGCTTCCCTGCCAACATCTCAGCCACCTCCTCAGCCATGTGACCGAGCGAGGGTCCTCCCCAGCCGGCTGAGAAGGTGGCCAGATGCTCAGAGCGGCCTGCCAGTCATTGGACAAGCCTCGAGAGGACCTGGGAGTGTGGTTGCAGAGCCAGGCTGCCCACTGTCCAAGCTCACGCTCTGTCTCTGCTCCTTACTGTTTGAGGACCTTGGGTCTCTGCGACTCTTCCTCACCTGCAAAATGGGGATAATAGTAGTCTTGCTCCTACAGGGTTATGAGGACCAAATGAATTAGTACGTAAGGAGGCTTGGGAGGGCCTGACGCGTAGACATCACTCAGGAGACATACCATAGGATTATTTACTGAGTGCCCACCAATTCCAGACATCATTCCAAACCCCAAGTAAGACGGGCATGGACCTCTTTTCCTGATCTGGTGGGGAGGTGCGTCATAACCAGGTATATGAACCAATGAGACGAGTTTTACATTCTGTTATGCACTCAACAGAACTTTCGGAGGCCCCACTGTGTGCCGGGCATCATTCTTGCTGCTGAGAATAAAACAAAGTCCTGCGCTTGTAGCATTTATATTTTGTTGGGAAGCAGGGGAGACCTCTGATAGAACAGTGAATATGTCATTTATTTGTGGCAAGTGGTAAATGTTCTACCGAAATACAACAGGCACTGTGATGGAGATTTGTTTGAAGGGGTTGGGCTCCAGGGCAGAGGAGCCAGTTTTGAAGATGAGGGTCATAGAAGAATGTGTTCATAGGGTGATGTTTGAACTGAGACTAAGAGGATCAAAGAAGCCAGCCATGAGAGGTCATGGGACAAAGGGTTCCAGGTGAGGGGAAAGGAAGCACAGAAGTCACCAGGTGGGGCCAGGTAGGACAGTCAGGCTGCGGCGGGTGAGTGAGTGGGGGAGGGAGGCAGAGGAGCGAGAACACGGGGGTCCGGGAGGGTCTTAGAGGCCGCCGTGCTAGTTCGCTGACGTCCCCTCAGGTCTTGGTTCCTTAGGCTTAAAGGAACGCGTGTGCCATGTCTCTGTGGGCCTGGGCAGCTTCCGCGGTTGGCGTGATTGCGTCACCTGCAGTCTTGGTTGTTGGCAGGAGGCCTCCGCGCTCTACCACACGATCTCGCCCGAGCGCTGCTTGAGGGTCCTCACAGCATGGCGGCCGGCTGCCCCCCGAGGGAGCGAGCCAAGATCTCAACGCAGAAGCCACACTTCTTCCATAACCTAGCCTTAGTGGTCACACGCTTCCACAGGGTCGAAGGGCACTGCACAAGGACAGGGGTAGCCTGGTGGGCAGCACCGGGACCTTCTCGGGGGCTGGCTCGGACAGTCACGGCGAGGTTCCTGGATTATATTCCAAGAGGGATGGAGATCTCTGAAATGGTGTCTCTGGTGGATGCGGGTGCTTGTGTAACTGCTGCGTGTGGTGGCAAGATGAGAGTGATTTTAATACCTATGTATCTATCGGGAGCTTCCTGCATACCAGGCACCATACTTAGTGCTTCGTTAGCTACAGTGTTGTTGGTCCTCACGGCTACACTTTACCGGGGAGGAAGCTGCTGCTGTTTAGTTGCTAAGTCGTGTCTGACTCTTTTGCGACCCCATGGACTGTAGCCCACCAGGCTCCTCTGTCCATGGGATTCTCCAGGCGAGAATACTGGAGGGGGTTGCCATTTCCTCCTCCAGGGGAACTTCCTGACCCAGGGATCCTGCATTGCGGGTGGGTTCTTTACTGCTGAGCCCCAGGGAAGCCCGAGGAAGGCTGAGACCTCCTCAAAGAAACACTATCCAGGGCAAGCCCTGGAGGCCAGTGGAATTACCCAAGAGAGGAGAGCAGAGACGGGAGGGAGAGGAAGTAAAGCTCAGATGGTTCGGGGGCTCTGAGCACTCCTGGAGGCAGGAGCATGGAGTTCAGAGGTGTCAGAGGTGAGCAATGAGGCTGGAAGGTAGGGGGGTAAATTTTATAGACCTTTGTAGGCTACATGTGGGATTCTGGGCTTTCTGCTGAAGGTAATGATATATATATAATTATATATATTCAGTGGAGCACCTGAGCTGACACTTGAGAGGCACACTGCTTGGTGGGTCAGAACCCGGGCTCTAGAACCAGGTAGCGGGGCTTCCAACCCTCTCTCTGCCACGTCCTCGCTGTGCAGCCTAGAGCAAACTGCATAACCTCTCTGTGCCGTAGTTTCCTCCCCCGCAGAATGCTGATCCTAGGGTTGCTGAGAGGAGGCAATGCGTTTCCACCTGCCCCACCGCAAGTACTCAGGCAACGGTCATGTGATAAGAGATCTGTAACTCCCATCATTCTGGTTTCTGTATATGGGGGTCTCTCCCACGTTCTGTGTTTGAGACACGGGAGCCCAGACCTGTCCTAACTGCTGTCTGCCTTCCAGCCGCGAAGGGGTTGGCGGTCAAGGTGACAGACAGGTGAGGATGACACGGGCTATAAACGCAGCCAGAGGACCCGTGGGTGCCCGCCTCGAAGCTGCCCAAGCCCTCTTAAATATTCCTGGTGTTGAATCAGTTGCTTGGGCAGCATCAGTAAGTGATGTCTCAGCAGAAATACCTGTGTTTCTTATTTAGGAGGCTGTTGGAGGGGAGAGATTCTAATAAAAGGCTTCCTCGGTGATTCAAGGTCTCCTTCAGCCCGAATGCCTGACAGTCTCCCTGGACCTTTCTCCCCACGGCCACCTGGACGCCTTCTATTTGCTTTGATTCAGCTTCTCTCTTGCTTTTTCCCCATCTGCTGGCGCGTTCCCACCCCAGCTGAGAGCTTCTATTTTTGGGAGTTTTCGTGGATAATTTAGTGGGCGGAAGCTCCCCACCCACCCCCCTCGGAGCATCCCTTAAAAAAAAAGGGAGAGTGCTCGAGAGAAGTGAAAAACAGTGGGTGGTTCAGTTCAAAAGGACAAAATATTTCTTGCCCTGGCACTGGGAGAGGAAAGAAATTGTCTGAGGAACCGAAGAGCGGCTAAACTAAGAAGCTGAAAGCTGCAGCCCATAAGGGCAAATTAGGTGACTCAGCTGCGACTCCCCCGGCTCCACTCCTTGTAGTATTAATGTGCTTTAAAAGGGAAAAATGCTTAACTGTGACAGAGAGTGGGCTCTACAAAACTGTGCTCAGTGCCAACCCTGTCAGGTTCCAAGAGGCGTCCCTTCTCAGCAGCGCAGGGCACCTGCGGAGACCGGCCCGCCTCCGAGGCCTGAGCCTGGGTGGGACGGAGTCTAAAATTATCCCCGATAATGAGTCTGGCAGAGGAGGGCCCAACGTGCCCGTTTCCTGCCTCCCTGCTGGCCTCTGAGACCTCAGCTTCCAGGGAGGCCTCTGGGAGGCAGGGGCAGTGGTGCCAAGAACACAGGCGTTCTGGCCAAACAGAGTCGGGTTCCGATCTGGACTGGCTGTGTGGACATCAGTGGGGTCCGATCTGGACTGGCTGTGTGGACATCAGTGGGTTCTGACCTGGACTGGCTGTGTGGACATCTGTGGGTTCCGATCTGGACTGGCTGTGTGGACATCAGTGGGTTCTGACCTGGACTGGCTGTGTGGACATCAGTGGGTTCCGATCTGGACTGGCTGTGTGGACATCAGTGGGTTCTGACTTGGACCGGCTGTGTGGACATCAGTGGGTTCCGATCTGGACTGGCTGTGTGGACGTCAGTGCACAGAGCCTCGGTTTGCTCATCTGTAAACAGGGCTTCCAGCATCAAGCTCAGCGGGAGTGTGAAACAGGCTAGATGTTGCAGAGAACATGCGTTATGCTCTGGATGCAGCTGTGTTTAATGAAGGGAAGTCTGGAGGCAAGGGGCTTCCCTGATAGCTCAGTTGGTAGAGAACCCACCTTCAATGCAGGAGACCCCACTTTGACTCCTTGGTCAGGAAGATCCCCTGGAGAAGGGAAAGGCTACCCACCCCAGTATTCTGGCCCAGAGAATTCCATGGACTGTATATAGTCCATGGGTTGCAAAGAGTCAGACACGACTGTGTGACTTTCACTTCACTTTCAGTGGAGGCAAAGGCCATGGACAGCAGGATCAGTCATCCTGCCTTAATGACTACTCAGTCCTTGAGTGTAGGACGGCGTAAAGAAAACCTATATATACACACACACACATATATATCCATATATATAAACAGTATATATATATACAGACATACATTATATACATTTTAAGCATTTATTATATACTTTAATGTTCTTAGCATCACATCCCGACATCAACCCCAAGGAAGGCGCTAATAGTGTTCCCATTTTACAGACTGGGTAAGTGATGCTGTGTCAGGGCCAAGCATCTGATTCTGGAGCCTGTACTTTATCCTGCCTCTCAGGTTGCCTAAGCCCCCACCGCCCAACAGAACTTTCTGCAGGGACGGAACTCTTCTCTTCTGCTCTGTTCAACTCAGTAGCCACCGCCACAGGTGGCTTTCTGAGCACTGGAAATGTGGCTTCTGCATCAAAGAACTTTTAGCTTTCTATTTCATTGTTAATTAAATTTTAAGAGCCACATGTGGCTAGTGGCGAGGCTAGCAGGCGGCTGGGCTAACCCCTTCCAGTGTCTGCTTTACTCTGCAGGGGACCCGGGGGCAGGGATTTACTGAGGACCCCGGCAGAGCTGGGGTGCTCTTCAGAGGCCACATACGGAGGCTTGCAGCCTTACTCCAGGGGCCTGGGCCCATGAAGGAAGCTGACACGGAGGTTCACTCACGGCCAGGATGATCCACTTGTCTCAGCATGCTCCTAACTTTCCCGGCTTAAAAACTCAAAGTCCATCCCAGGAAGCACCTCAACCCCAGGCCAACTGGGGCAGGTGGTCACCCTGTTCTTGCCCCCAGATAATGGGGTGCCGGGACCTCAGAGGATGGGTCTTCCTCAGTAGGGTTCCCTGAAAAGAATCTCTTCCCCGACCTTCCTGGCTGCCCTGCGGTATCTGCTGGGGAAACCAGCAGGCATGTCACCTGCCTTTTCTGGGCCTCGGTTTCCCTTGTAGAAAGGGGGGGAGAAGGCGCCCTTGCTGGGAGGCTGGCTGCAAGGAGTTCGAGGCAAGGTTGCATGGAAGGTGGGCAGATACAGATGCTTTTTTGGGGGGTGGGGGAACAGTGTAGCTGGAGGCCACCATGCCTGAAGCAGGCTTTGAAGTGAGCTGG
The DNA here is from genome assembly GCA_024291935.2 of Okapia johnstoni. NCBI lineage: Eukaryota > Metazoa > Chordata > Mammalia > Artiodactyla > Giraffidae > Okapia > Okapia johnstoni. The sequence goes on along the minus strand of CM044324.1, from coordinate 67,330,212 downwards.
GTGGGCGTGGGGGTCTTTGTGGGACCACGTCTCCAGCAGGGGTGGTCACGTCCGAGAGCCCAGCGAGGCTCTAGTGGGTCAAGGTGTGGAATACAGAGTGGTCCCACCAATGGAGCCAGCTCCTCTCAATGTCCCTTCAAAGTTTGTAAGAAAGTGGGGAGGCGCTGATGAGTCACCAGCCTTGGTGCTACCCGCAGTTTTATCAGTGCCCACAACAGGGTCTGAAATGGCCATTTGCAAAGTCGGCTTTATCTGGGGGGCCCCCAATTTCCCACCCTGCACACAGGTGGAGAGGGAAAACCAGGCTAAGTTCACAAAGAGCATTCTGACAGCAGCACCTCTCCCGCCCCTCCTGCCTTCCGGGTCCGTGGCCTGTTGATGGGGGGCCACGCGTGGCATCCCACGGACCATCCTCTGGAGGCTGTGCAGAGTTCATGACATCCCTCCCCTTTATTTTCCTGTTTATTCAGAGCATGTGTAAACACATGGGTTGCCTGGTTTCGGTGTCTCTTTGGCCATTTCATTATTGCTGGAGCCTCTGAGCATCACTGGAAACCTTGGGTTTTCTAAATGAATCTAAAAATAGACCTCTTTGAAAAAAAAAATCTTGGAGAGTTGACACAAGGCACCGTTATTTATTTCTTTTCCCTCCTCCCCTCCCCCCCTCTCTTCCCACACCTCCCTCTTCCTCCCCATCAGTCCTGAGCACAAAAATTCTGGGCAGCTGGAGGCCCCCAGGGACAGGGAAGGGCCCCCTAGGTCAGTGTCCAGGGGCCCTGGACCCCTTGAGATGTCCATGTGAGCCCTGGGAGACTTGTTCTGAGAGACGGCCGCTTGGAAAACGAGGGTCGCGGGTCTGGGGGGCGCTTGGGAGCCTTGGGCAGGGTTTATGCAAAGCTGCAGCAGCGGGCGAGGGAGGCGGTAGCCGGGGCGATCCTCGCGAACGGCCGCCTGGAGCTCGGGCAAGACCGACTTGGACACTCCCACGCCCCCACCCCCTTCCCCTCGCCATCGCCCGCATCGCTCCGTCTCCCTGACTTTTCTCCGCGAACAATCAGGGACTTGTGCTGGCGGCCGAGGGAGCCACGGAGCTGGCTGGCCGCGGAGCGGGCGACGTCATGGATTCCTGAGTGTGAAGTTTGCAGGAAAGCCCTCAGTTTTGGCGATGGACGGGATCCAGCGGTTTCCATGGCGCTGGATAAACAGGAGGAAACAGTGAGGGAATCCCGTTATTTTACTGCATTGAAAGCCTATAAACACGGAGCGCGGGGAAGGAAGTCGCGTTCCCTCTCGAGTAAGCCCGAGCGCCGAGCCGCGCCGACTCCGCCGCGCCGGGAGCCGGGAGCCGGGAGGCGGGAGGCGCGCAGCTCCCGGGCCGCTCGCAGGCGCCTCGGCCAGGGCAGCCCCCCGAGCATGCTTTAGAGAGGACGGCGCCCCCCTGGCTCCGAGTCTGCCCCCGCGGAGCCCTCTCAGCCCGCGCGCCGAGCCCCCGTCCCCTCCAGATGCAGAGAGAGGCTGCGCTGAGACGGGGGTACTGCCAGCCCCTCCGCGCCATGGGGTCTGTGGACCAAGGTAACTGCCCCCGCCCTCGATTCCGGCCGCTTCCTCCTCCCGCCTCTCGGCCCTTTCCCTTCTGCTTTTCCCCCGCCAGCGCTTTCGGCTCCCGGCGGAGGTCGCGGGCAGGCCCGGGGACTCCGGTTTCCCAGGGCGCACAGGTAGCGTGGCCGGGAGGACAGGCGCCCCCGCCCTGGCCAAGGAGGGGGGTCGGGGGCGCCGACTTGGGACCACCTCGCGCGGGGGCAGCGAAGCGTCCCCAGGCGGGATTCCTTCCCCGGGCCAGCCTGTCAGAAGGATGGTCCCCTCCGTGGGACACCCGGAGGGATTCTCGCTACTAACCGCGGGCTGCTTAACCATTTCCGCGCTGGGCTTTGGAGAGCAGATGTCATTCAGCTGTATCATCATCATCATCAGCATCAGCATCATCATCATCATCATCATTTAGCTTTTTATCTTTCTTTTAGGAGGACAGGCTTGGTACTTTACTATCCGGTAATGAAGGCTTTACTTTTGAACAGAGCCACAGATGCTCTGGGACATTTAAACAATTTTCTTTCCCGTTTTTTTTTTTTTTTTTTTCTGATGTGCCTAGTGGATTCAGTTCTCCGATTCCCCCTTTAAAGTGCAATGTACCATCAGTTTGTTTCGCGATCTGATTACACTCTCCTTTCCGTGCTTCTGTCCCTTTTTTTTTCCCTCCTCTTGGAGTTCGCCCTGGAATCATACTATTTAGATCTTACGGGAGGGGCTTAACCTATACGAATATGATATGAAAATGTCCCATCTGGTTTGGGATTGTGGAGGGATTTCGGCTATACACTATCAGACCGGACTTGAAAAGTGGAAATTAGGCGATGGGATGCGTTTTTCCTGAAGCCAGTCCCGCGAATAGTGGGGGGCATGGCCAAAAGGGCAGGGCTGCAAGAGTTAAATGGAATAAATGTGCGTAGGAGGAGTTAGCCTCGTGTCATAGAATCAGAGTTGAATGTAGGTTTTGTGCTCTGCGTGGCTGATTAAAGTTCTGGGGGGGAAGAAATGACAATTTCAGTAAATAAACCTGAGGGGCTGTTTTTTTTTTTTTTGAAAACCGGAGTGGGGCCAAATGCCTTGGGTTAGGTAAATGGTGTGCTTTGCCACAGCGGACCTCAATGACATATTTTTAGCTGAGTTGCACTTTTGAAAGCAAGACCCTGCCAGCACTCTGAACGTTTTAACTGGTACTAGTTTATCCTGTCCTCTGCTAGTGGTCAAGCCTATGACATAATGACCAAAATCATTACTAATATCGCATCACCTGTAAAAGAGGTGCTTTGAGACAGGCGACAGATATATTAAGGACGGGAATGGGTTTTTACTGCCATGCTGTGTATACTGAAAGGCAGTGTTTGATGTTATGATGTGGGGGTGGGGGACAGACAAATGCCAAAACTAAGTCTATTTGGAAAAAGAGAGTTGGGAAGAGACTTCTGTCTTACAGTGTGATCTCACACGATCCTCACCTTCTGTTGAGGCTGTTACACCTCTGCTCCAGGTTTGTGAACTTGGTCCTCTCTCAAGCTTTGGAAGTGTGTGTATTTTGTGTGTGCATGTACATTGCCTAACCTCCCCAGCCCACGCTCGTGTGTACAGGGACTGTAGAACGTGCGTGCTAGTGTGTGTCCACATGTGGGAGACAGGGCACCGCATTGTTCCCGGCAAAAGACTCTTGGCATGCCAAAGCAACTGGGCACACAGACTGCAATTCCAGCCTTCAGAGACAGCTGGCATGAGAGACGCTTCGACTGTGCCCTGCAGCGGGGTCTCCTGAGGGAAACCCAAATGGCCCTTCACACTCAAACACCACCAGGAACAGAGGGGCAGATCTCAGGGTGCACGCAGGTGGGCGGGGTCATTAAATAGCAAATAGAACTATTTGCATGGTAAGAAAATACTGACCTTGCTGTGCAGTTTTGGGCCGAGGCCCTGGGAAAAGCTGAAGATCTGAAAGAGGTGTGTTCAATTTTATCTGCAGTGGGATGATGGAAACTATTTCAGGAATAAACAAACTGCGGGTGAGCTCTGTTCACTCCCAGACCAAAATTCCCTGCCTTCTGCCTGGCTTAGAATTTCTGCCTAGCTGCACTGCAGCTGTGTGATCTTGGGTGAGTGACTTAAACTCTGTGGGCCTCAGTCTCCACATCTGTAAAATGGAGCCAATAATAATGTCTCCCTTAAAGAAGGTTGTGAGAGTCAGTGAGGTAGCACACGTAGAGCATCTAAAATGCTGCCATGCCTATAGTCAACACTGAATAAATACCCTGTGGTTCCTATTAAAATGCAAAACTGTAACTTATATTGATATAGAAACTGGATTTTATGGCAAAAATTCTTTGAAGAGTTGCAGTACCTTAAACTTCTCAAGAGACTTTGTAACTTCTTGGAGCTTCACAGTGACACAGATTGGGCTGGGATTATGGCTTGCCAAGCCTCCATTTCCTCGTCTGTAAAAGGGAATAATGACAGTGATGACCTCACAGGGGTGTCATGTGCATCGTATGAAATCATGCATATAAAACACTTACCTCTGTGTTTAACATGTACTTAACACACAATGGATATTATTTTTTGACAGCTGGGGACAATGAGAACCAGCTTTGCCCAGGATCACAAAGTAAGTTTGTAGCACAAAGCCCGGCCCACGGCAGGGGCTCTGTTGCCTCCCACGGGGGTGAGAGAGTGTTAGGAGCAGTGACTGGCAGCGGCAGGGCTGCGGGCTTGACACGCATGGAGTCTTTCACTGTCAGGGCCACTGTGCACCGTAAGTGCTGGAGCAGGGAGGGAAGTGCAGAGAGGGGCAGGAACCAGCTGGTGCTACCCAGCGGGGACGCAGTGGAGGCTGGGACTCAGACCCAGGCTCTTGGCCACGTGCTCTGCTGTCTCTGGAACTTACTACTGTTATTATCACTTGGTATCACAGTGTTTGACGGATGAGGAAACTGCGGCAGGCCAGACCCTTGTCCTGGCCTCTTTTGCCAACATTACGTTGGTCCTTGCCACGTCCTGGAAGAGAAAGAAGTGTGGGGGCGGAGTGGAAGGGACAAGCATCCTTACTGGAGACGGGGAAACCGAGGCAGCCTCTGATTTGTCCCGAGTAGAGGGTGAGTCAGGAAGCGTGCCTCGCCTTGCCTCAGGAGCACCGTCTTCCCACTTCCACTAGAGGAATAGAAGTCCCCGGAAGGCAGGGGGCAGTAAAGCCAGCACTGCTTTCTTCTCACACAGAACCCAGACCTGCTCCGAGAGCCCCTCCTCCTGGCTGAGCCCACCCTCCTTCCTCTGGGCTTTGTCTTTTCTTCCCAGAAGTTCAGAGAGAAGCACTCATTTTCCCAGATGCTCCTGCCTTTATTAAGAACTTTTCTTAAGTCAGCTGAGGACAGGGCCAGGTCGTCCGTTTCTGTGACTCTCTGGTGGATCCCAGGTTTATATATCCAAGTTGTCAACAGCTTAGGATCTGAGTGAGAGGTTCAACCCTTGGCTCTGCCACTTGCTGGCTACCTGACCTGGGGCAAGTGATTCACTCTCTCGTGCCTCAGTTTCCCCACATTTAGAAAAGTGCTAATGTTGTCTGGAGCATTGGTTACTGTATGTAGCAACTGAGTATCAGTCAATCAGAATGGGAGCAGCAGTGTCCCAGGAGACTCCCCTGCTGGACCAGACTGTAAGCCTTCATTTGCTGATTTGTAGGCAGGGTCGAAGATAGTGAAGGACAGGGGAGGCCGGCGTGCTTCCTCCCCTGGGGAGGGGTTGCAAAGAGTTGGACATGACTTAAGACTTAAAAACAGCATAAGGGAGGGTCTCAGGCTTCCCTGGTGGCTCAGCAGTAAAGAATCCACCTGCCAACGCAGGAGATGCGGGTTCAGTTCCTGGGTTGGGAAGATCTCTTGGAGAAGGAAATGGCAACCTATTCCAGTATGCTTGCCTAGAATAGCCCATGGACAGAGGAGCCTGGTGGCCTACCGTCCATGGGGCTGCAGAAAGAGTCGGACACGACTTAGCGACTAAATTAAAACAGTAACAGGGAGGGCCTCAAGGCAGCAGCGTCCCTTGGAGGGAAAAGACAGACATCGTTTACCAATCTACGGAGAGTTTCGGTCTTTCATTAAGCGGCATGAACCTCAAACTACTCAGTTAATAAGTGCTGCTAATATTATTGTATAATTCATTAATTCAATATTTATACACCCCAAATCCAACTTAAAAAAAACAACAGTTGCTGAGTGCTTCCCACACATTCTCACTGGCTAGCTCTCACTACACACACGTGTGACTGAGTATTTTGGCTCTTACCTCAAAGAAGCACGGCAGGTTACTCTCTTTGTTCCTTCACTAGATGAGGAATTCAAGACTCTGACCGCCCAGACTGGACGGGGGCCCTCCTGTGCCCCCTCAGGCCCCCACCCTGCCCTCTCCTATCCTATGCTCCTCACACTGATGGCCGTTGTCCATGCCACGTCCGCGTCCTCCTCCAGAACTGAACGCCAGGAACCAGAAACCACAGCTGTCTTATTCACTCCGGGGGCCCCAGTGTCTGGAACATGCCTGATACTCAGTAGGTTTTCAGTACTTCTTTTGTTCAGTGGATGCAGGAATGAATGAATGATACACGATAGGGGTGCTTGACCTGTTCGGGCCACAGAATTAAGCTTAAACTCCAAAGCACCGCGCCGTCCTTCTGGCTCACTCATTCCACCTCTTTTTGACACGACGGTGGTTTTAACTTGTGCGTTTTCCCACCAAGCGCTGGTGACCTAAGCAGGCTTCCTTGTGGGTCATCCAACAGGCCCACGCTTTCGCGTTGTTGTCCGGAATGAGTCAGTTCCCAACAACAACAGCAACGGCAACAACCGAGACAGCCGCCGCCGCTTCCCGAGCGCCCCGTATCTGCCAGGCACCGACCCAGGGCTTTTCCGCGGGCCACCGCCTTGGTCCCCAGCCAGCCCTGTCTTGCACAGGGACGGGTGCCCGCTGCACCCGGGTCACAAGGCAAAGCTTGGAGGCAATCCCCTTCCACCACGTTGGTCCCCATTAGGCTGAACAGTCATCGTAAGGAGGGCCTCTGTTTTCCCCACCAGACTGTATGTATTGTGGGGCCAAGCACGTGACAGGTATTATCTTAGCGGATTCTCCCAAAATAACCTGACCGGTTGCAGTGGAGTACGATCCTTCCATTTCAAGAAGAGGAAACCAAGACGGGGCCTGGTCAAGGCGTTTAGAGGGCAGCGCTGATGCTGAAAGCTCTGCTTTTAAGGGTTGCCCAGTCCAACCTCCGCTGCTTCCTGCAGCAGGATCGCCCAGCCAGTCCGTGAGCTGGACGGGCTTGCAGTGGGCGCTCTCCTGCCTTCCACCTGGCCTCTCTGGGCCGCTGACGAGCTTCTGGCAGCCCCATCCCTTCCCTTTCCAGCTGGGACCTGCCAGTAGGGACCCATTTCCTCAAAGCCTCTCTCACTGGCCAAGTCTCCGCCTCGCACTTCTTTGCCCTGAGCCGCCAGGGTGCCCATGTCCGGCTGCCTACTCGCTCCTTGGCATCCTCTAGTCCTTCCCTCTGCCTTGGCCTGAGCCGGTCTTTCCACCCCGGGGTCCCCGCTCTCTTTGTTTTTTCACCTTTTTCTTCAAGGCTTAGCTCATTCTCATCTCCTCCCAGAAGCCCCCTTGGCCATTTAATTCATTTTCATCATTTCAAGCATCTCCGATGTACCAGTTCCCCTTCAACAGGCTGGGGATAAAGTGAACAAGACTGAGGGTGTTTGTCCTCATGAGGCAAACCTCAGGGGAGCCACCCAGGAACGTCCAAGACAAATGCGGAACGGTGTTAAGGGCCAGAGACCGTAATAGGAGTGCAGAGCTGCGAAGGACTCGGTTTATACGTGTGTGGGGGGCGTGGGTGTTTGAGTTTCCTGTGGCTCCATCACAAGTTACCACAACCGGGTGGCTTGAAACAACCGAGATCTATTCTCTCACAGTTTCAGCAACTGAACGTGTGAAATCAAGGTGTCAGGGCCGTGTTCTCGCCGGAGGCACTAGGGCACGGCCCCTCCCCGTCTCTCTTGGCTCCGGTAGTCCCGGCTGTCCTTGGGGCTCCTTGGCTCCTAGCTGCACGCCTCCACTCTCCACCTGTGTGTTGACAGGGCCTTCTCCCTGTGTGTCTGTGTGTGCTTGCCTCTTCTTATAAGGATGCCAGTCGTTGGATTTGAACCCTTAGCTCTGAGGACCTCATCTGGACTTGATCATATCTGCGAAGCCCCTCTTGCCAAATAAGATCACCGCCACCGGTTCTTGCGGTTAGGACTTGAGCGTATTTGGGGAGAGGATGTAATGCAGCACACACTCGTGGGGATAATTCACGCACGTGGGTCCCTTCCTCTCTAAAGATGTCTTATCCATTGACCTCTGAACGGTGAGGGGTCTGTCTCTACAGCATCTCAGGCGGAAGGAACGGTGAGCCCCAAGGCCCGGAGGAGAGAGCTGTGCTTGGGATCTTCAAGGAGCAGCCAGACCGGTGTGGCTGAAACAGAAAGGGAGGGAGGGGAAGTGCGATATGAACAGAAAGGTGGAGGAAGCAGGCCGGGGCGGGACCCAGCAGGATTTTGCGAGCAGTTTGAAGTTCATTCTCGTGGTAATGGGGAGGCCCTGGGGAAGTCAGAAGTAGCTGAGGGTGTGAGCTGCTGAGTCTTTTCACACAATCACACTGATCATTAAGTGGGAAACCTCTCCCAGGAAACAGTGGATGCTTAGAATACAGGTGGGAGGCGACTGCAGTGGCCTGGGTGGGGGTGACAGGGGCTCGGACCAGTGTGGGGAGCAGGCGGTGGGGAGGAGTTGGTGTTTCCCTGTCTGTAGAGAGTTCTCCTTTTTGGTTCCCAAACTGTGTTCCCTTGAGCCCTGGGGCTGTGCAGGGGTGGTCCCTATCTTTGGCACTCAAGGGCACTTGCCATTAATTTTGTGAATAATATGGACCACTTCCAGTGGATCTTCCTCTCGCCCAGCCTGGATTCCCCACGGCAGCTCCTCTTTCTCTCTCTGCTATCACCGGGAGTCAGAAGGCTTCTCTCGGCATTTCATCGGTCCAACAACGTCCCTTAGCGCATCCACCCTGAGCTAATAACCCAGGAACAGTGTGACTCAGTAATGAGTATCAGACTGCTGTGGGACAAAACCACTTCATGTGGTTCGGCATGTGTGACTTCAAAAGTAACATCACAACCTGCTCCATGAACAGTGGGGGTGACGGTAATCTATACATGGCGGATGCTTGAAGGTTTGCAGATCAGGTCTGTGCTGCTCTCCGCGTACACACAGTGATCAGTTCCTGTTAGCTGCCATTTTTACTACTATTTAGTGTTTCAAAGTCAAGTTGTTCATTTTCTTCAACCTACTAACCTACATGGGCTTCCCTGGTGGGTCAGTGGTAAAGAATTTCCCTGCCAATGCTGGAGACTGGGGTTGGATCCTTGGATCAGGAAGATCCCCTGGAGAAGGAAATGGCAACCCACTCTGGTATTCTTGCCTGGGGAATACTATGGGCAGAGGAGCCTGTGGGGCTAGAGTCCTTGCAGTCGCAGAGTTAGACATGACTTAGCAACTAAACAACAACCACGAACCTACAAGAGTTCTTCCTGATTGGGATAAATCGACTTTCTCCTAAGTCTTTGGGGTCTCTTTTGGATAACCTAGTTCAGTCACTCAACCAGTGAGTTCAGAGGGGTTTGTGGAGGACCTGCTATTACAAGGCATGAGCTAGGTGGTATGGAGAATATCCAAGATATATAAGATGTACTAATTTACATTTGAAAGTCAGATAATTTTTTTGTAAAGTCACATAGAGACACAATCGTGTGTGAAACCATTTACATGCAAAGGAACTAAAAGTTTCGATGAAGTCTACTGATTGTGTTGATAGAGGAATTTAAGAGAGAGAGGGCAAGAGCAGAGGCCATGTGCTTTTTTGGGAGGGGGCAGGTGGGAGATGCTCTGGGGTATGGTTGTGCTGGAGGGAGGCTGGTGGCTTCGAGATCCCTGAGGTCAGCTTGCTTGTCCTCATCCCTCTCTGACTTCATAGATTATGAACTCGACGCAGATGCTTAAGTCTGCAAGACTAGGGCGGGAGAGAAGATGGAGATCAGAGCCCCGATCCTGGGGGTGCAGTCATCTGGGGAGACAGCTGGGTGACAGAGGCTGACGGTGGACAGAGGGAAATGGCAGACGGTGAAGAAATAGTTCTGGGGTTGGGCAAAGACTAACCAATGCTCCATCCCCTAGCTAACCAGCCCTCTGCTGCCTGCCATTAAGGCTCTGATTCAGTGGAAGGCGAAGCTCCCCTGGCAGAGGGATGGTGATACCTCCTGCTTAATTAAAGGCAAGAACAATAGTTTAAGGGCTAGGTGAGTGTGCTGACCGTGCTCTCCTGTGAAATGTCAGTTCCAGAAGGTGGAAGGGAATGTGCCACGGAAGCAAGGGATGAAGAGGACAGACAAAGCCGGGACAAAGTAGGTGAGCAGGGACCTGGGGGAAGGAGTCGAGGGCCTGGAGACCAGGGTCTGGTGCTCACATGCCCACAGGGGTGGACGGGGGCAGCGGGTGGGGCGGTGATGACCTGAGAGCAATAGAATCACCTGGAAGAGGTGGCTTCTACTCAGCCCCAGGAGACGGGGCCACCTGGGAATACAGGCCCGATGTGGCCCGGTCTTCCCATTTTGGGGAGCCATCGGACACTTGAAGTTTTAAATGAAACCTCTCAATTAAAAAAAAAAGTTAGTTCAGATTAAAAAAAATTACAGGGCAGGCCAAACATAATATGCCTGCAGGGTGGGTTTGGCTAAGCTACTGCAGACCTGTGACCACCGCTGCTGTGCGAGGGGTGTCTCCTTACAGCCTACACCTCGATTTGGGTTCTGGCTTTTGGTAGATCCCTGTTTTCCTGGAGCTTTAACCCTCTCTGCCTGCCTGGTGGTAGTTGGGGGTGGGGGGTGCGGAGGGCACCAGTTTCAACAAACTGCCTTCAGCTGCAGCCGTCTCCTGCAAATTACCTTTCTTACAGCAGAGAAGTCCTGTCCAGGCTTTAAAAGATGATGCTGATTGTAGATTGGAGTGAAAGTCAAGTTTGAAACTATCTTGTGGTTCCCCCAAATCATGAGGAGCTCATTCCTGAAAACTGGCTTTAGGGGGAGGCAACATGGAAGGGGACGCCAGAATACTCAGTGGTCGAAATATTTCAGAAATCAAAATCTATGCAAAGGGACTTTGTGGTTACGAGTCTGCCTTCCACTGCAGGGGGCGTGGGTTTGATCCCTAGTCGGGGAACTAAGATTCCCACATGCTGCAGGGCAAAATAATAAGTAAATAAATTAAAAAAATTGATGCAAAAGTCTACGATGAACCAAAAATAGAAAAAAAAATTAAATAAAGACAAGATCTGTATTACTTATTTTTCCTTTTACCTCAGGGTCTAGTATGGGTCCACACAGCACTGATACTGATCCTGTCTTTATTCCAAGTGTAATGGTTTGCTTAACATAGATTTTCTTTGTATTTATTTTTATTTTAAAAACATGTTTTATGAAAACATAATGTATTTGATTATTGAGGTTTTTGGCACCCCCTTGAATTTTGCCTTACTTGCCTCACCCTGGTTCCAGTCCTGGAGGAGTCAAATGCATCCATTTGTAAATTAAAATATTAGCATCTAGGGTGATAATCCCCAGGTGTACTTAAATTGGGGGGAAGTCCTTTCTGGAATCTGGGAAAGAGAGTTCCTACTTCTTGGATTAAACACATTTCAGTGCCTACATTTTATAGTTAGGCTTTTATTATGATGGGGTTGTTGGGATGGTGGGGTTTGGGCTGAGAACCTGTGACATAGTTGTTACGTGCTGCCATCAGGGCTGGCTATGTAGTTGGCAGGGCCCAGCATAAAAGAAAATTCTCAGCCCTTGGTTCAAATATTACTAAGAATTTTAAGATGGTGATGGCAGAGTGTTAGACCTTGTGTGTGGTCCTTTGGGTGCAGGGCCCTGTGCGATAGCACAGGCTGAACCCATGAGAATGACCTTGGCTGCTACTCAGGTTAGCATTAAAGCCTCTTTGACTATCAGCTGGAATGGGGCCTCAGGTATTAGCTAATTTACTGCCCCCATTTTACAGATAGAAGAACTGAGGCACAGAAATGCCAGTTGACTTGCTTAAAAGTTGCAGAGTGATTCAGAGGAAGCTCTTGGATTGGATCCTGGGCCCCAATTCTGTGATCTTCCTGATGGTACCACAGGGTCACCCCAACCTTGGCCAAACAACGATGTCTTCATGCCTGTGGGTGCCATTGACCTCCAGGAAGTCCAGCTTGGAAGAGGAGGCAGCGACTGAATTCCAATCCGTCGGTTTTGTTATAATGACCCCAAGAATCTATTTCCTACACCAGAGCAGATTTTTTTACAAGTCATTTGTTTTTCTTTTCCTTTTGAAAAAGAAAAAAAGCATGTACAGGCAGAATTTCCCTGAAGCCACTGAGTCAGATGAAATGTTATTTACATAAAAATGATTACAGGTGTCATAACCATGCTAGAGGCTGGGCCACCAGTTGTGCAAAACACCAGATTTCCGGACATCCCTGACGAGTCCTGTTGAACTGAGGCAACCAGGGACTCAGGTTCGCCTCTTGGTGCCACTTCGTGTTCTGAGTGATCTGTCAGTGTGAGCTCTGTTGGGCGCTGTTCTTTCGTTGAGCCCTTCAGCTCCTTTTTAGTGAGTGCCCACTGTGCCCTGGGAACGCTTCCAGGATCTGGGGCTACAGCTGGACTTGTCAGATTAAAATACAGAATGCCCAGTGAACTTTGAATTTCAGGCAAATGACGAATACTTTTTTTAGTTTCAATATGTCCCATATGATGTTGGGGGACATACTTGAGCTAAAAAGCATAAGCGTTCATTGTTTGTCCAAAATTCAAGTTTAACTGGGTGTCCTGTGTTTTTGTTCACTACATCTGACAACCCTAGAGATGCCAGTCAATAAAACAAACATTCTTGGTCTTGTGGGGCTTGCAGTCAATTGAGAAGAGGCAGGAAAAGATGAGCAAATGTACTTATGAATAAATACGCTGCCAAGATAAGGGCTTTGAGGAACATAAAGCAGGGTCAGGGGACGGAGGAGACCAGGGGGTGCTATTTTTATTGGGATGATTGTGGAAGTTCGCTCTGAGGAACTGACATTTGAGCTGAGCAATGAATGAAGCGAGGAAGTGATATTTATCAGTGGGAATAGTTGGTGCAAAGGCCCCAGGGTAGGGCCATGCTTGGCATTTTCAAGGAACAGCTGGACGATTGAGGACAGGGTGGCAGAAGAAAGTCAGAGAAGGGAACATGGCCGGAGATGATGCCTAAAGGGAGCTGGCGTGGGGCAGCTTAACTAGGACCTTGCAGGTCAAGGTGCTTGTGTTACTTCCATGCTGGCCCTTACAAGGATCCCTTTCAAAACATCCCTTTGGTTGCTCCATGTAAGGGCCAGTGTGGAAGTAACACGGGGAGGGTAGTCATCAGGGTGAGAGATGACGTGCGCTAGGGTTGCCGGGGTCGGAGGCGGAACAGTGAAGCTGGTGAAACACGATGGGATTCGGGGTGTTTTGGTTTGGTGAGGGTTTGCCTGTGGGTGTGAGCAGAGAGAAATAAAGGACTGACTCGTTGGTTTTCGGTGGGAGAACGTGACGAATGGGAGGGTGATCTGGCCAGGAACTGTGGGAGAGGAGCAGTTTCGGACGATGATGGGGTTGGTTTGGACAAGTGTGCTCCAAGGCGCCTGCTGGGTGCCCAGATGCAGCTGTTGAGTGGACGGTGGGACAGGTCCGCTGCTTAGTCGCTCTGTCGTGTCCAACTCTTTGCGATCCTTTGGACTGTAGCCCACCAAGTTCCTCTGTCCATGGGATTTCCCAGGCAAGAATACTGGAGTGGGTTACCATTTCCTTTCCGGGGGTCTTCCTGACCCAGGGATCAAACCCATATCTTGCATTGCAGGAGGATTCTTTACCTGCTGAGCCATCAGGGAAGCCCTGGGAGAGGTGGAGACTGAGGCTAACAATAAGCTTCATACCAGAACGGGGGGAAAAGAAGGCAGAGCTATGTGTGGGGTGGGGAGGGGGGTGGTCCTTCCAGGGCTGACTTGAAAGGCCTCAGCACTCAGAGTCACCTCGGGTGGGGTAGGGTGGGTGGGAGGGATGGTGTACTCTGAGTATTTGTATTCATGTGCAATCAGATTATGCTGCCTTTTAAGAGGCAGCTGGGAAGAGGGAAAGAGATAACTCAAGAATGGACTAGAGGGTGAGAGCACGCACGCCTTTGTGTTTCCACAGTCTCCTGTCTTCACCACGGTCCACACTCCCATTTTCTCTTGCCTGGATGGCTGCATAAACCTCCTAATTGGTCTTCCTGCTGTAAACCTCACCACCTGCAGTTTCTTCTCCACCCAGAACCCAGAGCATCTGCTTAAAACCCCAAATATGATCTTGTCATGTACCTGCCTAAATAAACTTCAGTCATTCCTCATTGGTCTTAGGTCCAAAATTCTCCACGAAGGCCCCACTAACTCCTCAGCCTTACCTCACACCATCTTCTTGCCCGTCCCCAAGCACCTGCTACTCCAGTCTTCTCTCAGTTCCTCCAATACTTCCTACCTCTTCCTGCCTCGGGGCCTTTGCACATACTTTCCCAGCTGGCTGTTAGTTCTTCCCCTCACTCTTCTCTGGCTACCTTGTGCTCAGCCTTCTGTTCTCAGCTTAAGCATCACCTCCCCAAAGAAGCCTCTCCTGAATTCTGTGTTGATGTTATCGTTGTAAACTCTGTGGCGTCTTCCTCTTTCCTTGCATGGCACTTGTCTCAGTTTGCAATTATACACTAGAGTCAATGCGTTTGAATGGAGCTGAAATCCTGGGCCAGGATCAGACATGTGCTAGGATTTTCAGACCCTCAGTGGCCTCACTAGCCTCCCATTGCACTTTTGTTTGGGAGCCTGGAGAAAAGCTCAAAGGCCAGGGCCTCCACAAGGTCAGCAGCGGGGCAGAGGGCAGGTTGCACCGTCGAGGCCTCCAGCTGCTCCCCCCCCCCCCCCCGGCCCCGGAGTGGCCTCTGAATGCGTAAAGGTCATGCATTCTGCTCCTTGCTTCTAACAGCACAAATTATTTATTTTGGAAATGAAAATATGCCATCCCCCAACCCAAAGCCCAACCTTCAAAGTGGCCTTTAGAGAAGAAAACTCTCACTTCCCAGTGCTCTACCAGAAACTGTTATGGGTCAGGACCTAGTCTGAACCCCTTCCCTTAAAGAGCTCTGATTTGGTGCAGATTCCAGATTCTAGAAACTTAAAAAATATTTCCACTGTTCAGAGAACAGCTGAGGCAATTAGAGTATTATTTGCCATGTCCTGAGCCATTCTCACAAGGCAGTTTATCAAATGGAAGGTGATTTTACCTTTACTATCTCATCTTATTACTGGGTATCTCAAGAGGATGTCAGTTGGGGGTAAGATTTTAGATTCTTGCCCAAACAATGGAGTGGCCAGATTAAGTCTTAGAGAGGAGGGTCCTTAAAGACAAATATAAGGATCTTATATACACAAGGACAGTCGGACTCTTATCCGTCCGTCCATTCACCCATCCATCCATCATCCTTCCATCCGTTCACTCTTCCACCCACCCATCCATCCATCCACCCACTCTGCCATTTCATCCATCCAGCCATCCATCTGTCATCCAAACATCCTCTCATCCATCCATTCATTTGTCTATCTGCATATCCACACACCCATTGTACATAAAGCTGTGACTGAATCAATCATGACCCCTGCCCAAGTGGATCTCATAGGCTAATGGAGATAAACTTCTCTGACTGGCCAAGCCTGAGTCACTTGTACACTTCTTTGTCAGGGTAGTATGGGACAACTGGGTAGATAATTTTACCAAAATTGCATCATCAAGAGTAGTTTCCCAAAGGAACACACTGGGGTGTTGTTATCAGAAGAAGGGGGGAATGCCAGGTGGGCAGAATCAACAGATGTCCACTAGATTAGAGGCATTTAATCATCATGGCTGGAGGGATGACAAGGGACAAGTGATGATGACACTAGCCTCTCCTCGACTGTTGCACAAGGACGGGTTGGCTCCTTTGATTTTCCCTGGCCAAATTTCAGGGCTTGCATTTTGAGTCCTGTCACAGGGACCCAAGAGCATCCATCTCTTTCTGGATCGTTGTGTTGTGGAGTTGCTCAGTCGTGGCCAACTCTTTTGCAACCCCATGGCTGTAGTCAGCCAGGCTCCTCTGTCCATGAGATTCTCCAGGCAAGGATACTGGAGTGGGTTGCCATTTCCTTCTCCAGGGGATCTTCCCTACCCAGGGATCGAACCCGTGTCTCCTGAATTGGCAATAGTCCTAGCCTGGGTCATCTCCCTTCCTCCACCTAAATTCATCAGCCACCCCTAGGATGCTTGCTGGACACACCTGGTATGTGTTATGTTTATGCCTAAGAAACAAAGAAGAGGATTTTTTTTTTTTTTTTTTTTTTTTTTAATGTTCTGACAACCAGAAAGAGCTTCCCAAGACTGAAAAATGCTTGAGTCGTGATCAAGGCCCAGGATCCTGGAATGGAGTTTGTGTCTAAACCAGTGATTCTTACCCCAGGCCACATTGGAAGCATCTGGGGGGCTTTTACAAAATACTGATGCCCGAGTCTCAAACATTCTGATTGTAACTGGCCCCTCCTGGGGCCCAGCCTCATGAATTTTTTTTAACAGCTCTCCAGGTGAGGCTAATGTGTAACTTGGGTTAAGAGTCACTGGTCTAAGTGCGATTTGGAAAACCCTATTCATTGCCGTATCTCTTTACTAACAGGATATAAATATGATGAGGGTAGTAGAGACCTGGTTCTGCCAATGGCTGCACCCCCAGGATCTGCAGTAGTGCCTGGTACCTAGCAGGTGCCCAATAAAGGAATGGGGAATGAATAATGATTGACAGCTTCACACGAATCCCTTACTGGAACCGAGATCGCTACCCCTGAAAGAGGGCATCTTTTCCATCCCTCTGGCATGTGGGGAAGGATCCGAGTCAGTCCCCATTTCAGGTCAAGCTGTGGCTCTCAGGGAACCCCTGAACCTCTCCCACCTCCTTTTCTGATCCAGTAATTCTCAACCCTGGCCGCCCTTTAGAGTCATCTGAGGTCATCAAAAAAAAACACCTTCAGTGGGTTTGGATTGGAACCTGGGAATAGGCATTTTTAAAGTGTCTCAGGTGATGCCAATGTCCTGTAAAGGTGGAGGCCACTGGTCTCATCTCCTCTACCTCTGTGAGTCTGTTTTCTGACTTGAGATAACTTGGTGCAAGACCCCTGGAAGTGTTTTATGGAGGGGGTGTTGGGCGTCGGTTCTTATGCATTGTTTCCTAAGTGTACCTGTTCATAGCATTCACCTTGGATGCTTGCTTAAAAATACACATCTCTGAGCCTCTACTCCAGACTTATGGACCCAAGCTCCAGTGCGGGTCCTGGGAATCTGCGTTTTGATCAAGCATCCAGGTGCACTCGTCCCCAGCCACCCTTTCCACCTGCGCTGCCCTCTGACCTGGTCTGCCACACTGAGCTGCTTCCGGCTCTTTGTTTTGGTTCTCACCTCCGAAGCACTCTTCCTCCAGGTCTGCCCAGCAGTCAGGTCGTCCAAATGCCCTCTTGCCAGAGAGGTCCCCCCGCCCCCGGACCGCTGAGGGGACCAAAGCCGCCCCAGCCTTTCCCCTACATCTCTGGTGAGCACTCTGCTGACAGCCCAGGGGGATGCTCTTTGTTCTGGAGTTTATCTCGGTCCTGAGTCTTCCCCCACCAGGACCTAAATGTCCCCGGGCGAGAGTGTCTGGTGCCTACTGGTCCCTGGAGATGTCAGGTGGCCAAGAGGTGCAGATGGAAAGGGAGGTAGGACTTGCGCTTTTCCAGTATCTGGGATACTTTGCCAAGTCCTGAGTGTGACTGATGGAGGCGAACATCGAGCCACAGCTGCGGGCTCACAGAGGCTCAGGTCTGCAAGAGAAGGGAGTGGGTGCACCCCGCGCCCCCCGCCCCACCCCCGCTTGTTGGTATCAGCCGGTCACCCCGGGCAAAAAGACAAGCGGCTTTTTCTCATCCGGATCCTGGAGTCGGCAGGGGCGCAGCGCTTACGCGGGGAGGGCGGGAGCGGCGGCCGCGCCCGAGCGCCTGGCCGGTGGCTACCCGCGGCGCCGGGCTGTGCGGCCAGGACCGGGGGCGGCCTGCTTCCTCCCGGCCGTCTCCGCCCTCCCGGGTCCCGGGGTGGCGGCCCCGCCCCGCCGGCCGGGCCGCGCTGTCCCCGCCTCCCCTCCCCGGGCTGCAACAGGTGCCTCCGGAGCAGGAAGCGCGCGCCGCCGCCGCTCAGCTCCCCCGGGCGCGCCGTCCCCGGACCCCCGTGTGTGTCCCCACGAGGACAGCGACCCCGCCGCTCTGCCCGCCTCTCCGCCCCGCTTCCTGCTCCCTTCGCCCTCCCCGGCGAGGGGCCCGGGAGGCCACCGAGCCGCCTCCGCCCCCGGCCCGCCGCCCTCCCGCCGCCTCGCGCGCCATGGACGCCCCGGAGCCGCAGCCCGACCCCGACGGCGGGGGACGCCCCGGGCCACGAGCCTGGAGGCAGCCCCCAGGACGAGTTCGACTTCTCCATCCTGTTCGATTATGACTATTTGAATCCCATCGAAGGTCGGTGGAGGCTCGCCCCGGCCTGGCCCCCGAGCCCGGGCTGGGGCTGGGGCCTGGGCAGTGGCCACGGGTGGGGCCCCTTGCCCCACGCGTCACGTTTCCTGGGGGGCCTGGAGTTGGGGGAGGGGGAGGCTGCCTCTCCCCAGGTGAGAGGGAGGGCGGGAGACGTCGGAGACTGCAGCCACCTTTAGAGGGCAGTAGGCTCTCTGCCTGGTGGGGCGTCAGTCTCCACTTACTTCTCCCTGAGGGTCACTGGTGGTGAAGCAAAAGGGAGCAGGGCTCTCAGCTGGTCTGTTGCCCGCTGCTGGTCATCAGTGGGCGGTGGAAGCTATGGGTTTTGCCTTCGGAGGGAGGAGATGAGGAAGCCAAAGAATGGAGTTTTTCGGCAGGCAGGCAGGGACTGGTGCAAAAAGAGGGCTGGTGAAGCGGATCCGCGCACCTCCGAGCCCCACCGTGTGCGAGCCATTGTTGGGGACTTTGCGTTGACTCTAAGGAAGAGGTTGTCTGTATCTAACGCTAGAGAGTGGTTTGCCCTCATCTTAGGCGGCTGGCCCATTTCCTCCCTGAGTTTTGCCGCTGCCGTTTGCACATCGCCTCACATGCTTCAGTCTGAGCTTTATTAAGTGGGCCTCCCCGCCCCACAGGCATTCAGACCGTGGGGGTTTGGAGGGTGCCTGCCCGTGGTTTCAGGAAGGTGCAGGCTTATTCCTGCCTCAGTGACCTGTCAGTCTATACCTGCAAGTGTGCTCTGCTCTGGGGGCCGGGGATTTCCCCAGGCTGGGCCATCATTTCTCGTGCTTAACAGGAGCCTTGGTCAGAGGAGGCGGTCGCACACCCAGCCTCACTGTATGTTTCTGGCTAGCAGGTTGTCTTGGGGAAAAAACAGAAAAACCCAACCAGGCTTCCTGATTTTGACAGCCTAGCTCAGCCAGTGCTTGTTGAAGCCTTGGGGGCAGGCCTGTTGGTGACTTCCAGATGCACTTGGGCTTGGCTGCATCGGGGGAGCAGGAAGGGGTTGTGCTGGCTGGTGTGTGTAGGAGGCCCTTTCCGGACTCTCCCGGGTTTGCTGTTTCCCAGAGATGCTGTGTGAGGCAGAGACGTTTTAACTTTCCCTCCGCAGCGTCTTCAGGTGAAACTCCTTAGGTGAGGGGCTTGCTCTGACTTCAGAGATGCCCTTCACTTGGATACCTAGTGAAGATGGTAGTTAGTAATTATTCTCTATTTTGGCTGGAGATGGAAATAATTAGCCAGCCAAAGGGACGAGTCTTCTTGAGTTGCAATCTGGAGGCCATCCTTTGCTTTGAAAAGATACAATGAAGAATCTGCAAACGATTCCTCTAGCATCAGTGGTCTTACTCTCCGTTAAGATTAAAGTCATGTTTGGAGGGAGTACTTACGCCCCTCCCAGATTTACAATCAATGGAATTTTTTTTTTTTTTTTTCCTGCAGCGGGGAGATTTCCGGGGAAATAGTTTCCAAGCCAAATCTGATGGGAGGTGCTTTTTATAGTTTTTCTTGGCAAAGGGGTGCTTGGTGGCCTCCAGATGGATGTCTAAATGACCACGGTGAAGGCCCCAGAATCTATCTTTTAAAAAAATAAACTTTATTTTTGGGAACAGTCTTAAATTTACAGAAAAACTGTTAAAGAGAGTACAGCAAGCTTTTGTATACCCAGCACCCAGCTCCCCACAGGAGGAACATCCTTCGTTAGTAGGATGCATTTGTTATAATTAGTGAGCCAATATTACGGTACAGTTTTATGAAGCTAAGCCCATACTTTGCTCAGATTGTCTTTTTTTTTTTTTTATAAGCTTGACAGTTTTGAGGAGTACTGACTAGGTACATTGTAGAATGTCCTTTCAGTGGGGTCTTATGTTTTTCTCATGGTTAGATAGGGCTATGGATTTTTGGGGAAGACCACAGAGGTAAAGTAACCATTTCCATCACATCATATCATGGGTACCTACCATCAACATGATTTATCATTATTGATGATAGCCTTGATCACCTGGCCGAGGTAACCTTTGGCAGGTTCCTCTATCATAAAGTTACTGCTTGCCAAACGTGCAGCCCAACTTAAGGATGAGGAATTATGCTCTGGACTCTGCAATCAGTCCTTGCTGGGAAGGCATCAGGAGAGAAACATCATGGCTCAGGAAGAGAAGGGATGTCGCGAGCCTTGAGAGGCTGAAGCGAGCTGTTCCAGATGTGGGTTGGGCTCAGGCTCGCCCAGTCACTTTTCTCTGCTTCCGCATGATGAAAACTCCCCAAGGATCAACACTAGGCCGTGTCTTGCTAATGCGCTTTGTCCCACATGACAATATATTGGTGATACACATGAGGTGTTCTCCTTAACTCTGGGCAATGGGCTTGGCAAAAGACCCAGGAAGGAAGAGGATTGCTCCTGGGACAGACACTGTCAGGAACTGGTGATGGCATGCAGGGAGTTGGGGGAAGTTAGATGCTTATTTTATGGAACTTGAGCGTGTGGCAGATGTTATTAGCCTGTATAGTACCCCTCCAACCATAGAAGGTGCACACTTCATAGAAGGTTATCACCTTCATTTGTAGAGGGGGTTGATGAGGCATAGAGAGGTGAAGGAACTTTCCCAATAAAGCAGAGCTGGTAAATGGCAGAGCTGAAATGTGAACCTGGCAGTCCTGCTCCAGAGCCTGCTTCCTGATCTACTGCGTGAGTTTCTCGTCCCCTCATGTAATGAGAGACACACACAAAGCAGTTAGGGGCCTGGCACCTTGCAAGACTGGAATTTAAAACATTACTGACAAGATGATCTTGGGTAAGTCATTTAATCTCTCAGGACCTATGTTTTTTCAGCTGTCACGTGACTGAATGATAGTACTTACCTCATAGAACTGTTTCGGAGAAGGCAATGGCACCCCACTCCAGTACTCTTGCCTGGAAAATCCCATGGACGGAGGAGCCTGGTAGGCTGCAGTCCATGGGGTCGCTCAGAGTCGGACACGACTGAGCGACTTCACTTTCACTTTTCACTTTCATGCATTGGAGAAGGAAATGGCAACCCACTCCAGTGTTCTTGCCTGGAGAATCCCAGGGACGGAGGAGCCTGGTGGGCTGCCATCTATGGGGTCGCACAGAGTCGGACTCGAATGAAGCGGCTTAGCAGCAGCAGCAGCATAAAACTGTTTGCCTTGAATGGCTTAACCCATTCAAATCAGTTAACACAGTGTGATTTGTCACTATCTTTTTATTAAACCTTTGATTTCATTAATAGAGGTGCTCAATTCATGTGAGTCATTATTCATTTACTCATCTCTCTAATTATTGAGCACCCATGGTGTTAGATCCTGGGGATGTAATAGAAAATGAGACCCAGTCCCTGCCCTCAATCAGTTAGTGCCTCTAACTGTTTTTCTTGTCTAATTGCATTGACTAATACCTCCAGGAGCATTTACATGGTAGTGGAAAGTAGGCATCCTTGCCTTGTTCCTGACCCAGGCAGAAGAATCTTCAGTGTTAGCTTTAGAATTGAGACATACGTATTTATGTTAGGGAAGTATCCATCCATTTCTATTTTCATGAGAGTTTTGATTAGGAATGGGAGTTGAGTTATGCCACAGACTTTTTAGCATCTATGGAAAAATATGATTTTATTCTAAGATCATTTATATTAATAGATTTCCTAATATTGAAACGTTCCTGGTGTTAACCCCACATGGTCACTGTGTATTATTTTCTTATGGTGGTGGGCCTGGCATCTACTGGATAATATTTTTTAAGATTTCTTTTAGCAGTATTCACCTGGCGGTTCAGTTGGTAAAGAATCTGCCTGCAATGCAGGAGACCTGGGTTTGATCCATGGATCAGGGAAGATCCCCTGGAGAAGAAAATGGCAACTGACTCCACTATTCTTGTCTGGAAAATCCCATGGATGGAGAAGCCTGGCAGGCTATAGTCCATGGCATCACAAGAGTCGGACATGGCTTAGCAATTAAACCATGAGTGATATTTGTAATGTCCTTTTTGGTGTGCTGTCAAGTTTAAATTTCTTTGCTTCTCTATGTTCAGGAACAATGTGTGTATTATTGGGACTATCCAGTTCCTAAAGTTGTGATAGGATTCCCCTGTGAAGCCATCTGGACCTGGTGCCTTTTTATGGTCTTGTTCTGTGATAACTTTCTCAATTGTGCCTATGGGAATTGGGCTGTATACATTTTCTCTTTCTACTGGAGTCAGTTTTGGTAAACTTTATCTTCCTAGGAAATCATCCATTTCACCTTTCTGAGTTTTCAGATTTGTTTGCTTAGAGGCATGCAAAGTAAACTCTTCTTTTCTTTTGAGGGAAAGAGCTAAATACATAGTAATAGGATGAAGGCAGACAGGAGTCCTGGCGAGGGCTACTGAGCCTGACTTGGAGGGGAGAGGCATGCTGGCTGTCAGCAGACAGGTCAGAAGCTTAATTTCTTTGTGTGCATTCTTACTTCTTCCAACTTGTAATACACTGGGAAAGATGGATGGACCCTGGGGATCCCCGGTCACCTCCAGAGGTGCTAGATCTTCTCTGGGTGGTGGGAGGGCTTGCTTCTAGTCTGCCTCAGTGACTCTGGCATGTCCCTCCGCTGGTAAGCTGATGCATATGGCGTTAACTTTAACCTTTCAGAAAGGAAAGTGGACTCCTGACCATTGCTTATAGTTGATTCTGCTGATCCTCAAACTCTTTGGGTCACAGACCTTTGAAAGGCTGATGAAAGCCTCAGGTCCCATATGCTGCAGGAGCACACTACACATGTGCGTACCCTTCTGCACCTGAAAACCCTGAAGTGAAAGGCGCTCAGTCGTGTCCGACTCTTTGCGACCCCAGGGACTATACAGTCCATGGAAGTCTCCAGGACAGAATACTGGAGTGGGTAGACTTTCCCTTCTCCAGGGGATCTTCCCAACCTGGGATGGAACCCAGGTCTCCTGCATTGCAGGCAGATTCTTTACCAGCTGAGCCACAAGGGAAGCCCAAGAATCCTGGAGTGGGTAGCCAATCCCTTCTCCAGGGGATCTTCCCGACCCAGGAATCGAAGTGGGGTCTCCTGCATTGCAGGTGGATTCTTTACCAGCTGAGCTATGAGGGAAGCCCCAATCCCTACCACCCATATGTCCCCACTGCTGCACACATCCCCTTTTGCCCATGGCTCAGCTTTTATATCGGAGAAGGCAATGGCACCCCACTCCAGTACTCTTGCCTGGAAAATCCCATGGACGGAGGAGCCTGGTGGGCTACAGTCCATGGGGTCGCTAAGAGTCGGACACGACTGAGCGACTTCACTTTCACTTTCACCTTTTATACCATTTTCAGGTAGAGTCACAAACCCTGCTGTAGCCCATTCTCTAATGTCACCTGCACTTCAACTCAGGGCCACCTGCTCTCCGCCCATTCACAGGGCACAATTAAAGCCTCATTCTTTCAGCAAACACTCATTGAATGCTGGTTTTGTGCCAGGCCCTGTGGAGCACAGAGATGAATGAAATGTGGTCTTGCCCTTGTCTGGCCCCCAGGCCAACGTGGGACACAGCCTGGTAAACAAATAGGGACAAATGAGGTGCTGATATATAGTATCTGGACTTTTTTTTTTTTGGTGCTTACTAAAAATAGAGCTCTACCCTAAGCAAGCAAGTTCGCTAAACACATGTGACATTCAGAGACGTTGCCGTCTGTGTCGAGTTAAGGACAACCCTTAATAAGCCTGCTTTGTACAAAGAGTGTCTCCAGGTGCAGCTGGAAAGGTGAAGTGAGGGCTGAGTTGAGCAGCGGCCTTGTCAAGGGAGGCGAAAGAACTGGGGAGAAAGTTGCCTGAATCATTCTTTACTGTTGAGCACATGTCAGCCCGGCTTCCAGATTAAAGGCCGTCTGTTCTTAAGGTGCCCTCAGCTTTTGATCAGAAGTTGTTGTTTTAGTCACTCAGTCGTGTCTCACTCTTTGTGACCCCAGGGACTGTAGCCCGCCAGGCTCCTCTGTCCATGGGATTTCCCAGGCAAGAATACTGGAGTGGGTTGCCATTTCCTTCTCCAGGGAATCTTCCCCACCCAGGGATAGAATTCGTGTCTCCTGCATTGGCAGGCGGATCCTTTACCACTGACCTCCCAGGGAAGCCCTTGATGAGAAGTGGAGGCTCTTAAAATCTTAATGCTGTGTTATTTGAGTTGCCTCCCAAGGCTTTTTAGTCCTGTAAGATGATGGGCTTGGATACATTTGAGAAATGAGCATTGGTGGCCAGTGGTCCTTAATCCTGGCTACAGACTAGAATCTTTCAGGCATACCCAGGACCCGTGAAGTCAGAATTCTTGGGGGTCAGTTCACTTTTGCTGAGTCATGAGAAGCACGTGGCAGGACAGGCTTTGGGCCCAGGCACCTGGGGTCCTAAGTGCCGTCCTCAGCACTGCAGCTCAGCCTGACTCTCACTGACCCCAGCGTTCCTAGGCACCCTTAATGCCAACATGGGGCGCATTCACCCATGATGTTTTGATATCTACATAATTATCAATGGTATGTTCACTGTTGTCCTAATGGAATGATACTCATAAAATATGCAACAAAAACCCAAGTGGGAAAGGACAGACTATAAACTGGAGTTCTGCTGTTTCTATATTTCTTTCTGCATCCTAGTGGATTGTCGTGCATGCCTCCTGGGGCACGTGTCCCCCCCAGCTCCACAGCCATTGGCTCAATAAGCCAGAGCGACAGGTCTGAAGTCAGGAAATCCTGGCTTGTTCTGACTTAGCTGTCTCTTACTTGCTTGACCTTGGCCAAGCTGAAGTACCTGGCATTAGCAAGCGTGCAATAAATCATTGCCTTATAAATGGATGAAAAGTTGCGTAATTCCTTCTTAGTGGTTTGCCTCCGGGCAGGTGATTTTGATCCTCTGCGTGTTTTCTCATCTGTGAAGTGGGGCTGGTGATGGCAGGTTCCCGCAAGGCAGTGTGATTGCGGGCAGCAGGGCTGCGTGACGGTCAGACGGCAGGGTGGGAGCAGGGTGGTGTGTTCTGAGAAACCGCCTGGCTCACCCAACTTCTTGAGAGCACTGGGTCCTTGGAGGGAAGAGTCTCTGCCTTGGCCTTTGAGGAATCCTGAGCCTTAAGAGAAGATGCTTTTTGGAGATGAGTCGCTAGCCGTGGGGCTTCAGTCAGCATCATAGCATGATGTCGAACTTATGTGCGATCGTGCGTGCATGCTCAGTCGTGTCCGACTCTTTGCAACCCCATGGACTGTAGCCCACCAGGCTCCTCTGCCCATGGGATTTCCCAGGTGAGAATACTGGAGTGGGTTGCCCTTTCCTTCTCTAGGGATCTTCCCGACCCAGGGATCGAACCCTCGCCTCCTGCATTGGCAGGTGGATTCTTTACCACTGAGCCACCTGGGCAGCCCTATGTAGGGATCAGTTCTGATGAAAAGCTTGCCCGGGGCACGGGCCCCTGCCTCAGCCCCAGAACGAGGCCAGCTGCAGAGGCTTTCTCAGTTGTTCAGACTCTGCAAGGTTCCCCGAGGCTGCTTCTCAGAGAGGCAGGGCCTTCTCAGGTGTCCTGCCGCGGCACCCGCGGGACCCCTGAGCCTGGGCCGGGAAGAGGCAGCCTTGGAAAGTGCCGCGTGATGGATGTCTTGCGGCTTCCCCCCACGAAGGGACTTCCGCTTCCCGCCCCCCCCCCCCCCGCCCCGCCCCTCTCCCCAGCACAGGAAACAGCCACCGGCTCCCCAGAGCTCCACCAGACTCGGCTTCCCTGGGCTGGTGCGTGGTTGGGTTTTACTGATTGTTCCCAAACCGAGCTCAGGGAAGAAGGCCAGACTCGCCCTGGGGCTCTTCC
The DNA here is from genome assembly GCA_024291935.2 of Okapia johnstoni. Taxonomy (NCBI): domain Eukaryota; kingdom Metazoa; phylum Chordata; class Mammalia; order Artiodactyla; family Giraffidae; genus Okapia; species Okapia johnstoni. The sequence goes on along the minus strand of CM044324.1, from coordinate 67,304,077 downwards.
TGGGGTGTGTCAGCTTTCCTACCTGGAGGGGAGCCCGACGCGGGTTCCCCCAAAGCAAGAGGAATGGCCCGTGACATTTTCCTAAACTTTGTCCAAAATGTGGAAAAGTAGAGACAATGGTATCATTAGCTGCCATGTTCACAGTAGCCAGTTTCTACGGTTACCCACTGAAGGCCAGTCTTATTTCTTCCCCCCCTCAACATGTTCTCTGCATCTCCACTTCTGCTTGCTTTAAATCACATTGCAGATGATAGAATATTTTATTAATAAATAGATTAGAATATAGCCCTCAAATATAAGGGCTCCTGAGAAAAATCAAATACCATTACCAAACCTAAAAAGCTGTATTGCGTGCTAAGTTGACTCAGTCGTGTCCTACTCTTTGCGATCCCTATGGACTATAGCCTGCCAGGCTCCTCTGTCCATGGAGTTCTCCAGGCAAGAATACTGGAGTGGGTTGCCATGACCTTCTCCAGGGGATCTTCCAGACTCAGGGATTGAACCCTCATCTCTTAAGTCTCCTGCATTGGCAGGCGGGTTCTTTACCACTAGTGCCACCTGGGAAGCCCCTAAAGCCATAATATTTAACTTCAAATGTCCAGTGTTTAAACTTCCTGCTTGTCTCACAAGGGTCTTTTCATGGTTAACTTGTTTGAACCAAGATCCAGACAAGATCCTAACACTGTAATTCGTTGACGTGGCCATTAGATCTCTCTTATTTTATAAAAATCCCCACCAGGCTGTTTTCCTGCTGTTGTTGAAGAAGCAGGGTCATTTTTCTTGTACTGGCCTCTGTGTGATGGATTTTGCCAGTGGCGTCCCCGTGGCGGTGTTTTGTGTTGTTCTGTCCCTTGCCTCTCTCACAAACTGGCATTTAGGTCTGAAGTTCTGCGCCTTAGACTTGTAGTGCTGTTTTCTTCTGCAGAGAAATGTATCCAAGGCAGAGAGGACGCTACAGGAAGAGCAGAGAGATTGCTTTTCCTGAGTTCGCGTTTGGGACCCTCCGTGCCTCTTGACCTGAGGTTTTGAAAAAAACAGAGCGTTTTCTCAGTTGGGCCTGTTTCAGTTAATAAGATGCGTTTCTAAAAGCCAGTGCTTCTATGTGAATTTTAATTGAGCCACGCCTGAGTGAGCTTTCTGAAGGTAAGAAAGTTGCCTGTGAAAGCTCAGGATTTATAAAGGTCCTTATCAAAACAAACCTGCTTGGGCTTGCTGAGAAAGGTGGGCTGTTAAATGAGCATGGGGCGGGGTGGGGGGAAACCTTGACGTCTGCAGTGCTGGCGAAAGTTATTGTAAAGACCACAGAAAGGGGCTGTTTACCTGTGTGCTCCTGAGAAGGTGGGCTCCGGGTGTGAAATCCACAACCCGTGACCTCATCTCCATTGCCATGGAGAAAGGAGGTCATTAATGCCCGGGGTTGGCAGGAGCCTCTGATGAAGTGTACCCGCCCCCGGGAACAGGGCACTGACGTTAAAGCTCCTGGGGGTGAGTGTAAATAGAGAAGCCATCTGTCAATCAGGTATTAATTTTAAGTCTCTGCCCCTGGCCGGGGGTTCCAGGGGCCCCACTGTCTTCAAGGGGAAGTTTGCACTTGGACTTCAAGTTGGCTGAAAGAAAGGTGGAAACCAGCTTTGCACGCCATGTCAGGGGTTGTGGGGCTCAGTGAGGGGCACTGGCATAAAGGTGAGGGGGGTCTGTGCTGAGTGAGTTGGAGGAATCAAAGCAGAGAAGGTGGACGGGCCCCTGCCTGTGTCTCCTTGTGCAGAGCCTAGACAGAGAGATGGGTTAGCCACGCGCACCCTGTTTCGGAGGGAGGATTATCTGAGGTCTGTTTCTGGTTTATTCTTCTGACCAGATCTTTTCTTCTCCTTTTGGCAAGGAAGTCTCCCAAGCCCTGCTCCCTGCTGTGTGCCGTGTGACAAGTGCGGAGAGACTGTCTTCTCTTAGAGAAGGGCCTCTCTGAGGCACAAATTCCATCTCAGATGGCTGCCTTCTTGAAAAGCGGAGGCAGTGTGGCATGGTGACTGGATAAGCCAAGTCTGATGTCGGCATCTGATGGACTATTACACAGCCATGAAAAAGAATCCATAACTGCATACGACATGGTTAAATCTCAGACATAAGGTTGAGATCTACGTCATGTACATGTACATTCCATACAGTTTTATTTATGTGACGGTCAAAGCAGGCAAACCCAGGCCATCGTGAGGGAAGGCAGGCGAGTAGGTCCCCCTGAATGAGGGTTATTGGCTGGGTGGGGCCACTAGGGAACCATCTGGCAGGATGGAAACGTTCTGTGTCTTGAATGGTGGATGCACATTTGTAAAAAGGCACCGAGGTATACTTCTAATATCTTACGGCATCTAAATGATTCTCAGTTTGAACCCCAGCTCTGCCCCTGGTTTCTTGCAAAAGATTTTTTTTTTTTGATGTGGATCATTTCTTAAAAGCCTTTATTGAATTTGTTACAATACTGCTTCTGTTTTATGTTTTGGTTTTTGGCCGCGAGGCAGGGGGGATCTCAGCCCCTGAACTGGAAGGCAAAGTCGTCAGCATTAGACTGCCAGAAAAGTCCCTGCCCTGACTGTTTTTGTGACTGTGGCTGAATCCCCACCCCCCTCAGCCTCCCTGGCCCCCTTGGTGACACAGAGGACTAGATGGTACCTGGCTTCCAGGTGCTTGTCAGCCACGTAGTACACAGGAGGGCTCGAGGCACAGTGAATGAAGGAAGATGGGAAGGTCTTTGGAGTTCTTGAAAGCATGAGGGCCCCGTGGAATGATTCCACCCAGTTCTTTCCATCCCAGTTTGAGGACGAGGTGGGGTTTCATGTCCATCAGGTGCCTGGGCCCTGCCCTTCCATCCGGAAGCTGACCTTGAGGCTTGCAGACCCCACACATCTCTCCGCTTCTCTCCACAAGGAAGACATGCGGGTGCGCGTGTTTTTGCAGACAGCCATACCAGTAGCCATTCTGTAACACTTGGAGCTTGCACACTGTCCTCGGTGCTGGGTCTTGGGCGCCTGGCCTCGTGGCAGGCTGCCTAGGAGGCAGGACCCAGCGCTCCTTTCTGTCCTGTCTGGTGAAGGCAGACAGCCGTCTTAGCCGGCGCAGGGTCAGCAAAGGGCACGGCAGTCACGGTGGCTTTTTCCAGTGGTTCCACGTTGAACGAGACAGGATGGTAAACTGCCTTCTTTCCCTCGCTGGCATCTCTGGACCTGACTTAGCTGGATGGAATTTCTCACCTCTCACGCCCTGCGTCTGTGTGTGTCATCTCTGAATGACGGGTGTGACCACCTGATTCTCCCCGTCATCATTAACACACGATTCGTTGATCGGGAATCCAATTACCTCCCACATGCATGTCTGCTGGGGGCCGCAGGGGCATGAGGGGGGCCTGTTGGAAAGTTTGCTAAGCGCTGAATGTGTTACTCAAAGCGCAATCTGTAAATTTTCAAAGAAGGTCTTTCCTATAGGTGGTGCAAGCCGCCAGATGCGAAGTCCATCCAGCTTCGGCTCCTCTTGGCGTTTCCTGCAGCCCGGATCACACAGCGGGTTATGAGAGTGGAGGGATGGAGGGGAAGGGGGGGGAGGGGCGGGACCCCCTCCCTCCCGCTTCTCCCCGCCCTCCTGCTGCACGTGTGAGCTGCCAGGTTGTGGCATCTTCACGCTGTTGCCATGGCAACAGACTGTGATGTCTCAAACCTGGGCCCAGGCCTCCCACCATCTCGGGGTGTAAGCAGTGGGTCTGTCGCTTCAGACAGGGGTGGACCGCAGCTCTGGGGCCCGGCCTCTAGGCCGTATCCTGGCTCCTCTCCTGGCTCCTCTCCTCCGCGTCTTTGAAGCCTGAGTGCCCGGCTTGCGCGGCCCCTCCCCTCCCAGGACAGACGCCTCCTGGAGCTTCCTTAGCTGGCTTTCTATTTTGGTCATTCTATTCTGCTTCCTGAAAATTCCACCCACTGGTCGTCCCCAGCAGAGAGACGTTCTCTTGCTGTTCCTTTTTTCAAAAGCGATCTGTTGGCCGGTGGGTTGGCGCTGGCAGCGGTCTCAGACTTGGCCCTGTGTCCTTGAGGGTGAGCAACAGGCCCGCCGGAGGCTCAGGAGGGCAGGAGCTGGCAGAGAGCGCCGTGTGGCCTGAGTGAGGTTTTTAAATAATCGTTGACTCAATCCTGGGGCAAACGGAGGGATTATGACTATTCCAGAAGAAAGGAATCTGTGTCTTCCGGTGTCTAGGGCAGCCTACCTCCTCAAGGGCTCTGGACCAGTTCCTGTTCTGGGGACACCTCAGTTTTCTGTGTTGGGGTGAAGGCGTCACGATCCAGGAAATATTACCTTTTGTGAGTTATGGGGCTGGAGGAGCTGGGCTGCCTGAGACCGAATCCAATTTTGCCACTTAGCAGCTGTGTGATCTTGGACAAATTAATCACCCTCTCTGAGCCTTACTTTCCCCATTTAGAAAATGAGGAAACTATCACAAGCTTCGAAGGGTTCTTGTAAAACAAACACTAGTATATGTTAAATACATACAGAGTGGTTCTTGGTATAAAGTGAACGGTAGAGATGTGTTACGGAGAATCCTTTTTGTTGTTGTAGTCAGCTTTGTTGTTCAGTCACTCAGTTATGTCCGACTCTTTGCAACCCCATGGACTATAGCATGCCAGGCTTCCCCATCCTTCACCGTCTCCTGGAGCTGCTCAAGCTCATGTCCATTGAACTTGGTGTGTCACTAACACTTTAGTAAGATTTAGTTGGTCAGCTCCCAGGTAGCCCAGAAGAAGTGCAAAGCATGGACTGGAAGGAGTGTCAGAGGCATTCTTTACCTACTCCACATATTTTCTGAAGGCTAGCAGAAAAAGAGAATTCAAAGTGCTGACCGATACATTTTATTTTTATAAAGGTTTCTTCCCTTTTTCTTTTTTAAAAGAAGTCCCTGGGGGGCCGGTGTGTGCCACATTTTAAGTTGTAAAATAAGGGAATGAAAACAGAAAGTGTTAGTTGCTCAGCTGTGTCCAACTGTTTGCAACCCCATGCAAGCCCACGAGACTCCTCGGTCCATGGAATTCGCCAGGATACAGGAGTGGGTTGCAATTCCCTTCTCCAGAGTATCTTCCTGACCCAGAGATCAAACCAGGTCTCCTGCATTGCGGGCAGATTCTTTACCATCTGAGTCACCAGGGAAGCCAAATGAAAGCAGAGAAAGGGTAGAATTTTCAACTTAAACGATAATTCTTTCCATAATAATACTACTAATATACCAAAAGGCCTTATTTATTGAGTGTTTATTTTGTGTGTTTTGGGTTTCATGTGCATGAGATGAAGTGTCAGATGGGTATTGTCACCAACCTCAGCCCAGTATTATACACGAGGACTCACAGGTCCCCCAAGTCACACAGCCGGGGCGCAAGGCCGTGGAGCGGGTTGCAAAGAGGTGGACATGACTGAGCAAATACGCAATCTAACACCGTGTATTGACCGAGACCCGGATCTCCATGCAGACGCCCTGCTGAAGTGGGGCTGGAGTGGCCGCCCCAGCCTTCCTGTCTTCCAGTTTCAGAGAGTGGCCAGAGGTCTCCCCAGACGTTCATGGGGCCTGGATGTGGGGTGGGCACCTGAGAACCTGATGGGAGGGGAGGGCGGTGGTGATCTCAGATGTCTCTTGCAGAAACGATCTACCTGCCAGGGCCCACAGGGAGCCGACGCCTCATTTCTGAGTCAGTTCAGGTGTGACTCATGGGCTGATGTTCCCAGCAGTGTCTGGGGCCTTGGCCGTGGGCAGGCCCCGGGGGAGGCCCTGGAGCTGTCGGGCCTGGAGCAGTGGTTCCCAGCTGGAGGCGATTCTGCCTGGCAGAAGAAGTTTGGCAAGCCTGGAGATGCTTCTGCTTGTTAAAACTGAGCAAGGAGTGAGGATGCTACAGATGTCTAGTGGGCGGAGGCCATCATGCTGCTAAACATCCTACAGCCTCCACAGCAAGGAAGTTTCTAGCCCCAAATGTCAGTATTCTGGCCTGAAGAAGTCCATGGACTGTATAGTCCATGGGGTTGCAGAGTCGGACACGACTGAGCAACTTTCACTTCACTTAAATGTCAGTAGTCCTGAGGTTGAGAATCCCTGGTCTCAGGTCTGCTGGGTTCAAGTTGCAAGACCTCAGGCAAGTTAATTCATCTGTTTGTACCTCAGTTAACTTATCTGTAAAAGGGGAGTAAACAGCACCCATCTCATAGGTTGTGAGAATTAAGTAATGAACTACCTGTAATGTACTTACATCAGAGCCTGCCATATAAATTCTCAATAAATGTTAGCTGCTGCTACTGTTTTTATTACTGTTATTATTATCATTGACCTTAACCTGTCTTCAGAAGCTCACAGTCTAGTAGGGAGACAGAGAAGTGAATCTGTACTTGATAGACTTCCCTACATGACTGTAAGTTCTGGAAACACTGCAGAGTCTGTAGTGTCTGAGCCAGCCTAGGGGAAATCAGGGAGGGCTTTCAGGAGGAGGTGGCCCAAGTGAAATGAACAAATAGTGGCTTGCTAGCAGAAGTGAGGACAGGAGGTATGGAAGGGTGTTCTGAGCTACGGGAATAGCATGTGCAAAGGCAGGGAGGCACAGAGGACCTAGAACAACAACCTCTGAATCCCCCATTTCTGCTCCACCCTCTGTCTCTTTCTGAACACTGACGCATCGAGTGTGGGCCAGATGCCTTCCACGGCATGTGGGATGGTTTTATGCTCTCCTATGGGGGCATTACATAAGAGGGCCATCCTCTTGGCAAAGCTGCTTCCCTTTAATCTCCTTAGAAGGAGTGAGGCCTCCATCAGGTGTCATTGTATCTTTAACGTCTTTCTTTCCTGACGTTTGCCATTTCTTCCTCCTGTTTCCAGCTTTGAAAAAGTGTCAACTTTCTGGGGTTGTGGAAATGTCCTACATCTTGATTGTGGTGATGGCTACCAGGGAATGGAACATTGGGCAAAACTCATTGAACTCTACACTCAAAATCTGTATATAGAAATGATACCTTACTTTAAAAAAATGAGCATTGAGGAGGAAAAAAAAGTGGGCCTGAGGCTGGGAGCCTTGGGCTAGCAATGGTGTCTCACTTGAATTTAGTAACTTTTATTTTGATTGTATTTTTACCCTCCCTTCTATTTATGGAGGTGACACTGATTTTCCATTTGTGGCAGCGGTGTAAAGTTTCCTTAAAAAAAAAGTCATATGCGAATGAATTTAAATAGAAATATTAAGTAAATAATATTCACTGGTGGTACATGAATCTAGCAAAGATCATGCAAGTGGTAAGAAAAGCAAGCTCTTTGGAAACCCTTCTGAGAGAATCGGGTGCTTCTGAAATGAAACAAACTTGGCCCAGGGCTGCGTGGGCATGGCGCGGGCTGCAAGGGAGCTGTCTGCAAGGGTGGTGGCTGTTTACAGAGACACAGCGAAGAACCCTAGCTACTTAAAGAAATATCTGAACGATGAGCCTTTTGTCTGTGAGAATTACTGTCAAATACCCAGGCGACTGAGAATTAAATAATTATAAATTACCTCCATATTCCTTGCTTGTGGGTAAACTTTCAAAATCCTGGGGAGAGAAAAGAAAAAGGCACTTTCCTGCTTGTATTAATTAAAACCAATGTAAATGCTTTAAATACTTTTACTCAGCAGAAACTGGCCTTTCTGTTTTTCATCGCTGCCCAAGAGTGTGAATGATGTGTGTTTTTAAGTTTTCTGTGACTTTCACATCAGCCCGAGGAGGGTGTTTCTGCTAAGATGTAGCTCGGTTTTTCTGATAAGGCTGGAATTTTTGCTAAGAGGCTTTCTGTGTTTTGTTTTGCAGACTGTTGTCAAACGTGGATTTGACCTGGATCTCTTCCTAGATTAAAAATCTATGCTCTCTTACCCCTCAGGAAGATGTATATGTGTGCGTGCGTGTGTGTGCGTGCGTGTGTGTGTGTGTGTGTGTGTGTGTGTTTGCAGGCCCAAATGCAAGTTGATAATGAACTGCAGCTTTACAAGAATCTTAGACCCTACAGAGTCTAGCTAGAAAAATGAAAAGATTTCAGAGCCAGAAGCAGCCAAGGAGACGGATTGGGTTTAATATCGTCTTGTTCCAAATGAGGAGGTCTAGACCTAGAGAGGGTGGGGGACTTTTCCAAGGTGACACGGCTAGTTAGTGGCAGAGAAGGACTAGAACTCAATTCCCTGCTTCCCAAACCAGGTGTCACTACTCGAGATCATCTCTCGTCACCCTGCTCCCCTTGGAACGAAATAAAATAAAAACATGTCTTTTGAAAATTGCATTTCTACTCTCAACATAATACAGAAATCAGAGTCTCCTTTCTGCCTCTGCCCCTAATTATTAATACTTAGTTCTTCTCCTTGGGGGAGGTTCCTGTAACCTGAGACTTTCAGAGAAAAACCTATGCACCCATCAGCATTGTGTGTGTGTGTGTGTGTGTGTACACTCACCCTCTGTTTCTGTCTTATGCATACTGTATGCATCTGTAACACTATCTGGTGGTCACTATATATCAATGCAAAAAGACCCTTTCCCGCCCTTTCCTAGCTGCATTATATCTCACTGTATGAATGACAGAATTTAACCCATCCCCAGGCAATGGATAGAAGGTTACTTCCAGTTCGAGGGGATTGAGAACAGGGCTGGACTAATTGAACTTAAGAACACATCACACTGCACACAGGAGTGTACCTGCAGCAGAGATTTCTGAAAGTGCCGGTGCGTGGTTTCAAGTGTACATGTGTTTGGAATTTTGATATTACCAAATCACCCCCTCTTGAGGTTCTGTCTGTCTACCTTTTGGTTTGGATGTTGGCATCTTTCAGTAGCAGTTTAAATATTTCATGCTTTATTCATTTATTCAGCAGACTGACAGTATTTTCGGAGGGCCTGCTTTGTGGGAGATCCTGTCCAGGTGTTAGGGGTCCAGTGGGGGCTGAGGGAGCCATTATGGAATTAATGATTGGTGGAGGTGGGGCTGGGAGCTGGGGGAAAGGCCAACGATATAAGTAAGGAACTGGAGAATTACCGAGTTAGGACTGTGAGGAGTGCAGTGGTGCAGAGCAGGGACGTGTGAGTGGGGTCTCATCTCGGCAAGAAGGTCGGAAAGACTTGTGGGAGTGTGTGACACTTCAGCAAAACTCCAGCGAAGGAGCGGCCTTTGTTACCCAGAGAAGAGGGCTGGGTGGGGTGGGGGAAGGGGCTGTTGAGCCAAGGGAACAGCAAGTGCAAAGGTCCTGAGGCAGAAAAGAGCTTGGCACTTTCTGAGAAAAACAGCCAGCTTGGCCAGAGTCCAGAGAGAGAGGAGAGGCTGGAGGGGCAGGCAGAGGCTCCGCCTGGCCAGCCTGTTTGAGGTTATCTTGACCCTAGGAGCTTTGGAAAGTCATTTCTGGGCTCCCACCTGAGGAGGGGCACCACCCAAACGCTGTAAGATCAGCTCAGCTGAACCAGATAGCACTTGCTCCGGGGTGGCGAGCCCAGAAAGGGCACAGAGGAAGAGGAGCATCCCTGAGCACAACCACTGATTCTGCTGTTACTGGCGTGCTGCGATTCGTGGGGTCGCAAAGAGTCGGACACAACTGAGTGACTGAAGTGAGCAGTGCGAAAGCCAGCCACGGGCTCCGTGTGAACAAACAGGGGTAGCTTTGTTCCGATAAAGCTTTATGGACACGCACAACCAGCTTCGATCCATGGGCTGGAGTTTGCCTGCCCCTTAGCAGGATGCGATTCTCTAAACAGATAAGGTCTGATGTGACATGAGCTGCTAACAGGGTTTAGTGGAGAAAAGGTGGCCAGGAAACGGGGTGGAGAATGATCTTTTTGATGGGCCGGTCACAGGAGCTGCTGACTGAGCAGGCATGTGAAGGAGTGAAGGGCAGCAGCCAGGGGAGGGTCACGGTGGGGGCGAGTTTCCAGGGAGAGGGGATTCCGCAGCAGGAGCTGATTGAAGGACGGGTCAGCAGGGCTGGTGCTGGGTCAGCCTGGGGAAAGTGGGGAGACAGGCTGGGGCCAGCCTGTGCTGAGGGCTGTCCTGGGGACATCTCGGGGACAGCCTTTAAGCTGGATTTCACGTTACAGTGGACATTTCAATAGACGGCTGCATGGAGAACAGACCAGAGAGGGCGAATGTAGAAACGGGGAGACCAGGGGCCCCCTCCCTGGCTCAGTGGGAGAGGGTGGCGGGAGGGGGCAGCACGTGAATTGATTTGTTTCTGTTTTAATAGAGGAGTCAGACTTAGCTGATGGATTGGACTTACGGGCATGAGAGAAGAGTAGAGGCTGACCCTAGCAGCAAGAGAGGGTGTGTGTGTGGTGGGAGGGGGTCTCTGTTGACCCCCGGAGCTTGAAGGAGGAGCAGGATGGGGGTGGTGGAAACAAACAGTAGTTCCCTTGATAATTTCACCCTCCAGCCATGGGTTCTTTCGAGATGGCAGCAGAAGCCTTAGTTAGGTGGCCACGATCATTTTGTATCCACCGATTTTATTAGCTTGAGAGCTCCGTAGTTATGACTGTCTTTTGGGGGCCGAGTAGCTCATCTGTGGAATCTCCAGTCCTGTTTGTTCTGTATTTGGGTGACTCTCTTCCCCTCCCTGGACCTCACTTTCCTCATCTGTCAAATGGCATGAGACGAGACACGGCTCGGGAGTCTTGGCTGGAAAAGAAGCCACTTTTTACATGTGGGCACAAACATCTAGGAGTTGAACCCAGAGAGGGCTCCAGAGCTGGTGTGGCCTCCCCCTTGCATTCCTCTTGCTGTATCATATGGGTAGAATGATCAGACAGGCCTTGGTCAGTGTTTTTCGAACTGTGGGTCATGACCCGCCGATGGGACAGGAAATCTGTTTAATGAGTTATGACCAGCATTTAAACAAAGTAACCCCAGACAGGAGGACAGATAAGAGTGCATCAGGGTAAGTATTGTTTGGGGAAGCTTGCGTTTCAGTTGCCAGTGAATATGATGATGTGAACCGAATTGTGAAATAAAAGGGCACCTCCTCTAAGGGTTGCACTGAAACAAAAGTTTGGAAGCCTTTGGGCAGCCAGCCTTCCAGGTCTCTGGCGGAGGCTGCATAGTTTGGGCCAGCTGTGCTCCTGCGCTAAACCCTCCCCGCTTTGGTCTCTCTGTCCAGGGAATCTGGGATCAAGTTGCCTCAATTTCCTTCTGTGAGAGAAGGAGGTTCTAGCTTTGGGGTTTGGTGTGGTGGGGATTTAAAAAAAAAAAGAAAACAGGAGGTAAAACCCAACCTGTGATTGCTCTGCATCGGGAGTTGTGTTTTAGAGGCTTAAAAAGACCCTCCTTCCCTCCTTCTCTTTCCAGAAGAACCGAGTGCACATAAGGTGGCCAGCCCACCCTCCGGACTCTACCCCGATGATGTCCTGGACTATGGCCTCAAGCCATACAGCCCCCTGGCCAGTCTCTCTGGCGAGCCCCCCGGCCGGCTGCGAGAGCCGGATAGGGTGGGGCCCCAGAACTTTCTGAGCCCGGCCAAGCCACCGGGGGCCTCGGGCCTGAGTCCTCGGATCGAGATCACTCCATCCCACGAACTGATACAGGCGGGGGGGCCCTTCCGCGTGAGAGACACTGGCCTCCTGGGCGAGCAGCCGCCCCCGCCGGGGGTGGCGGCCAGCCCCAGGTTCACGCTGCCCGTGCCCGGCTTCGAGGGGTACCGCGAGCCGCTTTGCTTGAGCCCCGCTAGCAGCGGCTCCTCTGCCAGCTTCATTTCCGACACCTTCATTTCAGACACCTTCTCCCCCTACACCTCGCCCTGCGTCTCGCCCAACAACGGCGGGCCCGACGACCTGTGTCCCCAGTTTCAAAACATCCCTGCTCATTATTCCCCCAGAACCTCGCCAATAATGTCACCTCGAACCGGCCTCGCTGAGGACAGCTGCCTGGGCCGCCACTCGCCCGTGCCCCGTCCGGCCTCCCGCTCCTCGTCGCCTGGTACCAAGCGGCGGCATTCGTGCGCCGGGGCCTCGGTTGCCCCGCTGCCCGGAGCCTCACCCCAGCGCTCGCGGAGCCCCTCGCCGCAGCCCCGGGACGACGGCATCCCCCGCCGGGTACCCCCCCTCGGCCGGCCCTGCCGTCCTCATGGATGCCCTGAACAGCCTCGCCGGCGACTCGCCCTGTGGGATCCCCCCCCAAGATGTGGAAGACGAGCCCCGACCCGTCGCCGGTGTCCGCCGCCCCCCCGCCCAAGGCCGGCCTGCCCCGCCACCTCTACCCTGCCGTGGAGTTCCTGGGCCCCTGCGAGCAGGAGGAGAGGCGGAACTCGGCCCCCGAGTCCATCTTGTTGGTGCCACCCACCTGGCCCAAGCAGCTGGTGCCCGCCATTCCCATCTGCAGGTGAGTCCGGCTTTGGAAAGGATTTACTCCGCGGTCCGGTTTTAAGAGGAGGTTTTCTGGTGATGAGCATGGGACCCGGGGTTGGCTAGACTGATTTTCAATCCTAGGTCTCTCTGTGCTTCGCTGCCAGATCTTGAAATTGTCTGGGGCAAAGAATCTCTGAGCGGCAGTTTTCCCATCTGTCAAGTGGGTGTAAGGGTACCTGACTTCCTGGATGGCTGTTAGGAGGATGCAGTCCTAGGGTGCCTGTGATTGCTCCTAAGGCACCTGGCATGTTCATTCATTCACTTATTTAACAAATATTTATCAAACACCTCCTGTGTGCCAGGCACTATCATCAGGTGTTGGGGAGACAGGGGTGAACAAAACGGGAAAAATATTCTGCCTTCGTGGAGCTGACATTCTAGTAAGCACAAAGGTAGCCACAGCGCATGACATTTACTGTCTTTTTATAAGAAGAATTGATGTTTGTAGGCATCTGCTATGTGCCTCGATATTGCAATCAGTGATATGGAGGCCCTCTGAAAATGTGGGAGCCAGAATCTTCAAGGAGCTTCAAATATTGGCAAACTGAAGTGTGTAGACTTGGGGTCTCCCAGTCTGGGTGTGAGTCCTGGCTTTCCCCTCGTGGGCTGTGTGACCTGGGCATGTGGGTTGCTGCCATGCTGCTATGCCCAGAACAGGCATCGCTGGTCATGAGGGTTCGCTCTCATGGAGCACCTTTTTGATGCTATGCCCAAGGCAGACATTGCTAATCGATCAGAATCTTCGTTCTCATTGAGCGCCTCTCTGGGCCTGGGTTCATTACCTGTGAGGTGAGGATAATAACAGTACCTGCCTCATTCTGATTTTTAAGCATTAGGTGAGAGAATATATATCAAACTCAACATAGAACGGACATAAGTAAGAGCTCATGAAAGAGACAGCTGTTGTTGTTATCGGAGAATCTTACCACTGTAGAGGAAGCCCTTTGTTGCTTCCTCGTGATGAGCTGGCTGCTAGGAGACTGAGCTCCCAGTAGCTGTTAGATTGATGATACTGATGATCATAGTCACCAGCATGCCAGGATGCTTGCTGTGTGCCTGGCTCGCTTCTAATATGCTCTCTCTCTGGATTACGTCATGTAGTTCTCCCCCAAACCTGGTTTGTTTGTATATTTGTCTTCATTTCAATGATAAGGAAAATGAGGTGCACAGCAATTGGGAGCAGATACTGTTTCATCAGGTGAAGAATCAAAGCCTTATGCTGTTACCATTGACTCCAGTGGTTTTTAAAGTGTTACTTGCTTTTAGCAAATGCAAGTCTTTTTTTTTTTTTTTTCAAATAAAAGGTTGAATGCCCAAATCCCCCTCCTCACCTGCACCCCGGGCCGAAATGGGCTGAACCGAGCTTCTGGTCTGACGTGTCCTCCAGGGCAGGTTCTGAGGACACTAGGGCCGTCGTAGGTCAGTGTGTGTCCCGTAAGAAAAGGAGTTTCTGGGTTTCATAGGGTTCAGTGACTCCCTCTGTGTAGGGGCTACTCCCAGCGGTGGACAGAACGTGCAGTCATTGCAAAGGCCATCTGGCCACGGAGCTCTGAGGCTCCAGTTTCCTGGAGTCACCTTAGACCGCCGGTCAAGAACAACCCCTGGTGAGGTTGAGAGATCGGGGTTCACAGAGGTGAGGTGACATGCCCGTCAGTGCCCAGCTAGCTCATGCCCAAGCTGGAAGCCAGAATCTGAGATTCCTGACCCCTTGTTCTTTCTAATCAACTCCTGGATCGATCTCCAAAACATGACTTGTGTCATGATTGGGAGTGAGGAGGAACATTGATGTAAGATATGATTGTCAGGCATTTATCTGAGACTTTATTGTATATGAAACCCTTTCCTCTCTATTATGTGGCTTGGTCTGAGAGGTTCTGATGGGTTAGAGTCCTTCCGCCCCTAGCAAGTGCCCAATCTGTGCCAGCCAGTGAGATATTTCCTAGAGTTTTCTATTAGATTGAGAGGATGGGTCATTCAAAGAAGTCTTGTGATGATATTTATCTCAGGGAGTGTGGACAACTCCACAGTGGCTGAAATTCAAGTGCAGAATGTCAGATTCACTCCAGTGGTCTGAGTCTTAAGATTGTATTCTAATTGTTCTAGAAGCAAACAAAGTTAGAAGTTGGTACTTAGGGATATTGCATTGAATCTTCTACTCACTATATATTTTGATTAATACAGGGGTGGAGTGATTTTTCAATAAGCCTTATTTTGCTAACTTTAAACAATTTTAAATTGAGAATATGAGAATAAGAATATGTAACACAGATGGCACCCTGGTTGTAGGCAGAAGCTTGAAGGCATCTTGGAACTGTAGCTAAGGCAGAAATAAAGGCACTTTGGACACCCCAAGATTTCAGGGTTAGACAGACTTCAGGGGCAATGTCATTATAAAGAATGGCTAGAGATTTGCTTGCATGGTGAGGATGTAAGTGTAAGTTGAGTCGTATGTTCAGGTTAAGCTGTGGCACTGATGGAGTTTGTGGGGTTGTCTCCCCCACCCCCCCACCAACTGTCCCCTTGGAATTGCTCTGATAGAGAAGGATTAGAATTGGCGCATTGCAAATGCTTAATTAAGTCCAGTTGATAATGTTAGCTTTTGGCAGTTCTGGACTTAGCAGGAAAGACTATCCTGATTACATTAATGTTTCCTCCTGCATGTGAAAAATCAGGACACAGTGACCCAAATTCATGCATTTGCAGCTTCAAAGCTACTTTGAACATACGAGGGTTCTTTGAAATAAAACTGCTTGTTCATTCTTTCATTTATCCTTCCATTTGTTCATCCGCCCACCGACATTGGACAGGCATTACTAGACCAGGCATTGCTCTAGACTCATTCCATGAAGTAAATATTTTCTTGGACCTATTTTAAATAAATTAGTAAGATAAGACACAATGTAGAGGTGTGGAAGGAGCAAGAGGCTTAAATTGGAGCTTTGACTACGTCTTCCTCTGTGAGCTTGGGAAATGTTTTTAGATTCTCTGGGACTCTGAGTGAATGCTCTAGATATAGATTGTCAAGCCTTCAGTCATCTCTTCAATGACATAATTCCAGCCTCATATCAAGTATCTGTTGTGTGTGCTGGGTAGGGTTGAGATTTTATAGTAAGATTAAACTTAATGGCTTGACCTCAAAGATCTTACAACTTTCAATACCATTAATAATATAGTCAGATTGTCTGACAGTACCATTAATACAGATTGTCAACAAGAAGTAACTATTTATTTGAATTATACAAGTATTACATGAAAAATAATTATAGCTGATATTTATTGAGCACTTATTATGCTTAAGCTGTTTCTATGATCTCAATATCCCCACTTCATAGTTGAGGAAGCTAAGGCCTAGGGAGATGGAGGTATTTGCTCAAAGTCACACAGGTATTTGGAGATGGAGCTGGGACTTGAGCTTGGGTGTATAACTCCAGTCATGCTCTTGACCTTTATTCCTCATTTAATTGTAGGGAATCTGAGTGGTTTGGCTCATCCATGCCAAAACCGGACACCTCTCTGTGGTCAGATGTTCTACACTTGACCCAAGAAGTAATGACTATGACTAGGAATGGCCTCTTCCTAAATTTATTTTTAATTGAGATAATCAGACATAGAAATAAGAGCTGGAAAAACACTTCAGATGCCATCTAGTCCATTTGTGGTTATAGGAGGCTGAGAATAAAAGAGTTGAAGTTGCTTACTTAAAGTTATACGGCAAGTTAGTGACCCAATGGGACCCCTGATTTCTGTGACAGAGTTCCTTGTCCCACACTTACTCCTTTGGGGGAAAAAAAAACCATCGTGACTAAGGGATATCCTTTAGACGTGGGAGGTGATATTTTTCAAAATTCCCAGAGGAAGCGAAGTTGCAGCAGTTAGAAACATGCTAGAACTAACATGTCATGAAATTAGCTTCAGAAATTGAGATGTCAGCCATTCTGTCTTCATCAAGACAGAAGAGAAAACAGAGAAGGAGAAAGATCTCGACCTTGTGAAGAGCCCGCCGATCATGTCTCAGGAACGTGTGCTCACTGCGCCCACCGCTGTGTCTGCTCTTCCTTCCAGCATCCCAGTGACCGCCTCCCTCCCTCCACTCGAGTGGCCGCTCTCCCACCAGTCAGGCACCTACGAGCTGCGGATCGAGGTGCAGCCCAAGCCCCACCACCGGGCGCACTACGAGACGGAAGGCAGTACTGTTTTTTCCTTAATCATTATCTTTTGTCTGTGGCTTTTGATTTAACCTGATATTTTTTTCAAAATAAGTAGAGAATTGTTTTTTTTTAATTTCCCTCCAAAATGATCAGAGTTAAAGTATTCTTAATTGTATAGTCTGGTTAACCAGAACTGCTGACTGGTGCCTACCTGCCAACTCAATTAACCAGCCCATTAATACATTTAAATTAATTTAACTCTTTTTTTTAATTTGCCTTAAAGTGAAGGCAAAGTATTTAAAAGTATAAAGTGAGGGCAAAGTATAAAGTGAAGGCAAAATACTTACCAGAGTATCCTGTGATAAGAATCTGATGGTGCATCAGAACCTTTGAGAGTAGTTGTTAAAAATGCAGATTCTTGAGCATCTCCTGAAATTGTATGAGGACAATTCAGACAAAAACCAAACATACAAACCTTAAACCCTAAAATCCCCACAGGCAGCTTTGAGTGTGTACACCTGGTTAAGGGCTTCAGTGATTGTTTGGAACTTCTAAATCCTGGTAGTTGTTTTTTCTAAATCTAACATCACAGTTTTGGGGGGATTTGTTTCTATTCATTGCTTCTCTTCATTTACCACATGGTACGTTTTCCTCTTTCTTTGCACGTCTAGTAATTGTTGACTGTGTAGTGATACTGGGATGGTGATGTGTACTGGGCGTTGTAGAGACTCTTGCTTTTGCTGTCTTCCTCTAAAGGTAGTTCAGTCACTGGCTGGTTGCTTTGAACTTCCATAGGTTTAATTTTACTCTGTTACAGCAGACCTGTGCAAAGCCCGAAGTGTTCCCCATACCCTTCAACTTCGTACGGCTAGCCACGAAAGTCCTTCTTTTGTGGATCTAGTGGAGGCTTGGTTTAAAATTTTTACTTAAAAGTATTTTGTTTGTTTATCTATTTTTGGCTACGCTGGGCGTTTGTTGCTGCGTGCGGGCTTTTTCTCGAGTTGCAGAGAGCGGGGGCTGCTCTCGAGTTGCGGTGCGCGGGTGTCTTGTTGCTGTGGCTTCTCGTGGCAGAGCGTGGGTTCCCTGGCACGAGCGTTTCATTAGGTGAGGCGCGTGGGCCCAGCAGTTGGGGCTCCAGGGTTCTGGAGCGTGGGCCCAGCAGTTTGGGCTCCAGGGTTCTGGAGCGTGGGCCCAGCAGTTGGGGCTCCAGGGTTCTGGAGCATGGGCCCAGCAGTTGGGGCTCCAGGGTTCTGGAGCGTGGGCCCAGCAGTTTGGGCTCCAGGGTTCTGGAGCGTGGGCCCAGCAGTTGGGGCTCCAGGGTTCTGGAGCATGGGCCCAGCAGTTGGGGCTCCAGGGTTCTGGAGCGTGGGCCCAGCAGTTGGGGCTCCAGGGTTCTGGAGCGTGGGCCCAGCAGTTGGGGCTCCAGGGTTCTGGAGTGTGGGCCCAGCAGTTGCGGGATGGGCTAGTTGCCCGAGGCATGTGGGATCTTCCCAGGCCAGGGAGCCAACCTGTGCCCTCTTCACTGAAAGGCAGTTCTCTACCTCTGGACAAGCAGGGAAGTCCCAGGCTTGGTTTTAGACTGTGAGAGGGCGGGTCTAAAGTAGCCTTTACTCTAAAGCATGACCTCATTCTTAAGGCCTAGTCTTTTTGGATGCTTCGGGGGGGGGGGGGGGTTACTCCTCTCTGATGGGCTGGAATTCCGATATTCCAGCTCTGCTGAACCTCCAGCTTCTCTGTTTCCCGTTTTACCCTATAGCTGCCTCCTTCTGATAAACCCTGCACATTTCCCATGTGATTACCCAGCCCAGCCCCTGGTCAAGGACTTGGGGGACCCCCCAGCCCCTTCCTCGTCTCTGATGTTTCACCCACAGATTCTAGCTGCTTCCACAGCCTGAGACTCCAAACTCTGCCCCCACCTCTTGCTCAGCAGGACCACTGTGTGCTGTTTGAACTCCATGCTCTGAATGTGGGAGGGAAAGTGTCTCTAGGCAGAGAGCTGCCGGGAACATGGGTTCACCTCGTGTGTTTCCTTTCCCTCGTGGACCACGGTCATATGTTGCCTGCTGTCTAATGCCTGAAAGCAGTTGGCTTATTTTTTTCCTGGGTTGAAAAGGCACCTCCATCTTTATCCTTTCATAATCTTCGATCTCAAATATACTCAGCATTGTTTTCCTAACTTTTTATTTGATATTGGAATGTAACCAATTAACAATGCTGTGATGGTTTCAGGTGGACAGCAAAGGGACTCAGCCATACGTATCCATGTATCCATCCTCTCCTAATTACCCCCTCCCCCGAAAGCAGTTGACTTATAAACTTTTGTTGTATTTTATAGTTGTTTATGATGGTAGGGCTGGTCTGGTATTATTTGCTCCATCAGAAAAGTGATTTTTGGAAAAGAAAACCTTCATATCATTATCAAGTGAGGCTTATCTACTCTAGGATGAGAACCTCCTGGCTTGGAGGCGGTGAAAGGGTATATTGGAGTCAAAGCCTTTGGTTGTAATGGAGAGAGAAACTCACTGAAAGGCAGTGAGCAAAGGGGGAGTATATGAGGAGCCTACTGGAGTTACATATAATCAGGTCAGGAGATTCAGCTCAAGAAGAACCTGGGCTCGTGGTCACGAGTCCAAGATTTATTTCTCTGCTCAGTCAGTCCGGTCAATAGGTGGACACATCCTGCAGAAATTTGCTGAGCACCTGCCTTTTGGCATCTGCTTAATGCTGAGGTACAGTAAAGACTAAGAGAGAAGCTATGGTCTTGTTCTCTATGGAGCTCATGATCTGGGGGTATAAAGTTGCTGACTTAAATAATCATGCAAACAATAACATTGCAAACTGTGGTAAGCAGCAGGAAGGAAGCGGGCATGAGGCTCTGGGCAAGTAAGATGAAGTCAGTGTAGACAGGGGAAGGTTTCCCTGGTAAGATTTCCTGGAAGAAGAGACCAGGGCTGAGGATGCGTGGTGGGAGCAGTAGGTGCAAATGCACGGAGGCAGAAGGAAGCAAACTGCGGAAGAGGAGCTTGAGGAAGCCAACACTGGACTGCGAAGGGCCAGAGGGAGGGGGCAGGGGGCCGGAGCACGCGCGGCCTGGTCAACCATGGGGGAGAATTTGGCTTTCATCCTGGTGCGGGAAAAGCAGGGGAGAAACAAGAAGAAGAGTTGGGAGGCTGTGCCCATGGTATCTGTCCTCGGGGGGCTATTGTGGTATCTTTGCTCTCTGATTATTCAACCAGCGTTTGTGGAGCACTGCTCTGCTCCAGGCATGGTTCTCGATTCTGGGATATGGTATGAACGAAACAGCCAGAAACCCTCACCCCCGTGAACTTACAGTTTAGCAAGATGATGCAAATAATAGTTAACACTTAGCGAGCACTTACTGCATGTCAGACCCTTTTCCAAGTGATGTCTGTGTTAAGTTAAATTAAACTTATTTAATCCTCAGAAAAGCCCTAGGAAGTAGTTACAATTAGGTCAAGGAGATGTCAAGGGCCTTATTCAAGGTCATAGCTCTCGAATGGTGGACTTAGAATTTGGACTCTGATGTCTGGCTTTGCCTGCTAGACAGCTTTTCTGATCTTCCACATCTCTCTGCAGACCAACTTTCCCTGCCTCCTTGTTCTCACCAGACAGAGAAGACCTGGTGGAAAGATGCCCGCACCACCTGCCTATCAGTTTTTCTATGCTGTCTTCATTCTAGTCCCTCACCAGCCCGTTGGAGTCCAAATCCTGACCTTTAGGGAGATTCTAATTGGCTCTGATTAGAAAGGGTGCCACCCGCTGGTCCAGTTAGCTTGGCCAGAGAGGTCAGACCATGTGCAGTGCAAGGCTCTGCTCACCCATTCATCAAGGGCTGGGGCCATGGAAAGTTCTAGAAAAGGAAGTGGACTGTAGATGCAGTCCTGAAGATGTCCTCTACACTGCGCCTGGCATTCATGCTTCTCCTTCCAGCAGCTCCCCAGGATCCATCTTTTTTCTTCTTCTTTTTTTCCCCTTGTTTTTGGCCACACATGCAACAGGCAGGATCGTAAGTTCCCTGACCAGGGATCAAACCTGCGCCCCCCACCTCCCGCAGTGGAGCCCCTGCACCGCCGGGGAAGTCCCTCTGCCCCTCTTCTGGTTCCTTACTTTGAAAACCCAATGTATGACTTAAAAATTTATAGCCATATCCTCAAAAGACACAAAGTGAAGCCTTTTTTTTAAAAAAAAAAAATCATTTGAATAGATTGGGTTTTCTTCAAAATGAAATGTGCTAACCCCTGATTTGTTTTAGCATAGGAAGTCTTTTTTTTTTTTTTTTTTAAAGCCTCTTTGAAAAATGAAAAGAAGAGGGGGCTTTAAGAAGACAAGGACTCTTAACCTTTAAGGAGGTGTGAAAACCTCTGTCAAATCCTGGAGGATTGCCCTTCCAATCCCAGAAGGGCCCTGTTTCGTACCTTGCCTGGGTGCCTCTGCCGGTTTCTCCCTGATCTCTGTCTGTCTCTCTCTCCATCTGTTTCTATTTCTGTACTGTGCCCTGGCTCCCTTTCCTCCCTCTCAGGGATTGGTTCCCACCCTTCTCTTTATTTGCCACACTTATAAAACTTCACTTTTTCTGTACGCCTCGTGGTTTTATGCGCCTCTCTATATGAAAATAAAATGAGTACATGACCATTTCTTTCGCTTTCTTTAAATATAAAATTGCAAATCTTAAGCATATGCCCTGTTCAGCTGTCTTTTCTTTTGTCTTTTCTTTCTCTTGAATGTCAGTTGGTCTGGAAAGAAAGTCTGCTTCAAACTTTAAATGCTTTTCAGATCTCATGACTCATTCATTCGGTGAATATTTTGTCGAGGACCTGCTGTGTGCCAGGCAGTGTGCCAGGCGCTGATAATGCAATGATGGGTGTGAGATGGATGAGGTCTGTGCCCTGGTGGAACTCGAGGGGGTGGGCAGGACGTGCCAAGCAGACCAGGATGGTTTGGTGTGACTGTTGCTGAGATGTGGGTGGGTCAGGGAGGCCAGATGAGGCCATCTGGGATTATACCTGGACTCCAAGGTAGACTGTGACAGCTGATTGGGAGTTCATCTGTTGGATGTGCAACTTGGGGGTGACTGCTGAGACAGAACAAGCTGTGCCAAGCAGCTACTACTCAGATGACCTGCGTTAGATAGAGGATCTCTCTAAGGAGGTGACTGTCACCTGGGGCCTGGAGCAGGTGATTGAGCCAGCAAAGAGAGGAGTATTGCCCTTCTTCTCTCTGTCTCTTTTGGTGTGGTGGGCGGGGCGAGTGTTCCATGTACAGGACACAGCACATGCCAAGGTCCTGAGGCAGGGAAGAACTTCTGAGGACCTGAAGGAAGGCCAGTGTCACTTGACTAGCCCGGAGGGTGATGGTTGGCAGGACTCATAAGCCAAGATGAGGAACTCGGGTTTTATTTCAGGGCAAGGGGAAGGGAGTGGTGAGTTTTGAGCAGGGAAGGAAGGCGATTCTGATTGAATACTTTGGCATTGCTTGGGCTTCCCTCTAAGGAGTGGGTTCCTCTAAGGGAGGAAGCAGGGAGGTGAATTTGACAGGCTGTGGCAGTGCCAGGTGGAAGGGCAAGGTGGTGAGGATGGGGAGGTGGCATTGGGCCGTGAGAGAATGGGTTCCATGGTGTGAGGTTCAGGACTCAGTGCTGGCTTAGTCGTGGGTGGAGGGGAAGTGTCATCTGCCACTCCGGAAGACTTGGGGTGAAAGTCATTTTCTTAGGGGAAGATTACCAGTTCATTGTGGGGTGAGGGAATTAGGAAGGGCTTGTGAGGCATCCAGGCAATGATAGCAAGTCTGTGGCTGGGTGCAGGAGCCTGGAAGTGCCACCTATAAAGCTCTAAATCCCATGAACTAGAGCAAGTTTATGGTTCTTTCTGAGGAGTCTGGTTATCATAGCTCTTTGACCTGACTTTGACCTGTAGGGATCAGAGAAAGGGAACCACTCAGTTTACCTCGAAAGAGCCACATGCCTTCTGGTGGAACCCCGCCATCCTTTCCTCGTTCTATGTTAGGGCAGGAAGCAGTGGTCCTTGGGTGGACAAAACTGGCATTCAAAGGCAGCTTTGTAAGGTTGGGCTTTAAGTGTTTCCCTGGCTCTTTAGCTGATGGGAGCTCATAATAACCCCAGTTGAGAGCTGCCTGTGTAATGCCATTGCACTTAACCCTTTCCCTGCCTGCTTCCAGGCCCTCTCACTATAATCCTGCGTTAGAAATTCCCTGTGGAGGACACTCGGTTACTCTCTCCATCCATCCTTGTGCAGGGGCTTTCGATAAATGTTATTTTCACCACTCTCTGGGACGTGTTTTCAACTGAAAGAAGGATTGGAAAGCCATCTTTTTTGTTAGAAAGTAATCAAAATCCAAGGCTGTTTAAGCATACTACACACCTCCAAAGACAATACTCCTGATTCTTTCCAACAGATGTTCAGACATATGGAAAAAACATGGGCAGTTCCTTAGGAGAAATTCTTGCAGATGCAGAAACCTGATCTCGGTTTCGTCCTGGGTAACAGGAACAGGCTTCGCAGGGAGGAGTCTGGGAGGCCGGGCTGCACCTGTCCCAGTTGCCGCCTTCCCAGCCCAGAGGAGGCCAGTCAAGTCTCTGAGCTTTCATCTCGTAAAACAGATTACAGGACAGTGATTTTCATCCTGTTGGATTTGGGCTTTTGTACTCTCTGCGACTCACTTTAAATTACATCTGAGACGGGAGAAAGAAGCCAGATGGGGTTTTCTCCTTACCAGGCGAAACTGGAGTCGTGACAGGGAGCCTCGCTTCTCTGGCAATCGGCTGGGCGTGTTGGCTTCTGTCGACTCATAAAACTCTGCTCGGTGAGGCTGGCTCAGGGAAACAGGAAGCAGGGCTTGCTGATGCTAATTTGTCTCGATCAGGGCTGCTGCGTTTGCTTGACAGAGGTTCCATCTGACCTTCTGGGGAAGGAAAGGAGAGGAGGGAAACCGATGCTTCAGCTCCAGGGGAGGGGTGTGTGCGCTGAGATCACCAGGGGCTCCTCTTGCTCCTTCGCTGGGAATTCATCACTACACACCTTCCAGGTGCCCGGCCCCATTCCAGGCGCTGGGAATACGGCCGTGACCGAAACAGAGACAAATTCCTGCCCCCGTGGCGTTGACTTTCTGGCTGCAGTGAGATAAACAATACATGTAATAAATAGGAAAATTCAATAGTGTGTTGGAAGGTGATAAGTGCTGTGGGAAAAACTGCCGGGGTGGGGGTGGGGAAGTGGGCGTGGTCGGATAGGCCTTCCTGAGAAGCTAGCATCTGAGCCCAGAGACTGAAAGGTGCAGGTTGCCGGGGATGAGAGCTCCAAGGGTCCAGGGCCACGCTGGGCGCGGCCTGCGGGCAGAGAGGAGGCCTGCGTGGGGAGGGCAGGCCGAGTCAGGACCCGAGAGGAGAGGGCGGGGCCCAGAGGATGCACCCACTCAGGCCTCGGGCTCTGCAAACTCACGCGCAGGAAGGTGGGGGCCAGGAAGACTGGGTCTGACAGGGTCTCAGCAGGATCCCTCTGGCTGAGGACTGCCGTCAGGGGGCTGGGAGAGGAGCAGGGAGACGCGGGAGGCTCGTGGTCCAGGCGACACAGGCCGGTGGCCGGAGTAGCACTGAGGGGTTGGAGACTTGAGCGCTGGTTGGATTCTCGGGTGTTCTGAAAGTCAGGCTGGTCGGATTTTTTTTTTTTTTTTTTTGAGACATGGGTCACAGGCAGGAGGCACGGTGTGGCTGTAGTCTTGGAGAAGGCTGTCCCCGCCACTGTGATGCTCCTGTTTTCAGAGGGGAGTGACCTTCTGGGGCTGGCTTGATCCGGCCTTTTCCTTTAAAGGTGAGAGTGGGATGGGGTGGGGATGCTAAGGCCAGCTTTAGGAGGAGCCATCCTCACCGCCCTGCCTTTGTCTATATACCAGTCTCTTGATTGTAACACTGGCCATTAATTAAAACATTTTTTTTTAAATAAAAGACTACTGCTGCTGCTGCTGCTGCTAAGTCTCTTCAGTCGTGTCTGACTCTGTGCGACCCCATAGACGGCAGCCCACCAGGCTCCCCTGTCCCTGGGATTCTCCAGGCAAGAACACTGGAGTGGGATGCCATTTCCTTCCCCAATGCATGAAAGTGAAAAGTGAAAGTGAAGTCGCTCAGTCGTGTCCGACTCTTAGCGACCCCATGGACCCCAGCCTGCCAGGCTCCTCCATCCATGGGATTTTCCAGGCAAGAATACTGGAGTGGAGTGCCATTGCCTTTTCCAAAATAAAAGAGTACAGACCAAACCAAATGTATCAGTGGGCCAGATGTAGCCCTCCTGGGTGACCGTGTCTGGGGCTGGAGTGCTCAGGTAGGCCTTGTAAAAGCAGGGAGCCAGGTGCTGGCCTTCAAGGTGAGCCAGGTGGGGAGCAGAGTGTCCTGGGGGCGGGGCCTGCACGGTGTGACGGGGTGGATGGTGTGGGGTTGGACGGTGCAGTGCGCTCACCTGACTGTACACCCGGAAGCACCGAGGGAAGCACGAAGTGCTCACGTGAGAACAGAAATGGTCGTGAGTGATCAGACCTTGCCCACCCCTCACCCCCAGTGTAAGCAGAGAACAGGAGGCATCTAGGATCTTGAAGGCATAATTGTTCCAGAAAGAGAACAGTGCTTGCAGTGTGTCTGGCAACCAGTGGGAACATAGAGAGGAAGCTTCATTTGTTCATAAACAAATCTGTGGGTCCCTGTTAAGGGCCAGGCAGGGGGATAGAACAATAGCGGCTACCTGTGCTGAGCATCTTCTGGGGACTCTCCTTCGAGTGACCAGCTGAAGTCTTTGTAGCCACGCCGTGGAGTGTGGGTGGGAGGATGACTCGTTTACAGACAAGGACATTGGGACACAGAGAGGTTAGGCAACGTGGCTGATGTCACCCAGCTGGTGAGTGGTGGCTGTGATTTGGACTTAGGAGGTGTATAGGCAAAACTCGCACTGAACCATTGGTCTGTGCTGCCTTTTGGAAGAAGAAAGAACCATCCTCTGAATCCTGGGAGACAGCGTGGAGGTTAGAGCTGCTTGTTCTGAACCTCCCAGAAGACCGTGGGCTGATTCTGCCCATAATCGTGTCTGTTTATTGAGCACTTACTATGTCACAGGCATGTCGCATGGAGTGGCTCAGGCAGGCATGCTCTCCCTACCCTGTGAATAAAGCTCGGAGGCATTGAGTGCCTTCCCCAGGGAGCAGAAGGTCACTAGTGACTCTGACCAAGCTTCCCCTGTGTGCCACCTGCAGGAGGCACTATTAACCCCATTTACAGATGAGGAAACTGAGGCTCACGGTCACACCACTTAGCAGAGAGGGCAATACCAATGCCTACTTCCTAGGGCTTTTGCAAAGATGAATGACTTAAGATGGGAAAATGCACAGACTGGGGCCTGGCATGCACCAAGCACTGCCTCTGTGTGCATCAGCCCTGTTTCCTGTTATTATTTATCTTCCTCTGGACCATCCTGTTACCATAAAGAAGGGAGGCTTTTTTTCTCACGTGTAAGTTCGGTTTCATGCTGTCACCCTGGAGCTGAGATGGACACGAACACGATACTGATGATACGATGACACGTGTGCCCATCATTCACTGACAGGTGGCCTGGGTGAGGTCAGAGGACTTGCTCAGAGTCGCATAGTGAGACGTGGCGGAGCTGAACTTATACTAAAGTTTGTTTGTGGCTGTGCTGGGTCTTCGTTGCGCTGTGTGGGCCTTCTCCAGTTGCAGTGAGCGGGGGCTGCTATCTGGTTGTGGGGCGGGGGCTTCTCACAGAGGGGGCTCCTCTTGTTGCCGAGCACAGGCTCTGGGGCACGCGGGCTCGGCAGCTGTGGTGCGTGGGCTTAGTTGCCCCACGGCATGTGGGACCTGCCTAGACCAGGGATCGAACCTGTGTCCCCTGCACTGGTAGGTGGATTCTTAACCTCTGGACCGCTGGGGAAGTCCTGGAGCTGAATTTAAAGGCATACCTGTCGGGCTCCTTGGCCAAACTATTTCCCCTGTTGTGTATGGTCCTCAGGCTCTCTGCTTAGGGGTGGCTGATTCTGAACATTTTGACTCAGGTTTGAAAAAGTTCGTGTGGGGGTGTGTGTGTATATATATGTACATATATATAATATTTTTATATAAATGTATAAATACACATACATATATACTATATATATGCGTGTTTATGTGCATCAGGTATGTGTAATACATAATCGTATATATGTAATTTTTGTTCTGTTATTTTTCTTATCTTAGTATGTTCTCAGCATTTGAAAAATATATAAAAAAGAAAGCAGACCGCCCCCCTTGTCACCTGGAGAGAACTAATCTCATTGCTTTGGGGTTTTCCTTCCATTGTTTTCCCCACACTTGCACACTTAAGCTCATGGCACCTAGCTCCTGCCCTGCCCCCTTCCTTTATTGAGTCTGTTTATTTTCATGATATCCAGGGGAAAATAGCTAAGATACAAGTGAGGTTGACAAGAACTGCTTTACGAGCCTTCCGTGTGTAAGTGGATACAATGCTACCATGATTTCTAGGCAGTACCTGAAGGCACAGAGAGGTTAAGTCACTTACCTAAGGTCACACAGGAAGTGGGCAAACCCTGAACTGAACCTAGAGGCTCTAGCACCAAAGCCTGCACCCTTAGAAATCTTTGATGATCCTGAGATAATTTTCCAGGTTGCTCCTCGGGGCTTCTGTTGTTGCCTAGGTATTTTGGGGAAAAAAAAATATCAGGAAATAAATCTAGTCTATTTGCACATCAAGACAAAATTTCCCCTTGCTGGGGTGCTTAGTCTCATGCTGTCTGTCACCCTTCCGTGCACCTGGGTTCCTGCCCACCCTGAGCTGTTCTCATCACACTAATTGGTGTGACTGTGAACAAGGATCAGCTGACCCCTGGGGCCTCAGGGTCCCTCACGGCGAGCTGGATAGCATGTTACTTCTCTTTAGGATCTATAGGAGATGAGCGTGTGTGTGAGACAGCGCTGAGTACAGCCGGCTCTGGTTTCCTATATCACTTACTTTTGGAGAAGGAAGTATATTCACGTGATGCAGAATTTGAAAGATACAAGAGATGCACAGGACAAGACTTACCTCCCTCCTCAGACCCTGGGCAGTGGTGGGGGCGGGGGCACCTCATCTCCCTGAAGCTCCAGTGTCACCAGTTTCTTGAGTCCTTCAAGAGGCGTTTTGTATCCCTGTGGTTGGGTGCACTGTTGTCACTGCCATCATCACTGGTGTTGTAATTTATAAAGGACTTGGCAGAATGCCCTGCATATTTAAAATTGCCAGTAAACGATCAAGGCCATTATTACTGTGGAGCTTAAAGAGGCATCACATTTTGATTTTCCAAGTAGGAAGTGAAGCTGAGTAGATCTTCTTGGCATCATTTATTTAACCAAATAGAACTCTCTCATTCAAACTTAGGTTGCTGTTAAGGGAATTCCATCTCCCCTAATTTGACATTTATTGTAAAACTGTAAATACTTCCCTAATGAATACAAGTTTTGGAAGCTGCCTCAAATAAATGTTTGTTAAGCCTTGGCTTTACCTGTCCCCTGGTATAGTGATGTAAAACAATCCATCAGCCTACACTGGCTGTATCCCACTATATGCCTGTATCCTTTCTCTCTCCGTCCAAAAATGATACATTGGCGATAAAAGCCATGGATGGTATCAGTGTGGGCAGGATGGCATGGTTAAAAAGTAGCGAGAAAAGCGTGGAGTAGGATTGAGTGGTTTTCCAACTTCTCTCTTATTTATTCAACAAACATTGATGGGGCTTTCACCACATACCAGGCTCCGTGCTGGATTCTCCTCACTCAGTTCAGTCCATGGACCAATAGCACAGACTCACCCTGGGGGCTTGTTCAAAATGCGGAGTCCCAGGTTTCTCCACCGTCTGCCAAGTTGGAACCTGCCTTGTGTAAGATCCCCTGGTGATTCATGTCCTTTCGGGAAAAGTTTGCTGACTGGAGATGGGGATAGATTAGTGAACAGAACAGACAAAATCCCATGTTCTCACTGAGTTGGTGTTCTGATGAAGGGAGACACAACAAAACAATAAATCTAGTGATGAGAAAAAGCAATAAGAAGGAAAATAAGGCAGGCTGAGGGGTGGAAGATGCTTGTGAGTCGGTGAGGATGCCATCTAGGGAAGAACCTTCTGAAGAGGTGAGAGTCAGCCAGATTTTCGAGTGCAGTGAGAGAATAAGTTGTGTCACTGTCTTGAGGAAAAGTGCTGTAGGAAGGGAACGGTGAGTGCAAAGGCCCTGAGGCAGGAGCCTTCTTGGTATCCACCTTGCATATTAGTTCAGAGGTGGGTTCTGATCAGGAGTTAAGTATTAATAGTGAGCATGTCCCCCCTACAACATGACCTTTGCTGTGGCATTTGAGTGCCTTTTATATGACCATGGAATGTAGACAGAGGTCCCCCAGTCACAGCCCAGGGAAGTCTTCTGTGTGTCATTGGGTACAGTTGCTCAGGCTGTGCACGGCACAAGGGCACTGCATGTCGTGAGGGCACCCGTTCACATTTGCATACTTATCAAGACAGTGTCCTGACATATGCCTTCTGAGGGTGCAGAGGGAGAGGTGTCTTTTCCTAATTAGTACAAAAATGCCAGGCAACCTGGCGGTGGCCCTGGTGATATAATTCTTAAAAAGAGGAACAATCTGAGTGTGAGTATCTGGAGGTTGGGGACGTTCATCAGCCTTTGCACCAGCTGCTCAGCTCACTGATACATTACCTGGTCCTTTAAGACATTTGACTTGAACTCTTGGTGGCAAAAAAGGTGCTTCTGCTGGTCGGAAAGGCGTCCCTTCTCCATTCCTTTCTTTTTCTCAGATGGAGTTTTTGCTGCTTTCTCCTTCCTTCTCTCTAACCAGCCAGTGGGGAGCCTCGTCAGCTTCCACCTCTGCCTGCGCCTGACTGCGCAGCCTCAGCCCACACACTTCTCTCTGAGCTGTGGGAGCTTTGGCTCTGAAACAGAGGGTAGTGCTCTGTAAGCACCCTCCCACCCCTACACTTACATGAGTCTGTGACTCAGATCAATAGGTGTCACCTGAGTAGAAGCGCCTGCGTTTAGTTCTGTTCATTTTGAGGTGGGAGTTCCAGCTTCTCTTCACCTTGGCCTGCATCACTTGCATCATTTCCTACCTCCAGAGTTGACTCATTCATGGACTTGAAGCTGACTGGTTTAGAGTTTGGGGATCCTTGAGCTAGAAGGAGACTTAGAAATCATCTAGCTGAATGACTGATGTGTTGGCTTCATGCCATTTTACTGAGAGGTTTAGTTACCATCTCACTGAGGGCTTCAGCTACCATTTTACTGAGGGCATCAGCTACCATTTTATTGAGGGCCCCAGTTGCTGTTTTACTGAGGGCCAGACTTTTCGCTCAGCTAATGTCTCATGCCATCTCACACCGAGTAGTTTAGGTGGATACCATCATCATTGGTTTGCGTTTATCAGATGGAGGGTCAGAGAGACGATGTGAATTATAAAGATTATTCAGTGACTAAATCGGCAGAACCTCCATTCAGAGTGTTAAAAGCAGAAGTTGGGAATGTATTTTTTATGAAGCATGTACAACACGCCAGGCACTATGTATCACCTTGCCTTACCCATAGTTCTGCTATGAATCGGGTACTATAATGAGAAAGCTGAGCCCCCAAGAAATGTGTGGCTTGCCCAGAGTAAGCCTTATGCAGAGAGTACGTGGAACTGTTTCAGATTTCCAATCTTTCTCTCCTTCTCATGCGTTTCCCTTGGCATCCTGTTTGCCTGTCAGCATCCGTCACAGGTCGGTGTGTCTGTGCCAGGGAGGGTGATGCTGGCACTTCAGTGCCCCTGGCCCCACCACACTCAGCACCTCCCCTCTGCCCCCTGGGCTCTCATCCTCCCTAGTCTGGGTGGCAGCGACAGCTTCCTAATGGGGTTCCCTTCCTCCGCGCATGCCCCTCACCCAGTCTGCTCCCCACACAGCAGCCAGAGGGTCTGCTTGAGACGTGGATGGCTCCGCAGCCCCCCCTGGTTCGGAATCGTGCCATGCCCCCTCCCGCCCCGTTCGCACGGACTCCTAACCGTGGACTGCGGGGCCCTGTGTCCCCGGGTCCCGGCCTGCCTCCCTGCTCGTCCTGACGCCTTCCACGCTCACCCTCCTGCTGACCTTCTCCATCCTGCCTCAGGGCCTCTGCGCTTGCTCTCCACGTCCCCAGATGTCCACATGGCCCTTGTCTCTGCTTCACTCAAGTCTCACTTTAACGGGCACCACAAAGAAACTTTCCCTGATTCCTCTGTTCAAAATAGCTACCGTTGTCCTCTGCCACCCGCTCCCTTTCTCTCGATGGTGTTTGTTCACAGACCGAGATAGTCTTCCGTCCTCCTCTCTTCCCACCCCTCCCGCCCACTTACCCACCCGTCATCACGGCCCCGTCCCAGGCCTGGGCACCGTGCCTGTCACTCGGAGGCACCTGATGTGCAGGGGCATCAGTTGAGGGAGCGTCCTCGCTGGCCGTTGGAGACCTTGGTGAGCCCCAGCTGGCCTTGGCCCCACGGACGGACGGTGCCCGGGGGGCGGGGGTGCTGGCACGGGCGGCCCCTCGGTGGCTTTCCTGCACTGAAGGAAGCAGAGGAAGGAAGTGACAACAATGAAGAAGGACCAATTCAGAGCACTGGGACGTGATCAGGCTTCCGCTGCCCCTGGTCTCTCTGCCCAGCGTGACTTGGGCTCCCCGGGGGCGAACAGAAGTGCGGACTTGATGGAATGGGCACAAGTTAGTTTTATAATGAAGAACAAGAAGAAAAACCTTATTTTTCACTTTCCTTTTTTAATCGAGAAGTATGCCGTGGGTGTTTCCTTGTGGTTTTTAGTCAAAGGGAGGATTGTTGTTGAGCCCGAGTTCCCCTGGGGGCTGCAGCTTTGCGTGAGTCTAACTTTAACTTTGAACGCACGCTTTTAGGGCTGTGGTAGGATTGGGGCTCCTGGGGTCCGGCTCGGAACAAGGCAGCAGGATTGTTTACTGTGCCTCAAGGGCCCTGTCCACGCAGGCCGCCTCCCAGATCTCAGCCCGTCTTCTTCCTGTTCCGATGACCCCTCCTCAGCCCATCCTGGCCCTGCTGCAGGGGGAGGGGTCTGGGCAGGTGGAAGGAGCTGCAGGAAACTCGGCGTCGAATGTGGGCTCCTGGGCTCAGGGTAAAGCTGGTTGCGGGCTCAGCCAGGCGTCTCTACCGAGGACTGGTGGTACAGAAAGGGGATCGCACCTAGTTCAGACAGCATCCCCAAGAAGCCGCCGGGGTGTGTCCGGAGAGTCCGTGTGCCCTTCCTCTTGGGTCCGCACCCATGTGCCCCACTCCCACGCATTTTGCTAGTGTGTGTTTAATTTTCTGGTGGATTTGTTTCTCTTGTCAGGGAAGCAGAATCGCTCCTTGACTTGCAATCCCCAGTGGGGGATGAGGTTGGGGGTGAGTGTGTCGCCCCCTCCTCGGGCAGAGGCACAGCCTTGGAACGTGCGTCACCAGGTGTCAAGTGGACTTGGGGAGGCTGTGACTTGCTGGGGACCGGGATGCGGGTCCTGCACTGTGGTCAGACCCGAGTCCCCTCTCAGGCCTGGGACAGGAGTAAGAGTCTTCAGTGGGGGGGTGTTCCTTACCTCTTGGGCGCATCTGCCACCCCCCAGCTAGCTGCTGAGAACAGAGTACATTTTAAGGACGGAATCCTAACACCTGCCCCCAGAACCTTCCAGGGGCATCTGGAAGGTCAGGTCGGGCAGCATCCTTCATTCAATCAGCAAATATTGACCACGTGTCAGCCCTGCACCCGGGGTGGAGAGAGAAATCGATCAGCCTCTGCCTTCAGGGAGCACTCAGTCTGCTGGGAGAACTGGACTTGGGAATACCAGAGGTCTGAGGGAGGCAGTTGAGTGAAGAGTTAACAGCAGGAGAAGGGATAGAGTCTGGGTGCCCTGGGTTCACACCCTGACTGTGCCAGCTACTGGCTGTGTGACACTGGGCAAGTGACTTAACCTCTCTGTGGCTAAAGTGGAATGATGATGGTACTCTGAAAAGAGATGATGACTGTAAAGCATTAAGCAGAGCACCTGGTAGAATGAGTCCCATAGATGTTAATTATTATTATTATTGTTCTTTTTATGGAGATAAAGATAAAGCAGATATGGATGTACTAGAGAGAGGAGGTCGTTGAGGGTCTGGGTTGAATGACTCACTCTGCTCAGAAAATCTGGGGCAGGTTCTGGGAGGAGATGACATTTGAGCAGGGTGTTGAGCGATGTGAAGGAAGAATGTTCCAGGCTTCAGGAACACCCTAGAAAGCATGCAGAACTGACGGCACACTGTCTCGGAGCTTGAGGTCCGAGTCTGTCCGCAGATGGTTTTAGCAGCTCAGGATGTCAAGTTGACACCAGTTACCAGCATTTACAGATTTGGAGATTTCTCTTAAAAGGTTGGATCTCTGGCTGGTGTTAATAACCAGAAGATCTGGCAACACTGGGCCCATGTTCTCTGTGTTGAGAGTGCCCAGAAGTTGGGGGGGCTGCCCTCCATTGAGATCAGAGCTAGGCTCCCAGCCCCCCCCAAGTTGTAACCAGGTCCAGTGGGTTTGTCCAAGTCCTTGCCTGGTTCCTCTGGGCACCTTGTTGGTGACCCTGGACAGGGATTTGTTACTGGTTGTGGGAAATGCTTGGAAAGTTCCCAGGTCTCACTGACTTTCATGTCTAAGCAATTTTGTTGTTCAATCTCTCAGTTGTGTCCGACTCTTTGCAACCCCATGGACAGCAGCATGCCAGGCCTCCCTGTCCTTCACTATCTCCCTGAGTTTGCTCAAACTCATGTCCATTGAGTCAGTGGTGCCATCCAACCATCTCATCCTCTGTCATCCCCTTCTCCTCCTGCCCTCAATCTTTCCCAGCATCAGGGTCTTTTCTAATGAGTCAGCTCCAAGCATAGGTGGCAAAATTTTTGGAGCTTCAGCTTCAGCATCAGTCCTTCCATGAATATTCAGGGAAAAAAGACTTTGGATTTACCCAAAGTCTATTTTAAAAAAATATAGGTAGAAGTGAGACTTTGACTTATAAAGTTGAACTTCCCCTCAATAAAAATGACAGTGTTGTCCTTCATTTCAGTAGCGAGGGGTTGGGGTCTGTTCTTTTGCACAGATTTTTCACGGGGATCAAGGGAGGATAATTGAGATGTGAATTAAATTCTTCATCAGGTGACACACTGGGGTGTCAGCCTGGCCAGCGTGGTTGATATGAGCTCTTGCACGTGGGAGCGGGGACGAGTGTGTTTATCATGGGTTTCAAGCTCAGAAAGTAACGGAAAGTAATGAAATCGAACCCCACGGATTGGGGACAGGGAGCCAGTTTGCTTCCCTCGGCCCCTCCAAATTCCATGCTTGCTGAAAACAAGTGCTGCAGATTTTATCTGCACTCTGCCAGTGAGCAAAGGAAATCCCAGCTCAGAACCGGATGAGGCTGAACCTGGCAGGATCCATACGCCCTATAGCACTGACCCAGCCCCCCGCTTCATCTTGGGCACTGAGGATGGGATCTGTCTCTGCTCGCCCCTGAAATGATGGAGAAGCTGCATTCGCTTTGAGTGGCACACTCAAACCCCCATCAGAAAGGAGGTTTTGGGGTGGCTGGGGTTCTGGCCCCACAGACTTGGGCGGGGGCTTGTTCTGCCTGCCTGGAGGTCAGCTCCAACACCCTGGTGCCTGGACAGGAGGCCAGGGAAGCCTCTGAACTTGCTGTTGGGTCTCCAGTTGCGACCCTCCCGAGGTGTGCGTTTGGGTCCCCGTGCAGCCTCCTCTCCCGCGTGGCTCGCTTGCGGGCGGTGGGCACCCCCGTTCGCAGTCGCCTTCGGTCCAGCGAGTGGCCGTCTTCTCGCTCATCGTCTCTCTCCGCGAAGAGGGGCTTGGGCGTCCGGCAGCCTCCCGGGCCTCACTAGTCCTTGAGGAGTCAGAGTGAGCGTTTCCTTCTTACAACAGACTTCATTTCCCTTTCCTTCCAGAAGCCCTTCTTGGCAGACTCTGGCTTCTCGGCCTCTCGCCTCCCTGCCGCGGGAGGTGAGAATCTCGCCCTTGCTGTGAGGTGACCGGGGGTGGGGGCCCAGGGGGCCTCTCCGCTGGCGGCGGAGTCCCAGCCCCTCACCCGTCATGGCCCGAGTCTCTGGATGGGGTGGTGTTCAGCCATTGGCTGGGGCGGGCTGCCTCCGGAGCGAGCAGAGGTCTGAAAATGGTAGCAAAGGAAAGGGCTCTGGGGCCTGAAATAACAAGTCTCTTAAGAGCGAAGTGGAAGGGAATCACTGGTGTGCGCTACATTTCCACTTGAAAGTAAAAGGATGATTTTTTAACAAAGAGGAAATGGGAGGAGCCGCTGTAGCAGAAGAGCAGCTGGCTGGGGAAGCCTCTGGACTCACCTTTGGTTCCCAGCTGTAACCCTTCCGAGCTGGGTGCCTTGGGCAGCTTACTTCGCCTCTCTGAGCTACCGTCTGGGGCGTCACAGTGCCTGGGGCCAGGTGTGGCCTGGGCGGCAGCGTGGGCCCTGCCCCTTCCTCTCTGTTCTAAGGACTCATGAGCTGAATGAATGAATGACGACCCTGAGCTGCCTTAGAGAAAGGCTTGAAACGGGTGACGGTAACTCTGACATTTATGGAGCACTCACTATGTGCCGGGTGCTGTTCTAAAGCTCTTTGCGTGTATTATGTAATCCCCGTGAGCACACCCGAGGTGGGCATCTGTTTCTACCCTGTACAGTCGGGGCCGGTGCTCTGTAGCCCTAGTGATCTTAGACCTGAGACAACAGATGGGGCCTGAGAAAGCTGACGGTCAGAGCTGCTGGGCTCCAGTCCAGGCTTTTTGCTCCATCTTTCTGCTCATCCCGGTAGGAGAGCATCCTGGTGCTGACATCAGCACGGACGAAGGAGCCACGCATGCACTGAGCTGGACTGGGTCCTGCCTCCACACGCTGACCTCTCAGGGGGTCGGCTCAGCCGGGTCTTCTCGGGGCATTGGACCAGGCGGCTCTTTCTGCAGAGCTGCCTGGGATGGAGGAGCTGGCTTGTGTCCAGAGCCATAATGGGAGGCGCTCTCCTCCTGCGAGAGAGGAGTCACCCCCGAGTGGGAAGGTGAGCGGAATGGTCTGCGAGACTGAAGTGATTTCTTTGGTACATCATTAATTTCCCGTTACTCAGACGTGACGTGATGCCACTAAACCTCATCCCGTGTCCAGAACAGCTCCGTGAACACACAGTGAAGATGATGGCTAATGTTCATTGAGCACTTACTATGTGCAGACACGGTTGTAAGTTGCCCGTGTGTAACAACTCATTTCATCCTCATTAGCCTATGAAATAGGCAGGCGCTGTTTCCATTTTACACATGCAGAAGCATTTTTGGAGGGTCTGAGTGGCTTGTCCCAGGTCACCAGCCAGCGAGTTCAGCAGCCAAGACTCGAGCTTGGATCTGCCAGCTCCCAACCCCGCCCCCGGTCTATACCACTGGCTTCCACTGCTTTGAAATCCCTTCTTCTGGTTTCCTGATGACAAATCCAGGGCCCAGAAGCTTTGGGTGACTTTGCAAACGCCACACGGTCCACCAGACTTGCAGGCTCAGCAACCTGGCCTCAAACTGAGGACGCCAGCAAGCGATGCTCCGACTCCATGCGCCCGCGGACGTGGCGGGGACCGGAGGACACCGGTGACATGAAAGGAAGGCGCTTGGCCTTGACAAGGGCCCAGCCCCGGCGCTCCCTGGATACAGTTAAAAGGAAAGTTCCCGATAAGGAGGTGCTTTATCACGCCTCTTGACAGGCCACGCTTCCTCCCTTCTGCAGCGCGAGCCTTAAACCTCTTCCAAGCCCCTGGCGTGGGGCCTCGGCGCCTCCCCCTCCCCCCTGGGCCCCCGGTGGACTGGGGAGGCCATTAGCCATGGGAATGGGCCTGGGGGTGGGTGGGTGCCAACTCTTTGAAACCATCCAGGGGGCGGCCCAGGCAGCCCTTATCTTGGCCTGTTGGTGTTTCTGGGCCGGAAAAGGGAAGCGCAAAGAGGAAAGCCTTTCTCCTGTGGCTTTTGTATTTGGTTCACATTAAATGAGGCGGGGTCGGGGTTTTGTTGTCTGTTTTCCCACTTTTCAGCGTGAGGATGATGGATGGCTCTTGGCGGGGCTGGCGCCCGGTTCTCCGGGGGTGGCACGCCACCCGCCCAGCCGCGCTCACGCGAACCCGCCCCCGGCCGCAGTGGAAGTCTCCGCTGTGGCTCCTGGACGAGCCTGGGGGGCTGTGCCTGGTCTGAGCAGGGGTCCCTGGGCTCCCGGGGTTAGCCCCGCGGAGCTCCGCCAGCGCCCGGCAGTGCCAGGGTGCGGAGGGCTGTGAATTCATTCACTCTCGGGCCCTGGCAGCCGGCGGCCTTGTCTAGACAGGAAGATGTGTGTGAACGGATTGAAAGACCAGGCTCCTGCTGGGGTGAGAAGGAGCCCGGAGCATCAGGGCCGGAATCCGGCCCTGAGCGGAGCCCAGGCTGGTGTAGCAGGACGTTTGCGGAGCTGCCTGTGGAGGGCGGGGCACCCAGGGGGCTGGAAGGGCCGCAGGGAGATGGGGCCAGACCTAGAGAGATTCTCAGGTCTCTCCTGGAGAGAGAGGTGGGGCGCGCCTGTGTGCGTGCTCCCCATCAGTGGGACAAGAGTGAGAAATGGATAGATGGATGCACGAGCAGGTATGTGTGTGCACAGATGTGTGTAGAGACCTGTGTGAACCCAGGGGGTGCCCGTGCTGGTTTGTACTGGTTTCTGGGGATCTGCTGTTAAGTTTGCAGGATTCTCCTGTGTTTTCCTATAATCTGTGCCACTGAGGTTATTTACAGCCACTGTCCCCCTACCATGGAAATGATCTGTAGGGTCCACCACTGAGCATCCCTTCCCAAGCCCGGTAACTTTCCATAAGTGAAAGTTGCTCAGTCGTGTCCGACTCTTTGCGATTCCATGGGATTCTCCAAGCCAGAATACTGGAGTGGGTAGCCTTTCCCTTCTCCAGGGGATCTTCCCCACCCAGAGATCGAACCCAGGTCTCCCGCATTGCAGGCGAATTCTTTACCAGCTGAGCCACAAGGGAAGCCCCAGAATACTGAAGAGGGTAGCCTATTCCTTCTCCAGGGGACCTTCCCAACCCAGGAATTGAAGCGGGGTCTCCTGCATTGCAGGCAGATTCTTTACCAACTGAAATCAACCTTGGTGGGAATATTTACACCATGGAAATCGGCAAACCCTACAAACTGAGCTTTTCCCATGGAGAACTGGTTGTTAAACACTTAGCCCATCCCTGGAGGCCCCACAGGTGCACACACAGAATAAGGAAGACGGGCAGGCTGGCAGATGACTCCCTGAAAAAATGGCCACT
Organism: Okapia johnstoni; assembly: GCA_024291935.2. NCBI lineage: Eukaryota > Metazoa > Chordata > Mammalia > Artiodactyla > Giraffidae > Okapia > Okapia johnstoni. The sequence continues at coordinate 67,266,117 of CM044324.1, read as the reverse complement.
TTTAGTTAGAGGAGAATGCATCAGTTTTACACCTCGGTGAGTTTTCTTTTTCCACTTCCTTCTCTGCACACAGGACCCCTCTGCTGGCACACAGGCAGGGCAATGGTACCTCCTCTTCTTGCAGAGCTTCTCAGCTCCTTGAGCGAAAGGTTTGCTGAGCCTCTCCTGTGTCTGGTGCTGATTCGGGTAGATTTTTACCCAGTCCCTTGATGATTGCCTGGCTCCCAATTCTGCCTGTGCTTTTCCCTAGCACTGCCTCTGATGGACTTCTACATCAGTTAGTGTTCTTCGAACTGGGGTTCCCTGGGGCTTCCTAGTCAATGAATTCTGTGGTTCTTAATCAGCATTTTAAAAAAACATTTATAATTGTTTTCTTGGCACCTTTATTTTGCTGTGTATTTATGTGTACCTTTGATTGCTGACCGATGATCCTGAATTCCTATTTGTGGTAGAGACATCAAGTTTAATTAACAATTTTTATTCTTTAAAAATTTTTTGAAAAATTCAAACATATAAAATTAGAATGACACAATGAAGCCCCTATATACTCATCACTCGACAACTATCAACATTCTGTCAGCATTTTCTACTGAAGAGTTTTGAACAGCATTAGTGTATATCCAAATATTTCTAGTAGCTTTAACTCGAGTTTATTGATTCTTTTTTAACATTTTAAAATTGAGATATATTTGAGGTACAATATTATATACTTTATAGGTATACAGCGTAGTGATTCATAATTTTTAAACGTTATGTTCCACTTACAGTTATTATGAAATATTGGCTCTGTGCTCTGTGTTGTACAATATCACCTTTTGGCTTATTTATTCTCATACATAATAGTTGGTGTAACTGTTTATGGTATACATATAGTATGAGCAAACTCCAGGAGACAGCGAAGGACAGGGAAGCCTGGCATGCTGCCGCCCACGGGGTCACAAAGAGTCGGGCACGACTTAGGGACTGAGCAACACCAACATTCTATAAGTATTTGTATAGCTACATATTATGCAAAACATGTAAAGTTTATTTGAAAATGTTTCTACAAGTAAGAATACAAGTTACATTTTAAAAGAGAACGATCCGGTGACTAACGGCCTAGTAAAAGCTTTGCAACATGGCGGGAGAAGGATCGAGGTGTGGGGACACTGTGTGGCCCCTGTGGGCCTGCCCGCTCTGAGGCAGCAGGAGCAGAGTGCCACACTAGGGTCAGGAGAGTGGACCTCGGAGGCAGACCCGTCTGCTCGGAACCCTGACTTCTCCCTTCCTGTCTGTGTGACTTTGAACACATTGCCTAACCTCTCTGCGCCTCGGTTCCCTCATGTAAAATAATAGTGTCTGCCTCACAGGGTTGCCATGAGGACTGACTGAGCGGATAGCTGTTGAACAATGCCCAATATGTAACAAGCACTCAGTACATGATTAGCTGGTTCTGTAGTTATGATGATGATGATTAATTATAGCATCCCCCATTATACAAAGTTTTCCCTAGCGTGGCTTTTTTTGAGAGAGTGCTCAACAAATATTTGTTGACTTGAGTTTTAAATTTTTAGAAAACTGCCAGGCCTGGCACCTTTCAACCAGGAAAAAGCAATTCGGAAACCAGACAGAAAGTAAGCAGCGATTTTATTTCGAGCGCGCACCATCGTCACCCCTGCGTGTGTCAGACAGACAGCCTCTCTAGACACCCATTCCAGTTGTGCCTAAGAGGGCAAGCAGACTGACTGGAGTGTCATTGCCTGAAATGTTTCTGAGCGGTTGGATCTTTTGACTCTCTGTCTGTGGCACCTTCTTTCAGATTCACTTCAGTACTGGCTCTTAAGAGAAATTTTAATTGTTATGAAGCCTTGTGCACCAAAAAGTCTACTCTTTGAACCTTGAGTACTTTTTAAATTGAGGTTCCCCTGAGCAGAGTCATCTTATTCCCATCGAGAGGCAGTCGAGGGGATGTGAAGGTGTGGAGGAAATGGTGGGGTGGTGGGATGGTGAGATGATGGGTCTTTCAGTTAGGCTTAGGTTACATCTACCGGAAACCCCAAATAGGGAGGTAAATATTAACCTTGTAGATGTAACAGGCCTTTGGGAGGGGTCCATGCAGGATGCTTCCTGCTGAGAGGGCAGGAAAGGTCTGTGATGGATGATCCTGGAGGGGTGATTTTGTTCTCAGAGGGCATTTGACAGTGTCCAGAGACAATTTTTGGTCATCACAACTGAGTTGGGCAGGGGAGCATCTTGTGGGCAGAGCCAGAGATGCTGCTAAACCTTCACAATGCACAGGACAGTTCCGCCTGTGCGCCCCACTCCCCGCCCTGCGCCCAGACTGAAAAGTGAAAGGCGCTCAGTTGTGTCTGACTCTTTGCAACCCCGTGGACTGTAGCCTGCCAGGCTCCTCTGTCCATGGGATTCTCCAGGCCAGAATACTGGAGTGGGTACCTGTTCCCTTCTCCAGGGGGTCTACCCAACCCAGGAACTGAGTCCAGGTCTCCCACATTTCAGGTGGATTCTTTACCAGCTGAGCTACCAGGGAAGCCCCACAGAGAATGAGCTGGCCCCTAAACCAACCTCAGTCAATCATGCTGAGGCTGAAAAATCCTGATTCACTAGCTTTTCAAAACCCCACATCTTCAGTAAACTGTGGGACAGTGATAATCTCAGATGTCACCATCCATCTGGAGAGGTACCTGATTCTCCACCCAGGGCATGTCACTGTTCTGAGAACCACTTTCAGCCTCACAGCCCTGCCCTGAGAGGCTGTCTGCTGAATGAACGAATAACTGAATGAGTGAATGAGCGCGGGGCTGCCTCCAGAAAGAGGTGAGTCAGGCCGGATGGGCCCACATGCCTCCATCATGTTGTGAAAGCCGGCCCCGAGCGGCTCCGCACAAGAACGGGCTCCTTGTTCCTGGATGATGCGATCTGTTGATCTGCCAAAGGGGCCTGCCTCTCCCCAGGTCACCGACAGAGGCCCGTCTCCGTGCCGTCTCGCCGTGCGCACGGTACAGGGGTTATGCAGAGCCCTCCAAAAACCCACCCTTTGAAATGAAAGAAACTGGATCTTTAAAATCCCAAAATAGAGTGCGGAAAGGTACACATCACGTCTGCCTTCTCCTTTTTTCCCCTTTGTGGCAAAAGTGACTCAGAGTTTTTGGTCTGGATCCAGAGAGACCTGCGTGGCCTTTGGGGTGGGGGCGGGGGGTGTCGTTTGATTGGGAATAGCTCACCATTTTAGTGCCTTGACTGGCTCAGCTGCCTGTCTTGCATTTCACAAGTTCTGGCTTTTCCCACCCCACCATCTCTGGGTTCTTTTTCAGCTTTTGGCTCAAGAGAAAGAGGAGGGGCCAGAGTTTATGCCTCGCCCAGATGGCACTGTCTTTAGTGGAACATTTATGTGAGCTGAGCTGCATTTTCTTTGGGATGTTTCATCTAAGTGTTCAGAGGGGCTGCCCTTGGAGCTGGCTGCGGGTTCTCGTCTCGGCATCCTCGGGTGTTCACACAGCTGTGTTGGGTACCACTGGTCAGGGTCAGATAGGTGCACCAGGTCTTCCTGAGCTACTTTCAGTCCTCCGTTGCCCCTTCCAGGGGGCACTCAATTTTTCCCCCTTCCCTGCTTCTCCCAGAACCCAGGTACCCAACAGACATCAAACACTTCATTCCTCAATATCAGGTCGATGCCCTGGGCCAGAGGCTCATGGAGAAATGTTTCTGAAGGTTGCTCTTGCTTGTTGTCTGCTCTTTGGGTGAACACAAAGGCCTGTGTCTCACCTTTCCTCACCATCTCCAAGAGGTTGCCAAGTCAATGCCCTTTCAACTCAGTTTCTCCCTATGTTCATCTCTAAATGCTGCTGGAAAAGAGATTGTACACTTAATATTTCCAGCCTGAGTTTGTCTCCTCTTTGACTTCCAATGGAATTGGCCTGGTATAATATGTCTCTTTCATGGTGAGACACATTCCTGCAGACTGGCTCAAGTGGTAGTGAACTCAGGCAGACTCCAAACATGGGGATTCTCTTCTAGACATGAATAAGTCTCCTTTCTCAGGGTCACTGGAGGATGAATCACTTGGCAGTATGTGGAGCCACATAGGAACCTAAGAATTAATCTGTTCATTTATTTACTCAGCAAATATTTATTGAACATCTGCTATATGCCAGGTACTGTTCAAGAGGTTGGGACATAGCAATGAATAAGCTTTCATTTTAGCAGACAGACAATCATCAATGAGTAAATGCATAAGATAATGCTCATCGAAGGGAATCAGCAGGATTGATGGAGTGACAGTGGGGAGGCTCTGCTTTCGTCAGGCTGTGCAGAGAAGGCCCTGGGTTTAGGCTGAGACCTACAGACTCCGGGGGTTGCCAGCCATGGGAAGACCTTGGGGAAGCGCATTCTAGGTTGCAGGAGTGTAAGTGCAAAGGGCCTGGGGTAGGAGCAAACTCAGCATGTTTTAGGAGCAGCACGGAGGCCCGCGTGGCTGGACCAGAGTGGGGAGATGAGGTTGGTGACATGGGCAAGGGCCAGATGATGTAGGGTTTTGTAGACTGTGATGAAGCTTTTGGATTTTCTAAATGCACCTGAGGGTTGTTACCTTTTAGAGACCAAAGAAAGCTTTTCACGGTGGTTTCTTCCAAGACCTTAGACTAGAGGGAAGAAGTTCCTTGTCCAAAGTCACCCAGGCATCGTGAAGGGATATTCGTGAAAGGTGACACTGATTGAGCGCTTGCAACACGCTTTGTGTGTCACTCACTGAAACCTCCCAGAAACTCAGTGAGGGTGTGTTGTCACTGGTCCGATCAACAGACGAGGAAATGGAGGCCCTGAGATGTAAATGTCTTGTTCTGCTGTGATGGAGTCAGGGACCCATGCCAGGATGTAACCCCTGACAGTCTGGCTTCTCCAGGGTTTGTGCTCTGCATCTCAGGGTTATGCTGGTTCTACCCAGGGAGGACACAGAGATGTGAGGAGTACTCGCTTGGCTTCTTAAAGCAGAAAAAAAAAACCAAAAAACCCCAAACCTCCTTCCAAATGTCGACTCCGAAAAGGCTTGCATATTTCAGTCCAGCACTTCCAGACTCATCTCCTAGGTGACTCAGTCACTCCTTGGCCGGGAGAGAGAGTTGCTCAGGATGGGGTTGCCGGTGGGGAGCCATGGCTGAGCGGAAGTTTCTGTCGGGTGGACCAGAAGCTGGGGGCTGAGCGCGCAGAGGGGTGGGTGGGGCCAGAGAAGGGAAAGTTGGTGTCTGGGTGGGCGGAGGGCACAGTGATCCAGTTTCTTTGTTCAAAGACCCCTGGGGGGCTCTGGGGAGAGGGCCGTGGGGTAGAGCATGGATCCTGATCCCATTAGGCTCATGTGCCTGCCTCTGATCTCGCCACACTGTGCTTCCCGGCTTCCTCGGGGTTTCAAATGTGGACATGGTAATTGGAAACAAATTTAGCATGTGCCAGGCCATCGAGCCTCTCTCTTTAGTCAGCATGCTTGCTGTGCGGTAGATATGTCTGTTTTTAATTTCCAGTGATGCGAGAAATATAGAATGACTTGATTCTTAATTTAGAATACTGAGAGAGACTGACTTGTTTTGTTTTCAAGCCCATGCAGTGTCTCATCCTCTTTTTATGGCTCGCTGGGTGATTTTTTAAAACGTGGCCCTGTGGAAGTGGGGAGGAGCCAGATAGGGATCGGGGGATTAAGAGGTACAAACTACTACGTATAAAATAAATAAGCTACACGGATAGATTGTACAGCACAGGGAACAGAGCCAATATTTTATAACTACAAATGGAATATAACCTTTAAAAATTGTGAATCACTGCGTTGTACACCTCAGACTTATGTAACATGGTACATCAACGATGCCTTGATTGAAATAAAATAAAATAGAATGTGGCTCTGGCAGAGAGGCCTCTGGCCACAGAGGTCTCCTGCCAGGCTGAAGGCGGTCCTGCCGGGGGCATCCCCCGCTTGGCTGAGAAGGCAGACAGAGGGCTCGTCTGTCACACCCCGGAGATGCTGCCACCTCTTTTTGGAGCAGGAGGAGTCCAGGTGCCAGTTGTCCCACCAGCCGTGTCCTGCCCACACTCAGTGGGACACAATGGTCTCTGCAGGCCAGGAAGATAATGGTGGTGCCCGCGTGGGCTGCAGAACTGCCCTGTGTCGTGGAGGAGGGCAGGGGTGGAAGGATGACAGCCGCTCAAACTCCTCCCACGGGGCTTCCCTCCCTCCTGGGGTCGCGCAGTGTCCAGCACCCGCATGGTGCTGTAGGCACTGCAGAGGCCTCGGTGAGCAACACAGGGAAGTTGCTGATGCCCTAGTAGGGGAGGAAGAAAAAAAATCACATAAATACATCTCGGAGCTGAGCGTCCGGCGATGATGAATCTCTGTTGCGACACAAAGCCGGGTGGGTGGGTTAACAGTGAGATGGGCGTGGGCTGCCGTGTTGGGACGAGCCGTGAGGCAGAGCCTCTCTGATGGGAGGTCATCTGGGGAGAGGCTTGAGAGAGGACGGGGATGAGCCCTGCGGGCGTGGCGGATGAGCACCCCAGGCAGAGGGCGCACGGGGTGCCCAGACCCTGAGGCTGGAGTGTGCCCGTGGTGCCCAGCTTGTCGGAGGACAGCAAGGCCCCTGTGGCTGCCGCGGAGGGAGCCGGGAGGGTGCTGGAGGTGGAGGGTCTTCTGAGTCATGTTAAAGACATTGGCTTTGTGATCTGAATGAGATGTTTGCTCTGGGCGGCGGTGGGGGTGGGTTGAGCAGAGGAGCGACAGGATAGAATGTGCAGTGGTTGTTTTGTTTCCAAATATTTATTCATTTGGCTGTGTCGGGCCTTTGTTGCGTTCAGCGGGATCTTTGGTCACGGCGCACGGACTCGCTAGTTCCAGCGTATGGCTCGGTAGTGGCTCAGAGCGGGCTTCGTTGCTCCTCAGCTTGCGGGATCTTACTTCCCTAATCGGGGATGGAACCCTCGTCCCCCGCTTTGCAAGGTGAATTCTTAACCACTGGACCACCAGGGAAGTCCCTCATGTACAGTTTTAAAGTACATTCTAGCTGCTTTGTGCAGGAGATCAGGTGGAAAGGGGAAGACACGGGCAAGGATGGAAACAAAGAGACCAGGAGGGAGGGTAAGGTAACAGTGCAGGCAGGAGATGGGCCCGGTGAGGAGTCTACTGCAAGAGTCCAGGCAAAAGCTGGTGGTAGCTTGGACCCTAGCAGTGGTAATCGGACTTGCGAGTCACTGGGTTTCCAACGTTGAGGTACCAAGACTTGTCGCTCCCCTGGATGTGGTGTGTGGTTGCTTCTCTGCTGGTGAGGGCCCCCCCACCCTGGACTCAAGGGGGGCCTACTGGCCCCTCTGCCAGCCTCTTCCTTTGCTGGGGGCTCCACCTTGGACTCCTGCTCCTGAGGTCTCTGTGGGTGGGTGCTGAGTCTTCACTTGTCTCACAGGATGGACAGGACGTGGCACATGGTTTTATGCCTGCATTGCTTTTGCTTTCCTTCTTTGTGGCTTTTAAAAGAAATGTCAGGGTTTACAAAGGGAAAAGCAGAGGGGCTCACTTTGAATGAATATTTTGGCTTTACTCTTTCTATGTTATACCTTCATTTGTGTTGAACTGTAACCCACATATTGGGTTCAGGGCAGCTACAACCATTGGCTCCTGGGACAACAGAGTTCCTTCCTGGGAGTGATTGAAGCCCAGTAGACATTGTAAAATAAGGCCTGATTTCTTTTCTACTTTTATTTTGGATATACACTTACACACTACACATACACATAAACACATGTCCCTTCTCCACCCTAGAAATACAAGAGATGCATTTGTTCTCACAGTTATGTTTTGTTTTGAAGATGATTCTATATCAGTATATACAAAGCTTCCTGAGGGTGCCCCGTATGGCTGCCCACATTGTGCACTGCACAACTCCAGGGGTTGCCATTCAGACACTGTTGTGCTGGTCCCTAGCATACTCATTCTTTCTTTCTTTTTTTTTAATAACAGTATTATAGACCATAATGTACCACTACTGATGTAACTAGTACTCTTTTGATGGACCTTTAGGTTCTTTCCAATATTTTGCTGTTTTAAAGAGCGCTGCATTGAATAACTTCGTCATTAATTTTTGTTGCACATCCATGGGATAACCCACTCGCTAGGAGCGGAATTACTGCAGCCAAGGGAGTGTAGTGATTTGTAATTTTGACAGATAACCGCAAAGTTGTCTGCCACAGATCTGGGCACACCCTGTTTCTGCGGACTTGGCTCTTGGGTTCATGTGTTTCCACCAGGTCAACTTTTACCTGAGTGACGCCCTTGTTCCGTCTTTTGCATCAGTTGGACATCGAGCAGATGGAGGAAATATCCTTCCTGCCGTAGACCTGGGTTCAAATCTCTGCACTGCAGCTTGCTTGGTTGAGCACCTCACATCTCTGAGCCTCCGTTTCTTCTTTCGTAAAAGGGCAGTTAGTTGTTCTTGGAACTTCAGGAGGATGGAAAGGGACCAGAGAGGCAACAATTAATTGGGCACCTAACTATATCCTGCAATTATGAAAAACACAACAAAGAAAACTGTTACTGGGAGCCCCCGCCTCATCCAGGGAGCAAGGAAAGACTTTCTTGGGAAATAATATTTGAGCCACACTCTGCAGTATGATTAGGAATTAACTCGGGGAGAGGGTGTTTCTGAAAGGTCAGAGGCAGGGAGCCCATGGTAAGGGAGTGGGGCCAGATCACATGTGCTCGTGGTGCAGCCAGTGGGAGCTGGGAGTTTAGAAAAAGTCTTTCTGGCCACAGGACAGAAAATGATGCGTGAGGACCAGGGGGAATGCAGGGAAACTCTTTAGGAGAGAAATAGGGGTGTTTTGTATGGAAGTGATGGATGGGGAAATGGTGATGGATCTGAGTGCCCTTCAGGAAATCACATTGATAGGACTTTGAGATGGATCCACTACGGAGGTGAGGCACAGGGAGGATTAGGGAGGAGGAATGAGTTAGGATTTTTAATGATGTTTTCAATATGTGCTCATTAGGTGGCTGTGTAATGCTTGTTGGGACCACTGAGACGAGAGTACACTCATGGACTAGCTTTCCTGGTGTGTGTGTGTGTGTGTGTGTGTGTGTGTGTGTGTGATGGGACTGCGGTTGGGGTAGCAGCTATGTTCTGCAATTTTTTGCATCTAAAAATAGAGGCAGAATTTGGGATTCATGTGCATTTGTAACAGACCTTGGCCCCACGTGCTGTATGGCAGTTGGGAATTACAATGAAATGTCCCCATGGACTTTTTCCTTCTTTCACAATGTAATCTTTGAGAACGATACCAATTTCCTAATATTCCAAATTCAACAACAAAAAATGCTACTTAACATCATTAAAATTTGATTTTAGTAAAATTTGAAACAGTTTCCTTGGCCAGTTGCCATTTTGAAAATCAATCCCACATTTTAGATTCCATGGCAGCCTCATGTATCTGAGAGTATTTAAAAACTCTGAACAGAGTTGATAGAAGAATGGTTTTCAGGGAAGTGTCATTTCTGAGTTCTCACTGCAACATTACATTAAGAGGGAGTGCTTGAACAACCTAAATGCCCAGCTGCAGGGGGTTAAAGATGTGGGTTCAAACAAAGGATGAATACAAGGGGTGCAGGGGAGGACAAAATTTAAGGTAGCACTTACTGTCAGGTACCCAGTTTGCATTTGCACAGCCCTGAGAGCCAATGCCTCCTTAAATCGTGTGCCTGGGCCCCTCACTAGTCTTGTGCCAATCTAAGCCCAGGGAGATTCTATGCAATCATTTGAGATTGTCCCATTAAACAGCATTTAGCGACAATGGGCAATGGTCACACTATATCTAAAATAGAATCCCAGCTGTGCTTCCCTAAGTGCATAGAAGATGAGTGTGGAAAGATGTACACCAAAATGCGTATTTATTTTGCGGGAGTATTTTCTCTGTGTTGTTCTATTGCTAAGTCATGTCCGACTCTTTGCGACCCTGTGGACTGCAGCACACCAGGTTCCCCTGTCCTTCACTATCTTGCGGAGTTTGCTCAAATTCATGCCCATCAAGTCGGTGATGCCATCCAACCATCTCATTCTCTGTCGTCCCCTTCTCCTCCTGCCTTCAATCTTTCCCAGCATCAGGGTCTTTTCCAGTGAGTCAGTTCTTCCCATCGGGTGGCCAGAGTATTGGGACTTCAGCTTCAGTATTAGTCCTTCCAATGATTATTCAGGACTGATTTCCTTTAGGATTGACTGGTTTGATCTCCTTGCTGTCCAAGCAACTCTCAAGCATCTTCTATAATTCATATATTTTTATATTGTCCATTTTTCTACAATGTGTGATGAGTCCTTCTTACTTTCATAACAAGACAAAGGGAAAGCAAGTATCATCATGTACCGATGCCCTTTGATCTGTGCATCATGACAGTTAAGTTGCCCCTACGAGTGGGCAGAGCTTGAATTTGGGGGTGAGGGTGGGTCTTATGAGCTTTCTCTGGGAAACTGGGGGTCTCTGAGATGCAGACACGATTCCTTGTATTCCTTGTTCCTTTGGCTGAGTAGGTGGGATGGACCCGCCTGTCTTAATAGACACAGTCTGAGATCTGGGAGCATCTGGAGGCAGCTGACAGAGAGAAGGCAGGTCTGGCCACGTCCCTGCAGTCCCACCGATGGCTTTGGAGCTGTAGGGTCACGAGCAAGTGGCTTAACCCCGCTAAGCCTCGGCCTTCTCACCCCAAAAGGGACTTGCCTGCCTTTCCCTCTGGACGTTGTTGTGCAGGAGCAGTCAGCTCCAACACCTGCCTGCCCGTGCAGCAGACCCTCATGGTGTGTGTCTGAAGCACCTCTTTCTTCCTGGAATCCTGCAGACTGCCTGGGAAATTACAAGACGCGGAACATGTTTGCTCTCACTAGGCTGCAGCAAGTGGAGCCTCTTCTGCTTTGGAAGCTGGCTGACTTTGAGCTTCTAGGTTGCAATGGGCAGGCAGGTGGGTGTCTGCTATGGCTGGGAGGCCACCCTGCTTGCCAAGTGCCCCTGAGATGACCTTATCTTTGGAGAAGCCTAGAAAGAAGCCTCAAGACCCTGGTCTTCCTCAAATGGGGGACCACAAGGTGTTTGGGACCTCAGGGGTAGGACGTGCCTTCCCGAGACATCAAGCTCTGTTTGCAAGACCCAATCACTCAGTTTTTGGAGAAGCAGGTAAATCACTATATGCTCTTCTCAAACCTCCAGAGCTGGCAAGGCTCCCCCAGAATGCACATGCTCTGGGTACCTTCTGCCACCTTTTGGGGAGGGGGAGGGTGGAGAGGGGAGGGGAAGCTGTCTTCCCAGGTTAGGCGGTATGGTCCTCCCAGCCCTCCACGTCAGGGGCTCTTCAGCTGTGCACAGAGATGAGGGAGTGAGTGCCTGGGTTCCACCACACACGAGTGTGTTTCGGGTTGTTTTCACATGTCGAGTCTTTCACATTCATTCTTTGCGCCTCCATTCAGTTCTGTCGTATTGCCTCCGTGTTTTGAGTTGCATCATCCTTTGATGACAAGAAGCTTTGTTTCGTGGGCACCTCCTGTGTGCTGGGCTTCGGGGCCCTACAGAGATCATCTGATTTAGCCTTCCAAGAGCCCTGGGCAGTGGAAGGTGATGTCCTTGTTTCACAGGAGCAAATGGAGGCTTAGCGAGGTGGGGTCACTGCTCTGAGGTCACACAGCTGCTAGTAAGAAGCAGGGCCTGGGTGGAGAGCTGGGGGTGTCTGACCAAATGTGAAATCCCTTTTCCCACCCTCTCTGGGAGGGGGAGCTCACATGGGTGGGGTGGGTTCCATCTGCGCACGTGGCATCAGCTAGTCCAGCTTCAACAGGGGCTGCTCTGAGACCCAGAGAGTTCCTGCTGAAAGCAGCATGTTCCTCTCTCAAGAAGCAGCATTATTTGTTTTGCTTGCTGCTGCCCGTTTCTCTGCTTCCCTCCCTCCGCCCCCTCCCTCGCTTCTTGTTCAGCAGGAAGAACACTCTGGATCTTATCATTGAGCACTGGTGTCTCCTTTGAGAACCCGATCTGCTCTTTCTGACCCATAGTTGTAGGTCGTAAAGCAGCTGTGAACCCACCAGATGGCAAGGACACAGACAGCACACTGTGGAAATAGACTGAGAGCCTGAAGGTCCAGAGCATCCTGCCCCGCACTAACGGTGTCCACTGAGGCATGTTGCCAGGACCTCGCCAGCCTCAGTTTCCTCATGTATAGAATGGGCCCATCCTGCCTAGAATTGCTGCCATACGTGTGAAACGTTGAGTATGGTCCTTGGCCTTGAGGACAGCGTATGCTTAGTCACCACACTGTTGTTGATGATGGCCATTGATTCTCAGTGATCACGCTGAACAAAACAAACACACTTCCTTCTATGAAGGACTTCCTGTTCAAGTGGGAAAGAGAGATACCGATCAAATTAACAACTAACAAGACAATGTCAGATGGTAACCAAGTGACTATTCCAATGGTGTGTTAGTGAATCTTTAAGATCCACTTTTCTGAAAAACAGCCCCGATTTTTAGCATTTGCTGGTTTCTGTGGTGTAAATACCCTGCCCTTGGTTGATTTCAGGCTACCAAAATGATGTCTGACAGCTCTTAAAAATTCCTGGAGTTTAACCAACTGACTCTTGCTAGTCTGAAAGAGCTGGCTCCAGCACCAGGCATATGTAGATAATGGTGGTTTGGGAGAGACCTGAAGATCTGAGAGCTAAAAGTTCCAGTGGAAGAGAGTATGCCAGCAGAGAAGGTGCCTATGCAAAGGCCCTGAGGTTGGAGAGAGCTCGCTGTGCTCAGGGAACAGAAGCTTGGCTTGTGTCGGCAGGAGCGTAGTGGGGGGCAGATAGGAAGACAGAGGCTGGGCTGTTGGCAGCCTCACAGATAGACCATGGCATCAAGTTTGAATTTTCTTCTCCAGCCACAGGAAGTCTTTGGAGGGTTATGAGCGGGGGAATGTCTGGGTCCGATTTGCATTTTTCTAAGGCTCAGCGGGCGGTTTTGTTAGACACCAGCAGAAGTCGGTGAGAGCGGCGGCAGCCACTCAGGGCGGCAGCGGTGACCTGATTAACGTGCCGCTGGGGAGGGGGAAGCAGAGGTGGCTGCCCTCAGGTAGAGACATGGGGCTGTGACAGGTTCTGTCTCCAGCTGCTCTCTGGCTGTTTACCCTGAATGCACACAGCCTGCGATCTCTGCTCTTGGGTCACGGGGGCGGTCGGAGCCTCAGACCATTAGGATCACTATCTATGTCACCTGCTTTCCTCCTTAATTCTGACCGATTTTGTAATTACCACCTCCCGGGAAATCCCGAACAGGAGGTGAGGAGAGATGTTTATCTTGGGTCCAAATGAAAGGCAAGATCGACAAAAACAAAACCTCTTCTCCACGCTGCCCTTCCTCCTGTGATTTTTGTCTCCATCAGTACCTGATTCTGCAATTTGCATGGGGGGGGTGGAAAGATAAGACTGACTGCATTTCCACCTTTGCCCAAGGGTGCTTCTCGGGTGTGTATCGGACGTGTATGTAAATGTTGTGGGTGTCAGCTTGTCCGGTTATGAAGAAGGCTGCCATCTGGCCCTGCTCCACCCTTAGCTTGCCTCTTGGTCTAGGGCTTACACAGGGGCATGAGAGATGCCATCTTTCTGGACTGGCATTGTCTGGCAGAACTTTCTCAAGGATGAAAGCGTCCTGTATCTTGCCGTCCATTGTGGTAGCCACCAGGCATTTGTGGCTCCTGGGTGCTTGTCATGTGTGGCTCGTGTGACTGAGAAACTGACTTCTCAGCTCAATTTTTATAGTATCTGCTGTCTTGAACAGCGAAATTCTAGACCACGTGTGATCATCTGTTGCCCTGGAGCCTTGGGTTTATAGTTGACTAGAGAGCTTCCTGGACTCTTGTAGAACGCTGTGGAAGGTGGGATCTCAAGTGAGCTGTCACTTGTCACAACCCCGCTTCCTCCCAGTTTGCAGAGTAAGGAGCAGAGTCACAGAAAGAGTACGGGACTTTCCCAGAATTTCTCAGCTGCGGAGTGGCCAGATGGGAGCCCAGCTTCTAACCCTTAGCTCAGCATCCTTTTCTCTTTTCTGATGTATTATTTTCAAAAACCAGTGTTAATTTTCACAGGTTTCCAGGCAGTCTTCTGCCTGTAACTTTGTGGATCGAGTTGAAGTCCTCTTTGACCTTGACCTCAACCTTGATCTCCTCCTCCATCCCTGGAAGTGATCGTGGTATGGTCAGTTTGGACCACATCCTTCCACACCTTTTGCTGTTGTGTTTACATGAGTATAAATGAATGGATCAAAAACATTCAGCATTAAAAATAATAAGTTGTATCCTGCCATCCATATAAAAAAATATATATATTTTTTACAAGTTACTTTTCTCTTTCATAGTGTGTCTTTGATCTTTCTGGGCAAGGTCGTAGATCTCTACCATACTGTTTTTGAAACTGTTGCAATCTTTCATAGCCAGGACATGTTACATTACTCATAAGCCTAATTGATGAAACTGTGTTCATCAACTCTGTTCATGTTAGTAACCATTTTTGTGCTTATCTCTTGTATGCAGATTTCATCTAGGGTACTTACTGAGAAGTGGATTTATTAGGTCATAGGGAATATGTATTTTTAATTTTAATAACTGCTACTCGAAAAATAGTTATACCATCTACATTCTTATCAGCTTCAGGAGAGTGTTCTCACAGCCTCCAGAATACCTGATATTATCAAACGTCTACACAGGTGCTTCTCTAGTGGGTGAAACATGATATCCCATAGTTGTTTAATTTGTATTTTCCTGTTTACAGGGCAAGTTGAACATCTTTTCTAGGCTAATGGTCATTCGTTTTTCTGTGAATTACCTGTTCGAACCTGTTGTCTGTTTTGCTGTTGGATTCTTTTTATTAACTTATTTAGCAAATTGTATTAGAATGCCTGCCGTGTGCCAAGCATTATTCTAGGTGCTAGGGAGTCCGTGGCAAGTTAAATCAATAGACATCCCTGCCTGCAAGGAGGTGATGGTCTAGTTGTAGGAGAAAGACCTAAGCAAAAGGAACTGAGAAAACATGTAGGATGTTTTATGGGATGAAAGAAGGGAAAGGAGTTAAGGAGAGCCACTGGGGGTAGGACTTGGTTTTAAATGGGATGGCCAGGAATCTTGGCCTTTCCTTATTCATTTGTAGTCATTCTTTTTTTTTTAATATTCATTTATTTGTTTATGGCTCAGCTGGGTCTCTGCTGCTGCTCACGGGTTTCTTTGATGGCGGTGGGAGGGGGCTGCCCTCTAGCTGTGGCGCGTGGGGCTCCTCCCCGTGGGAGCTGCTCTCCATGGGGCATCTCCTGTTGCAGAGCCCAGGGTCTAGAGCCCGTGGGCTGAGTGGCTGTGGCGCCCGGGCTCAGTTGCTCCGCGGCACACGGGATCGTCCTGGACCAGGGACTGAACTGGTTTCCCCTGCATTGCAAGGCAGACTCTTAACTACTGGACCGCCAGTGAACCCCCCTACAGAGAGGACTTCTCTGGTGAGAAGGTCACCAGAGGTGAAAATCCACCCCCCCCTTTTTATTCCCCCCAGTAATAAGAACACTGAGCATCTATGGTAGGTGTTAGGGATAAAACAAGGAATGTAAACCTGATCCCTGTGTTTTGGAACTTAGAACATTTTTTGTTTGGTGCTAAGCTTTCCTAGAGGGGTGGTCTCTAGCGTCCCAAGGTGGCTATGGAAACTCGTGGCTATGATCGTGCCTTTTGGTGTGTTTGTAAAAATTAACATCTATATGAGCTATTGGTGTTTTGCAGGTGTCCAGTACCCACTTCTTAAAACAGTTTGCAGTTTAATCTCCTACACTTCTCTGTGGAACCACTGCTGTCCCCTGAGCTGAGTTAATCTGGGGCAGTATTTGTTGCCGCCTGAGAGTTAACACAGCGTTCAATTACTTCATGGATCTACTTGTTTTACGTCTTCTTCTTTCTTCTCCTGCCCCCACTGCACCCTAGGTTCTAAGTTCCAAAACCCAGGGGCCAGGTCGCCATTCCTTGTTTTATCCCTAACACCCACCAAGATGCTCAGTGTTCTTATTACTGGGGGGGAAGGGGGGAGGTTCACCTCTGGTGACCTTCTCACCGGAGAAGTCCCCGCTGTAGGCGCCCTTTACATATTCTATGTGTTAATCCTTTGCCGATTATATGTTACACATATTTCCTTCCAGTCTTTACTTTTAACCTTGATGATAGTACGTTTGCCTTGCTCTTTTTTTTAAATTATAAAATTTGACTTGTTAATTGAAATATAGTCATATAAAAACTGAAAGTTCCTTCTTCTGATCTTTCCAGGCAACCCCTGTCAAGAGCTCTGGTTTATCTTTTCCAATTATTTTCTATTCTCACTACCATCTCCGTGACCCCAGTCACCAGTGAAGCATAGTTTCTGGCTGTTTCTCCATAAATGCAGCTCTGGTGTATCAGATGCTTTCTCATGGCTGCTTAATATTCATTTTTAGAGAGGATCCCTGTTAGTTATCCAGGCGTTCCCCTCTGACTGGCAGCTAGGTTGTTTCCGTTTCTCCATAACTCTAGACACTGCAGCAACCCTGTGTCCTTTCTGCTACTCAGGAGCTTCTCTGGTCTTTTTGTTTGTTGGGACTACAGCCACCATTGTTGTTCAGTTGCTAAGTCATGTCTGACTGTGACCTCACGGACGGTAGCCCGCCAGGTTCCTCTGTCCAGGGGATTCTCCAGGCAAGAATACTAGAGTGGCTTGCCATTTCCTTCTCTGAGGGATCTTCCCAGCCCAGGGATCGAACCTGCATCTCCTACACTGGCAGGCAGACTCTTTACCCCCGGGAAGCCCGATACCCCACGTGTTGATGGTGCTGTAACAGCTGGTTTTGTTCTCTCACCTTCAGCTCCACGGCTACATGGAAAACAAGCCCCTGGGGCTGCAGATCTTCATCGGGACGGCCGACGAGCGGATCCTTAAGCCCCATGCCTTCTACCAGGTACATCGGATCACAGGGAAAACCGTCACCACCACCAGCTATGAGAAGATCGTGGGCAACACCAAAGTCTTGGAGATTCCACTGGAGCCAAAAAACAACATGAGGGCCACGTAAGGACGGGGGGTCGAGGGCCGTGGGTCCTCACAGGGGAGGGAGCGGGGGCCGAGTGGCAGAGGTGTGCGGTTGACCCTGTGGGATTGATGGAAGCAGCTTGATAGGCGTCCCCCGTCTGTGGTGGACCCACAGAGATTTCTGTTTTAAAAATTTCCATGTGAAAAGTTCTAGACCTTGATATTTTTCAGGTGTGTTGAGAGGAAGGATGCTTACGCACCTTTAGATGATGTTGTTTGGAATGAGGCTAAACTTATTTTTATGAAAAGTATTTATTTGACTTAAAAATCATTAAATAATAATGCAGGTAGGTCTAACTTCACAGGGCTGATATGCATACGGCTAAAATGTGGGAAACGTTGCACGCGTGTGTTGGAGTATAAACAACTGTATTAGAGCCTAATCTCAAACTTGGGAACTGCAAGCAGCATACGAGAACTCCCGCTACACCGTCTGCTCAGATCTCCCAGTTGTTAACCTTTCCCACTTTTGCTTTATGACTCTTTCTCTCCATCCCTCCATTTTTTTTCCTGAACCGGCTGAGAGTTAGTTGCAAACATTATGCCTTTTTCACACCAAGGTACATATATCAGATTCAAGGTGTTTGCTGTCCATACACTTACTATCGCATAGTCCATAAGCAATTTTCCCCAGTTGCATGTTTGAGTTTTTCAGATACTTATGAGAGTACAACAGCTGGCATGCAGAGTCTCCCTAGAGAAGTAACTTCCACCAGGGAGTTTCCCTAATTGCTTTGTGTTTTACCCTCCATTGTCTTCATTCCTGGCTGAATAATTTATCCGCATATTAGTCGCCCACTGGGGGGGACCTCCAGCTCCCTGAGATGGTCGGTTGTCAGTGGCTTCTCTCCTTTCTGGCAGCATTGACTGCGCGGGGATCCTGAAGCTGAGGAACGCGGACATTGAGCTGCGGAAAGGCGAGACAGACATCGGGAGGAAGAACACGCGGGTGAGGCTGGTGTTCCGGGTGCACATTCCCGAGTCCAGTGGAAGGATCGTCTCCTTGCAGACGGCGTCGAACCCCATCGAGTGCTGTAAGTTGGGTTCTGGGCAGGGTGGGTCTTGTCGCCTGGGCAGGGCACCCTGCAAGGTTGTGCAGGGCCCACAGAGATGAACGGCGGCCCCAACTGACCAAAGGGGCCAGAGGCCGAGCATATTTCATGGTTGCTCTCTGCTTCTGTTTACTGATGGAGGGTTTCATGTAAACAGTAACATGGCTGAGAAGTGGCCCACAGCTTGGTTGAGAAGATTTGAAGTGTATACATGTTGGGCTGGTCTCAAAAAGGGCACATGCAGTTGGCATGAATTGGCTGCACTGAATGTCCTCTGTTGCTGGTGCTCTTCTCTTCTTTCAGTAGAATAATAATAATATCACAGGGGCTCTCGCTTACGGAACGGTGACTCTGCCAGGCACTAGGCCGAGTGCTCAGTGTGTGGTATTCTTCTCATCGTGCCCTTTTAGAGAAGAGGGATGGAGATGAGGGCTGGGTGACTTGTCCCAGCAGAGTGGGCTCTGAGCAGGAGCTTTGGCATGCAGGAGCCAGGCATCCCTATCGCCCTCAGCCCATCCGTATGTTTCCTGAGAATTGGCTCACTGTTTGGTGTGGTGCTGAGGGCCTGCAGATGAGCGTGATGTTGTCTCTGTCCTTCATGAGCCTGTGGTCTGGTAGAGATAAAGATACCCAAACAAAGATGCAGAAGATTTTCAGAATCCTGTGTGGGGATGGGGACCAAGATCTGCCTTTTGACAAGGCTTTGAGCCGAGACCCTGTCCAGCTCCCCCAGGCTTCAAAAAATGAAACTGTTCTGAGCTCATTCTTAGGTACTTTGGACAAGTTTGTTGTTGGATTTTGTAGTTAGACCTGACAAAACTTATTGTCAGCTCAGCTTTTGAGAGTTGAGAAGTCATTTTGAAAAGCATAAAGAGGGAAAAAAGTAAACATTGTTACAGAAACAAAAGCTGTTTATATAACTTTTGAAGTCTTGTTCTTCTGAGAATATCTTTTTTATGTTAGAGTAATGTTCCATATTCCGTTATGTTTCAGGGTTTTCCCCTCCCTTTTTACTGGACATTTTACCATAATTAGGTGTCACAAAATCAGCTACCTACAGAGACCGGGGAGGTGACGGGCATGAGTGTGATGGGTTGTGGGGGCTACAGTAGGTGTGGTGGAGACTGGGGGCCAGGATGGCACGTTCCCCATCTCCCTTGGCAGCTGTTACTCAAACCCCGCCAGCGTTTTCATGTGAGAGTGTCAACTCAGTGTGGCCAAATCTGATTTTTTTTTTTAAAGATAAACCAATTATCTCATGAGTTTTATTTATTATTGGAGTATAATTGTTTTACAATGTGTTAATTTCTGACGCACAACAAAGGGAATCAGCGGTAGGTACACATACATCCCCTCCGCTTGAACGTCCCTCCCACCCCCTGCTTCCTGCCACCCCTCTAGGTCAGCACAGAGCACGGGGCTGAGCTCCCTGTGTTACACGGCATCTTCCCACTGTCTGCCTTTGTTACACACAGTGGTGTATATACGCCAGTCCTACACTCCCAATTCATCCCTGATTTTTAAAAAGCAGCAACAAATTAAAACATTCTGTGGGTCAGCTGAGGACTGCACATGTCTGAGATTCATCAGAGGTAGTCTTAATCAGACACCCATGAGCAAAGGGAAAGTATGAAAATTTTATGCAGAATGGGTTGAGGAAGACTAGCCTTCAGCCAGCAAGGGGACCGGGTGGACCCGCTTTGAGAGAGAAGCCAGGACTTGGTCTCCATCAGTCCTAGGAAGAGGAGGAAGGAGGCCTGTGGTCTTTCCCCAGGCCGATGAGTCAGGTTAGGGGTCAGGCTGGATCTGGTGTCGAGTCTGTGCTCTGATGTTAGAGAAGAAAGACCCAACAGCAGACAACAAGGAGAAACAAATGCTTGAAAAACATCATCTCAGAAGCCCTGGAATTCCCCTCCTCTACCCAGCAGAGCCTGCCCTGGGCCCCCAAGTGCTAGTCATGGTGGCCGCCCCGCCCTGCTCTTGGTTTGAACATCTCAAGATGTTTGGGGAAGGAAACTCAGGCTCTTCCTCAGTGATTGGGGGATTTTGAGAAGATAAGGTCTCCCCTTTCTGGCAGATGACTCAGTCTTCAGGATGGGGCTGTGGTTTGCAGCGAGGTGGGGAGCCAGAGGGACCATTGACAGCAGCCCCACTCCTCTCCATCTTTGGGTCCTTCAAGTCCCTTTATCTCCCATCATCCTGAGATTTTTAAGGACCGTCACTGATGGCATGCACCTCCCCAGGGTGTTAGAAAGTAGTTTGAACTTTCAACAGAACATTTTTTTTTCTCATAAAAAAGCATTTGGCTGATTCAACTACTGTACTTTGACAGATAAGGAAACCGAGACTTTCTTGGTAAGGTGATTCACTCGTTTTTACGTGGTAGGGAGCAGAGGTAGAGTCTCCAACTTTCTAGTTCTATGAAATACCTGCTTTTGGTTTCTATAACACCCGCCCTTCTGGCAAGACCGAGCAGAGCTACTGATGGGCCACTTCCCCGTCTCACAGAGGGAAGACAGAATCCTCTGCCATTTCTGTCTCCTTTGTTCTGTTCTCCTGGATCAGCACCTGGCAGTTTCACAAACATTCATGGGCTAATTGGCTCCGCGTTCATTTGAGTCTTAGGGACGCATACAATATTTGTCGACAAAACAGTCCATGACATGTATCAACACTGTGCATCCATGACGATTCTCTTCAGTCTTGTCCAACTCTTTGCGACCCCATGGACTTGTAGCCCACCAGGCTCCTCTGTCCATGGGATGTCCAGGCAAGAATACTGGAGTGGGTTGCCATACCCTCCTCCAGGGGATTTTCCTGATCCAGGGATCCAACCCAAGTTCTTTACCACTGGCGCCACCTGCAAAGCCCCATATCGACACAGTATGTGTACTATAAATATTTGTTCACTAATTGATTTCATGCACACCCTTTGGGGAAGGTGAGCTGGTAAGAAAAACACTTAATGGGCTGCTGCTGATTTGCAGGGTTAACTTATTGACTTTGGAAGGATCTTTACTATGGGATGTCTCAGGGATCAAGGGTGATTTCTCAGAATCTAATAGAAAAGTCTTGAACAAGATGCTGGAGGCTGCTCTTTGGAAGCGGAGTTACTTGCTGGAAAGGCGGATCTCTTCCATTTCTTTTCTGGCCAGCGTGGCTGCGGTCACTTCTCACCTTTGCCCAGAGAGATGCCTCGTGTTTCCCAGTCTCATTTCCACCTGATCTTCAGTGCTGCCAGGGAGGTCTTTTGAGTTTCCTCCCCTCTTCGCAGCAGAGAGACTGTTTTGAACCTTCTCGGGTCTCCCAAGCTCTGGAGGCCACCCCCACCTCGCCAGGCAGATAACGCTCCTCCCACTCATAGGAGAACGTGGAAGAGGTCAGAAGGGAACGCCCTGTCTTGCACAACAGTAAGCCCACACACGATCGCAGCTGTGGGCAGCCTTCCTGGGTCTGGGCCCCTTGACAAGGAGATCCAACCAGTCCATCCGAAAGGAGATCAGTCCTGAGTGTTCACTGGAAGGACTGATGTTGAAGCTGAAACTCCAGTACTTTGGCCACCTCATGTGAAGACTTGACTCATTCGAAAAGACCCTAATGCTGGGTAGGATTGGGGGCGGGAAGAGACGAGGACGACAGAGGATGAGATGTTTGGATGGCATCACCAACTCGATGGACATGGGTTTGGGTGGACTCCGGGAGTTGGTGATGGACAGGGAGGCCTGGCGTGCTGCGATTCATGGGGTTGCAAAGAGTCGGACACGACTGAGCGACTGAACTGAATTAAGATACACGAGATGGCACAGACACAGTGGTTTTTGACAATTGTGTACACCCATGTGACTACCACTCAAAACAAGATCAAGGGCGTTCTCCACTCCTGAAGGCTTCCTGCTCCCCCACAACCGTCGCCCCCTCCCCAACCCCCCCCCCACAGGTAACCTCTGCTGTGGTTTCTGTCACCTCAGCTTTCCTTCTTCCAGAACTTCACGTCATGGACTAGCACAGCACGCACTCTTGTGTCGGTTGGTTTTACTTAGCGTGATGGTTTTTGAGATCCAGTGCTGTTATTGTGTGACTTGGTGGTTCTCTCTCTCTCTTTTTTTTAATTGCTGAACAGTATTCAATTGTATGAATATAACAATTATTTATTTACTGCTGATAGACATTTGGGTTGTTTCCGGGGTTTGGGGATCATGAATAAGGCAGCTATGAACATTCTCCTTCGAGGCCCTTGTGGACAAATGCTTTCTTTTCTTTCGGGTGAATACCCGGAAATGGAACTGCTGGGTCATGGGAGAAAGCGTATGTTTCAGTGTATGTCTTTTCCCAGTCATTTTACACTCCTGCCAGGGTGTCTGAGAGTCGCACTTGCTGTGCGTGCTCGCCAACACTGGGCTGTCAGTCTTTCGAGTTACAGTCTTGCCAGTGAGTGGAAGATGGTATCTCCCTGTGCCTAACCCATCAGTGTGCATCTCCCTGAAGGCTAATGTTGCCGACCCCTAATCTGTGTGCTTATTGGTTATCATATGCCTTCTTCGCTAAAGTGTTAGTTCAAAGATTTTCTTCGTTTTTTATTGGGTTACTCATATTTTCATTTTTTTATTTTTGGCTGTGCCGCGACGCATGGCTTTCGGAATCTTAGTTCCCCAACCAGGGGTTGGACCCACGCCCCCTGCATTGGAAGTGGAGTCTTAACCACTGGACTGCCAGAGAAGTCCCTTGTATTTTTATTGTTAATATGCAGTAGTCATTTATGCATTGTCAGATTTATGTATTATGAATATTTCCCCCAGTCTGTAGCTTGCCTATTTATTTTCTCAATTGTGCCGTATTAAGAGCATCAATATTTTATGAAGTCTAATGTATTCTTTTCTTTGGGGATTATTATTCTTTACGTTCCCCTAAGAAATCTCCACCCACTTGATGATAGCAGACATACTCTCTTCTGTTTTCCTCTAAAAGTTTCTTGATTCTGGCTTTTATTAGTAGATTTAGGGATACAAACCGTCTCACATCCATTTTTGTGTGTGGTGTGAAGTGAGGTCCAGTGCCATCATTTTCCATATGGAAATGCAATTATTTCATCTGCCATTTTCTGAAAGGGAAAGCTTAGAAAACCTGACTGTTCTCCCTCTCCACCTCTCCCTTACCCCTCCGCTTCACTCTCGAAGTCTGACGTGGGAGGTGGGTGATCACACAGCAGTGCTTTGTGGAAATCCTTAGAATGAGGGAGACCAGATGGGCAAATTGATTGTGCTTTGCTTCATAAATCAGAGGTGCTCTCTTGTCCATCTGCCCCTGCTAGAAGCCAGAATGACCCACATGATTCTTATGGGCTCCTTAACTTTATTCTTGCAAATTAAAAACATATTTTGTTTTTGTTATTCAGTCGCTAAGTCATATCTGACTCTTTGTGACCCCATTAACTGCAGCACTCCAGGCTGCCCTGTCCTTCACCATCTCCTGGAGTTTGCTCAAATTCATGTCCTTTCAGTCGGTGACGCTATTTAAGCATCTCATCCTCTGCTGCCCCCTTCTCCTTTTGGAGTATATTATATAGTGCTAGGAACTAGGGATCCAGCAGTGAACAAAACAAAGTCCTGGATATCCCGGAGGTCACATTCTGACTGTGGGGAAAATCCACAGTCAACAAGCTGGCAAAGACATTATTTCAAATAGAACTGAGTGTCATGATGGGCTTTGCTGGTGGCTCAGTGGTAAAGAATCTGTCCGCTAATGCGGGAGATGTGGGTTTGATCCCTGGGTCAGGAAGATCCTCTAGAGTAGGAAATGGCAACCCACTCCGTTCTGCCTGGAAAATTCTATGGACAGAAGAGCCTAGTGATCCATGAGGTCACAGAGAGTCAGACTTGACTGAGTGACTGAGCACATACACACACTTATTTATTTATGGCCGCACAGTGCAGCATGTGGGATCTTAGTTCTCCGACCGGGAATCGAACCTGCACCCCTGCAGTGGAAGCGTGGAGTCTTAACCACTGGGCCACCAGGGAAAATTTGTTTAGCACTGTGCCTGGCACAGAGCAGATGCTGATAAATACTTGAAGACCAAAGGAAGAGAGGAGATGAGGGAGACAGGGAAGAGGTAAAGGACAGGCAACAACTATTAGTCACCCTGTGTGTCAAGCACTTTCTCTGTTGCTCCTGAATCCTGGTGAGAACTCTAGGAACTCAGCATCCGTTCCCATTTTACAGATGGGAAGACTAAAGCACAGAGAGGTCAGACTAATTGCTTGTGGTCAGACCGCTAGTAAGGCGCCAAGCCAAGTGTGACATCATGTCCTGCTGAATCCCAGGACACCCAGGCTGAGCTCCATCAGGAGTGACAGACTGATTGATTAATCATCTCATAGAAACTGGAGACCAGCTCAGTGACCCTCAGGGGGCTGTGGGCGCCCTCCCACTGCCCCACACTGCATTGCCTCCCTCGAGATGGTGTAGCATCAGATCTGGGAGGACATTGGGGCATGGAGCAGAGGGCGGGTAGGCCAGGCCCCTCCCTGAGGTGGCTTTTAAGCAATGAGCAAGGAGCCATGTTTCAGAAACATCAGAAACCAACATGATGGCAAGCAGCAGCAGGGTGCTGGCTAGGACTGGGGACCTGGATTCACATCCTGCTTCTGCCACTTACTAACTGTTTAGTCCCAGGGAAGTTACTTAGAGCTCCATGCCTCAGTCTTCTCATCTGTAAAGTGGGGCTGGTAAGAATATTAATATCTATTCCATACAGTAGAATAACCCCAGTATCTCCCTTGTGGTGTGGCTCGTCCTGCCCCCACAGTAGCCGTCCCCGACGCTCTGCAAGGCACATGTTACCTACCTCTCTCTGCCCTTGTGTCACTGCCCAGAGCACACAGCTCCAGCGGCAGCAGGTATGGGGGCTCAGCAAACACTCTTTGTTTTAGGGGAGCTGGCAGCAAGCCACAACCCTGCTGCTCAGCGGAGCTCAGATAGGTATCTGCTGTGGGTTGGCTGGGTGGCGATTACAGGAAAGCTGGGTTTTGGGGAGCCCAGGATTGGGGTGGCTTCTTCGCTGGTTGATAAGGTTGCCTGACCCTGGGATTGTGGCCTTTTATTGAGCTCATTTTGCAGGGGTGGGGCAGGCGAAACCCCCCTTCATTGAAGAGGTGCCGTGTGCCCCCAGCTGTCACGTATGTTAACTCATTTCCATCCTCATCACAGCCTCGGACCATTTATTTATTTAGGCCTGATTCAAGGTCACGAAGATTTTCTCCTATGCTTCTAGTTTTTAGAAAAGTTTTCTTATTAAAAAAAAAAATTTGGCCACACCGTGCAGCTTGTGGGCTCCTGGTTCCTTGACCAGGGATCAGTCCCACACCCCCCTGCATTGGAAGCATGGAGTCTTAACCACTGGACTGGGCCACCAGGGAAGTCCCCCAGCCTCGGTAGACTCCTCTTAAAGACTGAGCTTGTATCTAGTGAGCTGAGGTTCAGAAGGGCTAACTGATTTGCTCGTCACATGGCTGGCAGGGGCAAGGGCGGAGCTGGGGGTTAAAGCTCTTGTCCAATTCTCTGCCTGGATCCCCAGTGGCCAGGGAGCTCACTAGTCACGTGGAGACTCACGGAGCCCCCTGGAAGGGTCTTGGTTACTGGAGACCCTTGGGAGTATTCTTCAGGGCTCCTTGTGAGTACAGTGGCATGGGTGCCCCCATGGACCCAGTGCTGCAGGGACTGAAGGGGAGGTCCCAGTCCTACAGGGCCCGGTGTTCGTGTCCCATTTTCCGGGGGGAAGTTGAGACCCCCTGAGGTCCAGAGCAGGAAGGCGGTCTTCAGCGCCATGAACCCCCTACCTTTGCAGACGCTGCACCCCACTCCTTTGCTGTGGGTGCTCACAGGTCCCACAGAGGTGAGGGCACAGAGGTGAACCCCCCACTCAGGGAGAATTGAGCTCCCCTGTCCCCATCTCCCGCTTCCCAGGGAAGACCGGGCAGCAGCCAAGGGGGCCCTGAGGGGCCGTCTGCCGGGCCTGCTCCCAGCCCCTCCCGGGCAAGGCCGGAGCACCGCGTTCTGGGCCAGGCCAGGCTCACGGCCAAGGCCAGGGGCCCGTAGTACAGGCAAGAAGGGCTCTGCGGCTGGGGGATGGTCAGTGCTGGAGCCTGGGTGAGACTGACGTGGCGGGCTAGGGGCCCTCCTGGTTCAGGCTGGCTGGCTGCTTTCCCACTGAGTCTTCCCCATTTTACTAAAAAGGAGTCCCTCAGGGTGGGGGAATCCCACAGTCTGGGGTCGAGTTCTGCCGGCCTGCCTTCCGTAGCTGTGAGCTCCCAGGCATGTAGCTCCTCCTCCAGGAGGCTCAGCGCCCTCAGCTCCAGAATGGGAATCGTTCCTGCTCTGTGGTCTCATGAAGTTCAGCCATAAAAATAAACATAACTGACGCTCACGGAGCTCTGACGAGGCACCACACACTTCTCGTGTGCCAGCTAATTTAATCTGCAAACAGCCCTCTGAGGTCAGCACTGTGATGCGGTCCCATTTTATAGACGAGAAAACAGAGGCATGGAGACATGAAATGACTTGCCCAAGGTTCCCCAAGCTAAGATGTCACCGAGCTGGGCTTCAGAGTCAGGCAGTCACCTGTCAGCATCCTTCCTTTGACCCATGACCATGAATTGCCTCATTATGTGTGTGCTTTATAAGGTAAAGAAAAACGTGTATGAGAAGTCTCTGGGGTCCAAGGCACTCTCTGTGGCAGCTGTAACTATTTGCAGTTATTAACAGAACCCACTTGCCCTGCATACCTGGTCTCCCTGGCCAAACTCTCCTCCTCTCCCCTGAGGTTCTCGGGTGGGTCATCATTCGTGGCCAGGCAGCCCCATGATGGAGAATGGCAGACAGACAGCAGTGTCCCCGATCCAGGCCGACCCGGAGGACCCGCCTGGGGTGAACTTCCTTCACTTAGTCTTTGCTGCCGTGGCTCGACTCCCCATCAACCACTGTTGCTAGTGAAAGTAAACACCCGAACGGGCTAAACCAACAGCGCCCTGTTGATTCAGAGCTCGTTAAACCCAGGAGCCCCAAGCCACTTTATGACGCGCCAGAATCCAGGGGCCGGAGGGAAGCCTGGGGGAAATCTCCCGGCTTCGAGGGCCACCTTGATGCTTCAGCAGCAGCGGAAGGGTCGCCTCCACCCACAGGTGAGATGTGGGCCGTGGGCTTAGCTCTAAGCTGCTGACCCGCGGCGGCTTGGTTAGACCGCTCTAGGGCTTGGGGGCTTGGAGGGGCTGGCACCACTAGTGGTTGAAGAGCTGAACGGGACTCAGTGGGGACCGTCGGTGGTGGTGTCGCAGGCCTGGGAGGCCCAGTGGGCTTGCGGGGAGCCCTGTCTCCGTGACAGTGTCACCCCAGCGAGTAGCCCTCGATGTCGGAGGTTTTGGATCACAGAGGGAGGAGGAAGTGGACCCCGGGAGGGCACTTTTGGTTGCTGTTTGCCTCTCCTCAGTTCCTCTTTCAGAGGCTAATGGGATTCATTTGCTTTGCCTCTGGGCTCCCTGAGGGTGCAGGGCCTCCCCTGGAGGAGGTCCCCTAGTCCTCAGGTGGCCTCTTAAGTGTGGGGCTTGGCTCTCAAGCAGAGTGTGTGCAACAAGTCGCCTGGAAAGAATGTAAAAATGCAAATGTCCAGCCTCTTCCAAGAGACGCTGGGGCCCAGGGTTAAGGGCGTGGCCAGGGAGGCTGCATTTTTATTAAGCACCTCCCTCAACCAGGTGACCTGGGACCCCCACTTTGAAAAATGCTGGGGTTCAGGGCCGAGACACTTGGGTTTGGGGTCGGGATCCAGCAGAAACAGCGCTGATGAGCGCCGGACTGTGTGTAAGCGCGTGGACGCAGTTCGCAGGTATCGGGTGACACGGGGCAACCGCTCCAGGAACTGCGGCGCTTCGTGCTGTTTGCTTTACCGGCCGGGATTTATTAAATCAAATATGCTTTCTGTGAATTCTCCCATTTAACCCTCACAACAGCCTGTGAGATGGACCTGCTGATGGCTCCTTTTTTCAGATGGGCAAAGTGAGGTTTCCAGCCGGGAAGCCCCCTAAAGAATCACCTGAGGGGGTACTTGAGCTGAAACCGAGGACTGTCCCACGCGACAGCCTCACCTGGGCAGGGGCTGCCCCTCCGTGGAGCTGAGTCCTGAGCATGTCTGTCTGTCTGTCTGTAAAATGGTAGCATTAGGGCTGGAAAGTCATGTTTGTTTTAACTTCCCAGCTGATGCTCATGTGTAGCCAGGGTTAAGCAGTAATTCTCCCTCTTGACAGCTCATAAGAGTTAGCTGGGTTCCTTGTTAAGCTGCAGAGTTGGGTTCAGTAGGTCTGGGGTGGTGCCCAAGGTTCTACATCTCTAATATCACTCTCTACCCCCGCCCCGTCCCTGGGATGCTGATATGTGAGCCCACACTTTGAGTTGCAAGACCACAGTTCAGATAAAAGCTTACAGGAAGCGAGACTGGACTCTACATTTTCATTAGAAAAGATGGTTTTTGTTCAGGTAAGGAGAAGCAGGGGTTTCCCTGGCGGGCTCAGACGGTAAAGAATCCGCCTGCAATGCGGGAGACCTGGGTTCGATCCCTGGGTCAGGAAGATCCCCTGGAGAAGGGAAAGGCTCCCCACTGCAGTATTCTTGCCTGGAGAATCCCATGGACAGAGGAGCCTGGTGGGCTACAGTCCATGGGGTTGCGAAGAGTCTGACACGACTAAGTGACTAAGCATCAAGGAGAAGGGGTGGGAAATGAAGATTTGGTAAAGGGAGAATCAGTTGGTTGCCTGAACCTATGAGGCTTTGGAGGGAGAAGCAATGAGGTTGCTTCAGGAAATAGCCAAGCTGTGTTCGCAGCAATGCTCGGTGATTCACGGAGCAGCTGGCTGGGCCAGCCTCCCGCCCAGCATTGAGAGCTCTCGGCCACGTCCAGTCCCCGGCCTGGCTGGACGCGAGCCCTTGGCCAGCTCACCCAGGAGCGATGACTCAGGCGTTCCACCTGCAGAATGGGCGGCATGGGTCTTGCGGCCTTCCCACCCATCCATCCCTGGGACCAAAAGCCCCTCCTCGCCCCCCAAACGCATCCAAGGCAGATCCGAAAAGCTGGGCCCTGCTCTTCTAGGCGGCGTGACTGCTGTTTTCACTGCTAATAAATCTCCATTGATGGCAGCTCAATTAGGAAGTCACACAAAACTCCTCTATTGAAAGAAAGGATTAATAACCCAGCCCATGTGGGAGAAATTAGCAGCTCCTGTGGAGAGGCCTTTTTAATATGTGCCCTTAACTGGCAGCCCCTAAGAACCACGCTGGCTAGCTGGGCCCTGGGAACAGAGAGCCTAGGCTGAGCCTGGGACGGGGAGACACCAGCCGGGAGGTCACTGAGAGTCACCGGGCTGTGTTTTCAACGTACAGTGTCTGGGAACGTCTTGTCCACAGCACACTCCTTAAAGGTTGCTGAGTGCATGGTTGCTGCTGAGGGCATGGGTTTCAACGTGGCTCTCCAGGGCAGAAGGGACAGGGTGCTGGACCTGGAGGCCCAGGCCGGCCGGGAGGGCAGGGTTAGGCCCGCGCCTCACGCGGCTGCGTCCCTGGCTCCCGGAGGGGGCGGTCCACCGGCCTCTGGCACAGAGAGGGCTGGCCCTCTGCCCAGTCCTCGGGCTCTGGGAGGGACGCCAGGAGCTCAGGCTGACTCACCCAGGGGGCGGGCCAGCCTCCACTGCCGAGGCAAGGCCCAGGAGATGGTCCCTCATGTCGGCCGGGACCTGTTTCTCATCCTGCCCAGGGCAGGCATCTAGAGAGGGTTTTCATTCTTTCCTGCAGCACGCCCTCCAGAAGAATTGGCTGGATGAAGGGGCTAAGGGACAGGGCTCTGCAGCTGGACAGGCCAGCTCTTGAGGGCTCAGGTCAAATCTAAGCATCACCATAGCTGACTTCTAGGCGTCCGTTTTCTCCCCAAAGGTATATAATTTCAGTATACTTTTTTCCTTAGAAGGTTATGGTGAGCATTCAAGTATATCATTGTAGTTAAACACTCAGCCTGTCCCATTCCTCGTTGTAGATACAAATGAGGATATAGAGCTAATGTAGAGATAGTAAGATAAATGTGTGTCAAGATATATTGAGATACATCTGTATCCATACCTGTCTCCATCCATTCATCCTTCCACGCCCCTCCACCCCGTCTACCCACCCCTCTACCTGTTCACTCATCAGTCTTTCCTTCTTACCTTCTATCTATCCTCCCTCCTCCTTCATTGCCTCTCTCCCTCCCTCCCATCCATCCCCACATCCATCTCAAGCACCCCTTGCTAAGTCCTGGGCACTGAGCCCAGCCCTGGGCTCACAGCATGCGCGGAGCAACGCTCCTCTCCTCTGGGCTTATGTTCTCGTGGGGAAGAGATGAAATGCAGATGAACCAAGAACACTACAGGGAGCATATCTGAAAGTGGGAAGTTCTCTGGAGGTGAACTAAGCAGGATGGAGCAGGAAAGAGAGGGGGAGGCGCTGTCAGACGGACGGACAGGTGGTCCTGCTGTTTGCCGTGGGGGGGGGGGGGGAGGAAGCCTCTCTGAGGAGGTGACATCCGCGTACAAACCTGCAAGTAGTGAGGAAGGCAGCTGTGCAGGCAAGCACAGAAGAACCTTCCAGAGAGGAGGGCTTGAAAGTGCAAGCATTCAAAGATAGCAGGGTGCTGTGTATGTTTCAGAGACAGTGAGAACATTCTGGAAGTGTGACTGGAGGGGAGTGAGCGAGGGGGAGTGCTAGAAAATGTGGTCAGAGAGGTGACGGGGGCGAATGCATTCAGAGGCCAAGGCATCGAAACTCGCAGGAATTCGGTCCTCAGGTTTCCGGGCGTCAGCTCTGTGTGTGGCTGCCGTCAAGTGCAGAAGAGTGCACTCTAGCAAAGGAACCCTCTGGCCGGAAGGTTGATCTGCCTGTCCTTGTACATATATATCTATGTGTGTGTATATATAAATCAAATGCTTATCCTGCTCTCCTTCCTAAAAGGAGAACAGGCCCATCGGTCTCTTGAGTCATGAAAATGAAACTTGTTGTTAGGAGAAAATTAGCCCCAAAGACTTCGGGCACGTTGACAAGAACATAACACTTGCAGAGTCACTGGTTGCCAGGGGTGAGGGTTCCGCGTTTGCAGTGACAACAAGTGACAGAGGTGGGCAGAGTGCATCGTGTCCCGTGAAATCTCTGGACGGTTCCGAGTGGGTGTCTCCCGTCATCACAGCGACCTCTTTTTCTCTCACCCGCAGCCCAGCGGTCTGCCCACGAGCTGCCCATGGTGGAAAGACAAGACATCGACAGCTGCCTGGTGTACGGCGGCCAGCAGATGATTCTCACGGGACAGAACTTCACGGCCGAGTCCAAAGTCGTGTTTACCGAGAAGACCACAGGTCAGAGCGCCTTCCGAGCGCCGTACGAAAGTGACCATCTTTTTCTTCTTGATTTGGCGGGTCGATCCCATTGTGTAGAGTTCCTTACTCACTCTGAGAAATTTCCTTGTCTCCAGTGATTTTGATATCGACATGGTCCACTGTTGCGTGAATGTCCTATGGTGTATTTTAAGTCATCCTGGCTTGTTTGGTTGGATGATAAGGCTTTTCCCACCCCCAACTCTTTTTTTAAAATTATTTTTTACACATAAGGAGACACCTTTTTTTTCCTTTCAGGTTTTAAACTGTTATCAAAGAGGGAATAGTAACAGCACAATGGTTAATCATACATGCTTGATATCATACATCCAGGCCCTGGATATGCTGGTTTCACATCCTGCCTTTGCTACCTGCTTGCTCTGTGATCTTAGACAAATTACCTGAGTTTTCTGTGCCTCTGTTTCTTCATGAATAGAATGATTATAACAAGAGTTATTAGCCCTTAGGGTTGTCACGTGGGTTAAACGAGTTAATACATGTCAGGTAACTATGACAACACCAGGTGTATTGTAAGTCAATAAACATTGGCAGCTTATACTTTTATTGTAACTAATACTGTGGTTAATCTGGTTATACTTGTAGGACTAATTAGTTAGTCTTCTTACACATGAAACTCCACGTGTATCTTTTTTGTTTATGTTGGGTTTATTCCCATGTGGGATTTTGGGTAGTCATTTTGAGAGCTTTAAATACATATTGCTTTTTAGAATTCAAATTACCTTCCAGAAATATACAAATTGGAAACTTCCGCCAATAGTGGGCCAGTAGTGGTTTCAGCCCATCCCGGAAATGCCCTGTTTTTTAATTTAAAAAATTGTGCTGAATTAATCCTTGATTTTTGCACGCCTTTGCTCTGAGAGGTTTAATGGACATGTGTACCCTTTCTTAAAATGGGCCGTCTGATAATGTGTTTACCAATGAGGATGTGGTAAAAAGACCATGATCTGAAGAAGGAAAAGTATCAGGTTATATAATTTACTTGACAGCTATGGGTGCTAGGCTGAGCTTTTTTTCTCTCCTTTTCTATGGACATGATTTCAGGTCCATTGAAAGGCGAGTTGATGTCTGTTTACTGCCCTGGGGATGACCCACGGAAGATAAGGGGCAGGCTGTCTGCTGTGGGGTTTGCCATGAGGGCGCCTCCTCTGGGGGCTGCCACTCACATTGGATGGTTGTGGACCTGAGTGGCACTGAAAGGCGTGCTTCTGCCCACATTCACATAGAGCCTGCTCTTGGGGTGGGCTGGCCCTGTGCCCAGGGTGTGAGAACTGCTTCCTCACATCTTGGAAGCGTGGTAGAAGGCGGATGATTTTAAAGAGGCTCGCTGAGGCCATGGCAAAGAAAAATGGCACGAAATAGGGCCATGGTGTGGGGAGACGGACGGGTGGGTTTGGGTAGTTCAGAGGGCACGTGGTCGGGCCCTGCCGCTGTGAGGGGCTGTGATGGTGCCGTGAGCAGGAGCGCGGACGTGTAGGTGGGTGCGCGCATCTGTCACGTGGTCGCCAATCCTTTATTGAACTGTCCTCCTTGTGTTGGGCATGAGGCTGCTTCCAACTTTGTGCTGTTGTAAGTGACTCCATGACACACATCCTGTACGTGCCTTTGCTCAGCTAGGTAAGGGCTCACGCGCTCCAGCCAGACTGCTGGTGTTCAAAGCCCGGTCCTCCTCCTTCCTAGCTGGGGGACCTTGGGCAAGTTACTTAACCTCTCTGGACAACAGTTTCCTTCTCTGTATAATGAGGATGGTGACTGTCATACCTTAGAGGACGGTCATGAGAGCTAGAGTTCATAAATGCTTGGTTCACTTGTCCCTCAGGGTCTGCAATGGATTGGTGTCAGGACCCTGATAGATACCAAACTCGGAAAATGCACAAGTCCTTTGCGTACAGTGGTGTAGTATTTGGTAGAACCTATGTACATCCTCTCATGTACTGTAAATCACTCTAGATTACTTAGAAGACCTAATACTAGGTAAATGCTTTGTAAATAGTTGCCAGTGAGTGGCATGTTCAAGTTTTGCTTTTTGGAACTTTCTTAAAAACTTTTTTTTGGAATATTTTTGTCTGTGGTTGGTTGAATCCATGAATGTGGAACCTACAGATACAGGGAGCCAACTGGATATAATAAGTGCTCAATATTAGCTCATGCTGTTTGTTACTGTTATTTCCTAAGGTTGAGGCCGACATGTGGTGTCTTGGGTTTAAAGGCATTGCCCATCTTGATACATTTTGGAGGAGGCTTTATTTTTCAGGCGGTGAAACAGTGTACAATATTCTCAATGGCAAGACGTTACTGGGCTCTCATGAGACAGAGAACAGACCCATGTGGCTGGAATAGAGGCTGGTTATCACCAGTAAGTGTTCTGATGAGCAGAGCCCAGAGCAGAGAGGTCTCCTGATGCCAGGTAGAGACATGGCCTTGACTTGGTCTGCACAGGAGTAAGGTGATAGGGAATCGTGGTGGATTCTCAAGTGGGAGAGTGGCATGAAATGTAAATAGCCAAGCTAGCATTAGCCTCCCCAGCTTGGATGGGTCTCTAGGACCAGGAAATCATCCCGATGGTTTTGTGCTGACTTCCACAAGAAGTGTGTGGCTTCCAGGCATCTTACTGGCAGAGAGGAAAATGCTGATAATATGTAGACATCTTGTTCTCCATGTCCAGGTGAGCAGTCTCCTTGGGGGACTGCTGGAAGTATGGAGGGATGGCTCCGAGACCAGGTGCTACCAAGTTTCTTGTGGAGCTAGGAGCCAGACAGCTTTCAACTGTCCTGGGAACTCACGTACTTGTGAGGCAGGCCATTCAAGGGCCTCAGATAGGTATTTGCTGGATGGATGGATGGATGGATGGATGGAAGGAAGGATGGAAGGCAGGCAGACATTTTCTCTCCAGCTTTCCTTCTCTTGGTTTCAGAATAAATTTGTTTACCTCTTGAAGGGAGAAAAACCCAGAGTGTCTTTCAGCTTTGAAAAGCTGCATGTTAACAGGAGGAATGATGAAGTTTCCTCTCTGTGGGTGTGCCCTTTGCCTGCTGCTTTCTGCGCCTCGTCTCACCTAACCAGACAAGCAGGTGGCTAAGCCTGGAGAAGTTGGGGGACTTGCCTGCAGATAATATCCAGCATCATCTTGTTATTCAACTTCCCTGGACCTCCGTTTCCAGTCAATGAATTAATAGTTTTCCCTTTCAGAGTTAAACTCATCAGCAAGCAATGGGCTCTCAGAGCATCAGGAGTGTTCCATGTTATTTTTACAGTCTCTCCAGCATTTTCCTTGTTCAGGCCATAGGTCACTTATTGGACACATACTGCCCCAGGCATAGGCCTTGTGGGCAAACTTTGGGAGGCTTGTCAGCTGCAGTGGTTACCAGCGTAGCTGTGAGGTCAGATGGCCTGGGTTCGAATCCGTGATCTGTGTTTGGTAGCTTTGCCATCCTGGGTAAGCCAGCATTTCCTCTTTTGTAGAATACAGATGATTTACTTCACTTGAGAGATGGGAAAATTAAATGAGATGATACAGATTAGGCTCTTTGCACGGAGCTTGGCATTTTAGGCTCTAATACTAGCATCTTGCATAGATGCTTGTTAAATATTGGTGGCTGTTATTATATTTAGACTGTGGTAGGACAAGGCTGAGTATGATTTTATCTCATGGAACCAGGAGACATTGAAAAACAAGAATGAGTAATAATAAACTGGGTGTCAGGCCTTATTCCGAGCCCTTGATGGGTATTAATAGTAACAATCTGATTCCCCGTGACAGCTCTAGAAGATAGCTGCTATTCTTTTTTTTTTTTTTTCCTTTTTGCTGAGAAACCAAGCACAGAGAAGTTAAATAATTGAGTAAAGGTCACACAGCTGGTAAACGGTGGTGCTGGGTTGGCCCCTAGGAAGCCTGATCATCAGCTGTTCTACTCTGAAAAAGGTCAGAACCAGGTGAGTCTGTCTGAAGATCCTTTAGCTGCCCTGAGCCACTGACTTGAACCATCTTGTGGTGAGAGAGCCTCTTGAATTCTGCAGTGGGTCGCTGAGGGCAGGAGGGTCCTTTTAGGACTGTTCAGTGTCTAACTGAAAAGACTCCTGGGTGGATGCGGTCCCTGGACCGATGCCAACAGACGGGCTGGGGTGTGCGAGGTGCCCCTGGGCCCTGAGGAGTGGAGGGCTTCCCTGGAGGGATGTCTGGCCCCCCGAGGCTCCGACAGGTGTGGGGGGATGCGCTTGTATTCGCAGGGAGCCGGTCCTGCTCTTTTGACCCCAAGCACTCGCCACCTAGCCCAGGACCGCCTTCTGCAGGGGGAATCCCTGTTGCTCAACTTCTTTTTTCCAAAACGGCTCCCCGTTCCCATCTCCATGGACAGTTTGGCCGGCTGGGCCGCTGCGGGGTGGGGCGGAGTGGAACAGCTGAAGTTTTCCAAGGAAGGGGAACCCCAGCTGGTTCTCACATTAAGGAAAGGTGACAGCCTCCTGGGCTAATCTTAGCCCCCACGTTGGGTCATCGGCACCACCAGCTCCAGTGTGCTTTTTATAGCCGTCGACTGAAATGGAATTGGCAGTTTCCACTCCAGCAGGATGACAAATTGGAGGACAGTGGAAAAACAGTAGGAGAAGGGGAGCGTGGTGTTTCTTAAGTTAGAAAAGCTCGCTGTTTTGGAAAGTGGCATCTTATTTATAGCAGCAGTAATAATAATGATTATTATATTGTTTTTATTACTATTTTTAATGATTTGCAGGACTTCTAGGGGCCCGCGTGAGCTGGCCCTGGCCCATCTCTCCAGTTTCAGCTCTGTGGACTTGCCCCCTTGCTCCCTGGGCCGTAGCTATATTGTCTTCACTCTGTCCTCAGACACCCTACTCTCCTTACCGTCAGAGGAGCTTTGCTTTTGCTATTTCCTGATGGGTTGCATCCTCCAGTTTCTACAAAGCGCAGCTCAGAGGTGACGTCCTTAAGGTTCCCCTCCTTGACCATCTGCTTCGAAGTTGCTCGACCTCCCGCCCTGCCCTGCCCTCTTCTGTCCCCTTGCCCTGCCCTGCCTTCTCTGAAGTTCTTAGCTCTATGAGAATCACCTTTTTTTTTTAAATCATTTATTTATTAATATTTTGGCTGCACCAGGTCTGAGTTGCAGCGTATGAGATCTTTGATCTTCGTTGTGGTGTGTGAGATCCTTATTTGCAGCACATGGGATATAGTTCCCCAGCCAGGGATTGAACTCTGCATTGGGAGTGCAGGGTCTTAGCCCCCAGACCACCAGGGAAGTCCTACCTACTGGAGAGAGCTTATCTATTTTTTTTTTTTTTTGCTCATTTATTATTTAGTCTCACATATAGAGTTCCTTGAGGGCTGGAACTTGGTGTTTGCTGCTGTGTCTACAGCATTTGGAACAACCCTGGCACTTAGTAGGTGCTTGTGGTGGTGGTTTAGTTGCTAAGCAGGTGCTTATACATATTGCTGAGTAAATATATTTAATAGTCAAACTGGCCTGGAGAGGCAGGCAGCATTACTCCCATTTTACAGATGAGATCACTGAGGCTCACAGAGGTCAAGCCATGGGCCCCAGGTCAGCTCACAGCTAGTGACAGAGCCAGAATCCCGGGGAACATTTATCATCAACCCCAGGGGAATGTCTCGAGTCACATTCAAGAGGACAAAGAGGAACTCCACAGAATTATCCGGAGCTTTCCTATTGACCATTTTCAGTAATTGCTGAAAAGCCTTTCTATATTCTCTGAAATTTAAGAAATGTGTAACCTCCCCAGGCAAAGTTCACTCTGGGAAGTCCAGGCTGTTCCTGACTTCAGCTGGTAACCCTGGCCCCCGGCCACCCAGGCCTCAGGCGGAGTCGGGGGTCCCAGCAAAACATTGCAAAACAGGAAAAAATCTAAGGACACAAAAATAAAAGTGATGTGGCAGCGGAAACGCGGTTGCCATGGCTCTGAGCGACTCGCCGCGCCTGGGTGGGATCCAATGTTTTGGAAGGTTCCTCCACATGACACAGGGTTTTGGAATTTTTCAGCTGGTAAATCTTTCTTAATTCAGCCCCCCCCTCCCCCTGGCCCCAGCCAAGTAGCTCCCTGGCCCTCTGTGTCCCGCGGGGGCGTCAGTTGGAAACGTGCCTGTGTCGGATTACTCAGCTTTGAAACTTAAATTGTTTGAAGAGAACTTGTGTTTTGTTTTGCTGGACGGTCTCTTGGACCAGTCTGATGGCAGAGGCTCCTATCACCTGTTGAGAGGGCAAATTGATTTTTTAGAAAGAAGGCGTGGGTGGTGGAATTGGAATTCCCTCTTTCCCACTGAGTCATCACATCCTAATGTGAGTCATTTTATGACTTGGAGGTTCCCAAAGGTTGTATTTTGAGCTTTGTTTAATAAATATAAATGCATATGCTTAAAATAAAAATTTTTTTGCTAAATTAAGTACTTTTCCATGGATTCGTCCCCTGGAAACATTGGAACTCACTTAGAGAAGACACCTCCTCTTCCCACCTGTTTTTCTCCATGGGTTTGGCTTCACCCCATCTGGTATCTTCTGAAACAATTGACTTGGTTTGGGAGTCTCTCTGCCTTGGACTTGCCTCTGGGAAAGGTCAGCCTTCAAGCTGGGCTTGACCATGACTAAGGCTCTGTAGACCTTTGCCCTTGGTGACTCATGTCCGCGGTGTCACAGGTCCCTTGGGCTGGAGCCCACCACTTATACACAGCTGGCTGGGGCTTTGAGCGTTCCCCCAACAACAGAAGTCAGATCGCAGCTCAGGAGCCCCCCCCCCCAACCCCTGGAGATAGAGAAAATGGTCTTCTTTTCAGAGGGCTGAGTGTTTGCCCAAACTCCAGTCCTCTGTGTGCAAGAACAGACTTTTGAAGGATCCTGCTATTTCAATACCTTAAAAAGAGGACATGAGTTTTCTAATTAACATGGGCCCTAGTGTTTTCACCATCAGAAATTGTTCTTGGCACCAACAGACTTTCTGTAATTTGCAATTAGCAGGCTGGAATTTCCACCCCCGTCAAGAAAATCATATCTTTTATTAATGAACTGTCTGACACCCTCTTGTGGTTTTTTGGTTTTTTTTTTTTTCCTGCAGTTTTGGTTGCATACTTTTTAAAAAAGTTAGAGTGGTATGTGTTTAAGGGTAAGCAGGCTGGATTTTGGATCATCCAGCAGACTTGGCTCGGAGCCTGGATAGACCTCATCTTATGTGCTTTGGGACTTGGTTTCCCCATCTGTAAAAGGGGGTTTGGTGGTATTTGAGCCGTAAAAGGAGATCAAGGATCTGAAAGTGCTGGGCCATGGTAGGTGCCCAGAACATGTCAGCTGAGTGTCCACGTGTCCCCTGGGAGCTCGGTTTACTTGCCCGAGTGAGTAAGGCCCAGGTTGGTTTCTTGTCTGGGAGAAGGGTCCTTCCTGGCACAGATGAGCCTTTCGCCTCCTGTCAGCTCCGAGCCATCAGACCCTGCTGTCGTGCCTGCTGCGATGGAGGGGAACAGAGGAACGGCCCGCCCCACTGCCGTCCTGCAGGTGGGGAGCCAGCTCACCGCGGGAGGCGGGCAGACTTCCTGGAGTTGACAGCACGCGTCAGAGGAAGGCTGGGTCCCAGACCCCCACTTCCTGGTTTCCTGAGTGACTGTGGGAGCTGGTGGAGGACACCTAGGGAGGACAGCCCACTGCTGAGAAGAGGTGCCCCTGGGGGGGGGGGATGAAAGCTGAGCTGAAATCTGGCCTCTATGCAGATGACGTGCGGATGCTCTTCTAGCCTTGCTCCTCCACGCACTCAGCCCCTAGGATTTCCGTGGTTGCTCCCTAGATATTTATTAAAAACCTAGTGTGCACAGGTTCTGTGCCAGGTACTGGGGGCATATGACCAAGGAGGTCCCTGCCCTCAGGGCATGGATAATTTCAAACTTGACTACAAGCAGGTCACTTTGAGATGGGATGAGTGTTGTGAGGGCAGGGGAACCAGTCCTAGGAGCAAGACCAAAGGGTCTGGAGGTTAAGAGACAAATACAAGATGCTAAGTTAAATCCAGATTTCTTAGTATGAGTGTGTCCCATGCAGTGGCACAGAGATTGGGACATACTGGTAGTTAAAAAAGTATTCCTTGTTTTCTGAAATTCACATTTAACTCAACAGTCTGTATTTTTGTTTCTTGTATCTGGCAACCATGGACCGTGTAGTCAGGGAGGGCTTCCCTGAGGAGGTGACTTTGTGCCCAGCCCTGAAGGTGGGAAAGAGGGAGCCAAACGGGCGGTCGGAAGAGTGTCCGGGGCAGGAGGAACTGCCCCGGGCCAGGGTCCCAGCATGGGGCTGGGCCTGGCGTGTTTGGGGAACTGAAAGCAGACCCAGGCGCCTGGTGCAGGGTGAACACAAGTGCGACGGACGCTAGTCAAGCCTGGAGAGGTCGCTGGGTGGGGGTGGGGGGTCAGGTCAGGCCGGCCGTGTGGATGTGGCGAGCAGTTTGCATTTCCTTCCAGAGGCGAGTAGCTGTTGGAGGCTTTCAAGCAGGGAGACGTCGTGATCGAATTCGCATTTTTAAGATTGCTTTGGCAATCTGGGCAGTGAATGGTCTTGGGGGAGGGGCGGGGCCGGGACTGAGCCGCCACTGCGGTTGTGCGGGTGGGGACACGGTGGGGGGGTGGTCAGTCTGCCGAGGAAGTGGTGAGGCGGGAGAGAGGGGAGGTGCGGGAATCAGGCACTTCCTCTCCAGCTCTCAGGAAATGCATCGAGGGCAGTGGCACCATTTTTGTTGTTGTTCAGTCCACTCAGTTGCGGCTGACTCTGCGCCCCCGTGGACTGTGGCCCCCCAGGCTTCTGTGTCCAGGGGATTCTCCAGGCCAGAATACTGGAGTGGGTTGCCATTTCCTTCCCCAGGGGATCATCCCGACCCAGGGATCCAACTTGTGTCTCCTGCATTGGCAGGGGGAGTCTTTTACCACTGAGCCACCTGGGAAGCCCAGTGGTACCATTCTGGGTGGATGAAATCCTAACTAAGGGGCCATTCCTGACCCCCACCCCCACCCCCCATCTGCTCAGCTCATTAAGCCTGTGCATCCAGGGAGCGTGAGTTTTTCTGAGAGTTAAGCATTCGTAAAGAGCAGACCGAAATGACTTCAGCCATCTTCATGGAGAAGGGAGCTAATTTTAAAAAGCAGAGCCAGGCCTGGGAAGCATCACACGTGGTTTCCTAACCCAAACTGACACTTTGATTTCCTCCCGGTTCGCCTCGAGCCCAGTGGCATGCTCACAGGCCCCAGTGAGGACGGGCTTGCTTCCCTTCTTCCGAGAGCGTGCTCCGTTCTGCTGGGGGTGCTGACATGAGCCCACCGCTGACACGAGGCTGACTGCTGAGACTGCAGCCCTGCTTGCTGCTTCTGGATGCACTGCTCCATCAGAGGCTTCAAGAGCTGCCTGCCAGTGCTCCACTGAACCAACCCAGTGTTGGGGCCATCCAGCCACAGACCCACTGGCCACGGGGCCCCACGTTCTCCTGGCACCACGGCCAAGTGAGAGCAAAGGCTGGGATGGTTCTTGAGCCGTGTGCTTCCCACCCGATTGTTTTTCTCTTACAGAGTCTTGCTGAGGCTTCTGTAGACACAGCCTCTTTGCCCAAAGGAGCTGGCTCTTTCAGCCTCTGAGTAAAGACTTGGAAGAGCCTATTTTGTGCTGGCTGCCAGCCCCTGTTAATTTAGGACAGGGGAAGTTTGCCTGAACATCTGCTCGAGAGACCGAGGTCCTTTATGTCATCTCAGCCCAGAGCAATAGAAGCAGACTTGGTCTTCTTGAGCCTCTTCTGTTCCGGGCAGGTTTTCCGAGTCCTGGACCTAGGGTAGCAACTCGGAGGTGGATTACCTAAAATTATCTAGAACTCGGGCTGAGTGGCTCTGGTTGAGTTTGATTCCTTGTCTGCACCTGTAATAACAGGCTCCTTCCTTCAGTCAGTTCCCTCAAAGGACTCTTCACAGACCCGCGGTGATTTCCCTTTGTGGGCTCTTTTTGCCAGAGTGGCCAGTAGCCAGCCATTTCCTGAGCTCTGGCGATGGGCTGAGCACCGGGGAATCCTGAGGTCGGTTTGTGCAGTAAGTCCACCTGTGTTTGTTGAGTATCTGTTAAGTGCCAGACACGTCATCCCAGGGAGAAAGCAGAGAACAAGACAGCAGTGTGGCCCTGCTCTCTGGGAGCATGTCCCTGCCCTCCATTCAGGCAGCCAGGCCAAATGTCTAAAACTGCCTTTGGGGCCTTAAAAAAATGGAAATAATGGTGAAAAGACCCACATTTGAAAGGAAAGAAAAATCAGGCACCGTGCCACCTGTCGGAATTATTTTTTCAACAGCAAAATCTTTGTTTTTAGGTGAAATTTCATCTTGAAATGGCAGCAGCTAATTAAAAAGCCATTAAGCCATTCTATAGGCCAGTTGGCTTTTAAAAAACAGAGCTGTGGGAAACTACACCCTGGGCTTCCCTGGTGGCTCAGACCATAAAGAATCTGCCTGCAATGCGGGAGAGACCTGGTTTCATCCTTGGGTCAGAAAGATCACCTGGAGAAGGGAATGGCAACCCGCTCCAACATTCTTGCCTGGAGAATTCCATGGGCAGAGGAGCCTACCAAGCTGCAGTCCACAGGGTCTCAAAGAGTCAGACGTGACTGAGTGACTAACACACAAACTACATATAACATAATACTGATCATTTTAACCATTTGTAGGTCTATCATTCAGTACTATTAAAATGCATTCACAGTGTTGTGTAACACAGCACTATTTTCAGGACAATTCCCGTTTCTGAAACAGGAGATCTGTGCCTGTTAAATAACTCTCTCCCTCCCCAGTCCCTGGTAACTTGCAGTCCCTCTTCTGTCTCGATGAATTGGCCTATTCTGTGTACCTCATATGAGTGGGATCAAACCATATTTGTCCTTCTGTGTCCGGTGTATTTCATAATATTTTTAAGGTCTATACTTATAGTACAATATCAAAATTTGCTCCCCTTTTAAGGCTAAATAATATTCCACTGTATGTATCAGTTCAGTTCAGTCGCTCAGTCGTGTCTGACTCTTTGCCACCCCACGGACTTTGCCACCCAAGGGAAGCACACCAGGCCTCCCTGTCCATCACCAACTCCCAGAGGTTACTCAAACTCACGCCCAATGAGTCGGTGATGCCATCCAACCATCTCATCTTCTGTCGTCCCCTTCTCCTCCTGCCCTCAATCTTCCCCAGCATCAGGGTCTTTTCCAATGAGTCAGTTCTTCGTGTCAGGTGGCCAAAGTATTGGAGTTTCAGCTTCAGCATCAGTCCTTCCAATGAATATTCAGGATTGATTTCCTTTAGGGTGGACTGGTTGGATCTCCTTACTGTCCCAGGGACTCTCAAGAGTCTTCTCCAACACCAAAAGCGTCAATTCTTCGGCTCTCAGCTTTCTTTATGGTCCAACTCTCACATCCGTACTGTATGTATAGACCACATTTTGTTTTTTCCTTTATCCACTGATGGTCACTGTTTCTGTCCCGTGGACCTCTGTTTTCTTTGAAGAAGCACTTTTCTACTTCAGCCACTGCTTAGATTATAACTGTTACTTACTGCAGTGATGTAATAAACTCTGATCATGTCAACAAATGACTGAGTCCTGGGGCATGAGATGAAGTCATGGCCCCTGAGGGTGTCCTGTAGGATGGGGGAGGCAGTAGAACTGGTGATGGTGGGGGTACCCAGAGGGTTGTGAGTACCCAGAGGGAATAAACTTGGTCCAAAACAGGGGATTTCAGCTGAGTCTTGAAGGCCAAGCCACCACCAATGCCTGCCTACCTCCATTAACTTGGTGGAGGAGCTGCATGGGCTTGGGGATCTGGAACCACGTGATGGAAGAACTCAGTTCAGCCAGTGAGAGGCTAAGGAGGAGGGCGACACACCAGACATCAACACTGTTCCTTTCTTGGATTAATTTGCTACTTGATCTTCTGACACAGCTCACACTGCAGCTAGTAAGAACGTGATTTTTTATGAGGACCTGTGCTTAGCTCAAACTGCCTTCTGAGGGGTGGACATGTGTCTCTGTTTGATGACCTATGATCTGTCTTTAATTAAAAAAAGGGAGTATTTTCTCAGAAGAGCTCTGTCCAGGGCTTCGCACACTGGACGTACCCTGTCTTGATGACTTCAGACTCCTTGATATCTATCTATCCGTCCTCTCTTGCTTCCTTTTGAGCAGCAGCTGATGTCAGCTCCTGGTTTTTCCCTGCCCCCGTTAGCAGCCTTTGGAGCTGCTGACACTTTTGTACACTCAGACATGAAATGTTTACTAGGCAGCTACCATGCGTTGGGTGTGGGTGAGACGGTGGCAACTCTAACTTGTTCCCCTCCGCAGGGATCTCTTCCCTTTGGACATAAACCTATGTCTTTCCTCGTCATTTCAGGAACTGCACGCAAGAGAACTGTAAGGCCAGGACTTACAGGCTGACTTGTTGGAGAGGGCTCCAACCGTCTCAGTGCTTGTTCTTTCTGCAGATC
Organism: Okapia johnstoni; assembly: GCA_024291935.2. Lineage (NCBI taxonomy): Eukaryota > Metazoa > Chordata > Mammalia > Artiodactyla > Giraffidae > Okapia > Okapia johnstoni. The sequence goes on along the minus strand of CM044324.1, from coordinate 67,222,001 downwards.
ATCTCGATTGCATCAACTTTGGTGGCAATCACGACTTTTTATTACTTATTATGTTGGGAAATATGTCCTCTACACATTGAAATAATGCCTGGAAACTCAGTTTCTTTGGGTAAACCTGCTGGTCCAAGACTATATGATTCAAATATAACCTATCACAGAAGCTGCTAATCACTGTGCTTGCAAAGAGGAGGGGCGGGGGGGGTTTGGCCAAATGTCGGGACACGGTACATACCCAGCCCACCTTGGAGAGTTAATGCTACACCTGAGCAGATTAAAGGTTCTGAGCAGTCCTGCAGTAAAGAAATCCACTTGGCTGACTCTGCCTTTGCCAAATGCTTACTAGCTGGTAGAGCTTGCTTTCCTTTCTCATAAACCCATTTAATATTCTTCAGAGCCAGTGCTCCACAAAACACACTGGAAACACTTGTGGAAATGATTTGTTTCAGCCCCAAACTGCCCACTGGCCGATGTAGGTGGTCAGCAAAAGAAATCTATTATTTGCAAATGCAGAGTTTTGTTTGGCCCAACTTGCTGGCCCCAAACTGGGGAGCCAGTGCTGCTCCAGGGAAGGAGGGTTTACCACTGAAGCCTCTCCGCGCCTGTTGTGACGAGTCACATGAGAGCCAGGCTCTCTGTTGACTAAAAGGTGGAGGGTGGACGCCTGTGCTCCCTCCCTCTCCAAGGCCTTGTGAGCCAGGACATTGTTTAAACCTCTGAGGACAGAATATGCGAGCCACCTGTGTTCTCAGACAATGGAGAAGTCATGTCTGGGACAGCCACGGCTCTGTAATGGGGCCCCTGCAACAGTCTTGGCATATGCAAAGAGCATTTTGGAAATAGCCTTTGGTTGAACAAAGCATATTATAAAGTAAAGCATGTAACAATCTTTGTGTTTTAAAGAAAGATGTAGATATTTAAATATAGAGAAAAAAGATAATGGTTTTGGGATGATGGACAATTTCTATTTTTTCCCTGATTTTGTAGCGCTGCCCAATTTTCTATTGTCCATGTGCCTTCTCTTTGCAAAAAGAAATTTGTGTTTATAGAAAAAAAAGTACGTATATGTACATACATGCATACCTAATGCAAACATGCAGGGGCACTTTACTGAAGTGATCGAACTTAGAAGCCAAGATTGGTATAAGTTGGTGAGTGTTTGTCTTAAATCTTCGGTTGCTAAGAATTCCTTCAAAGTCTGTCATTTCTAAATTTTTCCAGATGGGCAGCAAATTTGGGAGATGGAGGCCACGGTGGATAAAGACAAGAGCCAGCCTGTAAGCACCCAGACACGCTGACCAGATGCCCCGCCCTGTCCACCCCCACCCTTGTGTTCTCTTTCCCTCTTTTTTCTCCTTCCTTCATCAACATCCCAGTGCTTTGGACCAAATAGGCATTTAGTGGGTATTGACTTGGCGAGTGAATTACATGTTTCTTGGGCATCAGACCCTCTGATTGGTAACAGTGACGTCTTCACATACTTCGATAGAGTAAGTAGTGAGTCATCTTTGCTGCAGCTCAAAAGTCAAGTTCCCTTTAGTTAGAATTTTGCCTATAAGCCTGCAGGATATGGCATGAGTCTGTTAATTTTTATTTATTTTTATTGAAGTATAGTTGATTTACAATATGCTGTTGGTTTTGGGTGCACACAAAGTGATTTGGTTATGTACGAGTATACATATATATCCATATTCTTTTTTTTAAAAAATTCTTTTCCATTATAGATTATTAGAAGAGATTGAATACAGTTCCCTGTGCTACACAGTAAATCCTGTTTGTCTGTTTTATATAGAGTATTGTGCATCTGTTAATCCCACACTCCCAATGTATCCCTCCCCACCAGGAGTCCTTTTAGATGGGCTGGCTCACTGTGCTTAGGACCTTGGATAGGAATTTACTTGCGGTTGCAGTTAAATTACTGACAACTTTCTTTCAGAACATGCTTTTTGTTGAGATTCCTGAGTATCGGAACAAGCACATTCGGACTTCGGTGAAGGTGAACTTTTATGTCATCAACGGGAAAAGAAAACGAAGTCAGCCTCAGCACTTTACCTACCACCCAGGTAAGGAGTTCTCTCTGAAGGCCCCTTGGGTGTGAAGAGGCAGCACTGGAGTGTGGGTGAGGACACATGTGATCTGCTGGGCGACTTTGGGCAAGTGACTAAACCTCTCTGAGCCTCAGCTTCCTCATCTGTCAAATGGCACCATCCTTATGGGAGCTATAGAAATCAAATGCATGTAAAGTGCTTGGGGCTGTGTACATCAATGATATTGGCTATTGTTATTAATATTTTCCTTTGTGAGGGCAGAATAAGAATGGGGCACATGTAGGCTTGTTTACTGGAAGATGGCAAGGTTGATGACTCCTCTCTCCATCGTAGATTTGATCACAGTAGGGGCAGAAGGTGAATATGCCCTAAAGTACAGATTCTTAGGGACCCCACAGTAGGTGGTCGCCTGGTAGGTAAACAGAGTTACTGGGCGGATCACCAGGCCAGGAGGCCTCATTCCCACCAAGTACTGAGTGCCCCCCCAAGTGCCAGGGGCAACGAGAGCTTCCCATGGTTTCAGATGGTCATCTGCCTGCAATCCCCGCCATCTGCCCATCCTCCACGCACCCCGGTGGCGCTAAGAAAGGTCCGCCCCATGTGCTCTTCTCTCCTCGCAGTCCCAGCCATCAAGACGGAGCCCACGGATGAGTATGACCCCGCATTGATCTGCAGCCCCGCGCACGGGGGCCTGGGGAGCCAGCCGTACTACCCGCAGCACCCGATGGTGGCCGAGCCCCCCTCCTGCCTCGTGGCCACCATGGCTCCCTGCCAGCAGTTCCGCTCGGGGCTCTCATCCCCCGATGCGCGCTATCAGCAGCAGAACCCGGCGGCCGTCCTCTACCAGCGGGGCAAGAGCCTGAGCCCCGGCCTGCTGGGCTACCAGCAGCCCGCGCTCATGGCTGCACCGCTGGCGCTGGCAGATGCCCACCGCTCCGTGCTGGTTCACGCCGGCTCGCAGGGCCAGGGCGCGGCGCTGCTGCACTCCAGCCCGGCCAACCAGCAGGCCTCGCCCGTCATCCACTACTCGCCCACCAACCAGCCGCTGCGCTGCGGCAGCCACCAGGAGTTCCAGCACATCGTGTACTGCGAGAACTTCGCGCCTGGCCCTGCCAGGCCCGGCCCACCCCCTGTCAGTCAAGGTCAGAGGCTGAGCCCCGGGTCCTACCCCACGGTCATCCAGCAGCAGAACACCCCCAACCAAAGAGCCGCCAAAAACGGACCCCCGGTCAGTGACCAAAAGGAAGTGTTACCCGCGGGCGTGACGATCAAACAGGAGCAGAACTTGGACCAGACCTACTTGGATGACGGTAAGAGGCTTGTCTTCCTCATTGTGCGTGAGTTCGATGCCCTGTAGTCAACCCCCACGCCCAGCAAGCTGACTGTATGGCCAGGGTAGCCTCCTTTACCTGTTTGGGGCCTCGGTGGCCCCCTCTTTAAATGAAGGGAGTTAAATAAGATGACCTTTAAGGCCTCACCCAAGTCTGCATGAATCGTTGCCCAACAGGAGTTTGGGGTTGGCATTAGGGGTTTTAGTTGCCCCCTCTACAACCATGGCAACAAAGAGCAAATGAGGGTACTTCTGACCCTAGGAGTGTCCCCCGGGTCACAGACCGGGTCCGTTTAACTGTTTCCACTCTCTTTCCATCTGCCAAATTTAGACCAAGGATAGGGCAACAGAAAGGAAGGAAAGCTAACCTTTTATTCCTGGAGAGAAAGAGAGAAAAAAATAAATCCCACTATATAGTCTTCTGTTGTGTATTTAGGGGAGGTGGGGCGGGGGGAAGGAGAGATCTTGAAGGGTGGCTGCATAGGAAGGGCGTATGAATGGGGGCTCGCGGGCAGGCTGCAGGCTGTCTCCACCACGTGCCCATGGAACAGAGCCGCGCATTGATGCAGGGAAACAGCGAGCTTCCGCTGTGGTGAGCCCAGCTGATGGGCTGGTTGGGCCAAAGAACGGATGCAGAGGCAGCTTTGTGTGTCTGTAGGTGCCCGAGTGGCCGGGCCCAGCCGGCGGGCAGACTTGTTGGAGTGAATGTGGGTGATGTTGGTCTACGATTGCAGGGAGGGAGGGTGAGCTGTGTTGATAGGACTCACCTGGGACCAGCCAGGTGCCACTGCAGGAGCAGAGAGGGCGGGGTGGGCAGAGCAGCCTTTCCCTGGGGAAGAAAGGAAACAGGTGGCTTGGATTTCTGAATGAGAGAAGGAAAGCCTATCCCACTGCCTGGCATCTGCAGCTCCAGCCTCGCCCTTGACTGGCAACAGCATCTGAGACACCCTGAAATGTCAATTATTCAGGAAAATTTACTCTCGGGAATGCAGCCAAGGCATAGGAAGTAAGGCAAAAAGCTTTGAAATAGCCACAATAGTTATCATAAAGACCGGGTGCTAGATGTCAGACACAGTGAGTGCAGGGCGCTCACTCAGAGACTGTTGACTTTTACTTTATGCAAAGTTTTAACAGTCTGGGTTGTCTTGTAGTTTCCACATCCTCTCTCTAGTAAAACTATCTTTCAAAAACTTCCCCCCACCAATGTATCCAGCAGAAGTCCTGAGAACCTCTTAGTTTAGAGTCAGACTGCCCCAAGTGCCTTACAAAGATGACCTCTGAGTACTGCCGAGTTAATCATGGAGCTGTCTGGTCCTGAACGTTCAAACGCAGATTGAGTTAGGGGCACTGTGCTGTTTTAAACAGAGAGACCCAGATGCCATCCATTCTCAATGTATACCCAAAATGGCGAAGGTCAAGTGTCGGTGCTTAGCTGAAAGGGGGTTACCTGTAGAAAACTGCACTAATGCGGAGTGCCTTCCCGACAGAGAGATGGGTGGGCTGTAACCCGACCGTGCTCCACGCGTCTGCTCGGGGCGGATCAGGCAGAGGCTCTCCATGAATAAGTGATGGCGGAGCAGGGGCTGGAACCTTCCTCCCCTGACTCTGTCTGGCGTTGCTTTGGTCTCTAGAGTAGGAAATGTGCTGGTCCCTCACATCCTGTCCGTCATCCCACCACACAGACCAACGCGAGCATCTTGGGAAGAGAAGGGGGTCAGTCGTTGGTTCTCCATAATGCATCAGAATCCACGGTCACGAGTAAGCTCTGAGCACCTCTTGTTGCCCCAGACAGAGGCTTGTGTTATGGAGGAAGCAGCTGCGCATGGAGACCCTTTGGGGCCTCCTGAGTGTCTTTCTGAACACAGGCAGGTTCAAGATCAGGGTGAGGATGGCCTCCCAGAGGATCAGTAATGTGAGTCGGCTCTAGGGCTGTCTTGGAGAACCAAATACAGTGAACCTGCTTCTCCTGGTGGAGCCTTTTCTTAAGTACACTCTCCGTAAGCCCAGGCTTCCCTGCTGGCTCAGTGGTAAAGAATCCACCTGCCAATGCAGGAGACACAGGTTCAGTCCCTGGTCCCAGAAGATTCCCTGGAGGAGGAAATGGCAACACTCTCCAGTATTCTTGCCTGGGAAATCCCATGGACGGAGGAGCCTGGCGGGGTACAGTCCACGGGGTTGCATGACCCCTTGCAACAAGGGACATGACTGAGACCAAAACAACAACAAACCATAAGCCCAGTTCCCTGGAATTTTAGCAAGTATTCTCTGAAATGAGGGTTATGTGGCTGAAAAAGGGGGAGAAACACTTGATAAAACCAAGTTTTTATACCACTTGCTTACTGCAGGACTTCTCAGAGCCTTTACTGACCCCGTGGACATTCTCCGTTTCTAAAACAAGAGAAAATGACTCAATCACCAGCGCAACTCCAGGGGTACGGCTCACATTGTGTTTGAGTCTACTCTGTGAGCAGAGCCCTTCCAGCTGCGCAGCCTGGTGGGCCTGGGGCCCCTTTCCCCTGACGTTCGGGAAGAATAACGCGGAGGCATCTCAGAGTTCAGAACCAGCCCTGTCCCGCCCCCGTGTGCTGTATTCAGGCTTCATGTTCCTGGGGCCGGAGCAGGATTCAGGGCAGGGGATGAGCTCTACCCTTGTGGCCCCAAAAGGCAGCCCTGTGGCTGCTGGAGAGATGCTCTGTGCCTGACTGGTGGTGTCCCCAAGGCTCTGCCCAGCTCAGGTCCCTTCAACGGGAAGGTGCCCGTGTGGCCTGTCGTGTACTCAGGGCTGAGCCCCAGCCGGCACCACTGCTGTAGCTGCCAGGAAGAGGGGTACAGCATCGTCTGCCAACTGCTGGGCTCTGAGGCCCCTCTCACAGACACCTTCTGGCCTGTGTACTCACAGAACATTCTCAGACTCCACCGCTGACTTCATGAAGGTGGAGTTCAGACCGGTCAGCTCTCTGGCCTTTCTTCCTGACCAGTAAACTGGAAATCCCGGGGTCATCTCTCTAGTCTGTCTGGGAGGCATGCTAGGTCCTTTTCCATCCCTTTTATCAATTCCCCAGTGGAGATCCCCCCACAGAATACACTCTGGCTGCCTGAACTTCAGCAGAAGATGCTTCTGGGGGCGGGGATGGGGGCTATTTCTCAGATGCCATTCATCTCCTTGGGATTTTGGCAAACTTGACTTTCCTTGGTTGTTTTGTGAGAGCTGGGCTGATGTGCTTTGAGGGTCAAAGGAAGGTTCCGCAGCTGGAAAGGGAAGGGGTCACCACGGAGGACTCGGGTCCAAATGCAGACACATCACCCTAGCAGTGGCCACGCCGCCCCACTGTGATCCCAGGGAGCCCCGGCCCTTGGGCCTCTTTCCCCGACCCTTGGCTCACGACCCGCTGCGTCTGGTCTGCGTCCCACCTGGTCCCACCGCTCTCCTTCCCAAACTGCATTCCTGCACACAGATGCTGTCTGTCTTGGCTCCCATTTTTTTCCCTTGGAACTCCAAAATTCAGCTTCTGCTTTCTCCACTCCAAGGATTCGAGACGTTTTCCAAAAGTCTCTGAGCTAGCAAAATAAGTGATATTCCAGGGCCAGCGTATCCTCACTCCTCTCCTGTGTGCCTGCCTGGACCTAGGCTTTCTTTCACAGTTCTTCTGAAATGCATGCTTTGCACACACGTTCACTGTTTTTGTTGGTTTTTTTTCCCCTCTGTCCCACTTGTCCCCTTCTGTAACTGGCTTTTTGCTCTAAAGCCCCCGGATGTACCTAGAACATACTTCAGCTCATAACAGTAGCCTGATCCTGAGAACCCTGAGCAAATCCTTCCTTCCCTCCTTTCCTGCCCCCACCCATCAGGCTCCTCTCCCCCTGACTTCCTCTCCCCCCACCAACCACCCAAAGGCATTAACTGGTCACCTTATCTGTACCCTGGTGACTCAGATGGTCAAGAGTCCGCCTGCAATGCAGGAAACCCGGGTTCAATACCTGGTTGGAGAAGATCTCCTAGAGAAGGAAATGGCAACCCATTCCAGTATCCTTGCCTGGGAAATCCCATGGATGGAGGAGCCTGGTGGGCTACAGTCCATGGGGTTGCAAGAGTTGGACATGACTGAGTGACTTCACTTTCTTTCTTTCTCTGTACCAGGCACGGTCCTGGGACTCAGGGGTGAGCTAGTGACAAGTCAGAAGTCCCTGGTCTCGTAGGGTGTTTTCTGGGTAAAGGAGGCAGACGTTAGCACAGAAAGTGACAGACGAGCATCTTGCAGACGGTGGTAGAAAGCCACGAGGGAGTGCGCACCAGTCAGAAGCCAGAGTGTGGCTGGCTGGGGGGCGCTGGCCCCTCCAGGGCACAGTGAGGCTGGCCCTGAGAGGTGGGCTTTGGGGAAGATCTGAGGGGAGGTGGTTTTAGGGAGCGGAGGCAGGAGGCTGTGAGGTCAGAGGCGTGGGCTACTGTTGGTGGGTTTTCAACAAGAGGGCACCGTGAACTGATTTCCCTTTTGGAGAGGTCACTGGCTGCCTTTGGCTAGTGGACGGTAGGGAGGTGAGAGATGGAAAACAAGGGGTTTTCTTCCTTTTAAGACAAACCCCGATACAAAGGCAGTGAGCCCCATGGCAAGTGTGGGGGAGTGCGCAGGGGCAGGGGGATGGCACATTTTACAAAATGCTGCCTTGTGCGACCCCTCATTAGTGTGGTGGTTTGAGACGGAACTATAACTGCCAGAATGGGGTGAGTTTACAGAGAGTTCTGAGCCCTCCCCTGCCCAGAACTGAGGGGCAGCTGCACATTCTAGCACCAGGGCACCTGCATGGGGCAGGTCGGCAGTGTGTGCGCCATGCTGGGGGCAGGCGGGCAGGAGAGGCTCCATAAAGCGGGGCCTCGGAGGGGACTCCTGTGGGTGCCATGGGTGACACGGTCTCCAAAGAGCTGCAGGTTCGCAGGTCATCAGGCCGTCCCGCCACAGGCTCAGAGTGGCGAGCCTGCGCCAGCAGCCTTGAGACTCTGCCGCAGACAAGAATACCAGGGACAATGGGGAGGCACGGGACTCAAAGGAGATCCTCCGTCCCCTTCTTGAAGTATCTTAGGGAGAAGGATGAGGTCTCAGTGATGGCCAGAGTCTCTGCCACACATGGCAGATGGGAAGTGTGTGTTCATACAGGTCAGAAGAGCACACACCAGTCTGTTTGGTTGTGAATCTACTTTTCTATTCTTCATAGGAACTAAACAATCATTTCTTGAAATACATTAAATAAGTGTGATTATTTGTACATATTGAAATGCAGGCACATTCGGAAATGAGAGGTGTATGCTGGATTTCACCAGGTGGACCACCGTGTAATTACCACCCGGTCCGTGCAGGATGCCGAATCTGGCTGGAACCCCAGGAGCCCCCCACAAGGGGTCTTCTGCCTTCTCCACAAAGGCAGCCATTATCTGCCTCCCAACCCTGGGAGCTGGTTTTGCCTTCTTGTGGAAACAGAAGTCAGGCAGCTGCGCTCTCCTGTGTCTGGCTTCCTTCCACCACGAGTAGCCTGTGAGACCCAGCAATCGTGGGTGTAGTTGAGGTTCATTCATCCTGTTGTCCATGGAGGGAATTTTCTCCAGCCTCTGTGTCCATGTTCCTGTTGACAGAGAGGACTGGGGCCGTTTCTCATTTTATGGAGAGGCTGTATGACCACTCTCGAACTCTTCTTTTGCCCTCCACACAGAGGGTCAGGAGTGGAGCCCTTGCCAGATGGTTTTCCAAAGTGGTCATACCAGCTTCGATGCGCTCTGGGGTGCAGGGGGTCGTGTGGAGCAGTTTGAAGGGTAGTTCACTTTGCATCTTCTGACTCTGGGACCAGCTCTCATTTCTGATGAAGAGACCCAGTTACAGGGGACTGCAGACCCAGGGGCAGCAGGCTGTGTGGGTACAGCGGCTCTGACCCCTGCTTGGACCAGGTACTTAAACTCTCTGGGACTCTCTGTTCTCCCCCATGAAAACTACACCTCCTGCTCAGATAGTCAGGACTGCCAAACACACGTTAAGATCTGCACTTGTAAATAAGGTTCCTAAAAGACGTTCAACAGTACTCATTTGCTCCCTTAATAGTAACAATGGTCATTCTAATAGCCTACTTCCCTTCAGGTTTCTTGGGGTGCCTTCTGCAGCCTTGCCTTTATTTTGGTCACTTTAATGCTCTGACCTTTTTTTGTTCGATGCGAATACTCCACGTGGACAAAAGGTCGGGAAAAGCCCCAGAGAAGGCGGCGACCTGTGACTCTCGGGGGCTGCCCTTCCAGCCCCCAGAAGCGGAGGGTCCACGCGCTGTTCACCTTGGGGCCCAGACACGGCCCAGGTTCACGTCCCCGGTGCCCACTCTCTTCCTGCCCCGGGAGAGACCTGAACAGGTTAGAGTGAGCCCCAAAGCAGCCCATGGTGGCAAGGCAGCCCCCAGGAGCTTTTCCTTGAAACTCGGGCACCACATGGGTACACTGGAAGGAGCCGGCCACACCTTGCGAGATTCTCCGTGGAGGTGCTTGCCTGGGGCTGCCAGGCAGTTGAGCCAGAGATGCAGCCGGCCACACAAAATGTTTGCGGGACAGGAGTCTGCCTTCAGCGTTCTGTCCTCCGTTTGGCCTTGTTTGAATCTTCCCCTTCCCTTGTTCTGGAGAAGGCACTGGCACCCCACTCCAGTACTCTTGCCTGGACAATCCCACAGATGGAGGAGCCTGGTAGACGGCTGTCCATGGGGTCGCGAAGAGTCGGACACAACTGAGCGACTTCATTTTCACTTTTCACTTTCATGCATTGGAGAAGGCACTGGCACCCCACTCCAGTGTTCTTGCCTGGAGACTCCCAGGGACGGGGGAGCCTGGTGGGATGCCATCTCTGGGGTTGCACAGAGTCGGGCATGACTGAAGTGACTGAGCAGCAGCAGCTTCCCTTGTTCCTGGTTCTCAGGACTTGCTTGCTGTTGTCTCTGTAACACAGGTTGAATGGAGCTTTGAGTATTAGGTTTCGTGCTTACTTGTGACCTTGGGCAAGCAACTAGCCTTGCCGTGCCTCAGTTTCCCCATCCGCGGAATGGGCATGATCCCGGCTCCTCCCTCATAAGGCGGTGGTGAGAGTGTATTGAGTTAAGGCGCGTCATATCTTAGGAACAGGGCTTGGCCCAAAGTACTCCTCGATAAATGTTAGCCGCTCTTTCTGTTTGTGGATTTAATTGACTTTTTGGAGGACAGGGTTCAAAATTTTTACCATATGTCTGCATAAGAGAATAAAAATCGGCTATTCTGGTCTTTGGTGATGAGCCCATGTGCCCTTAGGCCCTGTCTCTCCCACATGGGCTAGAGTTGGGGGCGCAAAGCCCCAGGGCACAGGCTCAAGGTTTCCTTCCCAAGCTGCTTTCGGAGGCCTCGGGACACCTTCCCGCACAAGGGACCAATGCCCAGGGCCAGCTGGGAAGTCCTCGTTCGCATGCCCCCTGCTCTGCATGCCCGGCGGGGCATGAACATCAGGCCCAAGTTCTGCTAGTTGTGCCATTGGCAGAGGGTCCCAGGCTTCTACCCAGAGGCTCAATATGCCAGAGCCTGAGAACCAGGCCAGGGAAGAGTGGATGGACAGACAGGCACGCCCTCCAGCGTGCAGGAAGTGGGGAAGTGCACGTGCCTGGCACAGCTTTGTCTGGCAGGTCAGGGGGCTTTCACTGGGGCTGCTCAGGGCCCAGGGCAAGGCTGTCACAAAGCAGCTCCTGTTTGGAGAGGCGTGCGAAGCCCATGACAGCCTGCCCGCCGCTGACGACGACCGTGTGTCTGGCTGCCACATTGGCCCAGGAGGGCTGGGCTTCTGGGCAGCCTCCCTGGGAGCAGTGGCTCTGATGGAGGCTGACATGCAGAGTTCTCTACTCTGATGAGAACTAAGCAAAGTGGTTGCCTGGCTGATGGCACCGTGGAGAGTGTGATCTGGATGTTGTAGTGTGGGGATGCGCAGGGCACCAGAAGGCACCAGAAATCCCAGGGTTGAATTCACATGCCTTTTGTGGGCGCCAACGGAGTCCAGGCTTCTGCTGAAGGCTTTGGTCAGCCGTCATTTTTAAAGTTCATTAAAAGGTATCTGTATTTTATATAGGCAGTATGTTCACATGCTTGAAAAAAACGATACAAAAAGATATCCGGTGAAGTCTTCCTCCCGTTTCTGCCCTGCTCCTTGACACCAGTTTTCTCAAGCCTTCTAGAGTAGGAGTTCTTTTTTTCTTTTCTTTTTTTTTTTTTTTTATCACTAATGCCATCCCTTCCACTTAGGCCCCTTTTAAAATAATTTTTTTCCTAATCACCACCCCCATGAACTGTCAATCCCATAGTGTCAGTCCCAGTACCTGTTTTGGTACCAGGCCCTTTGCGGGGCCACAGACCATTGTAACATGTAAGATCGTCCTCCCTGTTGGGGGTTATCCTCCCGATTGGGAATGCACGTTATGGTTTCTGTTTGTAACCGTGAGCACATGCAGATAAAGCTTCTTCTTTTCCCCCTTGGTTCTACCAAAGGGAGCAAAACATGCCCACAGGCCCCCATGGACGGGGAATGAGCGTCTCTCGCTATCACAAGCAGCGCTTACGCACCCGTCACGCAGGGAACAGGCGGGCATGTCGGGGGCCCACTCTCAGGAATGGGATGTCTGCTCTGAGGGTCCAGCTTTGACTCGGGGCCTGCTGGCTATAGAGTTTCTGGAATTGTCTTCCCTGGCTTTCAGGCTGGCCTCAGCGCTTTCCTCCTTTGTGACCTCAGGCTGATGATAGTGGCCCCCGACTCGGAGGGTGATTGCAGGCATTGAAATGGGAACCACTCTATAAGGAAAGTGCTTTGACCCGCACCTGGCATGCGTGGCAGGTGCTCAGTGGTTCATACTCTTTTCCACCAACATCGTTGTCAATTCTGGGCCAGTGCTATGGTCTCAGTGTTTGTGTCCCCCTCAGTTTGTAAGTTGAAGCGCATCCCCCGGTGTCATGGCTTTAGGCCATGGGCCCTTTGGGAAGTGCTTAGGTCCCAAGGACGGAGCCCCACAACTGGGGTCGCTGCCCTTATAGAAGAGACCTCGGCTTCCCTTCCGCCGTGTGAGGCAGTCATGTTGGAGGAAGTAGGCCATATCGGCTGGCACTTTGATCTTGGACTTCTCTACCTCTGGAACTGAGGTAGAGAAACAAATATTTGTTGTTTATAAGCCCTCCAGTGACTGTTTTGCTATAGCCGCCTGACGGGATGAACACAGACACAGGAGGGGCAGAGCTGGCTCTGGGGGGGCCCCCCCGAGGTTGACTCTTCGCCTGGGTCCTTGTCTCCTGCTGGGCTACTTCTTGTTAATTCAGCAGAGGGAATTCAGAGTCTCACTGGAAAGGGCCGAAGTCCAGAAAACTGCTTGCCTAGAGAGAAGTCCTTCCAATGAATATTCAACCCCGAAGCTCTAATACTTTGGCTACTGATGCAAAGAGCCGACTCATTAGAAAAGACCCCAATGCTGGGAAAGATTGAGGGCAGGAGGAGAAGGGGACGACGGAGGATGAGATGGTTGGCTGGCATCACTGACTCAATGGCATGAGTTTGAGCAAGCTCCAGGAGATAGTGAAAGACAGGGAAGCCTGGCGTGCTGCGGTTCATGGGGTCGCAGAGAGTGGGACACGACTTAGGGACTGAGCAACAACAGAGAGACAAGCCCACAAAATTTGTGAGAACTCGTGGTTGACGATCACTGAGGTGGCAGGTCTGCCTCCCTCTCCCCAAGGGGAGGCTTCTGTCCCGGGGGCACCTTTTTTTGCTCCTCCTGATGCTTCCTCACCTTCTGAGAACCTCAAGCTTCTGGCTGTGGCACTTAGCTGTCCTTTCACCCCAAATCACGCCTACTTTGCATTGCTGGCTTATGAAAATTTAAGAGGCCACGTTCCAGCTGACTCCAGACCCAGAAGTGCTCAGCCATCTTTTTGAGATTCTGCAAAGCAGATGTTTTCAAAGGAATGTGCTCTTGCATTTTGAGGTCAGATGCTACCAGACCACAAGAAACTCCATTCTCAGACTTGCTGTCCACTCAGCCTGCATTCCAGAGCAGCCTCTGGCCCGCAGAGAGCAGACAGGGCCCCAGAAAGAGGACGAAGGAGATTGTTTGGTGTCATCCGAGGGCCCCCCAGGCAGCCCCCAAAACCCCCAGTTTTAACTGTGCTGCCTTCAGTTTCCACCTTCAAAATGAGGTTATGGTCTGGTGGCCACAAGTGAATATCCTGGTGAAGGAATAAGGTGATCAGTTAAGCAAGATGTACGAGGAAGTGAGCATCCCGACCTTTTTCCCAAGGCTCTTCCAGACGTTCATTCTCACTAGCAGAGCCCGCAGAAATTGCTAGGGCTCACTTCCTCCCTTGCTGTAAGTGCCGGGCAGGCTGGAGACGTGGCTTATTTCAGGATCATGAGCAACTGGGTGATTATTGTAACGTCATTCCAGGCAGGACTGTACTTGTGATGGATCTTGCCTTGTCCCAGGCCATCACCTAAGATCATCCAGAATGCGTGTCTTAAAAAACATATAACTCCCCAGTATCAGCTTGAGCTGTAATTCATTTCTCTCTAGCAAAGTTAGAACTTGAAAGGCGATTTAGTTATTTGAGGCTATGAATTATATGGGAGGGGGACAGTCAATCAAATCTCATTTTAATACTAAATTTCTCCTTTGTACTCCCTACCTTCTCCTGTATCAATAGATCCATTTTAGATAAACAGTAAAGTTTATTTTCCTAGGAAAACAAAAACACCCTTCTTTAATGAAATAGCCCTGGTTTTGTTCCATTCCATAGAGTTGAGATTTGGGTGCATTTTGTCTTTTGCCACCCCCGAGCCTAGTTCTGGACTCTCCTTTCTTGCTGTGGACCAGCTCAACTTGATTTTAGCGCCATTTTCTTTTACTTTTCATTCCTTTCCAAAAACAAAAAGAGAAAGGCTTTGTTCTTGGGAAATGATGAAACCATTTCTCTGGCTCTTCTCCACCACATTCCTGACACCTCTTTAATTTGTTATTGACCCTGGGATCTGGTTAGCTGAGACTGTGACTGTAAAGGCAGGGCTAGAGCCTGTTTTGCTCATCCACGATGTCAAGTGTCTCTCTCGAGGTGAAGCCAAGGCACCCTGAGGGTGGAGTGTGAAGAGGGAGTCTGGACAGGTCCTCAGAACCAACCCTGCCCCTTCCTGGCATCAGGATGACATCGGCGGCACCCCTTTCAGCTGCCATGAAATCAGATCTCCAGCCAGGCAAGCGAAACCGTGTGTGCCGTGGTCATTTTACAGTGAGCACCAAGTACCCCAACTCGATTTTATGATGAGATTGTCTGTTGCAGGCGGTTTGGACTTAAGTCCCAGGCATGCTGCAAACCAACAAATGGGTTTCATCTGAAGCCTGTTAGTTCCACCCCCGGGAAAGTTGAAAGGCCGCTCCCTGCTTGTTAGTTTCCAAAACCCTGGACAGAGTGGAGGTTCTGTTGCATAAGCTGACGACGTGGGGAACGCCTTTGAAATGTTCCGCAGCCGGTTCTTATAGATTTCTGGAAGTTGATGGTGTCTTTTGAATGCTCAGCTTTATTGGAAGCCTAAAAAAGAATTGACCCAAAGTTGATGAATGCACCCTTTCCACTTCTTACAGCTGGATTGAGTTGTGGTCTGCTTCAGGACTTGGCACGGGGGCGGCCCACTGGTGTTCCATGGGCCGGATTGAGCCTGCAGATATTTTGTTTGGCCCATACAGTATTTAAAAAAATATTTGGATTAGATGCCAACGTTTAAAAACCAGGAGATTGCACATAAAAATACAGATTTCCGACTTTCCTTGGAAAATCCAAAGATCTGGCTGCCCTAGGCCCCACATTCTGCATGGCAGCTGCCTGGAGTCAAAGTCAAGGCTGGTCTGAGCAGAGACCCCCTCCTCTAGACAGAGCATGTACTTGTCCATAGCTGCCCCCACCCCTCCTGTCACCTGAAGACGGATGGAGCATCCCTGGTAATTTACCAGCACGTTGGTACTGTTGTTCCTCTTACACTTGGCCGACCTCGCTCAGCCAGGGTTTCCATTAGACCTGTTTGGTGTTCGCCTTTGTTACCAGTCCTCTGTAAGCGCCACGCACATCTGTGGCTGCCTAACCCAGTGCCTGCTGCACAGCGGGGACTTTGGAGGTGTCAGCTCCCTCTTTCTTCCCTCCCCCTCCTTGTGGCTGGAGGTAAGATTTAAACACACCTTTTTAGATGAAAATTCTATAAATATATATACAGAGAGAGTAGCACAATGTACCTACTTACCTACCCCCCAGCTTCAACTGTGGTCAACTCATGGCCAATCTGGTTTGTTCTACACCTCTACCTTCAACCACCTCCATTTCACAATAATAATTTGAAGCAAATTCTCTACATCAAAAATCCTGGATACTGAAACCATATCATTTCATGTGTAAAGATTCAGTATGTGTATCTAAAAGTAAAGGGTTCTGAAAATGCTCGTAATATACCACTAATGTGCATGAGGCTTAACGAAAATTCCTTAAAATCAGGAAATACCTGGTGTATAAAGTCCCAGCCATCTCACCCATCTCATAAAGGGTTTCTCCTGGTTTTATTATTCTGTAGCTTGAGTCAGGATTCAGACCAGGCCCACACAGTGCCCGTGTACGCCTTTGGTGTCCAAGACTGTTGTCATTCAGAGGTTCCCCCTGTAGATGAAATGGTAGGAACTTTTTTTTATTTTATCATCATCATCATTATTATTTAGCAATTTATTTGTTGAAAAAGACCAGATTTTTCATCCTATAAAATTTCTCACAGTTTGGCTTTTACCAATTATGTCCCCAGGGTGAGGTTTAGCCTGTTCCTTTGTCCTCTGTATTTCCTATAAATTGGCAGTCAGTTCTAGTGCTTTCATGGATTTGGGTTTAATTGTTTGGGGCAAGACTGCTTCATAGGTGGGAGCATCTTTCTGTCAGGAAGCACATGGTGTCAGCTGCCATCTTCTTGGTCACGTTACCAGCTGCTGATGGGCAGCGCTGAACTGCATTAATTCAGTGGTGCAGTGATTGCAAAGTGGTGATTGTTGTTGTTCAGTCACTAAGTCATGTCCAACTCTTTGCAACCCCATGAGCTGCAGCATGCCAGGCTTCCCTGTCCTTCACTATCTCCCAGAGTTTGCTCAAACTCATCCATTGAGTCAGTGATTCCATCCAACCATCTCTTCCTCTGTTGCCCCCTTCTCCTCCTGCCTTCTATCTTTCCTAGCATCAGCGTCTTTTCCAGTGAGTCAGCGCTTCACCTTCAGCATCAGTCTTTTCAATGAATTTTTTCAAGACTGCTTTCCTTTAGGATGGACTGTTTGGATCTCCTTGCAGTCTAAAGGACTCTCACGAGTCTTCTCCAGCACCACAGTTTGAAAAGCATCAAATTCTTCAGTTCTCAGCCTAATTTATGGTCCAAGTCTCACATCCGTAAAGTGGTCATATTCTGTTCTAATTCTGTCTTCCCTTCCTCTCTGTTAGCTGGAAAAGTTCTATAAAGAGAAACTTTCCTTCATCAACAATGGTAGAATTCATATACGAAGAGCAGAATGAATGCTGGATTCTTTCCCTCTATTTACCAGTTTTTAAAATAATGGTTTGGTTCATTAACATCCTCCAGTGGTAATCAATTAAGGACTTTTTTTTTAAAGTACCATTATGAACTCATAGATTGAAACATAATTGATGTTTTAAGATTTTAATGGGCTTTTTTCTTGTTTCTTTTGTCCTTATCATTTGATGGATCTAAATAATGACTTCCTCTCCTTTCTCCCCCTGGCTTGTGAAGCAGTGTGCTCAGATATTCTGAGGCAGCAGGAAAGAAAGAATCCTATGTGTAAACTGAGAGTTGTATTCCCTGCGTGTGTGAAGGGGAAAATCATAAAACAGCTCTTGAGTGCCAGCTGGCTGAGATACTCCTTGCAGCATTGTGTGGTTTAAATAGTTTGCAGGGCAGGGGAAAGTTATGTATTGATGAGAATGTAGAGGGCTTCTATAAGTGAAACCCAAAGTAACGGTAGCTTAAACTAGATAGATGATTTCTTTCTCATGTAACAGCACAGACATATGCAATCCAGGGCTGGTATACCGGTCCCATGGTGCCAAGAGTAGGCTCTTTCTTATCACTTTGCCATTTTTAGGGTGGTACCCTCATCTGTACTGTCTAAGATGGCTCCTGGATGCAGGAGAGGGTCCAGGAAAGGGAGGAAGAAAGGCATGTCCCATCCCTTTAAGGTCATGACCTGGAAATTGCATTTATCCATGTATCTGATGCCTCATTGGCCAGAGCCTTGTCACATGACCACAGTGAGCTGCAAAGGAGGCTGGGAAATGTAGTTTTTATAGTTACTCACCCATGTGCAGAGGGTAGCGCTGGTGGCTGAGAGAGTAAAGTGTCTGCCTGCAATGTGGGGGACCCAGGTTTGATCCCTGGATGGGGAAGATCCCCTGGAAAAGGAAATGGCAACAACACGAATACTCCAGTACTCTTGCCTGGAGAATCCCATGGACAGAGGAGCCTGGTGGGCTGTAGTCCACAGGGTTGCAAAAAGCTGGACACGACTGAGCGACATCACAACCGTGTGCAGAGCTAGTGGAAGACAGGAAGAATGGATTTTGGGAAAATAGATACAAAAGGAGGTTGGATGTTTTGTTTTGTTCAATATTCTTAGGAGTTATCTTCATCTATTCCACAAACATTTATTGAATGCTTCCTACATGCCAAGTGCAGTTTTTAGCTCCTGAGGGCACAGCAGTGCATAATAAAGGTCCTTGCTTTCAAGAAGCTTACCTCCTGGTTAGGGAACCCAAACAAATAGCTAAATAAAGATGCAGCTGTCTCTTCGTATCTACAGGGACTTGGTCCCAGGACCCCCCTGCAGATACCAAAATCCATAGCTCCTCAAGTCTTTTATATAAAATTATGTAGTATTGGCATGTAAGCTATACATTTCCTCATGGATGGTTTAAATCACCTCTAGATTAATTGTAATACCTGGTACAAGGTAAATGCTATGTAAACAGTTGCCTAGCTTTTAGAACTATCTGAACTTTTCCCCCCAAATATTTCAGTCCGTGGTTGGTTGACTATGGCTGTGGGTGGGGAGGGCTGACTGTGTATAACAATGTCAGGTGGTTCTAGTCTATGAAGAAACTCGAAAGCAGCAGAGGGAAGAGGCCGTACACATCCAGTTATTGCTGATTCTCCTCAAATTCAGGGAGCCCTTCTCCTCAGACTCAACCCAGGAACCCCAGAACATTTATTACCTTTTTCCCTGAAACGGGGCTCTTAGCTTGCTGCTGACATTGGGGGCCTGCTCATTTGTCCTGGGGCCTGTCCCGTGCCCTGTAGGACACTTAACAGCAGCCCTGGGCCCCCCTCACCAGATGCCGGTAGCACCCCAGCCCCCATGCACCCCAGCTGTGACAACCAGCGGTGACTGGTAACTGCCAGATATTCTCTGGGAGGAAGAGCTGCCACCAGTTAAGAACCACCAGTCAGAAGGGTCCAGTGCTTGATTCTGGGGGAAACAGTAGCTTCATAGTGTTGAGTGTTGACCATAAAGCTCCGTTTCATAGACTGGAGAGTTGTTGCCTCCCTCGGGGTGTGGAAAGCCCCTGGGACCTCCTTCCTGGCTGCGTTCAGTGTTTTCCCTGGTGAGGGCCCAGGACAGCGGCTTCAGGATCAGAAGATGTTGATAAGTGGCTGTTACCAGAGCAAGCTTGACTCGGAGCCCCACATGGCCTCTTCCTTGCTTGTGGCCTTGGGCGAGGCATGTGTGAAAAGCAATTTATAGACTGTTGTGTGCCCCACAGATATGGGGGAAGGCCTCCCCAGCATGGGGTTGGTAGGCTGCTGCCTTAGGAGACGGCGAGGAGGCGTCTCCCTGGGGCATTTGTTTTGTTGGTTTACCTTTAATCAACTGCTGCCCATTCATTCATTCCTTCTCTGAATGGATATTCACTGGGCACCTACTGTCTTCTGGGCTTTGTGCCAGAAGCTGGGCTAAAATAGTGACTGCAGTAGACAGAGGCCCTCCTGGGACCAAGTCTCTCGGGGAGATGCTAATCAGAAGCTGGATGTGAGAGCTGGACCGTAAAGAAGGCTGAGCACCAAAGAATTGATGCTTTTGAACTATGGTATTGGAGAAGACTCTTGAGAGTCCCTTGGACTGCAAGGAGATCCAGTCCATCCTAAAGGAAATCAGTCCTCAATATTCATTGGAAGAACTGGGGCTGAAGCTGAAACTCTTAATACTTTGGCCACCTGATGCGAGGAACTGACTCATTGGAAAAAATGCTGATGATGGGAAAGATTGAGGGCAGGAGGAGAAGGGGATGACAGAGGATGAGATGGTTGGATGGCGTCACCAACTCAGTGGACATGAGTTTGAGCAAACTCCGGGATATGGTGATGGACAGGGAGGCCTGGCGTGCTGCAGGCCATGGGGTCACAAAGAGTCAGACACAACTGAGGGACTGAACACCAGCCACCAATAAGTAATGCGAATTTCACATGGGCTCGGTGCTCTGAGTAAAACACAGAAGTGAAGGTAGAGGAGGGTGTATCTATCTTCAGACGGAGCCCTCAGGGACAGCCTCCTTGAGGAGGTGACCTTGAGCTGAGGGCTGATGGAGGAGGTAGGGCCAGGGAATTCCAGACAGAGGGAACAGACTGTCTGAGTGCTGGTTTGTGTGGAGGAGAGAACAGAGGCCTGGGGTAGTTGAGATTCACGACCAGAAGATGAGATTTTAAGGGCAGGCCAGACCTCAGAGCGCCTCCGAGCCATAGCAAGAGGTTTGGATTTGATTCCTGGAGGGAAGGGAAGCTGCTGGCAGGTCGAAGGTTGCAGTCTGGATGTGTGTTTGACAGGCTGGCAAGTATAGGAAATAATTACAATGTAACAACACGCCCTCCCAGTTAATAAGCATCTTTGGAAGGCAGAGACTAATTATCTCGGAAATCACAGCTATGAGACCAGGCTGAGGAGTGAAGCCGTGACTGGTCTCAGGTCTCAAAGCTCGAGGCTCAGGGGATGAGCTGTTGGAAGCATGCATGTAAGAGAGTAATCTAGATTCAACTCATAAACAGAATGGAGCCTTGATCTTGGGCCTTTCACTCCGTGTTTCTGATGAGACATCAGAAAATTAGCTTTCCCTCCAGACCCATGGATCTGCCTGCTTCCTGGACACTGTGAGTGGACACCGGCAGGAACCTCAGACTTGGCCAGTGCTCAAGTGAGCTCACTACCTGACCCTACTCTGTTCCTGCCCCCTCTCCCCTATCTGTCCTAAGGAATTTGAGATGTTGCCATAGGCAAGTGACTTAATGTCCGTGACCTCAGTGTCCATCTGTAGAATGGGAGTAACAGCAGTGCTTCAGGTTTAAATGGAGTGATCTATGTAAAGCGCGTGTAGGAGGGTCAGCCACGTGGCTGGCCCTCCCCAGAGTGCCTGTCGGCTTCAGCATCTTCCTCTATCCAGGGTTGTGCCAACCCTCCTTTACTAGCAGATCAGCACTTGCGGCTGAGGCCATCTGTGCAGACCTCACAGTGCGCCTCGTTGTCAGGGATGCTGGCCCAGGCCCTCTGGACACCCTGCTGCATGTAGGGTGTGAGAGGTCGACTGCAGTCCTGTTCGTGCCAGCGGAGGATCAGAAGCAACCTCACTATCTGTCAATGAGAGTCGGCCACGCGAGGGGGTGCTGAGCAGCTGGAAGCAAGTGTAGAAGAGGGACCTTTTCCTGTTTGTTTTTATGGTTTGGAATTTTTTTTCGTCTTTGCCATATGCATGTGTTTACTTTAAAAAATTTAAGGGAAAAAAAGATAAAAGGAAGGGACACATTTCAGGTCCTAGCCATGACCCTAGAAGCTATTACATATTTTAAAATGGGGATAGAGAGAGCTGTTAGTTACACCTGCAGATGCATCTCCCACTGTTTGGATGTGTTACTGTCCTCGTCCACCCCCCTTGGCTTTGAGTGGAGGAGAACACGTCGCTGTGTGGAGGTTTTCTTGCCTCTGAACCTGTGCCCAAGCCATCACCTCTGCCTAGAATGTCCTCCCCTCTCCCTGAGGCTTTTTGAAATCTGACCACCATTTCAAGGCTCTGACAAGCTCTCTGCTCCCTGCAGCCATAGGGTTTTTCTGTTCGTGTGAGTCCTGGAGACACACCTGGTCCCTTGCAGTTGCTGTTTATTGCATCTACCTTTTAGGTGTTTCTGTGTATTTTTTCCCTCCCGCTCAAGTTCAGGGCTCTGGGTGGTGAGGACCAATGTCTCTAACTTGTCTGTACCCCAGCTGCCCTTGGGCTGACTTTGCACATGGCAGGTGAGCCCCTCACAGCGTTTTCTGAAGTCCACTTTGTGCTGTCCAGCCCGGCTCCCTGCATGTAAGATGCTCACCACATATTTGTGGAACTGAATGAATATCCCCGAATGAAATGGAGATTATATACTGCTTGGGTCTTAAATGACTTAAAACTATTCATCATAAAACCACAATGGTGGTACTACTTTTTAATAATAATAGAAGCTAATACTTACACTTACTATATTCCAGGCACTCTTCTAAGACATCATTATATTAAGTAATTTAATCTTCATAACAGCCTCATGGAGCATGGACTATAATTATTATTGTTTTATAAATGAAGAACCTAGTCCAGAGAGGTTAAGTAACTGGCCCAAGATCACACAGCCAGTGAATATATTCTTTATCTAGTTTTTTTTGGAGGAAAGATGCCATGCATTTCTTTGGGAGTTCAGGAGTACAAATAAAGTCCAGAGCAACTGCTAGCAAGGTGTGACAGCATATAAAATCTGGGGAGATGACCTGTGCCCCACGTTCTAGAATCAGGTCTTATCACTACAGCTTTGGAACCAAGGGCTGTGAGCTTTGCAAAAGGCCGTTAAAAACATTTGAGAGATGTAGGGGGAAGAACCACAGAATTTAAGTGGTGGATGTTTAATCAAATGCCTGTAAGCCTAAGATGTCAGTCAGTCACCTTCCCAGGTGGCAGTAGTGGTAAAGAACCTACCTGCCCACACAGGAGATGTGAAACACGGGTTCAATCCCTGGGTTTGGAGGATTCTCTGGAGGAGGGCATGGCAACCCACTCCAGTATTCTTGCCTGGAGAATCCCATGGAGAGAGGAGCCTGGCTGGCTACAGTCCACAGGGTCGCAAAGAGTCGGACACGACTGAAGCGACTGAGCACCCCCACCTTCACAGCAGTAGTTAAGTTATATTTATTGGGAGCAGTGGGGGCATTTTCCTCGCTTGGCATCGTAAGGCCAGCTGGGAGTTTGGGGCCCTTGAGTGTCCCGCTGGTTCTTAGTGGGGTGGCAGTGAGGGATCCCGTCCCTGTAGGGACAACACGGGGGCCCCCAGCAGGCCCCTGGGCACCCCGTCGATGCCACGCTCTCCAGGCCCCTGACTGCTCCGTGAATTTGACAGAGGCCGAGTCCAGAGACCGGGCCGGGGCAGGCCTTCAAAAATGTGCTGGCTTCAAGGCCCGCTAGAAAGTGCACTGCTCGCCTCCAGCCGGCAGCGCTGCCCAGCGCTGGGCCATCCTGGAGTTGTTGTGACAGCAAAGCTGAGTGCCATGGAAACGATTGTGCAATGGCAGGAGCGGGCCGCCCACAGGGCGCAGCTTCGACCTGCCCTCCCGTCCGCGTGGGAGCCTGCGGAGCCTGGCCAGGGCGCCCTCTGGACTCCAGAGCCCTCTTTTTGTGGAGACACCCACAGGCTCGCTCCCCCCTTCCATGCCAAGAGGTAGCCCCACTGCCTCCGGTGCCCTGATTCCGGCTGCCACCTTCCAGAGCCCGTCCTCCCAGAGGCGCGTCCCCTGGGGCCCCGCGAGCAGAGCACGTGAGCTGGTGGCTGGGGATGCCCTGCAGTGGGCATCCAGGCTGGCCCGGGGCTTCCCTCTGTAAGCAGCGCCGTGTTGCACCCAGGCCTGGCTGGGCTCTCCCAGCCCAGTGGGGCCTCCCTCCCTGCCCGGGCTCCTGGCATTTCTGGGGGCGGAAGACAGAAACCAGCCCTGTGTTTTCCAGGCTGCCAGGCTTCTGAGAAATTCACGCCTCAGCCCAGAAACCCCTTCTCCCGCTCAGCCCCGCCCCCTTTCAGAGAAGAGGGTACCCGACCCCCTGCCCGCCAGCCTCCTGTTCTCCTCTGACGAAGGGGAAGGACTTCACCCCCGTCCCCTGGTGCCACCACTTTGGGCACCGGCCCATCCCCCACCCTAGCCCTAGCTGTCTGATGTCAGAGTGCAGGTCATGGGGGTCACCTGGCCGCAGGCTCTTGGCACCTGACCATGAAGGTGCCTAAATTCAAACTAAATTGTAGCCCTGAGGGCTGCCTTGAGGGATCTGCTGGACTTTCAGGGGCCCATCTGTTTGGGTGATGGCAGGGAGGCAGGAAGGAAAGGTGCTGAAATAGGGGTGACTGGTAGGACAAGGGCCCCCACCTGTGGGTGCCCCGAATTCCCACAGGGGCTCATTCAGGCCGATGGATCTCTCGGGGAGAAAGAGGATGGGATGTTTCCACGTAGACACTGGCACCTCTAATTTCTGCACTGGAAGGTTTGGCATTCTGGCCTCAATTCTTTCAATTCAGTCAGTTCTACTTGACACTCTTGCTGAGCACCTACAGCTACTATGTAGCAGGCAGAGAACTCATCTGAGGGCACTGATTTGCTGACTTGCGTTGTGGTTGGTAACGTGGCCACACATAGTGTGTGCGCTTGTGCAGAGGGACAGCTCAAGGCCTGCGGTGGGCCGCAGGAGATACGAGCTCATGCAGCCAGGCCTCCCGGACTGCAACAGTTAACTCTGGTCATTCCAGGTCTGAACAGAAAGCTGCTGTCTTTACCATTAAACCAACGTTTATTGGCGAGGCAGGCAGGCAGGGCAGAGCGGTTCCAAGTTTGCGCCCTGGAATCCCACCTGCGTTTAAGTCCTGGCTCGGCCACCTGCTGGCCATCACTCTGAGCAAGGCCTCTCAGCTGAGTTCTTGGTTTACTGGACTGCAAAATGGGAATAATGATAATAATACCACCTACTCGGGGAGCCTGGTGAATGCTGACTGGTTAATGCATGTAGATTTCTTAGGCCAGGACCTGGCACCAAGCAAGCACTCAGAAGGTGCCAGCTTACAGGACGACTTCTTGACAGCTGAGGCCAGCTAGGTCAGTTGACAGGTGCCGGGTGATTGAGGGGCAGTCCCTGCCCGATGGATCTTACCGTCTGATGGGAAAGAGGGATAGTAAATACGACAGAAACCTGTTTCTGATGGTGAGACACACTTTGAAGGAGAGATACAGACGCTGTGAGAGGAGACTTCGGACAGGGTCGTCTGGGAGGGCCTCTCAGAGGCGGCGACCTTCTCCTCTGCCATGTGTGCCGGAAGCCCCCTCGCCTGCTCCCTCACGGGCATGCTGCCGCTGTTCCCCAGGCTGGTTCTTGGGCCGGAGGCACAAGGCGGTCCGTGTGGTCTTGTCTTCCTTCTCGGTTTGCTCCATTCCCGTCCCCTCCTCCTCCATGCGTCTCCCACCTCCTCTCTCCTTCCATCCTTCTCTCGCCCGCTCTTCCTTCTTTCCTTTAAATGCCAGACGGCCTTCATTAAATACACGTAAGATATAAAAAAATACTACAAGTAAATGCTGTGCACCTCCCCCAAGTGCAAAGAAAGAGCGTAACCACTGTTTTTGTCCTCTTCTGGCTTCTAAAACATTTTGTATTTGCAAATCTTTCAGTTCTGTTCCTCTACAAGAGGAGTCTTAAAAAAAACTTCTAATTTTCATTCTCACAGTGAACCTCTTTTTTAGGCTAATTTTTTATTAAAAAAATTTTTAATTGTATCATTTATTTACAATGTTGGGCTAGCTGCAGGTATACAACAAAGTGATTTAATTATACGCATACACACATATATTCTATTTTATATGTGTGTATGTGTACTGTCGTGTCCAGCTCTTTGCGACCCATGGACCGTAGCCCACCAGGCCCCTCTGACCATGGCATTTCCCAGGCAAGAACACTGGAGTGGGTTGCCATTTCCTACTCCAGGGGACCTTCCTGACCCAGCGATGGAACTCGAGTCTCCTGTACTGCAGGTGGATTCTTTACCACTGTGCCACCTGGGAAGCCCATTTTATGTATATAGTATGTTAAAATCTTTACTATCACACTCAGTGCTCAGATTTTCAAACGCCTCATAAATGCCCTTTTTCCCACGGTTTGTCTTGACTGTTGAACTGTGATTTCTGTTTCTTCCCCCTGTCCGGGCACCCTTCATCTCTCCCCCGGCTGTCTTTGCTTTGGAGAAACAGGCGGCTTGCACGGAGCCTGGTTTGTTGACCGCAGCTCCCAGGTGCCGCGGATCATTGCTGCTTTGTCCCCAGCATTTCCTGTGAATCAGCAGTGAAACGAGCGGCTGGGTCGGGTTGGGTCTGACGCTTTGGGTGAGGCTCCCTCCCAGGTCGCAGAGTGTTCCTCCATCAGAGTGCTGGGGTCTGTCTGTCTCTCTTCTGCAGTGGTCATACCCATGATGCTCTAAACCTGGATTCAGCGCATTTTTTTTCCCACTCTTTTTTAAAAATTTTGAATTGGAGGGTAATTGCTTTACAATATTGTGTTGGCTTCTGCCAGACAACAGTGTGAATCAGCCCTCAGTACATATATGTCCCCTCCCTCTTGCACTCCCCTCACGCACCTCATCCTACCCCTCTAGGTTGTCACACAGCACCAGGTTGACCTCCATGGAGCACAGAATTTTGAATGTATTTTCTTCCCGCCCACCTTAGACTTAGTGCTATCCTCACTCAATTTTGTGTTTGTCTCTTTGCTTGAAAAAAAAAAAAAATTTCCCCACTTGTTTGACTCTCTAAGCAAGGTGTTGAGTTGCACGAGTCTTGCGTGCTCATGAACTTCGCATCAACGCGGTCGCACTGCAACTAGTTTTCTGCAGCTTGCTTTCCCTTCAACATGACGTTCATGGCCATTCATAGGTTGTCGTTTTTGCAGCTGCACTTCTTTCCTCTTCTCTGCCTTGTTGTAGTCCATTGTAGAGCTCGTCAATCCACTGTACTGATTGTGGACATCTGGTCATTTCCAGCTTTTCCCCCCTATGCTGGCAGAAACAGTGCTTTCCAGAATGTCCTTTCTGTGCACACAGAAGAGTTTCTGTCAGGTTGTACTTACAAGTGGAATTGCTTGGTCACTGGGCATACACTTCTGCCACGTTAGTCGACACCACCAAAGTGTCTTCGGAAGCGGTTGTACCAGTTTATTCTCCCATCAGCCTCGGAGAAGTCATTCCATGGCTCCGCACCCTCCCACCGTTTGATACTGTATGATTACTCAAGTGTTGGCACAACTCGTGTGGGTGAGATGCTCTCTCTACACGAACAGCAACTTGTAATGTAGTTACATTTATCTTTGAAAAAGTCTGTGCGTTCTGAGCATTGTTTGGGATGGTGCTACCGAAAATGTGTCATGGGACTGACAGCATATGTGCGACCTGGGAGCGTGTCAGAAGTGCAAATTCTTGGGCCCCGCCCATCCCCAGACATGCTGAATCAGAAACACTAGGGTTGGCCCAGCAATCAGCACTTTTACTAGCCTGCCAGTTATTCTGATGCTCCTCGAGCCAGAAGAACTGGTCTAGGAAGTCCCTTTCTCCCCGGATGACAGAAGGTGAAGCTTCTCCTGTATTGTCTTCCACTTACGTCACGGCCTTACCTTTCACACTCAAGTTTGTAATCCACCCAGATTCGATTGTCATGTCCAAAACAAAGTACAGTTCTCATTTCCTTGCTTTCTCTGTGGATGAGGGGTGTCCCAGCTCGTCCACTGAGAAGCCCATCCTTTCCCTGCGGGCCTGTAACCCATCACTGTAAACAGTGTTTCCAAGCGAGTGCCGGCGGCCTTCCTGGTCTCTCAGCTTTGCTCCATAGAAGAGTTTATCCCCAGTGACCATTCTTAATCACAGCCGCCTTGTGGATATTCTTGATTTCTGGTAGGTTTAGTCACCAGCTGGTTGTTCCCCAGTGTCTTTTGGCTTTTCTGCAGACACGTTAAGAGAGTCAGCTCATCAGGCTTCACAGAATGGCACTGAATCCTGATGTCAACTTTAGATCGAATCCTTCATTCAAGTTGGGGAAAATGGATGCTGTACAGGACTGTGTGTTTACAGGGTCCTTCTCAAACCTGCTCAATGGTATCTGTTATAAGAGAGGTAAAGTGCGAGCCCCCTCTCGCAGGGCTTGCTGTCATTCTGGCCCCTGGCCCTGCCACATGTGCTGGGCTGCACCTCACAAGCTCATCACCATGGTCCCCACACTCGCCTCCTCTCCTCGAAGCTCAGTGGCCCCAGGGGACTCGTCCCCAGGGTTGGAATGACAAAGAGCTGTAGCTGGAAAGCTGACCCTTATATCTCTAAGTGTCTCCAGTTTCCTGAGGCTTAGTTCAGTTCAGTTCAGTTGCTTAGTTGTGTCCGACTTTTTTGACCCCATGGACTGCAGCATACCAGGCCTCTCTGTCCATCACCAACTCCCGGAGTTTACTCAAACTCATGTCCATAGCATCAGTGATGCCATCCAACCATCTCATCCTCTGTTGTCCCCTTCTCCTCCCGCCTTCAATCTTTGCCAGCATCAGGGTCTTTCAAATGGGTCAGTTCTTTGCATCAGGTGGCCAAAGTATTGGAGTTTTAGCTTCAGCATCAGTCCTTCCAATGAATATTCAGGACTGACTTCCTTTAGGATTGACTGGTTGGATCTCCTTGCAGTCCAGGGGACTCTCAAGAGTCCTCCAACACCACAGTTCAAAAGCATCAATTCTTCGGCATTCAGCTTTCTTTATAATCAAACTCTCACATACATACGTGAACACTGGAAAAACCATAGCCTTGACTAGATGGAGCTTTGTTGGCAAAGTAATGTCTCTGCTTTTTAATATGCTGTCTAGGCTGGTCATAACTTTTCTTAAAAGTTATTAAAAGGAGCAAGTGTCTTTTAATTTCATGGCTGCAGTCACCATCCTGAGGCTAGGCTGCTCTTAAAAACCTGCCTCCTGCTAAGGTCTTTTCATGGGCAATTTGTAGCCACATCCCAGATTGCAGATGAAATGCGCTCAGGATAGAGATGCTAACAAATGGAGAAAGTTTCTCCTCCTTGAAGCTGGACGGAGTGAAAAACGAAGGTTGAGGGTCCTAGATTCCACAATCGCACCTTAAGCCTGCTCGCGGCGTAGTTTAACATGCTGACTGCATACCAAGCTCGGTGCGAGATGCTCTGGGGGCTGTGGTCCTTGTGGAACTCTGGAGCCAGGACTCCACCAGTCAGATAAGGAGCCCGCAGGGGACAGAGAGCCTGGCCCACAGCTCAGAGCCCCTGGGTTTCCCCTAGGACAGCAAAACATGATTTCTGTTTCCCTTGCAATCTTCTCTGCAGAGACGGGCATTACAGTGCCCACGTCTGACCACGATGACGTCAGCACTGTGTTGCCAATCCTCAGAAGCCACAGTTTGTCCATTCATTTGTTCCTTCTTTTATTTAGCCATTCATCCAACAGCTATGTAGTTCGCTGCTGGGGATACTGCAGGGAACACATACTGCTCCCCTTGAGTTCATGGTCTAAGCATTGATGGTAACACCAGGTAGAACAAGTGCTATGACAAAAGGTAAGGCAGGGCCAAGGGGCATGGACGGTGGTAGAGGGGCCGCTGTTCCAGAAGGCGAGTATCCCAGAGGTGACACGAGCAGAGATCCTGCTGACAGAGGCCTGCGGATACCTAAGGGAAGAGCATCCTTGGAGAGGGAACAGCAAGTGCAAGGGCCCTGGGGTAGGAGTATGCTTGGCACATCTGGAGTGTAGAAGGCAGGCTGGGGGGCGGGGGTACCGAGGACAGTGAGGAAGAGAAATGCATCCGCTTCGATCTTAAAGGAATGGCCTTTGCTGAGGCCAAGTGGGATCCCTGGGTCGCAGCAGTGGGTTGGTGCTGGCTGGTGAAAGTTCATCCAAATGGAATTCTTACTGAAGGCCAGCGGGCGTCCAGCTGTGCATAGTTGCAGCCTGGCAGCCACTCACCTCTGTCCCTTTGTGGGATCTCCTGGAGCTCCCCGTCACATGGGCCCCTGACTCTGGAGGCTAAGATGGAGAGAGGGTACCTTCTATGCCACCAGAGCCCCAAGCCAGAACCAGAGTGACACCACAGGGAGGCTCAGGTTCTCTCAGGTCTGGATACACAGGTTGGTGGTGGTTTTGTAGGGAGCAGGCTTCAACTTCCCTCTCCTGCTGGAGATTATTGCCAACAGAAGCAAGCAGAGACGGCTCTAGTCACACCTGGGAAGCTGCCATCTCTCTGTTTTGGCCACACAGATTCTTCATTGCAGTGCGTGGGCTTCTGTTGTGGAGTGTGGGCTCTAGAGCGTGTGGGCTCAGTAGTTGTGATACGCTGGCTTAACTGCCCCACAGCCGGTGGGATCTTAGTTCCTCCACCAGAGATGCATCCCCTGCCTTGGAAGGCAGATTCTTAACCACTGGACCACCAGGGAAGTCCTGCCATCTCTCGCTGAACCCCAGGCCTTGGCTGTACAGTAAGTCTTAGGAATATCTAGCACCATCTCACCTTTTAGATTTGTACCCCAGGCTTGGCCTTGTGGTCCCAAAGGGGCCAAGCCACTCTTTGCTTATTAAATCTCATCCCCTAGATTAACTGCAGTGAACATGGTGTGTTACTGCACTCTCATTTTTCCTTGAATACTAGATGGGTGACTTCTACTGTGTAACCCTGATAAAAGTTGGGGTCTCCCAAGGCCTAGTCTCTGCTCAGAGCTGCAGTCAAAGAAGCAAGTTCTGACTGCCAGGTGATAATTACAAAACAATTCCCATCTTCAGTAGATTGAGGCAAACTGGGTAGGTTTAAATTCCGACTCTATGACTTAGCACCTGTATAAGCTGTGTGTGACCCCCGATCTCTCTGTGCCTGTTTCATCACCTGTGAAATGGGGACAGTTAATACCTACTCTGTAGGATTACCAGAGCAGACCGAGGGCATCTCCCTGCTCTATTTAATCATAATTATATGTGGAATGCTTTGTAGAAAGTGATCTAAATTTAAAAAAATAATTGTAATTATTATTCTGCTGCATAAAATTCTTATTCCACTCCCCTGCATTGGAAGGCCGATTCTTGACCACTGGACCACCAGGGAAGTCCTGCCATCTGTCACTTTGGAAGGTTTCATCTGCAACTAACACAACAGCTGACCTACAACCTTCCTATTAGCTGGGGTTTCAGACCAGCCACTGGAGGCCACAAAAAAAAACAGAATTAACTGGGCAAATTCTGGTTAAATCTAAACCAATTAGGAGTTTGTGTTTCACTCATTGACTCGGCTGTCTCTCCGTGAACATTTACTGAGCACCTGCTGTGTGCTGGGCTCTGTCCTTGGTGCTGGGGTTATGGCAGTGAATGAGACGAGGTCCCTGCTCTCACGGGGTGATGACAACCCAGTGACCATGTCTCAAGCTTCAAGATACAGGCCCTTCTAGCCTGAGCCATGCTAACCCTCCCCACCAACAAGGAGCCATCACCATGGTAACCATGTGCGAGGGAAAGGTGGGCTTTACCCTGGTCCAGCTAATGCTAAGCTTCTGTGAACGCTGGCATGTGCCCACAGAGCTGTCAGTGACCATAAGTGAGACAATATATGTGAAAGCCCGGGCTTGGCAAGAGGGCGCCCACTGAATGTTGTTTCACGGGCCCATGCATGTGCGGTCCTTTAGAAGTTGTGGAAATGAACTTGACCACCTGCTGCCCGTCTTGCCAAGGAGCCAAGCTCCGCTGTCAATGCCTGGGGTGCAGCTCGGACACTGCCCTCTCAGCCTTGATGGAGGGGGATTGCACGTGGATTTGGAGCTCTGCATCGTGAGGTCTGATTCGGGTGGACGGTGGGCTTGGGGGAGGCTGCTGGGACTGAGGCCCCAGGAAGTTGGCCAGGACGTGTGGCCCGTCTCACGTTGCTGGACCAGAGCAGACCGAGGGCATCTCCTCGGAGGCTGGCTCAGCGCAGGGCACCTCCCCCCGCCCCTCAGTGCTTGGCACCTTCTTGGCTGCCAGTCACCGACCTGCCCTCCCCCCAGTTAGCACCTCAGCTTCTTACTCGAAACCGGAGCCTCAGAAGTGCCATGTTTACTCATCCCGAGAGCTGAGGACAGTTTGGGACAAGGTGGAGCATTTTTCTCGTAGGCCACGCGGTCTTGCTGGTAAGACGCTGGGGCTTCCAGGGGGCTTGGCTTCCGGGGCCTCTGGCTTGCAGAAGGTTGGTGACTCAGAGGCCGCTGTGCATGCCGCTGGCCCAGTGCAGCCGGTGCACTGTGGAGGGTGGCCTGGGTCGGGGCAGGAGGGCCCTCTCGGCAGGATGTGAAAATGCACCTCTGGGGGCCTGGCTGACCTCAGACCCACCCACACTGCAAATTTAGCACAGCTTCCAAGGTGAAAGTGCTTTGGTGAGAGAAGGTGGCCTGGTCACCCATCAATTCAATCTGTTAACCAAATGTTTTCTGTGAGGTAGACTAGTACACACCAGCCATGTTAATAGGAACGGACGCCAACACAGAGTTTTCTGGTAACTTGCATTACAATTACAGTTGGCTCCCATTCCATTGGTGAATGTGTGTGGGGGGTGCTTGCAACATGCTGGATGCTGTTTACAGCACCTGTGTCAACTCACTGATTCCCTCTAAAACTGTTAAAATTCCCTCTCATATTAAGAACCAGCATCGCCCCCTTTCTGCAGGGCAGGTGCGGAGTGGTTCGAGGCTTGCCTCAAGTCCACGGCAGGGCCGAGCTGGCCGGACCTGGACCCTGGCACCCCCTTGCGTGTTTCCCTGCGGCTCTGCTCTGGGTGTAGGTCCCTGCTCACTGCCCTCAGCCCCTGTGCCGGGCCAGCCGTGGTCACCACCCTCAACACGTACGACCCCGCCAGACACAGAAAGGCCACACCGCTGAGGTCAGGGTGGGAGGGGAGGGGAGGGGGCTGCTGGCCAGAGGAGCCGGGCCGCAGTAGGGGCTGGCTGTGTGCAGAGAGGCCAGGTGTGTGGCGGGGAGAGGCGGCTTAGCCGCGTGGCGCACAGGGGTGTGTTGGGGGGGTGGAGAGAACGCCGGGCCGTGACTGCGCCTGCTGCTTGCTCACACCCTGCCCTGATGGTGACCCTGGGCGCCACGCTGGCGGACACCCGCCCTGGGGGCACACGCAGAGATATCGGTGGTCTTGGGCGGAGCAGCTGTCCTAACAGAATTCCAGAGACTGGAAGGGCCCACCTCCAATCATCGCACTGGGGATCCAGCCTTCCCCATGGGGAGCTGGGGGACATGGTTGGGTCCCTAGCATGGACTGTGCTGACCCGAGCAAGGTGAAGGTTTGCTCGCGGGGCTTGAGTCAGGAGTTAGGGCTCTGTTCGCATGTCCTGGAAGAGCTAAGGTGTCTGAGGGACGCCAGAGGTGATGTCACACACACAGTCCTCGCTGGGCACTCCAAGTGGTGAGGTGTGAGCTGTCCATGCCAGGCCCGGGCCTGTGACTCTCACTGGGAGAAATATAGGATCAGGTCCCTCTTGGACCGGTGGAATTCCTTTCCAGGCAGCCAGTGGCCCAGGTGTATCTTGCGGTCACCCAGCTGCTTGCTCCTGCACCATCTTCCTCCTCCTCCTCCCCGGGCGGGCAGACGGTCAGGGGGGCTCCACGCTGAGGGCTTGCCAGGTGCATGTGGCACCAGCACTTGCTGGATGGACAGTGAGGTCCATCAGTTGTCACACCAAACTGGGCTGAGGGCCTCCAGAGGGAGACAGATGTAGCTGAAAGCTTTCAGGGGCCAATTTCAGGACCAAATACCTAAGGCTCATGGAGCATGAAGTGGTCAGGATGCCCCCATGGGGGAGGTGGGCTTAGGTCGGGCTCTGGAAACACATGGATATATGTAAGGGTGTCCTTGTTGGGGGGTGGGCTGTGTGGTCAGCGGGTCATGACTCACGTGGCAGGACACAGAACAATCTGGAAGGTGAACTGATGGAAGGATAAGGTAGAGCTGAGACTAGGTGATTCAGCAAATAGCCAATGAATCCTTTCTAAGCAGCAGGAGCCGTGCTGGTTTTCGAAGGAAAGGTGGCGCGAGGCAGGCCTGTGGTTTTGGACTTTCTCAGAGGCCTCGAGGGACTTCTGTGCACTTCGGTGACACGAGGAACGTAGCTCGGCATGGAGCGGTTTCCCCTTGCCCCGCACTCCCCTCCTCCCCCACCTGGCCTGTCTGACCCGCCTCAGTTCCCTCTCCTGCACGGGCAAGGCTAGGGAAACACAGACATCTTCACAGAAATGCTTGGCTAATTCCTCTAACCTCCAAAGACAAAGCTGGCTTCCCAAACAATTAGGTATTTATTTTATCATCTCATTTGTGGTTGTAGGCTGAGCTGTGGGTTTGGATCACTCTCTCCCGAATCTCAGCTGGATGGAGTAACAAGTGCCTCTCCTTGCTTCTGCTTTGTTTTTGTTTTAAAGGCAACGGCTCACTGTGCTCACTTGCTTTGCGGCTAATGCCGCTCAGCAGAGCTCTGGGGCCAAGGCCGTGATGAAGTGGCAGGGGACACGGAGGCAAGCGTGGTTTGTTCAGAATGCCTTCCTGCCTGTGGTTGCTACCTTAGAAGCCGTGCGGTTGCTTGATAGGAGAGGTGCCTCTTTAGCTACATGTAATCGGAAGAAATTCTGCTGAATTGGAGGAAAGGACTGGGCAGATGAGCTCAGCTCAGCTCAGGTCTGAGTTGTTGATACAGTGGGTTAGTCCTCCCTGGTAGGGCAGCTTAGCTTAGAGAGAGTCTGAGTTTCTTTAGCGTAGAAAAAGTTTCTCCCTAGATGGTAAGTTGATGTGTAATCATGGAAAATGCGGGGGATGGAGAAAATGGTAGCGCATTCTACACTGGTTGGGAGGGGCCCCAGAGTTTCCATTATAAAATTGTTAAACTGAACGTTCCTAAGACCAGTCTGCCTCGAGAATCCCATGGACAGAGGAGCCTGGCAGGCTACAGTCCATGGGGTCACACAGTCGGACACGACTTAACGACTAAATCACCATCACCACCAAGACCAGTCTGGGCTTCCCTGGTGGCTCAGTGATAATCTGCCTCCCAATGCAGAAGACACGGCTTCCGTCCCTGGGTTGGAAAGATCCCTGGAGGAGGAAGTAGCAACCCACTCCAGTATTCTTGCCTGGGAAATTCCCTGGACAGAGGAGCCTGGAGGGCTGAAGTCCCTGGGGTCGCAAAGAGTTGGACACCACTTAAGTGACTCAGCCACCACAAAGCCCAGCCTACCTCCCCTGACGCAGAGGGACACAGGACTTCCCAGTGAACGCCATCCCCTTTAGATGTGTGCCTGTGCTCTCAGGAGGCTGGAAGCTTGTTGTAGAACTTGTCAGGGTGACAGATTGTTTTATCTGCTGACACCTTGCACTTTCGTGTTAATTATCAGTGAACCATTTCTAATCTATATCCTAAATCCACGAGACTAGCAGGACAATTCGTTGATTTATGCCGAGGACTGGAAAAATGCCCATTGCTCTATTGGTCTTCAGCAGTAGCCTCATAGAAGACCGCAAAGTGGGGCAGCGATTCTGGGACCAGCGGCCTCCTTCCCTCCTGCCTTTGGGCGGGTTTCTAGGTGTCGCCGGGGAGTGTGTCATAACTCTAAACGCTGTCTTCTCTCTCAGTGTCCACGTTACTAACAGCTGACCAACGGAGTGGACTTGGTCTTTAGACATGTAGGGAAACAGGGCCGTGTTCTTGGTCACTGGGGAGGACGGAACGGGCTGGCCTGTCTCCCTCCACATCTTTCTCCGCCTTCCGTCTTCCTTCGTTACGGTCCGTATGGCTGAGCTGATACACACCTACCTGCTACGAAGGCAGCTCCAGCATCTCCACCCTCACAGCGGTCTCTCCATGGAGGTATTCTGATCCCTGCTGTGCGGGAAATGGAAGCTCAGGCAGAGGTCGTGAGACTTCATATCACATTGATGGAGTGCTTTGGTGTCAAGTCCTTCTACTGCAAAACTACATTTTCACCCGTCCCCAGGGCAGCTTGGTGATCTCACACGTGTGAGAAGTCCTGATCTAGGACTAGCACCCGCAGAGCCGGGACGGCCCGCTCCATCCTTCTCTGCCTCAGTAACCTGACCTGAGAAGTGGGCATCACAGCCCAGCCCAAGCGATAACTGAGGAGGAAGTACAGGGCCCCCTGCAGAGCGGGAGGGCTGTGGTCAAGGTCTTGGCTGAATTGAAACAGGCCCTACCTCTGGCTCCTGGTGCCTGCCTTCCACCAAGAAGCAGATAATAAAAGGCGAACTTCATAACTGAACAGGAAGTTGCACCTCAAAAGTCGGCAATCAGACCGGTCAGTTTGATGCTTTATAAACTCTCTGAACTCTTGACAACGGGGATGGGCATGAAGCTGGAGCAGCCCTGGGCTACCCGAAGGACCCACCGCTGGTGCGGGGGTTTCAGCTTGATTCACAAGTGCGGCTCCAAGGCTGTGACCTTGGACACGTGCATGGTACCTGGTCTCCACTAAGTGCAACTTGAACGGGTGGTGGTGGTTTAGTTGCTAAGTCATGTCCAATTCTTTTGTGACCCCGTGGACTGTAACTCACCAGGCCCCTCTGTCCATGGGATTTCCCAGGCAAGGATACTGAAGTAGGATGCCATTTCCTTCTCCAGGAATCTTTGGGACCCAGGGATCAAACCTGTGTCTCCTGCATTGGCAGGCAGATTCTTTACTGCTGAGCCACCAGGGAAGCCCACTTGAATGTGTGGATGAAGTGCAAATATCTTGGCCATGTTAGCACCTTGGAGCCATTTTTTTCCAGGAGCAACCACCGAGGCCACATGTTGTGCCTTAAGTGCCAACAGGACCAGCTGGGTTTCAGGGAGGACCAGGAGCCCTGCACAGAGGCAGGGAGAAGGGGAGGGCCAGTGCCAGGGGCCAGACAAGAGGTGGGGGAGGCTGTTAGTTTCTGGGTAGACTCTGAGGGTAGATCCAGGAGCATCTGCATCTGGAGAGGGTATGGGCTGTGACCAAGACTGACCAGAAGGAGTGGAGTAGGGTGCCGGGGGTGATGACGGTGTGATCAGGAGACGGGTTTTGACTGTTGGAAGTTTTGAATGCCTCGTGGGCAGTTTGATATCTAAGTCTGGTGTTTGGGGGTGAGGTCTGGGCTGAAAACATTCCTTTGGCCACTGTCGGGATGGAGGTGCCATTTTAAGGCCCTGAGAGGTGAACAGTCAGAGATCCCTCTGCCTTGGCTTTGGAACCAGCCAGTGTGTAGTAGCAGAGACAAGAGATATGGTGAGGGAGCCGCCTGTGGGCTTTTCTGCTCCAGGAGATGGCCTGGTCCAAACTGTGTCCACGGCCAGTACCGAGGAGGAGAGGGGAGATGGTTATCTCGTCCTGGGTGGCTGCAGCCTGTGCCTAACCCCAGCCAGTCCCAATCAGACCAGCCCTGACTAGAGCCCAGCACATGGGAGTCTAGGCCTGGAACTCCAGACGACATCTCACTATTGCATGTCCTCTGCCTTGTGGATGAGCCTTCAGGGCGCTCGTGCCTTTTTGAGAGGCTATCCTGGTTTACCTACAGAAAGATGACATAAGGCTGCATCTAGAGAAAGGCGAGGTCATTCCCAGCAAGAAACTAATCCCAGAAAATACCTCTGAATCAAGCACTCAAAACGCACTCTGGTCCTCTAATTTGGCCACTTTAAAGAGGGATTAAGAAAACCAGTGTTTTGAAAGCTGTGGGCATGCTATAGCTACAGAGCGGGGTTATTTAAAATGGAAGTGAGAATGTGATATAATTGAATGCCTGTAAAATACACAGCTCCCCCTCTCCCTGCTAAGCGCCTTCAGTTGGGCAGGGGCTATAAAAATAGTAACTTGTCAACCAGAGAAAAACAGGAAGAAAGTGTACAGTGGTAAGAATTTGCATGCCCACTGAGGTTGTCTCTCTCTTTGAGGAGGAAGCACAGGTCAAATGTAGCATAGACAGAAAAGCCTGAAGGAGGCTGGTTACATTTTGAGTAGCTCTGTCATCAGATTCTGATTTTCTGATCTGCCAGTGTTATTTTATCTCTTTAGCTGGCCCTGATTTGAAACTGCGTGGCGTACCGGCAGTACAGTCATTTTGTGTTGCTTTAAAGGAAAAAAAAAAAAAAAAAAAACTACCATTATCTTTGCTGATCAACTGTGATTTCAGAGATCCCTCTTTCTTTGTACAAAGTCCCTCATTCTCAGTGATACTACCCTGGTTTGGGGTGAATTCTGGTACAGATGTTAAGACAATACAGAATTGGGGCTTAAACTATGGCCAGAGGGTTGAGGTCTATTCTGGGTTCTGAGAGGCCCCGGGTCAACAGCTACTCATTAAATGGATAATATTAGCATGAGTTGGAAGCAGAATAGAGGTTGAAGGTGATTTTTTTTCTTCTCAAAAATGGTTTTGCAAATCTTTTTCAGAGCTGATAGACACACACCTTAGCTGGATACAAAACATATTATGAAACAGAATGACTGTGATCTTTGATCCGAGAAATCAAAGTTAAAGGTAATTGATATCTTCTGCCTTTCCTTTTGTTTTCCAGCTGTGTGTTTCTTTTTTTTTTTTTTTTAAATTAAAGGAAAACTCTACCACCTGATAGGCCCTCTCATTTTCCAACATTTCCTACTCTTGAGGGCTAGACCCCACCACCCCCAGGGGACATACCTGGGATTCTCGGAGGCTGGGGCATAGGGGGTGGCTACGAGGCGTGGGGTGCCTGCATGCTCTCCCAGAGGACCCAGCACCCTCTTCCAGGGAGGAGGCAGCAGAGCTGGGTCCCAGCCTTTGGAAGTTCTGCTCCCGCCCTGAGTCAGCTCCCTGGCGGTTTTGTACCCTGTGCTCGGTGTTAAGTTAGGGAAGGTGTTCTCCGTCAGTGGTGGGCCGTTCTGCACTGGGGAATGAGAGAGGGGGCAGGTGAATCAGAAACCTCTGGACGTGCCCAGTACATGGGTCCTCTCCGACCTTGATGTCATCAACTCAAAGCTCCACCTCTCCCCAGGGGCCTTCTCACGCGTTTTGGAAGGGGTTAACCCACCACTAAACTTCTGGATGTGAACCCAGGCTCTGGAACGAGGCTAGAGCTGTGTGTGGTTTTCCCACTGAGCTCAGGGGAGCCCCTGGCCTTAGCTGCAAGCAGGAGATCCCCTGCATCGACTCTGGGACCTGGGCCTGTGCCGAGGAGCCCAGGTGACCGCACCAGGAGGAGGAGGCTCTCGGGGTAGAGAGTCCACCTGGGACAGTGCCTTTACCTTTCTGTGCCTCAGCTGTTCAGCTGCCACTGCTGTTCCTTACTCCCCTGCAGGTGGTTAGAATCAGGGAGCACGTGCAGTACCCAGCACACGGTGAGTGCTCACCGAGGCCAGCCCGTGCCAGTGCCTGTGCCAGTATTTCTGGCTTACGTGCCTCTTGATGTTCTACTGGGCTGTGACTTTGTAGAAACATTATTGACCGGAGAAGTATTACAGCCACAGGCATTAGTTTCTGCAGAAATCCCCCCGTCAATGATGTGTTAATTGTCCATTTGTCAGTGAAAGTGGGTTCACTCAATCACAGGCCAGACCCAGAGTCCTTGGTAGCATCACACTCACATCCCACGCTGAAAACCCAGTAAAAATAACCATCTGATGTCACCTCTGTCAGCACACACACCGGAGCTGACATCCCAAACCCCGTTTCCCAGAGGAGGATGCCTGCTGAGATGTACCAAAAGTTCCCAACAGCAGCATGAACCTTAGCAGGGGGCAGGGTTTCCCTAGCACATTCCCCAGCAGTGACTCTCAAACACCATCAACAGTGAAAAGGCAACATTAACACCAGTGACCCTTGACTGGATACCCAGCAGAAGTTAGTTAGAGTCCCACCCGGGAACTCTGCATCCGGGGGGGGCCAGGATGACAAAAATGCAGCTGAACGATCAGTGTTCAGACTCAGCCAGTCATCAAAGAGCCTCTTGAATGCGCTTCTTCCCTCCCTGATGTTAGAACTTGGCAATGTTTGTGACCTCGCAGGGGCCTGGGAACGCTGGCAGGCTGCCTCCGCTCTGCATGGCCTCAGAGGGGACTTACCATCACGTAACTCTTCAGACCCCACCCACGGCTTTGGGCTACGGGCCTCATCAAGGGGTTTTTGTCCTTTCCACTGAGCCTCTGAAGCCTAGCCCTTCTAGACAGCGCTTCTCCAGTTCTCAGTGCCCTCAGAGCCCGTGGGGATGGCTGGGAGGGGAGGAAAGGCTTCAGAGGTGCTTAGCAGATGAAAAGCTTTGTGAAACCCGAGTCACGGGGGAAGCCGAGGGGTGTAACATCCCACACTGCCAATGGCCCCCTTTCCACGGGCTTGTGGGGCAGTCAGGCCTGGTGCTCAGGATACAGCAGGCCAGCTCTGGAGTTCGCTCCCGGCCTTCAGAGTCGCTTTCCCTGAGCGCAGCTAGAGCTAGAGGGGAAAAAACATCCAGAGAGTACCACACGGGCTCTCTGGTTCGGCCTCCCTTGTGTGCACCCACCTCACCTGGCCCCGAGCGGGTCCCCGGAGGGAGAGGAGCAGGCCCACAGGCAAGACTGTCCACCCCGTGAGCGCACAGACTGCGTCTCCGGCCTCGAGCGCGCTGCCTCTCTGCTCTGGGAGCCTCTCTCTGGCCACCCCGGGCTCTCGCGGGCCCGCACACGGTCTGCCCAGACTTGGGAAAACATGCCTGAGGTTTGGGAGAGAAACAGGATGAGGCCCATCCCCTCCTTGCCGGTGGGGCTTTCTCAGGGGATTAGGTTCCAAAGTCAGCAGTTAAAGGGAAGAAAGCCTGGAATAGTCAAGATTCCCTGGAAAGTCTTAAGTGGCACCTCGGGCCCATTTGTGTGGGTTTCCGTGTGGAACTCCGAGTAGCCGTTCTTCGGCAAACTCAAGCGGGAGAACCTCCGAGCTTGGTTAGGAGGAGGTCAGCATGCAGGCGTCCGAGCCTGCAAGTGAGCCGGAAAATTCCTGGGGGGAGTGGGATGCTAGCAGAAGTCAGTTTTAAGAAATTTAACACTAATCAACCCAGAGTTGTTTGATGAATACTAGTAAAGGCACTGACTGCCCCGATTGGTACCCCTGAAAAGTAGGGGAAGAAACCACACTCCGCTTTCCTTCTCTTTTTTACCATTGGTGTGTATCCTACAGCTGGGAAACTGTCTCTCAGGCCAAATGTGGCCCTGGCCTATTTCGTTAAAATCAGCACACAGCCCATTTGCTCACATATTATGTGTGGCTGCTTTCACATTTGTTTTTTTTTTTTTTTTAAAGCAGAGCTGAAGTGTTGAGTAAGGGGCTATATAAAGCTGAAAATATTTTTATCTGGCCCTTTATAGAAAAAGTTTGTTAATCCCTGCTATATTCTTTTTATGTCTGTAGCTATTAGAATTGTTATTGATTTGTAGTATCTCTTTATATATGGGTGACCTTTGTCATGTAACCTGAAAACATTACAGATTTCTTTTATGGAGTTTTAAAGAAAAATGTATAATTTTTATATACTTACATCTGTCTGTCTTTTCTTTCTGGTTTCAGCCCTGGGTGTCAGGTTTAGAAGGCACCCTGAGGTTGTAGCCGTGTTCAACATCCGTGTTTTCATCACGGCCTCTCTCTGTAAGGGTAACAAAAGGTCAGAGGTGCTTCTGGCAGACTGAACACTGCTGGCCTCAATTCTCTTCCAAGAAAGTGATTCTCAGTGACCACCTTAACCACTCAGCACACAACCCCTCTGCTCCCTCACCTAGCAGAGGCTGCCCTGGTCTTTCCTGACTCATACAAATGATGCTAAGGATTCTGGGGCCCCAGAAGAAAGGTGATGGCTAGCAAACTTCACAGCACAGTCTCTTTACCCATAAGGTGGAGCCATATAATTAATGTACAGGTTAATAAAATGGGATGTGGGTTCAAATCCCGATCCCCCCCCCCTTCACCTGCTCTGCCAGGTGCCTGCCTGTCTTTCTCCATCTGTGAAATGAGGACGACTGTACTGCTAGGTGTGGTGTGAGAAGGAACTGAGGGCTTGGTACAGTGCCTAGCACACAGCTCTGAAAAAAAGCGAATGGCTTATAGTCTTCCATGGAGAAGCAGCTCCAGGCAGACAACCTACCAACAACCCATTTGTCAACTGGATGAGAGAAAAACCAAGCGGCCTAAGCTGATGGTGTAGGATCCTCGTGGTAGGCTCACTCGGATAAGGTGGCCCAGGAGAGGCAAGCAGAGCACCTAGAGAACTCAGCGTTTGCTTCTGGAGGGAGTCAGGACCCCAGGGAAGGAACGTGAGGCGGCTTCCGGGTAAAGGTGATACTCAGGAAGAGGGGCAGGAGGGAAGTTAGGATTTGGACAAGGAGGAGAGCCATTTGGAGAATTGCCTGTGGCCCGATTTGGGAAGAGGTGGCATATGATGGGTGCTCAGGACATTCACTGGATGAAGGACATGCTGATGGCACTGACCTGGAAGAGTGGGTTTCAACACTCAGATCTCCGAGTCAGACCTGGAGCCAAATCCCACTGTGGACAGTGTGTCCTGAGGCTACTGAGCCTCTTGCTAAGCACTGCTTTCTCATAAATATGTTACTGAGTGCTTCCCACGTACCAAGGCCTCTTCACGAGCCCGGGGTGCTGTGAGGGAAAAAGAAAACTAAAGAACGAGGACAGTGCACTGCCGGGAACTGGTATATGGAGGAGACGCCGAGACTGAGCATATCGGGCAGGGTGGGGTCACTGCTGACTGTCCCCAGGGCCGGGGGCCAAGCAGAGCCTTGAGTGAAGTGAGGACGAAAAGCAGGAGAAGAGGCGGGGAGACCCGCAACAGGGCAGAGGCGGGAGGCACGCCTGGGGCCTGGGGAGCATGCAGAGCGGAAGCCCCTGTGGTTGGCGGTGGGGGTGGGGGAGGGAGACAGGAGGAAGGTCACAGTGGGGACTAGACCAGGGGAAACGGGAGCCCAGTGCTAAAGAATCTGCCTGCAATGCAGGCAATGTGGGTTCGATCCCTGTGTCTGGAAGATCCCCTGGAGAAGGAAATGGCAACCCACTCCAGTATTCCTGCCTGGGGAATCCCATGGACAGAGGAGCCTGGTGGGCTGCAGTCCATGGGGTCACAAAGGGTTGGGCATGACTTACTGACTAAACAGCGACAGCAAAGCACGCAGTGGGCTGGAGTGAGGAAGGGAGGCTGAGATGGGACAGAGACGAGGCGGCAGGGCCCGGGGGGATACAAGGGAGAGGCTCCCTGGTGCTATCATAGAATCCATCCAGAGACAGGGCCGCGCAGTGGCCCCTCTCCCCTTCCGCCCCAGTGCTCGAGGTCGCAGAGGTGGGGCCTCTGAACTCGGGGTGAGGTAGTCCAGTTGAGACCCCCCTCGAGGAACGTGGAGCCCACGCTTTATCCAGACCCCCGTGGTGACACAGGCATGGGCACCACCCCCTGCCACTTCTGCGCCAGAACGTTCTCCCCCATAGCCAGGGCGCCAGTGCTGAGGTTTCAGAAAAGAAAGGCTCCTCTCCCGACTGCAGGCCCCAACCCGCCCCGCGGGGTCCGGGACACAGCGCCCGCCAGGCTGAGAGCCGGGCACACCCTGCTCTCAGAAAGCCGGGGTGGCCCTGTCCACCGGGCGGGGGGCTTGGCCACCCCCCAGCCCCTAAGCCGGCCCCCAGCCCCGAGGAGGGAAACGACCCTTCTGGTGAGGGCGGCGCTGCCAGCGGTACTGCCCAGCCGTTATTTTTAGAAAACTGAGGCTGTGGAGAGTTTCCATTGAGGATTGACTCCTCTCGGTTTCCTAGGTTGAGAAAACAGGAAGCCCTTCAGAATCCGGGCTTTGAGAAGCTTCGCGTGAAGCCGCACCGAGCCCCACCTCCGCCCCTGGCACCGTGCTTTGGCTCCTGCCTGGCAGCCCCCACCCAGGGCCTCCAGCCCCGCACGTTTCCCAGGGGCCGGGGAGGGGGTGCTGGGGGGCCTTCTTCAGCCAGCTCCTGCTTCGGGGCCCCTGGGGGGCAGCTGGTGCACAGTCAGCGCCCAGTTAGAGCTGGTCGGCTGAATGCGTGGAGTCATCCTCTGAGCTCCTGTCGGTGGATCCACTCCTGCCCTTGAGAAGTGGTTGTCACTCTGATACTGTGTCGCCTTCTCACGCGACATCTGCACATACTACTCTGCACACCAACATCTGCTATACGCTGGGGACTGGGATAATTTTCTCCCTGTGTTATCTCAT
Organism: Okapia johnstoni; assembly: GCA_024291935.2. NCBI lineage: Eukaryota > Metazoa > Chordata > Mammalia > Artiodactyla > Giraffidae > Okapia > Okapia johnstoni. Next base: position 67,178,242 of record CM044324.1, on the reverse strand, counting down.
TTAAGCGCCTCAACAACTGTAGCAGGAAGGGCATGTACAGAATGTACAGAGGGGGAAACTGAGGCACAGAGCGGTTCCATCACTGAGGCGAGGCTCACCCAGTGAGGAAGCAGCAGAGGAGGGAGTGTAGCCCTGGCCACCTGACTCTAGACCCTGAACCCTCGATCTCTCCCTGCAACCTGCTTTCAGCACACACCTGAAGAACAGGGAGGATGCCCGATTCATTTCTGCCACAAAGCAAAGCCCACTGATGCCAAGCACTGGGCTTCCCGTCCAGCACGATGCGTGGGGGCAGTCACCGCCCACCACAGCCGACAGCTACACAGTGCCGGGTACCTGGCGTCGTGTGAGGAGCCTATAGCTACATCAGAACCCAACATCCTCACAGTCTTGAAATGTACACACGATAAGGAGTCTCACTCTGCAGAGGAGAAAACTGAGGCATGGAGGAGAGGTCCTGTTTGGTGAGGGAGCCGAGGTAAATCAGGCTCACCCAGCAACAGGGCAGTGTGTGTGCTCTCTCCTTATTCTGGGCATTGAAGACGCATCCCGGCAGGGGTCTTCCAGGGAAAAGCACCCTGAACCTAGGAGGGCCCGGCGTGACCACGGAGGGACTCTGGACACATCTGAACACCTAACCCTCTCTGCTCATCTTCCGTCTCTACTTCAGGATAAGACTGAGATGAGGAAACAGAGGAGGAGGAGCCTGTGGGAAGCTATTTAGTGCTGGAACTGGGAAGGGCGAGACCCATCCACCTTTGATGGGATCCCAGGGGCTCTGCCCCCCTCCTCTTCTGCCCCTGGGGCCAGTCCACACAATCAGCTGCAATAACCAAGGTGCACATACACTCTAGGGCGGATACACAACCCTGCCTGGTGTCTGGGCTGCCTGTGATGGCAACTGTTCCCCAAGAACACTGAAGGAAGGCTTTCTGTAATCGCCACTATTCTAAGACCTTCCTGTCTTGATTCTAGGAGCCGGCACCTCAGAGCAGCGGTGAGAAGGGGAGAGGAGGGCTAGTCCCTTGACACTAGTGGCTGGCATGGCCTTCTTGGTTCCCTGCTAATTCCTCACAGTCTCCTGGGGCAGGGGGAGATGGAACTTTCCAGAGTCCCTAGAGAATGCTGGTACTTGAGAAGGCTCACAGTGTCACCAGGGAGGAGGGATGCAGGGGTGGAATTCCCGCTTGTGCTGGAAGAGATGGCGATTTTGTTTGCACTGACGGCTAGTCTTTGTGGTGGCTCTGCCCACTCTCCTTTTAAAGGCCCGTCTTGAGAGCTGTAGGTTTTGTGGGTCAAGCTGTGTTTTGCTCACAGTGGGTGTTTTTTGGATGTCCTAGTAACAGACAGAGCTTGGTATAAGTAGAGCACCTCAGTGCTTTCAATAAAAAGGCGAGTGTGTTCCCTAAGCCATGCCCCGTGGCCCAGCTCCATTTCTGCCACCACAATTTTTAAAAGTTACCATTTGGGCAATTTTCACTAACAAACCCATACCACAAAATAGCATCATTTCAGGGGGTGGGGGGGTCACAATGTGGGAAGGCATTTCTTACGTTAAAAGTTGTCGAATGTATTACTGCAAAGCTGTTTTAAAAAACAGCCCTCTTGAATTAGGTTCTAGAAAGCTGACCACATTCGTGTTTTTCCTGCCATCTCACTTGCCCCTTCTCTTTCTTTTGTAGTCAATGAAATTATAAGGAAGGAGTTTTCAGGACCTCCTGCCCGAAATCAGACGTAGAAGAAGTCATTAGCAGGACACCGTCCACATCGCTGACCCCAGAGCCTCCCACGCCCCTCGCTTGGGCCCCAGCATCCACCCTGCCCTGAGGCTGCGGGCAGGGCCAATTCCCCGCTGAAAGCTAAACTTCATTCCCGAGCTCGCCTCCTCTCTCTCTGCACCCCGGGTCTTGCTCTAAATCCCAAAGAGCATCTCTGTTGACTTTAACGGTGTCCCATCCAAGCCTTAAGTGCCTGCTGACCCTAGATACATTCTAAACAAGACCGCCCGCTGGAACAGAAGATGGGGGCAGGGCAACTAAACCCCAGCCCTCACCTTCACTTTCTTGGGTCACCAATACGACTCTTGTACCTTTTGAAGGAAAGGAGGTTCTCCAACAGAGCAACCAAAGGAACGTGACCTAGCTGACAGGCTGAAGAGAAACAGAGAAGCCGGCCCATCCTCACCTAGGGGTCGCATGGGCCTCACCGGGGATGGGCCACAGCTCAAGCTTTGTTTTTAGATTTTCTGCTTCTGAAGCAAAAAAAAAAAACCCCGATCTGTCTTATACAAGTTCACCTGTTAAAACTTCTTGGCCTTAAGTTATGACATGTGTATGTTCCCCCCACCCCTTCTCTGCTTTCAAAAAGCTGGCTGAAGGGGGTCCCCCTTGGCCAGCTGCCCTTCCCCCCTGCACGGGACTGGTGGGCGTCAGTCACCCCAGGTGCGGGGTGGACTGCTGCCGAGCGCTGTCCACTGCAGCCAGACAAGCTTCACAACTCTGTGCTCTTCCCAGTTACTTTTCTCCAACAGCCCAAGTGCTTTTCCATAATGTAGTTAAGAATCTCAAGCATGTGCATTGAATTTTGAGAAGGAATGGCAGAAGGGCTGAACCACCACCCCCCCACACACCCCAAAAAAACAAAACACGCAGGTATCTTTGTTAAGTGAAGTGTGGTCATTGGCAGGTTCAAGTGCTTCAGTGGGTGGGTTCCTCCAGGAAGAAGGCCAAGTCCCCTGTCTGGCCTAGACTCAAAGTGGGACACACAAGCTCAGGATATGGCTCCAGAGTTTGCTGGTTACCTTTGCCTGGACCCATTGAAACCCGCCCCTCTCCCCCACCTCCAAAGACACATCTACATTAGCTGCTTCATCCAACACAAAAGTGACCTAAAAAGAGGCAAATCCACTCCCTGCACGGCCCTCAATTTGAATGCACTCTGCTCAGACCACTCAAAAGGGGTATGCAGTTTATTCCCTCCCCCCACCGTTTCTCTCTGTGGAGCGCACCCACCAGTCTGTCTCCCTTAGGGCAATTTTTGCAAACAAACAAAACCCTCCCAAGTTCTTGGCAGGCGAGTTTTTAATCACAAAGATATATGTTTACGCTAATTGCAGAGACCCCAGGACAAGCCAGGGATTCCTTTCCAGATGTTAATTGCTTCTCCCCAATCGGCATGGAGTGTAAATATTCCTGGCAGTCTTTGGCTTTGCTCAGGCCTCTGCCTGGTCGAGCTGATAATCACTCTGAGACGAGTGGCAGTTAAGGGTTCCCCTAACTGGGCTTTCTACGTCCTGGCTTTGTTGTCAAGTCTCCCCAGGGAGAGAAAACCTTTTGACAGCTGGACTAGAACTCAGGACCTGGTGACCCGGGCCTGCTGTGTTTGGGGATCCAGCGAGAGAACAGAATGCCTTTGCAGCCATGTGTCTGTACCCTTTCGGTCAGGACCTAGCATTTCTTTCCCCCCAAGGACGGGGGACTTTTCCCCCCACCCCAAGCAGAATTTAGCAAAATTCTTTTCAATAAACGGAGTGTCCATAAGAAGCTGACCGCCATTGCGGGGTGCAAACTTTCTGGGATGCAAAATTCTTCCTCATTGATAGAGAGTTCCTTATCTAAGCAGCTTTACCCAAAGAACTCTCCAGCAATACTGACTTCACGGGGAAGGGGCTCAAGTGTTTGGTGAGCAATCTATTCTCACTTGACCTGGCTGGGAGCCTTTTTATTTTTTTTTTGCACATGAGGGAATTTGGCCTTTCCTCGGTTATCTGAATGTTTTACCCAAGTGCCTTCCTGCTATTGTAGCAAAGTCGCTCAGCTGCATTGTGCATGGGGTGAAAAAGGACTAATGCATTTTCTATCACTATTCTAACCATGTTAGTGGAAAGGGCCTCCTAGTAGCTCAAATTTCTGTACGTATAGATGTATGTGCTTGTGTCTGTAAGACAGTCACAAACTCTTTTTTTCTAAGACATCCTAGCTGGGTATTATAGGAAGCACTTTCATAAACAGCTATACCAAATAACAAAGGAAAGAGAAACAAAAGCATTAGATTCACGACATAAACAGGCAAGAGAACGTGTAATACGACGTGATAGCAATCAAGAAAGTTTTGTCAGTGACAGAGGCCAGGGGGAAGTTTTGCCGAGGAAACTGTTCATGAAATATTTTCAGTATGGGAAGAGGCAATAGGGCCTCAAAGAGAGAGAAAAGGGATGTCTAAACTGTCAAGATGGGTGTGTCGCACGTGTGTTAGAAGGATCTGTTAGGTGGAGGTTTGCACTTGCTACATCCAAGGTCATGTAAATAGATAACCCTTCCAACAGCAATCTGTAGTATATTTCCAAAGTTTGTAAGTCTTCCTGTATTGTACAAAAAAACTGCTGCTTGATAATATATAATGGCAACCCCAAATTAATGAGTATGGTATTAAATTTTATTTTCTTATCTGTATTTTTATGCTTTGTATCTGTCCTCAAAATATCACATCCTTGTTGGAATTAGAAAATATTTATAAGTGGTTAAAAATCTTTTTCAAGTGTCTCTTTTTACATATCTGTTGAGGACTTTTTTTTCCTCGAGAGAGAGGATGTATTCTCGAAGATGTGTTACTCATTCCAGGAGAAGAAAAGAAATAAGCCCGCCTCAGAGCCCGCGTCTCCGTCCCCTGGAAGAAGCCGGCCCAAGGCAGGGGAGGGACGGCTCCGCGGGAGGCGGCGGCGCCTCACTGCCGCCTGCGGACGCTGCCAGCTTCGGCTCGGAGCCGCCATCTTGTCACTGGGAACTGGAAAGTGTCTCGGGCCCCAGTAAGTGACCCAGTAGGTGACTCTGAGGTGACAGAACTGCCTGTGTTGTAACGGGGAGTCTAAAAAGGCTCATGTTCACAGAACAGAAGCACAGGCTGACGTTTACCGAGCCGCCCCAATCCTGGTGGACAAACACGTTACCCGAGGGACCCCCCAGAGCTCTCCAGCAGAGACACCGCCCCGACAAAACGAGGCGGCGACTCCTAAGGACGGGACGCGCGGATGCAGCCTTTGTTTACAGCCAGTGGTCAAGCCATCCCTCTCAGGAAGCCAGCCTTGGCCAGCGTGGGAGCTGTCACGTGCAGACAGATCGGAAGCCGATGGGTTCTCATTTGTCACTCTGGACTAAAGGGAGGCTTGAGTTTGTTTATTTTCATGTCAAACCCTTTCCAAGTGCTTTTTATTTGTTCAGGATGAAAAGAATGTCAGGATCTGGTTAACAACTGTTTGCTTTACGTTTACAAGAGGCACGGAGGTTGTGACATTTTTGACAAGCTGGGTAAACCTTCCTGCACTCACTCTTGGAGGGCCGGCCCCTTAGTGGGTACCCAACACATCTTAACCTTGGGTCTTGGGCGTTAAATCTCATGGAGCCAAACCAGCCGATGCAAGTGGTTTTCCTGCATTTCAACTGATTGCCTAAGAAACAGAAGCATCACATGAAACTGATCCCAAACATCAATTTCTCAGTTTTCATGAGTGTCTTGAGTTATAGCCAACACCACTATCTTAACTCTGTTTAAATACAAACTTTTCTGGTGGCTGGTGAGCTAGCTGTTGCTCCTTAAGCCAGCTCCCCTCTCAAAAAAACGAGCTGGGGTGTTGAGTGCTGGAAAAAAGGATTAAAACCCTGCCTTTAAGCAGCTGCTGGCCAGTTAGAATAAACTCCGCCTACCTAGTTCCGGCTTTAGATGCAGATGATGAGATTAGCAGGTGCTTTCAGCACACTGATTGACCTGAACTGATGGAGGCTGTGGTTGGAACAAGCTTAGCACCTTGACACACATCTTGTCAAAGAACCTCACTCCCCGCTGTTGCCTCTAGAGCCCTCATAGAGCCCTCAGAGGGGAGAAGATGTTGAGAATGTCCTTGTTAACTCTCCAACAAATAAAAAGTCTCTCTCCTGGGGTGGTGCTGGAAGGCTTAGATTTTGAAAATCTTGACTGTTAAAAGGAGTTTCAATACATCACATTCCTATGCAAAACGTTTTTAATCTCCAGTTTAATGTAGTTTATTTTTGCTATATGTAAAGTATTTTTATACGGCTTGTATCATGATAGTTCAGCAATAAAACTGTTGAAAGCAAAGGCTCCTTGGGTGTGTCTCTTCTTCTCTAGAGACACTGTTCAAACACCCCTTTCCATTTTGAGTTCATACAGCAGGGACTGTTTTTTTGTATGCATGAACCATGCGTGACTCTCATAAGCCTTATGAGATCAGCACTTATCCATTTTACTTCTAACCTCTGATATTATCACTTATAAAAATATTTATCAAGCTGTGTCAGGTCTTAGTTGCCACACGCAGGATTTTCGTTGCATCACGCTAGATCTTTTGTTGTGGTTCATGGGCTCAGCAATTGCAGTGCATGGCGTGGGATCTTAGTTCCCTGACAAGGAATTGAACCCGAGTCCCCTGCATTGCAAGACACTTTCTTAACCACTGGTGGTGGCTGGTTTAGTTGCTAAGTCGTGTCCGACTCTTGCGACCCCGTGGACTGGGAATCTACCAGCCTCCTCCGTCCATGGGATTTTCCAGGCAAGAATAGTGAAGTGGGTTGCCATTTCCTTCTCCAGGGGATCTTCCCAACCCAGGAATCGAACTCGTGTCTCCTGCATTGCAAGCAGATTCTTTACTGACTGAGCTACAAGGGAAGCCCAAAAGGTAGTTTGCATGTGTTGAAAGGGAAAGTTGCTCAGTCATGTCCGACTCTGCAACCCCATGGACTGTGTAGTCCATGGAATTCTCCAGGCCAGAATACTGGAGTGGGTAGCCTTTCCCTTCTCCAGGGGATCTTCCCGATCCAGGAATCAAACCAGGGTCTCCTGCGTTGCAGGCAAATTCTTTACCAACTGAGCTGTGATGGAAGAGGGAAATCCTCATCACTTTATATTTACAGATTTATTATAAAGGATACAACTCTGGAAGAGAGGCAAGAGATGCATATGGCACGATCTGGAGAAGGGGCTCGAAGCTTCTCTGCCCTCTCTGGGTTCATCACCCTCCCCACCCAGCACCTCGATTCACCAACTCAGAAGCTCTCCAAGCCCAGTCGTTTATAGAGATTTTTTGCGCGGCTTCATTATGTATGTGTGATTGATTAAATCACAGGCCATCAGTGACTAGAGCCCTTCTCCACTCCCTAGAGCTTCTGGGGCTGAAAATTCCAACCCTCCGATTATGCCTCTTGCCAGCCCCCTTCCAGCAGCTCTCTAGGGGCTCCCAACCACCAATCATCTCATCAGCACACAAAAGACACTCCTGATACTCTGGAGAGGGCTTCCCAGGTGGCTGAGTGGGAAAGAATCCCCTTGCAGTGCAGGAGACCCAGGCTTGATCCCTGGGTCAGGAAGATCCCCTGGAGAAGGGAATGGCAACCCACTCCAGTATTCTTGCCTGGGAAATCCCATGGACAGAGGAGCCTAGCGGACTACAGTCCATGGAGTCACAAGAATCAGACACGACCTGGAGACTAAACCACCACCTCCAATACTTTGGAGATGCCACAGTTTTAGGAGGCTGTGTGGAAGGAACCATAACCTCTGATACTGACCTCTTACACCAGAAGCCCAAGGTGACAGAGCCATGAGCTCAGTCTGGATTTGCCCTGCTCCCTCCCTGCAGCTCCGCTGCTGTGCGTCTCTAGACCCCTTAGAAGCAGCATCCAGGTAAGCAGATTTCTAGTGGCCACCTTGGGCCAGCTCGCAGAGGGTCCCACAGCTCTTACAGTGAACTGGGCTGAGCTGGTCACTTGGAAGGCACAACAGTCTCCTGGCTTGAATATTTTACAAAATCCCCAAGTTCCCCCAAATTATCTTTTACCATCAAACCCACAAGCAGAATTAGATATTATAAAGACTAGAATTTTCTGGCTGGCTTCCTCTTTTTAACAGTTTTTTCTCCTTATAGCTGAAGCATCTATGAGGTTTGGGAAAAGGTTGCTATTGACAGTCTTAAAGTAATACAGTTCAAATGTCATCCCACTCTTAAGCGCATCCCCTAAACTGCAGGGAAGCAGGGTCCCTGCCCCAGGCTGTGTACTTCAGGACCCACTCCACCCCACCGTACCCTGCATTTGGGATACCTTCTTGGGGACTTCCCAAGCCCCTGCCAGTGCCTGGAACCAGCTGTTCCACGTGGGTAGGGCGTCCCAAGCATATACAGGGTCCTGCATGAGTGCTGGCTTGAAATGCCCCTGGTCTCCCCTCTGGTGGGGCCATCTCATCCATTTCCCTCAGGGCACAAGGTCAGCCAGATGTCCCACAGAGCTCAAGGACCCATACCTATAGGGCCCAGCCAGTTTCCAGAAGAGCTTCCTGGTGAAGGCTTTTCATTTTTGTGGATCGTATGGGACTGGGCCAACAGAACGGGCTGAAATACTGATTTGCTGTGCACGTGTTCCATGACTTCTGTTGTGTTTGTCGACTCCTTGCAACCCCTGCCAGGTTCCTCTGTCCATGGGATATTCCCAGTGAGAATACTGGAGTGGGTTGCCACGCCTTCCTCCAGGGAATCTTCCCGAACCAAGGATCAAACCCGTATCCCCTGCATTGCAGGCAGATTTTTTACCGCTGAGCCACTGGAGAAGTCCATGAAATGTTGATTTGAGTATGACTCAAATCACTTATAAATACAAGAGTCTCACAAGAAGTACTTTCCAGGAACCCCCTCACACTCACCCTAGCTGCAACTCTGGCCCCTCACGATTTTTGCTGAACCTGTATATAACTGGTTCTCTTTAAATTCACTCACTTTCTGAAAACCTCATGCCACTTTTCCTGAATAGAACCCAGAATCATCTGAAGCAGAAAACAAAATATAAACCTATACAGATAAAACCATATGACCATTTAAGAAATAAATCTGTTCTACATTTATGTGAGCTACACTTGCTAAACAAATTCAGCCCACGCCTCAGTTTCCCCAGGTGTAAAATGAAGATAAGAACAGTCCCCACTTCACAACAGTGAGAGCTGAATACATGTTAACTATTAATACATCTACTAGTTAAAATGTTGGGAAACTAACCCTCACTCAAAGCCGGGGTTCACTTTCCCAATATCTGCAAAGAAGCGTTCAGAGCTTTGAAGATAGGGCTTGAATTTTTCTAACTGGATAGCTAGTTAACCAACTAGTTAACTAGCTAAAGCCCCAAACTTGAACTTATCCAACTTTCAAATCCTAAAACAAAAGGGAAACACACACCCTGGTGCATCCGACCTCGCCTCCTCAAGGAGATGGCACTTCTGCTGATGCCCCTGGCTCCCTGCAGCAGTGAGGTGTACACATCTGTGCTGAGGAGGAGAACTGTAACACTGGCTTATAACACGTGCGAAACTAAGAAGTAACAGAGCTTCCAGGAGAAAGCACAACGCTGACTCCTACACAACCTTTTCAGGTTCACAGATGGGAAGGAAATGGATTTCCTGGCAAGAGCAGGTTGGCTATGAAATAATCCTGTGATGGAGGCACAGGTCACAGGCATCATTAAGAAATGAAAGCAGAGTAGTTTCTTTTGTTTGAGGAGCCCTGGGAGCTGCAATGAACTGGACCAAGCTTCCTCCAAAGAGAGCTTCCCACTCTAAAACTGTCTCTGCTTCCACTGTCCCAGTAAAATTCAGAAGTCCACTTGGTAAATGGCTTAATACGGAGTTGTCACCCAAGAGATGGAAACCCTTGCCTCACTGCAGGATTTCTTGGAATTCTTGGTTTACTAGAGATTTTAAACTCAAATTCTGCACTAGGACTTCACTGGTGATCCAGCGGTTAAGAATCTGCCTGCCAGGAGAGGGTGGGACGAATTGAGAGAGTAGTGTTGAAATACATATATTACCATATGTAAAATAGATGGTTAATGGGAAGTTGCTATACAACACAGGAACTCAACCTGGTGCTCTGTGACAACCTAAAAGAGTAGGATGGGGTGGGAGGTAGGTTCAAGAGGGAGGGAACATATGTGTAGCTATGACTGATTCATGTTAACAAATGGCAGAAACCAACACAACATTGTAAAGTAATTATCCTCCAATTAAAAATAAATGGGCTTCCCTGGTGGCTCAGACAGTAAAGAATCTGCCTGCGGTGCAGGAGACTCAGGTTTGATCCCTGGGTCAGGAAGATCCCCTGAAGAAGGGAATGAAAAACCACTCCAGTATTCTTGCCTGGAGAATTCCATGCACAAAGGAGCGTGGCGGGCTACAGTCCATGGGGTCACAAAGAGTCAGACACGACTAAGCAACTAACACACACATACCCACACTCACAAAATTTTTAAAACAGAATCCACCTGCCAATGCAGAGGACACAGTTTGATCCCTGGTCTGGAAGATTCCACATGCCTCGGGACAACTAAGCTGGTGCGCCACAGCTACTGAAGCCTGCACGCCTTAGAGCCCGTGCTCTGCAGCGAGGGAAGCCACCGCAGTGAGGAGCCCGCGGGCCAGAATCAGACAGCCTCCACTCACCGCTGCACCAGCAAGCTGCATGCAGCAGCCAAGTACCAGCACAGCCAAAAAATAGAATTCCGCACTGAACTCCAGACACAAAGTATGGTGACAATCAGATCTTAGCTTTTTTTTCTTTTTTTAAGTGGGGGGCAGAGGGAGCAGCTGAGGGTTTTCTATGAGCTATTGATGAAACACCCCCAGGTCACAAGGCTGCTGGTTTCCACTGGTTCTCAAAATGTCAGGGCTGCAATGGAGAGCTGATCAAGAGCAAGAGCTCTCTGCAATTAATACCTTCTGGACAGTTCTTGAGGAAAAGCATTCATAGGACCATCTTGGCACCAGATTTTACATATACTCTCACACACCTGCTCCAAATTCACACACCTGTCTGTGTGACTTCTCCACTCTGATAATCAGGAGGCATCTCTAGCTCAACACGCCCCCAAGGTTCCTAATTTCCAATCTCCTCTCTCCACTGCCTAGCCCGATCCCTTTAGCACACCCTGTTTATGACACCTGTTTATGACAACACCATCTAAGCAGCTGGGAGTGGCCCTGCATCTCTCACTGTCCCTGGGCCTCCAATCAGCAAGTTTTGGTGGATCCATCTCTAGAATCCCACTTCTTTGCCTCAGGCCCACTGGACCACCTTTATCTTTATGCCCCTGGCTGCCCTGGTTCATACCTGCCTTCCCTGTCTGCACAGTGGCTTCCCATTGCATTTATTTTTTTCCCCAAACTTACCAAGGCATGATCAACAAAGTGTGCATTGTTAAGACATAAAACATGGTATTTTGATATGTTAAAAATTATGAAACTGGAGGTGATTAAGATGGCAGAGTAGAAGGACATGCATTCAATCTTCTCCTGCCAGAGCACCAAAACTGCAACTAGCTGTTGAACAACCATCGACAGGAAGACATTGGAATCCACCAAAAAAAGATACCTCATGTCCAAGGACAAAGGAGAAACCCACATCGAAATGGTAGGAGGGGAACAATTATAATAAAAATCAAATCCTATACCCGCTGGGTAGGCAACTCACAAACTGGAGAACAGTACGACCAGAGAAGTTCTGGCACTGCTGTGAGGGTTCTAGCTGCCACATCAGGCTCCCCAGCCTGGGGATCCAGCCAGGGGACTGGGAATCCCCAGGGAAACTGACTGAGGGCCAGTGGGATTTGATTGCAGAGCTTCCATGGGACCAGGGGAAACAGAGACTCTTGGAGGGCACAAACAGGGTCTTGTACACACCAGGACTCAGGGGAGAGGCGCAGCGACCCTGCAGGAGACCGAGCCAGACCTACCTGTGAGTGTCTGAGGGTCTCCTGCAGAAAGGTGGGTGGGCAGTGGCCTGCCACGGTGGTGGGGGCACTGGCGGCAGCAGTCCTGGGAGATGCGTCTCAGCACAAGCCCTCTTGGAGGTCACCAACAGCCCTACTATAGAAGCCAATAGACTCCAGGACTGGGTCGCCTCAGGCCAAACAGGGAGGAAGCACAGCCTCCACCATCAGCAGGCAACTGAATTCAAGTTTTACTGAGTATGGCCTGCCCACCAGAGCAAGACCCAGCTTTCCCTACAGCCAATCCCTACCATCAGGAAGCCTGCACAAGCCTCTTATCCTCATCCACCAAAGGTCAGACAGAAGGAATAAGAATCACAATCCCATCAGCCTCCAGAACTAATACCACAATCACAGAAAGCTACCCAAAAGGAAAAGAAATAGGATCACATCCCAGATGAAGCAAACAGATAAATGCCCAGAAAAACAACTAAATGAAGTCGAGACAGGCAACCTCCCAGAAAAAGAATTCAGAATGATAGTGAAGATAAACCAGGATCTCAGAAAAGAACGGAGGCGAAGACTGAGAAGATGCAGGAAATGTTGACCAAGGACCTAGAAGAACTGAAGAGCAAACAAACAGGTGAATAATACACGAGAGGAATGGCTAAGTAACCCGGAAGACAGCACTAAATGAATTTGGTCAATTGCAGGTTACAAAGTTAATACACAGAAGTTTAATGCATTTCTATACACTAACAATGAAAGATCAGAAAGAGAAATTCAAGATGCAATTCCATTTACCATTGCATCAAAAAGAATAAAATACCTAGGAATAAACCTACCTAAGGAGACAAAAGACCTGTATTCCAAAAACTGTAAGATACTGATGAAGGAAATTGAAGATGACAAACAGATGGAAAGATATACCATGTTTGTAGACTGAAAGAATCAATATTGTCAAAATGCTATGCTACCCAAGGTAATCTCCAGATTCAATACAATCCCTATCAAATTACCAATAGCATTTTTCACAGAATTAGAACCAAAAAAAATCTCAAAATTTGTATGAAGCCTAAAAGACCCCAAATAGCCAAAGCAATCTTGAAAAAAAAAAAAATGGAGCTGGAAGAATCAGGGTCCCAGACTTCAGATTATACTACAAATCTACAGTCATCAAAACAGTATGCTACCGGCACAAAAATAGAAAAATAAATCAGTGGAATAGGATAGAAAACCCAGAAATAAGCCCATGAAGTCAATTAATCTATGACAAAGGAGACAAGACTATACAATGTTGGAAAGACAGTCTCTCTAACAAACGGTGCTGGGAAAACTGGACGGCCACATGTGAAAAAGTGAAATTAGATCATTCTTTAACTCCATACGCAAAAGTAAGCTCAAATTGGGTTAATGACCTAAATACTAGACTGGACACTCTAATAAAACTCTTGGAGGAAAATATAGGCAGAGTACTGTGACATAAATCACAGCAACATCATTTTTAATCCACCTCCTGAATAATGGAAATAAAAGCAAAAATAAACAAATGGGACCTACTTAAAAATTTTTGCATAGCAAAGGAAACCATAAATAAAAAGACAACCTACAGATTGGGAGAAAATATTTGCAAATGATGTGACTGATAAGGGATTAGTCTCCAAAATTTACAAACTGCTTATGACACTTAATAGCATCAAAACAAACCATCCACTCAAAAAAATGGGCAGACGACCTGAACAGACATGTCTCTAAAAAGGACAAACAGATGGCCAATAGGCACATAAAAAGATGTTCAAAATCACTACTTACAGAAAGGCAAATAAAAACTACAACGAGATTATCACCTCACACTAGTCAGAATGGCTATCATCAAAATATCCACAAACAATAAATGCTAGAGAGGGTGTGGAGAGAAGGGAACCCTCCTGCACACTGGTGGGAACGTAAATTGGTTCAGCCACTATGGAGAACCGTATGGAGGTTCCTTAAAAAACCCAAAACAGAGCTACCATATGACCCTGGAATCCCACTCCTGGGCGTGTATCCAGAGAAAAACATGGCCCAAAAAGATACATGCACTCTGATGTTCACTGCAGCCCTGTTTACAGCAGTCAGGACACGGAAACAACCTAAATCTCTATCAGCAGGGGAACGGGTAAAGATGTGGTGTGTGTATATATATATATATATACACACACACACACACACACATATACACACAATGGAATATTACTCAGCCATCAAAAAGAATGAAATACGGCCATTTGCAACAACATGGATGGACCCAGAGAGTGTCATACTGCATGAAGTGAGTCGGAGGAGGAGAAATATCATATGACACCCCTTGTATGTAGTATCTAAAAAGAAATGATACAAATGAACTTACTTACAAAACAGAAAGAGACTAATAGACTTAGAAAATGAACTCATGGTTGTGGGGGTGGGGAGGAGGGGAAGAGATAGGTAAGGACTTTGGGAAGATCATGTATGTACACCATGCTATATTTAAAATGGATAACAAAAACCTATTGTATAGCACATGAAACTCTACTTGATGTTATGTGCCAGCCTGGATTGGAGGAGGGCTTGGGGAAGAATGGATGCGTATGTATGTATGTTCACCTGAAACTATCACAACATTGCTAATCAGCCATACCTCAATACAAAATGTTTCTGGTGTTAAAATAATAAAAAAATTTAAAACAACTGTGAAACTGGAGGACATTACGCTAATGAGATAAGACAAACAGAGACACAAATACTGCGTGGTTTTACTTACATGCGGAATCAAAGAAAGAAAACAAAGTCAAAATCTTAGAAACAGAAAAAGTGGTTTCCAGGGGAGAGGGAAATAGTGAGAAGTTGGTAAAAGGGTACAAAATTTCAGCTATAAGCTAGATAAGTTCTGAGGAGCTAATGTAAAACACAATGACTGGAGGTGATATTGAGTGCATGTGTGCTCAGTCTTGTCTGACTCTCTGCAACCCCATGGACTGTAGCCTGCCATCTGTTCATGGAATTTTCCAGGCAAGAATACTGGAGTGGGTTGCCATTTCCTACTACAGGGGATCTTCCCAACCCAGGGATCGAACCCTGGTCTCCTGCATTTGCAGGCAGATTCTTTACCACTAAGTCGCCTGGGAAGCCCCAAGAGCATATTGCTATTGTGTGATTGAAATAAGGTAACAGTACAACATTCAAAAAAAAGTAGACGGGACTTCCTGAGTGGTCCAATGGTAAAGAATCTGCCTCTTAATGCGGGGGACACGGGTTTGATCCCTGGGCCAGGAAGATCCCACGTGCCTCAAGGAAATTAAGTCCGAGCGCTGCAACGACTGAAGCCTGAGTGCCTAAAGCTGTACTCTGTAAGGAGAGAAGGCCGCGCACTGCGACTAGAGAACACATCACGCAGCAATGAAGACCCCGAGCGCATTCAAAAATGGATAAATAAACAAAAGTAAGGGATGTGTTAGATGGGGGAGCCTTTCACAGTTTTTATCATCTCATCATGATGTACACTTTAAATATCTTACAGTTTCAATTGTCATGCCTCAGTAAAGCCAAAGACGACATCGGTGTTCTGTGGGAGAATGACAATAGAAGACTCCTACTCTGTCATCTCGTTGGTATCCTTTTTTAAATTTCAAAATAACAGGCAGCTCAGTCACTCGGGTCTGAGACAATGCAAGAGGCTCAGCAGCCACCAGGCACAGGACTGGGACCTTCCCTTCAGGTTTAGAATGATCTGGAATTCTGTCAAGACTTGCGACAACCTTCCCTGCTCACCACTTCACCAGACTCACCTCTGGCCGGTCTTGAGTTCCTCACCCTGTCCCAATCCGTCCCACTCTGTCTCAGCTTTGCCAAGATTCAAAACACTCTGGCCCCAAGGTTCATGGACTTGCTCGCCCTCATCTCTCCGGTCCTCAAACATCTCACTCTCAAAAGGCTTCCCTGACCTCACAGAATATGCGATCTACCCCCTCCCTGTCCACACACACACAACACCCACCACGTCAGATACAGAATTGGACTGGAGTTGATATTGAGTGTGTGTTTGCTCAGTCTTGTCCGACTCTCTGCAACCCCATGGACTGTTTGAACCATTTGCTTGTTTACAATCTGCCTCCTACACCTGTAAATTCCATGAGGGCGAGGATAGTCTGTTTTGGTTCAGTGCCATGTGCCCAGACCCTGCCCTCAGGAGGCCCTCCGGAAGTGTGTGCAGAATGAACAAACACGTCCACGTTTCACACACGCAAGTGACACTAGGAACAATGGATTCATCCGGAATGCATGGAAAATTCATCATTTCCTAATATTTAACACATTTTAAAAAGCCAAACATCTGACTCAAGAGAGACCTTTCTCCCGTCCCGTATGTCTCACTTTATTCACTTCTAATTACACATCCGCGGATGATTCTAGGCTGTTTCCTAAAGCAAGCCAGCTGCCTTTGCTGCAGACGCAGTCAAGACCATCCCTCCTCGGAACCCAAGCCCGCCAGGCCCTTATCTGCCTTCTGGCATCCTGCCGTCACCCGCGGCCCTCCCGCCTGTAAAAAGCTGGCTGCTTGGCTCCACGGCTCCCTGGGGGCAGGTAAGAGCGGAGCGGCCAGCCAGCTGCCGTTTACAAGCCAAACGCGAACCGCGACCTCCCCGGGGAGTCTGTCTGACAAGGTGAACCTGCGGTGGGCAAGGCGCTCCCGCTCCACGAGCCAGCTCGTCTCCATCTGGTCCTCCCCGGACACACCTGCGGCCCGGCCGCTCCCGAACCACCCTTTTCATTTCTTCTACCGACGATGCGAGGGGGGCCAGGGCACCCCGCGGGCGCCGCTGCCTCCCACCCCGGCCTCGCGGAGCGTTCTTCCGACACCTGCCCCGCGGACACCTCGGCTGCCCGACAGGGACCCACGCTCGCAGGGCGGGTCTGGGCCCCTCTGAGCGCCGTGAGCGGGGGCCCAGATCCCGCCCCTCCCCGTCGCCCAGCACCCACAGCCGCACCCTCGGCGCCAACCGTTCGGTCCTGTAACCCTACTGCGTCAGGCTCTCCAACCGCCCCGCGTCCCCGCCTCCGGCCCCCCAGCCCAGCTCCCAAAACACGGCCGCGGTTACTGGCTCTCCACACCTCATGGCCCGCCGTAAACAAAACCCCACACCGTCAGCCTTTCCCGCCCGAGGGCCTGGCGTCTTTGCTCCGAAACCCGCCCGCCCTCCCAAGGCACCTGCTTCCCTCGCAGACGTCCATGGTACATGATCACAAACGCAGTGGTTTAACGTGATTCAAATTTGCTACCTTGTGGTTCTGGAGGTCAGAGATCCAAAATGGTGGCACTGGGCTCAACTCGAGGTGTCGGCGGGGCCCGTGTCCCTCCTGCGGTCTCGTGGGCCTGCCGCCATCTTAGCGCCAACGGCCGCCATCTTAGAGCCGCCTCGCCGGACCGCCCTCCCTGGAGCTGCGGCGCCGGCCTCTTTTATAAGGACGCTTTTGACCACATTGGGCCCACCTGGACAACCCACTCTAGTCATTCCATCCAGAGATTAGCGATCACACCTGCAAGTTCCCACTGCCGTGTAGGGTAACATGCGCACAAGCGCCAGGGGTCAGTGGACGTCTGTGGGGAGCCGTGGTCCTGCCCTCGATGCCCCTCAGAGGGGCTGCCTGTCTCCCATCACCCTTATATCACCGGGCTCCAGGGTAGGTGGCTTCCTTACTACCTTTTGCCACTTCTAGAGTGCTCTCCACCGAGCCACTGTCCCCATGTCTTAGTAACTGTAGGCCCTGAGTCTGGGCACTTTCTTCTGCTGTACCCCGTCTTAATTTTCAGCAGTTTCATCTCCCTCAGACGGTGCTCTCACCTTCCTGACTTCACAGGTTCTCCAGTTCTCGTGGCCTGTGATACTGTCCTCCTCCTTGGGCCATTCTTCCCTACAGCAGTGGTTCTCAAACCTGCGTGCTCATCAGAAAGCCGTGGGGCGGGGCTGACGGGAACACGGATGGCAGGCTCCACCCCGAGAGATTCTGTCTCAGCAGGTCTCGCGTGGGGCCAGAGACCCTGCATGTCCGACGAGGCCCAGGTGATGCCCAGTCCTGAAACGATGGCCCATAGCCCTCGGAATGCTAATAACTGTAGCCCAGCCTCCCACCCAGCACCATCTCAGTCTCAAGCACCCTCCCTTTTCACACTGCCTTCTCTCTCTAGCTCCGACTCCAGTAACCCCACATCCCACCTGCCACCCACGATCCTTTGCCTTTTGACCTTTTTTTCACTTTTGCCTTTCCCTTGACATGCCCCCTCTTCCCCCTCCCCAGTTTAAATCCCACAGCCGAGCATTATCCACCCGCCCAAGCTGGTTAAATTCAATTGTCCATTTCCTCCATGCCCACGAACGTAGCCACAGAAAAACGCACTGCAGACCCGTGACCATCACTGCCTGGACACCAGAGTCCATTTCTCCTTGTCCTCCACTCTAGACTCTTGCAGATGCCCTCTCCTTCAACTCCCAGCGCCTCCCAGAGCCATTCTCCCTCTCTTCTCCCAGCCTGCTTCCTATTTGGGAAGGAACACAGAAGCAGCCATGAGCTCCTACCACCACACCTGCCTCCCAGCCCCAGGGCCCCTGTGCTCCCTCGGCTTTGCCTCCTGATACTTCAAAAACCACCCTGTCCCTTCCTTAGATGCTCCCCTCCATTCCCTCTCATCTTCTCAAGACATGACCCAGCCTCCTTCCCTATCAGACAATGCTGATCAAAATACAAACACACAATTATTTCTCCTATTTCAAACATAATTGTGAATCCTACAGTTCCCCCTTCAGCAACTGCCTTACTTCTCAGTTTTCCTTTACAGCGAAACTCTTTCAAATATTGTATGTGTCCACTTTCTCCCATGCCTCTCCCCTCCCATTCTCTCTTGAACTCACTCCCATCAGCTTCCACACCCGGTGACACTACCTTGTCAGTCATCAGCGACCCCAGGTCATTATTCAAGCAGCGGTCAATAGTCCACGGTCATTTCTCTGGAATGGTCAGCAGCACCAGTGGGTTAAGCCTTCCTACTTTCCTGACATGCTTCCTTCACTGGCCCCAGGCCCCCAAGTCACTTCTTTTCCACTGGCCTCTCCTCACCATCTATCGTTGGTTCCTCCTCATCTTCCCAACATTGGGATACACCCAGACTCAGCTCTTGGACCTCTTTCCCATCTGCCCTGGTTTCCTTGGTGACCACATCCAATCACTTAAATACTATCTATGTGCCTGGGACACCTGCCTGGATCCTACCCCTGAATTCCAGACTCAATTTTCCACCAGCCTACTTGACAAACTCCCATTTGGAACTCAAGGTGGCATCTGGCCTCGGACAGTGAGGAACTGAGGCCCTCAGTCCACAGCCCAGGGAGAACTGAACCCTGCCGACAGCCGCTGATTTTGCCTGGAAGTGGATCCCACCCCATCAGGCCTTCAGCAGCCTCTGGACCCTGCCGCCTGCTAAATTTTGAGGTAATCTGTTACACAGCTACAAACAATTAACTATCAGAGAGAGGTCAAGTAACCAGCCTGAGGTCATACAGCTTATTGGGAAGGAATCAGGATCCAAGTCCAGTCTGTCCCTCCCCTAATCAGTGGTCCCCAACCTTTTTGGTCAACTCATTAGAAGACTCTGAGGCTGGGATAGATTGAGGACAGGAGAAGGGGATGACAGAGGACGAGATGGTTGGATGGCATCACCGACTCAATGGACATGAGTTTGAGCTAACTCCAGGAGTCAGTGAAGGACAGGAAAGCCTGGCGTGCTGCAGTTCATGGGGTTGCAAAAGAGTTGGATGTGACTTAGCAACTGAACAACAACCTTTTTGGCACCAGAGACCAATTTCATGGAAGACCATTTTTCCACAGAAAAATGGGATTTGGAGGGATGGTTTCAGGATGATTCAAACGCATTATATTTATGGTTCACTTTATTTCTAATCTAATGCCGCTGCTGATCTGACAGGAGGTACGGTCCTCGGCCCAGAGGCTGGGGACACCCGCCCTAGATCTTGTGTTTTTAAATTTCAAAACAGGGACTTCCCTGGTGATCCAGTGGTTGGGACTTCACCTTCCAATGCAGAGGGTGTGCACTGAATCCCTGGTCAGGGAGCTCAGATCCCACATGCCTTGTGGCCCCTAAAAACCAAAACATAAAACAGAAGCAGTATTATAATAAATTCAATAAAGACTTTAAAAAGGGCCCACATCCAAAAAAAAAGCTTTACAAAAATAAACTTCAAAGCATACCGCATCTCAGAACATTCCCCATCTTGAGTTACAATGGATGTTTCCACCAGCATCTCTGCAAAGCTGAAGGACACTTGTGAGCACCATCCGTAACAGGTTGATGGATCTGAACATCAGCCTCCTTACTGGTCTCCGTGCTTCTCCTACCCACTCACTCAGCTGCCAGACGTTGGTTCTGAGGCACCAAACGGACCGCATCACTCATAGATTTAAAGCCCCATGACGACCCATCCAGGGGGTCCTCAGGCTGCCGTCTGTCCTGTCCAGAGCCGGTGCCCACATGTTCGCTGCGCACCCCTCCTGCTCGCGGTCCACAGGCCTCCCTGTGCTGGGTCCTTCCTCCCAGGCGGCCGTCCACCCCCATGTGGGGATTCTGGGGGAGCCTCCTCCCACCCACTCAGCACCTGGCCAACCACTCCCTTTATCCTCACGTCCCCCTCTCCTGGGTCCCGAGCATCAGCATTTGAACAAGCTGGGTGTCCCCCGTCTACATAAACCAGAAAGACGGAGAAAGTCGTCACCCCCATGCCCCCTTCCAGCCCCTGGCCTGGCTCTCTCCACACACCCCGGCCGAGGAAAGAGCTGTTCACGCGTCTTGTCCCCGCATCCTCTCCTGCTCACCCTCTGTCACTGCCCTCGGCATTCTCTGCCCCCAGCACGCTGCCAAAACCAAGGCTACTTGGGCCCTCCTCCAGCTGAACCAAATGGGTCCTTCCCTTCCTGGGCTTCTCTGAAGCGGTCCACACTGTTGACTGCTCTCCACCATGTGAACCTGCTCCTTCGCTCTTGGTTTTCTGGACATCCATGCACCTGTCTCTCTGTTTCTGCCCATTGGCCCCTCATCCTCCGCAGCCCAAATGGAGGCCCCCCAGGCATCAGCCCCCAGGCCCTCTTGTCATCTCCTCCACGGGGACCCCGTTGCTTTGACTCCCATCCTGGGATGAACAAAAGCTATGTTCACTGGCTCCAGTTCAGATTATTCTTCTTCACCCACTGATACCCCAAGTAGATGGACCTGGGGCCCATCACCTCTCTGCAGGCCTGAAAATGTCGTCCTCCTCCTGTGAACCTCTCTCTGAAGACGACATCACCATCAGCTCCACTGTCAGACCCAGAACCCCAGGATTCAGCCTGCATGCCCCTCCCTCTCCCCAGCCCCATGCGTGAACAGAGCACCCACCTTGGACCCCCATCTCCATACCCCACTGCCTTGGTTTTGGTTTAGTGCCTATTAAATGACCCCTCCCTAACTGTCCTTTCTCCCCCACAAGAAGGTCAGCTTCCTGAGGGCAGGGCCCCATCCGTCCAGTCCACAGCTGTGCCCACAGCTCCGAGAAGGGCCACGCACGTGGCAGGCACTCCAGTGTATGAGGAATGAACAGATATCGCACTCAGTTTTCTCTGGAATCCGTGGCTGCAGCCTGCCTTCTGAGATGCTCTTCCACTGCAACCAGCATGGCTGAGAGGGCCGGTGGGTGTTCGGAGGAACACAAACTTTCTCCTGCACTTGACTCAACCAGAACCCCAGGTCAGAACTAAATCACTCCTCTGATTGCTGCTACAGGTGTCCAGCCTGTAGCAAAGGAGAGAGAGAACCCACGGCGGCAGGAGGCGTGCAGGGCCAGGAAAGCAGACATCTGGAGTGAGGTCAGCTGAACAGTGGTCCCCAGAGAGGTCCATCCTAATTCCTGGGACCTGGGACTATGTCACCTTACAAGGCAAAGGGCACTTTGCAACTGTGATGATGTTAAGAATCTGGGGGTTGGGAGATTATCCTGGATGATCTAGGTAGACCCATTGCAGTCACAGAGTCCTTTATAGGAGGCAGGCAGGAAGGTCAGAGAAGGAGCTGTGATGGCAGAAGCAGAAGTCAGAGTGATGTGAGCCAAGGAACACAGGAAGCTTCTAGAAACTGAAAAAGGCAAACGGATTTTGCCAGATTCTGCTCTGGAGCCTCCAAAAGGAACAGACCGGCTGACATCTTGCCTTTAGGACTCCTGACCTCCAGCAATGTAAGATAATTAATTTGTGCTATAAGCCATTAAGTTTGTGGTGACTTGTTGTGGCAACAAACTCCAATACTTTGGCCACTTCATGTGAAGAGTTGAGTCATTGGAAAAGACCCTGATGCTGGGAAGGATTCGGGGCAGGAGGAGAAGGGGATGACAGAGGATGAGATGGCTGGATGGCATCACCGACTCGATGGACGTGAGTTTGGGTAAACTCTGGGAGTTCGTGATGGACAGCGAGGCCTGGCGTGCTGCAATTCATGGGGTCGCAATGAGTCAGACACGACTGAGCGACTGAACTGAACTGAAGAAATAGTAGTACCTGCTCTTCCTTAACAACCTACCAGGTGGGTGCCAGCCTCTTCAGTGGGCCATGAATATGGACTGGAAACTCAGGCTAAAATCCTGGCCCTCAATGTGATGGTATTAGGAGATGCCTTTGGGAGTAATTAGGTCTTGAGGGTGGAGCCCTCATGAAGGGGATTAGTGCCCTTACAAAAGAGGCCCCAGAGAGCTCTCTTTCCACCCCATGAGAACACAAGGAGAAATGGGCAGCCTGCAGTCCACAAGAGGGCCCTGACCAGGACCTGCCCTTGTTGACATCCTGGTCTCAGACTCCCTGCCTCTGGAATTGTGAGAAATAAATTTCTATTGTTCACAAGCATCTCCCCTTCCCCACCATGGTACTTGGTTATAACATCCCAAATGGATGGAGACAGTCATTCACAGTATTCTGCCAAGAAAGCTCTCTTACCTACATTTTACTCATCAGGAATCAGAGGCCCTGAGAGGTGGCATGACTTCCCCATGGCCACGCGCCTGGCTGCAGCAGAACCCAGCCGCACAGCCCGTCTCTTTGACTCTGAAGCCCACGTTCTCCCCTCTGAGCCGCACTGCTTCTCCAGTGCCCCTCCAACTCTTTGGGCTTCAATTTCTCCATTTGTCTCATGAATTGATTTGATTAGATCAGCCCGTCCACCAAACACAAACTTCATGAGCTATTAGCAGATGCTACATGGGGAAGAGACTGGGGAAGCAGGTTTACGGTATGATATCTTTGGAAGTGCTGAATTGAAGTTAGAAAGATTTCTTGTTTTTTGCTGCAGACTTCAGAACCTCTCAGAGACAAAGAGTACCGCGGCTGTTTAAAAGATGGAAAAAAAGCATTTCCTACCTGACTGACCCATGGGGCCATGTGGAGCAGAACATTGCTCAGGACTAATTCTGGGGACACCTCACTCTGAAATGCTGATGATCTGGACAGTCTTTTCATTTACAAAGGGCCTGGGTTCTACGACCATTCACCGTCCCCCACCCCCCATGACCGTCAGTGGTCTTCAACTGATGCTAAGTTCTGCTCCAAGGAGGGTGACCCAGGTCGAGTCTGCCACTGAGCTCCCCAGGGAAGCCCAGCTGTAGCTTGCCTTGTGAGATGGGTCCTTCCCCTCCTCTGAGTTTCTTGTCACTGCACTAATAAATTGCCACAAACTTATGCCTTAAAGCAGCGGAGCGTTATCGCCTTACAGTTTGAGAGGTCAGAAGCCTACAGTCAAGTTCCTGGCACAGCTACGTTCCTTCTGGAAGCTCAAGGATTTTTCCCTCCTTTTCCAGCTTCTGGGGGCCACCCACACTCCTTGGCTCACGACCCCTTCCTCCGTCTTCAGCACCAGCAGTGGCAGGTCCAGCCTTCCTCGCCGCCTCCCTCGTCCACATTTACGGGCTCTTGTGGTTCCACTGGACCCATCCGGGTCCCCCAGGCCTGTCTCCTGACCATGAGGTCAGCTGACTAGCCAGCTTAATTCCAGCTGCAACCTTAACCCCCCCTCTCGAGGTGGCATCCATTCACGGGTTCCAGGTTCTAGGACGTGGATGTCTTCAGGGGCCATTACTGTACATCCTTCACCTCCTCTGCTCAGCTCTGAACTCAGCACAGTAACAGTGCTCACTGCTGTGCTTGTCACGTTCTCACCCCAGCCCTCAGAGCGGCGGGCTCCCGTCACCCTACCTGACAGGAAACTGAGCCTCAGAGGTGTGAAGTTGCCTGCTGAGGCCACCCAGCGGGAAAGCAGCCCGGCTGGGACTCATGGCCACGTCCACGTGTGTGCCTCAGGAGCCCATGCTCTTGGCCGCCATGGGGGGCACCTGTTACCCACCACGGACCAGCTCCTCCCCCAGTGAGCACCCCCACCTGCTTCACTCAGGAGAGCAGACACAGTCCTAAGCTCCACGCCTCACTTCCACAGGCCCATGAGCCCACTTCTCTGGACCTCAGGGTTCTCCTCCCTGGGCCTACCCCAGCTGGTGTGCAGAAACATTCAACGTGCCAAGACCCCACGCAGGCCTCACTGGGTGAGTCTGTATAAATGGTGGCTGCCCGTGGGGGGCTGGGAGTGGTGACTTTCCTGACCGTATTATAAAGCCACAGACAGGGCTTCTTCCCTGGCAGCTCAGCGGCAAAGAATCCGCCTGCCAATGCAGGAGACGGGTTCAATCCCTGATCTGGGGAGATCCCACATGCAGTGGAGCAGCCAAGCTGTGTGCCACAACTACCGAACCTGTGCTCTAGAGTCCGGCAGCCACAGCTACTGAGCCCTCGAGCCCTCGAGCCCGTGCTCTGCAACAAGAGAAGCCACTGCAGTGAGGAGCCTGAGCGCTGCAACTCGAGTAGCCCCCGCCCGCCACAACGAGGGGAAGGCCCATGTGCAGCGATGAAGACCCAGCACGCCGAAAATACAGACAGACTCAAATAAAGTATAAAATGACTGGGCTGGAAGAAATGAACCATCAGTGAGAACTTTGCAAAAAAGCCGCACACAACATTGGAAATCTGACAATCAGGGACGTGAGCGTGCATCTGGTGAGTGCCTGGGCCAGATGCTTAGACACTGGTTTGCTCACAGGATCCATCCAGAAGCACCTGGAGACTTTCCTCAGTAGCTCCATCCTCAGTGCGCATCCAGGGAAACCAAGGCCGGATAGCTGGGTGAGAGCTCCTATTCGCTCACACATGTACTCAACAGTATTTACTGATGCTGAGGATGTGTTCTGGCTACAGCACGGGAGAGCTCACATTCCGGCAGGAGACAGACTGTGAACCGTGAACAGAAGGGATGGAGATAAGTGACAAGTGCCACGGAAGACAGAAGCGGTTGGTCAGGCAAGGAGGCTGGAGTAGGCAGGGGGGTGGGAGCTGGTAGGGTGGCTGGCGGTGTGACGGTGAGTGTCAGGGTGGGCCTGGCACCCCACAAAGCCTGGATCAGTCACCCTGCGGGCCGGGTCTCTCCTTGTTCTTTAGGCCACGTGCGAGGCTCCAGGAGGACCCCCGCTGATGACCACACGGCATGAAGTGGCAGAGGTAGGACCTGAACCAGGTCTGTGTGCGCCCCACGCAGGTACCTGTAACCCCTGCCCCCAGAGGGGACCACGAGGCCACACCATGAGGAGGTACTGCCCATGAACCTCAGATCAGCACTGTCCCAGGGTTACATCAAAACACAGTCGGGGGCTGTCCTGGTTCCCCAGCAAGAGAGGAAGAGGACAAGGTGCCCCCTAAGACGGGTGGGGAAGATCTGCTCAAGGAGGTTTGTTTGGAGGGTCTAAAAACCCAAACCTGGCCACGAACACTAGTGCAGAAACGCACGTCTTCTCCCTGTGAATATTATAAGTCTTAGAAATCCAGCTTCCTTCCCAGGCCAGGCTGGAGAGGGGTGAACTCCTGCCAGCTGGAACCCCAACGTGCTCCCTAAGTGGGTACAGCTGTCGGCTTCTGTGTTTAGGAACCGTTCACATGTTACCGTGACATTAAATACTTTTCTTCCTAATGAGCATTTCCCCCTCAAACGTCCGAAGGTGAAAAGAGACATCCTCTGGGCCCAGCCAAGGCAAAGTGTGTGCAGAAATTTTCCTGATGCTGATACTGGGGCACATTCTGTTAATAAGACGAGGAGCGTTTCCCGAGATGGAGACACTCGGTGGAGCCCTGCTGCCCCCTAGAGGGACGGGTCCCGGAGGTCCAGGCGGGAGGAGACGCTGGCCCTGGGGCCCGGGGTTCTCCCTGGGCCTCCTGTAAGGCCCCCTCTCCCCCGCCTCTCTGCCCGTCCTCTGCATCTCACTCCAGGACCACCTTTCGCCTGACCTCCGTCCATCTGCCGTGTCAACACGATGTAGGAGGAGCCCCTGGCTCCGCTAGCTGGTCCCGAGGTCCCAAGGACTCAGCTCGCTCTGCCCAAAACACTGGCCAACATCCCCCAGGACATTTGCTAGGCCTCTCTGAAGATTTTAAAGCCCTAAACCCTAAAGAAAATACGGTTTCTATCCCAGCCTCCCACCTGATTCAAACAAGCCCCCATTCTTAAGAGGTAAGATAAGGAAAGAGGAAGGAAGTCTAAGGGGCTTCCCAGGTGGCTCTAGTGGTAAAGAACCCACCTGCCATCACAGGAGACATAAGAGATTCGAGTTCGGTCCCTGGGCTGGGAA
Organism: Okapia johnstoni; assembly: GCA_024291935.2. NCBI lineage: Eukaryota > Metazoa > Chordata > Mammalia > Artiodactyla > Giraffidae > Okapia > Okapia johnstoni. The sequence goes on along the minus strand of CM044324.1, from coordinate 67,151,724 downwards.
AGATCCCCTGGAGAAGGAAACGGCAACCCACTCCAGTATTCTTGCCTGGAGAATCCCATGGACAGAGGAGCCTGGACACTGAAAACTACAGTCCATGGGGTCGCAGTGTCGGACGCGACTGAAGCGACTGAGCATGCACGCCAGGAGCTCTGCTTCGGGATGTTGTGTGATGACTACTTGTAGGGTCTTTTTTTTTTTTTTTTAATAAATATTCCTCAAATTATTAACAAAAGTTTTTGGTGCATGGCTCTGCTTATGTGTAAGAACGTTAACATTTAGGTATTCCTCAGGATTAGCTGTGGCTTATGAAGCAAGTTCTAGGAACCCTGTGGTTGTGAGGCACTTCACGGGTTCACTCACCGAGCCCTCAGGATGGCTCCAGGAGACCGTGTTGTTGCTGTCAGCACTCTACATACGAGGAAACTGAGGCACAGAGGAGTGCGGCAACTGGCCAAGATCACACACAGCCAGCAAGTGAGGGGGAGCTTCCAACCTGGTCCCTCTCAGCATCTGGGGTCCGGCCCAAGTGTCACATCTTCCGTGACCTCCCTGGTTGAAGCTGGTCCACCCATCCTGCCCTCGTCAGCCCCCAACCCTGCTGTTCCTGCCCCTCCCTGCTTTCCTTTGAAGCTCTACCTGCAGCCTGCGGGAATGTTCGTTTCTGCTGGGTCTGCCTCCCCCACTGCAAAGTCAGCTCTGCAAAGGCAGGTAATGGATATGTTTGCCTTGCTTCAGTCTCCCTGGATCCCAGCACTGTGCCTAGACCATGGCAGGTGTTCCCTCGATGTTTCTGGAAGGAAGGAAGGGAGGGAGGGAGGCCCAGTTTCCATTCTCAGGAAGCTCCCACTTAATGGGGGGAAATAGGCCTTACTGACCATCGCAGGTTAAATGGGCCTCCTGGCGGCTCTACAGGTAAAGAACCCGCCTGCCAATGCCGGAGATGTAAGAGACGCAGGTTCGATCCCTGGGTTGGGAAGATCTCCTGGAGGAGGGCAAGGCAACCCACTCCAGTGTTCTTGCCTGGAGAATCCCATGGACAGAGGAGCTTGGCGGGCTACAGCCCATGGGGTCGCAGAGTTGGACCCAACTGAAGTGACTTGAACATGCATGCATACCTCAGACCCCACGAGTGTCCACCAGGAACCTGTGAAAGTTACCTTATTTGGAAAAAGCATCCTTGGCATTATCGGTGACCTCACGATCGTCCTGGATTATCTGGGGGTAGGGGTGGGGCCTAAACCCAGTGCCAAGTGTCCTCCTGAGGAGGAAAAGGCAGAGACCCAGAGACAGCCTCGCGAAGATGGGGGCAGAAACTAGGGTTGGGCTGCTACGAGCCAAGGAGCCCCTGGAGCCTCCAGAGGCTGGAAAAAGCAGTGAGGGAGTCCCTCCTAGCTGCAGCCATCAGAGGGACACTTTGATTTTGGACTTCCAGCCTCCAGGTCTGAAAGAAAACAGATTTGGGTTGTTTTAGGCTAGTCAGTTTGTGGCAATTTTTTATAGCAGCCCCAGGAAAGAGACACATTGGCCACCCACAGGTGGTTTGTTGTTTAGTTGCTAAGTTGTGCCTGATGCTTTGCCCACAGACTGAAGCCCGCCAGGCTCCACCATCCGTGGGACTGTCCAGGCAAGAAGACTGGAGTGGGTTGCCATCTCCTTCTCCAGGGGATCTTCCTGACCTGGGGATCAAACCCACGTCTCTTGTGTCTCCTGCATTGGCAGGCGGATTCTTGACCACTAGCCACCGGCTCATCGATACTCAAACACCTCACAGGAGGGCTCACAAGATGCGGACAGTAGGGGTGCCATCCAAGGAGCTGCTCCCACAGGTGGGGCAGTCAGCTCAGCCCTCCAGGCCTTTGGGGCACTTGCCTCTCCCTGGGGCAGGGATGCCTGACACCAGGCCTCTCTGGCTGTATCAGTCACCGTTGCTACCATGAGCAGACCTTCACAGTATTTTCTGTCCCACCTTTTGGAGTCCCTAGAATCCCCCCTTTCTCTCAGCCCACACCCCTGCCAAATGCAGCCACCGTCTTCCTCACGGGTGCATCTCTCAGCTAAACACATGGGTGCTCGCTTCCCTCCTGTGCAGGCCCCCACCCTGCCTCAAGGCCAAAGCCGCCCCTCAGTGGGAGCTTCCCAGAATCCCCTGGTTGGAGGCGATTGCTCCCAGCCTGGTCCCTTCCAACAGCCTGCAGGCTCTCGGGGAAATGAAGGTTTCATGCCCACCTGTCTTTGCAGACCACGTGGCACAGAGTGGACAGCAGATAATCAGAACCAAGACTGTGGCTGGGCTTCCCAGGGGGTTCAGGGGTAAAGAATCTACCTTCCAATGCAGGAGACACAGGTTCGATCCCTGGGTGAGGAAGATCCCCTGGAGAAGGAAATGGCAACCCACTCCACTATTTTTACCATGGAAAAATCCCATGGACAGAGGGGCCTGGCAGGCTACAGTCTATGAAGTCTCAAAGAGTCAGACACGACTGAGCACGCGTACATGCAACTGATCTTGGTCAACCTCAGCTTTCTGCTGCTCTCCAGCCCGTGTAGCCAACCTCCCGCTCCCCTCTCCTATTGCCGCTGACCTTGAACCCCACTCACGCCCTGCTCACCACCTTTGACCACCCTTTGCTACCTCTCCGGTTCAGAGCTTCTCCCACAGGGCTGAGCAGGCTTTGCCTCAGGCTTTGTGTTCCTAACGGGACCTCCAATTCCGATGCCAGATAGTCCTGCGCAAGTGGGTCAGGGGCTTTGACCTTCCACCCTGACCTCCCAGGTCCTGAGAAGTACCCGACAATGCCACTCAGACCACAAAGTCCAGGGGTGCCTGCTTGACAGGATGCTGCTAGAGCAGATAGCTCCACAAGAACGGCGTGGTCTGTAATGACTCAGTAATATCGGCCGGCGTCATGACGACGACCACAATGATGACAATCGTCCCTGTCTCCCCCCGCTGGCCCCAGCTCAGTGCGGGTACCCGGGGAGCTGATGGGGGACGGCACCCCAACTTTGATTGAGGCCAGCGGCCACCCCCGCCGAGGGCCGTGCGGGAAGGCCCCGGTCCTGGCCCCGGTCCGCCGCGTCCCTTCTCATTCTGAGTCGGTCTCTGTGGTGCTGGCGGATGTTTTCAAAATGATGCGTGCATACTTCTGAGGTCAACTTCTAATCAAAAACGACTTCTAGACGGTACCCTGGTTTAAAAAGAAAGAGAGGAGAAATTGAGTGAGTCATCACCCAAACCATTTGAATGAAACAAAGACACAACAAACTCTCTGCTTTCCTCTTGCGCCAGAACAGATTACCTCAGCCCTGCAGGGCCCAGCTGGAGGGAATTAAAGGCGATCTCCGGCTCCCTAGATAGGAAGGCGGTGCAGACCCGCCATGACTCACGGCGAGAACCACATGGATGCAGTTGCTTCGGGCAGAGTCTGGAACCCTCGACGGGCCTGTGGCTGGGTCGGTGGCTCCAGAAGGGGGCTCTGGGAGTCGGGCGCTGATGAGTGGGGGACACAGGAGGCCAAAACGTTGCAGACACAGGGAGCAGTCGTGGGGGGTGTGTGTGTGAATAGACCCCGACATTGCAGGGACCTCCACCCCCCAATACCTTCCAGGGAGCTGGAGGACCCTGCCAGACCTAGGCGGGGGGTCACAAATGTCCCAAACACCCCCGCTGATGGTTCAGGTCGCAGTGTCAGCAAGTCCTCCTCTAGGTTCTCCCAGGGCCCACCGTCCAACACCCTTGCCCTGTAGGAGAGGGACAAACACAGCCATTGCCCAGGAGACGTGGGCTTCCTTCTGGAAAACTGCATCTGCCAAGGTTCTGAACTTGGAAGACTTTGACAGACAGACTTTTCCTGGGAGTGGGAGGGAGGCTTGACTGGACACAACTGAGGGGACAGGCTGAGCTAGCTGCTAGAGGTGGGCTCCAGATTGCCCCCTGCTCCTCATGCAGAGCCACACACCTCTCTGTGTTCCAGATTCCTTATTGGTAAAAATGAGCATACTGATAGTCTCTGCTTCACAAAGTTTTCATGCAGATAACCATGAGCGTTACTCCAAAAGGCGCAACTTCCGCTCAAGGTTGTCAAGATGATGCAACACATTTAGAGAATTAATCTGGGGGAAATTGAACTTGTTTCTAAAATAACAGCAGTAATACATAATAAAACATTTTTTTCAACAGTAAGAAAGAAGTATTAGCTGCAAACATGAAGACAAATGTAATATCTCAGGGTATAAATATCTGAATGGGGGGAGGATGCAAAAAGCAAAGCGTAACACAAGAAGTCTTCTTCCACCAGAGACCTCTCTTGCCCCCTCCCCAGGGGTGTCGGTTCTTGGCTCAGGTTTTCTAGTTTTTCTGATGGTAGTTTTCCTTTAACAATATGTCTACTTCTACTTCTGGGTTATTCATCCTCGCTGTGCGTAGTCACTCAGTCATGTCTGACTCTTTGCGACTCCATGGACTGTAGCCCACCAGGCTCCCCTGTTCACTGGGGATTCTCCAGGCAAGAATGCTGGAGTGGGTGGCCATGCCCTTCTCCAGGGGGTCTTCCCAACCCAGGGATTGAACTCAGGTCTCCCGCATTGCAGACGGATTCTTTTAGATGGTATTGGACAATTCCTTCTGTTGAAAGATAAATTAGTGCAGTTATTCTGACTTGTCTGTTGTTACCTCTTGCTTCCTAAGCATGTTAGTTACATTAGTTTTACTTTGCAGACCCTGAGGTCAGTATGTCTGAATTCAAATCCCACCTCTGCCACTTTTTGCTGGATGACTTTGGACAAGTTACTTAACCTCTCTGTGTTCTAGATTCCTTATAGGTAAAAATGAGGACACTGATAGTCTCTGCTTCACAAAGTTTTCATGCAGATAAAAAGCGTTAATTCATGCTAAGTGCTTGGAATAGTGCCTGCTATATACTGTCTCAGTGTGTTACTATTATTTCTCATTATTCTGTTCTAGAATTTAGAACTAAATCTTCTCTGAACTGTCAGTTATTGTTCAGTCGCTAAGCAGTGTCTGACTCTTTGCAGCCCCACGGATTGCAGCACACCAGGCTTCCCTGTCCTTCACTATCTCCCGGAGTTTCCTCAAACTCATATCCATGGACTCAATGATGCTATCTAAGCATCTCATCCTCTGCTGCCCCCTTCTACTCCTCCCCTCAATCTTTCCCAGCATCAGGGTCTTTTCCAATGAGTCAGCTCTTTGCATCAGGTGGCCAAAGTATTGGAGCTTCAGCTTCAGCATCAGTCCTTCCAATGAATATTCAGGATTCATTTTCTTTAGGATTGACTGGTTTGATCTCCTTGCTGTTCAAGGGACTCTCAAGAGTCTTCTCCAGCACAATTCAAAAGTATCAATTCTTTGGCGCTCAGCCTTCTTTATGGTCCAACACTCACATACGTACACGACTATCGGAAAAACCATAGCTGGAAAAAATATACAACTGCCAATAGGCTGACTCTACAAACTGTGAACTAACAAGTAGCTCTGAAACATCACCAAGTAAACAGTATTAAGTGTGAAGGGATCCATGAAGAACGAAATGTGATTCCGAGTCACTTAAAGTTTACCACTCAAAAGAGAATTTTCCAAGTGTCAGGTCTAACCCACAGTCTTCTAGTTTCTTTCTAGTATCTTTTGACTCTTCTGTATAATTGTCAACTGACACTTTTAAATAATATATATGTGTTCCTCTTAGTTTTTTTTTTCAGGAGGCTGATATAAATCCTTGGATAACTTTTTCAAATAGAGTACATGGATGGTGAATTTTTAAATTCTTGAATGCCTAAGAATATCTTTATTTGGTTTGGCTACACAAAGAACCCTAGATTGAGAAAATTCTTTTCCATGTAATATTTTATTAAATTTATTTGTTTTAATTGGATGCTAATTACTTTACAATATTGTGGTGGTTTTTGTCATACATCGACATGAATCAGCCACGAGTGCACATGTATCTCCCTGTCCTGACCCCCCTTCCACCTCCCTCCCCATCCCACCCCTCTGGGATGTCCCAGTGCACTGGCTTTGAGTGCCCTGTTTCACGCATCAAACTTGGGCTGGTCATCTATTTCACATATGGTAATACACATGTTTTAAGAATTTTTTACCCTCAGAACATGGAATTCATATCCCCATCATCTTCTGGCATCCAGGTAGATGATGAATCTGGTGTTAATCTGGTTCTCAATCTTTGGTAACTTATCACTTTAAAGATTATGATTTCCAAAAGCCTGTAGAGTAGCCTTTTCATTCTTAATGTTTTAAAACTTCCTTGGATGTCTGTAGGTATGCATCATAAATGGAACCAGGTGAAACATGTAACCTAAGGACTCAAGTCTTTCCTGGAGTGCCCAGAAATGCTCTTTTCATCTCTTTTATTATTTCCTCCCCTCCACTCTCTCTCTTATTTTGAAAATCCTATTTTACAGCAGCTGAAACTCCTGGATTTATCCTACTTGTCTCAAATTTTCTCTTACATTTTCCAGCTTTGTCTCTTTATGTTCTGGGAGATGTTTTTTCAACTCTGTATTCCAGGTCACTAACCATCATTGGCTATGTCTTATTTCTCAGTCCACTCATGGAAATTTTTAAATGTCATCCTATTTCTCATTCTCAAACATGATTCCTGCTTCTCTGATTACTCCATTTTCATAACAACCTGGTCTCGTGGATGCAACAGTCTCTTGAATCCTCCTAAGGTTCGGGTAGAATGAACATAGCTCTTCTTCACCTCTTTGAATACTCTCTGCTGTTTCTAAGTGACCAGTTTATCCATTTTGATCCTTCCCTTTTGTGATGTTTGTTTCTTCCAAATGTCCTGAGGTCCCCTGAAAGTTGTTTTGCATTTACAGATAAAGGATCATGATAATGACTGTCAGAAACACAGGTTCCTTCATCCTTCCCTAAGGGGCCTTTCCTTGGGATGGTGGGATCAGCCATGAACTGTGTCCATGTGGGCAGAGCACGCCCAGCAGCGAGCCTCCCTATAATATATAAGGGCAGAGAGCAAACAGGCAGGCCGGGGAGACCCCAAACGGCCAGAGCAAAGATGGTTAAACAAACAAAGGGTTTGCTTTTCTCTGCTAGAAGGAAGTCTGCCGTAGGCGGTCCACAGATGGTAGGGGCTCAGTGTCATGACTAAGACGCAGGCTCCCCCTGGGTACCCGCTTGTCCCAGTTGACAGATGCCGCTGCAGAAACTCCTGAGCTTCCAGTAGGAAGAAGACCAGAGAAGCAAGAAGGGAGAGCATTTCTATCAGAAAGCTGAAAGCTCTTCCAGAAATCCCCAGCAGATTTCTGCTCAAATTCACGGTCTCAAGGGGAGACTGGGAGATTGAAATTTTTAGCCAAGTACTTTGTGATCTTGACCAAAGGAGAGTTCCTCTTAGGAAGGAGGAAGGAGATGAGATACTGATGAAGCTACTAACCATGCGTGTGATGGATGTTTTCATATCCTTCCCCAAGAAGGGGCTGTTTATTTCTACCTCCAGCCCCATGCCGGTGACAGAGGTCTCCGTTTTCTCTTCTCTCAGCCTTGTGGCGGAATCGGTATTTCTCTCCTGATAGTAACTTTCGCCTCTTCCTTTTTGATGCTAGGACTCCCACTTTCACTTGGCACATGGCCACCAAGAATGACCACATGACCCCACCCTCCTTGCAGCCAGGGGTGCCCATGTGGCCACATTCCAGCCCATGGGATGGTGGTGGAAGTGAAGGCTCCCACTTCTGGGTGTAGCCACAGAAGAAAGAGGGTATGTGCTTCCCCCTCCCCTCTGCCCTGTTGACCAGGTTCCTCACCCAGTCACAGCACGCCTGGGGACCCTTTGGGCATCTCTGCCATCATGGCGGCTTAGAGAGGAGCTGGAGGGAGTCCTGATATCCAGCCCATGAGTGAGGGGGTCCTGGGGTCCCCTGCATATTGGTTCTTTCTGTTTCTTTACCTGCAGAGACACTTCTCTTGAAGCCCGGCGCTGCCACTACCTACCTGTGTGTTTGCTCAGGGGCAGACCCCCTTCCCTCTCTGTATCCCAGCCTCTCTGTTGTCTCTGACATCAGAGGGAGGTGGTTAGAATGCACTGTTAGAGGTCACTATGCTTCCTGTTGGCCCCAGGTACCCAGATGTTCTCATTGACCCCAGGTGAAGCATGTCTTACTTCATACTCAATGTCATAAACCCTCATCTTTAAAAGGGCCCACCTTGTCCAGAAATAAACTCATACATGTATAGTCAATTTAACTATGACAAAGAAGGCAAGAATATACAATGGAGAAAAGACAGTATCCTCAATAAGTGGTGCTGAAAAACTGGACAACTACACGTTAAAAAATGAAATTAGAATCATCTCTAACACCTATACAAAAGCAAACTCAAAATGGATTAAAGACTAGATGTAAGACTGGCTATTATAAAATTCCTAGAGGAAAACATAGGCAGAATACTCTTTGACATAAGGTGCAGCAATATCTTTTCAGGTCCATCTCCTAGAGTAATGGATATAAAAAAAAAATGAACAAATGGGACCTAATTAAACTTAAAAGATTTTGCACAACAAAGGAGACCATAAACAAAATGAAAAGAGGATCTACAGAATGGAAGAAAATATTTGCAAACAACGCAACCAATAAGGCATTACTTTTCAAAATATACAAATAGCTCATATAACTGAGTATCAAAAAACAAACTACCCACTCAAAAAATGGGCAGAAGACCTAAACAGATATTTCTGCAAAGAAGACATGCAGATGGCCTAAAGGTACATGAAAAAATGCTCAACATCATAACTATTAAAGAAATGCAAATCAAAACTACAATGATGTATCACCTCACTCCAGTCAGAATGGCCAGCATTAAAAAGTCTACAGATAATAAATACTAGAGAGGGTGTGGAGAAAAAGGAACTCTCCCATACCAAAGGTGGGAATGTAATTTGCTGCAGCCACCATGGAGAACAGTGCGGAGATTCCTTAAAAAAATAAAAATAGAGTTACCATGTGATCCTGCAATCCCTCTCCCGGGCATATTCTGGAAAAGACCAAAACTATAATTTGAAAAGATCTAAGCATCCCAGTGTTCACTGCAGCACTACTTACAATAGCCAAGATGTGGAAACAATCCAGATGTCCATCAACCGATGAATGGATAAAAAAGATGTACATACAATGGAATATATACATATAATGGACATTACTCAGCTATAAAAAGTAATGAAATAATGCCATTTACAGCAACAGGGATGAACCGCTCTGACAAAAACCGCAACATGGATCATACTAAGAGAAGTAAGCCAGAAAGAGAAAGACGTGTAATATGATATCGCTTATATGTGGAATCTAAAGAGAAGATACAAATGAACGTATTTTTACAAAACAGAAAAAGACTCACAGACATAGAAAACAAACTTATAATGCAAAGTAAGGACCTAGCCCAGTCTTGGAATAGATAGCTCCCAATAGATTATTGAGCTTTTAATTATTATTCTTATGAATTCATAATCACGATGGTGTCATCACTCACCTAGAGCCAGACATCCTGGAATGTGAAGTCAAGTGGGCCTTAGAAAGCATCACTATGAACAAAGCTAGTGGAGGTGATGGAATTCCAGTTGAGCTATTTCAAATCCTGAAAGATGATGCTGTGGAAGTGTTGCACTCGATATGCCAGCAAATCTGGAAAACTCAGCAGTGGCCACAGGACTGGAAAAGGTCAGTTTTCATTCCAATCCCAAAGAAAGGCAATGCCAAAAAATGCTCAAACTACCGCACAGTTGCACTCATCTCACATGCTAGTAAAGTAATCCTCAAAATTCTCCAAGCCAGGCTTCAACAATACGTGAACCATGGACTTCCAGATGTTCAAGCTGGTTTTAGAAAAGGCAGAGGAACCAGAGATCAAATTGCCAACATCTGGTGGATCACCAAAAAAGCAAAAGAGTTCCAGAAAAACATCTATTTCTGCTTTATTGACTATGCCAAAGCCTTTGACTGTGTAGATCACAATAAACTGTGGAAAATTCTGAAAGAGATGGGAATACCAGACCATCTGACCTGTCTCTTGAGAAGCCTGTATGCAGGTCAGGAAGCAACAGTTAGAACTGGACATGGAACAGACTGGTTCCAAATAGGAAAAGGAGTACGTCAAGGCTGTATATTGTCACCCTGCTTATTTAACTTCTATGCAGATTACATCATGAGAAACGCTGGGCTGGAAGAAGCACAAGCTGGAATCAAGATTGCCAGGAGAAACATCAATAACCTCAGATATGCAGATGACACCACCCTTATGGCAGAAAGCAAAGAAGAACTAAAGAGCCTCTTGATGAAAGAGAAAGAGGAGAGTGAAAAAGTTGGCTTAAATCTCAACGTTCAGAAAACTAAGATCATGGCATCTGGTCCCATCACTTCATGGGAAATAGATGGGTAAACAGTGGCAACAGTGTCAGACTTTATTTTTTTGGGCTCCAAAATCACTGCTGATGGTGATTGCAGCCATGAAATTAAAAGACGCTTACTCCTTGGAAGGAAGGTTATGACCAACTTAGATAGCATATTGAAAAGTAGAGACATTACTCTGCCAACAAATGTTCAACTAGTCAAGGCTATGGTTTTTCCAGTGGTCATGTATGGATGTGAGAGTTGGACAGTGAAGAAAGCTGAGCGCCGAAGAATTGATGCTTTTGAACTGTGGTGTTGGAGAAGACTCTTAAGAGTCCCTTGGACTGTAAGGAGATCCAACCAGTCCATCCTAAAGGAGATCAGTCCTGGGTGTTCATTGGAAGGACTGATGTTGAAGCTAAAACTCCAATACTTTGGCCACCTCATGCGAAGAGTTCACTCATTGGAAAAGACCCTGATGCTGGGAAGGATTGGGGGCAGGAGAAGGGGACGACAGAGGATGAGATGGCTGGATGGCATCACCAACTCGATGGACACGGGTTTGGGTAGACTCCGAGAGTTGGTGATGGACAGGGAGGCCTGGCGCGCTGCGATTCATGGGGTCGCAAAGAGTCGGACACGACTGAGTGACTGAATTGAACTGAACTGAATGAATTCATCTTCTCTAACCAAACTGAAGTTTTTCTTATCTTATCCACCCAGGTCAGATTTCCAAATCTAAAGCAGAGGCTGTACTATAGTGGTCCCACCAGTAGTATCAGAGAAGACAATGGCACCCCACTCCAGTACTCTTGCCTGGGAAATCCCATGGACGGAGGAGCCTGGTGGGCTGCAGTCCATGGGGTCGCTAAGAGTCGGACACGATTGAGCGACTTCACTTTCACTTTTCCCTTTCATGCACTGGAGAAGGAAATGGCAACCCACCCCAGCATTCTTGCCTGGAGAATCCCAGGGACGGCAGAGCCTGGTGGGCTGCCGTCTATGGGGTCGCACAGAGTCAGACCCGACTGAAGCGACTTAGCAGCAGCATCACCAGTAGTATCCAACACGTGGATGTGTTCTGTGTCAGCCCACATAATTGTTTTAAAACTTGAGATAGTTGCCAAAGGAATTGCTTAGGATACAGGTCCAGATGCTAGACTGGAGAGTGCAAATAATAGCATCTTAAATAAGAGATCATTTCATCTGTCTCTCTCAAAACAGTTCAAGGATAAGCAGATGGATATGGAGGCTGCATGGAGCCAGGGGACCCAGGATCCCTCCTGCTTGTTGCTCTGTCTCCACTCCAGAGTGTCACCCTCCAGAAGGTCCACCATGGCTCACCATCACATCATCTGGGCCTGCACTCAGCCAGCAGCAATGGGCAGGGGAGGGCTTGTTCTGTTTTTGAGGGCAAGGCTTGGCAGCCACATCACTTCAGCTCAGACCCAGCCCACTGGCCTGAGCTTGGTCATTTGGCCAAGCTTCTGAAAGTGTAGTTTATTCAGGACTTTCATGAGCCCAGCTAAAATCCAGAAATGCCATTATCAAAGAAGAAGGAGAAAATCAATCTGGGGGACAAACAGCTGTCTCTGACACACTGACATTTAAAAATGAGGACATTTTAGATTGGTGCACCTTGATCATAAGTGTAACTAACATGCATGGAGGCCCTCTATGTGGCCTCCCGAGACTGTGGGCTGACATTCAAACCCACTGCTAGGGGTGGCAAAGCTAAGCTCCCTCCTCGATCCTGTCTGTGTGCTGGATGGCCGTGTTGGAGAAAGCTTCAGAGTGGCCCAAGGAGTAAAGGCCACAGCCCCACTCCGTAGAAGGTGACATCATCCCACTGTCTGGAGTGGACACTGTTCCTGATCTCAGTTCCTTTCCTCCTGATCCTTGAGGCCTCTCCAGGCACGAGGCTTCTTTCCAGAGTGTGCTTGCTCCCATGTGGTCCTGGGAGAGCGAGCATCACAGAAGGGGCTTGAGGGTGCTGTTGACATCGCCCCTCACCTGGACACCTGCCGCTCGAGCTCCCCAGCCCTGCCAGGCCCAGAAGCCAAGGAGCCTTCTGGGGAAGCTGAGCTGGCACTGGCGAGGCTGACCCTCCGGGAGAGTGCCGGGCCACCCCAGGGCCACAGCTCCTGGCTGCTGTGACGCTGCAGTGTCTGCCTTCCGCCTCCCCGAGGGTCGTAAATATCGCTCCCGGAGATTAGCTGGGCCCTGTGCTCCCGACGGCAGCCTCTCCAAGGGGCACGGGGAAGGACTGAGTCATGGCCCCCAGCTCTTTCTAAACTGGACTTAACATGAAAAAATAAATAAAAGAGGGAAAGGGCCTGATTGTTTTTAAGAGCAGAAGAATGAGCTTTCTTTGTGCTCACACGTCTCCAGAAGGACCCCAGGGAGTGAGCTCAGAGCAGCCGCACCCCTCCCACCTCCCCCCAACTTCACCTTCAAGGTGACGCCAGGAGCCAAAGAAAATATTGTGATAAAGTCTAAGTTACTGCTGATGCCTGCCCAGCCACTTGATTAAGTGAGTTGAGTGCAAACAAATCTCCCAGCTCCTTCCTCTCTGCAAACGTGGGTGAGGGGAGGCCAGGCCTGGGCTCAGAGCCAGTCCTTTGCCGGCCAAGCACTGCTCCGTGCCCCTGACTGCTTCTTCTCTTGTTTCTTTCTCCACAATACACGGGACTCGCTGCTCAACCTGTGGGGCCCAGGGCAAGGTGAAAATGCAGGGCCCATGTTCAGAAAGCAGAAGAAATGCGGCTACAGGTATTAAAGGTACTAAAATATAAAGTTGTTTCCTTTCTTCTGTGGTCTCTCTCGACTTGTTAGAGTGTTTTATATTTGCTATTTAACGTTCTAAGTATAGGGAAGCATTTTAAATGATTGTATTAAATTATATTAAATTCGTACGATATTAAATTCACAGATGGCATGTATTTTTGCCACCCATTTGAACATAGCACAATCCCAATTCTAAATACATACAGAAGAGCATTTACCCTGTAAGCAGAATCACCAAAGCTACACAACTTCTGTTTCCTGGCCCGTATAAGCGTGTGTATTCCACCCAGACCAGAAGAGTGAAAATCATACAAAACAAACTCAACTGTTTTAGAGATGAGCCTTGAACAACATGGGTTTGAACTGCACAAGTCCACTTATTGCTGTTCAGTTGCTAAGTTATGTCCGACTCTTTGTGATCCCATGGACTGCAGCACACCAGGTTCCCCTGTCCTTCACTATCTCCCCGAGTTTGCTCAAACTCATGTCCATTGAGTCAGTGATGCCATCCAACCATCTCATCCTCTGTCGTCCCCTTCTCCTCCCGCCTTCAATCTTTCCCAGCATCAGGGTCTTTTCCAACGAGTCAGTTCTTCACATCAGGTGCCAAAGTATTGGAGCTTCAGCATCAGTCCTTCCAATGAATGTTCCGGACTGATTTCCTTTAGGATGGACTGGTTGGATCTCCTTGCAGTCCAAGGGACTCTCAAGAGTCTTCTCCAACACCACAGCTCAAAAGCATCAATTCTTTGGCACTCAGCCTTCTTTATGGTCCAACTCTCACATCCATACACGACTATCGGAAAAACCACAGTTTTGACTATATGGATCTTTTTTCAGTTAGAAAAAAAAAAAAAAACAACCCCACTATCCCCAGTTGGTTGAATCTGCCGAAGCAGAAGCAAGGCTAGAACAGCTGACTGCAGGACTTGACCTCGACCGTCAGTGGGTTTGGGAGTCCACAGCAGGTCCTGGAACCCATGGGCCCTGGATCCTGGGTGCGTGTCCTCACTCCTTGCTTGGCACATCTGCACACACTCTCTACCTTCTGCTCACTGGCGAGTGAGGAAGCACTGACAGGGGAAGGAACTGTAGGCTTCACACCGCCTTCCCCTTTCCTTCCAAGTCACCGTTCTCAGGGTAAACGGCCGACTAACCCGGGCAAGTGACTCACATAAGAAGCGGTTCCGTGGTCATTCTGGCTTCTTTCTGCCTGTGTCTTCTTACTGCATTCAGAGCAAACTCTGGTTCTGGCAGAAAGCCCGTCTCTGGGGGCTGACAGCGTTCCCAACATGGTTCAGTTATGAAGGTAACACGCGCACCTTGGACTCGCTTTGAATCTCACTGAGCTGCCCCCCGTGGTGGGTGCCCAGGGATTCTGATGTCACCGGGAACAGTGAACACATGTGGAGAGAGGAGCCCACAAACCATAGGGTCGCAAAGAGTGGGGCCCGACTTGGCAGCTAAACAGCAACAAACAAGCAGTCCATTGTACCGACATGCCTCATCTGATTGCTCCGTACCCTTCCTGATGGACATTCCGGTGTTGCCAGTTAGGGACTTCTGCGACCCCATGGACCCTGCCAGGCTCCTCTGTCCATGGGATTCTCCAGGCATGCATACTGGAGTGGGTTGCCATTCCCTTCTCCAGGGGATCTTCCCGACCCAAGGATGGAACCTGAGTCTCCTCCATTGCAGGCAGATTCTTTACCATCTGAGCCACCAGCGAATGGACAGTTATCTCCTAGCAATAAGGACCATTAACACTGGTCATATAACTTTCTGGATGTTTCTTGGGGCCTATGACACAATATAGCTTATTGAAACCCTTTGATGAATTCTCCAATGGCTTCCTGGCCCACTAGACCACAGCACATGCTCCGCCCAGGCCAGCAGGCCTAGAACTGGCCTTTTCTCCCGCCCTCCCTCACTCTGCTCCAGGGACCCAGCCTCTTTCTGAGAACGAAGCCTTTCTGCTTTCCCACCTGTCATCGCCTGCACCTGGGATCCCAGCCCCAGCTCCGAGTGACTGCCTCTTCAGCCTTCAGGCCCCAGACCCATGGTCACCTCCTCTGAGAGCCCTGCTCTGACCACAGAGGGCCTTGCAGGCATCCTTCATCCAAGATCAGACCCTTAACTCCCACCAGGGCCATGCTTGGTGCTGACGGGACCAGCTTGAGTTACTGAACCAGTCACAGTGGTGGGTTAGATGTTCACCACTGGCTTAGGCCGTGTGGGCAGCTGCTGCCCGCGGGTCTCATCTGCCCCATTGGCTTTCTTAGTAAAGAGTTCCTGGAATACAGCCCGGCTTCTTCGTGTGTCGTCTGCATTGCTTTCCTACCACACCAGAGTTAGCTGTGACCCGGTGTGACCTGCGAAGCCTTAAGTATTTCCTATCTGGTCCTTTACTGAATATGTTTGCTGATCCCTGAGTTCAATTAACTAGAGCTTTCTGCTGGACCCAGGGGTGGGGTAGGCTTCTCTGGAGTCTCAAGGCTGCATTAGAAAAGCGAGGGTGCATGTGAGCTCAGTCAGGTCTGACTCTTTGCGACTTGGTGATCCCATGGACTGTAGCCCGCCAAGCTCCTCTGTCCACTGAATTTCCCAGGCAAGAATACTGGAATGGGTTGCCATTTCTTCCTCCAGGGGATCTTCCCAACCCAGGGATCAAATCCTTGTCTCTGGTGCCTCCCACATTGGCAGGCAGATTCTTTACCAAGGGCGCCACCTGTGAACCACGCATCAGAAAGGGGACAACACCTAAGGAGGTGGAGCTGCCAAGAAGAAACGGGAAGCGGGGGTGAAAGCTGAGCGATCAACCCATAGTGCCAGTAAAGGCAGGCGTCAACAGACAGTGCATTCCCCTTCGTGGCGGTGCTGTGATTTGTTTAGTAAATCTTACGAAGAGTGACATCTAGACCGCTTCTGCATTTTCATCATTACAAATACAACTGGCATGTGCACCTGTCTGCACACATCCCTTGAACCCCACCTGCTTTTTCTAACCTAGATGGGTGGTCGCAGTAATAGGCCTGAACCTCTCTGGCACCAACCTCCGTCATCGTCCAGGGTGGGTGGGAGGTGGAAGTCTGGCCCCCTGCTGCAAGGTGGATAGAAGGATGTCTGCGGAGACTGGCTGACGTTGTGGAGGGGCCTCATGGGAGCCAGTGCAGCCTCACAGAGCACCTGGAAGGCTGGCTGTCTTGCTGCCCTTTTACCCCAAGGAAATGGAAGTCCAGAGGTGCACACTCACTCACTCAAGGTCGCACAGCCTGTCAGTGGCCCAGCAGGGAACCCGATTCAAGGTGTCCTGCACTATGACGTGGTCATACTGAGGGGCTGGCTAAGGGCACTGCATTGTAAGGCTCTGCGATGGCTTGAAAGGGTTAAAAGCATCCCAGACATAGACCCCCTCTTACACCTGCTGGATACTTCTGTGAAGTCTTCCACCAAAAACCAGGCATATTTGTCCTGCCCTCGGAGAGAAAACTGGAAGTGTGTCTCTGCAGGGAGGAGCAACACACTGGCCCAAACTGCTAAGGTCCTCAAGGGTGGGATGGCAATGTCCTATATGGGGCAGTGGAGGGGAGGCATCGGGAGTGTGTCCAAAGGCCCTGGGGTGAAAGAGAGACAGCCAGGCCCAAAGAGAGACAGTGCCCATTCCCTGGACGGCCCGGGACCGTGATAGCCTTTTTCTAACACCTCCTGGTGGGGAGACCTTTCAACAACTGGCCCCGGCGAAACCACTTCAGCCAGCGCTCAGCCGCCCTCTTCTATAAATCCACCTGAAAGATCTGTGCTGGGGACGCAGCTCCACCCACACTGGCGCTTCCTAAGTCCAAGTCACCCCAGCCTGCCCGTGGGGTCTGGGCCACAGCTGAGCGCCAGCTCCAGCTTATTACATATACAATGGACAGGGGATGGTTTGGGGATGATTCAAATGCATTACATTTACTGCGCAACTTATTTCCATTATTATTACATCAGCTCCACCTCCGATCAGCAGGCATCAGATCCCCGAGGCTGGGGACTCCTGCTCTATAATAAACTGACGATAGAAAGTGAACTGCTTTCCAAGGCTGTGAAGAGGGAGTTGTGGGAACCTCCCATTTATTGCCAGCCAGTCAGAAGCACAGGTTAGTGACCTGGATTCAGATTTGTGTTGAAATGGAGGAAGGGACAGTCTGGTGGGACTAAGCCCTTAACCCGCGGGGGTCTGTGCTGACTCCAGGTAGTGTCAGAGTCGAACTGAATCGCAGGACACACAGCCGGCGTTGCGGAATGACCTGACGTGTGGAAAACACGGACAGCTCGCATCGGGAACATGCGGTAGCACGTGAGAGAAGGAACCAGGGACAGAGTTTCCCGGTCAGTCTGGCATTCGGGCCGCCCCACCAATCTTCGCTGCCTTTTTTTTTTTTCAGTACAAGTTAAAATAGAAATAAGGCACCCCACCCACCTCCTGGCCTTCTGGTTTCTGCTTCTCCTTGGCCTCATCTCCACAAACCAACCCGATTTATTCTCACGTATGGATCCATTTGCGGCTTCCCTGGTACCTCAGCACCAGGATTCTTTACAATCCACCTGGCAATGCAGGTGACTTGGGTTCGACCCCTGGGTTGGGAAGATCCCCTGGAGAAGGAAATGGCAGCCCACTCCAGTATTCTTGCCTGGGAAATCCTATGGACAGAGGTCGGCTATAGTCCATGCTGTTGCAAAAGAGTCAGACAGGACTGAGCAACAGTTGCTGTTCAGTCACTTAGTCGTGTCCAGATCTTTTCGACCCCATGGACCGCAGCACGTCAGGCTCCCCTGTCCTGCACCATCTCCCAGTTTGCTCAAACTCATGTCCAATGAGTTGATGATGCCATCCAATCATCTCATCCTCTGCTGCCCTCTCCTCCATTTGCTCTCAATCTTTTCCAGGGTCTTTTCCAATGAGTTGGCTCTTTGCATCAGATGGCCAAAGTATTGGGACTTCAGCTTCAGCATTGGTCCTTCCAATGAATATTCAGGGTTGATTTCCTTTAGGATTGACTGGTTTGATCTCCTTGCTTCCAAAGGGACTTTCAAGAGTCTTCTCCAGCACCACAGTTTGAAAGCATCAATTCTTTGGCGCTCAGCCTTCTTTATGGTTCAACACTCACATCCATACATGACTACTGGAAAAACCATAGCTTTCACTATATGGACTTTTGTCGGCAAAGTGATGTCTCTGTTTAATACCCTGTCTAAGTTTATTACCATTTCCCTTCCAAGGAGCCAGTGTCTTTTAATTTCATGGCAGCAGTCACCATCTGCAGTTATTTTGGAGCCCAGGAAAATAAAATCTGTCACTGCTTCCAATTTTTCCCCATCTATTTGCCATGAAGTGATGGGACCGGATGTCATGATCTTAGTTTTCTGAATGGTGAATTTTAAGCCAGCTTTTTCACTCGCCCCTTTCATCCTCATCAAAAGGGATCTTTAGTTCCTCTTCACTTTCTGCCATTAGACTTAGTGACTAGACAACAACAACATGGATCCATGTACGGTCACCCCACCCTAGGGCCAGATGAGACCCTTGAGACTCCAAGTGTTTATCAGCCCAGCATCCTCCCAGGAAGCTGAGTTTTCCCCAGCAAGACTGGCTCACTGCATTTTGGCAAAAGTGGCTGACATCAGCCAAGCAGACAGGCTTCCCAGGACACAAATGCCCTGGGGCTCCCAGAGGTTGGAAGCTCTGCCATCAGCAACTCATCGTGTGACTCATCGTTTTTCAAGGTCAAGCATCATTTTGAAGGTCGACTGTTGCCCGAGGCTCTGGAAGCCACACCCTCAAATAGTCAAGGTTGCAGGTCACCTTCTCGCCCACTTGGCCTCCATCCCACAAGCTTTTATCTGAGTTTCCCAGAGTATACCGGACACTTTCATAAACCATCTGGGGATGTTAAACCCCCGAGATGCCAAGTCTCCTCCCTTTCCCACCCAGGGATGCCCTTGGGGCCAAGGGTTAGTCACAGGCATCTGGAGTGACACTGTCCAGTGCTGGCACTGAAGTGGGTGTCCTGACGGGAGGCTCCTTCCCGGCTCTGTCTCGTGTGGTGTGAGTCAGATAGACACGTGTGCAGAAACACCCTGTGTGCTTCGGAAGCTCCGTCCCCACCAACGGGGCTCTGGAGAAGGGCCTAAAGCTGAGTGTGAGCCCAAGCTCGAGACCCTGAGTTTGGCGAGGCAATTGCCCAGGCATAACACCTCTGGGTCCCCAGCAGGCAGGAGCCTCCCAGGAGGGCAGTGTCTCAGCGGCAGTCGTGTACTGGCCCCATTCCCAGGGCAGCCTGGACCGGGGGACTGGACAAAGCGTGAGCCCCTTTGGGCTACTCACATCGGCATCATGCTGGGATCTTGTTAAAAATGTGGATTTCTAAGTCCTAACGCAGACCCAGTGAATCAGAATCTCAGCGTCACACATTCTTAATAAGTGGCCCTGGGGAGGCTGCAGCACAGCACCATGGCTACCCATCAGTCTAAGATCTGGGCTCCCCAGGTGGCACTAGTGGTAAAGAATCCGCCTGCCAGTGCAGGAGATGTAAGAGACGCGGGTTCAGTCCCTGGGTCAGGAAGATCCCATGGAGGAGGAAATGGCAACCCACTCCAGTATTCTTGCCTGGACAATCCCATGGACAGAGGAGCCTGGAGGGCTACAGTCCATGGGGTTGCAAAGAGTCGGACAGGACTCAGCATCTGAGCGCTGAGTCGAAGATGCAGAAGAGAATGCAGTCAGCAAACACTAGCTAAGTGCCTTGGGTGACTGCTTCCCAAGGGCCAGCTTCGGGCCAGGCACTGCCCTGATCCCTAGGGATTCATAAAAGAAAACTACGCCTAAAGAGCAAAACAAAGAGGCGAGAGATGAAATGAAATCAAAACAGAGAAAACACCTGTCAACACCTGTCCTTGGGCAAATTTCAGTTTAAGGCATGTGTGTGTCTTGGTGTTGGGGAAATAGATGACAAAAACCAAACAAAGAGTAAGATTATTGCAGAGGGTATTAAGTGCTAGGAGGGAAATGAGCCCGCATGGCGGGCGCAGTGAGCGGCAGGGGGTCGTTTCAGACAGTGGAGGAGGAAGGCCTTGCTGGGGTGCGGTGGAGGGGGACTGGGCTCAAGAAGGGTCTGGGGAGAAGGTTCCAAGTGTGACAACAAGGGTCAGGCATGCTGGACACATGACCTACATCACTTCACTGGATGCTCACAGCTTCCCTGAAAAAGTGAAGTTGAAAGTGTTGGTTTCTCAGTTGTGTCCGATTCTTTGTGACCCCATGGACTGTAGCCCTGCCAGGCTCCCCTGTCCCTGGAATTCTTCAGGCAATGCTGCAGTGGGTAGCCATTCTCATCTCCAGGGTATCTCCCCAACCTAGGAATCAAACCCAGGTCTCCAGCATTGCCGGCGGATTCTTTACCAGCTGAGCCACCAGGTTCCCTACACAGGGTTTACTAGGGCCCCACCCTCCACCCTCTTTTTCACAAACTTCCTTCTAGTATCTCCATCTCAATTAGTGGCAAATCCCTTTTTCCAGTTTGTATGAGCTTCCCATGGCTGCTAAAACAAGGTAGCACAACTGAGGTGTCTAGAACAACTGAAATTTTTTCTCTCCCAGTTCTGGAGGCTGGAAGTCTGACATCAAGGCGTCCGCAGGGTTGATTTCTTCTGGGGACCCTGACGGCCAATCCATCGTGTCCCGTCCCCCTAACTTCCGGGGGTGGCCCGGCCATCCTTGCTGCTCCCTGGATCTCTAGACACCTCACGCTAGTTTCAGCCCCCATCCCCCCATGCCCGTCTCCTCCGTGGGTCTTCACATCCTCTCCTTTTCTTACAGAGACTCTGTGATTAGGTTTAGGGTTCACCCTATTTCAGGATCATCTCATCACGAGATCCATAATTACACCGGCAAAGACTCTTTTACCAAATAAGGTCACTTTCACTGGTTCCAGGGGGTTAGGACTCAAGCGTGTTTCTTGGGAGGCCCCTGTTGATCCCACTACCCGAGCTTCTGAGGTCAGAACATGGTGACTTCTCCATGGGGACTCTTCCTTATAACCCACCTCCAATGCGTCGGCCAATCCTGCTGGTCCCAGCTTCAAAACACACCCTAAGCATCTCCTTCGCTCCCTGCTCCCTCCCACCCAGTCCCTCGTGGCTGCCTCCTCAGGGCTCCTGGGCCCCGCAGTCTGTACTCAATGTGACAGCAGAAGGGCTCTGTCAAAACCCCGGCAACCAAGGCCCTTTTTGACTCAACACTTTGCAGTAGCTCCTCATCCAAGTAGGAGCAGGGCAAGGGTCCCAGGAGGCCCAGGTCTCCCCCCATCACTCTCCTCCCTCTGTCCCCTGCTCCAGCCTGCCTCAGTGCTCCCTGGGACGGGCTCTGCTTCCACTCAGGGCCCTCCTTTCTGCTGTTCCCTCTGCCTGGATCGCTCTTTCTGGAAACATTTCTCAGACATTTCTGTCTCTGCCTCAAGTCTTTCTTTTGTTGCTGTTGTTCAGCCACTAAATCGTGTCCAACCCTTTCTGACCCCATGAACTGCAGCATGTCAGGCTCCCATGTCCTTCACTCTCTCCCGGAGTTTGTTTAAATTCATGCCCATTGAGTCTGTGATGCCATCTCATCCTCTATCGCCCCTTCTCCTCTTGCCTTCAGTCTTTTCCAGCATCAGGGGCTCTTCCAATGAGTTGACTCTTTGTATCAGGTGTCCATAGTATTGGAGCTTCAGCTTCAGCATCAGTCCTTCCAATGAATATTCAGGGTTGATTTCCTTTAGGATGAACTGGTTTGATCTCCTTGCAGTCTCAGGGACTCTCAAGAGTCTTCTCCAACACCACAGTTTGAAAGCATCAATTCTTTGGCGCTCAGCCTTCTTTATGGTCCAACTCACATCCGTACATGACTATTGGAAAAACTATAGCTTTGATTCTATGGACCTTTGTTGGCGGAGTAATGGCTCTGCTTTTTAATACACTACTTAAGTTTGTCATAGCTTTCCTTCCAAGGAGCAAGCATCTTTTAAACAGCCCCAGCTCAGTGACACCAAATCCAACCAGAAATCTGAACGACAGAAGGTTGGGTCAAACCTCCAACGATGCTAAGTGGAGCACTGCTGTGAACGTTCGTGAGCACAGAAGAGGGTCCAGGTGGCCGGTGCTCCCACCGTGCTCCTGCACGCAGTTCACAGAAAGGCCTCTTCTTCTTGCCTCTTGGTTTAGTCTGAAATGGCATTTGCACAATCCCATTCGATTTCTGTTTCTTGTTTTGCAACTTTATATTTAATGTGGTTGCATTTGGCCTCGCTTGCAGCAGGCAGGGTCTTTGTTGTGTCCTTTGGGATCTTTCCTTGTGGCGCATGGGCTTAGTTGCTCCACAGCATGTGGGATCGTAGTTCCTCGACCAGGAATCGAACCTGTGTCCCCTGGATTGCAAAGGTGGATTTCTAACCACTGGACCATCAAGGAAGTCCCCCTTGTTTTTCAACTTTAGAATCAACCGTTTGCTTTCTTTTGAGTTGCAGGACAGGACGTAAATGTTATAAACCTCAGCCTGGCAATCCCGATGTATATATAAGTATTTCTTTGACTCAATCCCAGTCTGCAAACTTGTTTGAGGTCTAGGCACCAGGTACCAGACAACACACTTTATGAGGATTCTCTCCTTCAGCTCTCAGGATGCCCCAGAGGTCATTCAAATACTGCATGTGTTCAGACAAGCTAGAGAGGTCGGGGCCTGTTTAAAGTCACAAAGTTGCCACTTGGCACAGCTGGGATTTGAGACCAAGCTTTTGACATCAGAGCACATGCTTTTAACTATTAAGCTATGTCTTCTGTTTGCTTTAGGACAGAATATCTTGGCCTCAACGCTATCGATACTCTGGGCCAGATGATGCTTTGTTGTGGGGGCCTGTGCTCTATCCTGTAGGGTGTTTGGCACCACCCCTGGCCTCTACCCTTTAGATATTAGGAACACCCCTGTGACAACTGAAAACATCTTCAGATATCATCTAACTTCCCCAGCGGCAAAACCGCCCTGGTTGAGACCCTCTGCCTTAACCCAAGTTCTTCTCTCTGGCCTTTGAGTCCCAGTGATTCCTGATCAACTCCACTGCCCACCTCCACCCACCATGCCCATGCCACTGGGCTCCCACTAAAGGAGACCCCAGTTCGTCTAAGCTCCCTCACAACCCTATGGCCAACCTCTAGGATTTCTAGAAAGAGCTGATGAGGGGTTAAGAATGAGAAAAAAGAGGTAAAACAGATGGCAGAAGAGCTGATTCTTGGTAATGCCATCTTGAGGGAGACAAAGAATCCCAAAGCAGAGGCTTGAAATGCTCTTCTATCGGGAAAGGTGGGGCAGAGGCAAGTAGATGGTTAAAGAGCGGGGCAGAGTCTCAGCTACAGAGGTCACGGCTGCTTCCGGGGCGGAGCATGGAGACACACTCCTGAGAACACAAGGAGATTGGTCCTTTGGTTTTGCTGAGCCAAATGTACCTAGAAACAATGTCACTTCCATCCCCAAATCTGGAGGAAGGCAGTTTGTCCCAGGTAATGAAGACTCAGGGTCAGTGAATGATGGGAGAAACACCAGGCGACTCCTTGGCCCAAGCACTGTTTGGGGGTCAGAACTCCAGTTCTTTCGGGATGACCTAGTCACACTACATCTCTGATACTACAGAGACTGTTGAGTGTCAGTCAATGTCCAAAGACTACATTTCTTAGCATCCCTTGCAGGTGGGTATGGCTGGAGCTGACTCATAAGATGACCTTGAGGATGGAGGCCACATGCTGAAGATGGCAGAACAGATAGTCATTTGATCTCTGATATTTTTATGAAAGAATAATAAACTTTGATATTATTTAAGGCATAACATATTGCAGGGGGATGGGGCTGGGGAGTTCTGTTATATTTAGTGAAACCTAATCCTAATATATAATTGGCTATAGATGGAAATCTGAAGTTGGATTCATTCTCTGAACTTTTTTAACAAATGCAACCCTACACATTTGGGATTATTTAGATTTACAAAACTTAATGTTCTTTGTTTTAATGGCACATCTTGGGACAAGGAGCAAGAAAGGGAACCTGCCTGGTATTGCTATGTAGACAATACTAATTACTGTGACTGTAAGTAACAAACGAAAGTGGTTTCTTGGCTGAGGGTGGGGATGGAGATGGGAGGAGGGCAGAAGGTGGGTACGAGCTGGAAACGTATTCCATGGGTGGGGATAAAATTCGTGTTTATGTGATTAGCAGAATTAGATGCGGATCAGCAGGCATAGCTGGAGTTTGTAAATAGCCTTTTGAGTGCTTGCACATTTTTTCTGGTTCGATCAAAATGAAACATCATTAAGAACAGTTCCATTGCCAATTGTCATCTCTGCCAGGGCCTTGGGAGGCACCCTCTGGTCATGTCAAGCTGGATGTAATTGTCTTTGAAGTTTGTATATGCAAAGTGCTTTGAGGGTTGCAGGCTAACAGAACTCTGGCAGAGCAAGAGATTTTGAGAGAGTCCATTTACCAATATGGGTTCAGCCTTAACTACAAAAACATCAAGCAGTCATAAAATGCAGCCTTTGCTGAATGAACCTGAAAAAAGGTTCAAGTGGGGTGAGCTCTCAGCCATCCAGAAAGAATGAAGTCATCTTAAGATGAAATGGCTGGGAACCAGATTGTCCCAGGCCTGTGGGTAATGGAATTAGACCAGCCAGTTTTAAATCCCTGTTCTATCATCTGTCAGCCATTGTCACCCTGGCTGAGTCATTTCACCTCTCTGTGCCTCAGTGTCCTCATCTATAAAATGGGAACAAGATTAGAAGCTAACACATACTGATAAAGTGCTTAGAACAACCCAGTTCATAGGAGATGTGCAATATAGATGAACTAATATCACCACTACTACTATTATTTAGCCACAATTTTTTTCTTTTTTAAAAAAAGATTTTTTTTTTTTGATGTAGGTCATTTTTAAAGTCTTTATTGAATTTGTTACAATATTGATTCTATTTTATGTTTTGGGTTTTTTGACCCTGATGCAGACAGGTTCTTAGCTCCTCAACCAGGGGTTGAACCTGCACCCTCTGTATTGGAAGAAGAAGCCATAACCCCTGGTGACCCAGGGGTCACCCAAGTCCCTACTCCACAGCTCTTACTCCAAGTTAGTCCTCCCACAGAGGGTTTTTTTTATTGCATGATGTTTAGCACGCACACTTTTGGTATATTTCTTTCATTAACAACTGAACAGGGAGAAAGTTCAGAGAGTCATTTCTACCTCCTGTTCTTATTTTAAAGCAGATAACACTGGAAAAAGTTAAAAAACATCAAATACAAATGGATTTAAAATTAGAAAAAAAAACTCAGCAAAAGAGTTGCAGGCATGTCCAAATCTCTCATTAAAAGAAAAAAAAAAAAGAGGCTAGGTTTCACCCTGAGTATGCTTTATGATTAACCTGGTTTCATGAGTTTGTCTCCAAATTAAGGTGAGTTTTACACGGAGAAAGGGAATCCATGGAACTTTTGCTCTACAGATAGGCCAGGAGGTCATTCCAGGGAGCAGGTGAATGGGAGGGGTGTGGTGTCCAGTCGATATCGGGAAGCAGTTGGTGCTGGAGAGGTTGCTGGGCCCACCTGGACATAGCTTCCCTGAAGCCTTCTGTCTTTCACAGGAATGGCCCACACGCTGACAGCTGCTCACCAAAAAAGAAAGCTGGCTGCCAGCGCTAACCCAACATCTGGCTAAGGCGCCAGGACATGAAAAAACGGTCACCACTCGTCACGGTGCCCCGGAAGGGCCACTGGTAGTCACGGAGCTGTGTTTGTGCCCTCCACAGTGGTGACACAGACCACTCTCAATCAAGCCCACTTCCTCTACGTCACCATCCTTCTCATACCAGCTGGAGCGTCTATTGTATTGTCACTTGTAACAAACGACAGTTGCCAAAGATAAAGGGCAGACTTGCAACTAAGGAGTGAGAGCAAATATTATTTCTGCTGACCCATGGCAGAGGGAAGAATGAATGAAGGAATGAATGAACAAATGTTACTTACCTTTATTGAGCGTTTACTGTGGGCCAGGCATGTTCCAGGCCTTCTACATGTATCCTCTCATTTGATCCCCACAATTCTACAAAGTGGGTCCTGTGATAATCCCCGTCTTACAGATGAAGGAATTGAAGCACAGAGAGATGGCCTCGCCCAAGGGCACATAGGAAACCGCCAGCAGAGTCTTAATCACTGCGGACTCAGGGAAAACTCACCGAGTCCTGCTCCACACCAAGCACGGTGCCAGGTTTGAGGGAAGCGACTGTGAAAACACACACAGGCCCTGTCCTCACAGCAGTTTGCATCCTCTGAGGTCATCTTAGGGAAGAGGCTAATTTGTACTGTTGGTGTTGTCTAGTCACTAAGTCGTGTCCGACTCTTAACAACCCCAGGGACTGTCGCCCGCCAGGCTCCTCTGTCCATGGGCTTCTCCAGGCAAGAACACTAGAGTGGGCTACTATTTCCTCCTCCAGGGGATCTTCGCGACCCAGGGATGGAACCCATGCGTCTTGTGTGTGCTGCATCGGCAGACGGACTCTTTACCGCTGAGCCAGCCTGGAAGCCCTACTAACTTGCTCACGGGTATCTTATCTGCCTTCTCCACCACAGCGTTCACTCCATGGGGGAAGAAGCTCACGGCTCTCATTCACCTCATGCCTCCAGGGCTGAACAGGACCTGGCACATAGCAGGCACTCCATTTGTTCAACAAACAAGGAGCTCTAGAGCAGAGGTTCGCAACCTCGTTACTGCTGACATTTGGGGCTGGATCACTCCCCGAGGAGAGGGCTGTTCTGCGCGTCGTAGAGTGTTTAGCAGCACCTCTGGCCTCCATCTATTAGATAATGGGAGCATCCCCTCTGAACTCCAACCCCTATGGTTGTGACAACCAAAAACATCTCTGTGCTTAGTTGCTCAGTCATGTCTGAGTCTTTGCAACCCCATGGACGGTAGCCCACTAGGGCCCTCTGTCCGTGGGATTCTCTAGGCGAGAATACTGGAGTGGGTTGCCATGCCCTCCTCCAGGAGATCTTCCCAACCCAGGGATTGAACCCAGGTCTCTTGCATTGCAGGCAGATTCTTTACCATCTGAGCCACCAGGGAAGCCCCAAAAATGTCTCTGGATACTGCCAGATGTTCTTGGGGGAGGAAAAACCCTTATCCAGAGAGTTAGAACGACTGCACGGATGACAGGCGTAATCACCTGAGGTTCAGGAACCAAGAGCCTCGGAGGGGCTGACATAACACATATCTGACACACAGGATGGCTGGTACCTACGTCAAGCTCCTGAACCATCTGTTATGTGAGCGACCACGAGGGGGCCTGAAAGTTGAGAAATGACTTGAGCCCACAAGTATGTTGCAATTCTCTGTTAGCCCTCGAAACCCTGAAATCTATACATCTGTAGTGGTGAGACAGAACGTTCAGACCCTGAGTGACGTCAACAAGCAAGTGGGCCCGGACTTAACCATTCCAAGAGGCGTCCTATTTCAGAGGCTCTGCTGGTTTGAGGAGAGGCCATTTCTCAGGAGGGTGCCCTTTGCAGATGACAGCAAAAACGTAATGTCATTTGCCTTTGCCACAACTGGCAAAAGTGAGTTTTCATCAAGAGGGTTCTTATTTCCTTTGAGAGGCATGATTCTTCCAGCAATAGAACTGGAGAAAAAAAAAAAATTCCAAAAGTGAATTTTTGGTGCCCCCCACGTCACTTCAAACTGCTCCTTCTCCAAGGTTTTAATAGAATATAAAATAAATAAGATACAAAGATGTCATGTAAAGCACAGGGAACAAAGCAAATATCCTATAAGAACTTTAAATGGAGTATAATCTATAAAAATATCAAATCACTCTGCTGTACACCTGAAACTAATGTAACACTATAAATCAACTATATGTCAGAAAATCACATACGTAGCATATAAATCATGTTGCTGCTGCCATTTACTTGCTAAGTCGTGTCCAACTCTTTGTGAGCCCGCCAGGCTCCTCCGTCCATGGGATTTCCCAGGCTGCCATTTCATTTACTTGCTGCGCCACCTAGGAAGCCCATATAAATCAAATATTCGTCTTTCTTGTCCAAGCTATTATCTCATTAATTTTTGCAACCGCCCTCCTAGGTAGGAAGTTACTAATCTTACTTTACTGATGACCAAGACTGAGGTAGGCAGAGATTAAGTGACCTGCCCAAGGTCACGGCTGTAATATTTTCTATCACCAAAAACAACACCCTCATCCACCAGGTCACTCTGACCATTTAACGGTGTCCCTTGACCTTCCGACTTCCTTCCACTCACACATCTAATCCAGGGGCAGGTCCCGTGGGCTCTGCTTCCAATAGATGCCCCAGGTCTGGTTGTGTCTCCTCCAGCCGGCCGGCCAGCCTGGTCCAGGCCATCCCTAACCTGCAGGCCTGCATCAACGTCCCCCTCTGCTCCTGCTCCTCATCTCTGCAGCCCTGTCCAGGCCCAGGGCAGATGCAAACCATTATCTATAGGATGGATAAACACAAAGGTCCTACTGTAGAGCACAGGGAACTATATCCAATATGCTGTGATAAACCATGATGGAAAAGAATATGAAAAAGAAAATATATGTATATAACTGCATCACTTTGCTGTACAGCAGAAATTAACACAACATTGTAAATCAACTACACTTCAATAAAATAGATTTTTAAGCATGGTTGACATTCACTGAGCACCTACTATGTGCCAGATATTATTAATACTTTGTGTACATAATCTCACTTAATCTGCTAAACAACCTGATGAGGTAGGCAATATTGCTGCTACTCTCATTTAAAAAGTAAGAAAACTGAGGCACAAAGAGATAGAGTCACTTGTCTAAGTTGAAAGAGGTAAGGATTCAAATCCAGGCTACCTGGGTCCATAGCCCACCTAACTCATCAGGTTATTTTAAGGGTTAAATGAGATTATGTGCATACAGTTTTAGCTCAGTGACCAGCATAGGGCAAACACCCAAAAACATTGCTGGATAAGTTTAAGTTCAGCTAAATGTAACAGAAGCCCAAATACAGCCTTTAAAAGGTGAGCTTCCTTCTTCTTTCATGGAGAGGGCAGTACAGGTCTGGTACAGCAAGGCTGGCACACAACCATCAACATCCCAGGCTCCTGCCTTAACCATCTCAGCACAAGCTTTCATGTTCAATGATGAATAATGGTCCAAAGTGGCTGCCAGAGCTCCAGCCATTTTGTTGGAGTTCCAAGCAGGAAAAAGAAGACAAAGAGAAGTAGGACCAAAAGGGATCACCTTCCAGTGAGTAAGCAAACTTTTTATTAAGAGCCTTTTTAAAAGCCCATCTGTTGACTTCAGCTTATATCTCACTGGCTACCTCGATGATAAAGCAAGGCTGGGATGTGGGTCCAATGCCATACTAAATAAAACTGGGCTTTTTTTGTTAGTGAAGAAGGGAAAAATGGATACTGAATAGGCAGACTAAGAGTTGGCCTTGTATACTTTACATTATTAGTACAAATAAACAAGGGAAAGCTTGTTTATTTATACAAATACTATTAACCAGAAGCCCCACATGTAAGAATGCAGTGCTCACACTGAAGTGCGGAGGGGTGGGTGCCCTTGGTCCCTTCCATGCCCCTCACTGTGACCTTGAGTTAACCCAAGAGGTCCCCAGGAGGATCACACCACACAATATGAAAACTCTCTCTTAACCTCAGGTTTTTTCACCTCCCTGTAACCTCCATTTCCTCACCTGGAATTTGGGACTGATAAAGGCACACCCCCATAAGACTGGCATGAGGACTTAATGTGATCCAACAACATACATCATGGCCTAGCACCCTGCTCTCAGTCCACATAATGCTGCTGTTCTAACTGGATAGAGAACAGCAAAGCCCAGCATCTGGGCCTGGGACTTTTCAAAAAGTGCTCTCTTGGCTTTTTTTTTTTTTTCCATAAAACCAATGTGCTGAATCCCACGTGGTTGGCAGGAGGCCACGAGCAAACTGGGGGCAGCACAGAACACTACCGAGTGCCAGGGTGTACCCCACCACAGTATTTTTCCACGGATTCTGCCCACTTGGCCCTGGCTCCCAGTGGGAGCTGAGGTCCCCGCAGAACAGCGCGTCCCGGGCAGACCGCGCGGTGCTGCCCCGTGGTGACTCATGCCTGTCTGCGGGCAGCCAGCACCAAAGCTGGCACGCCCCGCTGCCAAGTGGGCTTCGGCTGGTCCTGCTTCCCCCTGGGGCTGGAGCACCTCCAAGCTTCTTTGCTGATCCTCAGAACCTCAGGCCCATCCCGGATTCCACCCTGATGGGTCATTTATGGCCTGTGCTCAACCCAGGGCCTGAAACATGCAGACTTAACCTCCCACAACACGGATTCAGCAGACCCCTGTTGAGACGCAGAACACCACAAGGTGAGCCATCAGGGAGACAGACAGAGAGCCCCCTCTCTCTCCCTCCCCACCCAGATTCCAGCTGGCTATTCAGACCATGGGTTTGAGGACCTGGGTTTGATTCCTGGCTCTCACAGCTTGACTGGGTGGCCTTAAGGAAGTAATATAACTTCTGTGGGCCTCAGTTTCTTCATCTGGCAAATGGGGATAGTCCCATTTGGTGAGGATTGGTGGAGGCAATGCCTGGGAAGGGCACTGCCTGGCTCTGAGACAGATCCAGAGTCACAGGCCACTGTGGCCATCACCTTATCACAGAACTTCCCATGCCTCACCTTTGGGCTCCATATCATCTCTCTGGTCTCATCTTCCTCACATCACATGGTCCAACCACATCACCCTCCTTGCTGATCCTTCTATACACTTGAGCTCTGCCTCAGGGTCTTTGCACCTGCTGACCCGTCTGCCTGGAAGACTCTTCCATGCAGTGAAATCCTTCATCTCCTTTCAGTCTCAATCAATTGTCACCTTCCCCGCCTACCATTTTTAAAACTGTCGCTCCTTCCACCTCAGCAGGCCTCTTCCCCGCTTTTTCTCCATAGCACTTAACCTTGATTTGGGATTGTTTTGAGCATCCTCTGTCTCTGCCCGTGTATTAGTTACCTATTGCTACATAACAAATTACTCCAAAACTTAATGGCTTTGGGACTTCCCTGGCGGTGGAATGGTTAAGACTCTGTGCTTCAAATGAAGGGGGCACAGGTTTGATCCCTGACTAAGGAACCAGGGATCCACATGCCCTGCGATGCAGCCAAATATAAAATGAAAAGTCAAAACTTAATGGCTTAAAACAACGAACACTGATTACCTTAGAGTTTTTGTGGATCAGGAGCATGGCAGCAGCCTAGCTGGGTGGTTCTGGCTCACAGCCTCTGCAAGCTCATAGTCAAGATGTCGCAGGGGCCATGGTTTGACGCAAAGGCTTGACTGGGGGCCGGAGGATCTGTTTCCAAGATGGCTGCCTCACACGGCTGAGGGTGGGAGGCCTCAGTTCCGCAGCTGCGGAGCTTGCCACGCCGACGTGCTTCAGCGTCCTCACAACACGGCCGTTGGGTGCCCTCGGAGTGAGAAATTCAGGCGAGAGCTTGATGGAAGAGACCACGTCTTTACAACCTCGCCTCAGAGGCCACCGCCATTGCTCCTTTCTGCGTGCGTGCGTGCGTGCGTGTGACGTACGTCAGCCCCGTCCGCTGTGGAGGGGGCTGCACAGGGGTGTGAACACGGGGAGGCGAGGAACACGGGGCCGGCGCCGGAGGCGGGCTATCGCAGCCTGGGAGCGTGTCAGTACCGCGAGAGCAGGGTCGTACCTGCTTTGTTCACTGCTGTGCTTTCATTTTCTAGAACAATGCTTGGCACATAAGACAGGCTTAAACCATTCTGTTGGATGATTGACTCAATGGATGAACAGGACCAGGTGGAACTGAACCACAACAGAACGTACGGGCTCCTCGGCGGGGAGGTGGGGCTTGGCCTCTCCAACAAGCCTTTGCTCGGCGCTGCCTGTGAAGGACTCCAAGCACTCTCCACAGCTTCAGAATCAGGGGGAAAGAAAAGAAAAGGCAAAGCAACTGCTTTTGAACACAAAGCCACTTCCTCACAGTATGCCCAGAATGTTCCAGTATGCAGGAGAGACATGAGGCTGTGTCGTAAAGGGCGCTGGGTTAGATATTAGAAGGTCAGGCATCGAGTCCTGGCTAAGACACTTAATTGACAAACTACTGAAGTTTAGTTTGTTATTTTTAAACGGGAGCAACTACACCTATTCTGCTTAGTACCCAGGGATATAGTACGTTTATTCATTCATGCTGGTCACTTAATTATCACCCTGGACTTCAAGGATTCACAGTTCAGCGAGAGACTCAGATGGGTTGGTACAAATCTGAAGATAGCACCACACAATATGACATACTGTCATGTACCCTGATGAATTCAGAAGCTACTAAATCTTGTATATAACATCTATCTGCAGTAGGTAGTTTTAACCCCCACTTTACAAGTGAAGCAGTGCAGTTTCAGAGAGGTTAAGTAACTTGTTCTAGGTCACACAGCTAGTAACTCTAAAAAACAAACTAGCTTTTCTGACCTCTGAGTCTTTCCCATGATACCAGAACTTTCTCATAAAAAGTTTTAAATCTCTACATTTAAACTGACAGTTGGGAAGGACATTTCTAATAAAAGCCCAAATCAATTCACTCACCACCATGTACTTTTTGATGTCATAATTGTGGTGGGTTTGGATTGTGTCATCTCAGCAAAGTTGGAATTCCCAGAATTCCTTCCCCTGCGTAGTTTCTGATTAGCATGGGCCACAGGAGACATTTGAGGCAAGATCTGAAGACAGAAGTGGAGAAGCAGAGCTGCAGGTTTCATGCCTGGAGGGTGGGTGCCGGGGGCATTGTCGTGGCCGCCCCCACAGGCGCTTGTCTGTGGGCTCAACTGGCTGGCCTGCGGCAGCAGGAAGCCTCCAGCCTCCAGCGCCTGCACCATCTTCTTTCAGCTTCTCCAAATCCTGGGCAGGTGCCCGTCTGTGCTGAACCTTCTCTTACAGGTCGCTTGGGTGGGGTTTCGAGTCTGTCCTTGTGGCTTCTGGCTCGTCCACTCCGGCTCCCAATTCTCATCCATCCTTCCTTTGTGGCAGCTACTCTGCTGACACCTAGCCTCACACTCAAAGAAACAGGCTCACATATGCTGCTGAACCGGCTCTCATATTTGCATGAGATCAAACTCCCAGGGGAAATCTCTCCCCTTGACTTTCTTTCTTTTATCAAACCCTTATACCTTAGTGCTGGTGCTAAGCTGCTTCAGTCATGTCCAACTGTGCGATCCTATGGACCACAGCCTGCCAGGCTCCTCTGTCCATGGGATACTCCAGGCGAGAATACTGCAGAGGGTTGCCATTTCCTTTTCTAGGGGATCTTCCCGACCTAGGGATTGAACTTGCATCTCTTAAGTCTCCTGCATTGGCAGGCGGGTTCTTTACAACTAGCGCCACCTGGGAAGCCCTTATACCAAAATAGGAGGCTAATTCTCATTTCATATACTTCAACATATAAAAATTGAAGCCTATTTTTGCAGCTCCACTGTTTTCAAATACCTATATCCAAAACCTATGAGCATGTAAAGAATACCTACGTATGTTACACATCATGGTTAAAAGCTCTGCTTAAAGTTTTAAAGAAAGACACTTAAGACAACGGGCAGGTCTGTGCGGAGAGGAGGAGGGGACTGGGATGTGAGGAATTCCCTCACCTGTGACCCAGACTCCTCTCCCTACTCACTAGGTGGTTTTTCCCGGGGGCCCTGGACTCGGCTGTGGCTTTGAGGGCAGGAGGATCTCTGAGCTGTCTGTTGGAGCACGCAGACTGGACTGTCTAGTGGAAAATCCAGATGCCAGCTTGAGCCTGGATGGTAAGCACGTGGCTAGACTGAAGGGAAGTGCCCGCTCTCTGGGAAGTGATGTGTCTTACTGGACAATGCCAGCGGGCACTATTTGATATCCATAAACTTTTCCAGACTCTCAGAGCAGAAGATGAGCAGCTCCATTTTTACAACCACAAATAGTACATTCCTAAGCTTGTGCGTGTGTGTACACATATAGGCATGAAAAGGACTGAACTGAGTATAAATCACAGGAGCGAAAGCTTCCCACCTCTCATCTCGTCCGTGATTCGGCTTCCATCAGTCTCAAGGAGAAGATAATCATTAATAAAGAACTCCCATTGGTTGGAACAGAGCTAAAATATTTATTATATAATCTTTTTAAATGCTTTTTATTTTGTATTGATGTATAGCCAGTTAACAAACGATATTGTGATAGCTTCAGGTAAACAGCAACGGGACCCAGCCATACATATACGTGTATCCTTTCTCCCCCAAACACTCCTCCCACCCAGGCTGCCACATAACATGGAGCAGAGTTCCCTGTCCTCATTGGCTATCCATTTTAAATACAGCAGTGTGTACACATCCATCCCAAACTCCCCAACTACCCCTTCCCCCCACCACCACCCCAGCAACCACAGGTTCATTCTCTAAGTCCGTGAGTCTCTTTCTGTTTTGCAAGTTCATTTGTATCATTTCTTTTTAGATTCCACATATAAGGGATGTCTTTCAATACAAGTTTGCTGACCTCTGATTTATTCTATAATCTTTGTGGGCAATGAGGTACCCAAATACTTCCCTATTGCTTTCATGTTTTCAGTAAATAAACTGAGCTTCATTAGCAGGAAATCTAACAGCTTCTCTGAGCCTCTAACTTCCTCACCACTCCCATCGTCTAAGAACTCAGGGATTTACTGGGTCTGAAGGGGGCCAGCCCTCCGTCTGAACAAGGGAACTGGTGAGAGGGAACCACACACTCCATGCACTGATTCTTCTTGCCACTAGGAGTCACTGTTGAACATGGGCTGTGCACACTCACCCTGGCTCTCCTAGTGATCAGACATGATCGTGGACACAGTTCTAGGATTGCT
The DNA here is from genome assembly GCA_024291935.2 of Okapia johnstoni. Classification (NCBI taxonomy): domain Eukaryota; kingdom Metazoa; phylum Chordata; class Mammalia; order Artiodactyla; family Giraffidae; genus Okapia; species Okapia johnstoni. Next base: position 67,116,594 of record CM044324.1, on the reverse strand, counting down.
GGATCTGGAAGAGATTCCAGCTGGTTCACTTGCCTTGTCGCAAGCAGTCCTCCACAAAGCTCACCTGGGCTCTCAGACTTTGACTCCCAGACTCCCACCATGCTGACGATTTCCCAAGTGGGTTTCTTGTCCTTCTCAGGTACCTGCCAGGCACGTGGGTAAGTGCACGAACTGTATGATCTTATTAGAGCCATCCCAAACCACTTGTTCAGTTCAGTTCAGTTCAGTTCAGTTGCTCAGTTGTGTCCGACTCTTTGCGACCCCATGAACTGCAGCACGCCAGGCCTCTCTGTCCATCACCAACTCCCGGAATCTACCCAAACCCATGTCCATTGAGTCAGTGATACCACCCAACCATCTCATCCTCTGTCGTCCCCTTCTCCTCCTGCCCCCAATCCTACCCAGCATTAGGGTCTTTTCCAATGAGTCAACTCTTTGCATGGGGTGGCCAAAGTATTGGAGTTTCAGCTTCAACATCAGTCCTTTCAATGAACACCCAGGACTGATCTCCTTTAGGATAGATTGATTGGATCTCCTTACAGTCCAAGGGACTCTCAAGAGTCTTCTCCAACACCACAGTTCAAAAGCATCAATTCTGCGGCGCTCAGCTTTCTTCACTGTGCAACTCTCACATCCGTACATGACCACTGGAAAAACTATAGCCTTGACTAGACGGACTTTTGTTGGCAAAGTAATGTCTCTGATTTTAAATATGCTATCTAGGTTGGCCATAACCTTCCTTCCAAGGAGTAAGCATCTTTTAATTTCATGGCTGCAGTCACCATCTGCAGTGATTTTGGAGCCCAGAAAAATAAAGTCTGACACTGTTTCCACTGTTTCCCCATCTATTTCCCATGAAGTGATGGGACCAGATGCCATGATCTTAGTTTTCTGAACGTTGAGCTTTAAGCCAACTTTTTCACTCTCCTCTTTCACTTTCATCAAGAGGCTCTTTAGTTCTTCTTCGCTTTCTGCCATAAGGGTGGTGTCATCTGCATATATGAGGTTATTGATATTTCTCCCAGCAATCTTGATTCCAGCTTGTGTTTCTTCCAGCCCAGAGTTTCTCATGATGTACTCTGCATAGAAGTTAAATAAGCAGGCTGACAATATACAGCCTTGACGTACTCCTTTTCCTATTTGGAACCAGTCTGTTGTTCCATGTCCAGTTCTAACTGTTGCTTCCTGACCTGCATACAGGTTTCTCAAGAGACAGGTCAGATGGTCTGGTATTCCCATCTAGTTCAGAATTTTCCACAGTTTGTGGTGATCCACACAGTCGAAGGCTTTGGCATAGTCAATAAAGCAGAAATAGATGTTTTTCTGGAACTCTCTTGCTTTTTTGATGATCCAGCGGATATTGGCAATTTGATCTCTGGTTCCTCTGCCTTTTCTAAAACCAGCTTGAACATCTGGAAGTTCACGGTTCACGTATTGCTGAAGCCTGGCTTGGAGAATTTTGAGGATTACTTTACTAGCATGTGAGATGAGTGCAATTGTGTGGTAGTTTGGGCATTCTTTGGCATTGCCTTTCTTTGGGATTGGAATAAAAACTGACCTTTTCCAGTCCTGTGGCCACAGCTGAGTTTTCCAAATTTGCTGGCATATCGAGTGCAGCACTTTCACAGCATCATCTTTCAGAATTTGAAATAGCTCAACTGGAATTCCATCACCTCCACTAGCTTTGTTCGTAGTGATGCTTCCTAAGGCCCACTTGACTTCACATTCCAGGATGTCTGGCTCTAGGTGGGTGATCACAGCAATGTGATTATCTGGGTCATGAAGATGTTTTTTGTACAGTTCTTCTGTGTATTCTCACCACCTCTTCTTAGTATCTTCTGCTTCTGTTAGGTCCACACCATTTCTGTCCGTTATCGGGTGGTGCCATTAGCTCCAACTTTCAAATGTGGAAATAGACTCAGAGAGGCTGTCTGACTTGCTCAGGCTCACACAGCGGAGAAGGAGTAAGGCTGAGATTGAAACCTAAGTAGTCAGACTCCAAAGACTTCCCTCTTCACACTTCTCTCTAAAATACCACCTCCTCTGTGGGCAGAGGGGCCGGGTGGGAAACAGTTCTCCCAGGCTCCTCATGGCATCCCCACCCTCTTCGCTTGTCAGCTTCCCCAACCCAAGGCGAGCACAACTGCATCTGCCCTGGTGCCCAGCTCATAGCTCCATGACCTCTTCTCCGATTGTGTCTAGGTGTTCAACACTCATTCACACCTTTGTCCTCTCTTTATGGAGCATCTACTCTGCCAGGCTTTGTTCTTGGCATGAGGACATGCTAGTGAACAAGACAAGCAAAAATCCCCGTCTTCACATAGCTGATGTTGTAGAGGGGGAGACAGACTGTCAGTAAATCATCCACACGTGACATCACACCAGGTAACTTCAAAAGCTACGAGGGGAAAAACATAGTAAGAGGGATGGGACGAAACTGTGGGGATGGTACTTTAGACCGAGGGATCACGGAGGGCTTCCTTGAGGTGGTGACAACTAGGCAGAGACCTGAGACCAACATTTCAGGCAGAGGGCACAGGCAGTGCAGACACCCTGAGGTCCAGTGCTGGGAAGGAGCCTGGGGACCTGGGAAACAGCAGGGGTGATATTAGGGCTGAGGGGCCCAGAAGGCAGGTGGAGGGTGTTTGCTGGGCAGGGCCCACATGACGCAGGACTTTGTGGGAATTAGGATTCTCTCCTCCATTCAGATGCAATGAGAGCTCTTTGTCTGGCGGGCGGGGCGGGGGTCTCGCTACTCTCCCCACACCTGGCCCATGGGAAGAACACAGGTCCCTTTAACTCAGGATGCGCCTCTGTCCCAAGACCAGGCCCTGCCCTCACCCCTCAGAGCAGCCACAGTGTGAGACAGCGGACTTGGAGAGGGGACAGGAGGTGCTGGAAACAGTGACTCACGGCCGGTCCTGGCAGGGCTTCTCCCTCTGCCGTATCTCCTTTCTGCGACTCTGGAAGGCCTCCGCCCCGCGGGGACCCAGGCCTGCCCCAACAGAGCATCTTTCCCTCCCCCGCAGGTGAAAAGTCAGGGAAAGCGGAGCACACCACCCTTCACTCGGGACCGGGTTTCCCAGGGCGTGAATGTTCCAGACCCAGAGCCCGGGGCCCGATCCGCCCCACCCCAACTCCCCCCAGATGGCTTCCACGGCAGCACTCTCGCGGCCCCGCCTGGTGGGCCACCCCCAAAGCTCCATGTCCTTCAGGCTCAGAAAATGTTTATTTTTGTATCTGCCAGTTCGCAAGGCAATTATCAGTAACCGAATCCACAGCCCAGGAAATCTGACTTCATCGGGACACCAGATCCCGGGAAGGGTGACACTTCTGGGTCCTGGGCTGACCGCAGACAGCGCGAGGGGAGCTCTGCACCGTGGAATTGGGTGACATCATGGCGGCTGGGGTCCGAGACGTGATGTGAGGGCAACCCTGAGGGGCCGGACCGGCATGTCTGCGGGAGCTTCCCCTCCGTCTGCCCACCAAAACCCCGGGCGCTGCTTTTTCTGGCCTCCAAGAGAAGATGGATTTGGTGGTTGTGGGAAGGAATTAGCTGTTAATGGTCTTGCTGTAAACAAAGATCAATCTCCAATTCTATGGATTTTTGAGTGGAGGGGGTTTAAGGTAAAAAAGATTCATACATTTATAAAATACTTCTAACGGGATTTGGTGGAGCCATCCCTAGCACCCTAGAAGAGCGTGTAACCAAGGAAACGCTGGAAAAATTTCCACACCCCTCTGAGCAAACACTGTTTCAACTCTGCTCTTTAAACACACACACACACACACACACACACACACACACACACACACACACAGCCGGTTCCTCTGAAATGCTTTCAGCTAAAAGTCTGAAATTTTCAAGTTGATTTCCTGGACCCTTCCATTTCCTTAAATATCAAAAATGAATTGGCAAGGGTTTCCATGTCTGAACTGGCCCTAGAGAGAGAGGCTGAGAGAGACTGAAACAGCTGAGAAGTGAAGGCAGTGTTGTGCAGTAGGGCAGAGCCAGGGACACGTCCCGAGCCCCGACTTCGAATCCTGCCTCCGCCCCTTTCTACTCGGGCCACACTGGGGGCAGGTTCCATCTTGTTTCCTTAAGGGAAATGGAGATAACGATGCTTAGCTTTTCACACATGTTTCGGGGAGGACTGAGTAATGCTCCGTGTGTAGACGGATTCCGTAAACAGAGTGATTGTGAGGATCACACATTAGCTCATGCAAAAAAATACAGCTTTCATCTGCTCCCACTTCCTCTAACCCCTGGCTCAGAGCATGCTGTCCCAATATCCAGACCCTGAAGACTTCGGGCCTGAGAGGTGGTGTCTGTCGAGACGGCTCAGTACTCCAGAGCCTCAGGCCCAAGTTCACATTTCTTACTGGGGTGTGTCCTACAGCTAAAGCCTTGCCTCTTTGCGCCTCGGTTTCCTCATCTGTCATGTGGGGGGTGGGGAGAGGGTTGACCCCAGCCCAGCTGTCAGGACCTAGGATATTACTTACTAAAGAGTGAAATCAGCCCTCAGCGGGATGAGAAAGCCAGTGAGGCAATTCGTCCCCGGAAGTCCTTGGAGGGGCTCCAGACTGGCCCCCACAACTGGCTCTGACCCTGTGGCAGCTGGCTGGGCTGAGATATGGCGACCCTGATAAAAACCGTGGAGCGGGGCTCAGGTCTCTCTGCAGACAGAACTGCGGGGAAGCTGACCTTTAGAAGAGGCTTCCCATCCGTGACAGCCCATTTGCACATCCTGAATGACATGTCAGCTTCTTCGAGTGGTTTCTAGTGCCTGCCCCTACCTCACCCCCTCCAGCTCAGCACCGTGGGCCTTTGATTGGAGTCCAAGCATCCTTGGCCTGGAGGCTGGCTGGGCACAGCAGGATGTTTAGCTGCATCCCTGGCCTCCAGCCACTAGATGTCAGTAGCACCTCCTGAATCATTCTCCATCAATCCCATAGTTGCCTTTACCTTTATAAAACATATGCTCCCGTATGTAAATGATACACGTTACTGCTTTTCATGCTTCGAACTTCATATGAAGAAACTGTATCCATAAATAACAATAAAAGACTATGACTTTCTCACTCTAAAATGATGGTTTGAGATCTGTCCATATTAATAAATGTAGCCGTAGTTCCGTTTCACTGCAAATATGGCACAAGGCACTTCCCTGTCCCCCTGTTGATGGACACTACATTTTCCTATTATATGTGTGTACACACAGTCCTGAGATGAATGTCTTCAGCACGGCTCCTGAGGTACAGCCCGGGGCTGGAAATAGACTTTCTAGATACTGGGGAGAAGGAAATGGCTACCCATGCCAGTATTCTTGCCTGAGAAATCCCATGGACAGAGGAGTCTAGTTGGCTGCAGTCCATGGGGTTGCAAAGAGTCAGACAAGACTGAGTGACTAACACTTAGGAGTGAGGTCAGCTGCATGCATCTCATTAAATCTCACCCCTGTTTATGACTGCCTCTCTCCCTCTGCCTAAAAAGGACTTTGGGGATCACCCACCATGGCCCCACTCCCCCCTTCTGGCTGGTCCATTGAGCCACAGGTGGTGGCACCCACGGCCCTATTCTCAGCCCCTGCTCCCATCTTCCACTGCCTCTCGTGTCCCCTACATTAACCAGGACCCAGAGGGCAGGAGCGGCATCCCAGGGCCCCCAGGCCCCAAGCACCAGGCGCTCACAGGCCCACCCTCGACGTCAGCTGAACGAACTCCAAGTCTCCTCCAGCTGCCTGGGAAGGGGCTGTTACCAACCCGGCCACAAAGGGGAAGAATCAGAAGCTCAAAGCGGTTAACCCAAAGTCACTGCAGCCCCAGAGCGGCAGGAACCCAAACCCAACTCAAAGCCCACGCTCCCCCTGTCATCGCTCAAACAGGTGGAAATTCAAAGTCGTTTCTTCCAATTTTGGAAGGAACTTCAGTGTGTCCTTTGAAGGAGGGCTGGGGGCTCGGAACTAAGCTGAACCCAAGCTCTGAGGCTAGATGTGGAGAATTCCCTGTGGGGAGACAAGTGGTTTCCTGCTCCTCGCCTTCCCCACCCTCACCTGGCCCCTGGCCCCAGGATGCCCCCACCCAGGGACCTCATTTGTCTGTAGTGGAGGTGGCCTTGTGTCTCCAAAAACCGGAAAACCAGTGGATGCTGTCTTAGCTCTGCTCAAAGCCAGCATCTGGGTTGATACAATTCACCTACTTGGTCCCCTTTATAGTGTGGGGAGAGAGGCCGGAGAGCCAACTGTTCTGGGCCATTTACTCAGAGAAGACCCCCGTTTAGACTTCTGACAGTGTCTGTATCTTAGATGAGTAATCACCGACCTTTATATGAAAAGCATTACCTAAACACAAAAACCTTAAAATCTACCACAATCCTTATATCCCTTTTAGCTTTACTTTTTTTTTTTTTTTAATTTTAGGGCCTTCCCTTGTAGCTCAGTGGTAAAGAATCTGCCTGCTAATGCAGGAGACACCGGTTCAATCCCTGGTCTGGGAAGATCCCACTGGCTGCGGGGCAGCTATGCCCATGAAACTAAGCCCGTGTGCCACAGCTGTTGATCCTGTGCTCTAGACCCCAGGAGCCATGAATACCAAAGCCCTTGAGCCCCAGAAGCCTTGCTCCGCAATGAGAGAAGCCACTGCAATGAGACACCTGCACTGCAAAGAAGAAGAGCCCCTATTCACTGCAACCAGAGAAAAGCAGGTGCAGTGATGAAGACCCAGCACAGCCAAATAAATCAGCAAAATTATTTTAAAAGTTTTTAAATGGTTTTTGCCTTCCTCAGCTTCTGAGAGGCCCTGGTTAGCTGTCAAAATCAAGATGCTTCCAGAGCTAAACAAAAGCCAGTTTATGCAAGACCCAAGCCCATCACAAGTCAATTAGGGCGCAGACAAGCCTTCGTGACAAACATAATCAGTTCCATGCCCACCCACCTCCAAGTCTGGAAGGGGTAAACACAACATCAAAACAATATGAAACAGAGGCCCTGTGACTTCTTTGGGTCCCAGCCCTTCTGCCCATCTCACAGCTGCTCAGGGCCTCTCTCCAGGGAGATGTGCAGAGATGCACACAGCATTTCATGTCTATCCACAGGGATTCCCAAACTCCATCCACGGACCACTTAAGTCCCCTAGAAGCCTCAGACAAGGTTTTTGGAAAAAGCAAGTTAAAAATAATAGGCATGTAATTCATGATCCATGTGATTGTCCCCCAGCGGTAACAGTTGAGTGTATTCTGTAGGCCCCAGACTCAGCGGCTGGAGGCACAGCCTCTGTGTGAAATGGATGTGGGTCCGATGCCTGTCTCTCTAAGCAAATGACACCACCGTTCAAACGGAAGCACAAAAGGACCAGCCTCTCAGAGCTGTCAAGAGGATAGTCAATGCCTGTAAGGTGCATGGAGGGATACCCTGAGTGCCCCACAAATGCTAGCTCTCACCAGCACCATAGGTGCCTCCCCTCCGGGGTCCTTGAGCCTCGGGTCAAGCCCAGTGCTGACCCGCTCCGGCCCCCCGGGAGGACGCTGGGCTAAGCTCCAGACCGCCACTAGAGGGCACGCGTGCCCTTCCTAACACACAGCCCGGCCGGCCTCCCGCTTCCGAGGAGCAGACCCTCGACTCCGTCGCTGGAGCCGCTGGAGCCGGCCCAGAGCCTTCCTGCCAACCGGAGCCGGGTGGGCTGGCGGTGGGGTGGGGGCTCGGCGCTCCACTCCCGCTCGTTTTTCCCCGGAACTTTGGACAAGCCTCTGATTTACTGCTGAGTACCGTGGCTTGAGATCTCTTGCATCAAGGGCTGGTCCTCTCCCCGTCCCGCCCTGAGCATCTTCATTTGTTGCCGTGGCTCCACGTGCCCGGCCTGGGTGCTTCCGTTTGAACGGTGGTGTCATTTGCTTAGAGACACAGGAATTGGACCCACATCCATCTCACACAGAGGCTGTGCCTCCAGCCAGTGAGTCTGGGGCCTATGGAACACAGCTCAACGACTACCTGGGGGACAGTCATGGGGATCATGAATTACATGTCTATTATTTTTAACTTGCTTTAACGGTCAGGAGGTGCCAGACGGTTTTCCTCACTGGATGCTTCATCTCCCAAGCCTGCCTCACAGCGAGGATGCTCGCCTGACCTGTTTCTTTCTGGTCAAGGGCATGAATATGTCCGCTGGTGGGGCGGGGGCTTCTGGAAAAGACTCTGCTTCCTGACCGCTTTACAGGCATCCTTAGGCCTCAAAGCTGGCGGCCACCTGGAGACTGTGAAGTGACAGCGCAGAGAGACAGCTGGACCCCCTGCAGACTCCCTGTGCCTCCTGGAGTGCTCTGATGCCTCAGTCCGCCTCGCCAGCCTGTGGCTGCCCACTGCTGTGAGGACAAAGCCCAGACTGAGACCTCTCACGCCCTCCCTCCCTCCTCAAGGGTCTCCTGACCCCGACCCCGCCTTCCTCCCTTCCATCCCGCCACAGCAGCCTTCTTCTCTGCTGCTCTAGCAGGCAATCCATCCCTGCCTCAGGGCATTTGCACTTGCTAATCCCTCGTCTGGAAAAAGTTCTTCGTTCAAATCGCCAATAGCTGGCTCTCCTCCCCCTCGCCTTAGCCAATAGCTGGCTCTCCTCCCCCTCGCCTTAGCCCCCTTCAGGGCGGGAAGCACGACCTGCCATTGCCTTGTTGATTTATGAAGCACCTGCTTACTGACCTTCCTCCCAATGAGCGCCTGGCAGACAGAGCAGGTACACAAGCGACCCGCAGTAAGTGAAAGAAAACGTTTTCTTTCGGGCTAGGCATCCTGTTCTTGGCAATGATAAAATCCCCCACCAACATAACGGGCAGAAAAACCAACCAAATACGAACCACCAGACAAACGCTGCTCTGGATGCGGCAGGCGGAGGCCCGTCTCCCTCCTTCGCCACCTCTGCCCTGCCTCCAGCACACACGCCACCCCAGTGTCACCGCCACCCTCCCCAGACATCACCTGCGTACCTCTGGGTGTCCTTCCTGCCACTGACACGCTTTCCCAGGAGGAGCCCTCTCTGTGATGAGGTTGTGAGCGTCAGCATCTCTCCCGGAGGTGTTCATCCAGACGAACGAAGGGACAGCTGTCCACGAGGCCTCTGGGCTCACACGTGAACCTGGACTTCCCCAGCCGACGGTTTCTGGAAAAGCAGATCAACAGCGAACTTTTGCAGAGCTCAGGTGTGTCAAAGGGCGTGCTTTTAAAAGGGAAGCCTCGCCGAGGCATTGTGAATCGGGGCCCCCGTCACGCGGTTGTCTGGACTCAGAATTTGCTCATTGGGGTTCCTGTGAAAACTCACACGAGCCCCTGCATTCACAGAGAGCCCCGAGTGGCTGAGAGGCCTGGCCCTGCCGTCGCACGGACCTGCGTGTGAGAACTGGCACAACCCTGGGTTAGCTGTGTGGCATCTGCTGGTCACTCAGCTGCTCTGGGCCTGGGTGTCCTCCTCTGAAGGTGGACATAACAACTGGAGCTACTTGATGGACGTGGGGGCTTCCCAGGTGGCTCAGCGGGTAAAGAACCCACCTGCGGTGCGGGAGACGCAGGAGATGAGGGTTCGATCCCTGGGTCAGGAAGATCCCCTGGAGGAGGGTGTGGCAACTCACTCCAGTATTCTTGCCCGGAGAACCCCACTGACAGAGGAGCCTGGCGGGCTACAGTCCACAGGGTCACAAAGAGTCAGACATGACTAAAGCAACTTAGCACACTCGATGGACTTGCAGAGAATGTGTAATCGAACGTGTAAGGTGGGCACATCTTGAATGCGGTAACTGTTCTCTTTGTGGGGATCAGAAGTGGCTAGACCATCAGAACAGGAGCCTGCGTGGCTGTGTGGAATCTGTGCGCCCATCTGTCACAGTCAGGCACCCGGGCTCTGATGCAGGACATCGAAGTTCCTCTCTTACAAGCTTGGCAATTCGCTCGTTTGCTTTCTGCCCTCAGACCCCATGCACGTGTGCAGTCAACAGATGTCTGCTGCGCACCCTCTAGGGGCTCGACCCGGCTTTGTCAAGTGCAGCAGGACAGAGTGGCCACACGATCTGATCACTAGCTCCACTGCTCACAGCTGTGTGACCTTACAGGACACCCACCCTCTCTGTGCCTCTGTTTACTTTACTTTTCCAATGGGGATAATAATAGTTCCTACCTCATGGGGGTGTTTTAAGAATTGAGTTGCTATATTCACAGGACCTGGAACGATGCTTGGGAAGCAGTGATTAGTATTCCTTGTGCGCTGTCAGTCACTCTTTGTCTGACTCTTTGGGACCCCGTGGACTGTAGCCTGCCAAGCTGCCCTGTCCTTATCTCCGGCTATTTTAAAAGCATGCTTGACTTTCCCGAGGACTACACAGGAAGGCCTTTGAGGAGACACGCTCCTTGAGAGCTGAAGCAGCGCCAGTTAACATTCACCGAGGACTCCTTCTCTGCCCACGTGCTTTGTATCGAGGGTTGAGTAGCTTTTTCTCAAAGGGCTTGATAGTAAATCATTTAGGCTTTGCAGGCCAGCAGCAAAATTGAGGCTACTGGGTAGGTTCTTATATAATTATTTAAAATGTAACTATTTAAAAATGAGGGTGAAGGAAACATTCTCAGGTCAGGGGCCTTAGAAACAGCAACGAGCAGGGGGACCGAGTTGGTCTGCAGGGAAACCACGTTTCACCTTTGAACCCCTACAACACCACAAAGTGAGCAAGCACTACTATTCCTTTGAACTGTGGTGTTGGAGGAGACTGTTGAGAGTCCCTTGGACAGCAAGGAGATCCAACCAGTCCATCCTAAAGGAGATCAGTCCTGAATATTTGTTGGAAGGACTGATGCTGAAGCTGAAACCCCAATACTTTGGCCACCTGATGTGAAGAGCTGACTCACTGGAAAAGACCCTGATGCTGGGAAAGATTGAAGGTGGGAGGAGAAGGGGACGACAGAGGATGAGATGGTTGGATGGCATCACTGACTCAACGGACATGAGTTTGAGTAAACTCCTGGAGTTGGTGATGGACAGGGAGTCCTGGCGTGCTGCAGTCCATGGGGTCACAAAGAGTCGGACGCGACTGAGTAACTGAATTGATTGACTATTATCGCCACTTGGAGATGTGAAAACATTGTATTACAGAGGTTGAGGGAGTTTCCTATGGCCACACCGCTGGTAGATATAAAGGCAGGACTGGAACCCAGCACTGTTCCCCCGGGGTTAAGCACAATGCCTTCAGTGCTACGTCAGCACACACAGCTGACCTTTCACCTCTACTGTTTAACAGCCAGCGTCCTGGTGGAGCCGCCTACTTCCTCTCCACTTGATCTCTGGAGGCCCAAAGCCGCTCTTACTACTACACAAGGGTAGTGGCTCAGAGGAGCATGAAGATACAGAAATGACTCACGCATCTTACGGACACAGCAGTGTTCTTATCCTGGGTTGACGGAACCTGGGCTGTGCGCTATCACTTTATTGCTTCTCAGCATCAAACCTGCTCCTCTTTGCCCAGCTCTGGGACACTGGAGCTGGACCCCGTCAACATTTCCCCTCTGCAGGCTGGCTTGATGATGGCAGGCTGGTTTGGAAGAGAGAGCTGGCGGGGTCCTGCGATTCACAGTCAGAAACAAAGCCTTCTCATCCTGGTTCTGGGTCTTATGATGGTTCTGTGGCCTGGATGCCAGCAGATCCACGTTCAGGCCCATTGCACTCACTGAGCAGCCCTCATAGACCAGGTCTGGCTCACACACCCTGCAGCAGGTTTCCAGACCGTCAGCAGGACCATCTCACCTGCACCCTCCCCAGGAGAGGGTGACGCTCTGCCTGTGGGTCAGGGGCCTCTGGCGCTTTCCCTGTTCACCCTCCCTCAGCCCTGGGCACTGCTTTCTGGACTTGCCATGTCTGTATCCTTTAAACCTGTTACCCCTTCAGTATGGAACTGCCTTTTCCAAAGCTCTATACAGTCAGCAAAAACAAGACCAGGAGCTGACTGTGGCTCAGATCATGAACTCCTTATTGCCAAATTCAGACTTAAATTGAAGAAAGTAGGGAAAACCACTAGACCATTCAGGTATGACCTACATCAAATCCCTTATGATTATACAGTGGAAGTGACAAATAGATTTAAGAGACTAGATCTGATAGACAGAATGCCTGATGAACTATGGATGGAGGTTTGTGACATTGTACAGGAGACAGGGATCAAGACCATCCCCACGGAAAAGAAATGCAAAAAAGCAAAATGGCTGTCTGAGGAGGGCTTACAAATAACTGTGAAAAGAAGAGAAGTGAAAAGCAAAGGAGAAAAGGAAAGATATTCCCATCTGAATGCAGAGTTCCAAAGAATAGCAAGGAGAGATAAGAAAGCCTTCCTCAGTGATCAATGCAAAGAAATAGAGGAAAACAACAGAAAGGGAAAGACTAGAGATCTCTTCAAGAAAATTAGACATACCCAGGGAACATTTCATGCAAAGATGGGCTCGATAAAGGACAGAAATGGTATGTACCTAACAGAAGCAGAAGAGATTAAGAAGAGGTGGCAAGAATACACAGAAGAACTGTACAAAAAAGATCTTCACGACCCAGATAATCACATTGGTGTGATCACCCACCTAGAGCCAGAATGTGAAGTCAAGTGGGCCTTAGGAAGCATCACTACGAACAAAGCTAGTGGAGGTGATGGAATTCCAGTTGAGCTATTTCAAATCCTGAAAAATGATGCTGTGAAAGTGCTGCACTCGATATGCCAGAAAATTTGGAAAACTCAGCAGTGGTCACAAGGACTGGAAAAGGTCAGTTTTCATTCCAATCCCAAAGAAAGGCAATGCCAAAGAATGCTCAAACTACCGCACAATTGCACTCATCTCACATGCTAGTAAAGTAATCCTCAAAATTCTCCAAGCCAGGCTTCAGCAATACGTGAACCGTGGACTTCCAGATGTTCAAGCTGGTTTTAGAAAAGGCAGAGGAACCAGAGATCAAATTGCCAACATCTGATGGATCATCAAAAAAGCAAGAGAGTTCCAGAAAAACATCTATTTCTGCTTTATTGACTATGCCAAAGCCTTCGACTGTGTGGATCACCACAAACTGTGGAAAATTCTGAAAGAGATGGGAATACCAGACCACCTGACCTGCCTCCTGAGAAACCTGTATGCAGATCAGGAAGCAACAGTTAGAACTGGACATGGAACAACAGACTGGTTCCAAACAGGAAAAGGAGTACGTCAAGGCTGTATATTGTCAGCCTGCTTATTTAACTTCTATGCAGAGTACATCATGAGAAACGCTGGGCTGGAAGAAGCATAGGTGGAATCAAGATTGCCGGGAGAAATATCAATAACCTCAGATACACTGATGACACCACCATTATGGCAGAAAATGAAGAGGAACTAGAAAGCCTCTTGATGAAAGTGAAAGAGGAGGGTGAAAAAGTTGGTTTAAAGCTCAACATACAGAAAAGTAAGATCATGGCATCCAGTCCCATCACTTCATGGGAAATAGATGGGAAAACAGTGGAAATAGTGTCAGACTTTATTTTGGGGGGCTCCAAAATCACTGCAGATGGTGACTGCAGCCATGAAATTAAAAGACGCTTGCTCCTTGGAAGGAAAGTTATGACCAACCTAGATAGCATATTAAAAAGCAGAGACATTACTTTGCCAACAAAAGTCCGTCTAGTCAAGGCTATTGTTTTTCCAGTGGTCATGTATGGATATGAGAGTTAAGACGGTGAAGAAAGCTGAGCGCTGAAGAATTGATGCTTTTGAACTGTGGTGTTGGAGAAGACTCTTGAGAGTCCCTTGGACTGTAAGGAGATCCAACCAGTCCATCCTAAAGGAGCTCAATCCTGGGTGTTCATTGGAAGGACTGATGTTGAAGCTGAAACTCCAATACTTTGGCCACCTCATGCGAAGAGTTGACTCATTGGAAAAGACCCTAATGCTGGGAAGGATTGGGAGCAGGAGGAGAAGGGGACGACAGAGGATAAGATGGCTGGATGGCATCCCTGACTTGATGCACATGAGTTTGGGTAGACTCCGGGAGTTGGTGATGGACAGGGAGGCCTGGTGTGCTGTGGTTCGTGGGGTTGCAAAGAGTCAGACACGACTGAGCGACTGAACTGAACTGAACTGAGAAAATACTCAGATTATGGGTGTTGACACATGATGAATCAGTCGCTCTACAAACAAATGAAAAATTTTATTGAAGTCCAATTTGACGATTATAACCTTGTAAGAGCATCTCAGAAAGCTCTGAGATTCCACCCATTGGAAGTCCAGGCACAGTCTATATCAGGTTTTGAGACAGAGGACTGTATATTAAATGACACGTTATTGGCAGTTGACTTGATCCAGATCTAAGCATCTTGGTAGCCCCTTACAAGATCAAGAAGGAATGTTATATTTTAAGGAGTTGTTATATTTTATATACTTTAATGTTATACTTTATGTTGTTATGTTTTAACAACTTGTCTTTTTTTTTTTTTTTTTTTTTTGATGTGGACCATTTTTAAAGTCTTTATTGAATTGGTTACAGTACTGCTTCTGTTTTGGTTTCTTGGCCATGAGGCATGTGAGATCTTAGCTTCCCAACCAGGGATCAAAGCCACAGCCCCTGCCTTGGAAGGCCAAGTCTTAACCACGGGACCGCCAGGGAAGTCCCCGGGAGTTGTCTTGGTGATGCCAGGATCGTGTCGCTCTTTATGGCTGCGCAGGGATTTCTGCTGATGGGGGAGGTTTGGTCCACGCACAGTGCAGATACACCACGCACCACCCTGGGGAGGAGAAGAGCCCAAAGGCAGAGAACATTTTTTAGGCTTAATTTTTTCTTGTCTTACTATAACATATGAATTTTATTTCACACAGGTGTGGCTTCTGTCCCTGACTGGACCCCGACAGCTAGAGGTTGTTTCTATCTGGGGACTATTCTGGGTAAAGCTATTATAAACATTTGGGTACAGGTCTTTGGATGTATATTTTCATTTCTTGGGGGTAAACACCAAGGGGTTGAATTGCTGGGTCACAGAGTAAGCATGTTTCACTTCATGAGAAACAGCCAAAAAGTGTTTCTCTACGTCTTTGCCAACACTACGTAATGTCTCTCTTCAGACCCATGAAATACCACCTAGTGATGAGAAGGAAGGAATCGATGATTCGCGCAGTAACACAAACAAATCTCAAAACAGACTGAGCAGAAGAAATCAGGTGCAGAGGATTGCATACCATTGCGTTTCCATTTATGCAAAGTTCTAGAATGGGCAACATTCCCTAGAGTTACGGAAATCAGCCCAGTGACTGTCTGGGTTGTCTATGATGGAAGGGGTGGGAGGCTGCAAAGGGACATAAGGGACCTCTGGGTGAGAAAAACGTCCTTTATCTTGAGTGAGGGTGGTGGTTACATTTGTCAAAATTCATTAAACTGCACATTACAAATATGCACTTTACTGTATGTTGAATTATATTTCAATAAAGTAGATTTTTTTTTTTTAAAAAAAAAGGATGTCCTGTTAAGGCATGGAGGCTGGCCAGTGGGCTAGGTTCACCCACCAGCCAGGTGGAATGGTCCCAGATGCATTATTCAAATCTGTACTTCAAACAGGTGACCGTGGTGCTGACTGTTCAGGGTTGGACAAAACCCGGCAGTGGGTGAATTCCACGTTTCTGACACACGTATCGGAAAGGGTGGGAAGTTCTTCATGCTTGAAGAAACTGATACTGGAAAAATGAGGATTACAGTAAAAACTTGGGTCTAAATTTCCTAGTAAGTAACAACAACAAATGGTTGCTTCATTCTGAAGTATAAGATAACACTGAGAAAAGTGTTTAAAAACCTTTAAAAATGTTAAGATGTAATAAAAGGTATAGACTAACTTCTTACAGTGAACAACAGAATGAATTCAGGATTCAGTGTTTTCTTTGGGAGTGATTTTTTAAGAGCATAACATAAACAACATCCTTTACTCATTTGGATTTAAAAATCACATTTCAAATCAGGTTATAAAAAGGGTCATTTCAAGGCTGGACCAATTTTCCCAAAGGACACACTTAACCTTTGGCAGCTCTTGTTTGAAGCAGTTAATCCTGTTGTTACCTTTATTAATGGCTCTCTCCTTTAAAAAATATATTTATTTATTTATCGGGCTGTGCTGGGTCTTAGCTGTGCTGTGCATGGTCTTCGATGGGCACTGTGGCATGCTGGGTCTTTAGCTGGGGTGTGTGAAATTGTAGTTGTGGCATGTGGGATCTAGTTCCTCGACCAGGGAGCAAACCCAGGCCCTCTGGCACTGGGGCATAGGGTCTCAGCCACTGGACCACCCAGGAAGTCCCTCCTTTGATTTTTGAAAGGACCAGCTCCCCCAGGTTCTGGCTTGTCAAAGTCTTTGGGTGGAAACTGAGTCATTTTCCAGTATTACTTTTGTCAATTTCATGGAATTCTGCACTTTTGGCAATATTTCTAATTTCACTTTGTAATTGATATAATATTACCTGGTGTTTGCGACATCCAACATTGAGGACAAGCTTGACTAACAAATTTGAATAGGTAGATACAAACAGCTGGTATGAAACAAGAAATAATGGTTAATTAGGAACCAATTTAGAAATGCCCAGTCCATTTATGAATCCATTTGTGTTATAGTAAACTTCTGCTTCCCTACACAAATCTATGCATATTACAGGGACCCTGTGTAGGTGCACAGAAGAACATATATGTGATGGCTGGATCTCTAGCAGTCATTTTAGAGCATGAGGCAAAAGGCCACATTCTAGGCATAGTAAGTAGAAAGTTGAAAGGGATCTGAATTACTGAAGACTGTGGAACCACTATACCATCTGGAGAACCTACCTCTAGATTTCTTCTGAGTGACAAAGAAATAGCTCATTGTAATCCTAACTGACCCCAAGTTTAGGCCAAATCCAGCTCTAGGACTCTGGTTCTATAGTGAAAAGTGGTAGTTGTATCCAGTGAAGAGGGTCTAGGTCTGCTCATGGGATAATCTGGGGCCTGCATGAAGCTTCCTTTAAGCTCTCTCACCACTCAAACAAGACCAAATCAATGAGGGCTTATTGGCCTCCTAGGGACCAAATGGACCTGGAGTCAAATGCTGTTTACCCCAGACAGTCTTCAAAAGATAATTAAATGCACAGGCCTTCTGCTTTATTGACTATGCCAAAGCCTTCGACTGTGTGGATCACCACAAACTGTGGAAAATTATGAAAGACCAGACCACCTGACCTGCCTCCTGAGAAACCTGTATGCAGGTCAGGAAGCAACAGTTAGAACTGGACATGGAACAACAGACTGGTTCCAAACAGGAAAAGGAGTACGTCAAGGCTGTATATTGTCAGCCTGCTTATTTAACTTCTATGCAGAGTGCATCATGAGAAACGCTGGGCTGGAAGAAGCATAGGTGGAATCAAGATTGCCGGGAGAAATATCAATAACCTCAGATACGCTGATGACACCACCGTTAAGGCAGAAAGTGAAGAGGAACTAGAAAGCCTCTTGATGAAAGTGAAAGAGGAGGGTGAAAAAGTTGGTTTAAAGCTCAACATCCAGGAAAGTAAGATCATGGCATCCAGTCCCATCACTTCATGGGAAATAGATGGGAAAACACTGGAAACAGTGTCAGACTTTTATTTTGGGGGGCTCCAAAATCACTGCAGATGGTGATTGCAGCCATGAAATTAAAAGATGCTTACTCCTTGGAAGGAAAGTTATGACCAACCTAGATAGCATGTTAAAAAGCAGAGACATTACTTTGCCAACAAAGGTCCGTCTAGTCAAGGCTATTGTTTTTCCAGTGGTCATGTATGGATGTGAGAGTTGGACTGTAAAGAAAGCTGAGCGCCAAAGAACTGATGCTTTTGAACTGTGGTGCTGGAGAAGACTCTTGAGAGTCCCTTGGGCTGCAAGGAGATCCAACCAGTCAGTCCTAAAGGAGATCAGTCCTGAATATTCATTGGAAGGACTGCTGTTGAAGCTGAAACTCCAATACTTTGGCCACCTGATGAGAAGAACCAACTCATTGGAAAAGACCCTGTTGCTGGGAAAGATTGAGGGCAGGAGAAGAGGGCAACAGAGAATGAGACAGTTGGATGGCATCACTGACTCAGTGGACATGAGTTTGAGCAAACTCCAGGAGATGGTAAAGGACAGGGAGGCCTGGCGTGCTGCAGTCCATGGGGTCGCAAAGAGTTGGACATGACTGAGCGACTGAACAACAACAATAATCTTTTAATAGCCCTATAATAGAGCATCTGTTATTATAGCGCTTTTACAGATGGGAAAACTGAGGCTCAGAGTGGTAACTGACTTGCGGTAACAGTGACACTGGCCCTCAGAACACAATAGCACAGAGTGTCAGAGCCAGCTGGGACCCAGAGGAAGAACCCACCCCCAGCAGCATGAAAACGCAGCGGCTGGGATGTGGAAAGAGGAAGCCATGCGCCCAAGGTCACACAGCAGGCAAGGGACAGCGTGAATGAGGACCAGGTCCTCCCCGGCCTGCTCCAAGGCCATGGGGGCTGCAGCCTGTCCTGCGGGTGCAGGTGGGTCATGGACACCCCAGAGCTGCACTGTTCCGCTGAGTGACCTGCCCGTGGCCGGGGAGCCGCGGGACCAGAGCGTCCTCTGGAGGAGTTCCATCAGAGACAAACCACGGAGCCAGGACAGCTGCCCCTCTGAATTATCAAATACGTATAAGGCCAGATCAGCTCAGCAAGCTTTAGCCCCCAAGAGGCTGAGACGCAAACTTCTATAAAGTGGGCACAGATTCCGGGCCCCATCCTGGGAGAATCTGACACTACGGGTCAGAGACAGGGCCCGGGAGTCTGAATTCTAACAAGTAAATCCTTCTCCCATTCACGTCATTTATGTGGCAGGTGGCACACGGCTCCGACGTGGAGAAAGCCTGGTTGGAGGGAGAGGTGACGAGACAGAAGTGCTGCAGTCCTGCAGAACTGACCACAGTGGCCGGGGCTGTAGGTTGCCCTCGCTGGGTGCCACCTGCCTGTCTTTCTGACACTGTCCTGTCTCGGGGGATCCTCCCACCCCCACAGCCCTGAGCTAGAAAATTCACCCTCCTGAGGTGCAGGAGGCCAGGGGGGTTAGTTAGCTTGTGCAAAGTCATCCAGGTAGTAAACGGAATGGTGCAGCTAGATTTGGAGCCAGGCAGCCTCACTGCAGAGCCTTTAAATATAAAGCTTATTATCAAATGGCTTCTGGGGACATGGCGATTCACAAAGCCATTCTCAAAGCTTCCCAGGTTGGCAACACTTGGAAGGGGGAAAACAAGAAACTAAGGTACTGAGGACTTACTATGTCTCATGTGCTTTTGATGCAATCTCTGTCAGGTCTCACAACAGCCCCAGGGGGTAGGGATGACTGCACCCATTTATCACATGAGGACACCCCAGAAACCCAGAGGTTAAGAACATGCCTAAGATCATAAGGTTTGCTAAGTTTAAGATCCTATCAAGGTGAAGTCAGGGTTGGTCTGGCCCCAACTCAGTACCTTTATCCCAGTGTCACTGAGGCTCATCACTGCCACAGTTTCCCTGAACCTCAGAAGATCATTGGCTCTGTATCTGTCAGATTTTGCTGTGTAACAAAACATCCCAGAACTCAGTGGCATATTGTAAACATTCATCCTCACATTGAAAGGTCTGTAGGAAAACTGACATGGCTTTTCTCCATGTGTGTTTATTCTGGGACCCAGGGTGAAAAGAGAGGCCATGATCCAAGAGTCTGTAATGTCCACAGGTAAAACCAGAAGCTGTCAGAAGGACAAGCAGAAATATGAGATTACTCTCGCAGCCTAGGCTCAGGACTGGCAAATGGTCACTCACTCCCATTCCATTGACTGAAACGAATCATACGGTAGCAGCAACGGGGCAGGAATATACTTCTTCAATAGAGGCTTGGGAAAACAGGGAGAAAGAGAAAGTTCGCTAAAAACCAATCTACAGGCTGATCTGGAGGATCTGAGTGCCAATGACCCTCTCTTCCCTGAGATGTTTTCAAAGACTCTGATACCAGGACGCCAAATGCTTAATCTCTACTGGGGAGAAGAGAAGACAGGAATTCTGGAACAGCAAGACAGGCACTGTAATTGAGGCATGCAGACAAGATGGAAGACAATACGAAACGGTGGGGACTGCGCAAACTGGAGCGCACAGACCTGCCCAGCGGGCAGCTGCTCTTCAGCTCCTGCAGACTGCTGACGGCAATGCGACATCTCTGCCGACTCTGGCCATCCTTGCCGGCTTGGGCCTGGCTCCCAGGCATCCACTGGCCTTCGTGGCAAAGATAAGGCTCCTAGAAGCAACACGCTAGGAGACATTTGCTGCCCTTTTTTGCTGTGTTGCACACAGACCTTCTCAGCCCTGCTGGATATCTGCCCCAGGACCCTCATTACGCCTTGATGGGCTCCTTCCCCCGCAACTCAGGAGGCTCAGGCCACCTTCCTCCCCCAGAACTCTTCACTGCGGGGAGGGGCTGCCGCACAAACCCATTCATTATTAGTGCAAAAATAAATAGGTTTGATCAAAAGAGATTTGAATTATCACTAATTAGCCTGAAAGTTCAGCAAGATTGCTTTGTAGGAGGAAGCGGAGGAGGCGAGAGTAAAATGTTAACCACAGATTAAACAGCCTGGAGCAGAAGTAGACAACGCTGGGGGGTCAGAGCTGGGAAAGGACCCAAGTACCTGCTGCCTCGAAGACTCATGCCAATCTGGGGACGTCAGGCAGGATACCAGGCCAAAGTCTGGCTCTGCCCCAAGTCTGCTCTCCCACGATCGGGGCGCAAGTCCTCTGTGTTAGGCTCCCTTGAAGCAGGACTTGTCCTCTTTGCAAGTTTAACATGCAGCCCTCTTTTTAGAATGGAAACAGCACCCCAACATCTGGGTGGGCCATCCCACCCCAGCTGTCACTGTATGCGATTGGCTGGGGCTGGCTCCACTCCCAGATGAGTGGGAGGCTCAGGCCCACTCATCTGGATGGGTGGGAACCTGGTTCACAGCTTCTGTCTGCCTGTCATGGAGCAGGATGAAGGCCTGGGGATGGAGGAGCCATCTTGGCCTCCACCAATGGGAGCCTGCCGTCAGTGCAAGGTCACTCACAACCTGTGCCCAGCTGGACCAGAGTCTGAGCCAAAGAAAAACAATCACTCAGAATGATCCTGGCTTTGTTTCAGAATCTGATATATTGCCTTGTGGCTATTTGCCATAGATTTTTTGTTTGTTTGTTTTGGGCATTGATTCTGATTTTTTTTTAAAAATATATTGCATTCAAATCTAACTTATCGTGATCACTGAATTTCGGGGTGTCTCCTTACATCTTGTGCTCAAGGTGAGTGCCTCACTCTCCTTACCCCATTCCCAGCCCTGGTGCTTGCAGTCAGAAGGGCTGGGGTCCCTCTTGGCTCAGCTGCTTACAGACCTGTGTGACCTGGGACAAACTGCATAGCCTCTCTGAATTCCAAGCAGCTCACCTGCAACGCAGAGGTGGTGATACCTGCCAGGCTGGATGAAAGGAGATGATGGATGTGAATACTCCTTGCAAACCGTGGTCACTGAATATAAGGGGCTCTTCCATCTGCACGTGCTCAACACTGACCATGCGAGTTCACCTAGAGCTCGGCACTGGGCTAAGAAGATAACGTGCTTTATCCCACTAGAGCCTCACCACAGTCCCCTGAGATTTTGGCCAGAGGAAATAAACCCTATAGTTAGAGTGGCCCCATTTTCCAGATCAGGAAACAGGCACAGACAAGGGCCACTCAGCAGTGAAATGGTCAGATCTGGGTGGAAGTGATAAACTTAGAGCGTCAGGAAGGAGGCCTCGTGCCGGAGACTCCGGAGCTGAGCTGATGTCATCAGCATCCCCATCACAGCGTTCTGAGGCTCGTGAACTTGCTTTGCTTGTGTTGCTTTTGATCCGTTTTTACAGTCGTGCATGCTCAGTCGCTCAGTCGTGCCTGACTCTCTGCGACTCCATAGACTGTAGTCCACCAGGGTCCTCTGTCCATGGGATTTTCCAGGCAAGAAGACTGGGGTAAGTTGTTATTTCCTCCTCCAGGGGATCTGTCTGACAGAGGATCTGTCAAACCCATGTCTCCTGAGCCTCTGGTTTTACACTTGAAATGACTATAAACTGTCATAATCGCTGCTTGCGTATGATTGGTGACTGCAGCGTTGATGTTGGCTGCGGCTGACCTCCCGTTCAAATGGAGTGATGGGAGCTTGGGCCATCCTAGCCAAACCCAGAGCCAAGGGAGCGATAAAAACAAAGCTTTTCTCAACAGATGGTGAAGCTCCTGTGTGTCCGTGTCACTAAGCAAAGTCTACCGGCGGCAGGAAGGACCACTGGCCTCTTGTCTAGACTATGTGCTGCTGATGAATGGCTTGGACTTTCTCACTTGCTTACATCTTGTCTTCAGTTGAAAATTCCATTGCCAAAAGTTATGCGTGAGTGCTCAGTCGCTTCAGTCCTGTCTGACTCTTTGTGACCCTATGGACTATAGCCCACCAGGCTTCTCTATCCACGGGATTTTCCAGGCAAGAATACTGGAGCGGGTTACCATGCCCTCCTCCAGGGGCTCTTCCCAACCCAGGGATAGAACCTGTGTCTCCTGCATCTCCTGCACTGCAGCGGATTCTTTACTCACCAAGCAACCTTGGGAAGCCAAAAACTGTACATGGTGTCAATAAACTCCTTAACCGGTGTTCAAGTTGAAGACATTAACCTACACATGACCTTTAATATAATTTTATTATTTTATGTAGTTTGTATGTATGAAGTTTTCATCTAGTTTAATAATACTGGACAGTAGTGAAAGGTTTATATTTCAAAGTTTAAAAGTTTATTTTTTTAAAAAAGCCTGGGATTTGAATACCTGCTCCAGGTGTTTCTCGTGTGACCCTGGGCAAGTCAGCTGATTTCCCAGCTCCTCTGTTCTTTTATCTGTGAAGCAGGTGCCACGATGGCCATCCTAGTTACTCCCTGGGGTTTCTGTGAAGACGAGCTGGGATCACGGGAGAGCGTCTGGTGAGCGGTCCAGGGCCTTCCCTGGTGGCTCAGATGGTAAAGAATCTGCCTGCGGTGCAGGAGACCCAGGTTCAACCCGTGCGTTGTGAAGATCCCCTGGAGAAAGGAATAGCAACCCACTCCAGTGTTCTTGCCTGGAAAATCCCATCGACAGAGAGGCCTGGTGGGCTACAGTCCACAGGGTCGCAAAGAGTTGTACACAACGGAGCGATTAACACTTTCACTTTCCAAGGCCATACACGTATAAAGAACTGGAAGAATCAGATCTATAGCTAAGAGATGAGATTGGTATTTGAGGGGTAGAAAATAAATAAAATAAGACAACTGATGATCAAGGTGAAACACGTCCAGCTATGGCAGACTGGCTGAGAAATATGAGGATAATTAGGGGAGAGATGATATCAGCACTTAGAGATCCCGGTAAACAACCCATCACTCTATAAGGCACATGCGATAGGTTTTCAAATCACAGGATAACAAGGACCAGAGGGAAGCTTGGTGCTTAGATGTCTAGTCCAGCTGAGTCCTCTCCTCCCCTACCTTCCAGGCTCCACCCCTCACCTCCAGGCCATCACCTCTGCCTGGACCTAAACCTCTAGATGCCACCAACGACCTCCCCCTCAAAGGGCGCCTCTCTATCCAATCTTCCCCCTGTATAGAGGATGGGGCAGACCTCGTAAAAATCAAGTCTGGTCATCTGCTCCCTCATTAGAAAACCCTCAGAACTTGCCACTGCTCCCAGGCTCTACCCCAAATGCTTGCTGTCATCTTTCCCTGCGGTCTTTCCAAGCTCACCATTTGTCGCCAGTGTTCCATCATATCCCACTACCTAAGTAACAAGACATTGGGCACCTCATGCTACACCTCTAAGCATTTGGCCCTGCTACTCTCTGGTTCCATCCTCAAGACTTAGCTCAGTGCTCACCTCCTCCAGGAAGCCTTCCCTGAATCCCACCCATAGGTTGAACACCTCTCCGTGTACTTGTGTCTTGTGTTCATCTTATCATCAACTATACAACTAGAAATAATCCACTTACTTAACTCTCTCTTTAAAATTTGAGCCACCTCTGTTCTCTCATCCCCAAACCCAACACACACACACAGACACACAGACACACAGACACACAGACACACAGACACACAGACAGACACACACACACACGCACACACACACGGGGACTAGGATACAATCCTCTTTGGAACAGTACTGCTGGCAAATACTTATCAGTTGTTTACTGTTTGCCAGACCCAGGGCTGAGCATGGGGCTTCCCCAATGGCTCAGTTGTAAAGAATCCTCCTGCAATGCAGGAGACTCAGGAGATGTGGGTTTGGCCCCTGGGTAGGGAAGATCCCCTGGAGAAGGAAATGGCAACCCACTCCAGTATTCCTGCCTGGGAAATCCCATGGACAGAGGAGCCCAGTGGGCTACAGTCCGTGGGGTTACAAGAGTTGGACACGACTTACTGACTGAGCACACACAAGGGCTGAACACTGAGTCCTCCTCACTGCCCTTTGAAGCAGGCGATCGTATTATTCTTGATCTGAGAGGTCAGGGACCCGGTCAACACTACTCAGTCACTAAGGGACAAAGACAGAGGAAGTCAGACCCAGGTCCGTCAACCCCCAGTACTTGGCATAGTCCTTAGCCAACATCTACTGAATCAAAGTGCAATTCTGGGAGCAAATAAGCAGAATGAAGGTCTCTGTGAAAATGTCTTGCTGAGTGTAGCCCGGGAGGCCCTGTGTTAAATCAAGGGAGGGGCTTGAGCGGCCTCTCCTGCTGCGGTGCCGAGTGTGCCCTCCCCGACAGCTGCCAGCTCTGTCCTAGCAGGGAGCCCTGCCCTTTATACTTTGAACATCTTTCTCGGGGATCTCCAGGGAGTAGCTGAACCTTGAAGAGATGGCCCCCATGGGATCTGTGTGGGTGGGAAGGAGTGGTGTCTATGCTCCTACCCTTCCTCCTTGCTATGGGCCGTACCTTTGCAGCAACATGTGAGGGTGGGGCGAATCAGATATACAGTTGCTTTATGCAGCCAGGATCATACCAACAGGTATCAGTCAGGCCTCTTGCCATCAAACTGAATTTATGAATCCATATAACTATCAAGCACAAAATTAACAGCTTCAGGAACAGCTGGATCCAGGTGTTCCAGCAATGCCGCTAGAACTCCGTCTTGCCCTCTCAGCTTCAGGAACGGCTGGATCCAGGCGTTCCAGCGATGCCACTAGAACTCCGTCTTGCCCTCCCTCCCCCTCAAGTTTTAGCTCTGCTTCCTTCTGTGTTGGTCTCACCGTCAAAAAGACTCTCCCAGCTCTGGTTGCCAGCAGCTCCTAGTTTGCCTCTTGCCCATTCAGCCCATTCCTAGTAGGACCCCTCTTTCCTATTCTTATATAAGCCCCTAAACCAGGTGGCCTGACTTAGGTTTCCTGCTCATGCCTGAATCATCAAGGTAGGTCAGAGGCAGAGTAACATCCACTGGCCAGGCTTGGGTAATTCGGCCAGTCCTACAGTGGGCATGTGTGAGGGGGCCGAGGGGGATTTCACCCCCACCCAAAATGCCAGAACTGAGGGGAGAGGGGGCAGCAATGCCCACCCCCCCCCAAGGGAATCAAGGCCTTATTTTTAGCAGTGACTGGGCAGAAAAAAATCAACAGACATTTATGACAAAAGGTCTTCCTTCTGCAGTAAATTTCTCAGGCCTGAGCCCACGTCAGGGACCCCAGGCCCCCAGAATTCAGGATTCTCATGAAGGGGGCCCTAAAAAGTGACATAACGTGCAGGACGCCTGGCTTGTTTATGACGGCAAATTTCCACACTCCCTCTCATGTGTCTGGCTAAGATGATATCAGAATTCAAAGACTCGGGAGAGCAGAAGCTGTAAAAAATAATCTTCTATTAAGCCCCGCGCTGTCCCGACTGCCGTGGCATTTGGAAGAGGAAACCAATGCCTCCCCTTTGGAGATAGCAGCTATTTTGCAATTGCACTGATAAAAAAGGAAGACATGAAGTAAAGTGACATTTACGTGCTAGGAGAAGCATATTTTCTTTCCTACTCCAAAACCATTTCAGGAGCTGGGGAAGGGGGGGTCGTTTGGTGGATGCCACCCCCACCGTCTTTTAGGCTACAGGAGCATCTGGCGGGGGGGGGGGGGGGGGGCTGCCAGCCTCAGCAGCGGAGCGGGGGTTCAGCTTCCATGCCTCGTGCTGCCCGCACCCCCACCCCCATCTGCTACTCTGCTCCCCACAGACTGAAATACCAGCCTGTTTCGGCTCAGAAACGTGGAAATCCAGAAAGGCAAGGAGGGGCAGTAGGAGGCAGGAGAAGCGATGACTCACTTTTGGACGGCTGCCTCATCCGCCTGCCGCTGGGGGAGAGGCAGAGCCCGGTGGGAGGAAGAGCTTGGGAGTCACAAGGACCTGAGTTCAGAAGATGCCTTTACTGCAGGCGGGCAAGAGGCCCCAGACCACTCACCCTGCTGAGCCTCAGGTTCCTCATCTGTACAATGGGGATCGTGCCTCTCATGGGGTCAGTCTAAAGGGTACACGGCAGCTGGCCGAGGGTGGCCTGAAGGACGTTGATCGTCTCTTTCTCCCCCTGGAAGGTGGGGCCGCAGCCCCTGCAGCTCCATCAGCATCGCTCCCTTCTGTCTAGACCAGCGCCCAGCGGCACTCAGTTCCCGTCCAGGGGCCCTGAGAACCAGCGGCTCAGCTTCCCAGGCGGACTCCTCCTGCTCCCGCCCAGTGCTACTTTGATCTCTAGCACATTCTCCATCCCCAGGCTCCCCTACGCGGGTGGTTGGCTGTTTCTGCCCTCTCCAGGGCTCTTTGTACTCAAGGCCTTCCCTCTCCCACCCCTGTTTCTCCCAGGGTCAGCTCCTCCGCATCATTCCGCCTCTGCTCAAATGTCACTTCCTCCAAGAAGGGCTCCCTGACCCCCCTAGTGAAAGCGGCTGTCCACACCTTAGTCGCTCTCTAGCTCATCTCGCAAAAGCAGTCTCGTTTGTTTGTTGATCTGCTTATTATCCCTCCCCCAGGAGAACATGCTCATTAAGAGGCAGGGGACATCCCGTCTTGCTCATCTCCGGGTCCTAGGGTCCAGTGGCCTGCCTGGCGCAGGGCAGGCACGCAAACATTTGGGGAGGGAGGGAGAAAGGGAGAAAGGAAGGAGGCCAGAGTGAGGGAGGAGGCACGGAGAGTGAGGGAAGGAAGTCGGAGACCCGGCCCTCACCTGACTCGAGAGCCTCTGGTCCTCTCACCCGGGGGCCTGGGCCCCTCCACCCCCCGCCCTCCACTGGACTCCAGTGCCTAGTTCTTCCCCCGTGTAGACGGCTGCCTGACGTAAGACACGCCACCGTAGCGCTGCCTCCTTCCATGTTATGGGGGCCAGTCCGGCCCACAGATAACACTTCCACATCCCGTTCTGAGCGAGCCAGCAAGCGTAATGTCGTCCATCTGTCAGTTCTGCCTGCCCCCCTGCACATCCCCTTCTGGGAACAGGCCCCTGTGTCACCTCAGGAGATCCACCCTGCCCCACTCATAGCCCCTCTAGCTCTGATGGTGTCATCCTGAGCCCCAGCTCCAGGGCTGGACGTGTGACTGGGTCTGGCCAACAACAAGGAAACATTTTCCTAGCCACAGTGATTGGCTAGGCATGGTCACGTGACTCCAGCTAGAGCCACTGATGTGGAATCCAGGACTCTTCCTGCACCTTAATTAGCACAGAGGCATTGTCTCTCTGCCGGAAATGCCAACGCAGGTAGATAAAAGTCTGGAGCTGACAGCCATCTTCCCACCATGGGGGCACAGCCTGACTGAGAATAAAGCCAGCATTGAGGGCAGCAGAGCCCAGAGACAGGGTCTGATGATGTCGTTGGAGCACCTGGATCCAGCTTTACCTGAAGTAGGAAGATTCCACCCCTGGAAATTTCAGTGGCCCAAGCCAATAAATTCCCTTTTGTGCTTAAGCCAGCTGGAGCTGTACTTGGCACCAAAATGGTTCTGATCCATACGGCATTGGTCGGTCGTGGGATAGTCAAGACGTGAAGCAGCCAGGGGAACCGTGGGCAGCGTTTGACCTGGAGAAGCAGCTCCCCCCCAGCTCCTGAGCGGCTCTCTGCTGGAGGGACCCAGTCTGCCTGGAGCACCCTGCTGCCCTCTCTCCAAGAATCAGACAGCCTTCAAGTCTTTCAGGGCGAAAAATACATCAGAGGTAGTTAGTAGTCACGTCTTTGGAGGAAAAAGACTTCCTCAGCCTTCTTGAAGGTGCAAAGAATTTCCAGCACGCAGGAGGCCTCCCACCTGCCATCCGTTCCCAGGCCTGGATCAGGCATGCCTCTTGGAGGCTGTGTGCACTCAAAATGGTACCCGGGGGCCGGCTGGGGCCTGATCCAGCTCTCTCCAACAGGCAAGCGCTCACCTGAGCCCACAGCGGCTAGAACTCCAGAACAAAGCAGCCCCGTGGGGGTGCAGCCCAGCTCCCCTGAGCCCTGCCTTGGAGCAGAAGCAACGGCTGGGAGTGCGAGGCCCCAGAAGAGGCCTCCTCAGTGTCAAGTGACAGGTGTCAGGTTCTCAGGAAGAGTGACAGCCTCTAGTTCCCCTGGGATGTCTGACTACAGGCAGACAGACACTTCTCTACCTGCTGCTGCGACCGGGAGGAGGGCCTGGCTTCCTGGGGGATGGGCCGGGCGCTGTTTGGTTCCAGACGCCCAATACTCAAGAGGCGGTCTGCGGACAGGATGGGGAGCACAGTGCTGCAAGCCCTCCCCAAACTGAATTTCTCCCTGATTCCTCCCGACCCCCTCTCACCTCCAGACAACCAGCCTCTCTGCTGTGGGATCCCCCTCTGACATCTCTCACCCCACCAGGATTTTTCAGCCCAGCCTTCTCTCACCGAGGTTACTTAAGCAGACTCCTACCAGGCTTCCCTTGCTCATTCCTCCCAATTCTCCCCTCAGTAGCCAGACTGATGACCCCCGAACACACACTAAGACCCCTGCAGGGGCTCAGTTCCTCACCCTGGCTTACAAAGCCTTTCCTGACCTGATTTCCAGCCCGGCAAAAAGAAAGAATTCACGTGTTTCCTCTAAACCGGACCAACTTTTTCAGGAAAGGGCCAGATAGTAAATATTTTAGACTTTGTGGGCCATATGGTCTCTGTCGCAACTACTGCGCCTTTGTAGTGGGAAAGCGGCTGCAGGCATTACGTAAATGAATGGCGGTGGCCGTGGGCCAATAAAACTTTATTTACAGAAACAGGTGGTGGGCTGGATTTGACCCATGGGCCATAGTTTGCCAATCTCTGCTCTAAAGGGATGAGCTCATTTCTCACCATCTCCACATTTCAGATGCCTCTAGAAAACGGCAGTAATAATCCTCACATTGAAGGGCTGGTGAAGGATTTGAAAGAACTTGTCACGTGTCTGGCATAGAGTCTGGAACACAGTAGGTGCTCAGTTGGTGATCACTGTCATTAAAATTATCATGGCTTTCCCTTTCTGCATGTTTAAGAATTGGTCAGTCCTGAGTCCACAGCAAGAAAGTTTTCAGGGTAGAGATCCTCCTTCTCTAAAAGCCTGATGATACCTGATGCATTTACACAGGTGCTGAAAAACCATATAGCTGAGCACCTACTATGTGCCGGGCACTGGGCTTCATGTTGCTGAGTGATCACAGTAAATCATAAGGCAATATTCACCCCCCTTGAGGCCAAGCCTAAAGAAGTGGAGGGAAAACTTCAAGAAATTATTTGTGCAGGAGCATGCCTACTATGTGTCAGGCCTCGTGTAGCACCAGGGCTGCCCAGAGGAATGGGAAGCAAGCTCTGCCTCTAAAAAAGGCACCGCCTAGAGAAGCTATTTCCTCTTGACTTTGAAATTTCTCCCTGGCCTGGAAGCCACGTCTCCCACTCAGAGGGAGGAAGAGGCACACTTTGCCTTGGGATCTCTCCAGAGCTCTGCAGGCCAGGCCTGTGTGCCCTCCATCTCCTTGATGGGACCTGGGGATCTGACACTGAGTGAAACTGGCTCCTTCCTTCACCCGAGCAGAGCCTTTAGGAGGGTCCCAGCACTCAGGGGCAAGAGGGGAGGGGCGTCCTGGGTCCTGGCTGACTGAAGATTCTACGTTGGTTCACGAACAAGACTGTCTCTCTGGCCTGTATCTTCCTAGGACGTCTCTCTTTGCACAAATCCCAGCTCACCTCCCATCCAGGCTCCTTTTCATTCACAAGGCAGAGTTTTGGCCTTCTTCCCTAGAGAGGTAAGTGTCTCAGGCAGAGACTGTGCCCCCATACCCATTCCCCTCCCGTCTCTGCGAGTGACAGACCCCCCGCTTTCTGGTGGGACACATGGATGCCCGTTGGCAACCGCACTGCCCCGTCTCCCTCGCTAGGCAGGGCTGTGTGCCCAAGTGTCATTCAACAGGATGCCTCTGGAGGAAGAGGTGCACACTTCTTTCATCTCTGTCTCCCTCCCGCTACCGGGGATGGGGGCCTTGCAGTTGAGGGGGAGCCAACCTTGGGTTGCCCAAATGTGAGGAACAGCCGGGGCCTCATGGAGCCACACCAGGGAAGGCGCCTGGGTCCCCGAGGCCATTGTCCAAGCTCTGGGGAGCCTCATCTAGATGCATGTGATAGACAGACTGCCTTGGCTGAGCTACCATTCTCTTGGGTTCTTTGTAACCACAGCTGAATCTGAATCTTGGCTAATGTGTCACACGGACTGGCCTGATGTCCCAACATCTCACTGGTGGACACGGCACTGGGCAAACTAAGCAGGACATCATGGACTCACTAAACCAGCATTTGCTGAACACTTACTGTGTGCTGGGAACGCAACCAGATGCTGCAGGGGGCTCCTGAGATGAGTCAACATCCTTGGTTGCCAGTTAGTAAGAGGAAAAAAACAGTAGCAATAGACACACCGGGTACTTTCTATATGCATGTAACAGACCTAGAAGAGATGCTCAGTAAGAACCCTCACTGCACACATGTGCAAACCAAGGTCTAGAAAGGTTAGAGTGCTTGCTATGGACTCAACTGTGGCCCCTAAAATTCACATGTTGAAGCCCTAAACCCCGATATGGCTATATTTGGAGATAAGATCTTTAGGTTGGTTGTTGTTCAGACGCTAAGTTGGGTCTGACTCTTTGAGACCCCATGGACTGTAGCCCACCAGGCTCCTCTGTCCTCCACTATCTCCCGGAGTTTGCTCAGATCTAGGTCCTTTAGGAGGTAATTAAGGTTAAATGAAACAGTAAGGGCGGGGTCCTACTCTGATAGAACTGTGACCTTCTAGAAGAGGAAGAGACAGCCGTCTCTCCAGCCCTCCGCTTCCGCCCTGTCCCTTCCCTGCTCCTCTCCATCTCTGCACGTGAGGACACCACAAGAAGGCAGCCCTCCGTAGGTCAGGAAGGGAGCGCCCACCAGAACCCAATTATGCTGGCCCCTAGTCTCAGCCTTCCAGCGTCCAGAACCGTCTGGTGTTTGAGCCACCCAGCCTGTGGTGTTTTGTGACGGCAGCCCTCACAAACAGACACAAATGCAAAGCCAGGTGGTCTAACTTCAATCTCTTCCCCCACTCATCCTCCTCGAAGACTATAAAGAAGCACATTCCAGGTAGACTAGTCCCCAGTGACCACTGACATCACCCCAACAAAGCAGAACAGTCAGCCTTCCTGGGGTCCTCACTGAGAGCCTGCGCTAGGCTCCGTGCCTCCGGGCATGAGGTCTTTCCTCTCTCGTTACAGTGCCGCTATAATACCCGGAGGTCCTGCTCAGCTCTGTGCCACTTCCTCACTCTAAGCCAGACAGGAACAAGCTCTCATCTGTCCTCTGGGCTGTGAGCGTCACAAGGCCACGCCCTGTCCC
Source organism: Okapia johnstoni (assembly GCA_024291935.2). NCBI lineage: Eukaryota > Metazoa > Chordata > Mammalia > Artiodactyla > Giraffidae > Okapia > Okapia johnstoni. Next base: position 67,084,702 of record CM044324.1, on the reverse strand, counting down.
TCATGTGTCCCCTAGTCTCAGCACAGAGTCTGAGGGATGGTGGGCCTTCCAGTGTGTGCTGGGAAAATGGCCGAGTCGATCCCTTTCTACTTTTTTGTTCATTGCCACCTGCAGTGCACACGTCCTGCTTTTGTGCCCAGCGCCCTGCACCCTTTTGCTGACAATAGTGCCCTAATAATGTCTTAGGGACTATCCATTGCAACTCTCCCCAAAAGGTAAAACACATGTGTGTGTATGTGTGCGCTAAGTTGCTTCAGTCGTGTCCGACTCTGTGTGACCCCATGGACTGCAGCCTGCCAGGCTCCTCTGTCCATGAGACTCTCCAGGCAAGAACACTGGAGTGGGTTGCCATGCCCTCCTCCGGGGGATCTTCTCAGGGATCGAACCCAGGTCTCTTATGTCTCCTGTACTGGCAGACGGGCTCTTTACCACTAGCATCACCTGGGGAGCCCAAAGCGTTGACCAAAGCCTAAATCAATCAAAGCATAGCCCTCACCCACCCACACCAGCCACAAGGACAGGTATCAGGATGAGCCCTTTGCCGAGGAGGTAGAAGGAGACGCCATTCTTTCCCACTTTCTCGGGGCCTGTGAGGATGGATCAGGGGCAGGAGCTGTCGCCTTCTCGCTCCCAGGCAGAGGAAAAGACCGAAGCCAACACAGAGGAAGGTGGCTCAGTGTGACAGCGGAAAGCTAAGCGTCTGCTTACAGGTGTGTCCCTGAAGACGGACCTAGCCCTGGGTTTTTCTTTCATCCACCAACACATTTTCTCTCCCTCTCTCTTTTTCTGCTTAAGTCATTTTTGAGACCAAAAGTGTTCAAATGGGGCACTTTGTATGGGGCCTGTCTCCTACTTTCAACAACTTCCAACTTATCTTTTCAGGAAAAAACTCCCCTCATCTCCACGACTCTTTTTCCAAGGCTGGTTGGTCCATACAGATGGTTTCAGCATCCGCTGTTTGTCCTGTTCATTCACAAAAGTGATATAAGATTGGTTCAAGAAGGAGGATCAAATACGACAGCCGCGATTGCCTGAAGAACTGGCGCTAGGACTTGGTCTCAGCTTCTCTCACATCATATTCAGATTCAGATCTATGTGTCTCATTTTCTCAAGGAGACTACAAGTTCCACTTGTGTGCCCTTTGTATGTAGCAAATAATAACGACGACGTGCCTGAGGTGGCCAGGACTCTGGAGAGGCTGTGAATGCAGAGGGTAAAAAAGGTCATTGTCTTCTCCAAGGCAAACATGAACGCAGAACCACTGCACCTATAAAAGAACATCAGGACTGGGCGCTTCTAGCTGCAGGGTACTGAGAAAGGCAACTGGCATGGGCTGGCGCAGTTGAGACCTGTTTCCCGCAAATGAAAGAGCAGGTGAGATCAAGCTTCCAGGCGGGACGGTCCCAAGGTTTCACAATGCCCCCTGTGACCCGGGTGTCTTGTATTTCTCAGCTCTGCCATGTCAGCAACACCTTCAGCAAGGCTGCCTGCATCACATGGGTACCCCTTTCCACAACTGCATCCAAGCCAAGGGTCCAACCCAGACTTGCCCGTGAGTGTCCAGGAGTCGCTGGCAGAGGCGTGGGTCGGCGTGGCCTGCTGCAGGGTTGGGGGCACTGAGTGCAGCAGCGTGTGTACGGGAGCTTTGGAAGGAGGTTGCCATTATCTTCATTATCTCTACCATAGTTTGGCCTCAGGTCAAACAACAGGGAGGGAACATAGCCCCGCCCATCAACCAAAAATCGGATTAAAGATTTACTGAGCATGGCCCCACCCATCAGAACAAGAGCAGTTTCCCCCTCAGTCAGTCTCTCCCATCAGGAAGCTTCCATAAGCCTCTTATCCTTCTCCATCAGAGGGCAGACAGACTGAAAACTACAATCACAGAAAACTAACCAGTCTGATCACATGGACCACAGCCTTGTCTAACTCAATGAACTATGAGTCATGCCATGTAGGGCCACCCTAGACGGACAGGTCATGGTGGAGAGTTCTGACAAAACGTGGTCCACTGGAGAAGGGAATGGCAAACCACTTCAGTATTCTTGCCTTGAGAACCCCATGAACAGTATGAAAAGGCAAAAAGATAGGACACTGAAAGATGAACTCCCCAGCTCGGTAGGTGCCCAATATGCTACTGGAGATCAGTGGAGAAATAACTCCAGAAAGAATGAAGGGACGGAGCCAAAGCAAAAACAACACCCAGTTGTGGATGTGACTGGTGATGGGAGTAAAGTCTGATGCTGTAAAGAGCAATATTGCATAGGAACCTGGAATGTTAGGTCCATGAATCAAGGCAAATTGAAAGTGGTCAAACAGGAGATGACAAGAGTGAACATTGACATTTTAGCAATCAGTGAACTAAAATGGACTGAAATGGGTGAATTCAACTCTAATGACCATTATATCTACTACTGTGGGCAAGAATCCCTTAGAAGAAATGGAGTAGCCATTATAGTCAACAAAAGAGTCCAAAATACAGTACTTGGATGCAATCTCAAAAACAACAGAATGATCTCTGTTAATTTCCAAGGCAAACCATTCAACATCACAGTAATCCAAGTCTATGCCCCCACCAGTAATGCTGAAGAAGCTGAAGTTGAATGGTTCTTTGAGTACCTACGAGACCTTCTAGAACTAACATCCCAAAAAAGATGTCCTTTTCATTATAGGGGACTGGAATGCAAAAGTAGGAAGTCAAACCTGGAGTAACAGGCAAATTTGGCCTTGGAGTACAGAATGAAGAAGGCAAAGGCTAATACAATTTTGCCAAGAGAACACACTTGTCATAACAAACACCCTCTTCCAACAACACAAGAGAAGACTCGACACATGGACATCACCAGATGGCCAACACTGAAATCAGATTGATTATATTCTTTGCAGCCAAAGATGGAGAAGCTCTATACAGTCAGCAAAACAAGACCTGGAGTGGACTGTGGCTCAGATCATGAACTCCTTACTGCCAAATTCAGACTTAAATTGAAGAAAGTAGGGAAAACCACTAGGCCATTCAGGTATGACCTAGATCAAATCCCTTATGATTATACAGTGGAAGCGAGAAACAGATTCAAGGGACTGGATCTGATAGACAAAGTGCCTGAAGAACTATGGTCGGAGGTTTGTGACATTGTACAGGAGGCAGGGATCAAGACCATCCCCAAGAAAAAGAAATACAAAAAGGCAAAATGGTTGTCTGAGGAGGCCTTACAAATAGATGTGAAAAGAAGAGAAGCAAAGGCAAAGGAGAAGAGGAAAGTTACACCTATTTGAATGCAGAGTTCCAAAGAATAGCAAGAAGAGATAAGAAAGCCTTCCTCATTGACCAATGCAAAGAAATAGAGGAAAACAATAGAATGGGAAAGACTAGAGATCTCCTCAAGAAAATTAGAGATGCCAAGGGAACATTTCATGCAAGGATGGGCTCAAAAAAGGACAGAAATGGTATGGATCTAACAGAAGCAGAAGATATTAAGAAGAGGTGGCAAGAATACACAGAAGAACTATACAAAAAACATCTTCATGACTCAGATAACCATCTGGGTGTGATCTCTCACCTAGAGCCAGACATCCTGGAATGCAAAGTCAAGTAGGTGTTAGGAAGCATCATTACAAACAAAGCTAGTGGAAGTGATGGAATTCCAGTTGAGCTATTTGAAATCCTAAAAGATGATGCTGTGAAAGTGCTGTATTCAATATGCCAGCAAATTTGGAAAATTCAGCAGTGGTCACAGGACTGGAAAAGGTCAGTTTTTATTCCAATCCCAAAGAAAGGTAATGCCAAAGAATGCTCAAACTACCACACAATTGCACTCATCTCACACGCTAGGAAAGTAATGCTCAAAATTCTCCAAGCCAGGCTTCAACAGTATGTGAAGCATGAACTTCCAGATGTTCAAGCTGTATTTAGAAAAGGCAGAGGAACCAGAGATCAAATTGCCAATATCCGCTGGATCATCGAAAAAGCAAGAGAGTTCCAGAAGAACATCTACTTCTACTTTATTGACTATGCCAAAGCCTTTGACTGTGTGGATCACCACAAACTGTGGAAAATTCTGAAAGAGATGGGAATACCAGATTACCTGACCTACCTCCTGAGAAATCTGTATGCAGATCAGGAAGCAACAGGTAGAACTGGACATGGAACAACAGACTGGTTCCAAATAGGGAAAGGAGTACGTCAAGGCTGTATACTGTCACCATGCTTATTTAACTCATATGCAGAGTACATCATGAGAAATGCTGGGCTGGATGAAGCACAGGCTGGAATCAAGATTGCCAGGAGACATATCAATAACCTCAGATATGCAGATGACACCACCCTTATGGCAGAAAGTGAAGAAGAACTAAAGAGCCTCTTGATGAAAGTGAAAGAGGAGAGTGAAAAAGTTGGCTTAAAGCTCAACATTCAGAAAACTAAGATCATGGCATCCAGTCCCATCACTTCAAATAGATGGGGCAAGAGTGGAAACAGTGACAGACTTTATTTTTGGGGGCTCCAGAATCACTGCAGATGGTGATTGCAGCCATGAAATTAAAAGATGCTTGCTCCTTGGAAGAAAAGCTATGACCAACCTAGACAGCATATTAAAAAGCAGAGACATTACTTTGCCATAAAAGGTCCGTCTAGTCAAAGCTATGTTTTTTCCAGTAGTCATATATGGATGTGAGAGTTGGACTATAAAGAAAGTGGAAGAATTGATGGGAAGAATTGATGCTTTTGAACTGTGGTGTTGGAGAAGACTCTTGAGAGTCCCTTGGACTGCAAGGAGATCCAACCAGTCAGTCCTAAAGGAAATCAGCCCTGAATATTCGTTGGAAGGACTGATGTTGAAGCTGAAACTCCAATACTTTAGCCACCTGATGTGAAGAGCTGACTCATTTGAAAAGACTTTGATGCTGGGAAAGACTGAAGGCAGGAGGAGAAGGGGACGACAGAGGATGAGATGGTTGGATGGCATCACCGACTCAATGGACATGCGTTTGGGTGGAGTTGATGATGGACAGGGAAGCTTGGTGTGCTACGATCCATGGGGTCGCAAAGAGTCGGACACCACTGAGCCGACGGAGCTAAAATGAACAAGGACCCAGAGGGTGGAGTCAGCTTTCCGCAAAGTGCTGGCTGAATAGAGGCAGGGTTTGGACCCGAAGAGCTTCCAGGAGCTCCAGGGAGGTGGAAAGGAAGGAAGGGCTGGTGGCAAACTCGCACTGTCTGCTCTCAGAGGTGGGACTTGGAGCAGACTGCCCTGAGCGGATTCGGAAGCCTTTCCTCCTGCCTCCATCACTGGGCTGCACTCGTGTCCAGTGTTCAGTATTTCCCCGTGGACTACACGGCAGCAGAAGCTGCGTCTGATGTTTCTGAACCGCTTCCTAGCGCCTGGATCCACAGTGCCCCACATATGCTGTTCACTGTCTCATTTAACCACTGCCTCGGGAAGGTAGCCTGGAGAGCGAAAGTGCCCTGCCCAAAGTTGTTGGTCTGAGCTGAAAAGTCAAGGTTGCACCTTGTCGTCCTCAGTTCCCTACTTGGAGAGGTTTAGGCACCCCCGTGTGCTGAGTGCCTGGCTGGGAGATGGGCCTTCAGGGTAGACAGAAAATAGAAGTCACCTCTGCACCGAGCATCACATTGTGTTTAAAATAACCCCACACACTTCACAAGGGCTGCCCCCAGAGCCCTCTGCAAATACCCAAATCGGCGATGTCTGTTGCCTTATTTTATTTCTCTGAAAACTGCGGGAAAATGTAATTGAAGCATCCCCTTCAGACCTCATGATACTCTAAATTAAAGTGAATTCTGCCACGAAAATAAACTCGACACAATGCTACACCGTTATGAGCACAATGACATTAGCTACTACTTTCTAGAATCTGCCGAATCAACACTGTTACTGACTTTTGGGGAGAAGGGGGCATATTTCACCAAGCGGATCACCTGAGGACCAGTGTGCCGAGCACGGAGGGGCTCAGTAGGAGCTGAGGCAGCCCCTTGGCTAGTCCCGTGTTCCCTACCGCGTTTCTCTCTCTCCTATCTGCTGGAAGTGCCAATTAGCTCCCTGGGCTTGGAGAAGTTCTCAGCTGGTCTGCCTTAGCTGGGTCCACACCTTCTCCTCTGCAGTCTGCAGGCGAGGGTTCCAAGAAGTCCTTTCTCCACTCACGTAAGTCCCTTTTCTGATGGGTCGGGGCCAAGGTAGGGCAAGGGTAGGTGGGGGAGAGAATGAGGAAGGAGTCACATGGGGCCCGTCACCACCCAACAGAACAGGGCACTTGGCATTGGAAGCCCACGGAAGCTTTGAGTCTGGATGTTTCCATTTCCGCCTCCTTCTTGACTGTGTGAGTGAGTTGCCTGGTGCTCTCCTGGAAGCATCTGCCCCACTTTCCTCTGAATCCCTGGAACCCTTCGTCAGCCTTGCCTCCTGGAACTTTGGTTCTTCCCATCACATTAGATCTACTCCATCAAGATTCGCCCCCAGCTCACCTTTGCCTACAGAGGCCTCTGAGGAGAAGCAGCCTGGTGAAGCTGGTGGACAGAAGCAGGAGGAACGTGGACTCTGGAGGGTCTCTGGAGCCGGGGGCCCCACGGGAGCCGTGTGGCTTAAGCATTTAACTTCCTAGTCCTGAGTGTCATCCGTAACCCAGGGACAAGGGTGGCACCTGCTCCCCTGGAGTGCACCCCCCATTCCTCTCGGACATGGACATAAATCTCAAGCCCTCTTCCAGCAAATCCCTAACACCCTCCCACCCCCAGTTCTGGAGCTGCCACACATATATCTCATAAAGATTCATGAGCATGTAAAATGTTTACCAGGGGCTTCTTGGGTGGCTCAGTGGTAAAAAAAAAAAAATCTGCCTCTCAATGCAGGGTCAGGAAAGAAAGAAATGGCAACTCATCCAGTATTCTTGCCTGGGAAATCCCATGGACAGAGGAGCCCGGCAGGCTATAGGCCATGGGGTTGCAAAAGAGTCAGACACAACTTAGCTACTGAACAACAACAAAATGTTAACCGCAGTGCCTGGGCCTCAGACACATCCAGCACAGAGCCACAATTAGTATGGCCTGATGATGCTCCATTTTCAATATCTCTGTGCCTCAGTTTCCTCATCTGTAAAATGGGAGCAGTAATAAGACTCTCTCAAGAGGCTTAAGTGAGCTGCTGTAGGAAAAACACTTAGCACAGTGCGTGGCCCATAAAAAAGACTCAGTAACTGTTGGTTATTACGCCGTTAAATATTTAAATTAAATAACCGAGAGGCAGTGGGGAATGGTGAGGACAACTGATCTGTAATTTCACTTAGTCCAAGGCCAGTTTTTACCACTTTATTAGCTCCTAGTAGAGAAGTTCTCCACCTTCTCTGAGCCCAGTCTCTTCTTCAAATGGGGATAATGATTGTGTAGCTTCATAGGGTTGCTGGGAGGGTTCATGAATTTTAAATGCCTCACTCTGCAAAATCCAGTTGCCATAGCAGGTCTGGCTGCTAGCCTTTAAAATATCACTTACAAAGTTGGCCCTCAGCCGGCATCGGGGAAGGTGTATTCAGGAAGGCTTCCACCATTCCCTAGTAAGAGGAGCTAAACTATTTGTACTGACAGTGTGGTTTCTGCTCAAAACCTGCTTCCCTTCTGGGAAACTTGTTACGTGCCAGGCAGTGAGGGCCTATTTTCCAGCCCCAGTAAAGACCTTGGGCGCTGAGTCTCTAATGAGTCTCCCCGGCAGGTGACACTGTGCCTGTGTTATCACCGCTCACTGCTGGAGAAAGTCTGCTGGTCCTGTGACTCCCTGGCAGAGGGCTCTGCACGCTTGTGCCTGGTTTCCCTGGACTTCATTCCATGTGCCTTTTCCCTGGTGGATTTCCCTCTGTATCCTTTTGCCATAAGAAGTCATAGCCGTGAGCTCAACTATATGCTGAATCCTCTCAGCAAACCATCAAACCTAGGGATGACCTTAGGGAGACCCGATCCACAATGTACCTGCCCCATGGTTAGTGCTCAGGAAGTAGTGTCCTCAAATATAAGTTCCCATGGTAATCATGGGCTCAATGTCCTTAATTGTAAGGATCAAACAGGAGGGACTCCCCTCATGGCCCAGTAGCTAAGACTCTGAGCTCCCAATGCAGGGGCTGGGGTTTGATCCCTGGCCAGGGAACTAGATCCCACATGCTGCAACTAAGATTCAGCGTAGCCAAACAAATAATTTAAAAAAAAAACAACAAAAACCAGAATCAAATAAGAGAGACTCCTCTCCTCAAAAAGTAACCTGTTTTCCATTTTTTTTAAAAAAAGTTCTAACAGATATTTATTGGCATGAACCCAGAACCTTCAAGTGTGGCAAGGACAAAGATACGCAGTCAGGAGAGTATTCACAGCCTCTTTCATCTCAAATTCTAAAGCAAATTCTATCAGCTTCGCTTTTGCTCTCTGGGAAGGAAACTTGTCTGATTGGCTATAGGGCTTTTTGATTGAACTAATCAGTAAGGGAGATAAAATGAGGAGGATTCCAGTGGGAAAGGAGAGAATTGCCAAGGGGAGAAAGGGATAGATTTGGGATCAAAGTCAAAGAGCTGGGAGCTTCCCTGGCGGTCCAGTGGTTAAGACTGCACCTGGTAATGCAGGAGAGCAGGGTTCGATCCCTGGTTGGGGAGTTAAGATTGCACATGCCTGGAAGCCAAAAGTAACAAAAGATAACACGGAAGCAATGTTGTAACAAATTCAATAAAGACTTTAAAAAATGGGCCACATCAAAAAATCTTTTAAAAAATTCAAAGAGCCCACGAAGGTTGAATTAGAGATCCTTTTGTTTCTTTCATCTTGTTTAAACGTGGTGGATAAAGAGAAGAAAATAACTTTTTGGCGGCCATTGTGTATTGAAGGACAAAGAACTGGGAAAGAACTTACACATACAAGGCACAAGATCAAAATTTCTTATGGGAAAAGAGCCTGAAACAGATTCTTTGAGGGCAAACATCTCCCAGTAGATTCTGGAATGAAAGACAAATTAATAACATATGCATAAGATGGGCTCCTGAAGACTCCTAAGATTAGAAAAGAATGAACAGCCACACTCTCCAAAGGAGACGGCCAGACTTATCATCAGGGCAGAAGATTAATTTATGCAAATAAAAGGGATAAGATTATTTGAAGAGGTACTTCACAAAGAAGGAATCCAAAATGGCTACAAACATATGAAAAGGGGCTGAGCTGCCTACTTATCAAGGAGACGCGAGTTGAAACCATAAACGATACCAGTGCACACCCACCTGAAAGGTTGATGTGAAAACCATCAAGCGTTAGCAAAGAAGTAAAACAACAAGGATGCCCAGATACGGCTGCTTGTAGACGGAGGATAAGTGGGTACAACTACTTTGCAGAACTATTGAGCAGTAGCTTCTGAGGCTAAACATATGTATAACTTACAACCCAGCAATTCTGCTCCTTGGAACACACCCAGCAGAAATGTGAACATATGTTCACCAAACACATGTGCAAGAATGCTCACAGTACTATTCATAAGTAGTCTCCAATGAAAACCCACCCTCAAAACTCATCAACAGAATAGAGGACGGTTTCAGGTAGGGCTGGATCCAGCACTGTAAACAATGTCATTGGGAATCTGTCTCTTGTATTTTGACACTGCCTTCCCCACCGCCCCTCCTGGGTTTCATCCTTTGAGAGGCTGTCTGTCTGTGGCAACCCCACCAGATCCATACTTGCAACTTTTACTCCAACAGAAAGAACCACTTTTTCTCTCTTAATAATGAAAGAGAAGTTGCAGAAACAAGCCTCCTTTAGTTTCTGTGGGCCACAGGCTAACAACTGACCAAACCCTTGAAATCCGGGGAGGGAATGTGGTATTTATCCAGTTCTGAGTCAGACCTTCCCCCCGGAGCCTGCGATGTGGAAGGTCAGTGCCATCCAAACCTCACATAGGCTGAGGATGGGAAGGGAGAAGCTCCCTGCGAATGAAAACAAGGGTGCTGTTACTCTATTACCAGCAGGGCAAGGATAGGAAACTGAGCAGGTCAAAACTATGGCCACGGACTTCCCCGGTAGCAGAGTGGATAAGAATCCGCTTGCCAATATAGGGGACACAGGTTCGATCCTTGGTCCAGGAAAATTCCACATGCCACAGAACAGCTGATAAGCCCATGTGCCACAACTACTGAGCCCTTGTTCTAGAGCCTGTGAACTGCAACTATTGAAGCCCCTAGGCACCCTGGAGCCTGTGCTCCATGAGAGAACACACCGCAATGAGAAGCCCATGCACTGCAATAAAGAGTAGCCCCAGCTCACTGAACTAGAGAAAAGCCTTCACGCAGCAAGAAAAATGCAGAACAGCCAAGATAAAACAAACCATATATATATAAAACTATGGCCACCCCACGTACCTGCTTATTAATTGTGACCTTAAAGAATGATGTTTTCCGGGACTTCCCTGGTGGTCCAGTGGTTAAGAATATGCTTGCTGATGCAGGGGACGTGGGTTCGGTCCCTGGTCTGGGAAGATGGCACATGCTGAAGGGTTACTAAGCCCAGGAGCCACAACAATGAGAAGCCCACGCACTGCAACTGGGGAATAGCCCCCAATCTCCGCAACTAGAGGAAGCCTGCACGCAGCAATGAAGACCCAGCGTGGCCAAAAAACAAACAAGTAAACCTTAAAAAAAAGAATGATGTCTTCTGAGCTGTACCAGGGTGTGTGACCTGGCACTTAGTGGTGTCTGATAAGTGGTGAATCCTCTGTACCATCTTGTCCTACACTCATGCCCGGGGAGGCTGGGGACAAGGGTCAAGAGCACAGGGCACCCGCCTGCACCCACAACAGAGCTACTGTGTGTGCAGGGCCCTGCCAATCACAGCCACTTGGCCCGATGGGAGGATCATTAGTTTTCAGAGCAGAATCATTATTCCTTTTTAATCATGCAATTGAAACAAACAAGAATCAAGTTCAGATTAATTCAGCAGAAAAGTGGTTTTGTGATTTGCAAGTCAAATATGGGCTTTACACTTTCACTCCAGGTTAAAAATCACACCTTCCTGGGATTACGTGGGAAGGCACGGGGTTAGGGGGCAGAAGACTTGGTTTCATACTGTGGTTCTGATGCTAATACTGACTAATGAGTGTCACTTCTCAAGCCAGATGGTGAGCTAGTATGGGCCTCAGTTTTCTCATCTGTAAGATTGAGTCAGTGTTGTGAAGAGTATCGGCGTGATCAAAGTCGTCAGGTTCAATTGCAGAAACAAAGAACCACTCTAACTACTTAAAAAAAAGAAATGACTAGAAGGCAATAGGTGCTTACAAAAGCCACTGGCATTTCAAAAGGGGCCGTCTCTGGGCTGGCTTTCCAGGAAAAACAGACCGAGGGCTGCTGTCAGAACTGCTGGCTTCAGGAACACACAGCAGAAGCCGTGATCCTGCAAATAAGAAGCCTTCTTCAGCTCTGCACAGACCCCTAACCTCTCACATAGTTGGCAAATGGTCACTGAAATGCAGGTATGGAAAAACTGGATGGTTCCAGAAAACCCAAGGCAGCAAGAAGACAGCCTTGGCCTCACCATCCTCCACATCTCAGCTGGAGGAGCAGAACCGTGTCCCGAGTAGCCCAGGTATGAAGGAATTGGGGAAGTGGTTTCTTTTTTCTCCTTTCTAGCCTCTGCAGTATAGGAAGACGTAATAGAAGGAAGTTCAATGGGATGGTGACAGCTGAGAGCAATGTGATGTCAAGCAAGGCCCTGGAGAGTTTGGGAGTCCAGCGGCCAGTCTTGGGGAGCTGCCAGACTCATCTGTGACCCCCCGGCATCTCCTCTCAAGCTGGCCCTCTGAGCATTGAAGGATCCTGGAAGTCAGTCTCTCACTGCAGGTAAACAATCTCATCACTGCAGTTCTGCAGGTAAACAATCATCTGACCTTTCCAGAAAGCCCTCCTAGTTCCCAGCCTCAGGCAGGGAGGTGAGAAGACTGGCAGGTGGTGAGCTTGTTATTAAGGATTGTTCCTGAGCCCCTGTCCTCTCTTTGGTCTGCCCTGTGGTGCTGGGCTGTGTCTCTGAAAACCACCTTCTGCCAGCTGGTGGGGCTGGAGGATGGAGGAGCACACGCTATACATGTGACATGTGTGGGCTTTGGAGACAGACATAGCACACAGCTCCCCCATTTAGGAACTGTAGGGCCTGCGACGAGTGGCTTCATCTTTCTCATCCCCGGGTCCTCATCTCTGTAAGAGGGATAGAAATAGTCTGTCCACACAGAGGTGAGGCGACAATTCATCATGTCCTTGGTGTAAAGCAAGTGACACTCATATCATCAGAGGCAGCATCCTTCAAGTCAGACTCTCCATAGACAGTCCTTATCTATTTAAAGACCTCTGGAAAGATACCTGGTCCCTCCTGTGAAAGCCCATCATGCAGATGCTACACACAAACATTTCCATCCTCCTCCTCCCCTAACGGAGTCGTGCCCTCCTAGAAAAGCTGAAAATGGCAGAAGCTCCGTCCCAGGGTCTCTTCCAGTCAAGTGTGGGTGTATGACATCCCCTGGCCAGTGGACATTAAAGGGGAGGGTCAGCTGGGGCTTCTCAAAAATGTTTCTCTCACTTCAGAGAGAATAAGCTGCATCAAGAGCACATATCCTCGTCTTCTTTCCTAGTTTGGATCAGTTATTCTCACCTGGGGGTGATTTTGTCCCCCATGGGGCATCTGGCAATGTCTGGAGACATTTTTGGTTGTCACAACTAAGCAGGGGGTGCTACTGGCGTCCGGTGGGTCAAGGTCACATCCTTGATGCACAGGACAGCTGGCATGACAAAGACTAGTCTGCCCCAAACATCAATAGTGCCAAGGTCGAGAAAACTGCTCTGGAGGCAGTGGCGTAAATAGATGACATCTGGACTGTGGCAACTATTTTGAGACCGTGAGGAAAGGTTTAGAGAGCCACAGAGTTGACAAGGGTCCTGACACGAATGAGCTGCTGATGGGAAACGGGAAGCCCCATTCTTCCGGTTTCTTGTTGAGCAGCAAAAACTAACTCCTCTTGTTTCAGTTACTCTTAATCAGAGATGCTGTTATTTGCAGCCCCAGATAACAAATCACAGTGAGTAACTGGCTGAGACAGAGAAGACGGAGCTGAATGGTAGGAATACTCTCTTCTATACAGCACTTGTCATTATGAAGTGTTTCAAACATACAGAAAGCTACAGAGAATCATAGTCGAATCAACCCCATGTGTGCACCATCCAGATTTAACAAGTGTTAGGATTTGCTAAATGGGTTTCACACAATGCCACTGGCGGCTCCTCTGCCCAGCACACTGGCATTGTCCCTGCACAGTCACACTGAGGTCTTTCAGGCTTCGACTTCAGCTCTAGGCCTTTAGGGAAGCCCTTTCTGATTCTGCAATTTCCTCCAGGGACTCTGAGCTTCCCCTTCCCATGTTTGTCTGTTCTCCCAACCCCATCAGTGAGCTCCCTGGTAGAGGGGGGTATAGGGAGGGGCAGATTCTGTGCATTACCCACTGCTGAATTTCCAAAGCCACTATAGCACCTGCCACAGATGGGCTCCAAGGGTTGATGGTGAGAATGAGTGGGCGAGTCCCTGCTTTCCGGGTGATAAAACTGAAGCTCAGAGAAACTACAGCGACTTGCTTAAGATGAGGCTTGGAATTTGCTCCAGGTCTCCTGAGGTCCTGCTACTCCAAGCTGCTCTGAAGCAAGTTCAAAGTCCAGAGTTCCCTTGAGATTGACCTCGGGCTGTTACTGGCAGGGAAGGAAAGTTTGATGTCAGATTCCACAAAACCAAATCTGCTGGTCTCCTGCACTGAAGTGCCAGTAGGGAGCTTGTGAAAAAGCTAACTTCCAGACCCACTTCAGAGCTGCGGAATTGAAAGCTGTAGGCTGAGGCCCAAGTTCTATTACTGTCGGCAGACTCCCCACATGGTGCTGAAGTTCGCTGACACTAAGAACCTCTCGTGGTCCTGGAACACAACCTGGAGCCCGCAAGACTCACTACTTACCCTTTTCCCAATCTCTCTTAACACGTCTACTCAGGCCAGCCCCTGGGATGCAGGGTGTGAGGCTGTTGTTGGAGATAAGAACCCAGCTCCACCCCCCGCCCCCCCAACCCTGCACCGCACATTCCTCACTTCACTTTTTTTTAAGATGATTAATTTTAAAAAGTGTGAAAAACACACTGCCCACGAACAGCATTTTCACCTTGAATGTGTGATACTTGAAGCAGTGGCTGTAAAAGGGAGTAAAAATGCCTACACCTGAGTGACAGAGAGGAAACTGGGAAGGGTCCTTGGGTGCAGCTCCTTGGAACGTCAAGGTGCGAGGACCCAAATCTCAGGAACCAGGGTGGGTCCGTCAGACTGGGGTTGAACCTCTGCCGCTCCCTCTCTGTGGGGTCTTGATCAAGTCCCTTCGATTCACCTGTAAAAAGGGAGCAATAGTAACTCTGCCTCAGCCTGGAAAGATCACACGACTACAGAAAAGCACTTGGCACGGACACGGGAATAACAATGGGGTGATTCTTCCATCTGTTATTCGTACTGTTACGCTCCCCGTGAGATGGAATACTGAGGCTGTCGCAGGTTCATTCAGCCATCCCAGAATCAACTGGAAGGGCGAGCCTTCTCTGAAATCATGTTTTATTTCACAGCAGGTCGAGTGTTTGCTAACGTTGTTCTCAGCATTATTACTGTAGGCAGGTGATGTCTTGCTATTAATGCCTGTGATTTATCATTTCTAGTAAGCCACTTCTGCCTGGAGACATCACCCTCCTCCACGTTCAGGGGCATAAACGGAACTCCCCACCTCTGCTGGGAGAGGGAAGCAGGGCAAACAAGAGAAGTGAAGAGGAAACCATCTCAGCTTCGGAGTCTCTAAGAGTTCCGCCAGAGACCAAGGTCAAGAGACAGGGCAAAAGCCAACGTTTATGACCTAACATGTCACAAACAGAAGCAATATATGAACCCAGATAATCTTTAGGAATAATGAATGGTGATTTAAGAGGCATACATTTCAGCAGAGGGGGAAAAAAAATCCTTCTGTGACATGTGTGATGGAGTTGAGTGTGGCTATAAAATGGCATGATTCCAGGACTTCCCTGGCGGTCCAGGGGCTAAGACTCTGCTCCCAGTGCAGGGGGCCCGGGTTCGATCCTCGGTCAGGGAACGAGATCCTGCGCGCCACAGGAAGGTAGAAGATCCCGCGTGCTGCAGCTAACACCTGGCGCAGCCAGATAAATAAAAATAAATAAATATTTTTTAAAAGTGACATGATTCCAGAGGCTCAGTGGAGAAGGGGAGGCTCAGAGAGAACAGCTAGTTTGTCATTGGGAAGGACGCTCCTTCCCCTGTCTCCAGTGCGGTGGACCACGACACCACCCGAGGGTTTGGGGACAGGATCGGAAGGGGCCCCCCAGGTCCTGCAGGTTCCCCTCCCCACCAACAGGGTGGCAGGAGCAAGCGTGTGAGCTCCCATCCACCGTGGCCCCAGAGAGTGCAGGGGCATCTAGGCATTCCCCAAGCCCTCGAGGAAAGCAAGGACGGGTTACAGAGTCAGTCACGCGTACGTGCAAATGGTGAACTTCCCAGGTGGCTCATGTGGTAAAGAACTCGCCTGCTAACGCAGGAGACGTGAGACCCAGGCTCACTCCCTGGGTCGGAAAGATCCCCTGGAGTTGGGCATGGCAACCCACTCCAGTATTCTCGCCCGGAGAATCCCATGGACAGAGGAGCCTGGAGGGCTACAGTCCACGGGGTCACATCAGTGGACAGAAAAGGGCTCATGGTGCAACCAGGCTGGTGTTATTCCATCAGCTGGAGCCTAGTAAGAATCGGTGGCTGAGCGTGGTCATCATGGGGAGGAGGGGTGCTGAGGGCAGAAAAGCAGACGTTCCCTCCCTCTCATCTTAACACATGTGCCACTCTGGGGGTGGGGGGGGAGGGAGTCCCCAAACAGCTGAGTTTAAACCTGAAATGACTAAGAACAAAACCTGGAAATGATTCCTTTGACTTGATTACAATTTCTACCATTGACAAGAATGAGAAGTTGAAGTCAATGGTAGGAACAAAAGCATAAATTTTTTGTACGTCTGCATTTGTAGTTTGAAACACGGGACTCTGCACGGGCACCTTAATAGCAGTGGATGAGATCTGATCCCGCCAGCAGCCAGGCTGTCCCGTGGCTGAGTCTCAGCTCGCCCGCCTCTCTGATTGCTCACCACTGAGAGGATGTTCACTGCTCTGCTCGTGTTTCAAGGTTTATTGTGGGGCTCAAATGAGATCATATGTGTGAAAAGGCTCTAAAAATAAGAAGCTTCATGGAAGCAGTGTGGTGACCGCGATGACAGCCACAGTGATGATAGCACAGTGCCGGTGACGTTTGCCGGAAAAGCCAGGAGGAAGTCGAGTCTGCCTTCATCATGCCTGATATTTCAGAAATACGCAGAAGAGTTGGCAGTCATAAAAATACAGAGCCCCACCATGCGGTAAAAATGTAGGCACAACAGGAAGGGAGAAGCTGACCCTTGTGTGACGGACAAGTCTCGTTTGAATGACAAAGCTTGGAAATGATGTCAGCACACCTTTGAAATTGCAGTTATGGCATTTGGCTTCGACAGCTGTGTCAGGATGTGAAATTCACAGAAAGTGAAAAACATGGCCTCGTCCCCCAGAGCTCATGCGCTGCTGTGGGTAGTGGGGAGAGAGACTGACTCGTCACCAACTCGGGAAGGAGCAGCCCCCAGTGGTAACTGTTCCCCGACAGCCAGAGCCGACTGCCGAGCTATCATCACAGGACCTTGAGCAGAAAGCCAGGATTCATATCTTTGTTCATTCAGCAACTGGCGTTTCTGTGTGTGATTTACAACATCATGCAGCGGGGGGCCCGCCAAAGAGTCCACCTTCAAAATCCCACAGTTCACATTCCAACTGTCTGCTCTGTGAGTGACTCCATGTCCTTCAGTGAAGTCTCTGCAATGGATTGAATGTTTGTGACCCCTCCCCAGATTCCTACATTGAAATCCTAATCCTGATGTGAGGGTATTTGGAGGTGGGTCCTTTGGGAAATGATTAGGTCATGAGGGTGAAGCCTCCACGAGTAGGATTAGTGCCCTTATAAAAAGAGAAAAGGGAGGAGCTTCCCTGGTGGCCCAGTGGGGACACCTGGTAACGTGGGACCAGTTCAGTGCCTGGTCCAAGAAGATCCCAGATGCCACAGGGCAGCTAAGGCCGGGCACCACGACTGCCGAGCCCATGCCCTAGAGCCCGTGTCCCGTAACTGCGGAAGCCTGCGGAGAGAAGCCGCCTCGACGAGAAGCCCGCACACCTCAACGAGAGAGCCGCCTGCACTCAGCAATGAGCAACACAGAAGACTGGAGAGCTCCCTCTCCTGCTCAGTGTAGGGACACAGGGGACGGGCAGCTCTCTCCAAGCCGGGAAGAGGCCACGCTGAAGCCTGACCGTGCTGGCGGCCCAACCTCAGAGGGCCAGCCTCTAGGTCTCTGAGAAAGAAATGCCTGTTCTCTAAGCCAGGGGTCCCCAACCTCTGGGATCGAATGCCTGATGCTCATGATATCATAATAGAAAGTAAAGTCCACAGTAAATCCACTTGAATCATCCCCAAACCAACCCCCTACCCTGGGTCCGTGGAAAAATTGTCTTCCACGAAACCAGTCCCTGGTGGCAAAAAGGTTGGGACTGCTGGTCAGAGCCACCCAGTCCACGGTTATTTGTTGCAGCAGCTTAAACACACGAAGACAGACTTTTATTGCTTAAATTAGCCAGAGGTAGTTTCTGTCGCTTGCAGCCCAAGAACCCTGAATGCTATGTGCTGGAACCAGTTGTAAATAACACACACCAGCTGGTAAGTGACTCCCGCCCTGAGATATGAATGCCCTCCTGTCACCCCAGACCTGTCCCTGGTCCCCCGCCCCGAGCTTCCTGTGATCCTGTAGGTAAGTGGCTAGTCCCTGGCACAGCTGGGGCCTCCAGGTCTTGCTCTAAACCCACAGCTGTCTGTTGCTAAGTACTGAAAACCACGCCTGCACAAACGACTCAGCCGGCTGCCCTCCTCTGCAGATCCCTCCTCTCCTGATCTCAGTTTAGTCATCCATGAAATGGGCAAACTGAGCACACTGTACTGCCTCCTCCCCCGGATAAATGGGCACAGAGAAGCAGGAGCAACCCTTCCCAGATGTGAGGAGTGCTTCTCATTCTCAGATCGCACAACACAGAGGTGACAAAACAAATCCCCCAGCAGAAAACACCGTCTCCCAAAACAAAGCCAGCACTGCTAGAGGCTCTGAAAGAGACCCAGAAGTGATAAAAACAGCTTCCAAAGAGTCAGAAGCTTTAAAAAAAACACAAAACACTGCATTTCTAAGCTTGAGTGTCGTGCTGCTCTGCCTCGGACGTGTCTCCCCGCCGTTCTTGCTGGGGGTGGGGATGAGAGAGGGAAGGGAAGGCAGTTTGCAGGAGGGCCAGCGATGGGCCTCTGCTGGCTGGGGAGGCTGCCCAGCTCTGCTGTGCATCCAGGACGCACTTCCTGTCCTGCAAGAACCCTGGAGAGTCCTCAGACGGGGACCCCCAGGAAGAAGTTATGATGCAAGTGTCAGGGGTGGAAAGAAGGTAGTTCTGCGAGGCAGAGCCTTTTCGCAGAATCTCAGAGCTTAAACAGCCCTTAAGAGCTGGAGAGACCACTCCCTTTCTCACCCCGATGCCCCTGCCTGTTCCAGAGAGGGAGGGAGCCCACGTGGGCAGGAACCGTGTCCCTGCGTGAACGGATCTCAGGCTCCACTTAGCGGGGTCTGAGAGCAGGGTCTCCGGCACAGGAAGTAGGCAGTGTAACCCCAGCGCCGGGGCGGGAAGCTGCCCCCTCAGGGGGCCTGGCTGCAAGATGCTGCACTGAGCCTGACTCTCGCCAATCAGCTCACTTAATCTTGACAGTCTTCTCATCGCTTCTCAATAAGGCCGGGGAGTCCACAAGCTCATCCAAAGGGACACAGCTAGGACGCAGCAGAGCTGGGCCTCACAGGCAGGCCCCTGGCTCCAGGGCCCACGTCTGAGCCCATCTGCCCTTCTGCCTCGTACACGCGGCAGCAGGGGTCCCACGGGTGTCTCCAGGCAGAGGCAGGCCCCCGAGGAAGACCCCACACAGGGAAGAGATGGGAGCCTGTCTTCCCACTCCCACACCCTGAATTGAGCACCCCTGATCTTCAGAAAGTACATGCCCAGGGCTTCTAGGTGTCTCTGTGACGAAGCAGATTCTCCCTAGGCACACAGCTCTGATTTAGAAAAGACTCAAGGCCTGTTGTGGGTGGATGCCTGGGGTCCACGGGAGCCTGGCCAGGTGGTTGATATCCTACCATTCCCAGAAAAGCCCCCAGACCAATCCAGGGACACCAGGAAAACCAGTTCTTATTACTTATCCAGGAGAAAGCAACTCAAAAAAAAAACAAAAAAAAAAACCCCAAACTTTCTATTTTCCCGTGAAATTCCTCAATTTGTAAATGTTGGAAACTTTAAGATTTTTAATCAGAAAAAAAAATTCAGTTCAATACAGCTCATGGACTACTGGTTGGCCCCTCTCTCCAACAAGGGTACAATGTGTCTGATGTCAGAGAAGGGGTTTACCTGATGGAGCCTCCACTTGCCTCTTCTGTGAAATGAGTTTACACTAACCCAGATTAGAAGGAGGGAAAATCAGAAACAGTGAACAAGAAGTGTTCAGTATAGAGGAAGACATGTCTTAGTCCCCTCAGGCTGCTCTCATAGAACTCCACAGACGGGCCGTCTAAAACAACAGACATCAATTTCTCATAGTTCTGAAGCCTAGAAGCCTGAGATCAAGATTCTGGCCAGTGTGGCTTCTGGTGAGAGCTCTCTTTCTGGTTTGTAGAAGATGACCTTCTCTCTGGGTCCTCACATGGTCTTTCCTAATAGGATGATGGAGATGGAGGTGGAGATGGAGATAGAGGTAGAGCTAGAGATTGCTAAAAGCAATCTGAGAGTCACAAGTTGGGAGTTCTGAGCTGCTAAAGCATCCAGGAGCTGAGGGAGCAACATGGCTGAAAGGAGAAAGGTGCAGGGCAGGGAACCCATTAAGGTAAGGTTTTCCCCTGGAGGTACATCCTGAATTCTTGAGTTGCACATGATCAGAGTCCTAAGAAAACCACCTGGAAAACAAAGCGGTTTAGGGCCGTCTCCTAGTACTGAGGAGGCAAGTCGCCGAGTCCAAGAACCACCAAGGAGGATGAGCCCTAGACAACATCACAGGCTGGGTGTCTGGAGGATGGCACCCTAAAAGGGGAGGTGACCACAGGCATCCCAGTCCCTCCTATACCAGCTGCCTCCTAGAGGGTAAGGGGACTCACCTCTGGAGACAACTGCAATCCTGAGATGGTAATTTTTCATACACAGTGTCCAACATTCAGTCAAAAGTCACCAGGCATGCCAAGGAACAAGACCTAGGGGAAAGAGGGACTATAGAAACAGACCCCCAAATGTTCCAGATATTAAATTTAGCAGATAGTTTTAAAATCACATTGGTAGTATGTTCAAGAAAAATTGTAAATGGTATTTAAAGACTTCTGTTCTCCTCCTCCAAAGCTCTATACCCACATGGTTTTGTAGGTTCAGCTCTATCCAACATTTGAGGAAGAGTCAATTCCTATCTTGTATAAGTTTTTCCAAAAAGTTGGAAGAAGAATTCCGAGTTTATGGTACCTGGCTTGAGAGGGGAAAGTATCAGCTGGGGAGAGCGGTAAGCCAAGTCAAAGGGAGGAACATGGGGGGACCTCCCTGGTGGTCCAGTGGTTAAGGATCTGTCTTCCAGCGCAGGGGCATGGGTTCAATACCTGTTCGGGGAACTTAGATCCCATATGTCTCGGGGCAACTAAGCCCACATACAGCAACTAGAGAAGCCCCTGTGCATCGCAACAAAGACCCAGAGCAGCCAAAATTATTTTTAAAAAGGTAAGAACGTGGGCGAGTGGAAAGGTCAGAGCGAGGTTAAACTGGAGACAAGCGAGTAGAGGGGATAAGGCTGGACTCCAGTGGTCTTTCAGGTCACGGTGAAGACGTCACAGATTCACACTGAGGATAAGGGGAGGTGATTTGGGGTTCTGACTAAGGGAATGACACAGACACCGCAGGCATCCCCTCCTCATCCCATCCCAAACTGCAGATCAGCGGAAAAGCAACCTCTTCCAAAATACATTCCCAACTTCCAAGCAGGCATCTCATTTCTGCTTATGCGTGTTCCAGAAAGAATTTAGCCAGTAGATCACCCAGCGTCCCCTCAAACTCCTTAAGAAGATCCCAGCATTGCAGTGTAGACCTCCGTTCCTCCTCCCACCTCCTGTGGAGGTGATGGAAGAGGCACCAAGGGACCTCCACCTTGGCCAGGCCACCGCCATCTCCTCCTTGTTGCAGGAGCCTCGTGCCTCCCTGACCCTCCCACCCCGCCTTTCCACAGCCAAAGGACCCTGTCCACCTTGAGTCATGTCATGCCCTTCTTCTGCTCAGAGCCCTCCAGTGGCCTCCCAGCACACGCCTGGCCTTGCTGCCTGTCTAGGGCTCCCAGGGAACCCAGGAGACATGGAGCCTGCGAAACAGCGCTGGCGGGGCCTGCCTCGGCTGTGTGCATTCTCCGGGCGATTAACCACATGAATAACTCCATATGCAAACAACCTCCAACAAGCCGTCCTGGCTTGCAGACTCCAGCAGAAATGCGGTACTAACGATTAGCTACATTAGACTTATAAATAATGTGTTGGGTTCGGTCTGCTTGTGCTAGGCTGGGAATAGGATTTTGGAAGCATGGTTAAGAGCCGATTCATGATTCAAACACAACATCAAGTTCAGCAACACTGCATCGGAGGAGTAAGAAATTGGCAAAATGAAGTACAGTAAGCTCTCCAAGGTAAAAACAACAACAGTAATAATGAATTTGCAATTGTTTCTCGCTCCAGAAGGATATATGGGAGCAAGAAAGTCACTCAAACTCTATACCAGCCTGACAAAATGGGCCCTGGCCCTACTGCCCTCGCCACCGCTCCTGCTCAGGGGGCTTCATGGGACATGTAGACTGGGTCTGAGTTTCACGCTGGTAATGGACATGCCCCAGACATGCAACAAAGCTGCAAAGGCAACAACCAGAATTCTGGCACTAAACAAGGGTGTGCAACCTGGGTATGGACTAGATCAGAAATGGCCAAGAGGATCAACGTGCATGACGATCCCAGTGTGTAGGGAGCATCTATTGTAGCACTCCAGGACCGTCCAGCTCTTAAGAGACCACTCTGGTTAACAAAGTCTGGGGGCTTCCCTGGTGGTTCAGGGGTTAAAAATGTGCCTGCCAATGCAGAGGACAAGGGTTCAATCCCTAGTGCCGGAGGATCCCACATGCCTCAGGGCAACTAAGCCCATGCACTACAGCCACTGCCCAAGCACTGCAACTCCTGAAACCCACACACCCAGAGCACGCGCTCTGCAACAAGGGAGGCCACCGCAGCAAGCAGCCCACGCCACAACAGAGAGAGAGAGTGGACCCCGCTCTCCCTAACCAGAGAGAGTGCACACACAGTGATGAAGACCCGGTGCAGCCAAAAAAAAAAATAATAATTAATTAATTAATTTTTTTAAAAGTCTGCCTTGGGTATTAGAGAAGGGAATGGCAATCCACTCCAGTATTATTGCCTGGAGAGTCCCATGGACAGAGGAGCCTGGCAGGCTACAGTTTGTGGGGTCGCAAAGAGTTGGACACGACTGAGCGACTAACATACTGCCTTAGGTATGAGAAGGGAAGCAATCATGTGCATAACATGTCTATCCACTCAGTCAATAAGCAAATATTGAATACTTACTCTGGGTTGGGAGACAGTGTCAAACCAAAGAAATTAGGGTCTGCTTTTCTGGAACTTAAATTCTAAAATTCTGTGGCCCAACATGTAGCCACAAGTCACATGTGACTCTTGAGCACTTAACACGTGGCTGGGCCAAACTGAGATGTGCTGTTAAGCATAAAATACCCAATAGATTCCAAAGACTTGGTAAAATGAGTTATCAATTATCTCATTAATAATGCTCACATTGATTGCATGTTGAAATGACAATGGGGATTAATGAAATGTATTAGTAAGATTCATTCCACCTGTTTTGTTGTTCGTGTTTTTTTCAATGTGGCCACTAGGAGATTTAAAATTATATACACGGCAATTTCTGCACTTGGAATTATATTCCCACTGGACAGCACTGGTGCAGAGTAGCTGATAAACAATAAGTTATCAAACAATGGGTTGAGGTCATTTCTGAAAGTGATAGATGCTCTGAAGGCACAGCAGGATATGGTATAGAGACAGATAGGGCAGGATATTGCTATGGTTCAGTAGCTCAGTCGTGTCCGACTCTTTGTGACCCCATGGACTGCAGCACGCCAGGCTTCCCTGTCCTTCACCATCTCCCGGAGCTTGCTCAAACTCCTGTCTATTGAGTCGGCGATCCCATCCAACCATCTCATCCTCTGTCGCCACTTGAAATAGAATGGTCAGGGACTTCCCTGGTGGTGCAGTGACTAAGACTCCGAGCTCCCAGGCAGGAGGCCTGGGTTCCATCCCTGGTTAGGGAACGAGATCCTACATGCCCCACCTAAGACTTCACACGCTGCAACTAAAGACCCCGCGTGTCCCACCTGAAAAACCCCATACGCCGCAGGAAGACCCAGAGCAGCCAAATAAATAATAAATGAATAGAGCAGTCAGCGTTATGGGCTGAAGTCTGTGACCTGCAGGACCTCAGAACGTGGCTGTGTTTGAAGTCGATATTTGGAGTCTCTAAAGAGATCACTAAATTAAAGTCAGGTCCCTGGAGGGGGCCCTCGTCCCGTATGACAGGGCCTTATAAGAAGGGGGGATCACGACACAGACATGAACAGAGGAAAGACCACGGAAAGAGGCACGGAGAAGACGGCCGTCTGCAAGCCAAGGAGCGAGGCCTCGGAAGGCACCTTGGGCTTCCAGCCCTGAGAACTGTGAGACGATGCCTCCTGCTGCTGAAGCCCCCGGTCTGTGTGACGGCAGCCTGAGCTGACTGAGACAGCCAGGAAGGCCTCGCCAAGGTGGGGACGTTGGAGCTGAGTGACAGGAACGACCCACCTCATGAAAATCTCTGGGAAGATAATTCTGGGTCCAGGAAACAGCAAGCACAGAGGCCCGGGGAGGGGAACAGGCAGAGCGGACTCTGTGGCCAGCTCAAGGCAAAGGAGGGTGCAGAGCACAGGGTGGGGGGTGCCAGTAGATGGGGTCAGACCTCAGCATATTTGCAGGGCGGTCACCCCCACCCCCCAGGCCCGCTACAATACGTTGAACGTCACTTAATGTAGCACCTCCTCTGTGGAATAGTCTCCAGGATGTCTTTAAGAAGCTCTGTATCCTGGAATCCACTTATAGTGCCCTTCAGTTAGAATCTGTCAACCCTGCTGCAAACCAAATGCACCCCGACAACCCTGCTTCCCAGGCTCGGCGGGTGAGTCAGTGCGGCCGAGAGCCCCGGGGCCTCCAGGAACTGGGGTCTGCCCATGAGCACACACGCAGGTCCTTTTAACATCGCCTGTGCTGGGGTGCTGGGGACCAGGAAAGGAGTCCAGGGGATGGGATGGGGGAGTCCAAGAGCAGAAGGGGCGACGCTGGTCTGAGCTGCGACGACCTCGCTGGGAGGGGGTGGGGAGTAGTGGGGGTTTGCCGGGTGTCCGTGGGGCTCCCCCAAACCTCCACAGGGCGAGGCAGAATGAGAAAGAGTGGTGGGGACCAGCAGGCCTGGGACCCCAGAGGAGGGCTGGCTCCCTGCCTCAGGAAGGCCCTGTGCTGGAGGGAAACCTGGAGAAGGTCTACCCCACACACACTTCTTCTTTGCCACTTTTTTTTTTCCAATTTTGGGGGTTTTTTCAGACATGCTGTGTGGCATGTAGGATCCCTCCACTTTATTTGTTTGAAAAATTAACATGTGGGACTTCCCTAGGGGTCCAGCAGCCAAGACTCCACGCTCCCAATGCAGGGGGCCCAGGTTCAGCCCCTGGTTGGGAGACTGGATCCCACAAGCTGCAACTAAGAGTCCGCGTGTCTCGTCTAAGACCTGATACAGCCACATAGACAAATAATAATAAAAAAATAACATTTAACCACTTGCTGCAAGAATCCATTTTCCTTCAGAGCTGCAGCACTTTCCATTTCTTGCTTCCTCCCTAGATACTCATTGTTACTACTTTATATGTATTTGCTTATTTTTGAAAAAAGAAGTATAGGTCTGACAACCGAAGACTAATGAACCCGTAGGGGATGGTGAGAGCATATAGAGGGGGCTGGGGAGGGGGCGACGCTTTAGTGAGTCACTGCTTTACACGGTCTGGTCTTCGGGGATCTTGTCCATGTTTCAGATAACAAAAAAATTAAATTATAGCCACAAGAATAGGGGAAAATCCTAAAACTGAATAAAAACAAAGGCATTAGCTGTATTTCAATCACACAGAGATGGCTAGCCCGAGTAACTTCTAGGCCTAATACTTGGCTCACCAACCCTCAGACTGAAGACAAAAAAGGACTCAAATGCATCTAAAACCCTATTTAGCAGTCAGGTTGTTGCAGTGGTTTGGATACTACAATTCTGAAATGATTTTGTGTGTGTTGTAGGATGAAATACATGAGTGGACACTTTCGTTGTGCTAAAAGTCTGGTTTGCCACCGTGGGAGACGGGAGACCCAATGTGGAAGGCAAAGAGGGGCCTGTGGTATCAGGCTGGAATTAAAGATATGGGTATAAATTCAGATATCAGTATAAACTCAGATTATAGATAGTTGTGTGCACACACGCACACAGGTTTCTCTGTCCACTGAGAAGCCAAGAAGCCATGACAACCTGGTAGCAATGGTTCATCCAGAACCCCACGTTGGTTTCTAAATACCACCCCCCAAAAGAAACCAGGGCCCCTTGAGAAATGGCTGAATCCAGGCTCAGAGCAGGAGCAAAAGGTAAGCCTGAACATCTTGCTGTGCAGAAGGTGAGGAAGTGTTCAAAAATGATGAGACCACAGACGGAAGACAGAGGTGGTTCATTTCAGGGCGGGTAACCAGACAAGAGGGGCTTCCCAGGTGGCTCAGAGGTGAGAGTCTGCTTGCCAGTGCTGCAGCCCCACCCTCCAGAATTATGCAGGTTCACCAGGGGAATACATGTTCCGTTGCTGTTTCAATGGGGTGCTGGCTTCTATCAGCAAGAATGTGGTTTAACATGCCCAGGGGACTCCAAACAACACGTGTGCCCCTCTCCAACTGGTTTCGTCACAGTCAGGAGTAGGTGAAGCTTCAGACTTGCTCAGTCTTCCCCAGATTGCTTGTACAGCATCAGGGGAAGATGCGAGCGATTTCCTGATGCTGAGTGCAAACGTTCCACTGGTTTCAGGGTTCAGTGATGGGAGAGTGGGGTCTCTTCCTGGCTCCCCCCATTGATGGGCTAGGTGAGACAGGGCCAGCCACCCACCTCTGTGCATCTCGGTTCCCCATCCAAAAGACAGGTGCAGCCATACATGCCCAACCAGCCGGGAGAAGCCTCAGTGGGAGTCAAACCCAAGAGCACCTCTGAGCTGCACCAAGCTGGGGCAACAACAGGGAGGAGAAGCACACGCGTGGACTTCCCTGCTCGCTCTCAGCAACTTCCCCCAGAGGGACAAAACGTACCTGTCCTGGGGAGTCAGCAGACACTCAACGTATTTCAGGTAAGACCCAGAGGTTTAACACACATAAGTCTTTTAAGAGAACACGCAACAGCTTGCTAAGTGCTGAGCGCTATGCCGTGTGCCTTCCACATATTAGCTGGTTGGATCTTTGCAAAGACTCTACGAACTGGCTACTCACTCCAGTATTCTTGGGCTTCCCTTGTGGCTCAGCTGGTAAAGAATCTGCCTGCAATGCTGGAGGCCTGGGTTTGATCCCTGGGTTAGGAAGATCCCCCGGAGAAGGGAAAGGCAATCCACTCCAGTATTGTGGCCTGGAGAAGTCCATGGACTCTATAGTCCATGGGGTCACAAGGAGTCAGACATGATTGAGCGACTTTCACTTTCACTATGAACTGGATTCTTAATTCTATTTTCATGACAGAGAGTTAAAAGGATAAAATAACTTCCTCAAGGTCATGCAACCAAGAATCATCAGAACCTGGATTTGACTCCAACTCTGCCTGGAGGCCTCGTCACCCCCCTCTTAAGTGGGCTCAACAGTGGCCCCCCAAAGACATGCCCATCTTCATCCCTAAAACCTGTGAATATTTCCTTAGATGGCACAAGAGTAAAAATTACCTGATATGGCAAAAGTGTGATTAAATTAAGGCTCTCCAGAGGAGGCATTTATCTTGGAATCTGGGTGGGCCCTACGTATAATCACAAGTATCCTTATAAGAGAGACACACAGGGCTTCCCTGGTGGTCCAGTGGTGAAGAATCCGCCTGCCAATGTAAGGCACATGGTCTGGGAAGATGCTGGTCTGGGATCGATCTTGATTGATCCCTGGTCTGGGAAGATCTCACACACTGTGGAACAACTAAGCCCATGCCCCTCAAATACTGAGCCAGCACTCTGGAGTCCATGAGCTGCAACCAGGGCGCCCACGCACCGCAGCTACCGAAGGCTGCACATCTAGATTCAGTGCTCAGAGGCAAGACAAGCCACTGCAATAAGCAGCCCAAGGACCACAACTCGAGAAAAGCCCTGAAGACCCAGTGCAGCCAAAGATAACTAATAAAACAATAAATCTTGCTTAAAAATAAGAGAGATACACACAGAGTGGACAGAAGTTGAACCACCAGAGATCAACACGACCAAGGCCTAATGACCAAGCCAGCATGACTAAGAAGCATCACTGGGTGTGTAATGCAGGCCAGCTGGTTAGCGGCAATCGTGGCCTGCCTGCTGCCCCTGCCAGCTCACGCCTAGGTGGAAGAAGTGGGTTCTGAGAACTTTCCCTGAAGCCCCAGATCCCCTGGGAAGGCTGGCTGCTCCAGCCAAGCGTGTCGAGGAGTGGTGGGGAGCATAAGGTCCTCCCAAAGATGTCCATGTCCTAATCCCCTCAACTTGCGAATATGTTACCTTACAAGGCAAAAGGGGCTTTGCAGATGAGAGTAAGTTAAGGATCTCGAGATGGGGAGATGACGCTGGATTGTCTGGATGGGACCAATGTCATCACATGGGTCCTTACAAGAGGGAGGCTGGAGTCGGAGATGTGAGGACAGCTGCAGAGGCTGCAGTGATGCTGGCTGGGGAGCTAAGAAATTTAGGAAGCTTCTAGAAGTTGGAAGAGGCATAGAAATGGATTCCTCCCTGAGAACCTCCAGAAAGAACACACCTCTGATGATTCAGTTAGGACTGGTGACCTCCAAACCTTAAGATAATGAATCCGTGTGGTTTTAAAGCACCAGCTCCATGCTGAGGGGGCCTGCCTGCTGCTCCTGCCAGCTCACCCGTGGAAGGAAATGGATGCTGAGAACTTTCCCTGGGGCCTCAGAACCACTGGGAAAGCTGGCTGCCACGATTAATTATGCGGGGTGACATGGCAGACGGCGGGCTGCAGCTGTGTGTGTGTGTGTGTGTGTGTGTGTGCATGCATGAGTGTGGCAGGCAATGAGGCAGAGAACAGGAGCCTGAGACTTGGAAACAGAGGTAAAGAGCCGTGTGTGTCTTTCCACACAAGCAGTGTTTCCGTCCGTCTTCCCTCGCTTCACAGAAGAACAGGGGCAGGATCGGATCTGTTTGGGCTTCATGCTTTTTCCCAATAATGTTGTTCAGTCACTCAGTCGTGTCTGACTCTGTGACCCCATGGACTGTAGCATGCCAGGATCCCCTGTCCTTCACTGTCTCCCCAAGTCTGCTTTATCTCATGTCCATGGAGTCGGTGACGCCATCCAGCCATCTCATCCTCTGTCATCCCCTTCTCCTCCCGCCCTCACTCTTTCCCAGCATCAGGGTCTTTTCCAGTGAGTTAGCTCTTCGCATGAGGTGACCAAAGTATTGGAATTTCAGGTTCAACATCAGACCTTGCAATGAACACCCAGGACTGATCTCCTTTAGGATGGACTGGTTGGATCTTCTTGCAGTGCAAGGGACTCTCGAGAGTCTTCTCCAACACCACAGTTCAAAAGCATCAGTTCTTCAGTGCTCACTCAGCCTTCTTGACAGTCCAACTCTCACATCCATACACGACCACTGGAGAAACCATACCTTTGACTAGACAGACCTTTTGTCGGCAAAGGTTTTTTCCTAACAATGGCTTCTTAGTAACAGGAACCATAATGACAGCTAGAAACTACTGAGTTCTTACTGTGGGCTAGGCACTGTCCTAAACATTTTACATGTTTTCTCATCTTAATTCTTTAAAACATTTTTTAAAATTCTTTTTACAATTTTTAAGACCACTTTCCATTTACAGTTATAAAATATCTAGATTCCCCATGTTGTACAATTCATCCTTACAGTCTATTTTACACTCAGAGTTTGTAACTTCCACTTCCCCATCCCTGTTTTGCCCCCTCAACTGGTAACCACTAGTGTGTTCTCCACCTGTGAGTCTGCTTCTTTTTTGTTATAGTCACTAGTTTGTCATAGTTTTTCAGATTCCACACACAAGTGGTACTGTAGAGTATTTGTCCTTCTCTGTCTGACTTAGTTCACTTAGCACAGTGCCCTCCAAGGCCATTCACGTGGCTGCAAATGGAAAAATTTTGTTCTTTTTTATGGCTGAGTAGTATTCCAGTGTGTGTGTGTGTGTATACCACATCTTCTTTATCTATTCATCTGTTGATGGACACTCAGGTTGCTTCCATATCTTGGCCGTGGTAAATAATGCTGCTAGGAACATTGCATCTAATTATTTTTTAATTTTTTTGGCTGCGTCAGGTCTTAGTTGTGGCATACGGGATCCTCGTTGCATTGTGCGGGTTCCAGGCTCTCCAGTTGTGACCCCTGGGCTCCGGAGTACACAGGCTCAGTAGCTGCATCGTGCAGGCTTAGTTGCCCCATGGCATGTGGGCTTTTAGTTCCTCAACCGGGGATTGAACCCGCATCCCATGCATCACAAGGTGTGCTGTTAACCACTGGACCATCAGGGAAGTCCCCACTGCATCAATTCCTAAGGCTACCACATGGGTTACAGGCTGCTAATATCTATAAGAAGACAATATTTTTTAACAGGAAAGTTTCTCATACAAAGTTCACTTCTCCATCACCCCTGCCGAGACTCGTGCCTGCCTCATGGTAGGGGTTCAGTAAACGTTTGCTAATGAATGCACCTAAGGCCTGGTGAGGGGAGCAGGTAATCACACAGGTAAACTGTCATTCTGGTGAGTCCATGGCACAGTTTAGGGGAGGGAACGCACTGCAGGGTGAGGGTGGTGTCTGTAAAGTCTTTTCTGATAAGGAGAGGGTAATCCTGAAAAGTGAAAGGAGGGTGTCTGTGGATGAAGCAAGTAGCCAAGAGTGATTCGTGAAGAATCATGCTTCAGTGTCAGCCTGGGTGACATTGTTAGGGAAGGAGACGGGAAAGACCTGGAACCTGCGAGAAAGCCCGCGCGGCTGAAGCATGAAAGGGGCAGGAGCGTAGGACACAGAAAGCCACAGCGGCTGAGGTTGGGACACAGTGAGCTCCCACGGCTGCTGGAGCAAGTCAGCACGGCCTCAGTGGCTTAACACAACAGAAGCGTGCTCTCCCGCAGTTCTGGAGGCCAGAGTCTGAAGCCGCGCTGCCGCCAGAGCCCCGCTCCCTCTGCCCTCCAGGGGAGCATCCTTCCTTCCCTCCTCCCATTTCTGGTGGCTCCTAGCAGCCCTTGGCTTGTGGCCACATCACCCCAATTTCTGCCTCTGTCTTCACGTGGCCATCTTTCCTCGGGGTCCCCTTCTCTTCCTGTAAGGACACCAGTCACTGGATGTAGAGTCCAATCCAGAAAACCATCCTTTCAGTCCTTAACCTAATGACGGCTGCAGAGACCCAGTCTCCACTGAGCTCACATTCCGAGAGAGCAGGGTTAGGACGTGGAAACGTATCTCTTTGGGGGACACTATTCAATCCAATACAAACCAACTCTCACAATGTTTCCAAAACTCACCATTTCCAGCAGCCAAGGGCCCTGGGAAGCTGCCCCCCCCCCGCCCCCCACTGTCACCAGGATTGAACTAATAAAGAGCACCGGTGAATGGACAGAAGCATTCTAGAAATGCCGCTGAGTGCATCAAACAGGCTCCTTCCTGTGTCTGGGGGATATATTTAGGCCAGTGGGAATGTAATTCAGTCAAGGTCCCCCATACCCATATGGTGCCCTCCCCCGGCTTCTGGAGTTGTATTTCACTTGGTTGAAAAACTACAGCCAAAATGAGAATCTCAAAATAAGAACCGCCTAAGGATGGAGGATATTTGAATTGGAAAACATCCCCTAGAAGTGTCTGGTCTCTGTCTGTCTTTTGTTCCCTTTACTTACCACCTAAGCGTTTCCCTTGCAGCTCTTCCTCATAGCAACACCCGTTGCCAGCGAGCCCCCACTTGGGGGCTTCATCCCTGGGGTGGGGGGGCCGGTTAGGGGGCCGGGAGGGAAGGATGGATTCGTGGGAAAGGCAGCCAGTCTGTTCTGAATGGTTCTCAATCACTCCTCGTCTTTTTCCAGCCTCGGCTAGATTTAGACTTCCTCTTCTCCCTTTCTTCTCAAGGACCATGCATTATGGATGAGGACTATTTCTTATTCAGCAGCTGAGAATCACTCTCCTATCAAAAACACCTCTTTCATACGTTTTCAGATATCAGCACCTGCCTCTGAACTCAGAGTTTTCTGGCCTGGCTCTGCAGAGGGGCCTGTTGGATCAAACTCTTGAGTGACAAACGTTGGAAATGTGAAAGGCACACAGGCTCCCACTGCAAACACACACAATACTCGTGGTAGGTAAGGACCACCCAAAACGTCGCCAGGGCCCCTGGGGTTGCGATCATTCCAACCTAGGGAGAGGAGGGGGGCAATTTCAAACCTTAAGACAAGGGGTCTCTTTTCCAGGTAGATGGAAAGGTACTGCAATGTTTGCTTTGGATTCTGTGCTGGGCGTATTTCCTTCACCCTCTTGTACCTTCCTCTTCCTTTATGCTTCTAAGTCTGCCCTAAGATGGGGTTCCCAGGTGGCTTGGTGGTAATTCAGGAGATGCGGATTCGATCCCTGGGTGGGGAAGATCCCCTGGAGAAGGAAATGGCAACCCACTCCAGTATTCTTGCCTGGGGAATCCCATGGACAGAGGACCCTGGCGGGCTTGCAGTCCACGGGGTCGCAAAGAGCTGGACACGACTGAGCCCAGGTGCTCACTGCTCTGAGACGGGGTACCCAGTGCCCGCTTCACCGCCTCTCTCCTCACATGACCGACTGGTCTATGTACTTGTCCCAGGACCCAGTTAGTACTGACTCATCCAGGGGGCGGAGAGGGGTGTGCCTCTTGGCTGGTTTCCCTAGTAACGAATGAGCCCACCTGACGTCAGTTCCCCTGTAACGGATAATCTCCCCATCCGCCTGGGAGCAAAGATTGTCACCACGTCCTGCCTGCGGTGCAATGCACACGGTGGGGTGTCTGTCACTCCAGGACCTTGCTTCAGATGCATAAGCTCCCCCTCCATTAAACCATTGGTGTCTCAAGAAAACGAGGGGCAATCAATCAAAAGCATAAGAGATGCTGCCAAACCTTTCAGTTGTAAGTTCTGAGATCCATTGTACAGCATTATGACTAGTAAATACAGAGCGAATAATAACATCTCGTACACTTGGAATTTGCTAAGGGGGTAGTTCTCACCACACACCCCAAACAATAACTCTGCCAGGTGATGAATGAGTTAGTGTAGCTGATTGCGTTATCATCTCACAATATACATACATCACATTGCACATCTCAAATACATACAATTTTTATTTGTCAATCATACTGCAGTAAAGCTGGGGAAAAAACTTTTAAAAAGAGAGAGAGACGATAATGGTCTGGATGCAAACTCAGTTTGGTATGACCCTCACTATTCATGCACAGAAACAAAGGCTGATAGAACTTGACCTCAAAACAAAGAAAAGAAAGAGAAATGCCACTGGGAACAAACAGTTCAAAGATAATAAAAGTAACCAGGTGGGTAATTTTCTTCTTCTTTCTATTTCTAAAATAGCTATCGTGCTAACAGATATGAGCGAGTTTTACTAGTTGGCTAGTTTTTTAAACCTGCTTTCAACCCCTTCTCATGGAGACATGAAGTCAGGAAGTGTGCAAAATGCATTAAATTTCTGTGTTCTGAATTTTTCATTTTCTTCCAGTAAAAAATTCCCTATACGAATTGTGCTAACCAATACTTACTGAGTGTTAACTATGGCCCAGATGCTGGTGTATGTCCTTTACATGTATCATCCCTTTTAATTCCCTGTGAGATCAATATGATGACTATCCCCACATTACAGATAAGCAAACTAAGACACAGAGATGTTGAGTGACTTATGCAAGATCACACAGCTGGAGCCTGGACTTGAAACCAAAAGCTCTTTGTGACTGCCTCCAACAAGGGTGGTGCTGAAGTGACACTATGTGACATTTAAGGCAAAGTCATAAGAGGCAACACAGAGCCTGCGTGGGTCACCAAACATCTCCTTGGCTCCCAGCCCCGTGCTATAAGGAAGCCCAGGCCGCATGGGGAGACCGTATGAAGAGGACCCAGACCTCGTGGCCCTCCCGAGCCCTCAGCCGCAGCCAGGACCAGCCTGGCAGCCACATTCCAGAAGCAGGTCCTTCAGTCCCAGCCAGAAGCCCCCCTGGCTTTATGTCCCACGGGAGAGAGATGAGCCTCCCACACTAACCTTGCCCCAGTGGCTGATTCATGGGCCAAATAAATGACTGCTTTTGCTGACACCACTAAGGTTATTGATGAGCGGTAGAGAACTAGAACAGTGGCTAGACCCAGCTGGCCAGGGAAATCCTCATCAGGTTCCAGCTGGGGAGGAGCCCTCTCTGCCCAGGGCGAGAAGCCTGCCTGCTGCTCTAAACACATCTCTCTCTCAACATAGTCTGCCAGCTGCAAACGTCCAGAGCAGCAAAGCACGTTTCTCCCACGATGAGAACTCAGGCCAGAGCTGGAGAGCCGTCAGGGAGGCAAGATGTACAGCAGACATCTCCCAGCAGCACCGTGAGATGGAGGCGGGAGGAGGGTGACGACACAGGTTGTCCCGCACACGCTGAAAGCTGCCTCTCTGCTCCAAGACGTTTCCGGTCCCTGGCGCTGCTGACAAGCCCCTCGGCTGACCGGGCCAAGGTTGCCCTCAACTGGTACATCTTTCCCCGTCTCCATCTGTCAACTCTTTCAAGTCAGACATACCCTGTGCTCAACCTGTGTCACTCTCTCCCCACTTGGAACCACCAGCAAATCCCACCTCCCTTCACAAGGCATCTGCCACTTTCCACCCTGGTCCAAAGCGCCTCTCTCACCTGGACCACTGCAGCCACTTCCACCCTGGCCTTCCTGCTTCTGCCCCACAGCTTGTCCTCCACAGGTAGCCAGAGGATCTATTTGAATGTAAGTTAGGTTGTGTCACTCAAAGCTCTCTGGTGGGCCCACCCCACTCAGAGGAAAAGTCAAGTGTCCCCAAGACGCATCATGATCCAGCCCCCCCTTTCCTCTGTCGCTGCCTCACTCATCCCCTCCTGCCACCCTGGCTCCTCACAGTTACTCGGGTGCATCAGGGCCACTCCAACCCCAGGGCCTTTGCACTTGCTATTTCCCTTTTCCGGAATGATCTTCCCCTAAGTATCTTCATGGCTCATATTCCTCACTCTTTTCACATATTTCCTTACGTTGACTTTTCAATAAGAGCTTCCTTCCCTCTCATCTCAAAACTTCAACTCACCCCAACACTTCCTCTCCCCGCCTTCGCCTTGTATTTTCTCCTTAGCTTTTACCCAGTATGCTAGATATTTGCTTAACTTCTTTACAGTTAACTTCTTTAACTTCTTCTGTTTTCCCCACTAATACTTCAAGTCCGGGGGGACAATGATTTTTATCTGCTTTGCTTCCTGCCAAATCCCTAGTACCTAGAGCAAAGTCTGGTCCATAGTAAGTGCTCAACAAACCTTCATTGAATAAATACAGACCTTCGAGACTCAGTCTGACCCTCGAATGCTCTAGGAATCCCCTCTTAGGCATGCCCACCCCCACACCCGTGGTGGGGGAGGCACTGAGCAAAACACAGCTGAGTCATCAACAGCCCCGGCACTGTCGATACCACTTACCCTGACCACACACCGAGCTCTGGGTCAAGCTCCTCACAGGAGCTTGGTTAGTGCCAGCTTAAACAGAGCGTACAAATTTGAATTTTATATAAAAATTATTACTATTTTTGAGTGTAAGTATGCCCCACACAATACTTGGGAGATGCTTATACTTGAGGAAAACTGTTTACCAGGCACATGAGGCATGAGGGCCCTGCATTTTTATTTGCTGAATGTGGCAAACCTACTTAGCGTACTATTTCATCTTACTGTCACGAGGCAGGTGTGTTTGCTGCGCTTTAGCTGGGAGGCTGCAGCACAATGGCTGCTGGGGGCCGGGGAAAAAAGACATTAGGAGAGATTTGTAATGCAGCCAAGTAGCTCTCTGTCAAACCTGGAACCAAAAGAAAAATAAAATGTTGGAACCACCTGCTATTTCAAATGAGGATATAAAAAAGAAGTGACAAGAGTGGCTTCAATCCAAGCAAAGAGAAATGAGCCTCTGCCTCTGAAACATGAATGAAACGAAACTTCGGGAGAAACGGCTTCTCCATTGCTGGAGATAAAAGGCGCCGTCTCCATCTTCAAGGATGAGCCAGGCTCTGGATAAGATACGGGAGGGGCTTCAGCAGGTCAGGAGGACTCCCAGGAGAGCAGAGAAGTGGGCTTTCAGGCTCCAAGGCTGGTCCCCTCCAGGGAGGCAGGTTGCCCTGCACGAGGTCAGGAGCGCCCCCTGCAGGAGGGAGAACCGTACTGCTGGGTTATCAGTACATGGTTTAGTCATTGTTTGGTCATTAGCGTGGAAAGATGGAAGGCGGGAGGAGAAGGGGACGACAGAGGATGAGATGGTTGGATGGCATCACCGACTCGATGGGCATGAGTTTGAGTAAGCTCCGGGAGTTGGTGATGGACAGGGAGGGCTGGCGTGCCGCAGTCCATGGGGTCGCAAAGAGTCGGACACAACTGAGCAACTGAACTGAACTGAGCGTGTGAACGCTCAGTCGTGTCCAGCTCTTTTGAGACCTCATGTACTATAGCCCGCCAGGCTGCTCTGTCCAAGGGATTTTCAAGGCAACAATTCTGGAGCAGGTTGCCATTTCCTTCTCCAGGGGATCTTCCCAACCCAGGGATGGAATTCGTGTCTCCTGCTTCTTTTCTAGTAGTAAAATTTCCTCTTTTCATACTATTCATCATATATGCTATATTTTATTAACATCTTTCTCCTGCAAATGGGATGGATACCTCATTCTACCAGGGTAAAGTAGACTACTTTTTACTAGTCTTGTTCACTGCTGAATTCCCAACATCTAAAACCGTTTCTAGCAGGTGAAAAGTCATCAAGACATGTATGTTAAATAAATGAATGAATAAGTGGAGCTTCTAGCTGGGGCCTTAAGGGAAGCATTCGGAGAGAAGAGATCAGAGGCAAGGGTGCTGGGTTCTGCGGGGGGTGGGCACCCTGATCCAACCACAGTGACGGGGTCTTGACAAATGGGCAAAGGAAGCGATGGTGGCCCCAGCGGATGACACAAACCCCATGGAGAGCTAGAAGGATGAGGGTCACAGCGGAGTCAGGGACTAGCAAGACTGCCAGTGCGCTGGATTGCCAGGGCCGTGTGGAGAGGTGAGATGCAGGGTGGATGGGGAGGGTCTCAAAGCCGAGAATGCTCCGCTTTGGGGGAAATGTCTCTGGTGCCACACCTCTGGCCTGCATGCAAGTTCCACGGGCTCTGCCTTGCGTGGGAAACTAGTGAACCCTGAGATTCGGGTTTGAGGAAAGGGTCTCACCTGGACCAGCCTCAGTTAAAGAGGAGGACCACAGGCTGAATCCCCTGACCCCTCCACCAGCCGGGCTGTGTCCTTTGCCTCTCTTGGGAAGTCACAGGCCTGGGGAGGATCCGAGGGCCACAGCATCGCCGGGCCATCCAATCACCAAGTATCACTCTGATCTGCCTCAGTTCAGTTGCTCAGTAGCATCCAACTCTTTGCGACCCCATGGACTGCAGCATGCCAGGCCTCCCTGTCCATCACCAACTCCCGGGGTTTACTCAAACTCATGTCCATCGAGTCAGTGATGCCATCCAACTGTCTCATCTTGGTCTCCCTCCAATCCATCTAATTTCCAATCCACCTCGGTCAGCCTTTCAGGTGTGCAAACTGCAGAGATCCTCAGCTGACCACGTGTCCTGACTCTGGTTCGGGAAATACAATCACTCTACATGTAATCTCCAAAAAGACACCCTGATGCTCTGAGAGGGGGTTGGGGTCCAAGTTCTGCAGCCAAGAGCCCAGAAAGGAGCTAGACCCTGCCCCTAAAAACAAAAGACCCAAATGGCCCTGGGAGATGTCACATGAGCAGCCCTGCCCAAAGCATCCTGTGTCCTTTTAAAGAGTGCTTTTCAATGGGCATTCTGGGGAAGAATTGGCCTGGTTCCTAAAACCCCTAATTCTATGTAATCTTAATAAATACAGTAATTAGGACTCATTCTGGCTTACAGTTTAGGTGGAATTGCATTTTTATGGGAACAAGAGAATTAAGCGGAAAGAATTCTAGAGCATCTCTGAATTCATGGACCTCACTCCTAATAGGGAAACTGGCTCTTAGGATCTCAAAGTCGTGTCCAGAAACCACTGCTCTTTTGGTGGCCCCTTGGGAGCAGGAAAATAACAAACAAAACTCCTGCCATGGCTCTCATCAACCTCCTAAATCTAAACTTAGAGAATAGAAGTTACAAGATGGCGGCCTACAGCCCATTTCCTACTGTTTAATGAATTCTGTCTGTTCAACATTATAAAAGTTCAGAAATTTCACATAAGAATCTGGATTTTCAGCTTCTCTGAACATCTCAGAGGCCACGCCATGCGGAGCCTGCGTTCCCATCTGACAACAATGGGCGGAAAGCAAGTGGCATGTTTGACAAGGCTCATGCTTTCCACTTTGCCACAGTCCCCACTCGTCCTTGTTGCCTCTGGCACCACCCATTTTCCATGGTCTTGGCATTCCTAAGGCAGGGAAGTCATTCTCTGCACCCATGTTTATATCAGAAATGGAGAGATGTAAGGCTGATGGCCAAATGGCTCCAAGAAATACGGGATAGGTCATACGAGTTTATGGATGAGCTGAATATGGCCAAATCTTTCTTGACTAAGATATCACCCCATCACTATCACCCAGCATCTTTATTTGTTTGTGAGGCCTTGCTAGGTCCTGGTAGGCGTGAGAATTCTAAATTCCTTCCTCTTGTAGATTGCACTGCGGTTCCCAGCTCAGGCCACTCCCCCGGACCATACGACTTTGCCGTTCCCCCCACTAGGGTTAGGGTGCACTTCCCCACGCTTCACCCTGGGCTCAAGCAAATGGCCTGTTTGGCTCATGGGATCTGGACAGTTGTATCACAAACACAGGCTTGTGGGAAGTCAGGCTTATCCTCCTGACCTTTGCCATGGCTGTGAGAAGTGGCAACACTTCAGGTAGCCTCTATTTCAAAAAGAATACAGTTTGGAGCCATGCCCCCAAAGAGCCCAGTCTTGATCAGGCAACCCAACACACGTGAACAATGAGAAATTAGAAATTCTTACCAGTCGCAGAGTTCGGGAATGGTTCATTGTGCGGCGGTGTTACGGCGTGAGGTCACTGATACATTTGCTACCGTAGAATCCTGTAATACCCTCTTCCTTTCTGTTACTGTTTAGTCACTTAGGCACGTATGACTCTTTGTGACCCCAGGGACTGCAGCCCACCAGGCTCCTCCGTCCATGGGATTTCCCAGGCAAGAGTACTGGAGTGGGTTGCCATTTCCTCCTCCAGGGGACCTTCCCAACCCAGGGATCAAACCTACATCTCCTTCATTGGCAGGCGGATTCTTTACCCCTGAGCCAGCAGGGAAGCCCATCTCTTCCTTTCTGAGACCTCACAATGTTGTAGGTATGGGTTATTTACACGAATAGTGTCTCCCTTCCATGAGGTGTGAGATGAATCTGGTTAATTGTAGGTCTTTCTGTCAGAGCCCACGGACCCCCAGCTGCTACTCCTCCAGCATCTTAATTTGGAACTCACCAGCTTAGTTCCGGTCAGGCAGCTTGTTCAGGATTTCTGAATGTCATCGGGCTTGGGGAGACAAATGGCACGCACAGATGGGCTTCATCTTGTTTTCAAATACAAGATGGAAATGCTCGATGGAATCGATATAATGTGATCAATATGCACCTCTCGACAGCTGGCTATCCAGTGCACGCGGAGCCCTGATGTCTTCAGGGAGAGCATGCTGGGCGCTTGACAAGGCACAGTGATGTATTCATCACAGACCTGTGTCAAAGAGCCCAGGGGCAGGCCG
This sequence comes from Okapia johnstoni, assembly GCA_024291935.2. Lineage (NCBI taxonomy): Eukaryota > Metazoa > Chordata > Mammalia > Artiodactyla > Giraffidae > Okapia > Okapia johnstoni. Next base: position 67,045,090 of record CM044324.1, on the reverse strand, counting down.
GGGAGACCTGACTCACACCAATGGCAGGAGGAGGACCTCGGGGCTCTCTCCCTCTGCCCCAGCGCTGAGATGTGGGGTTCACTGGGGCCCAGGCTGTGCCTTCTTCAACTAGCCCTCTGGACCCTCTTTCCAGGAAACCTCACCCCTCCCCAGGGCTTCAGACTGTGTCTCTATGCCGGTGGTCTGGTTTCGAAGCCCAGACTTACACAGCAAGTACGTATTGGACAGGTCCACTTCGATTCCTCACAGGCATCTCACACTCAGCATGTCCAAGCTGGGCTGTCCGCCCACTCCTCCCTTTCCTCTAGCAGTAACTAGGACCACCCAGCTGCTCCAGGCAGCAACTTGCAAATCATCCTCGGCATCTTCCTTTCTTCCCCCTCCTGACCCCATATCTGAGCCAAGCCCAACAGACGCTACTTCCAGAATCCATCCACTTCTCTCTCAGTCTCCATGGCCAGCAGCTAGTCCAGGCCACCGGGGTGTCTCGCCTTGATTTTCTCAACAGCCATGTCAACAGTCTCCTCTGTTCCATCACCACCTGAAGCCTAAATGAGTACTTTGGAAATCTGGAGACGTCTTGGTTGCTCCGGCGGTGGGTGGGGACACTCCATCAGTAACGGGGGGAAGTGGGGCCAGGGATGCCAGACGACCCGCAGCATGCAGGAACCCACAGAAATGACTGTCCCCAAACCATTCAGGCTTAGAAAGCCCCCCCTGACTTGCACATGGGAGAAAAATGTGTTTCAAAGTATTCCTCCTAGAATTTAACTCCTGTTTACATATAAAAAAAAAAAAGGATGTTTTTGCATGACTGACAAAACCTGGATTTTCCACGAAAGTAACTATCATGTAAATAAAAAGAGAAGACTGAACCTCTCTATTTTAAACTTATACATAGAGTTATTCGCCATTTTGGAAAAATCACATCACCTACAGAAATGCCAGTGGCATTTATCAGGTGGCCGCTGTAATAATCTGGGTCATTCTCCATTTGCAGCTGTTTCTCTGAGGTTGCATGTAAGTGTCAGCGCACTTTTTCATCTTCTTAGCAGTTATACAGGAGTGTTTGCTTATTGACAATATATAATATTTTACTAGAAATTAATTTCATTTTGATTTCTCCTAAAAAACTACTAATAAACTAAATTACACTTAGGGCAACACACACATGCTTACTTAAAATTGTATAGCTAGGCTGTATGTCTATTAATTTTATTTCATGATGTTAAAAGAGGCACTGTAAAACATGTTATAAAGGAAATCATTGAATCTGCTAGAATGGGAAACCATTAATTCAACAGAAATCTCTGGAAATAGATATGGAGAGGGTGGGGGCGATGTGGGCTCCTGAGAAGAAATATGGGAAGAAATACCCACTGTGAAAAATTAACAGATGGCTTGCAGCCAGAAGGCATTTAGAATATAAGGAAACAGGAAACACTGGGAAAAAAATCTTTGATGTTGAAATGATTTTTGTTCAAAAAACTAGGAAGAAGAAATTTCCTTCCAAGTCAGCAGACTTGGGTTTTCATCCTTCTCTTGAGTTAACCCCTGTGAGCTTTCCGCTCCTGGGAGATTTCAGGGCCCTTAGACACAGCCTTCAAGGTCTGCTTGGGGTCTCCACCCAGCCCTCTTCTCTCCAGGCTGGGAAGGAGCAACAAAGGAACAAGCGTAATTTTTTTATGTTTCATCACTGAGTCAGGATAACCCGGAGGCGACTTCTATGGGGGTCTGGGGTGAGCTGGGAGCCTGTGATTCAAGGAGGGAGTTTTGTAGAGAAGCCTGTTCAGAGATTTAATCGTGTTCCTTTTATTTCTTTTGCCTCAGGACTGCTGTCTGCAGAAACAAGGTGTTTTGTTTCATTAAAAAATCCACTGAAAACAGAAATGTCTCAATTAATTATCCCCTTATCCAAGACTGTCAAAGAAATGCCGGTGCCAAGACCGCTGAGATATGCTGACAGCAATGGCTCCTGTCTTGCCCCAAACAGGCAAAACAGGGAAGAGGTGGGTTACATTTTAGGAAGAAAATATAAAGAAAATTATTGACAACTTGGATACAAGGCAAAAGATACTGCATACTCTCTCAAAAGCAGAACAATTCTGCCCAAGGATTGGCTATTATTCTGGGGCAGTGGTTTTCAAAGGACGGTCCCTGGACCAATAGCGTCAGTATCCCCTGTGAACTTGTTAGGAATGCAAATTCTTGGGTCCCATCCCAGACCAACTGAATCAGAAACTCTGGGGGTGGGGTCCAGCAAGCCATGTCTTAACCAGCCCTGTGTTTGAACAAGGGGTTCTGATGAAGGCCAAGGCTTGAGAACCACTGTTGAGAGCATGTAGCTTTTGTTTGACTTTTCACGTCTTTCTTGATTGAAGCCAAGATTCTGGCTTGAAAGACTACTTACTGTATGATTCCATTATATGAAATTCAAAAGCAGGAAAAATGAATCTGTGCAATAGAAATCAGAGAAAGGTTACCCTAGGGGGGCATTATAAACTAACTGGGGAGGGAAAGGCGCAGCTTCTGGGGGTGTTAGACTGTTCCACACCTTGTCTACTCAGGCGTGCACATGTGTAAACACCACCAAACCGTGCACTTAAGGTTTCCGTACTTTGAAAATGTAAAAATATAAAGCTCCACAGGTAATTCTGATGCCCCACTGAGGTTGGGAAAAGAGACCTATTTCACCCACAATGAAAAAAAAAAGGCTTTTTATTCTGAATATTGCTAATTAAAGCTTCCAACCAGCCTGCTTTGTTCCAAAACCATACATGCAAAAATCGTGCCCTGTAAAATGGATGAATTAGTTGGCAATTATTTGCTTTGCAGAAGTGTCCACTGTGGGGTTCCTTTAAACAGCGGGCTCCCTTAGGTACCTTTGAAAAATGGGATCCAAGTTGCCAAAAGGCTGTGTATTTGCAAATGTTAATAGAGGCACAAAGTATTGGTGACTTACTGGTTCTGGAGGGGAGTCCAGATGGGAGGTGGGAATTCAGCCGTAATACTGTAGACAGAGGTCATCTGCCATCTTCAATTGTTCATATTCTGAGTATTGTTTCACGTGGGTGGAGGGTAAACCTTTTAAGAATGGAAAGCAGAGACCACAGAAAACCCAACGCCCCAAAAATGTAATGGAGGGACTTTCCTAGTGGTTCAGTGGCTGAGACTCTGTGCTCCCAATGCAGGGAGCTTGGATCTGATCCCTGGCCAGGGAACTAGATCCCATATGCTGCAACAAAGATCAAAGATCCCCCGTGCTGCAGCTGAGACCTGGTTGTTGTTGTTCAGTCACTAATTATGTCTGACTCTCTGCGACCCCGTGGACTCCAACAGGCCAGGCTCCCCTGTCCTTCACCATCTCCAGGAGTTTGCTCAGATTCATGTCCATTAGTCAGTGATGTTATCTAACCAACTCATCCACTGCTGCCCCTTCTCCTTTTGCCTTCAATCTTTCCCAGCATCAGGGTCTTTTCCAATGAGTCAGCTCTTCGCATCAGGTGGCCAAAGTATTGGCGTTTCAGCTTCAGCATCTGTCCTCTCAGTGAATATTCAGGGTTGATTTCCTTTAGGATGGAGTGGTTTGATCTCCCTGCTGTCCAAGGGACTCTCAAGAGTCTTCTCCAGCACCACAATTTGAAAGCAACAATTCTTTGGCGCTCAGCCTTCTTTACGGTCCAACTCTCACATCCATACAATGACTGCTGGAGAAACCATAGCTCTGACTATACAGACTTTTGTCTCTGCTTTTTAATACACTGTCTAGGTTTGTCATAGCTTTCCTTCCAAGGAACAGGCATCTTTTCATTTCACGGCTGCAGTCACCATCTGCAAAGATTTTGGAAGACCTAGTGCAGCCAACTAAATAAATTTTTTAAAAAATATAATAGGCTTAGTGTAGGAGGAAGATGGCATCAAGGCAGTATGGCTCAAACTTCCACACGTGTTAGAGTCACTGGTGATCTTTTCAAGATGCAGAGACTGGTTAAGGCCTGAGATTCTGTATTTTCCCCAAGTTCCCTGGGGAAGACAGTGCTGCTGGTCTCTGCACCAGGCTTCGTGAGACGCGAGGACAGAGATACCTTACATGGATCATCTCACTTCACCTTCACCACCATGGTCTACATGCGTGTTATTATTCTCATTTTACAGATAGGGAAACTGAGGCAGAGGCCAGCTAAGTTGCCCAGCTAGCAGGTGGGGTCTGAGCTCAGGCCTGCCCAACCCTGGTCTTCTTGCCAACACAGTCAGGGATAAAGCAGAGCTGGAGCAGACAGGAACTTCCTTCTCCACACTCTTAGCCTCCCCTTCCCCCACCTCATGGCTCTGAAGGCAGACAATTAGCTAGCCTCCAGCAGCCACCCTCTGTCTCCAATTATATTCAATTACAAAGGGAAAGCTATTTTCAGTGAGGAATATAGATGAGGGCTGTAGTAACGTCCCCTCCCCTCCCTGCCACCCTCTCCACCCACACTGAAGCTAAAACTTCAAGAGAATACCAATAATTAGGAATTGGCCAGAGATCAAAGTACAGAATTTACCTTCACTGTTGCAGGCGTGACCTTGGTCCCTATTATCCAAGTTAGTCTTTCGTGTTAAACCTTGGGAAGCTTCTCTTTCCCCTCACAGCCCATTTTGCAGTTACACAGAAGTGGGGTTTATGAAAGAGCTTCTTTTTTTTTTAATCGAAATTGCATCTCTAGCTAATTCCTTTACCTTTCCTCCAGTGCACACACCAAGCATCATTTTGAAAGGTGAGTTCCTGGGGGTACCAAGCGCTTCTAACTTGAAGAGAGATTAGAAATGCAGAGTGATGAAACTCCCAAGACAGACCAAGACAGAGGAGCCTCGGAAGCCGTGGTGGCCTCCCACGCCTGAGAAGCTGAGCCGCAGACACAGGGCTGCAGGAGGCTGCGACACTCACGCGGGAACCTGCTTTCCCTCCAATGCTGGGCCTCGCTAGCACTCTCACTCCAGATTCCCCTCTACACTGAGCCTGGTTCTATGCAGATACTGACTGCTGAATATTTGGAAACAGAGACTCTTCCCCCTGTTCCTTTCTGACCCCAGGTGGGTACCCTCTATAGCTCCATAAACTCAAACACCAGGCAAAAGCAACCCTGAGCAGCTATGTTGTGTGCACTTAGTCATTCCATGTGTCCAGCTCTTTGTGACCCAGGCACTGTAGCCACCAGGCTCCTCTGCCCATGGGATTCTCCAGGCAAGGATACTGGAGTGGGCTGCCGTTCCCTCCTCCAGGGGATCTTCCCAACCCAGGGGTCAAACCTGCGTCTTTTATGTCTCCTGCATTGGCAGGTGGGTTCTTTACCACTAATGCCACCTGGGAGGCAAGAGTAGCTATGTTAATTTCAGACAAAGCTGACTTTAGAACAAAGGCTATTTCAAGGATAAAGAAAGGTATTGCATAATGATAAAGGTGCCCATTCTCCAAGAAGACATGGCAATTCTAACTGCATCTGTGCCTAACAACAGGACCACAAAATAGACAAGGCAGAAAGTAATAGAACCAAAAGGGGAGATATATTAATATATCAATGTGTTAATAGTTGGATGTTTCAACATTCCTTTCTCAGTAATTCATTGAACAAATAAGTGAAAAATCAGTTTGGATACAGAAGGTCAATATACGACCATCCACCACATGGACCTAACCAATATTTATAGAACACTCTAATCCAACCACAGAAGAACGCATGTTCATCTCAAGTGTGCCTAGAACATTCACCAAGATGCACCATAATCTGGTCAATAAAACCAACCTTAACAAATTTACAAGAATAGCAATCATACAAACTATGTTCTTGCAAAATTAAATTATGATTATACAAAATTAAACTAGAAGTTGTTGACTGAAAAAATGCACGCCCTAAAGGTTGAGGATTGTGTTTTATTTAGTGGACAAGACTGGAGATTGAAGCCCGGGATACAACCTTTCAGACAGCTCTGAGGAAGTGTTCACAAGAGATAAGGGAGGAGCCAGCATCTACATGGTAAAAAACTATAAAACACTGATGAAAGACATCAAAGAAAGTCTAAATAAATGGAGAGACATAATGTGTTCATGGATTGAAAGACTCAATATTGTTAAGATGTTCATTGACTATAATCTGACCTATAGATTTAAAATCCCACAAACTCTTTTGTAGATATAGACAAACTGATTCCAAATTGTATGTGGAAAACAAAAGACCTGGAATAGCTAAAATAATTCTGAGAAAGGAGAGTGAAGTGGGAGGGATCTCACTGCTTGGTTTCAAGACTTAGTAAGAAGCTACAGTGATTAAGCTGATAAGGTGTTGATGAAAGGATAGGTACATAGATCAATGGAACAGAATAAAGAGCCCAGAAATTGATCCACACAAATACAGTCAAGTGATTTTTGACAAAGATGCAAAAGCAATTCAACCGAGAAAGAATAATCTTTTACACAAACTGTGCTGAAACAACTGGACATCCATACTGAGCCAGTACTAGGCTTCCCACTGCTAGTAATGGCTAGCCATTAGTAGCCATTACAGATGGCTCAGCAATAAAGAATCTGCCTGCCCATGCAGGAGATGTGGGTTTGATCCCTGGGTCAGGAAGATCACCTGGAGGACTGACAACCCACTCCAGTATTCTTGCCTGGGAAATCCCATGGACAGAGGAGTCTGGCAGGCTACAGTCTCTGGGGTCATGAAAGAGTCAGACATGACTCAGTGACTAAACAACGTGTCAAGCACCATATTAAGTGTTTTCCAAGTGTAATCTTATTTAATCTGTACAAAACACTGTGAAATCAGTATTGGTAATATTTCCAGTGCTCAGATATGGACACTGGGGCTAAGTATTTGCCAGAAAGCAGTTACTGTGTGGCAGAGCCAGATTTCAATCAAAAAGTCTAGCAGCAAAGACAGAGTTCAAAACCACAGCAGCCAGTTTGTCTCAGGCAAATTACTCAGTTTCTCTGAGATTCAGCTTCCTCATCTATCAAGTGGGAATATTAGAGTATTTGGAGCACAGTAGGTGTTCATTTGTGTTCAATAAATGTTAGTCCCACCTTCTCCTCAACCCTAAAGGCCTGTCACTAGCAAGGTACACAGCCCTCTGCTTGTAGCTGACATGCTGCTTCTCTGAGTAAATAGAGGTGACTCCCTCCTTTTGTGCCTAGATCAGATCTGACCGTGAAGGGCCTTCAAGGTCCTGGGTCTGAGGACCAAAGATGCCCCCAGACTTGATTCATCCTTAACTCTTGAAGGAATGACTGGAGTCTGAAGCTAAGACACTATGTCTCAAAATGACTCAATACATCCCCTATAAGACGCCTTGAGATCTTCCTGATGCTAAGAGGTCCTCCCTACTTCAAAAATTCATACTTACTTGTCCATCCCCTTGTTCATTCATTTGCTAAATATCTGCTTGCTTGGTAATTACACTGTATCTGCCATTCTCTAAGTCCTGAGGATGCAGAAATAAATTAGACATCTTCCTTGCCCTGGAGGAAGTCACAGGAGAAAAAGTTACGGACATCTGTGTTTTCTGACTGTCCAGCTCATTTTCAATCCCCTTGCCCTTCTTTGGGGGAATTTCTGCCTTTCGATGGCAGAAGCCAGAGACTCAGTCTCCCAGCATTCCTTGCATCCAGGGCATCATCATGTGACACAGGCTCTACCAATCAGGCATCGTCATGTGATATTTCAATTCTGAATTGAGCAGCTGAAGACACAGGTGCCCAGAGAGCCTAGTTCTGAGTGTCTGGCTTTGGGAGGCATCAGGGGCTCTATTCAGTGAGATTTTAGCTTTATTCCTGATTGCGTAGCCTCCGAGCTGCCTCCGGCCCTCCTGGAGATTCTTTGAACCACCTCATCTCCTTTAACAAGTTTTCTATTAAAATGTCTAGAGTGGATTCAGTCATTTGCAAGTAAGAAGTCAGGCTGATAAAGGAGCAAAGATAGTAAAACAGTTAACTATGAAGTAGTGTGACAGGCGGAGAAGGCACTGGCAACCCACTCCAGTGTTCTTGCATGGAGAATCCCAGGGACGGAGGAGCCCCGGTGGGCTGCCATCTATGGGTTGCACAGAGTTGGACACGACTGACGTGACTTAGCAGCAACAGCAGCAGCAGCAGTGTGACAGGGGCTGTAAAAAGGAGCTATTAGGCTGTAGGTAACAAAAACAGTCCCCCTGCAAGGCACGATAGGAGAGCAGTCATGAGCATAGTTCCTGGGGTCTGAGTCCTGGGTCAAGCTTTAGCTGTGTGATGTTAGCTCAGTTGCTCAACCTCTCTGACCCTTAAATTCCTCTTCTCTGAAATGGGGACAATAATACCTAACTTAGTCAAGGGTTGTGATAATAGAATAATAGCAAATGCTATTAAGTATGGTAAAGACTCACTAAACATCAATGCTGATCAGCGTTGCCATCAACCTCGCCAGCCCTGCTGGGGGAATTTGGGGGTGGAATCTTGGAGGAGAGGACATTTAAACCAACATTAAAGAATCAGCAGTAAGAATATACCCACAAGTAACACACTTGTTGCACTGGATCGTCTGGGAAGCAGAATCAAATTTTACCTTAAAAACATGGTGTAGATCTTGGGACTTCCTTGGTGGTCCAGTGAGTGAGAATCTGCTCTCCTAATGCAGGGGGCTTGGGTTCAATCCTTGATCAGGGAACTAGATCCTGCTTGCCGCAACTAAGACCCAGTGCAGCCAAATAAATAATTTTTTTTAAAGTATAGTGTGGGTATTGACTGTGATATGAATGAAAGAAACCAGATACAAAAGAGTCTATTCTGTATGATTCCACTTGTACAAAATTCTAAAACAGGAAAGACCAATCTATAACGACAGAAAGAGGATCAATCAATTTGAAACGCATGAGCTAGGGGGACTGACTGCAACAGGGCCCAAGGACCCTCTCTGGAGTGATAGAAAAGTTCTATGTCTTGATAGCAAATGTGGTTCCATGGCTGTTTGTGTTTGTTAAAGCCCAAACTGTACAGGTAAGACAGGTGTATCGTACTGCATATAAATTATACTCCATAAAGTGTCCGACCGACTCTTGGTGACCGCGTGGACTGTAGCCCACCAGGTTCCTCTGTCCATGGAATTCTCCAGGCAAGAATACTGGAGCAGGTTGCCATTCCCTTCTCCAGGAGATCTTCCAGACTCAGGAATCGAACCCAGATCTCTTGCATGGCAGGCAGATTCTTTGCCATCTGAGCCACCAGGGAAGTAAAGTTTATTTTAAAGAAGAGTAATATGGGCCATCCAGAAGCACCGACAAAACCTAGAATCCCTTCTCCTCTGCCCCCTTCTCCTGCTCCCTGCCTCCCTTCTCCTCTGTCCCAGGGAGCGGACATCTTCCTGTCCTCTGTCTTCTCAGCCCCGCCCAACACCCAGGAGTTACTTTTCCACTTCCTGCTTCTCTCGGCAAATTGACGGCTCCAAGCTATACAGCTCCTAACGCGTCATTACAGCTTGTTAACTTGGAGTCACTCAGACAAATTTCTTTCCCTCCCATCCAATTTTGAATTAAGTCAGGAAAAGACAGATTGGCCAAACATTACCAAACAGAGTTGGAATTTATGACAAGCAGCTACTTTTTCCAGAAGCCTCTGCTAGCATCTCCCCTCTGAGATGACTCAACAGAAGCTCTCACCCTCTCTCTGGTTGCCCCCCATGGGCCTTCCCGACAGCTTGCACTATGGTTCCACTCCACAAATGCTTTGTAAGGCCTCAACTGTGTGCCAGACACTGGAATCTGGGGATGCAGTGATGACTAGTGGGTGGTCCCTGCCTTCAGAGAGTTTAGGGCTTGGTGAGGTCTCCGACAAGTTAAAACTGAGGTGACAGGGCAGCATGGAGGTGCTAGGACAGAGGTGGCACAGAGTACTGAAGAATGTGGAAGAGACATGGCGGGAAGAAGAGAAATCAGGAGGGACCTCTGGAGGAGGTGTCCCTTGGGATGAGTTTGGAAGGAGGAGCTCCAGAGATCTTGATTTTTAGTTCATATTAATAACTAGTCTTTGCTGAGCTCCATTGACGAACCAGGGTCTGGGTTCAGCTTTTTACACGTCTTCTCTCATTTCAGTGATTGCAACCACTCTCTCCATCTTCCTAATGAGGAATCCAAGACCCAGAGGTAAAGTGATTTGCTCATGGTCACCCAGATAAAGAAGCGTATTAATTAGAGCTACCAGTCCAAACCACTTTCTGCCAGGCTCTGAGTTATTTTACTGCATCTTTTTGACAATCCAACCAACTCGAGTTTAGTATTAGAGCCTGTTTAAACCTGAAGACATGGAGGCTCAGAGGGGTTAGGTGGTTTATCCTGGGTCACACAGCCAGAAAGTCATAGATCTAGGATACAAACACAGACAGTTCAGTTCCAAGTCACATGTTCTCCAGCACAACACTGCACCACCAGACACGTTCCAAGGTCTGTGCTCTCAGCACAAAAAGGATCGTCTCTTAGAAGGATAATGTGCAGGGTAAGTGAAATAAACTCTGGAAAGCTCTAAGCATATGTCTGGCACATCGCAAGAACACTGTACTACTGGCCAATCTTCAAAAAAAATCATGTCTTCCTTTGAGCACACCAGGTCTTAGTTGCAGCATGTGAGATCTAGTTCCCTGACCAGGGATCAAACCTGGGCCCCCTGCATTGGGAGCAAGGAGTCTTAGCCACTGGACCCCTAGGGAAGTCTTGGCTGCTCTTCTTAAGGAGCGACACGCAGGCACTAAAAGTAACCCATCCTTCCAACACGTGCTTGCTGAGCACCAGCTGTGTGCCAGGTGGGCATTGCTGGGGATGCAAGGGTGGGAAAGACAAGGGCCCCAGGGCCCACTGGACTTGCAGTTTATATTCAAAGTGCAAGGAAATTGCAATCTTGTTCCTCTTAAAGATGAACCAGTACCCACAGCAGGAGATATGATTGCATTTACTGTATGGTCTCAAGTTATATTAAAAAGAAAACTCAGCCAAGAAAAAAGCTTAGGAAAAGAAATGCCCCAAAATGCTAACAGCAGTTGACTTTGGGTGGCAGGACAATGGATGGATTATTTTTTTCCTTTTAATGCTTTTCTGCATTAAAGAAAACTTTACAGTTTTCTCTATGGGGAAAATGTTAAAGAGGTGAGAAGTGGTGATGGTCTTGGGCAAGGACAGCGGCCCATGTGGGCATGTCCCTAAGTCTGCCTGACCCTCTCAGTCCCTACCAGCCTACCACCCCGCTACCTGGCCCAGACCTTGGAGGAGCAGAAGGCCCTGCTCCCCTTCCAGAATCCTGTCCTCCAGCATCATGTCCTGTGTCTTCACCCCTCCTCATGCTCCATGCCCACTCCCCCTTCCCTCAAGTTCCTCCGCCAAGACATTCAATTTCATCCAAGAAAATAATGAGACAAGGGTTCTAAACTGGAACGAAGAAATGACAGTCCTATTTATTATTTAATCTGCTCTCAGACTTGAACGGACACTTCCAGGGGTAATTACCGCAAGACTCCAAATTCATTTCTAGGAAGCAGTCGCCAGAGGCGTGCGCAGAAGGTAACGACACAATTTAATATTTATGAAGCAACATTTCTCAAGAACATCAGGCCAGGAAGGCGCCTGGAGAAACCTCACCCAGTGAAGATCAAAAATCAGAATGGTTTGCTTATTTTCAGTGTACACACACGCATACACACATGCACATCCTCGCTGATTCTGGCCCTTCATTAGCCTCACCCCGGGCTGTAAGAGGGTCAGATGAGTGGGGAGAAGGCTTCCAATACAGACCCCAAAACCAGAGAGAGCCCAGGGAAGTCATGTCTTCACAGATTTTCAAGCAACTTCTGCTCTGAAAGAGCTAACCACCCAGATAAACACTTCCTCATGATCTATCTACACAGCAGACACGCAGCATGTTTTACAACATGACACAAAAGCCTCAATCATAAAAGAAAAGTTGGACAAATTCATCAAAATTAGGACCTTCTGCCCAACAAAAGACCCCATTAAGAAAATAAAAAGGCAAGCCGTGAACTGGGAGAAAATATTCGAAATACACGCTATCAGACAGAGGACTTGCATCCAGAATATACAATGAACTCTTGCTGTTGTTTTTCAGTCACTAAGTCTTGCCTGGCTCTTTGCGACCCCATGGACTGCAGCCCACCAGGCTCCTCCGCCCATGAGATCTTCCAGGCAAGAAAACTGGAGTGGGGCGCCATTCCCTTTTCCAGGGGATCTTTCTGAGCCAAAGGTCGAACCTGCCTCTCCTGTGTCTCCTGCATTGGCAGGCAGGTTCTATATCACTGAGTCACCTGGGAAGCCCTTTTGAAATGATGGAAATGTTCTGTCTTAACTGAGGTGACTGTAACAAGAGAGTTTACAGGTGTCAAAACTTGTCAAGCAAAAAAAAAAAAAAAAACTTGTCAAGCTCCACGCTTAAAACACATGCATTTTATGGCATGTGCACCAAATCGAATTAAGTCAGTTAAATTTAAAAAGAAGAGGGGCTTCCCTGGTGGTCCAGTGGTTAAGAATCCACCTGCCAATGCAGAGGACATGGGTTTGATGCCTGGTCTGGGAAGATCGCATATGTCAGAGAGCAGCTAAGCGCCTGAGCCCCAACTAAAAGCCCGTATTCCGAAACAATAGAAGCCACTGCAATGAGAAGCCCTCGTGTTGCAACTAGCGTAGCCCCTGCTTGCTGCAAGTAGAGAAAGCCTGCAAGCAGCAATGAAGACCCAGCACCGCCAAAAATAAATAAATAAATCTTTAAAAAAATAGAAGAAGAACCATGTCCTCGGGTTTAAAATTTTGTCAGTTCCAACACTCACCTAACATCCTCCTCTAAGAAAACCACAGAAGCAGCCAGCCTCCCCAGATGCACACTTTCCAAGCACACTGAAACCCAAATCCACCTCTCCTTCCTCTGTGAGCACTCTGAAAGGCTTACTGTGTGTGCTGTTTGTCAGGAAGCAATGCAGCTAAATTGTTAGGAGCACAGTTTGAGGGGCAAATGATTTGAAATCCAAATTCTGCTTCTATTCACAGTGCTGGTGGCAAAGAACAGAAAGATTCCTGGAGACTGCTGGAGGTCCTTGCAGGTATGAGGCAGTTAACCCTCCTCCCAAGGGAACATGGCTTCCTGGAATGGGAAGTATATTTCCCAGTTTCCTTGCTGCTTGAAAGTGAAAGTGTTAATTGCTCAGTCATGTCTGAGTCTTTGCGACCCCATGGACTGTATAGCCTCTGTCCATGGAATTCTCCAGGCAAGAACACTGGAGTGGGTAGCCATTCTCTTTTCCAGGGGGGTCTTCCCGACCCAGGGATCGAACCTGGGTCTTCCGCATTGCAGGCGGATTCTTTATGATCTGAGCCACCATTTCCCAGTTCCCTGGCTGCTTAAGGCGGCCTTGTTTCACCCCATTGGGCAGAATGCCGTGAGGCCTCTTCCAGGAGCCCTCCTTAAGCCACGGTACTCCTACCCCCTTGGACCCTTCCTGCTTTCCTCTCTCTGGGCCTGGAATTTGTGTGCCACCATATTGGGCCATGCACCCACACACATCAAGTGATGGGACATCTACACCACCTACACCGCCCTGCTGCCATGCCTCTCAGCCCTGGGTACCTACAGCCATCATTTCATGAAAGAAACAAGCATCCCTCTTGCTTATTTTGAGTTTCTGTCAACTTTAACCCAATCCCAGACTTAACTGAAACAAGTACATCTCAGGAAAGCTGTACATTTAAAATCTAGGTTGGTGAAGGCACAAAAAATCTCAACAAGCTGCCTAAGGAATTAGAAGCTCAACGCGTCTGGAATATGGTGTTTGGGGGGTGAGTGGGGAGCACCGGGGGAGAAAGGCAGTGGGGAGGTGGGCAGAGATGAGACCATTGGAGCCTGCAGGCTGTTATCCAAAAAGAACTGGGAAACAGCCAAGGAGATGAAACCCGGCAGTTGCAGGCTAGCTGGGCATTTTGGACCAATTCTTCCATCTGTTCAGAAAGGATCGGCTGCAGGGAGCCCAGTGTGGGAGCAGGGAGGCCTCTCCAGGCTGCCCCTGTCTTCCATGTACCGTTCAGCTAATGAGAGGTCTCCTTTGCTGTGTCTTAGGGATACTGACATCTCAGGCCCAGATGCCTTCAGAGGCCCCAGCAGAGGAAGGAGCCGGGATGGGGGAAGACAGAGGTTGGGGGCAGTAGCAGCCAGCCAGTGTGGACCTCACCACAGGCAGCAGCCACCTCAGCCCCTGCCCATCCGGCCAGTGCTGCTGGTAGACACAGTCCCGGAGTCCCTGGGGCTTCTAATTGTTCAGGGGAAGCTCAAAAGATGGATTTTTGTGTAGGAACCTAATTTTCTTTCAGGCGGGCAGACCCTTCCTGTGAACATCAGGCCTCAGGCAGAAGCTGCCTGGCAGGCTGCCAGCATGTGGCCTCCGAACTACCTTATCTCCTTCCCTGGCTTCCTCTCTCCAGGCCCACCACCAACATTTTAAATGGAAATTCTAGGACAGGCACAGGCTGCAGGGTGGGGGTTAGCACAGATAACACTTCTTTCAGATTAACACCACCAGGGTTTCAATCAGCTTGCTAGATGATCTCTGGCCACTCTTTTTTTCTTTTGTGTGGGATGGACGAGAGAATTTTAGAAAATAAATGCAAGGGAGGAATTGGGATTTCCCTCCGCAATGCTAGGGACCTTTAGGAGCCCTGGGGACGTGCCGCCCACTCCATTCAAGGCTTGGTCCACGGCATCGGGGTCTCCTCCGGCCTCACCTGCTCTCTCACCCTGAGAGCTCATCTTCACTGAGCTCTCCCCAACGTGGGTCCCTGAAGGCAGCTGGCTGGAGATGAGAGATTGGTGCACTTTGCAGATACTTCATAATCTCTGGCAACTGCCTCTGGGGCCTGCCTGCTCCAGCCTTGACGGATAACCCTCTTCTTCCTGACTTATAATAAAACTTAAAAACAATGACTCCTAGGAAATTTTGATCCCATTTCGCAGACAGATGATGTGGCAATCCAACACTTTATGGAGAAAGACCAGGGATTGAGAGCTATGGCCCGCAGACCGTATCCGGCCCCCTACTTGGTTGTGTAAATAAAGTTTTACTGGAACAGAGCGATGCCCGTTTGCTTTTGTGATTCCCTCTGGCTGTTTTCCTGCTGCGATGGCAGAGAGAAGTATTTGCAGTAGAGACCCAGAGAACGTATGACCTGCAAAGCCTAAAAGATGGATTATTGGGCCCTTGGTAGAACAAGTTTGTCCAGGTACAGAGAAAAGGACGAGCGGGTGCTGAGGGTCTGCTTTGTTGGGACAGCAGGCACATCCGGGCATTTCCTCCTCAAGCATTCTTCAGAGGGAAGATCTGTTATCTCCCATTTTGGTAAAAAGAGGCTCAGTGAAGCCAGCTTGCTCAGGGACCCCATAAGGAGATCCTTCCCTGTGTGTAGGGTTCAAACTAAGCCCAGTCCCTACCCCACACCTGTGAGTCTTGATGGAGTCGAAACTGCCCCCAGGAAGGCATTTTGGAAATTTGAAAGGGGCAGTTCAGGAGCACCATTGGCCTTTACAGGGTAAGGGCCAAGGATGCTGGCTGCCCTCCCACGCACAGCACAGTCCTGCAGGAGAAAGAACTGTCCCATGTCCTGCATGCAACGTCACCTGTGGTATTTGAGTCACAACATAACACCCCGTGTTGGTCTGCACATTCACAAAGCGAGTCTCGTGTGGCTCTCTCTCTCTACAAAATAAAAATTGCCAAAGCAATTCCAGTGGGTGCTGTTTTACGCATTAGGTGAAAGCATACGACCACTTCATTATGCCTTTCTCTAGTCATAGAACATTCACTTAAATATACAGTATTATATAAGTTATTTTTCATTTATTTTATGGTATGATAGTACATTTTAAAAAAATTATGTGTATAGGTAAGTTGTTTTATCTATGAATATCAGTTGAAGATGGCAAAGGGGATGTTATAAAATAGTTATTATCAAGACAGAATTTTGCATCTGAGACTCAAAAATATGCCCCACAGGATGGGTCAGACAATTAATACAGTGACCTCATGCCCCACCAGGCTCCTCTGTCCATGGAATTCTCCAGGCGAGAATACAGGAGTGGGTTGCCATACCGTCCTCCAGGGGATCTTCCCGACCCAGGGATCGAACCCAGATCTCCTGCATTGCAGGCGGATTCTTTACCAGCTGAGCTACCAGGGAAGCCCCATTATTTAAATTATTTTCCTTTGACTTATTTTATGTTATGGTATTATATTATTTTTTAATTATATGTATATATAAGTTGTTTTATCTGTGAATATCAATTTAGGATGACAAAGGGGATATTATAAAATAGTTGTTATCAAAACAGCATATTGGGTCTGAGAGTCAAAAATATGCCCTGCACGATGGGTCAGACAGTTAACACAGTGGCCTCATGCCCCACCAGGCTCCATCAGGGCCCACCCCGCCGCCGTCACGCTCCACCAGCTAGCACCTTCATCACTCAGCAGGAACGGGGCTGGGAGCAAGTCCCCCCTCTTGCCCTTCCTCGTCTGTAAAACGGAGGTGCTAGCGCCTCCCTCACCAAAGCCTGAGCGCCCGTGACAGCGGTGAATGGGGTTCTCCGGGAGGCTCCCAGAGTAACGGGAGGGAAGAGCTGCTTCTGGCGATGAGCACGGGAGAAGTGAGCAACCCATATGACGATCAGGGCTGAATTACTGAAGGGGAGTGATTTGTTCTTGTTTAGTTGCTAAGCTGTGTCTGACTCTTTTGCAACCCCATGGATGGTAGACTGCCAGGCTCCTCTGTCCATGGCATTTCCCAGGCGAGAATCCTGGAGCGGGTTCCCGTTTCCTTCTCCAGGGGATCTTCTCAACTGCTGTCTTGAGTGCCATCTGTTGAACAACTGTATGTGCCCGAAGCGTGGGGGACCAGGCAGTGACCATGGATGGGAAGAGCTCCCACCCTGTAGAACCGACAGAAGATAGGTCAGCAACACCAACTCAGACTGTGGCCATTTCCATGAAGCAAATAAACAAAGTGACACCACAGGAAATAAGGTGGAGGGGTGGGGTAGGAGATCTTGGCGGAAAGGTCGAGAGGTCTTTCCAATGGTGACATGAAAGCTGAAGAGTAAATGAGAAGTGGGCATGTGAAGGGATGGGACAGAGTATCCAGGTCTGAAGAAACAGCAAGTGTGAAGGTCCTGGGGCGGGAAAGTACTCCTTTGCTGAGGGCCAGGGTTGTTCGGTGTGAGAGAAGCGGGCAGAGGGCAGATGACAGGCACACAGCCTTGAAGGGCACACTGAGGAATTGAGCTTTATCCTAAGAGCAGTTGGCAGACAGGAAGGGCAGGAAAGAGTAAAAAGAACCTGGGGTGTTCAGAGGGCAGTGAGATCGGCCTGCTGTGAGCACAGAATGTGTCTTGGGGAAATGAGGGGGAAATGAGGTGAACTCAGGCCAGGTAATTTATATTTTATGCTGCCGAACCTAAGACACCACCATATTTTAGCAGTGTGGGGAAGGCAGTATTTCAATATTTCTGAGCCAAGATGAATAGGGGCAGCGAGAGCCTGGAGTCAGGAAGGCTGGGGAGACGCTTCTATTAGATCAACTATATGAACTGATGGAGACCTGGGTGTGGGGGCTGACAAACAGGGTGCAAGGCAAGCCAGGGAGGAGAGTGTGAAGACAAAGTGCGCTGAAGAACGGGGAGGAACTCAAGCCAAGGGGCAGACTAGATCACACAGCGCAGGGGAAGGTCCCAGATGTCAAGGAGGGGATGGGAGGCAGACTCAAACACATCTGGAAACAGACAGTTTCACGTCTCCTTTGGTAACAAAACGCATGCATCCACCCATAAGCTAAGGAAACTTGAGGCATGTTGGGATGAAATAAAGATTTTTTTTTTTTTTTAATCTCTCAATTACTTGGAAGCATCCTTCGGTGCGACAGGGAAAACCTGGGTGGAAATGTTTCCTGACACGTTGTGAAATGTGATTTAAAATCCTAGGCAATTCCTTACTCCAGGTAAAACATTTGACCAAGTACGACGACGCCAGATGCCTCTGTGGGCTGCCTCCTCTCCTCCCCACGAGGACCAGCCCCGGGGCTGCTCCCTGCCCCCTCCTCTCTGTCATCCCTCTCAGCTGATGACCTCAGCCACCATTTAGACCCAGCTGCCATCCCACTTCTCTGCCCCCCTTTACAAATAAACACCTGGACAAAGCTGACTCTGTTGGCTGCTTCCTCTTCCACTCTCCCCTCGTTTCCTGAGCCCACTGCACTCAGGTTCTCCTTCCCAGCATCATGGAGGCAGCTTTTGTGCAGGTCCCAAGGGCCCCCGTGTAACCAATCCCACTCCATCAGCACTTTGGCATAGGGGGACGCTCATCTCTCTTGAAATCCTGGAGGACGTTTTGCTAAGGGAAATAAGCTGGACACAGAAAGACAAATACTGCATGGGCTCACTTACATGCAGTGTCTAAAATAGTAGGACTCATAGAAGCATGGAACAGAAAGGCGGTTGCCTGGGTGGGGAAGGTGTGTAAATGGGGAGATGCTGGTTGAAGGGCATAAATTTCAGCTATGCAGGATGAACACCTTCTGGGGATCGAATGTATAGCATGGAGACCATAGTTAACGATGCTCCACTATGTTCTTAAAATTTGCTAAAAGAGTAGATCTTAAAGTGCTCTCATCCCACCCACACACATAAATTAGTAACTATGTGAAGTGATGGATGTGTTAATTAGCTTGATTGTGGTTACCATTTCACAAGATATACATACATCAAAACAACTAGTTGCACATCTTAAACATATGTAATCTTCATTTGTCAATTACATTTCAATAAAGGTTAAAAAAAGAAAAGCAAGTATATGCTGGACTGAAGTGTCTCCTCTAAATTCATGCAAAGCCCTAATCCTCGATGAGACCATATTTGCTCACCTGTAAACAGGTGCTAAAGGTTAAACAAGGTCATAAGTTGTTGTTCTTCGGTCACTAAGTTGTGTCCGACTCTCTGCGATCCCATGGACTGCAGCACAATAGGCTTCCCTGTCCTTCACTATCTCCCAGAGCTTGCTCAAACTCATGTTCATTGAGTTGGTGATGCCATCCAACCATCTCATCCTCTGTCACCCCCTTCTCCTCTTGCCCTCAACCTTTTGTAGCATCAGGATCTTTTCCAGTGAGTGGGTTCTTCGCATCAGATATCCAAAGTATTGGACCTTTGGCTTCAGCAAAGTCCTTCCAATGAATACTCAGGGTTGATTGCCTTTAGGGTTCACTGGTTTGATCTTCTTTCTGTCCAAGGGACTCTCAAGAGTCTTCTCCAGCACCACAGTTTGAAAGCATCAATTCTTCAGCACTCAGCCTTCTTTATGGTCCATACATAAAGAAGTCTCTACATGACTACAAGAAAAACCAAAGCTTTGACTATATGGACATTTGTCAGCAAAGTTATGTCTCTGCTTTTTAATATGCTGTCATAGCTTTTGTCATAGCTTTTCTTCCAAGGAGCAAGTGTCTTTTAATTTCATTTAATTTTTTGAAATTGAAATTAAAAGGTCATAAGGGTGGGGTCCTAATCCCAAAGGGTTCGTGTCCTTACAGGAAGAGGATGAGACACCAGAGCTCTCTCTCTGCCCACAGAAAGACATAGAAAGGAGGGGGCTGAGTGCAAATGTGGAAGAGGATTCTCATGAAAACTCAACCGTGCTGACAGCCTGACCTCAGAATCCCAGGCTCCAAAACTGTGAGAATGTAAATGTCATGGTTTAAGCCCCCAGACTCTGCTAGCTGAGCTGAATAGGATGGGTGCCCCCAGAGGGCTGTGAACTGGCAAAAAAAAAAATGCCTCAGAAGCCGGGAGTGCTCAGTCAGACAGGGCTCTAGATAAAAGGATTCCTCAAGTCAAAAACGTTAAGTGCTTGTCAAAGTTAAGTGATTATTAGAATCAAATGATGCCAAGTACAGTGCTTTCAACAACATCAAACCAGTGGGCCCCAGGGCCAAAGGTCTTTTTGATGAGCATGCGGTGGGGGAGGTGGATCATTTCCATCTACAGAGTATGTCCTGCATGCATAGCACATTAACAGTGACAATTACACCCATTTTACAGATGAGGAAACTGAGGTGATACAAAGAGAAGAGAAGCCATTTGCCCAAGATCAGACATCTAGTGAGGCCCAGGCCCCTTGGAAGACGAGGAAGGGAAGTGATACACAATGGGTTAGATGCAGTCTCTGTCCCCAAGGAGGCTTCTGGCAATCCTGCTGCAGTACAGGCAGGTGCTAACCCCGTATGGTTCCCCCAGGAGTCACATCCCATCATAGGCCCAGTCTGTGCTACCGCAGGAAAAACAAGAGCCAAAAGACTATGACCCAAGTTCTAGGACCACTCACGGCTCACTTGCTGTGCGACGCTGAGCCGGTTACCCTGTGTCTCTGGATCTCAGTATGATTTGTAAAATGAGATGCTAACACCGGCTCTGCTTCCCTGACCGGGGAGGCCTGACAGCCCAGGGAGACGACGCAAGTGATGAACACCTAGCTTACTATCAAGTGACACAACACGACTGTTTCAATAATGGCCGTATCTGCCTCTGTGCCCAGAACCCACAATAACAGATATGCCACCTGATGTTCTGTAAAGTCTTGCCACTTGGAACTCCCCCAACACCTGAGCTTTCTTCCTTCTGCAAGTCTGGCCACACAGAAGAGGCAGGGCCCAGGTCCCCCCACCCCTGCTCCTCTCCGGATAAATCTCCAAGAGTCTCCCTTCACCTCACCACCCCCCACGTCAGCCTCCGTGGAATTCCATCTTCTGAAAAAAAAGCAAACAGATCATATAATACTAGAAAGGACCAGCAGCTTGGGACAGCCAGACTATTCTCCATTCCTTCTGTTTTAAAGATCTTTGGGGAGAGAATTAACAAAGGCTAAGATGGAAGGAAGACACAGAACAGAGAACCCCAGGACTTTACTAGATTTTCTCAACAGACTCTCAGTGGCTTAGAACAAGGGCCAGACCTGGATGCCCAGCAAGATGTGATGAATGACGCTGCCAATGTGAGGGGTTTTGGGGTTTTTTTTTTAACCATTAAGATCCCACTTGTGCCCACAGGGCTTGGCATATAGCAATTGTGTTAACGTCCCCCTGGGACAGGGCACTGAATGATTTAGTAAGTAGCTAAGCCTTCACAGTCTTCCCCAGTGGCTCAAAGGTAAAGAATCTGCCTGCAATGCAGAAGTCCCAGGAGATGGGGGTTCGATCCCTGGGTCGGGAAGATCCCCTGGAGGAGGGCATGGCAACCCACTCCAGTATTCTTGCCTGGAGAATCTCATGGACAGAGAAGCCTGGTGAGCTACAGCGCATAGGGTTGCAAAGACTCAGACATGACTGAAGCAACTTAGCATGCATGTAAGCCTTCCTACCAATGCTGGCCATTTGCTGCTGTGTACAGACTGTGCCACAGAACACTGGTCTCAGCCAGTCATGACAAAGAACAGAACAGGGTTCACTGGGTACCTAGTAGGTCCCAGTGCAATCACTCAGCAAGTGATCAGCATGCATTCCTTTGTGTGTGTGCTTAGGTGCTCAATCATGTCCGACTCTTTGTGGCCCCATGGACTGTAGCCGGCCAGGCTCCTCTGTCCATGGAATTTTCCAGGCAAGAATACTGGAATGGGTTGCCATTCCCTACTCCAGGAGATCTTCCCCACCCAGGGATCAAATTACTTTCTTTAACTCTCACCAATTTGCCTTTCAGGTAGGGATATCTCCATTTTATCAATGGGGAAACTGAGGCTTGGAGAGGCACAGTCAGGTGAGGCCCAAGGGCACACGGTTACCACCGCTTTAGCAGAGTCATTTGCTTCCAAAAGCCACGCTGCCTTTAAGCACTCTGCCAGGGAGACTCAGATTCCTAAGTCCTCTCTGGGACATGCAGGCAAAGCAAATGCAGGCCTGGTGGGGACTGGGGGGCTGGGAACACATGATCCCCTAACGGGAGGTACCCACACACAGGGAGGAAAGATACATGTAACATGTGCCTCAGGCCAGTGGAAGCAGCCGCCTCTAAGGCCACATGCGGGGGGCCTCCCTGGTGGCTCAGTGATAAGGAATCCGCCTGCCAACACAGGAGACATGCGTTCGATCCCCGATCCAGGAAGATCCCACATGCCACAGGGTAACTCAGCCCGTGGGCCACACCTACTGAGCCTGTGCTCTAGAGTCCGGGAACCGCAACTACGGAGCCCACGAGCTGCAACTACTGAAGCTCCATCACCCAGAGCCCGTGCTCCATGACGACAGAAGCCACCACGATGAGAAGCTCGAGCATCACAACTGGAGAGTAGGCCCCGCTTGCCGCAACTAGGGAAAAGCACACGCAGCAACAATGACCCGGCACAGCCAGCAGTAAATAAGGTACAACGACCCAGCACAGCCAGAAGTAAATAAGGTACAACGACCCGGCACAGCCAGAAGTAAATAAGGTACAACGACCCGGCACAGCCAGCAGTAAATAAGGTACAACGACCCGGCACAGCCAGCAGTAAATAAGGTACAACGACCCGGCACAGCCAGAAGTAAATAAGGTACAACGACCCGGCACAGCCAGCAGTAAATAAGGTACAACGACCCGGCACAGCCAAAAATAAATAAGATAATCAAGTTTTTTTAAAGGCCACATGCGGCATGATTCAATTTATATAACATCCTGCCAAACCAAAACTACAGGGACAGAAAACAGGTGAGTGGGTGCCAGCAGCTGAGGGCAGGGAGGGTTTGCCCAAGAGGAGGCAGCAGGGGAGACGCGTTGCTGGGGGCATGGAGAAGCTCTGGGTCTTGGTTGACGTGCGGGTTACAACACCGGGCATTTCTCAAAGCTCCCAGAACCGTTCGGTAAAACAGGTGACTCTTAACTGCATGCAAATCATATCTTAAACAAAATGAAAAAAACCAACAACGACAAATCTGTGGGCCGGAGTTGAGTGGCAGGCTTCCAGTGTGAGCTCTACCCTGCGCTGCGCTGGGAAACCAGAACGGCCAGCTTCCACGTGATACACACGTGGCCAGCGACAATCACGTGGACTGGTCCTTGGGTGTGGTCGGCAAAGGAAGAGATGAGGGGAAGGAACTCACTGGCTGGGCCTTGAACTCCGCCCTGTTCCTCCACTTGTAGGCTGACCTTGAGCAAGTAGCCTCTCTTCTCTAAGCTTCAGTTCTCTCTCTTTAAAACTGAGGTGACGAGCGGCTCTGTTTATAATAGCCAGGACATGGAAGCAGCCTAGATGCCCGTCAGCAGACAAACGGATAAGGAAGCTCTGGTACATACACACAATGGAATATTACTCAGCCATTAAAAAGAATACATTCAAATCAGTTATAATGAGGTGGATGAAACTGGAGCCTATTATACAGAGTGAAGTAAGCCAGAAAGAAAAACACCAATACAGTATACTAACACATATATATGGTATTTAGTCAATCGGTAAAGATAACCCTGTATGCGAGACATCAAAAGAGACACAGATAAATAGAACAGCATTATGGACTCTGTGGGAGAGGGCGAGGGTGGGATGATATGGGAGAATGGCATTGAAGCATGCAAATTATCATATGTGAAACGAATTGCCAGTCCAGGTTCGATGCATGATACAGGGTGCTCGGGGCTGGTGCACAGGGACCCAGAGGGATGGGATGGGGAGGGAGGTGGAAGGGGGGTTCTGGAAGGGGAACACATGTACACCCATGGTGGATTCATGTCAATGTATGGCAAAACAAATACAATATTGTAAAGTTAAAAAATAGATAAATAAACTAATTTAAAAAAATAAAATAAAATTGAGGTGATGATACCTTTCTTAATACTGCTGTTGTCAAAATTAGACAAGATTCTCGAAGTGACGCTGCCAGCACACAGCTTCCTGGCTCAAAAGAGTCTCCCATCCTTTCATACCTCATGGCCTCCAAGGAGTCACAGGGATCCAGCCGTGGTTCCCTTTGGTGGCCAGATTTCCCAAGCCCACTGGGCAAAGGCAGACTCTGACTTGCTCCTTCTCCAGCGAGCACCCTGAAGTGTCCACCCATATAGACCAGAATGGGCACCCTTAGCCCATGCCCCCACTGCCACAGTATTACAGGTGAGGGTATGGCACAGAACCAGGAAGCCAGAGCGGCATAGTGGTTAAGAGCAGGGGCTCTGGGGACAAACAGATGCGGATCCAAGCCTTGATTCCGCCAGTTCTTTACTAGAAGATGTGGGGCACATTACTTAAGCTCCCTCGTCTATAAAAGGAGTCCAATAGCACCCAGGTCTCAGGCTTATTGAGAGGCTGGAGAAAGAATGCTGCGCTTCCTCGGCACCCAGCGGGGTTTAATTAGACGCTACCTGCTGCTTCTAGGTCTAATCTCGCTGATCATCGCTCTCCCCAGTAATCCGTCTCCTGATGAGTATTTTGTAAGGAGTAAATAAAATAAAGTTCTCAGTGAGGTACCTGGGGCTTATATGCGTGATAAATTGCCACTATCATTATATCGTCAGTGTTACTATTGTTGAAAGATCACACCTCAGAGACCGCCAAGCGGGGACAGACATGCACAGATGGGACAGTGGATTCCCGAATCCAAAATGCCACAAACACACTTACTGCAGAAACTAAAAGTGTCTGGGCCCTGTGGTCTCTGACATGAATCAGAAAAGACCCAGAAGACTCTTTAAACATCCAAAAGAGATTAAGCCTTGATCTACCCAGGAGCCAGAGAACAAACCTTTGGAAACAGACAGAAGCCCTCACAAGAGGTCACTGAGTGAGTATGCGACGGAACCCAAAAGGATCCAGCCCCCAGCTCCTCCCAGATTGCCAAAGCAAACCACCACCCCCATTCATGAAGTCCACAGCCAGACAAGGTAGGATAATGAAGCACTAGCAGAAAGGAACTTGGAGAGAAAAATCAGGTTCTCAACTATTCTGACTGCCGGAAAGAGATGCTTCCTCTTCTGTCTTCAATCATTCAGTGTTCTGTCCCACCGGACACCTGGCAGGAGCCAGTCAAAGCAATAGAACCACGACAGGACCTTTTCTTGCTGGGACATCATGCAAACTTGGAGAGAAGTTTCCAGGGTCCTTCATGGGGTCAGGACACTGGATGGATTCGGGTTCTGCTACTCCGAGGCTGGCTTCTCCTCCTGGACCAGAAGAGGGGAGGCTGTCGCCCTCTGCACACTCCTCCTCCTTTGTTGCTGAAGTTATTCCCACCTTAGCAATCGCTGAGCATGTAGCATTGCTCATACACACGTGTGTGCACACACACACATGCACACACGAGGAGGGAGAAGGCAAGAAGCAGACAGGACAATGACACAGACTGCCCAGCCTAAGGGGCTCTGGCCAATGCTCACCCCATCTGTCACGGTCCAGTGGGAAGAAGAGAGGTGGTTTTGTTTGAAGCCATCATCCTCTCTCCCTGACCGTCTGAAACCACCCCCTTTTCTTTCTTGCCCAGCAACCCCGGGATGAGCTGAGCTCAACTTTCCTTCGATGTCTCCTCTGTCCTTCCATCTTGATCCTGCGCCCATCATCCAAACTCCATCCAAGAGCCTCCTCCTCTGAGAAGTCCTACTGGACTGTTTCACTACTGATCTCATTTAAAAAAATAATTTAAGGAATTTAAAAAAATCATGTTACAGTGCCAGAAGCTCTGTTTAAAGTAGCAAACACCACACATCCCTACCTATAAGGTGCCTTTTGCAATCTGGGTACCACTGGGTGCAGCCCCTCACCTCACGCTGCCTTATGGTGTCTGCATCATGGGGTCTTTGCAGGTGAGCAGGAGAGTCAGAAAGATCACTCTGCTTCCTCCCACCTGTGTGATTGTGAGCAAGTCACTTAGCTTCTCTGACCCTCTCTTCCTTGCCCGAAAATGGGGGTAATAGTATATACCTGGGGTTTCCTGGTGGCCCAGACAGTAAAGAATCTGCTTGCAACACAGGAGACCCAGGTTGGATCCCTGGGTCAGGAAGATCCCCTGGAGGAGGGCATGGCTACCCCCGCCCCCCAGTATTCTTGCCTGGAGAATTCCATGGACAGAGGAGCCTGGTGGGCTGCAGTCCATGGAATCACGAAGAGTCAGACACACCTTAGCGACTAATGCTTACTTATTGAATATACCTACCAGGAATGTGGCAGGTCAAGTGCTTAAAATCCTGCCTGATACATTGCAAGTGCTCAACAATAAGTTATACTTTTATTATTAAATTTCAATGTATTATTAAATGATTCTTCTCACTTAGCTTGTCAATTCCTTATCAGCACTAGTGTTTCTCTGTCTCCCACGCTCCCTGTGAGCAAAGAACAGAGGAGTTCTTTAGTTCCGTGAGGAACTCCATGTTTGGTGATGGTGAATGAAGTTGTTCCAGTTTAAAAGATTAACAGCTGCAAACATTTTCCTAACCATGGCAGCCAGCCTTTTTTGATGTGGGTCAGTTTATCACGTGGCTTTTTGGGGTAGGCATCATGTCACCCAGCCCTCGAGGCCGTCCTGGACGTTTGGTCCTGGCCCTCCCCCTTCCACCCCCTCAGCCTCTGCTGGCCGGGCCTCTCGTGCTTCGGGAGTGTTCACGCCTGGCTTCCCCAAGTCCTTAAGAGGTTAAGACCACACGCTCTGGAGTCAGGCAGACCTGGTCAGAACCCAGGTCTAGTTGTATTTATTTATTTAGCTGCCCCAGGTGCGATCGTTCGTTGCCACGTGTGAACTCTCAGCTGCAGCATGTGGGATCTAGTTCCCTGACCAGGGATCAAACCCGGGGTCCCTACATTGGGAGAGCAGCGTCTCGGCCACTGGACCACCAGGAAAGTCCCGCCAGGCCTAGCTCCTTACTACCTGCGAACAAATCAGATTACCTTTACTGGGCTATCCAAATGCCTTTTTCAAAGGTCATGAAGATTGAACATCTTAATACACAGGTGAGGCCTTGCTTGTAGCAGACGCGATAACTGTTAACTGCACGTCACCATCGTCGCCCTTGTCAGCAGTGTCCGTGGTGTTAGGACTGTGCCTTAGAGAGAATCTGAGTCTGCGTGTTGTGGATTCGGGAAGTTCTGACATAAGAGGCCAGGTTG
This sequence comes from Okapia johnstoni, assembly GCA_024291935.2. Lineage (NCBI taxonomy): Eukaryota > Metazoa > Chordata > Mammalia > Artiodactyla > Giraffidae > Okapia > Okapia johnstoni. The sequence goes on along the minus strand of CM044324.1, from coordinate 67,017,956 downwards.
CAGACTCGATGCCTGCACTGGATAAAGGAAGATGGAGAGAATTAACCAACCCACCAGTGGGGGCGTTGAACCTATTAACAGCTCCTTCTGATTGGACAAAAGGCAGGCACCTGACCTACAGCCTGAAAATCAACTGGCTGTCCAGGAGTCAATCAGATTGGGTCTGTTTTCAAATCCAAGTCCGGACAGAGATGCTCTTGATGGAACCCAGGTGGGCTTTGGGTTGAGATGACTAGATTTGGTTCTGGGCTTCCACACAGTCTGGGGAACTGAGCCTGAGGGCACTGAAGTAGAGGTGGAAGCAACCACGTGACTCCAGACAGAGAGGGACCTCCAGTCCCAGGATGGGAACATCTGATCCATAGGAATGTCCCTCTGCTCCATTCAATCAATCCCTCCAAAGTCTTCAAAATACCCTTCGGGCCTGAGGAGGCAGGAATTAAGCAAATCCTTTCAATGGAAAATTATGCAGTGTTTACAGTAAAGAAGGACAATCTCCATGAACTGACGTGGAAGGATTTAAAAGACATATTGAAAGTGAAAAGCAAGCTATTAATCCACAGACATAGTATGATCCCACTTTCATCTTTGAAAATGTATTTAAAGCAATGAACTACATATGGCACTAAGAATAAATCTTGAAATCTAATGTCGAGTGTAAAAGAAACAGAATGAGCTTTATAAATTAAAAGCACATTCACACTAGAACCGTGCTAAATATTTTACAATATATACATGCCTCCAAGTACATAAATCACATCCATGATACCCACGCCAGGGATGGGGGTGGCAGTGAGCCGGGAATGTGTGTGGGACCAGGAGTGAGGTAGGAAACATAAATTTAATAAAAGGTGGGGGGGGGGGGCTTTGCACGGTAAATGATGGCAGCCTCTGTGGCTTGCAGAATTTTAAGGTAGCCCCAATGAGTCCTGCCTTTGTGTGATCCCCTCCTCCTGAGTGCCAGCAAGACCTGTAACTTGCTTCCAGCCAACAAGATACGGCAAAGGTGATGGGTATCTCCTCTAATTAGAACACAGTACAGAATATGGCAAAGGTGACTCCCTGATGATGACAGGTTACATAAGATTCCCTCTCAGCAAATGAGAGTGAAATTCTCCTGCTGCCATGTTGCGACTGCTCTGCTGCAGGTCATGAGAGGACCTGACGAGGAGCCACAGAGGCCTCTAGGGGCTGATAATGACCTCCTGACACCAAGGAAGTGGGCACCTCAGTCCTGCTACTGCAAGGAATCAACTTCTGCCCAACAGCCACATGCATCTGGAAGTGAGTCCCAACCCCAAGAAGGCCATGCATCCTGCTGACACTCTGAATCCAGCCTTGTGAGTCACTGAGCAGAGAACCCAGTTAAGCTTTACCTAACTCCTGACCCTACACAATCGGGCTCATGAAAGTACACTGAGTTAGAGCTTCCCAGGGGGCGCTAGTGGTAAAGAAGCCCCCTGCAATGCAGGGACTCCCCTGGAGAAAGGAATGGCAGCCCTCTCCAGGATTATTGCCTGGAGGATCCCATGGACAGAGGAGAATGGCAGACTACAGTCCATAGGGTCCCAGAGTCAGACATGACCAAAGCGACTTAGCACACACACACACAAGCTAAATTTGTGGTCATTTGTTACACAGCAATACATAACTAATATGACATGCCGTGAAACGGGGAATATGACTACCCCAACTGCCTGCCCCTGAGGTAAAAGAGTAAATAAAATTAAATGTATATTGAAAGTGAAAGTGAAAGTCACTCAGTCAAGTCCAACTCTTTGCCACCCCATGGACTGTAACAGTTCAGTTCAGTTCAGTCACTCAGTCGTGTCCGACTCTTTGGGACCCCATGAACCTCAGCACGCCAGGCCTCCCTGTCCATCACCAATGCCCGGAGTTTACCCAAACTCATGTCCATTGAGTCAGTGATGCTATCGAACCATCTCATCCTCTGTCATCCCCTTCTCCTCCTGCCTTCAATCATTCCCAGCATCAGGGTTTTTCAAATGAGTCAGTTCTTCTTCACATCAGGTGGGCAAAGTATTGGAGTTTCAGCTTCAGCATCAGTCCTTCCAATGAATATTCAGGACTGATTTCCTTTAGGATGGACTGGTTGGATCTCCTTGCTGTCCAAGGGACTCTCAAGAGTCTTCTTCAACACCACAGTTCAAAAGCATCAATTCTTCAGCAGTCAGATTTCTTTATGGTCCAACTCTCACATCTATACATGACTACTGGAAAAACCATAGCTTGGACTAGATGGACCTTTGTCAGTCAAGTAATGCCTCTGCTTTTTAACATGCTGTCTAGGTTGGTCATAACTTTCCTTCCAAGGAGTAAGCATCTTTTAATTTCATGGCCACAGTCACCATCTGCAGTGATTTTGGAGCCCCCAAAAATAAAGTCTGCCACTGCTTCCATTGTTTCCCCATCTATTTGCCATGAAGTGATGAGACCAGATGCCATGTTCTTAGTTTTCTGAATGCTGAGTTTTAAGCCAACTTTGTCACTCCCCTCTTTCACTTTCTTTTTTTTTTAAGGTATATTCAGAATTTTATTATTATTGTTTTAATTTTATTTTTAAAATTTTTTTTTAAATTTATTTATTTTAGTTGGGGGCTAATTACTTTACAATATTGTAGTGGTTTTTGCCATACATTGACATGAATCAGCCATGGGTTTACATGTGTTCCCCATCCTGAACCCCCCTCCCACCTCCCTCCCCATCCCATCCCTCTGGGTCATCCCATTGCCCCAGTCCTGAGCATTTGTCTCATGCATCAAACCTGGAATGGTGTTCTGTTTCACATATGATTATATACATGTTTCAATGCTATTGTCCCAGAACATCCCACCCTCACCTTCTCCCTCAGAGTCCATAAGACTGTTCTGTGCATCTGTGTCTCTTATTCTGTCTCACATATAGGGTTATCATTACCACCTTTCAAATTCCATATATATGCATTAGTATACTGTATTGGTGTTTTTCTTTCTGGCTTACTTCACTCTGTATAATGGGCTCCAGTTTCATCCATCTCAATAGAACTGATTCAAATGTATTCTTTTTAATGGCTGGGTAATATTCCATTGTGTATATGTACCACAGCTTCCTTATCTATTTGTCTGATGATGGACATCTAGGTTGCTTCCATGTCCTGGCTATTATAAATAGTGCTGTGATGAACATTGGCGTACACGTGTCTCTCTCAATTCTGGTTTAAAAATATGGAACGCTTCACGAATTTGCGTGTCATCCTGGCACAGGGGCCATGCTAATCTTCTCTGTATCATTCCAATTTTAGTATATGTGCTGCCGAAGCGAGCACTTTCACTTTCATCAAGAGGCTCTTTAGTTCTTCGCTTTCTGCCATAAGGGTGGTGGGTGTCATCTGCATATCTGAGGTTATTGATATTTCTGTATAGTCCATGGAATTCTCCAGGCCTGAATACTGGAGTGGGTAGCCTATCTCTTCTCCAGCAGATCTTTCTGACCCAGGAATTGAACCGGGGTCTCCTGCATTGCAGGCAAATTCTTTATCAACTGAGCCATTAAAATTTTTTCTTAATCTTTTGTTTTGCTTTTGGGGGTTCTTTTGGCTGTGCCACACAGCTTGTATGATTCTAGTTCCCTGACCAGGGATTAAACCTGGACGCTCAGCAGTGAGAACGCAGTCTTAATCACTGGACCTCCAGGAAATTCCCTAAATGTTTTGTCAATTATGCCTCAGAGAAGGTGAGGTGTGGTGCAGGGGACTAGTTTCAAACACAGAAAGAAGACAATGATGTTCTAAGAAACATTACCACCAAGAAATCCTATCTCATTCTTTCTTAATGAACATGGTAAGTCACATACTACCCAATACTGACTAAAAATGATGCCTCAGAAAGAAAGCAAAAAATAGGCAAACTATTGTGCTTTTTCCTTTCAGTTCTTCGTTACTTGTCAGTTTTTTTCAAAAGAAAAAAAAAAAAAGGCAGAGCAGGAGGATGTGCACACATCCGGGAGTGAAATAAAAGCGGCTGAGTTAGTTTTGTCCACTCTTCTGGCAAGAATGAAGTATCTATTCCTGCAAACACTATAAAATACAAGTCGCATCATTTCAGAGATTCCACATATGAGCTAAATGTTTATATTTGCATTCTAAGTAGGCATTGCACGATATAAAGATGAACCATAAAACTCATGCTAATTTAAATTTTGCTTTACTTAGAATGACATTCAATAGCAAGTACAGAACAGGATGACAAGTTGAGACAGATCACAGGGGAAAAAAAGGAATGAGCTTTATATTTCAGTATCTTTAATGCCACTTTTCCCCCTGCTTTTTGAACCAGGGCCTTACATTTTTTACTTCACACTAGATCCTGCAGATTATGTAGAAAAGCAACAAAAAGCAACAAAAAGCAACAAAAGCGCTGTGTCAGGTGTAGCTGGCACAGGTATTAGAACCTGTGCTCTTTAAGCATCTCCGAGATGGATGACCTTTATCCCAGCTCCAATTCTATTGCCTGGGCACCAATCCACGTGGGGCGGGATCTTCTCTACAAGAGAATATCCTCCCTACAAGATGCTCTTCCACCGTTGCCCTTCTCCGGCAAATCCCTGTAGGCAAAAAGTTCCTTCCAGTGCTCCAGGACTTAGGACAGCTTCTGGTCAGCTGCTACCGAGACTGCCCCCTTCTCTAAATTCCCTGAGCCCCCAGCTTTTACCCTGCCCTGATCTCAGACATTCCCTCTGCAAACTGCTCTGTGACAGGGATGGTTCCTGTGGCATTTTTTTTTTAAGTCATAACTGAAAGCTGGACGGTGATATCTGCCAAGTTCATCGAGGAGGCTGGAGTGTCATGACACCATGGGTGTCACGCTTCCAGCCATCTGCGTGTCTAACTACAGCTCCAGTTATCAGCTGTCTTCCTGGCTGGGAAGTGCTCCAGCAGCTGTCTGTGGCTTACCTTCCCTGAAAAGACTAAGGCAAAGAAGAGTCCATGCCCAGTCTCTTCCCTCGATGTTATTTTTTGCCTCCCAGGTGCAAAGGGGCTCCAATTGCCTCCACTCCCGCGTCCTCTCACCCTGCACCGAGGAATAACGTGCTTTGTATTCTTTCTGCCCTCTACAAACTGAGGCTTCGGCCCTTCTAGTCTCATCCTCCCAGAGCGGCACTATTTTGTTATGCGCCTAATTAGCCAGGCTCCTCTCCCCTTCCCCTGGCGTTCTCGTTTGCCCTTAAACCCAGCATCAAGCTCCGGAGTTAGCCAGCATGCCTGATATTGCTGCCTTCAGACCTGTGTTCCTGCACACGCCTCCTGAGGACCACGCGCCCGCACACACGTGCGCACGAGCCTGCACGTGCACGAGGTCTTGTACCAGTCGCCGCTGCTGCGAGCTGCTGGTGGCTTGGCCCCTCTACACACATCGTCTCATTTACCCCGTGAGGGGAGGCGTGGTCCCCCACCCCACTGTCACAGGAGACCCACAAGAGGTACACAGAAGGGAGGAAGTGATGCCTCCTCGTGAGTGACTGACCCTCTTACCCAAAGTCTGTGCTCTTCCCACCTGGCGCGGATCTGCAGGAGAGGAGCAAACGCGGATGGAGCATCCTCCGTGTGCCAGGACCACGGCCTCACTAATGGCTGGAGCATCCTCCGTGTGCCAGGACCACGGCCTCACTAATGGGTGGAGCATCCTCTGTGTGCCAGGGCCACCGCCTCACTAACGGGCGGAGCGCCCTCCGTGTGCCAGGACCACGGCCTCACTAACGGGTGGAGCACCCTCCGTGTGCCAGAGCTACCGCCTCACTAACGGGCGGAGCGCCCTCCGTGTGCCAGGACCACGGCCTCACGAACGGGCGGAGAGCCCTCCGTGTGCCAGGGCCACCGCCTCACGAACGGGCGGAGCGCCCTCCGTGTGCCAGGGCCACGGCCTCACTAACGGGCGGAGCACCCTCCGTGTGCCAGGACCACGGCCTCACTAATGGCATCTCCTCCATCATCATGTGTTCTCCACGGAGTCCCGTTCTGATCTCACTCTTTACATTCGCTAAGTAAGCTTCCCTGATGGCTCAGTCAGTAAAGAATCCACCTGCAATGCAGGAGACCAGGGTTCGATCCTGGGGTGGGGAAGATCCCCTGGGTCTCCTACCCACTCCTGTATGCTTGCCTGAAGAACCCCATGCACAGAGGAGCCTGGCAGACTACATACAGTTCATGGGGTCACAAGAGTCGAACACGACTTAGCAACTAAACCACAACCATTTACTAGGTACAGATTGAAGAATTTCTCTCCCTCTGGTTAGATTTTCCTTCTCATCCTATATTTGAAGTGAATCATCTCCAGCACATTCCCAGACCCATAAATACATCGGGATCATTCAGGGAGGTCCTCTCACCCCAACAGGGATCCCTGGAGCCCCAGACCCACTAAGTAGAGACCCCTGGTGGCGAGCCCAGCAATCCACATTTTAAAGCACATCCATGACACTGTCACAGCCAGTGCATTTGGGAATCCCTGAATCCTTGACTGGTGTTACCTAAACTTCATTGTAAGCAGAGACATTACATTGCCAACAAAGGTCCATCTAGTCAAAGCTATGGTTTTTCCAGTAGTCATGTATGGATGTAAGAGTTGGACCATAAAGAAGGCTGAGCACTGAAGAATTGATGCTTTCGAACTGCAGTGCTGGAGAAGATTCTTAAGAATCCCTTGGACTGCAAGGAGATCAAACCAGTCAATCCTGAAGGAAATCAACCCTGAATATTCATTGGAAGGACTGATGCTGAAGCTGAAGCTCCAATACTTTGGCCACCTGATGTGAAGAACCGACTCATTGGAAGAGACTTTGATGCTGGGAAAGATGGAGGGCAGATAGAGAAGGGGGCGACAGAGGATGAGATGGTTGGATGGCATCACTGATTCAATGGCCATGAGTCTGAGCAAACTCCAGGAGATAGTGAAGGACAAGGAAGCTTGACATGCTGCAGTCCATGGGGTCACAAAGAGTTGGACATGACTGAGCAGCAGCAACAAAACTATTTACACCTCTGAAGTCCACTAATGTTACAAATCAAGCTTTTCTTTCCCAGAAAACTGGCTGTTAAACATTTGCGAGGGCACCGGCAGCCCTCAAATACCTGCATGCATCATAGTCCCCTGGTGATGGTTTAGTAGCTCAGTCATGTCCAACTCTTTTCAATTCCATGGACTGTAGCCCCACCAGGCTCCTCTGTCCATGGGATTTCCCAGGCAAGAATACTGGAGTGGGTTGCCATTTCCTTTTCCAGGTGATCTTCCCCACCCAGGGATGGACCCTGTGTCTCCTGTATTACAGGCAGATTCTTTACTGACTGAGCCACCAGGGAAGCCCCTGGGGGCTTGATAAAAATGCAGACAGCTGGAGAATCCATAAGACTTCCAGAACCAATTCTGGGTGTGGGACTTGAAGATCTGGGAATTTTTTTCAACTAGAGACCCAGGCAATTTCTTATCCACAATGAAGCTGCCTTAGAATATCAATTAAGTCTTCCTAATTAGCAAAACAAATCAGATGAAGATACTTCCTCACTGGCATTCTTATCTCATTAAGAAATGATTTTCAGTGCATATTGAAAAGACTTCGATCTGAGATCCAGTGAGTTGCTGTCTCTTATAGCTTCTGGGCAAAGCATTTCTCCTCCAGACCCCGGAGAAAAATCATCAGGAAACTCATTGGAGGCTTTGTCCCCTAAGTGTGCTGGTTTCTGACCCCACAACCAAAAACATCAGCCTCTGGTTTTCTTTTTTTTTTTCTATAAAGATGATGCATTGGTCAGAAATTTCCATCCTCAAATGTCTCATCAGGCTTAGGTTTGAGTTCAGACCCTTTTGAAATGGTTGGAGAAAATTAAGAATCAAGAAACTAAATGATTGGGAGGACATAAAGAAAATCCTGCTTAATGACATAATCTAAAACTTTATTGGAACTTGCCAAGGTTTTCCATCCCCGGGGCCATCATGCATGCATGCTCAGTCACTAAGTTGTGGCCGACTCTTTGTGACCCCACAGGCTGTAGCCCGTCAGGGTCCTCTGTTCTTGAGATTTTCCAGGTAAGAATACTGGAGTGGGTTGCCATTTCCTACTCCAGGGGATCTTCCCGACCCAGGGGTCAAACCAGCGTCTCCTGTATCTCCTGCATTGGCAGGCAAATTCTTTACTACTGAGCCACCTGGGAAGCCCCCTGGGGTCATGGACCTGGGCAAATATGGTTCTTGTGGGGATTGATTCTACAGCCGGTGTTCTACTTAACAGCTATTAAGCTTAATATTTCCCTACATTAGGTAGGAACTTATATTTAGTTCCTCACTTGTTCTTCCAGAAACCCCACAAGTATGTATCTCTGTCACCAAGCTACAAACAATGAAACAGTTTGAAATAAGAAACTTGCCCAGGTTGATGACATTCCTTAAATATAAATCTCTAACCACGTGTATTAATTTCTTATCCCTGCATTGGGGCTTCTCAGGTGGCACGGTGGTAAAGAACCCACCTGCCAATGCAGGAGATATAAGAGACACAGGTTCGATCCCTGGGTCAGGAAGATCCTCTAGAGAAAAGCATAGCAACTCTCTCCAGTATTATTGCCTCCAGGATCCCATGGACAGAGGGGCTTTGTGGGCTACAGTCCACAGGGTTGCAAAGAGTCAGACATGACTGAAGAGACAGCATGCACGCACGCATAACTAATTATCACAAACTTAATGGCTTAGAACAACCCAAATTCATTATCTCACAGTTTCCATCCATGTGTCTGGAGTCCAGGAGAAGATTAACTGGGTCCCCTGCTCAGGGTCTCCCCAGACTGAAATCAAGGTGTAGCTGGAGCTGTAATTCTCATCTGAGTTTCTGCTGAAGCCAAGTATTATACAAATTAAAATATTTACTCAGGTTGTTTTTTTTTTTTTAAGTAAACTCACTTGATTAAAACGCTTTCCTAAGCAATAAATAATGTCCATACAAGTCTCAGGTTTGATGGTCAAGTTCTCCTTTGTTCCTGATGATATATTTTAAAACAAACTTGTGATTATTTTTAAATGTTTTAAAGGTTCCATCTAAAGTCATCTTGCGCACCAACTGTACCCACATCATACTTTAGAACTCCTCACTGTACCACATTTGGGCTTCCTATCCCCATAACCAGCACTAACAGGGTCCTGGGCACCTGACGACTAATTTCTTTTGCCAAATACCCACAGTGAAGCTACAAAGCCCAGGCTGCCAGACCCGGCAAGAGCAAGCCTGGAGACAGGTACAGACTTTTTCATATGAAGCCTCTACAGATTTGATACACACATTATCAGAAATATCAGCGCCAGAAATGAATTTCCACAGCATGTCCCAGAGTGTTCACAGATGTTTTGAGAACCTTAAAAAGCATTTCCAATACAAGACATCATTTAACCTTCACAAACTGTGAGGTCGTTCCCATCACCCTCCTTTTACAGGTGAGGAAACTGAGACCCAGGGAAGTGATAGGGCAGACTGGAATGCAAATGTAGGTCCTCTGATGCATTCAGCCATGTTTTCCACAGCATCACTGCTCTTTCCCAAACAACCTTCCAGTTCTCCCCCAGCGACCACTGCCCTTTCTCTCTTGGTAATAGAGCTCACAGATCTTGTAGCTAAGCACATGGCTACTAGGAATAAAGACGGTATGTCCCAGTCTCCCTTGCAGGTAGGAGCGGCCATGTGACCAGGCACCAGAACACTGGGATGTGAATGGAAGAGACAAGGGTAACTCCTGGGAAGAGTAGCCAAGAAGGCGGGCTTGTCAGCTTTTGTCCTTTCTCCTTCCCGTTGGCTGGAATGCAGCCATTCGCCAGCCCTCCTGGACAATGAGACAGCCTTGGGACGTGGACGCCAGGCACAGTGAAGCCCCAAGCTGGAGGGATCCTCAGCCCCTGGGGATGTCATGCAGTAGAACTGCCCTCCCAGGCATCAGCACTTTCCCTCTGGACTGTTACATAAGAGAGACATCAACCTTTACCTTGGTTAAACCCCCGTTATTTAGGTCTCAGTTGTTCACAGCTGAGCCTTTTCATAACTATTATTAATATAAAGTCACAGCAGAGAAGGGAAGCACCGAGGTCTCAATGTCCCCACTTTACAGATCATGTCCTAGTTTTCTTGGAAATAGAACACCTATCTACAGGACTGTAGCAGCAGGAGAGGCAGTGGAGTCCCGGCCCACGGGGGGTCCTTCGTGGACACTTAACCACTTGGGTGGAGCCTGAACCGCGTCCTCAGTACCTGCCACCTACAAGCAACCTGGTGCTGCAAAGCCGTTCCTTCTGACAGCTCCCCTTAGTGATGTGTTCCTGCAAGCCAGCTCCTCGTCAAGAATGTGAAAAAAAACCAAAAACAAAATCCAAGCAGCCCCACCAAGCTTGCCAGGCACTGCCGAACTGCAGCTCAAAGCCAACCAGTCTGGCAAAACTCTGACGCCTTCTTCCCTGAGCTCTTCGGGGCGTGTGGGAAACGGCAGCTGATGGTGATAGAGGGGAATCAAGACTTCATTAGGGGGTGGAGGGAAAATGCGCCTAAGCTAAATAATGCCCACCCAGAGATGGCAGGGAAAGAAGGAGTAGGTTTTGGCAGGAATGCACTGACAAGCACAGAAGGTATTGTTGGACGGGGGAAGGAAAGAATGAACCATCGTGTCTTGAAGCATCTCCAATGTTGACCTAACTCTACTGGGTCCATAGCATCAGTCCAGCCCCTGGAACTCTGCCGCGACATTTTCTCACTTCTTGAATTGCTTTCTTGCACATCAGTAGCAACTGGGGGAGAAATCCTTCCCAATAGCAGCCGCCTCCAGCCCTAATTCCCCACTGGATTCTCCCCAAGTAGCTTCCAATGGTGCTGCCAATAGGCAATTTCTGGGTTATTGATTTTCACTGCCCCTTATCCTTTAGCTCCAGTAAAGGAGACAAGATACTGCTGGCCTGGCAGAAGGAAAAAACAGTTAATTGGATGTCAGTACACAGAAATGGAGAAATAATGGTAACCAGCACTACTGTTTATTTATTGCCTACAACGTGTCAGGCATTGTGCTGGGTAATTGACGTCTTTAGTAATAATGGCTAATATTGATGGAATATTTACTATATGCCAGGCACTGTGTTAAGCATTTTCACATGTACTAGCTCATTTAATCCTCTCAAAAACTCTAAGAGGTCAATGATGTTCTTATCTCCATGTTACTGATAAGAAGAAATGAGGCATAGCAGTGGGGGCATTTCTCAAAGCCATACAGCTAAGAAGTGGCGAAAGCTAGGACTGACCCAACTCAGAGCACTTCCTGTCGCTGGGAGGGAGAGAGACGCGAGCAGGTGCAGAACATACAGGGGCAGAGGCGCTGAGATGCCTGTGCGTTCCCGTCCCCACGCAGCCCCCTGGTGTGTGTCGGCTGCTCAGTCGTGTACTGTAGCCCAGGCACTGTAGCCCGGCACACTCCTGGGTCCATGGAATTCTCCGGGCAAGAATACTGGAGTGAGCAGTCATTCCCTTCTCCAGGGGATCTTCCCAATCCAGGGATCGAACCCAGGTCTCCCCCATTTTGCAGGCAGATTCTTTACCATCTGAGCTACTGTGGCTCAGATGGTAAGTGTATCCCCTTACTCAGCTTTATCTTTCTCCACAAACTCATCGCTGTATTATGAATTGTTCGTTGTCACATCCTGAATCTCAGTTCCATGAAGGCAGAGATTTTTTTCCTGATTTCTTTGCTGCTATATTCCCAGCTCCTAGAACAGTGCTGAGCACACAGCAAATGCTCAGATAATACTGGAGAAAGGAAGGAAGAAAGACGGAATTGGAAGGAAAGAGGAGCTATTCAATAGCATGGAGCACTGCTTAGAGAAAAGGCTGCTGTGAGCACCGTATCACAGAGGAAAGGAGTGACAGGCAAGGGGCTCAAAGAGTAAGGCCCTGGACTCAGACTTGGGAGGGGCCGCAAGGAAATAAAATTTGATTGGAAATGAAGGCCCTCAGATCACACTGAAGAGAACAGAGAGACACTGACAGCCTTAGTCTGGGCAGACAGGAGGGTGTGGTGGGGGCAACAGCGAACTGGAAACCCATGTCCCCTTCAAATGGGTAATGGGGGAAGGCGGGACCACGTTTAACTCCAACCCCTGTTTGGCAGATAGGAACACAGCCTGCAAACCAGACTTCTGTGACCGTCCAGCTTCTTCTGTTGGCATCAAATTCCAAGTTGTTGTCATCACTGGTATTAAAAGCTGTAGGGATGGGAGTGCAGCTTGGTTGGAGTAACCCTCCCATACATAATCACAAAATCTAAACAACAAACTTCGAAACAGCTACTTGAAGGCTCCGGAGACCAACCGGAAAGGAAGCCGTCTCGGCCTTCCCTGCCGTGCTGGGCATGGTGGGGTTCAGGCCTGCAACTGCTCCTGGGGAAGGTTCGAAGTTCTTTCAAAAACAAAGAATTATTGTGTAGAAAAGTCCTTCTCTTACACATACTCCACTATTTTCAAGGTGTAAAAATCCAAAAGGAGGCTGGGTTTTAAAATACTTAGGATTGGCAAGAAGGTGGAGGAGTTGGAATCCTCGTGCTTTGCTGATGGGAATGTAAGATGGTACAGCTGCCATGGAAAATAGTATGGCGGGGCCTCAAAAATTTAAAAATAGAACTACCATATGATCCAGCAAGTCCACGTCTGGGTCTACACCCAAAAGAACTAACAGTAAGGACTCAGACGTACATTTGTACACCTATGTTCACAGTAGCGCTATTCACTACGGCTAAAAGGTAGAAGCGACCCAAACATCCATCAACGGACAAACACAATGCGGCAGATTCATGCAACGCGATACTGCTCAGCCTTAAAGAGGAGGGGGATTCTGACACAGTCTGCTTACTACGCGGATAAACCTAGAAGACGTCATGCTAAGTTAACTAGGCCAGACTCACAAGGACTAATAGTGTATGATTCCCCTTAGACAAGGCTGCTCGCTGATGAGTCAGACCCATGGAGACAGAAAGCAGGATACAGGTTACCAGGGGCTGGGAAAGGGGTAAAGGGGGTTTGTCATTTCCTGGGTACAGAGTTTCAGATTGGGATGCTGAACAGGTTTTGGAGATGGATGGTGGTGATGGCAGCATAACCGTGTGCTTAATGCAGCATACACCTGGATGGCTATTATGATAACTTTTATGTGTATTTAAATATTAAGAAAAACATTTAGGAGCCCCTAGGGCACAGTGAATTTCTTAAACTGAAATACCCATGGAGTGTAGACTCTATAGTGTCCCAGATCTCACGGACACTGACTCTGCCAAGGTCACGTGAGGCCATTTCCTTGGTCTAGGGCCGCTCCCTCACCCAGCAGGTCTCCAAGGCAGGGTCCCATCTTGGTGCTCTCGAATGCACCCTTTCCTTCCCACACTGTCTCCCCAGGACTGGGCACATGTAATGGTGATATTTATAAATACAGCCACCTCTGGGGTAGATCCATTTACTCCTCACCACCCCGTGAGGTCGGCACCACTGCCTTCATCTGACAGACGAGGAAACCGAGGCCCCAAAATGTTCAGCCATTTGCCCGAGGCTTCGCCAGTGGTTAGAGACAGAGGTAGGATGTAAACACAGGCCATCCAGCTCTAGGGCCACATTCTTCACCATAACTCTGTTGCCATTCTAAGAGCAGCCGCACCTCTCGCTCAGGCGTGAAGGGCCTTCTAAGAGGAGTGTTTTGTTGTTAATCGTTGGGATCGTTCTCATCAGTGAAGCCACCCACGACCGCAACACTGACGTCAAGGGCAGCTCCCCGTGCTGGATGCTTCGGTCACCCCGGAGCATCTTTCTCAATCCTGACAGCTCTGCCAGGTGGGTAGATACGGCTCCATGTCACAGATGAGGGCAGTGAGGGCTCAGAGTCACCGGCTAACTTGCCTGAGTTTACACCTGAGCCGGGGTTGAAAGCCAGCAATTCTCAGCTGTTGGGGGGTCTGTTTTGCTCCTCAGGGGACACTTGGCAATATCTAGAGACACTTTGGGTTGTCTGGACTTGGGAGGGGTGCTAGTGGACTCTGGTGGGTAGAGGTCAGCGATGCTGCCCAGGACAGATCCCACAACAAAGAGCCCTGGCCACAAATCCCAGCACGGTGAATAAGAGCGGTGCGGGGGTCTCCGATTTAGGGTTTTAAAAATTTCCCCAAAGTCTTAAAATATACACCTCGGCATGTCGACCATGGCTGTCTCTGTGGGATAGTGGTGGTGAGAATGCTGTGAGTTTTATTTTCTTCGTTTGGCAAACTGCATTTTCTAAATGCAGGATAACCTTGCATCAAGGATAACCTTGATAAATATGCATTAGTCTTGTAATCAAATGAACTCCAGCGTCTTAAAGAAGCCAGTGGCTCCAAGTTGGAGAACCCTTCCAGGTTGCCTTTTTGTTATCTGACATTGAGTTTCAGGAAGCTGAGTCATTGGCTCTGCCCCTTTGCAGAAGCTCACCCTAACACTTTGCCTCTCTGAACCTGTTTCCTCGTCAGTGACGGGCAGGCAACAAACTCTTGAGTCAGCGCCAGAGTGGCCCGTTTAGATGCCTGGCCAGGTGCCGGGCGCTGTTGTTGTTGCTGTTTAGTCAGTAAGTCGTGTCCAATTCTTTTGCGACCCCGTGGAATGTAGCCCGCCAGGCTCCTCTGTCCATAGGATTTCCCAGGCAACATTACTGGAGTGGGTTGCCATTTCCTTCTCCAGGGGATCTTCCTGACCCAGGAGTCAAACTCATGTCTCCTGCATTGGCAGGCGGATTCTTTACCACTGAGCCACCTGGGAAGCCCACCGGGTGCTGTAGAGTTAAGCATTTCACATGCATTCTCTCAGTTCAACTCCCTGCAAGCTTGTGAGATTGGATATTGAATCTCAGGAAGGAGAAGTACCTGCCTAAGATCATGCCCATGTCGGTGGTAAGACTGAGGCTCGAACCAAGATATGATGGACTCCCAGAGCCTGTTCTTGACTCCACTCTGCCTGGCTCCATGCCAACCAGCAAGTTAACGACCCAAGCAATGGCAGCTTCTGCTATTCCTGCTCCTGGAGCTACTTGGCCAAGACCGCCCTTGTGAGACGGCTGAAGGGCTCCGCAGCCAGCTGGGGCCCTGGAACTCCTGGAGCACCAGGGGTTGTGTTGTATCCATCACAGCCATCTCAGCAATCAACATGAGACTGACTCGGGAAGCTGCCCTCCTTCAACCTCCCAGGCAGAGGATAAATGCCAGGTTGGGTCAGACTAGTCTCCTGTAGAAGCAGAGTGGGGTGGGGGACCCACCTGGGAAGCGGGGAAGAAGCCCATCATGAGGCTCCGAGGAGGCTGGGTGAGGCTCCTCTGACTTTTCCCCACCTCCACCTTGCTCTGTCTTGGGAAGACTTTATCCTGCCCTCATCAGGCTAAGGGCTGAGCTCTGGTGAGCCTGAAAGTAGCTGGGGCTCCCCCAGATGAGGCCAGGCAGCTCCAACCTGCAACCCTGTGGAGGCAGAGCTGCCAGGGTAAGCAGATGTTTTAGTCTAAGTAAACATGAACGTGTTAGTCACCCAGTCATGTCCAACTCTTTGAGACCCCATGGACTGTAGCCCGCCAGGCTCCTCTGTCCATGGGGTTCTCCAGGCAAGAATACTGGGGTGGGTAGCCATCCCCTTCCCCAGGGGATCATCCCAACCCAGAGATCAACCCTGGGTCTCCTGTGTTCCAGGCAGATTCTTTACGGTCTGAGCCACCAGGGAAGCCCTTTAGTATAAGTATGTCCCATGCAATATTGGAGACATACTTATACTTTAAAAATTATTTGTTTATCTGAACTTCACATTTAACTGGGCATCCTGTATCTTATATGACAACCCTACACGGAGGAAAAGGGCTGAGGGCTGCCTTGCTGGCCCTTGTCATGAAAAATCTGTTTGGACTGGGCCATGGTGATCCCTTTCAAATCTATGCTGGGATCTGAATTCTCTCTGAGTCAGCCTCTGCATCTTCCTTAAAGGCACATTTTTTTTTAATTTTATTTTCCTGCCTAATGTCCTCCCTTGGCTCCCCATTAGCCAGGGCTAAAGGCTAAACTCTTCAGCCACGTATTGTCTATGCCCTGCTGTAACCCCAGGGCCTGGACATAGAGGGGGCAGTGAACACCAGCAGGATGAGCAGACACCGGGTCCGGGAGGATGCCCTGGCTACCCCCAGCCTCCCTGTGTCTCCCTCCCCCTCCACATCCTGCCGGGCCCACAAGAGCTGCTCCACTCCTGTCCCCCAGCCCCCCGACCCCCACCTCTTCCCAACTCCTACTCTTTCTGCAAATTCCAGCTTTCCCTTGATCTCCACCCACAGCTTGCATAGTACTGGGCTGGCCAGAAAGTTCATTGGGGTTTTCCATAAGATGTTTTTGGCCAACTCAATAAAAAGCCTGCCCAACCCAACTGAGCGGGCAGAAGATGCTGGTGCTGCTCTAAGCACTCAGGTGTTTGGCAGTCTCCCCACATCGAGGTCAGGTGGGTGGTCACCTTTTTACATCCAGGAAGGGTGAGGCCTGATGCTGGGAAAGACTGAGGGCAGGAGGGGGCAACAGAGGATGAGACGGTTGGACGGCATCACCAACTCAGTGGACATGAGTTTGAGCAAACTCTGGGAGAGAGTGAAGGACAGGGAATTCTGGCGTGCTCCAGTCCATGAGGTTGCAAAGAGTCAGACGCGACTGAGTGACTGAGCAACAACAAGGGTAAGGCCAAAATCTCCAGCCACAGGGCTAGGCCCCACTTTACCAGCTCCCCTCTTGGTTGCCTGTATATGGAACTTTCCGCCCCGGGTGGTAACTGCCTGTTGACTTGCCTGACACCTCTGCTGCCTGTGTGCTCCATAAGCGGGAGCAGGGGCTGGGTGGGGGGGAGGATAGGGTCTTGTTAGAACCTAGATCAACATTTACTGAGTGCTTGCTACATTCCAGGCACTTTCAAAAGGTTTTATAAGTTTCTCTCAATTCCCACAATAATCCCATGAGTTATAAGTATTATCTTTATCTCCACTTTACAGATAAAGAAACTGAGGCACAGAGAGGTTAGGTTATATGCAGAGATCAGAGTAGTGGTTAACACAGAGGAAGGGGCAGAAGTGAAGTGAAAGCCACTCAGTCGTGTCCGACTCTTTGCGACCCCATGGACGATACAGTCCCTGGAATTCTCCAGGCCAGAATACTGGGGTGGGTAGCCTTTCCCTTCTCCAGGGGATCTTCCCAACCCAGGGATCGAACCCAGGTCTCCTGCATTGCAGGCGGATTCTTTACCAGCTGAGCCACCAGGGAAGCCCAAGGAAGGGCAGGGGGAGGCAAAATGGATAAAAGGGATCAACTGTACAGCGGCAGATGGAAAGTAGACTTTTGGTAGTGAGCACCTGGTACAAAGATCTGACTCATTGCAAAAGACCCTGATCCGCTGAAAGACTGAAGCAAAAGGAGAAGGCACCAGAGGATGAGACGGCTGGATGGCATCACCGACCCGATGGACATGAGTCTGAGCAGGCTCTGGGAGTTGGTGATGGACAGGGAGGCCTGGCATGCTACAGGCCGTGGGGTCGCAGAGAGTCAGACACGACTGAGCGACTGAACAACAGCAACACTGCAGGGTGTACAGAAGAGAAATATAACGTGTGTACATGAAACCTACATAGTATTATAAACCAATGGTACTTCAATAAAAAATAAATTTAAAGGAAAAAAGAAACAAGAGTGAAGTGGTTTGCCAGAGGCCCCGAGGCTTCTTGGTGACCCCTGGGATGGGAGTGTTAGCCTCCTAAGGACCACGCCCACCACCTGATTTCACAGCCCCTCGAAACCTAATGTGAGGCATGGAGGAGGAATTGAAGCCATCCAGAAGTAGGGGGGTCAGAGGGGCAGCACATGCAAAGGGAGGGAAGTGAGCAGGAGGGAAACCCCCGAGGAGCCAAAACCCCAGCATCCCTGGAGTACGGACTGTGTGGTGGGAGAGTGGGCCCGCCGGGGCGGTCGGGTAGGGACTTGACCCTGAGGGCAATGGGAAGCCACGGAAGGCAGGAGCAGAGACAGATTCACTGTCTCCTGCTCATCCCTTGTTTCCCAGCCCCGCGCAGCCAGCTGGGATCATGTGACCACTTCTGGCCAGTGGGAAGTGAGACGTACGCCTTCCAGGCTGACGCATCTAAGACCCAGGGCACAGACCTGCAGGACTCCTCCTGCCACAGGGATGCTGGGGCCACAGGTGGATAAGGGATGGAGGCACTGGGAGATGGGAGGCGCCATTCCACAGCGACTTCCCTGGAGAGGCCTGGATCCACAGCCTGCTGTGTGTCAGTGAAGAGGAAACACTCAGTTCAGCCACTGAGACTCTGAAGTCTGCTCACAGCAGCTGGTGCAGCAAGTCCAGCCTGACTCCATTAGTCAGTGGAGGACGAGATACACACGGTGACTCACGGTTGGGGAGATGCTTTGGTGGAGCGGGCTTAGTAGGTATCAAATTAAAGTTGGATCCAAAAGACTGAGGTTTGAGTTCATGCACACTGGATATTTACCTCTGTTCCACAGGCTGAAATCTCTGTCTTGTACACTGTGGGAACATGGTGAGGAAGTGGTGGAACCAAGACAGGACTGGGGGCTGGGCTATCTCCTAGGACTCAGCCCCCCGTGGAGGAGCAGACAGGGGCTTGAGTCCTCACTCTACCACCATTGGCTGACCACCCACCCCTGGTCAGCCCCTTTCTTCCCTGTCTCCTGGCACTAGGATTTCTCCGAGGCTTCTTTGCAGACCTAGGTTGGGGGTGCCCTCATCCTAGCCAGTGAATTGAAGGAGCAAGTGTTAGTCACTCAGTTGTGTCTGAGTCTTTGTGACCCCATAGACTGTAGCCCACTAGGCTCCTCTGTCAATGGGATTCTCCAGGCAAGAATACTGGAGTGGGTTGCCATTCCCTTCTGCAGGGGATCTTCCCAACCCAGGGATCAAGCCTGGGTCTCCTGCACCGCAGGCAGATTCTTTACCATCTGAGCCAAACCAGGGGAGCCCTGAGAATGTCTCTCTTGTGCCTGTCCCAGCAGTGTATTTTGGAAGCACATAACCTGTGTTTCACAGGGTCACAGCTGGCGTAGAGGATCGAACCCGAGTCTCTGGGGTCTCCTGCATTGCAGGCAGATTCTTTATCAGCTGAGCCATCAGGCAAGCTCCGAATGAGCAGGTGGGTCTTCTCAGATCGGAAGACATCGGCTGACAAAGACAGACCCTCTTGCTCAACCCTGCTTTCTCCCTAGAAAGAAACAAGGACACAAGTCTGAAGCTTTAGCCACCACCTTGTGACTCTGAGATGACAAACCTGAGGACAAAAGGCCAACTCAGAAAGGGTCCTCTTACCACATGAGGCATCCTTTGACTTCTGCTCTCCAGACCTCTGGTTAAAAGAGCAAATATTCTCTGAAAGAATGCCATTTGCGGCAGCATGGATGGACCTACCTAGAGAGTGTCATGCTGAGTGAACTAAGTCAGACAGAGGAGGAGAGATATCAAACGCCATCCCTGCGATGTGGAATCTAAAAACAAATGATTTAAATGAAATTACTTACGAAACAGAAAGAGACAGACTTAGTGCATGAAATACGGATGCAAGGGGGAAGGGTGGAGGGAAGAGGTAGTTAGGGAGTGCGGGACAGACATGTACACACTGCTGTATTTAAAATGGAGAACCAGCAAGGACCTGCTGTAGAGCACAGGGGACTCTGCTCAGTGCTACGTGGCCGCCTGGATGGGAGGGGGGTTCGGGGGAGAATGGACACATGTATATGCATGGCTGAGACCCTTCACTGCGCACCTGAAACTATCACAACATTGTTTGTTGATCAGCTATACCCCAATACAAAAGAAAAAGATTTTACAAAATAATTGAAAAAATAAATTACAAAATTTTGTCTATTTCTTTAAATATGTGTCCATATAAAAAAGAGCAAATATTCTCATCCCTTTAGCTCCAGTTAGCGGGGTTTTTTGCTACCCAGATCCTAATATACCCTAACAATTATGCTTTTCTCCTTCGCAACTGCAACCTATCAGTAGTGTAAATGGTTATCTCAGCCCAGGAGGATGAGTCTCACTGCTGAAGCAAGAAAAAAAAGCCACTGTCTCTGCAGGCTAATTGTCACATCCACCATTGTCATCGTCTGGAATCTGGGAGCTGGAGCATCCCTTAGTTGGGGATCTTGGCCTCTGTTCCTGCAGGTCGTGGACTTGGTTAAAAGCTTCACAGCCCCAGGCCTGTATTGGAGGCTGATTGGATGCCAGCTGCTCTCAGGCTTTACACCCCCTTCCCGAAGCTCAGGGTGCAGCCCCACAGCCATCTGTGCAGGAGCTTTACAGGCAGGCTTGATCATTAGTGATGCTTTACCCGTCTGCGGGAGGTAGCCAAGCCCATGTCTGGGCTGCCGTGGCCTCCTACAGATAAATCCCTGTTTCCCCAACCAATCAGGTCTCCATCAAGCTCCTGTCTGCTTCAGCAAACAGAACTCTGAGCCCAGCAGATGACACACCAGTGTTTACTTCTGTCTCATCACACACATACCAATCTTAAATTCATAGAAAGTAAGAGTGGAAGGGATTTGAGAGGGCAGTGGGCCCAGCGCATCCATGTTACACATGGGAAGACTGAGGCCTGCAAAGGAGGCAAACTTGGCCCTGGCTCAAGCTATGGTTTAGAGACAAAGCCAGAACTAAAACCCAGGACCCCGTGGGTATCGAAAAATCTCTTAAACATACACTGGACACAAATACTTATACATCCGCACAAGTATTACAATAAAGTAGAAAGATGTTCCTCTGGGTTTTGAAATGAGATCACAAAGATCGAGTGGTCAAGTGTATATAAGGCAGAAGCCGCACTTAAAGTGGGCTGATTATTTTAAATGCTTCTTGTAATTGAGAAGTCCGGAGACGCACCCGACTTCATCCAGTGAGCTCAGAAATCTCTCCTGGATGCTCCACCTCATAGCTGTGCCCTGTTTTGCTGATCAGTGCAGGGGGTCCCCATGGGGTGGCAGGACAGCCCTCAGCAAACCCAGGCCCACATCCAATCACCTTTACAACCCCAGAGGGAAGAAAGTGCCCCTCAAGACCCAGGGCCGACCCTCCTCTGAACAGCTAACTGCGGCCAAAGCATGTGGTGCTCAACCCTCCCACCAGACCACTTGAACAAGAGTGGGCCGGGTCCTCCCAGAGCCCTGTGCTTTTTCAGAAGCGGGGAAGGGGGTTCACCAGATGCCTGCGTCAGTGAGGAGTGTGCACTGGAGTCCCTTTGTTGTCCCTACAGACCCTAAAACAGGACTCCCACATGTGAATGAATCCGTGAATGAGTGGTGTTTCATAAACCCTGACTTGCCGAACCATCCGTGCTGAGTACTTGTGCTATAAAGCTGTGAGGACTCCCTCATCTCTCTTCATACTTCCCCGTCACACCCCAAGTCTCCTGCAAGGCTTTGGAGAAGCTGGCGAGCAGGAAAGGCAAGAAAGGACCTATTTCGATTGTGCCAGTGAATCAAGAAAGGTCCCCACCCAATGCTGATCAAGACCTTCATGCCCCCAGGCACTTCCTGCCCTGACGGGACCCCTGACCTTCAGCACAAAAGACTATCACAGAGTACAGAGCAGAGGCTTCGGAATCCAGCAGACCCGGGTTCAAGTCCCAGCCCTGCCCCTTGTCAGCGGAGGGTCCTCCTGCCCTTCCCTCCCTGCTCAGCTCAGTGTTCTTACCGGTGAGGTGGGCAGAGCCGGAGAGCAGAAGGCAGAGGGGCCAGGTGACAGGACGGGCAGTCGGGGGCACAGGGCTCGCGACACTTCCTGAGTGACACCATTAGCTATTCGGGTCCCAGGGGGCCACTCTTAACCCCTTTGATGCCCAACATACTTATCAGGAAAGCACCTGGTTTGTAGAACCAGAGCCCTCTGGGGCTGCGATACAGACATACTTTAATAATAAAGCAGTAGGTGGTGAAGGGTCCAGAGAAAAACAAATCCAGGGGGCTCCCATAGTCTACAGAAAAGTTCGGAAACAATAACTCACTTAGAGGGAGGGAGGGAGTGAAGTCGCTCGGTCGTGTCTGACTCTGTAACCCCATGGACTGTAGACTACCAGGCTCCTCTGTCCATATCTCACTTAATCCCCCCAATAATCCTGCTGGAGATCTGCTATTGTGCCCATTATATAGATGAGGGAAATGGAGGCTCAGACAGTCTAAGTCATCTGCCCAATTTACACAGCTAGTAAGGGATTCCAAGATCAGGGCTCTTAACCAGACATAGAGAACAGACTTATGGACATGGGGAGAGGGGAGGAGAAGGTGAGATGTACGGAAAGAGTAACATGGAAACTTACATCACCATATGTAAAATAGATAGCCAACGGGAATTTGCTGTACATCTCAGGGAACTCAGAGTTTGTATCAACCTAAAGGGGTGGGATGGGGAGGGAAGTGGGAGGGAGATTTAAGAGGAAGGGGACATATGTACACCTATGGTTGATTCATGTTGATGTTTGACAGAAAGCAACAAAATTCTGTAAAGTAATTATCCTTCAATTAAAAAATAAATTGAAAAAAAACAAAAAAACAACTGTGGTCCAACCCTACCCTTCATCAGGAAGGTGGCACGTAATCCAAGCTCACCCAATCAGAGTGCCCTGGCCTTCCTCCCAGAGTGACAGGGGTGTGGATGGACATGTGATCTGAAGACACCGATCCAATCCTGGCAGGGCTTTTATGGAAAGACCTCTCTCTCTGCAGGAGTGGCTAAGCAAGGGGCCATCCATTCCCATCCGCAGCTGGGAGTAAGGTCAGATCCAACAGAACCGAATGGACTGGGAGTGGGGGAGAGGAAGTTTCCCAAAAGGAAATCAAGATGCTGTTTCCAGAGGAAGAGGGAAGGTGGGCTGTCCAAACGGCAGAGGGTCATCATGGTCACGATCACCAGGAGGCTCTGTGAGGTGAGCTACCTGCTGCCAAGTGGCAGACCATTGGCTTCCTTGTGACCCCAGATCATCCAGCACACGTACTGATCAGGTGCCAGTCCAGAAGAAGGGTCCAGGCCAGAAAGTGACTCAAGGACCCCCAGATGAGGCAGGGAGGCACTGAGTTTGCTCCCCAGTTTAAATGCGGGACTCAGATTATTTAAGTTTTATCTGCAACTCACCGCCCTCTTGCTGACACTAATTATTTTGTCAGGATGCTTCTCTAGTGCCAGGCTCTGCTTTTCCCCAGCAGCCTCCCTGGGGCTTGGCTGTAAACAGAAGGGTGGATGTGGATGAGCCAGGAGCGTCAGAACTGCAGCGCTGAGATAACGGGTGCAGCTGTGCAGTGAGAGCAGGATGAGGTTTGAGAGTCTCTCCCTATTCGTGCATCCCCATCACCTGCCCCCTGCCACCAGCGCTTGTTGAAAATGATGACTACCTAGAGGTCATTTATCAACCTCACCACCTGCCAAGCCCACTTAGCACTTGGCCCCACCCATTCCCCCTCCTAACTCTTTTTCAAAATCCGCTCTCTGTTGCCCATCTTTTTCCCTGTATCACCTCTGCCTGACTGTAGATCTCACTGATCTCCATACCTCCATCCTTGTCGTGCGTACTAAGTCGCCTCAGTCATGCCTGACTCTGTGATCCTATGGACTATAACCCGCCAGGCTCCTCTGTCCATGGGATTCTCCAGGCAAGAAGACTGGAGTGGATTGCTCCAGGGCATCTTCCCAACCCAGGGACTGAACCCACGTCTCCTATGTCTCCTGCATTGCAAGTAGATTCTTTACCACTGAGCCACCGGGAAACCCTCCACTGTTGCCATCCAGAAGCAAATATAGCCCTAGAATCCACTCCCCTCACTCACAAACATCCTTCCAGAGTTCCCTACTGCCCTCAGAATGAAGTCCAGGCTCCTTGACGTGGCTTGGCCACTAACACTTCCTTCTACCTTTCTGTCACTATCTCACAATGAATTTTCGGTTCCTCTGATGCACTAAGTTCTCTCCCCTCTCTGAGGTCTTTGCTTATGCTGTTGTACTTGCAACACTTCTCTCCCTTTCTTCACTGGCTTAAATCCCAGTCATCCTTCAGTGCTCTGCGGAGAACCCATTGCCTGGAGAAATTCTCGTTTCCCCTCCTGCAGGCTCCCATAGCACTCTGCTCTCTGCCAATCATGAGTGAATTGTCATTCTTTATTTGCCATAAAACATGCACACACAGAGTGCGGGGGGGGGCTTTGGCTTATTGTTCAGTTTCTCTAGCACAATGCTTGGTACATAAAAGGCACCCAGTAAATTATTTGTTGGGCTTCCCTGGTAACTCAGTGGTAAAGAACCCACCTGCCAATGCAGGAGTTGCAGGTTTGATCACTGGGTTGGGAAGATCCTCTGGGAAAGGAAATGGCAACCTACTCCAGTATTCTTGCTTGTGAAATCCCAACAACAGAGGAGCCGGGCAGGCTACAGAACCTGGGGTCGCAAGATAGTCAGACATGACTTAGCAACTAAACAACAAATTATTTGTTAAATGAAATGATCTTCCCAAATACTTATCATCCCTATTTGACATTTTTAGCTTATTTGGAGGATAATTGCTTTACAGTATTGTGTTGGCCTCTGCCATACATCAACATGAGCACTTTTAGCTTTTTACTGAAGCATAACGCACACAGTGCCCATCACTGGTTTACAGATTGGGGTGACTACAAGACAAAGCTGCTGCACAGGTTTTCCTGTAAATATAAGCTTTAATTCTACCTGGGTAAATGCCTAAAATTGAGATGGTTGGGCTAAGTGTATATTCAACTTCACGCAGAGACTGCCAAACCACTTCCAAAAGTAGCTTTACCATCTCACACTCTCACCACCAAAGTCTAAGAGCTCTGGTTGTTCTGCTTCTTTGCCAACACTTGGTCTTGTTGATTTCTTTTATTTCAGCCATTAGATTCGTGGTATTTTATTGTGCTTTTATTTGCATTTCCCTAATGCATAATGCATAAATTGACTCAGTGAACACAAATTTGAGCAAAACTCCGGGAGATAGTGGAGGACAGGGAAGCGGGGCGTGCTGCGGTCCGTGGGGTCGCAAAGAGTCAGACACAACTTAGACATCAAGTGCGTGATGAGGTGGAGCATCTTTTTGTGTGCTTATATGTCATTGGCATATCTTCTTTGATAAAGTGTATTTTCAAACCTTTTGAGCTTCAGAGTGCCTCAACTATTCTGCATTCAAGTCCTTTATCAGATGAGTAATTTACCGATATTTCTCCTATTCTGTTACTTGTTTTTTTCTTCTCTTAATAGCATGTTTCAAAGAGTAGAGTTCCTAATTTTGATGAACTCCAACTTATTGATTTGTTCTACAGTGTGAAAACCTTCTCTGGGCAATAAGCCAAGACAATCATAGAACTCATATTGACTCCCTTCTCTCAGAGATAACTGTTATCACTGTTATATATGATCATATATGTTGCTTCTTTTTCCCCTAATTTTTGAATAATTTAAAGAAGGGTAAATCTAGCCTCTGTTACTTCATCTTGATTTGAGTAAAAATCTCTACAAGTTTTGATACTTAATCTTTTCATTATCATTGAATTGAAAATATTTTCTAATCTCCAACTGTAATTGCTACACTTGATCTGAGCCAAAAGACCGAAAAGTGATCCATTATAATTTCTTCTTTAACATGTCAGTTATTTATTCCAAACACATGGGAGTTTTCTAGTTATATTTGAATTAATTTCTAGCTTAATTCTACTATAGTCAGAAAATATACTCTGACTAAAATAATATAGTCAGAAAATATAATCACAGAAAAGGGCTGTGATTTCAGCCCTTTGAAATTTGTAGAGACTTGCCTTATGGCCTAATGTGTAGTCTATTTTGTTAAATGTT
Organism: Okapia johnstoni; assembly: GCA_024291935.2. Lineage (NCBI taxonomy): Eukaryota > Metazoa > Chordata > Mammalia > Artiodactyla > Giraffidae > Okapia > Okapia johnstoni. Next base: position 66,992,006 of record CM044324.1, on the reverse strand, counting down.
CCATGAGCTCTTGACAAAAATGTGTACTCTGTAGTTCTAGGGTGCAATGTTCTATATATGGCAATTAGGTCAACTTATTAATAATGTTGATTAAATGTTCTAAATCCTTAGCTGTTCTGATTGTTTTTTTTTCCTACCAGTTGCTGATAGAAGCATATTTAAAAAATCACTTAATAAGATTGAGATTTGTCTATTTCTCCTTTTGAAAGTGAAAGTCACTCAGTCATGTCCGACTCTTTGGGACCCCATAGACAGCAGCCCACCAGGCTCCTGTGTCCATGGGATTTTCCAGGCAAGAATACTGGAGTGGGGTGCTATTGCCTTCTCCATCCCTCATTGCAGGCGGATTGTTTACCGGCTGAGCCACCAGGAAAGCCCAAGAATACTGGAGTGGGTAGCCTACCCTTTCTCCAGGGGATCTTCCCAACCCAGGAATCGAACCAGGGTCTCCTGCGTTGCAAGCAGATTCTTTATCAGCTGAGCTTGTCGATTTTAAGGTTATGGTATCAGATACAAATAAACTTAGAATTGCCATATATTTCTTGGAGAGTGTGACTTTTATCCTTATGGAATATCCTTCTTTACCTCTAGTAATATTTTTACCCTACAGTGTGTTTTCAGACAACACTAATATCTGAATTTCCTATGGTTCTATTTCTGTTGGCTGTATCCTTAGTTTTTTTTTTTAATCTTTGTCTTTCTGCTTACTTTCTGTTGTATGCTAGACATTGCAAGTGAAAAAAGTAGAGGATTTTAACCTCTACATCATATTTTCTTAGACTGGATTCTCCAGAAAGTAGAAGCTGAGACCTTGACCTGTAAATAGACAGTTCATTTGGGGCGGTAATCCAAGTGCACGGGAGTGGGGTTCCGAGTAGAATGTAACAGGGAAAAAGAAAAAAACAATTCCTGGATGCCTCCTTGAGTTGGTCATTACCTTAAGCTACTGGTGACCGATCTGCCAAGACCTCCTAAACAATATAAATATATCTCAAGATTTTCTTCCTGAAGAATGGAAGGGAGATGCACTTATTCCACAACTCACACCTCCCATTGATCAAGAGTCGCTCTGTAAGTGGACAACTCCCTTTTACTTTCAGGCTGCATGTGTATGAATGAAAGGCAGGTTCCCACAGGCAGAGGCAGCAGAGAAGCCCTGGCCTGGGAAGTTAAAGGCTATGCAGAGGTTGACGCGGGGTTCTCGAGAGACACCTGCGGAAAGCTAGCTCCGGGAGCTGCGGCTGCGATGAAATACAGGGCAGCAGGATGCGAGGAAGAGAAAATACAAAGGTTCCAGTCTCGTTCCAAAGATTTACCTTTGCTTCTGGCAGACAACCAGGTTAGGAAAAAGATCAACTTAATCCAATCAGGGATTGAGATGACTCACTGCTGAGCTTCAGTCTTTCTGAGAGAGGATCTGTTTCTAGCTCCTTACTCCTAGGGAGCAGCTCTCCAGGGCTTCAGCTGAAATCCGAGGCTGTTCACCAGGGCCCCTCTTTCTTGGCAGGCCCTGAATGCCAGTGCTTGTTGCCCTAGCTCTATAAATCTGCCAAGAGTACCGCTCAGCCCATCAGCCCCTGCTTCCAAATCAGCAAATGCCTCAAAAGGAAAATTGTTTGAAATACTAGACTCAAGCCTGGGAGCTTCTCTTTTTTCCTGGAATCTTGGTCCCTCAAATCCTGGCTGCCTTAGCAGCTTTCTAAAACCTTCATAGGGATTTTTTTTTTTTTTTTTGGTCTAGGTTTTCCACTCATTCTCAACAGGAAGACTGGTCCAAGACAGGCTAGACTGCCATGGCCAGAAACAGGACACCGTCAGTTGCCCATGAAATGTTAATGGAGGTGAACATGGCACCATGATGTGTTAAAAACTGCCTTAGAGAATAGAATCACCTCAAAAGCCAAGTTTGAGCTCTGCATCCGTTAAAGAATGGTTCCATCCTCTGTCATCTCTGCTTTGCAGGATCCTCCCAGGGCTGGCACAACGCCTGGCATTTAGCACACTTTTAAAATGTATTAATAAATAACCTGCACACAAAGCTGCTTTTTGTGTCTGTGGAGGATGCCCGTAGGGGCTGGGAAGAGCACACTCCATCTCAAAGTCTCTTTGCAGCTGCTAAGAAGCTGAGGTGGAGGTTCACGGACTTCATCAGTCATAAGAACCTCTTGCAAAGACTATGATATCAGCTCATTCCTGGGCTCCTCTCTGCAGATTCTCATTCAACCCTAAAGCTAGTGTCCATCAAGAGAATCTACCCAGTGTGACAATGGCCCCAGCACTGATATCTGCGCAGGACCCAAAATTCTTGATTTAGGGAAGACTCAGTCTAGGGATTCCCTCTTGAAGAGGACCTCCTGGCTAGGAAGAGCTGAGGTTGAAGGTACAGTATCTGCTGGGATGGTATTCTCCAAAATGTAGGACCCCTGTGACTTTGGATGGTGAGGAGGGGGGAGCACCACATTAAAAAGCATTGAGTCAGAGAGGGGGTGGCTCCTGTTCTGCCGTCCTGTAGGATAAAGGCTTAGGACGGTGATACGATGTCTCTAAGAGTCCTCTAACATCTGTCATTTTCCCCTTTGACAAAAAAGGGGCAGGTCTCAGGTTAAGAGCCTTCTTAGGCATCAGTATCTAGCTGGTATATAATGACATTACTTCCATTGTAGCTATATTTCCTATAAATCCTACTTTTAGAACATGATCTTGGCTTCCTATTTATGTAAGTTTCCCTTTAAGTAAATTCATGTGAATTTATGTAGACAAAAATATTACGTTACTAGTAGCCTGAATCATACATAAATACAGCAAAACTCATGAAGGTTGTGTGCAGAGAAGTGAAATTTGAGGAACAGTGTACTTGAGGAGTTCTCCTTTACTCAGAGCAGACAGGTAATAATAAAAGATGTAACGTGAAGAATCCAGAGAGCAAGAGGACCAAAGCAAATGACCTCCTCTAGGGCTTATCACCAAACCAGGGAAGATCCAGGGTGAGTGGACCAGACGGTCAGGCTGCCTGAAGTGCCCCTCTCCCTGGGATGTGTTCCATTGGGTTCTAATGACCCATTTACCAGTCATCCTATTTCAGATACAAATACTCTGAGGAATCGAGCATCCTCAGTAGCATCCCTGATGCCTGCCCTTTGAGACTGAACCAGGACAAGTGTTCACCTACATGAAACTTCTCAGAGATGGGGGGAGGTGAGAACTTTCACGTGGGTACCTGGGACCTGAGAGACCTGGAAAGGATTTTGGAGGAGTCAGGTGCCTTTTTCATAAGCATTCATGAAACCTTGTCTATGGGCCCTTGAACCTTCACCGCAGTGGACCTAATGCTCACCAACAACGGGGAAACTCTTCCCACTTCCTGAAGCTTCCGAGTTCCATCAGTGAAGGCCACTGATTGGATCAGTACAAATTTGCTGCAGAAAAATGTAAGATCCATTCCATTCCTGGGTATGTATCTGGGAAAAAAAAAAATGAAGACACTAATTCAAAAAGATACATGCAGTCCAATGTTCTTAGTAGAACCATTCACAATAGCCAAGGCGTGCAAGCAACCTAAGTGCCTGCCAGCAGCAACAACTGGATTAAGAAGGTGTGGTGTGTGTACACACACACACACATAATAGAATATGCGCTATAAAAAAAGAATGGAATTCTGCCATTTGCAGCAATGTGGATGGACCTAGAGAGTGTTATGCTCAGTGAAATAAGTCAGAGGAAGACAAATACCGTGTATCACTTATATGTGAAATCTAAAAAAGGACACAAAGGAATATATATGCAAAACAGAGACAGACTCACAGACATAAAAAACAAACTTGTGGTTACCAAAGGGGAGGGCGAGGGACAAATTAAGGGCGTGAGATTAACAGATGCAGACTATTATACATAAAATAGATAAACAACCAGGATTTACCATGTAGCGCAGGGAATTATGGGCTTCCCTGGTGACTCAGACAGTAAAGAATCTGCCTGCAATGCAGGAGTCCCAGATTCGTTCCCTGGATCAGGAAGATCCCCGGGAGAAGGAAGTGGCAATCCACTCCGGTACTCTTGCCTGGAGAATCCCAGGCAAAGGAGCCTGGTGGGCTAGAGTCCATGGGGTTGCAAAGTCAGACACAGCTAAGTGACTGACACATACATACACACATACAGGAAATTATACCCATGATCTTGTAATAACCTACAATGGAGAATAATCGGCAAGTACTGAGTCACTATGCTGTACACCTGAATCTAAAATTATATTGGAAATCAACTATACTTTAATTTTTTAAAAAAGAAAGTAAGGTCTGCAGATGGCACAGCCATGAGGGAGCAGAGGAAGTCGATGACCCTGCCTGCCACGTGACGTAAGATGAATGACTCTTCGTCCCCGCAAACCACCATGATGGTACAGAATCACCCACAGCACTCACACCCACAGTTAATTTCTCATCATGCAGCTTTCACAGATGAGTGATGGGGAAAGATATTTATCAGGGAAATCTTTCTGTCGATGTAGCCACCCAACCTATGGAACATTTTTCTCCTTTAACGTCTATCTTGTGCTTCCTGCAGAAACAAATAGGAATGAGTTAAGGAGCCTCTCCGGGAAGGCAGGAAATAAATACGCATGTTTCAGAACCAAGAAACATCCCACCTGTAAGGGATGGAGGCTGAAAGGAGAGGAGTGAGATGTAAAATGGCAGCCCAAGGGTCCAGCGTGGTTGGCAAGTGTGCTTTGTTTGGAATAAGCAGTGTGGTTGGGTTTTTTTTTTTTTTAATGTTTAAAATATGTAAACATCCAGATATCTAAAATAAAAAATCCAGCTGTCTGGCTTCTCTGGAAAAATAAGTTCTGACCCCATGGTAGGAAAGATGGCAACTACCTGGCAGAGTGAGATGACCGAGGTGCCAACTCTCCAGTTTGCCTCCACCCCTCCCAGCCCACTTCACTCATTCCCTCCTGAGTGACCAACTCCCCTTGGTTTGCTCAGATGGTTCTGGTCTTATAACTGAAAGCCCCATGTCTTAGGAACCCAGTCAGTCCTGGACAAACCAAGACAGTTCCCATCTTAGGCATCTGCCTGGTCCCAAGAAACAGAGGCGATAATACTCACATAGTTTGTGTTACATGCTAACAAGAGCTCTAAGCATCTTAACCAAATTAACTCCCTTAATCTTCACAGAATCTACATAGTATGAGGCAGGTACTAAAACCATCCTCATTATTACAGATGAGAAACTGAGGCACAGATAGCTGAAGTTATACCCAGCCCAGAGGACTCTGCTATGGGCTGGGACTTCAGTGTCATTCCGTGTGTGTATGTGCACACGCGTGTGTGTTAGTCACTCAGTTGTGTCCGACTCTTTGCGACCCCATGGACTCTAGCCCACCAGGCTCCTTTGTCCATGGGATTCTCCAGGCAAGAGTACTGGAGTGGGTTGCTGTTTCCTTCTCCAGGAGATCTTCCTGACCCAGGGATCAAACCTGGGTCTCCCACAGGGCAGGCAGATACTTTACCATCTAAGCCACTGGGCTCTCTAATCCAGGTGAGCCCAGGCCCCTTATTTTAGGCCAATGTGAAAGGAAGGTGCGTGACCTGCTTCTCACCCACTTACCCCCCACGGCTCGAGAGCAGAATACTATTTTGAAGTAGGTAATAAAGAGAAGGAAAAAAAAAAACAAGCACACGGGGCAAAGCTGCCTTTTGCACAGCCTAAACATTTTTTCACCGAGACCTGATTACAGTGAGAAAAGTGCAGCGGGTCAATTAAATATCCACTCAGCTTCTCCAGAGGGACTCTGAAGGAACCCGGCTGGAAGAGAACAAAATCCACTTTCAAATGATTCTCCAATGACTTCAATTAACTGTGGGCTAAACCAGACAGTTAGCAGTATAAGCACAGATCTCTGTGCTTTTAATGAAATTTCCTCTAGTCTAAATGCCGCTTTGAGATTTTCAGAAGGAAAACACATTATTCAGGAAATGCAATCGGATCTGATGTGTGTGTGCTGTATAGAGTTCAGGTGGACCCTACCCTCCCAGAAGCAGGTGTAAAAGCTCTTTCGTTTGATGGTATTTATAATTATTATTAGCAACCTTCTCATAAGACCCACATTTCTGCTCACTTGGTTCCCATCCGTCCTGTAAGGATCAGCAAACTGCAGCCCCCGGACCCACCTCCCTCCTGGGAATTCAGGAACCTGGCCTCCTCCACCCACCTGCATGGTCGCCCCCGGAACCCTGACACCAGCACCTCTTACCACCTCTGCCTTGGCCACACAGCAGCCTGACAGGTCCTGCTCCTCCCCGCTCAGGCCCTCCCGTGGCTCCACTTTGCTCAAAATAAAGTCAACAACCTTCCTCTGCACTGCAGGGACCTGCGTGACCTGTGTCCGCTGCACGCTCACCCTGAGCCCCCTCCCCCGCTGCCCCCGAAGATCCCCTTCTCATCGAGACCATTCCTGAGCACCCCATTTTAACAGCATATCCCCCTCCTGACTGTAACCCTCCTTCCCTGCTCAGCTTGTCCCCATCACACCGGCCACCATCCGATTTCAGCATGGCTCTGACCTGCCGGCTTGGCTGAGGGTTTATCACCCCTACTAGACCATGAGGGCTTCCCTGGTGGTAAACAATCCGCCTGCCAATGCAGGCAACCTGAGTTGGATCCCTAGGTCAGGAAGATCCCCTGGAAAAGGGAATGGTAACCCCCTCCAGTATTCTTGCCTGGAGAATCCCAAGGACAGAGGAGCCTGGCGGGCTACAGTCCATGGGGCCTCAGACAATTGGACACGACTGAGTGACTAACAACAAGCAGACCATGAGCTCCGGGAGGACAAGTAAATGAGTCTGTTTGTTTGCGCTGTATCCACAGAGCCCAGCAGAGCTGTGTATGGGCAGGAAGGTCCTCAATAAATATTTATGTGGAGGAAAGAAGCAGGTAGGGAGGACCGTTCCTCTATTCCCTAACCAGAGGCATCCACTTCTCCCCACTATTTCAGGTCCAGACTCGCTCACCCTCTCCCAGGCAGGCAGGTCTCAGCTCTAACAGTGTTTCAAGATGTGGCAAAGTGGAACCAGCATGGGCTGGACTTGTGTTCAAATTCCAGCTTCTCCACTGACCTGCTGAGTGACCTCAGGCAAGTTGCTAAACTTCTCTGGAGCTGGGGGTGCTTCCAGGTGGCACTAGTGGTAAGGAATCTTCCTGCCAAAGCAGGCAATGCGAGACACGGGTTCAGTTGCTGAGTTGGGAAGATCCCCTGGGTCGGGAATATCCCCTGGAGAAGGAAATGGCAACCCCACTCCAGTATTCTTGCCTGGAAAAGCCTATGGACAGAGGAGCCTGGTGGGCTACAGTCCATGGCGTCAGAAAGAGTCGGACGTGACTGAGCACATACATCTAGGGCTGGAGAGGTGGGCAGGTTGACTATTTGGGGTCCTGTGAGGAGAACCAAGTAACACAGAGTCTGAGTTTAGTGTCCTTGTTTGAAAGATGAGGAGAAAGATCATCAAAAAAAGACTGTGCCTACTCACCCAAAGGACAGCATTAAAAACAGATGAAGGTGCCCCCAACCTCTGAAGTCTTCCTCTAGAGCCGCAAGATCTGAGAACAGAAGTCTGTGGTTTCAGCTTAGCTTTTAGGTTCAAATTAGTTCCACCTGCATCAATTTACTAGTAAATGAGCGTCGTTTATATCATGCTTTGGGTAGAGCAAATCATCGTTTTCTTCGGGCAAGTCCACCAAAATGACCAAAGGGAAGGAGCACAAGTTTAGGGGAGAGAGTCCCACTTTGTTCGAATGACAGAAAACCACATGTCAACCTGAGCAAATTTAATTTTCTGCTCCAGCTCAATATTTGCAGCAAAGATTTTGAGAAACCAAATTGGATTTTCGGGAAGGGGGATATCTTTTAACATGCGCCATTGCAGCTGGGCAGATTCAACTTGTTGCATCCAGAGGGCAATTTCCCGGGCATGCCGAGGAGCTCACAGTTTATGTGAACCTAAGCAAGGAAATGGGGCTTCCCAGGTGGCTCAGTGGTAAAGAACCCGCCTGCAATGTAGGAGACTCGGGTTCGACCTCTGGGTCAGAAAGATCCCCTGGAGGAGGGCATGGCAACCCACTGCAGTATTCTTCCCATGGAAAAAATCCCATAAACAGAGGAGCCTGGTGGGCTACAGTCCAGGGGTTGGGTTGCAAAGAGTCAGATATGACTGAGCACAAAAAGCAAAGAAATAGACCTTCAGCCCTAAGCAGACGGGGAGGATTTTAGCCAAGGTCTTGAAGCACTTTATTCCCAGGGTCTCACGGAATTGGGAGAAATAATGACCCAGCTTTCAGAAATATAGACTTTGAGGTGGAAGATATTTTGGACATCACCTAGGAGATGCTATCCAGGGTTCTCTAAAACGCTGGCCAGGAGAGCGTTTAAGAGTAAGGAGTTCAGCTATCAGTTACAATGAATCCTCCTATTAAGAAAGGTATTCTTCTCAATTGATCTTTTTCACTGCATCTAAGGGAGTCTCTGTTAGTTCCTTAACGATTCCTCTTGAACCAACAGACCTCAGGCTCCAGGACAATAGTTTCCCCCTAGAATTTAAAAACAAAACACTGTATCCCTTTCTTTGTAGACCAAGAAGTCAGCAAGTACTTTCTGTAAAGGGCCTGAGAGTATATCATTTAGACTTTGATGTCTCTGTTGCAACTAAGCTCTGCTATTCTAGAGCAAAAGCAGACACAGACGGTAAGTAAAACTAATGCATAGGGTGGGTCTCCACAAATCTTCATCACTAAGTTATGTCTGACTCTTTAGTGACCCCATGGACTGTAGCCCACCAGGCTCCTCTGTCCATGGGATTTCCCAGGCAAGAATACTGGAGTGGGTTGCTATTTCCTCCTCCAGGGGATCTTCCCAACCCAGGGATCAAACGCATGTCTCCTGCATTGGAAGGCTGATTCTTTACCACTGAGCCAGCAGGGAAAGAAAAGGGGGGTCCCGTAAGGGGCTCCCGATGGCCTGGGTCAACCAAATCATCTGTCATCTGCCACACCTCTGCCACATGTTCACCCAGAACCTGCTCGAATACCTCCAGGGATGGGGCTCCCTTTGGAGAGCTGGAAAATTCTTCTTAATTCGGAGTTATAATTGGTCTCCCTGTGACTTTACCTATGGATTCCACCCTCTGGAGTTTCAGAAAACAAGTCTATGCTTTTAGATACAGGACTACTTATTGTGTGTATTCTGAGAGAAGATAGTAAGAAGGAAGGAAGGAGATTATTACGTCATTCTACACTGACTCTGTGCGTGTGTTTGTGTTAGTCGCTCAGTCGTGTCCAACTCTTTGCAACCCCATGAACTGCAGCCCGCCAGGCTCCTCTGTCCTTGGGATTCTCCAGGCCAGAATACTGGAGTGGGTTGCCATGCCCTTCTCCAGGGGATCTTCCCAACCCAGGGATCGAACCCGGGTCTCCTGCACTGCAGGCAGATTCTTCACCGTGTGAGCCACCAGGGAAGCCCCGGTGACTATGTACTGATATCTAATTAGGATTTAATGCACGTTTACTATGCGCCGGGCCCTTTACAGATATCACCCGGCTTCATACTCACAGCCCCGCTGTATGAGGTAGGGATTGTTGGATGCGCCTCTTCAGATGCCAACACCAAGGTTTAGAGAGCTGGCAGCCCCTTCCAGAGCCCCACAGATGACACATGTCTGGGCAGGAGTCACCCCAGGCCCAAGATGGCCTGGGCTCTCAGCCACCACACGCCCCTCCACGCTCACAGGCCTTGGAGCCTGGTCCTTTGCTTCGCAAGATTTCCTATTTGTGTTATTCAAGTACTGCTTTCCCTTTAAAAAAAAATTTAAGCACAGGATTCACCCATAATCCCACCACACACAGGTAATGATTATTACTATCTTTCATATATATAATATATATGTGCATTCATATTTATACCTATATACATCGATACAGTCATAACTATCCATTCCTCACATGTATATAATCTGCATGTAGACAGATGGTTCGGTTCTTTACAAAACTGAGATGATACTATGTATGTGATTTTGTAACCTGTATTTTCTACCAAACAGTATATCTGGACCATCTTTCCATAGCAACACATAAAGCTCTGCATCAGTTTTATGAGTGCCTGGCAGTCTGTCACATGGATATACCAACACATTTCTAACTAGCCACCTCTTGTTGGACATTAATCTTCTCCAAATAGAAATGCTCCAACACATCTTTGCACATACATCTTTGTGTGAGTCTCTATTTCTTGGGTTACTACCTATGGGGAAAGTGGGTGGGGGTCACAGATGAAGTGCCGGGAAGCTTCGATGGTAACCTTGGCGCTCCTCGGAGCAGTGTGGGGAGGGCTGGCTCCCCCACCCCCAACCCACATGGAATGTCATCTTTCTCTAATCTTGGCCAAGCTTTCTGGCCAGGGATGAATAACACAACCACAGCTTGTTCTAATGTGCTTATCTTTTATTACCAGTGAGATTGAATTTCTTCCGATGTCAGACAGTTCCAATCTGTCTTAGCATCCTTACAGTACTAAAGGATGCCTCAGGGCACAAAGGCCCCAGGTGGGGTTCCGCCCAGCACATGTTTTGGAGGCATCTACCCAGGGGGTCTCTGCCTGAGGGGTTCACTGGTCCCACCCAGGCGCTGCCCAGCTGCCAGGGCCTCTGAGGATTTCAGGCTCCAGAGGTGAAACAAGACCATCTGGTTAGAAGCTCGTGTGACCCAGTCATCCCAGGGTGGCATTGGACACCCCACCAGTTTCGGTCAGCTCTGCCTGGGCTAAACCACGTGCCTGGCACCTCACCCCTTCCCTCAGTCTGCTGACCCAGACAGCCAGAAAAGTCCCTGGCTGGAGGCTGCCTGGTGCTAACTGTACCCGGGGCCTGGGGGGTGGGGGGAGGGCAGGTGATGCCAGTTTGCAAACACACACAGGCCTTCGATCCCCTTCCCGCTGGGTATTTCAAAGCCAGGTGTTAGATGAGATTCACCTTAGCTCTCAACCCTGGTGGCCCAGACGGTAAAGAAGTCACCTGCATTGCTGGAGACCTGAAGTCACTCCCCGGGTCGGGAAGATCCCCTGGAGGAGGGCATGGCAACCCACTCCAGTATTCTTGCCTGGAGAATCCCATGGACAGAGGAACCTGGCAAGCTACAGTCCAAGGGGTCGCAAAGAGCTGAACACAACTGAGCGACTAACACACATCAATTCACTCATGACGCTTAATCTCTTACCATTTTATAAATTCAGGAAATTCTCATTCAAGTGCTCAGTTGCAGGTGTGACAAACCAACGCTGCTGTGAGTGCCCCACGAGGGGCACAAGGCGTAAGACATCCACTGTTTCCACCTGCCCAGCATCCCTCAGCATCCCGCCTCCTTCACGCTAAACGGCACCCCACCCTCCAGCCCAGATCCTCTCAGGCCCTTTCCTGAGCCTTCCTCTGGCCTCGGGAAGAGGCTGGGCTCCGACCTGTGTGCCTCTGCCACTCTGTCAGGTGCCAGGTAAGTGACTTAGCTTCCCAGAGCCTCAGTTTGCTCATCATTAAAACGGGGCCATAGTAATACCTCTCTCCCAATGTTGTTATGAAGATTAAATGAGATCAGTTGGTTAACATAATTTTATAAACTGCCATACACAGAGCCAAGTTCGTTTTATTTTACAAGATCTGATTGAACAGCTGATTGCACTCTAGTATAATTGCTCCTTGAATATAAAGTAGGAGTGGGACAGCTCACGGAGAAGTGAAATTATAGTTATTTGGTTTCACTGCCCCTACCTCCCCGCTCCAGGCCTCAGATTTGGGCCCTTCACAAGGTTCACGATCACTAATATTTGTTGACTCGAATCAAGAGAAGGTGGTTGAACCCACACCAGTAGGTCTGAACTGTTGAGCTCCTTTCAGCTTGTTGCGGCTCCAGAAGTTGGCAGCTGCATGTTGTCTTTGGTTCATCCATTCAGCAGGCGTTGCTGCTGCTGCTGCTAAGTCGCTTCAGTAGTGTCCGACTCCGTGCGACCCCATAGACGGCAGCCCACCAGGCTCCACCGTCCCTGGGATTCTCCAGGCAAGAATACTGGAATGGGTTGCCATTTCCTTCTCCAGTGCATGAAAGGGAAAAGTGAAGGTGAAGTCACTCAGTCATGTCCGACTCTTCGCGACCCCATGGACTGCAGCCTACCAGGCTCCTCCGTCCATGGGATTTTCCAGGCAGGAGTACTAGAGTGTCAGCAGGCATTGGTGAGCCCCAAATGTCTAGTCCTGTGGGGAGGAAATCCTCGGAAAGGCAAGAAAGAGGCCCTATTGTCAAGCTGCCCATCATGCCAAAGAGGAAATGCACACACAACCTGCCCTACTGCTGTATAGACAGACGACGGCCAGGCCACAGGTGACTGGGACCCTGACCCGCATCTTTGTGCCACCAGCCCAGGGTGGTCAAGGCTTGCTCAGTGACCGCCAGCTTCCGAAGCCAATCCTTGGGTTTCCGGTTCACAGTCCCCATATGGCATGTGTTTCAGTGGAGATGCTGTAAATGAGACGGGGGGGGCGGTGGAGGGGGATGCTTGGCGACAAAGCCAGAGGGAGCAGTCTTACCACTAACAGCTAGACTGCCTGGCCTGGGAGAAAGAGAGAGACAGAGACGGAGGGGAGGGAGAAACCTGAAAGGGAAAGGCTCAGTCGTTCAGTCCTGTCTGACTCTCTGCGACCCCATGGACCACAGCCCGCCGGGCTCCTCTGTCCATCGGATTCTCCAGGCAAGAACACTGGAGGGGGTTGCCATTCCCTTCTCCAGGGGATCTTCCTGACCCAGGGATTGAACCCGGGTCTCCTGCATTACAGGCAACTGTTTTACCATCTGAGCCCCCAGGGTTGATAGGGAGACACCTAAGCCCTAAATAAAGAACAAAACCCTCTCTCCACACACAGATTTTGAACAAGCCACACCCACGTTAACCGAGGAATTAACTCCTTCCAGCCAGACCTCGGAGCATGTGAATCACCTGGAGACTTGTTCAACACTTGACCCCTGAGCCCCACCCACAGGGTCTGAGCCTGCTGCAGGCTGCCCTAACAACAGACCACGGGCCGGGGGCTCAAGCAACGGACAGTTACTGCTCCAGGTGCTGGGCTGCAAGCCTAGGGCAGGAGCCGGCACAGCCCGCTTGTGGTGAGAGCTCTTCTCCTGGCAGGTGGCCACGTCCTCACTGTCCCAACAGGGCAGGCATGGAGCGAAGGACTACTCTTTGGAGTCCCTTCTTATAAGGGCGCTGACCCCACCTCGAGGACCGCACCCTCAGGACCTCATCTGATGCCTCATCAACTCCCAGAGGCCCTGTCTCCAGACGCCATCACCGTCGGGCTCCAGCACGTGAATTTTAGGGAACACAGTTCATTCTTCCCCTGGCCCCTCACAGCTCACGTCCTTCACACTTGTAAAATGCATTCGTTCTCTCCCTACAGACCCAAGAATCTTAACTCATTCCAGTATCAACTCTGAAGTCCAAAGTCTTGTCTGAAGATCATCTAAATCACACATGGGTGAGACTCGGGGTTCCCTTCGTCCTGAAGCTTCGTCCTGAAGCTGGCATCCTCTACGCCAGCTGTGACCCTGTGAAACACAGGTTATGTGCTTCCAAAATACACTGCTGGGTCAGGCACAAGAGAGACATTCTCAGGGCTCCCCTGGTTTGGCTCAGATGGTAAGGAATCTGCCTGCGGTGCAGGAGACCCAGGCTTGATCCCTGAGTTGGGAAGATCCCCTGGAGAAAGGAATGGCAACCCACTCCAGTATTCTTTCCTGGAGAATCCCATGGACAGAGGAGCCTGGCGGGTGGCAAAGAGTCAGACCCAACTGAGCGACTAACACTTTCACTTTTTCAGACATTCTCATTCCCAAAACGACAGAAAAGAAAGAAGGGGTGACAGGTCACAAACAAGTCTGAAGCTTAGCAAGGCGAACTCCTTGAGACCTTAGGGCTTAGGAATGATACTGAATCCGTGGGTCTGGGCTGGGGCCTGGGAATCTGCAATCTTCATCTAAGTTCTCAAGATCCTTGTACCTCAGACTGTGGTCTATAAGCAGCTACTTGGCCGCAGTCTGAACTTGTTGCTAGTGTGGACTCTCAGGCCCTACTTACAACCTACTGAATAAGAATCTGTATTTAAACCTATGGTATTTCATCCTGGAGGAGGGCATGGCAACCCCCTCCAGTGTTCTTGCCCAGAGAATCCCATGGACAGAGGAGCCTGGCGGGTCGCAAAGGGTCAGACAGGACTGAGCGACTGACCACAGCACAGCAAGGTGCTTCATGTACACAGTACACTTTGAGAAGCCGTGCTCGAAGCAGTTCCCATTGAAAGAATACAAATACCACTGGAAGGACTTCCCTGCTGGCTCAGTGGTCAAGAATCCGCCTACCAATGCAGGAGACCTGGGTTTGATCCCAGGTCCCGGAAGATCCCACCTGCCGCAGAGCAACGAAGCCCTCAATAGGGCACCGCCACTATTGAGCCTGTGCTCTAGGGCCCGGGGATCGCAGTTACTGAAGCCCAGGCACCCTAGAGTTCATGCTCGGCAACGAGAGAAGCCCCTGCGATGAGAAGACTGAGCACTGCGACTAGAGAGCAGCGTCCACTCCCCACAGCTAGAGAAAGCCCACGGGCAGCAGCGGAGACCCAGCACAGCCGAAAATAAATAAATAGAAATGTTTAAAATACCACTTGCAGTATAATAAATAACAGCAGGGAAATAGGCAGGGTTCAAAGTGCTTCATGCGTAGTAATTCATTTATGGGTCAAAAGAATCCTGCGAGGTAGGGACTATTATCATCCCCATCTTACAGATGAGAAGTGTGAGGCACAGAACAGTGAAATCACTCGCCAGGGTCTCAAAGCTGGCACGTGCTGAGGCTGAGATTCAAGACCAAGCCAACTGGCGCCTGCCGCCCTCCCTGAAGCTGGTGTGTTCACCGAGGAACAGACAAGCCCTGAATCATCCTGCTGCCCTCCTGAGCCCAGATACCTCCAACAAGGCTTTCAACCCCTCGGCAAAAATGCCAGAGCTGTACTTATTCCAGCATGTCCTGGAGCTAAATATTAACAACACATACAAATCACATTGATTTTCTGGGGAGAAAACAGTTGTGCAGATTTGGGTATAATCATTAGATTTCTAAGGTCAGCCAACTTAGGGAGAAAAAAAATTAGTGCATGCAAGAAGCCATGCCTGGGGACTCACAGGAGCCCCGTGATCCAATCAATTCTCTACCTCAAATCTGCTCTGAGAATTATCAATACATTCCAGAAGGTTCTGGAGCAAGAATGGAGAGCAAAGGAGGTAAAGAGTTATTCGTACTGGCCTCCAGCCATAAAGACTTGTTTGGACACTTTTATGTGGTCTGCTCTCTGGACTGAAACTATTTTATAAAACCAAGCACTGTTCTTTGAACCTAAAATGCCAGAACATAAAAAAGCACATAAAACGGGGCTGAAGTGCTTCATCATGCCCCACCGCTGCCTGCGAGGAGCTCTATGTATTTTTGTATTTAGAGATTCCTTTCTCGCACCATTGCTGCCGCAGAGTTACCAGGTCGTCCTGTTCCTAAGTGAGATCAACCCTAGAATTTAGTCCCATTTCCCCAAAGAAAAATAGCCACAAGATTATAGATTATCAAAAGTTCCTCATGCCCTTCTACCAAGGAGAGGCCACACGCAGATTGATACAAGCATCATATGAAGAGGTGGTCTGCCCGAGACCTCCCTGGGCACATCCAAAGAACAGAATAGCCATTAGCTGGTTACTCATAAGTCAGAAGGCTTCATCACGCGGAGAGCTGATGCAGTCAAAACAAGGCTGGTAGGCAGACTCAGCAGGGGGAATGGAAAGTTTTCTGTGTCCTAGAAAAAGATAAGCCATGATGCCCCAGCGGAGATGGGTGATTAAGGACCTGCAGACTTCAGGGCTGTGGGAGATTGTTTTCTCTCCAGTTCATGCAACAGGAAAGGTAAGGGCGATAAATGAAAATGGCGCAGTGCAGCCAGGAACAGAACAGCCCGCGTCTGGAGGCCAAAGAAAGGCTTCCCCTTCGATCAAAATGACTCTGTGTTTGTACGTTTCAGCAGAGAGCAGGCCCCGCTTCCAAGAGGCTCTGAGAGAGCCCTGGACCCACGCAACCATTTGTCTCTGGTGTTGACATAAGCATTCTGACAAAAGCTGGGGCCAGCCAACCAGAAATCCAGCCGGGAGCCCGCCCCTTGGGACTGGCCTCTGAAAGTCTGACCAAGTGCAAATACAATTTTTAATAAAGGATAAAGAGCTCATTGCAACACTATTTATAACAGCAACAAAAACTTGCATGATCAACAGGAGGAGGTTGGCTAAATAAATGTGTATCTATCCAAACTGTGAGAATTAGACGTTCAAAGAATATCTAACAAACTGGGGAGACACTTAAGAGTCAATGCTAAGTGGCAGTAGGGCGGGGCGAGTAGGACCCGCTGGTTCTCTGTGCCTGTATAGACACATCTTCAAGGAAAAAAATAAGCTAGAAGAATAATCACCAAAAGTACTTATCTTTGAATGGTAGAAACGTGGGTGGGTTTTCTCCTTTTGTCTGTCTGCATTTTCTAATTTTCCATAGTGAGTATGAATTACCCTTAGGATTAGCAAAAATAAAGGCTATGTATTAAAAATACGTCTCTGATGTTGTTCCCTAATAGTGGTTACTGTTTACTGAGAGCTTAATATTTGCTTTATATATGTTATTTTATTATATAGTTTTAAGAAGCACACACAAGAGGCAGGTACTATCATTTGCACTTGCTCTTGGGGAAATAGAAGCTTCCAGACAGTAGATGCCTTGCCTGCAGCTCAGTTACCACTAAGGGACGGAGATGTTTCCAACGAGGATGTGTCTGGTGCCAATATCCATGCTCTTAACCCTGATATAGGCCCAGAAAGTAAAGCCTTAGGTAGGGTTGCCAGATAAACTACAGGATGTCCAGATAAATTTGAATTTCAGGTACACAACAAATGCTTTTTTTTTTTTTTTTTTTTAGTAAAGTAGTATGTCTCATGGACTTTCCAGGTGGCTCAGTGGTAAAGAGTCCACCTCCCGATGCAAGAGACACAGGTTCCATCCCTGGGTCGGGAAGATCCCCTGGAGAAGGAAATGGCATCCCACTCCAGTATTCTTGCCTGCGAAATCCCATGGACAGAGGAGCCTAGTGGGCTACAATTCATGGGGTCGCAGAGAGTCGGACACGACTGAGCGACTAAGCATAGTATGTCCCATACAAAATTATTCATTGTAATTATTCATTATTCAGACTAATCTACTGACACTGAGTTGTGATGAAGGAAAGTGCAGCATTTATTGTAAGGCGCCAGACAAGGAGTCTGGGTCAGCTAGTGCTCAAGACTCCCAATCTCACTGATGGGCTTCAGTAAAGCATTTAAAGACCAGATGAGGGAGGGGAGTCCCAGGGTATCTGATTGGCTCATGTACAATTCTCTGATTGGTTGATGGTGGGTAACAGGGTGGTATCACAGGGGTTAACATTATCAATCCCTAGGCTTCAATATAGGTCTGAGTACTACGTGCTCATAGTCATTAAACAATTAATTTATTCCATTTGATGGGGATTTTAGCATCTGTAAAACAACTCAGGAAATGTGCATCAGATACTATTATCTGGGTACTTTAGAATGGAGCTAAAGCAGCAGTATAGGAGAGGGGTCTCTCCCGGGAAGGCTCCACAGGGTCCTGCTCAGTTACAATCTAATTGGGCATCTTGTTTGTTTTCTGTAGGGAAATGACCTCTATCTGCAAACTGCCGTGGGAGAAGCCTGAAAGCAATGCAGAAATCCTGAGATTTTAGAAAAAGTGAGATTCGGGCCCCAAAGCTCCTCCAACAAGGACCAGGAACCACGTCAGCCCTCAGACAGGCCCAGAGAAAATCACCACATATCTTGGGATTCCTTTAGTTACACCCCACTGTGAAAGAATCTGGGCTTTGCTGACTGATACAAGTTGGCTTCCTGCTTCAGACAACTCCATGAAAAAGAAGGATGCCTGGAATTCACAGGCCCCACCAAGCAACAGAGCTGAGCTCTTAAGAACCACCCCTCAAAGCACACCTACGTTGGTCTGGCTTTGCTGTCAGCGGTCAGGGTGAGAAGTGACTTGCAGCCCCCACCCCACCCCCTTCCCATGGGGCGCATGGTGACACCCCCAAGATCTTCAACCCCAAACTCAGACCAACGGTTCTCACTCTGGCTGCCCATTAGGATCATATGGGGAATTTCAAAACATACTGACACTCAGGTCACTCCTAGAAATCTTTTTTTTTCTTTTGGCTAAGCCCCACAGCATGTGGGATCTTAGTTCCCTGACCAGGAATCAAACCCGTGCCCTGTGCATTGGAAGGTGCATTCCTAAGCACTGGACCGCCAGGGAAGTCCCACCCCCAGAAATTCGGATTCATCTGGCTGAAATGGGCGCATGTGGGTATTTTATTTCACTCACCAGGTGACCCCAGTGGCTCAGTGAGGGTTAAACATCACTGCACTGGACCAACCCTTAATTACCCAGAGGGTGAGGACAGTGGGCCCCACAGGGATGGATGTCAGATTGCTCTGTCAAATGCAGATACCAGGTAAAGCTTGCTAGAATGCTTAAACAGGATTGGCTCAGAGGGTACTTCCCAAGGAAAATACTTGGCAAGTGTTATTCAATATTTCTCTCCCTAGAACCAAACAGGCTGGCTAACATGTATTACATACCTATTTATCCCATTTAGTCCTTGGAACAGCTCGCTAAGGTCCCCATTTACAAGATAAGAAAACTGAGGCAGAGAAAGGGGATCTCTTTCTCAAGATTACCAGCTGGCAGTGGTGTGGCGTGGGGTGGGGGCTAGGACTTGAACCCAGCTCTTCCCACTCCAGACCCCTGGCTTTCAATCTCTTCCTTGTACTGTTTTCCTGCTTAAAGGGCTACTGAAGGGCAGTGACGTCCTCTGCCTCCCCACTCCTGGCCCTCGCCTGGCTGTGCCCCTGCCTTGAAGGCCAGTCTCTTCTCTGCCTACAAGTCACAACCCTCCCAGGAAACAAGTGGTCCTCTCCAGGCTCTTCCAGACGTCACAGGGAGCGTCCATCCATCAGTTCATTTATCCTTCCCGTTCTTAGACATGGCGTGAGCATCCGGTGAGTGCCAGGTTCCATGCTGGACACTGGATACAAACACTGGGGAGTCCTGGTGGGGCCTGAGGCCCTGGGGGGGGACCGAAAGAACCCCAGAAATATATAACTGCAAGCTGCAGCAACTGCTCCAAAGGGAGCTTTCCCCTGACCCCGAGCATGAGAAGGCGTCTGACGGTTTTGCACTGAGGCCAGGTGATTTGTCTTTCTGCCTGTTGAGTGGAGGATGGATTGACTCGGGGCTGAAGGTGGAGGCAGGGAGGTTGGGGCGAAGGCTAAGGGAGGAATCCGGACAAGACAGAAAGGGGCTTGGCCCAGCACAGGCGAGAAACCTGCCGCCGCGCCTTGTAATTCGTGGTGATTATGACTTGCTTTGGCCCTTGTGACACTCTGTAAGGTGCTGCTTTCGGTCTTGCATAAATCCTTTGTTCCTCATAGCACTGGAATGCAGGCGCTGGAGGAACTGCATGCAGTTCCCAGAATAATAGGAATTTATGCATCTCGTTCGTATGGAAAGTAGCTTCTCCATACGGTGAAAAGCAGCCATTTACTACTCTTTTCCCTTCTGATATGGAAAGTAACTTTTACAATCCCCTCCCTTGAATATGGTTCTAGCCTCCAGCTTCCTGAATAACTTATAAGATTTTTTATCCCTGTCTCTGCTAAAAAGGGCTATCTTGTAAGAGACTATATATATGCCCACAATATGTTGAATAAACGCCTTTCTTCCATCAGAGAGCTGGTCCCCGTCTCTCTCTCTCTCTGTCTGTCTGTCTGTCCCCTTCATGTGGCTCAGCCTCTTTTCTTCCTTCTTTCACTTTCTTATCGGTCGACTCTGTACCCCCAAGTTCCGATCCATTAAAGGACCCCAACAGCACTGCGGTGTTTTTACTGTGTCTTGTTTCATTATTGTATAAATTGCCTCCAGGGTAATATTCTAAATTTTTAACAATTGGGAGCCACCAGGGGACTGACCAATCAGAAGAGACTGTGACCCCAGGGCAGCTCATCAACCGGGTTAGGTGTTAACCCTTTCACTGCTGGATAATGGGGCGGTCCCAGGGGAGCAACCCGGTGGAGGAAGGGGTTTGGAATATAACAACTTGTTGACAATATTTTAACAACCAGTATTAAAACCAAGTGTTTCAGGACTTCCCAGATGATCCAGTGGTTAAGAATCGCCCTCGCAATGCGGGGGATGGGGGTTCGATCCCTGGTCAGGGAACTAAGACCCCACATGCCGTGGAGCAACTAAGTCTGTGCGGCACCTATGGAGTCCATGCGTTACAACCAGAGAATCTGCGAGCCCCAAACTAAGACCCGATGCAGCCAAATAGATAAACAAAACTTAAAAAAAAATGAATCAAAATAAAATGAGAAAATTATATTTAAAAAAACAAACAAAATGGTTCATATGAGCTAAGGCTGACTTCCTCACTAGGTTTTCCGCTTCTAGAAACAAAGCTAGACTTAATCAAGATGAATTAGCTGGGCATTAGTCACGTAGGTACCCCGTCCCAGGGGAATGCCCTTGTGAAGGCTTGGCCTCCCTCGGGCCGACATGCAGGTGGACATTCAGTCTCGCGTACTCAAACACTCTACAGGTATTTCCTGATGTTATTATTATTATTATCTGCATTTCATGTTTCTTTTTGTTGTTGTTTAGCCACTCAGTCATGTCGGACTCTCTTGCGACCCCATGAACTATAGCCCACCAGGCTCCTCTGTCTATGGGATTCTGCAGGCAAGAATACTGGAGTGGGTCGCCATGCCCTCCTCCAAGAGATCTTCCTGACCCAGGGATCAAACTGGAGTCTCTTGTGTCTCCTGCAGGTTACTTACCACTAGGGCCAGCTGGGAAACCCAAGCCAAACAATATTACCCTGAAGCCTTTAAATCTGACCCATTGTATTGGTGGGGAGTAAAACAGGATGCTAGAGGGCTTCCCCAATGGCTCAGAGTGTAAAGAGTCCACCCTCAGTGCAGGAGCCACAGGAGACACAGGTTTGATCTCTGGGTCGGGAAGACCAAAATCCCCCTGGAGGTGGAAATGGCAACCCACTCCAGTATTCTTGCCTAGAACATTTCATGGACAGAGGAGCCTGACGGGCTATAGTCCAAAGAGTCAGACATGACTGAGCGACTGAGCACACACAAGATAGGAGACTGGGGTCTGCCTGACATGGGTTTAAACCAGCAGCCCCACCTCTCTTCACATCTCCATCATCTGGACCACAGCAAGGATCTCCTTGCTCCAATTTCCTCCGAGTTTACTCTGTGTTGCCATGGCCACCTGGACATTATTTCACATAGTGACCCCAGCTCATGACAGCCCTGCTGCAAAACCTCAGAGGCTCTTGGAATTGCTCTTAGAATAAACCTCCCACCCTTGCCCAGCCTCTTGGTCTGGTCCGCCTTTAAATCTTAATAGACAAGTTGATCTCGGTGATAAATGGTTAGGAGCATTTTATTTCTGTTTTCAGAGAAAGTAGCAGCTAAAGCCATCAGCTCTGGAGTCACATGGCTCATTCATTCATCAATTCGGTCAGCGTCAGATATTTAGTGACGGTCTGCTATGCACCAGGCTTGTTCCGGGCCCCAGGGGACTGGGGAACAAGACACAGTTCCTGGCGGGGCTGCTTTCCAGGGCATGCAGACCTAGGAGCAGCACAGGAGCCAGGGCTTACAAGGGCTCCACGCCCCTTCACGCTCTGCTGTGGCCCTCTCGAGATTCGCAATCGTGTTTGGACACGGTCCTGGCTGCACCTACAGGGCACTCAGGTTCTCATGGGGAGTTGGGCACTAAATAGAACCCTGATTTCAGGCCATGTGAAGTGCTAGGAAGAAAGTAAGCTATATTAACACATATATATGGAATCTAGAAGAATGGTACTGATGAATCTATTTGCAGGGCAAGAATAGAAATGCCAGATGTAGAGAACAGACTTGTGTGGGGGGGGTTGGGGGAGGAGAGGCTGGGACACATGGAGACAGCGGCGTTGACATACATACACGGCCATGTGTGACATAGCTGGCTGGTGGGAGGCTGCTGTATAGCACAGGGAGCTCAGGCCGGTGCTCTGTGACGATCTAGAGGGCGGGATGAGGGGTGGGGGTGAGACAGAGGCCCAGAAGGGAGGGGATATATGTATACTTAGAGCTGATTCACGTTGTTGGACAGCAGAAACTAACACAACGTTGTAGAGTAATTGTCCTCCAATTAAAAATAAATTTAAGGGACTTCCCTGGTTGTCCAGTGGTTGAGAATTTGCCTTCCAATGCAGGGGACGCAGGTTCAATCCCTGGTCAGGGAACTAAGACCCTTCATCCCACAGGGCTTGTGCGTGACAACAGATCCCAAACACCACAGCTAAGACCTGACCCAGCCAAATAAATAAATATATGTGTCCATATATTTTTTTAAATAAATTCTAAAATGTAAGCTAAGATGTGTACTGGCTGGTGACAGCCGGGAAGCCCTCCCTGAGAAGGTGGCAGCCAGCTGGAGCCCTCAGCCAGGAGCGGGGATGGTGGGTGGGAAGAACCTTCCAGGCAGGAGAAAGAAGAGCGAGTGTAAGGCCCTGGAGCAGGAACAGACTGCTGAGCTGGGAGAACGAGAGGGCACGGGCGCCCAGCCAGTCAGCATCTGCCACCCCCATTCCACCCCAAGCAAGGCAGGGGCTGCTGAGAGCAGCTCGACCCGTGTCCAGAGCTCCAGGCCCAGCCTGCCAGACCCGAGGCTGACCCGAACCAGAGAACTTCCCTCTCTCCCAGCGCCCGCCCCTCCCCAGCCCCAGCCCTGCAGTGGAGGGAAGTTTCCAGCCAAGCACTGAGCTCAGTGCAGCTCGAGGGCTTGCAGCCCAGGAGGGTCGCTCGTGTCCCCACGCTACAGATGGGGTGTGGGGGACGTGGGGGCACCGGCTACATCCTCCAGGGCATGTGGTGAGGGCCCGGCTCACCAGCACAGCGACTGGGAAAGGAACAGCTCCCCCAATAGCCCTCGGGTTTGGGGAGCCTGGCTGTGTTTCTGAGAACCCCTCCACTCACTTCTCTGGACCCGTTTTGTGTCTAATTTGAGGCCCAGCCACATTGCTTCCCCCAATTCTTTCATTCAGGAGCCGCGCTCGTAATACACTGCTGCTGCTGCTGCTAAGTCACTTCAGTCGTGTCCGACTCTGGGCGACCCCATAGACGGCAGCCCACCAGCCTCCCCCGTCCCTGGGATTCTCCAGGCAAGAACACTGGAGTGGGTTGCCATTTCCTTCTCCAATGCATGAAAGTGAAAAGGGAAAGTGAAGTCGCTCAGTTGTGTCCAACTCTTAGCGACCCCATGAACTGCAGCCCACCAGGCTCCTCCGTCCATGGGATTTTCCAGGCAAGAGTACTGGAGTGGGGTGCCATTGCCTTCTCCGTAATACACTAGTGGACTATTATTCAGTCTTCATGAACTGGATGGTGATTTTTTTCTTAAAGACTTTTAAAAGGAATCAGTGTATTGATACCATATACTTGCCATAAACCAAAGGTAACCATTTTGTAACATCCACGTTACTCGATTCTACCGAGATACTGACCCTGGTCTCCAGTGCACTGTCTTTGTTTAAAAGGGAGCATGCTCACTCAGTCGTGTCTGACTCTGTGTGACCCCATGGACTGGAGCGCCTCTGTCCATGGGATTTTCCCGGCAAGAGTACTGGAGTGGGGTGCCGTTGCGTTTAAAAGGGAGACCGTAGGCACTCCCTGGCAGTCCAGCGGTTAGGGTTCTGCACTTCTACTGCAGGGGGCAAAGGTTCGATCCCGGGTGGGGAACTAAGATCCCACATGCTGCTCGGCGTGGCCAAAAATAAATAAATATAAAAGGGAGATCACGTGGTGGGGGGAGTCCTTTCACAATGTATATGTATATCAAATCGCCACAATATACATTTCAAGTATCTTATAATTTTATATGTCAACTATACCTGAATCAAGCTGGATAAATAAATAAGAGAGTCACAACTATTAGAAGGAGATTAAAGAAACTAAGGATGCTTGGAGCAGAGACTGTCCCCTAAATAACAACAACAAAAAACTGAAAAAGAATAGAAAGGGGAACATTTCACTCTGTGATAAAATCTTGTTTAGCACCATCTTAAAGTGACTCTCCTCTCCAAGAAACGAAACCCAGCTCTGTTCAACTTCAGTCAAGACGAGAGTCCGCTATGGGGCTGGTCACTAGGAACCCACCAACGCTCCAGGAGGACCAGAGACCCAGGCAGGGGCCACGGTGCCCAAAGCCTCCCACAAACCCAGGGCAATGCCAGAGATCCGCGCTGCCCAGCACTGCCAGCACCATCGAGACTGGACAGGGGCCCCTGGTAGCAGAGCTGGTGTCATTGCCACCTCTAGGACAGGATGTAGCTGCCACTACCCCCTCCTACCAGTGTGGCCGTGAGACTTCTCCGTGTCACTTCTTGTTCTTGTGCTTACGCTCAGGGGTCTCTGACTATTTGTGACCCTATGGACTGTAGCCCGCCAGGCTTCTCTGTCCATGGGATTCTCCAGGCAAGAACACTGGAGGGGTTGCCATGCCCTCCTCCAGGCAATCTTCCCAACCCAGGGATCAAACCCAGGTCTCCCGCATTGCAGGCAGATTCTTTACCATCTGAGCCACCAGGGAAGCCCAAGAATACTGGAGTGGGTAGCCTATCCCTTCTTCAGGGGAACTTCCCGACCCAGGAATCGAACCAGGGTCTGCTGCATTGCAGGCGGATTCTTTACCAGCTGAGCTACTAGCTTCTAATTAAAAATCTGGGTGGGTTCATCTGATTGGCAGGACTGGGCTCACACCACTGACCCCTCGCTGCAGAAAGGGCTGGGAAAATGAGTACTTGACATTTTCAGCCTCTATCACGAGAGGTGGATTTTGGTCTCAGAAGATAGGAGATTCCCCAGGCACGGAAAGGGGTTTTGAATACCAGTGTGGAAGAGGGTTCACACTGCAGCCTGGCCACTCTCCTCTGAAACTCCACCGACAGGATTGGCCCTGGGCTTACACTCAGGAACTCAGATGTGGGGAGGGGGTCCCACCCCTATGAACTGATGATGATGGTTCATTACACCTAAAGTGTTTGTACGTATGATGCGGTTCGTGTTGGACCCCTGCAGTCCTCCTGGGAGTCTGAAAATCTGGTGCCAGGCCCAGGCTGCCTATGTGAGCAGCCCCCACTACAAACCCTGGGCACTGAGTCTCTAAGGAACCTCCCTGGTGGGCAACACTCCAGAGGCACCGTCACCCCTCGTAGCTGGGGAACTAACTGCATCCCAGGGGCTTCCCGGGAAAAGACACTTGGAGCTTGCGCCTGGTCTCCTCTGGACTTTGACCCACGTGACTTTTCCCTTTGCTGGTTTTGCTCTTCATCTTTTCACTGGAATGAGTCACAAGCACAGGAGGACCGTATGCTGAGTCCGATGAGTCCTCCCAGGGGGTGCAGAGGTCTCAGGGACCCTACACACTACCAGTGTCACAGCCTCCAAGAAATGCCAACTCAGGAAAGTCCAGACATGCTCGGGGTTCCCAACACTCCCAGCGACTCTTATAGGCAGGGCTGTGACGTCAATACAGCAGTCTGGCTGGCCCTGTTCATGGAGCGGGAAACTGAGGCTTACGGAGGGGAGTGACCTGCCAAGGCCTCAGGATCAGCAAACCGAGCTGAGTCCAGTGCTCTGGCCCGGGGGTGCTCCCCGCAAAACTCTCTCCAAGCTTAGAAGCCTGAGTCAGATTTGCTCTACCAGCTGAGCCCTCTGTGCAAGAAAAGTATTCCAGGCAGCCTGAGCCTTCTTGCAAGTGGATATGTTATTTCAATCGTGTCTGCACCAGAGTACAAACAGGACATTTTTCCACCGTGGCTGCCTGACAGTTAAATGAGTTCCCTCTCCTTGGGCTTCCCAGGTGATGCTAGTGGTAAAGAACCCGCCTGCCAGTGTAGAAGACATAAGAGATTTGGGTTCAATCCCTGGGTCAGGAAGATCCCCTGGAGGAGGGCATGGCAACCCACTCCAGTATTCTTGCCTGGAGAATCCCCATAGACAGAGGAGCCTGGTGGGCTACAGTCCATGGAGTCGCAAAGAGTTGGACATGACTGAGTGACGGCACACACACGCCCCTCCCCTTACACCTGCACATCTCCAGGCTAGGACCCCAGAGTGCCTGCATCTAGATCAGAATCAGTTGGTGCCTTGCTTGAAATGCAGATTCTCAGGCCTCAACCAGACTTACTAAAGGAGCATGCCTATCAGACGAGATGAACCTGTCGTGAGTAAGCTCCCTGAGGAGTTTGCGTGGTTAGCACAGAGCCCGCCACATCATAAGCCCTCTGTAAATAAAAACTGGACCAGAGAAAGCACAGGCTGTGAGGACTCAGATAAAGGTCCATATTTCAGCTAAGTATGGGCCCAGCAACGTGCGTGGGTGTGTGCTAAGTCACTTCAGTCATGTCCGACTCTTTGTGACCCTATGGACTATAGCCCACCAGGCTCCTCAGTCCACAGGATTCTCCAGGCAAGAATACTGGAGTGGGTTGTCATGCCCTCCTCCAGGGGATCTTTCCAATTCAGTGATCAAACCCATGTCTCTTACATCTCTCCTGCATTGGCCAGCGGGTTCTTTACCACTGGTGCTACCTGGGAAGCCCCCAGCAGCGTATTTGGAGCCAATTCTGAATATTGAGAAGCTGAAGTTTTCAGAAATAGCTTACACAACTGGAAACTGTTTGCCTTCGGCTCAACTCAAAACAGGTGGAGTTTTCTCCCTCTTCTTGTTGCTTTTAATGTCTGGAGCCTGACCCGTCTTCCTCAATGCTCGCAGGGGGCTGCATGGTGGCCCCCAAAAGATCTGTCCATGTCTTCGCCTCTGGAACCTGTAAATTCTACCGTATTTGGTAAAAGAGTAAATACTGCCCTATAAGGCAAAAGATGTGATTTAAGGATTTTGAGAGGAGGAGTTTATCCTGGATTATCTGGTTGGGCTCCAAATCCAATGACAAAACCACTGTTATAAATCCACGCTCATAACAGTGGGGCTGAGGCAGGCTTGACAGATGGGAGTGGAGACCGTGACGTGAGGATGGAAAGGTTGGGGGTTGATACCACTGCAAGTCAAGAAATGCTGGCCGCCCCCAGAGCTGGAAAGGACAAAGAAGAGATCGTCCGGTCAAGCCTCCAGAGGGAGTGCGGCCCTGCTGACACCTTGATTTCAGATTTCCTGGCTTCCAGCACTATGAGAGGATACACTTCTGTTTTATTGAGCCACCTACTACATAATACATTGTTACAGCAGCCACAAAGAACTAATACAGCCATGAAAATTATTCCAGATTTTAAAAAGGGAGGTTAACTCCCTGCATTTGCCCCACCCCAGGGCCTTTGCATATGCCGACCCTTCTGCTGCTGTGCTCTGTCTCAGCCCATCAGTGCCCAGCTCCTTCTCATGGCTCCTGCCCCTGCTCGAATGTCACCTCCACACAGAAGCCTTCCCTGAACCCAAGCTCCCAGGAGAAGGCGCTGCCAGTCACTCTCCGGCTTCTTACCCCATTTTTACTTATAAAACGATCTGTCAACTTGTTTACTTATTGACTGGAACCTAGTCTGTCTTGTTTGTGACCAGAGTCCCCATGCCAAGTACCTGGTGGAGGTTAAATACATGGGTTCACTAGAAGCAGTCAATGTTATTTTATACTGAAACAGAGAAATACAAACTCTGTATGATCACATTCAATATTCCAAAGAACTCTTTCAGTTCAGTTCAGTCGCTCAGTCGTGTCTGACTCTTTGCGACCCCATGGACCACAGCACACCAGGCCTCCCTGTCCATCACCAACTCCCTGAGTCTACCCAAACCCATGTTCATCGAGTCGGTGATGCCATCCAACCATCTCATCCTCTGTCATCCCCTTCTCCTGCCCCCAATCCTTCCCAGGATTAGGGTCTTTTCCAGTGAGTCAACTCTTCGCATCAGGTGGCCAAAGTATTGGAGTTTCAGCTTCAATATCAGTCCTTCCAATGAACACCCAGGACTGATCTCCTTTAGGATGGACTAGTTGGATCTCCTTGAAGTCCAAGGGACTCTCAAGAGTCTTCTCCAACACCACAGTTCAAAAGCATCAATTCTTCGGTGCTCAGCTCGTCTACCTTGCCCCCACCCCCTTCCTCTCTCCCCTCTGGTAACAGCTAGCTCTTCGCTGTTCCTGTGAGTCTGTTTCTCTTTTGTTCTATTTATTTTTTAGATTTCTCATATAAGTGAAAACATACAGTATTTGTCTGACTTATTTCACTAAGCATAATACCCTCTGGCTTCCCTGGTGGCTCAGATGGTAAAGAATCCACCTGCAATGTGGCAGACCTGGGTTCAATACCTGGGTCCTGAAGATCCCCTGGAGAAGGGAATGGCAACCCACTCCAGTATTCTTGCCTGGAGAATTCCATGGCCAGAGGACCCTGGAGGGCTACAGTCCCTGGAGTCACAAAGAGTCGGACATAACTGAGCAACTAACATACACACACACACACACACACACACACACACAATACCGTCCAGGTCCATCCGTGACCTAAGCTAAACTAGTCACATGCATACTCCTATTTGGTCCTTATAATAATCCTGTGGGGGAGGGGGTTACTATTATGGACCTCATTAATGGATGCAGAAACCAAGGCATATGCAAGTTTCATCACTGGCCCAGGGTTGCAGAACCAGTAAGGTACAACCCAGACTCTGGAGTTATATACCAGGACACTGTCCTGCTCAAGACGCCCATGACTTTCAACCTTCCAACTCACTTTGAACAGTTGGCTGAGAAAGACTTATATCGCTGACAAGCGCATGCACAATGGCACACAACTGCCAGTCTTAAATCAGAGTCAATGTCTGGGGAAAATGTTTTCTCTGGTTTCCCTTGCTTTTGAAAACTTGTTGCAAGAGTCAGCGTGCTCAAAGTCTTAACTTCTCTGTCCCTAAATCAAAGGGCAAGTGCAGAGACTTCCCTGGTGGCCCAAAGGTTATGAATCCACCTGTCAATGCAGGGGACGTGATCCCTGGTCTGGGATGATCCCATATGGCGCAGAGCAACTAAGCTCGTGCACCATAACTACTGAGTCCTTGCGCCAGAGCTCATGAGTCGCAACTACTGAACCCATGTGACACCAACTACTGGAACCCAGGTGCCTAGAGCCCACGCTCCGCAACAACAGTGTCCAGCACAACTAGAGAGTAGCCCCCGCCTGCCACAACTAGAGGAAGCCCGCATGTAAAAATGAGGACCCAACACAGCCATAAGTAAGTAATTTTTTTTAAAAGGGGCAAGTGCAAATTTCCTCTGTAAACACACATGGGGGAGAACGTTCTCGTTATCACAGCCCTTGCATTCTTTATTCTCCAACTCCAGCTTCTCTCTCCACAGCAGGCAAACAGACCGATCTACAGGTGGGGAGGATGTAAAGAGCCCCTGAATTATTTACTATTAAAAGGCACTGAGCTGCCAGCTTCCTCTCTGAATTATTTAGCGCCGCCATGTAAAGCTATGTATGTGCAATCACAGCATGCCCCATTCACATTAGCTCTGTGGAAAGTGGCTTTGTTCTAGGCAGTGTGACAAGCTCCCTGTCTCTTTGGCATCAGCTACTCTGTCCATCCTGAAGTCAGGAATAGCTGATGTTGTTTGCCAGGCGCCCACAAGGTTCAGAATCAGGCCCATCAGGAACACAGAGGGGTTTCTGCCTCCCAGCAGAGGAGAGATGACCGGGTCCCCCTGCAGGCTGAAAACGCAGAGCAACACATGCAGTGAGGTTCCAGCAGCTGATTCCTGAGAGCCCACTGGGGCCTCACGTATTTCCCTCAAAACATAAGACACCGACTTCTGTTTTTCCAGAAGCTGCTATAATATTTGGTGGATAAGATGCATGTGTAAGACAACTGGAGAAAAAGAGGGTTCATCCAAGTTCCACCACTTAAACCTAGTGATCTCTGGCTCTTTCATTTCTCGGAATCTTAGAGTCCCCGTTCGTAAAATGGGAGCAACGTGCCTTCCTTACAGTGCTGCGAAGACCGAATGTGTTCATGTAGAATATTAGGGATCTATTCACCCATTTACACCTGACACAGCATAAACACCCATCCCCCAGGGTCTGGGGGATGCATGAAATGAATCAATGGAAAAAAAAGGCAGCTGGTGTCTGATTGGATAGAAGGATGGAGACGAGCGCATCACGGTCGAGCCTCAGACAATGTGGCTTTAGGGACACTGGAAGCAACCTTCCTTCATGCAGGTCCTGCCTTTCTCTGCTAAGCCCTGTGCAATGCATGAGCAATGCAGAAATGCACTCAGTGAGTGTTCACTGAGCACATACTAGGTACCAGGTACTTAGCTGAGGGGAGGCAGCCAATGAATAAAATGCAGACAAAAATACCGATACACTCCAGAACGAAGGTGATAGAATCACTGCCCCCAAGGAGCTTGCAGGGGAAGAGGGACAGGTGAACAAGTCAGGGCACCAAGTGTCCCGATGCTAAGAGAGGGCGCAGGGCAGGGAGAATGAAACCAAAACAGACCCACCTGGGGCATTCAAGGGAGCTTGTGTCTAAGCTGAAGTTCAGGGCTGTAAAAACACCACCAGCACTATCTAGAGAGGCTGGGGGAGGAAATGTTGGGATTTGGCTAATGATAGTTCTGACTAGGGTATAAAAGGGGAGTTTCAAAGATGGGGCTTTATGCTGCCATAATAGATGAATTTCTATGTTAACTTTAGGAGGTAATAAAAGTTTTAATTAAACATCTGCCAGGTTACAAAAAGGCAGCCATCATAAAAAAATAATCCAGGTCATTTCCAGTTTCAAAGACGGTCTTGGAAAATAAATGGGGTGAAAGAGCCTGATAAAATGTCAGGCGGTGTCTCAGCCAGGCTGGGAGAGGCTCAGCGCGGAAACTCAGGGGGCTTTTTTGTCTTTCCCCTCTCCCTCCATCCCCGCCTTGAAGGAATCTGTTGTTTAGTCGCTGAACTCAGCCCCTTAACAGAGTTTAGACAAATGTCAGCACTTCTCATGTACTGGAAGCGGAGGACTTGAGAGAAGCTTAAATGCCTGGGGCCACAGGACCCTGAATTAGCCAGGATTTCTTTGGTTGCAAGTGATTGAAACTCAACTCAGACTTTCAACCTTCAGGCATGGATGGATCCAGGTGTTTGTGACATTACCAGTAATTTGTCTCTGGCCATGTCTGGTCTCTGTCATCCTCTGTGTTGGCTACACTCCCAGAAGGCATGGCCCTTGTCCTTACACAGAGGCCTCTATGGTCCCAGGTGTACTTATTATCAGCTGAGCAACCAGAGCAGGAAGATCATCTCTTTTCTTAGTAACTTCCTAAAACATCTCAGAGTTACCTCTGATGGGCCCAATGGGTCACATACCAATCACTAAATCAATCTGTGGCCAGAGAAACAAGCATTCTCGTCAGTCATGTGTCCACTCTTGGCACCAAGGGTCTGGTTAACCTTTTCTTTTTCATGATCAATCTGAGTTATTAATATTTATTTAAGCTGTTCCTTGCTACAAGCAAAGAGACAGAAAATCAGCCTACTGGTCATCATTTGATATACGTAAAGAAGGTGAGTTTAAGGTCCCACATACTTTTCTGGTCCATGTGTAGAGTAATAGTCCAAACCATTGATGTTGTGGTCCAGGCTCTCCTTTTTCACCTTCATGGCTGGTTGGAAGCCGATTCACATGTTGTTGCTATTGTTCAGTCGCTCAGTCATGTCTGACTCTTTGTGACCCCATGGACTGCAGCACGCCAGGCTTCCCTGTCCTTCACCATCCTCTGGAGCTTGCTCATTCACGTCCATTGAATCAGGATGCCATCTAACCATCTCGTCCTCTGTCTTCCCCTTCTCCTCCTGCCTTCAATCTTTCCCAGCATCAGGGTCTTTTCCAATGAGTTGGCACTTAGCATCAGGTGGCCAAAGTATTGGAGCTTCAGCTTCAGCATCAGTCTCTCCAATGGATATTCAGGGTTGATTTCCTTTAGGATTGACTGGTTTGATCTCCTTGTAGTCCAAGGA
Source organism: Okapia johnstoni (assembly GCA_024291935.2). Lineage (NCBI taxonomy): Eukaryota > Metazoa > Chordata > Mammalia > Artiodactyla > Giraffidae > Okapia > Okapia johnstoni. The sequence continues at coordinate 66,959,699 of CM044324.1, read as the reverse complement.
ATCTTCTCCAACACCATAGATCAAAAGCATCAATTCTCTGGTGCTCAGCATTCTTTATGGTCCAACTCTCACATCCATACATGACTACTGGAAAAACCATAGCTTTGACTAAACAGATCTTTGTCAACAAAGTGATGTCTCTGCTTTTTAATACACTGTCTAGGTTTGTCATAGCCTTTCTTCTAAGGAGCAAGCATCTTTTAATTTCATGGCTGCAGTCACCATCTGCAGTGATTTTGGAGCCCAAGAAAATAAAGTCTGTCACTGTTCCCATTGTTTCCCCATCTATTTGCCATGAAGTGATGGGACTGGATACCATGGTCTTTGTCTTTTTAAAGTTGAGTTTTAAGCCAGCTTTTTCACTCTCCTCTTTCACTTTCATCAAGAGGCTCTTTAGTTCCTCCTCACTTTCTGCCATAAGGGTGGTGTCATCTCCGTATCTGAGGTTATTAGTATTTCTCCGAGCAATCTTGATTCCAGCTGGTGCTTCATTCAGCCCAGCGTTTCTCATGATGTGCTCTGCATATAAGTTAAATAAGCAGGGTGACAATATACAGCCTTGATGCACTCCTTTCCCAATTTGGAATCATAGTGTTCTATGTCTGGTTTACCTGTTGCTTCTTGACCTGCATACAGATTTCTCAGGAGGCAGGTAAGGTGGTCTGGTATTCCCATCTCTTTAAGAATTTTCCAGTTTGTTGTGATCCACACAGTCAAAGGCTTTGGTGTAGTCAATAAAGCAGAAGTAGATGTTTTTCTGGAACTCTCTTGCTTTTTTGATGATCCAACTGATGCTGGCAATTTGATCTCTGGTTCCTCTGCCTTTTTTAAATCCAACTTTAACACCTGGGAGTTCTCGGTTCAGGTACTGATGAAGGTTGACTTGAAAGATTTTGAGCATGTCCTTGCTAGCGTGTGAGATGAGTGCAATTGTGTGGTAGTTTGAGCATTCTTCGGCATTGCCTTTCTTTGGGATTGGGATGAAAACTGATCTTTTCCAGTACTGTGGCCACTGCTGGGTTTTCCATATTTGCTGGCATATTGAGTGCAGCACTTTCACAGCATCATCTTTTAGGATTTGAAATAGCTTGACTGGAATTCCATCACCTCCATTAGCTTTGTTCATAGTGATGCTTCCTAAGGCCCACTTGACTTCACCCTCCGAGATGTCTGGTTCTAGGTGAATGATCACACCATCGTGGTTATCTGGGTCATGAAGATCTTTTTTGTACAGTTCTTCTGTGCATTCTTGCCACCTCTTCTTAGATATCTTCTGCTTCTGTTAGGTCCAGAATAGAGAGTGGTGACTGTCTCCAGGGACAGGGCTTGGACCTAGTGTAGAGACGGGGGTAGACTATGAACTTGGTCCTTCACCCCCTCCATGCTGCAAATGCCAAAGGATGATCAGCATGGTCACTTCCACCCCAGAGAGAAGCTGAGCGCTCCATGCCACACATGCCCCTCAACAGAGGCTACGCCAGCCGTGGCTGGGACCGACCTCACAGTCCAGAAAGCCGGAAACCAGCCTCTGCTGCCATCCTCAACCTGGACTGCCCTGGAGCCAACCCTTCTTAAACCACAGAGACTGAGAATGAAAAACAGATGGTTCTCCTGTAAAGTACAGGAAAAGTGAGGTTCAGTTACCAAAATAAGGGCAAAGGATTCTGGGTTGACTAGAATCCCCATTGCCAAGGATAGTCCCCTGGGAGAGTTCATCTCAAGGAAAGGCTCTAGCTTGGCAGCTGAGCCTGGGATTCCAAGGGAAAGTGTGAATCTTGGACAGCGTGAGGTCTAGAACTTGACCCCACCTTAGTTAGGTGGCCTTGACCATGTGGGCTTGAAATAGCACATAAAACACTGACCAGCTTAAACCGGTTTTGCCTCCTTAATTAGGTTCTTGATTAACCGAACCTTGAATTATTTTACAGAGACACATGTGCAGGATGGAATCCATGTCCTCAGGATGTCTCTATGTCTCCGTGTCTCCAGGACCCTGGATCCAAAAATCTTCAGTCTATGGTAACAGTAGAAATGTTGCCACCAGAGCCCTTTATGAAGCAAGAAGCCCATCACCAAGGAAAACCTGGCTTCCAGCAGCACGAGTAGCTTATGTGGACCGATTCAAGACTAGCCCATCAGCTTCCAGGTTTGAAATTTCCCTAAACCCTTACCTTTTATCCCAGAACTCTGGATCGCAGAAACAGATTTGAGCCCTGCCTCCTGCCTCCTTGCCTGTGAACTTGGCAACAAGCTTTCTTTTTTCAAAAGCTGATGCCAGAGTATCGGCTCCTCTGTGCGTCTGGCAGTGAGCCCGTGCTCGGTGACAGGCTTCCCCTAAGAAGGGGATAAGGGCCCCCTCACCGCCCCGAGCACAGCGCACATCACAGGCCCCGCAGCCCACATGGTGATCCCCCTCCAGAGTACGTCCCAAGGCCAGGAGACACCCTCCTTAGCTGCTGGGCTGACCAGTCACCATGAAGATGGGAAACTCTGGTGGCAGGAGAGACCAAAGGGATGTGCTCCCAAGCCTGGCAGGACCACAGGGCTTAGAGGCAAGCAGCCCAGAGGACGCATCAAAAACCACGGCCACGGAAGTCACCCACACTGGGGATTGCCGTGTCCCCACGTGAAGCCCAGATACAAGCAGAAGAGCTTGACAAGCCCGCAAACTCAGGCCTGGGTAACAGCCACACCCATGGTCCACCTCCTGGCAGAAGCCACGCTGAGCACCTTTTTTCCTTTTGGCTGCGCCAGGTCTTGGTTGCTGCCTGAGGGCGTCTGGTCTCTGCTTGAGGCGGGAAGGGGCTCCTCTCTGGTTGTGGTGTGTGGGCTTCTCACTGCGGTGGCTTCTCTCGTCTCAGCACAGCCTCGAGAGTGCGTGGGCTCAGTATTCGTGGTGAACAGGCTGAGTTGCCCCAAGGCATGTGGGGTCTTCCCAGAGCAGGGATCAAACCTGAGCCCCTGCATTGGCAGGTGGATTCTCAACGACTGGACCACCAGGGGAGTCCTGCACGGAGCACCTTACGGGCACCGTGTCCTTGACTCCTGACGGCCCCAGGACATAAGAATCACCATCTCTCTTTGACAGGTGAAGACACCGAGGTTCGAAGAGATTCATCTACTTGCCCAAAGTCAAACGACCAAAGGTGATAGAGCTGGAACAGAAACTGGGCTCTTCTTGACTGCACAGCTCGGAACCATCCCTTCGCATGGGACCCCCTCCCCGGCTAAAGGTTTTGCACACATCCACCAGACCATCCGGGTTAGAGAGAAAACCAAGGATCACCCACAGACCAGAAGTCGACGTTTCCGTGGCGGGACCCGAGTTCAGATCCCAGCTGCACCTGTTTGGAGCTGCTGGCTTTCGGCAAGTCACTCTGGTCCCTCCAAGCTATCACCCAGAAAAAGGGGGAAATAGTATCCTGACCATCCCATATGAGGCCACGTTAGTGCACATGGATGTGTTTGAAAACTACAGAGGGCTGCACAGATGTAAATAATCATAATAATATCCTGCAAGGAGGAGGCCAGTGAACGTATTAAATACTTCTGAGGGAGGAGATGGCGTGTGTTGATACCACACTGTCTCAGCCCGAACAATGCCATCTGCCTGCAAATATTGTGATGTGGGAGGGAAGAAACAATCTTTATCCAATTATCTCCCTTATGAAGATGTATTGGAGTACAATTAATTCTCTATGCCATAATATTCTCTTAATTCGGGGTAAAAATAGGCCTTTCTTCCCGAGGCCTCTGCTATGATATGTGAAATGCCGCTTTTGCATTTGTAATATGCTAATACGCTGGTAATTAAAAGCTCCAAGATTCTGTTTAATGACTGTGTTTGGTTCGTTGAGGATAACCGCATCATCTACCCACTTTTCTGGGGTTCCCAGGCAGCATCTAGGGGGAAAAATAAGTGGTTGAGAGACAAGAGGAGCCCTCCAGCCTTGCAGTGGTCCAGACCCACCTCCTCTAGACTCTGAGGGGCGGGGCGTACACGCTGGTAGCATTCACCTCCTCCTTCAGGAAAGGGAAGCATTCTTGTATCACAAGCATTTGCTCCGGTCTTGTGACTCTGGATTTGACACTTCACTCTCTCCCGATTCCCCAACCCCAACCCACAGGCTAGAGAGATCACCCAGCACAGTACTTCTCAGCCATGGCACGACTGATGTTGTGGGCTGGATCATTCTTCCAGGTGGGACCATCCGTGTATCACAGGACATTTGCCAGTATCCCCAGCCTCCACCCACAAAAAGCCAGGAGCATCACCCTCACCAGTTGTAACAACCCCAGATCTCTCCAAACATTGCCAAATTTCTCTTTTCATTGCACAATCACCCTGAGTGGAACCATCTCACCGAATATAAAAAGATTAAAAAGCCATTTAAAATTCTATTCCAAGGGGATCAATTACATAAAGCACGGTGCATCCACCCAGTGAAATTTATTCAGTACGAAGTCGGCCCTATAGGATTGGACACAGAACCATCCTCAAGTGAAAAAGTCAAGAAGCAGGACAGTACGTGTAGCGAGCTAATTTTCTGTTCCCCATTTGCATATTTGTTCATTTGTCTACAGGATGTCCTTAGTGGGGCACGAGAACATGTAAATAGGTGAGTCGGACTTGGACATGGAAGAGAGATGCTTCGTGTTCACATTTCTGTATGAATTTTGTGCCCGGGGCATGTATTGCTTATTTAAAGAGTAAATAAAGTTTTAAAATAAACACTAGCTCTTGTCTGGCTTGGAACCGTCTCAATAAATTCTATTTCCGCTCTCTCCTCTCCACTGTCAAAGCCACTCTCAGACAGCCTCAGACAGGATATTCTTTATCTGTGCCATTCTGTCTCCTGGAACATTATCAACAATTCACATCGTGAGAGCAGCTGCCCAGCCCTGCAGACTGACGCCTCCTGTGCCAGAAAGGCCATGAGACTCGGGGTTTCAGAGAGAAGGACTGGGCTCCGAGGCGTGGCGAGGTCAGGTCCCTGATTCTGCGCTGGTTTCTCAGATCCTCAGGGACACACACAGTCCGGGCCGACCCAAAGGCTGAAACGTGAGGTCCAGACGCACAAATGATCCACTAGATCCTTTGCTTTGAAAAAAGAATTTAAATGGGACACCTTCAAACAGTGAGTCCTTGAGAGAACAAAAGCATGGCTTTCCTGAAAAGGAGCCTGACTGACTTCACCATGTCTAGAAAAGTCTCTCAGATGATAAACATTTAAGCCCTACCTCAGAGAGTGGTCAGCTTAGGAGTGAGGAACATGCAGCAGAATGATCCTCCCAGTATCAGATTCCTCATTTGCCAACCGATACACTAACTGGGTCAAACCAGTATTTTCCAGTATGTCTGACACAACTATAAAGAAAATTTTGAAACATAAGAAAAGTGGTAAAATAAGTTTAGAAAAACTGGGTTAAAAGAGGTTAGGCAAGTTTCTAAGTTTCTTTACTGCAGGACTTCTCATTTATTGAGAACAACAGAATATCTTTTCTTGAAAAATTAATTTTTTTCTTCCTCCCTTTTGCGGGTCCTGTTTCTGGAAGGCACAGAAACCTGTCTGTGCTTCCTGCCCTGGGGCTGGTGGGTGGCAGGGTGGAACAAGAAGAAGCCTCAAACCCAAGTCTCTCTCTGCCTTTAGTAAGGTAACACAGCAGGGGAGTGCGGGGTGTCCTCTAGCAGCAGAGAAAGGGCGACGGTTTCCAGGGTCTGAATGTTTGTGTCCCTCACCAAAATTCATGTGTTAAAATCCTAATTCCCAATGTGATGGCATTAGGAGGCGGGGCCAGGGGTGTGATTAGGTTATGAGGGTGGAGCCCTGGGGAACAGGATTGCTATGCGAAGTTCATTCAGTCATGTCAGACTCTTTTGCGACCCCCTGGACTGTAGCCCACCAGGGTCCTCTGTCCATGGGATGCTCCCGGCAAGAATACTGGAGAGGGTTGCCATGCCCACCTCCAGGGGATCTTCCCCACCCAGGGATCAAACCCGGGTCTCTTATGTCTCCTGCACTGGCAGGCGGGTTCTTTACCACTCATGCCAGGATTGGTGCTCTTATAAACGTGACCCAAAGAGCCTTGTTGCCCCTTCCATCACGCGTGGATGCAGTGAAAAGATGGCCATCTGTGAACCAGAAAGCGGGCTCTCACCAGACACTGGATCTGCTGGTGCCTTGAACTTGACCCTGCAGCCTTGAGAACTGTGAGAAATAACTGTTATTTAAGGCACCCAGTTATGGCATTGTGTTACAGCAGCCCGGACAGGCTAAACAGAAGGCAAGGAGAGAAAAGAAAGAATGTGCAAAACTAGAGACAGAAAACATCCTGGGCCTTGAGAGCCCTGCACAGCGGCAGTCCCTGCCCCCTCTAAGTGCATGGCAGGACTCCAGAGAAGCAGGGCCCAGCCAAGAACTCCATCCCTGGAGGCTGCAGAGCTTCCAGACCAAAGGAGGCATCTCTCCCATGGTACCTGGTAATCAGGAGCGGCCCCTCCAGACACAACTCCTGCTGCTGTCTGAGACGCCCCTCCCAAGCCAGTTTACAGAATCAAGTGAGAAAAAGCCCAAGGCTGAGCAAGATGGATTTCCTACCAGCCCAACAGAACGGCAGCTCAGAGAAAGCAGAGAGTGGTTAAAAGCACATCAGTAACAGCAGCAAGATGCAGTGTTGGGTGCATAGCTGAAGGCAGTGGCTGGGATTCGTGTTTCCAACAAGGGTTAATGGCAGGAGTCTCCAAAATGGGGCGAGTGATACTCGGCTTCCCAAACTCCTTCCCTTTCTGTCTGTAGGTCAGACGTCGTAATGAGGCCTTGAGGATGACAGGGAACAAGATGAAGCCGCCAGTGCTAATAGAACACCTGCCGTGCGCCCAGCCCCGCAGGGCGCGGTGGAGGAGGCAGAAAGAGGAGAGGTGGCCCCACTCACTCTTAGGGAGCAAAATTAAGCTGCCTAGATGGTGCCCAGAAACTGGAGGTGATTTGGCATTTATATCAAGAGCCTCAAAAAATGTTGCGCCTTTTGGCGTAGTAATTCCCCTTCTGGGAATCCGTGATAAGGATTTCATATAAAATGCCAGAGGCTCTTTAGGTAACAAGTTAAATTATTCATAATTGGGGAGGAGAGGAAAGGAAATACACTGAAGTCCAAGGAATGGAGAATGGACAAGTAAATCACAGTACATCCATCAGATGAACTATGAGGCAGCCATTAAAAGTGAGGTTTATGCAAAGGTTTCAGTGATGAGAGAATATTTCGTGTCAGAGAGCAAAGCAGGATACAGACTTGCACATCTTGAATGTGTGAATAAAGTGCATTAGAAAAATAACCAAAAGGAAACACAGTAAAATGTCTGGAGAAGGGGAGCAGCGAAGGATGACAAAGTCAGGGAAAATGACTTTATAACAATCCAAGGCAGCATGTTTATTTAACTTATATGCAGAGTACATCACGTGAAATGTCATGCTGGATGAAGCACAACCTGGAATCAAGACTGCCAGGAGAAAAATCAATAGTCTCAGATATGCACATGACACCACCCTTATGGCGGAAAGCAAAGAGGAACTAAAGAGCCTCTTGATGAAGGTGAAAGAAGAGAGTGAAAAAGCTGGCTTAAAACTCAGCATTCAGAAAACTAAGATCATGGCATCTGGTCCCGTCACTTCATGGAATATAGATGGGGAAACAATGAAAAGTGACAGACTTTCTTTTCTTGGGCTCCAAAATCACTGCAGATGGTGACTGTAGCCATGAAATTAAAAAAAGATGCTTGCTCCTTGGAAGAAAAGCTTGATAAACCTAGACAGCGTATTAAAAAACAGAGACATTACTTTGCCAACTAAGGTCTGTATAGTCAAAGCTATAATTTTTCCATTAGTCATGTATGGATGTGATAGTTGGACCATAAAGAAGGCTGAGCCAAGGAATTGATGCTTTCAAATTGTGGTGTTGAAGAAGACTCTTGAGAGTCCCTTGGACTACAAGGAGATCAAACTAGTCAATCCTAAAGAAAATCAACTCTGAATAATCATTGGAAGGACTGATGCTGAAGCTTCAGCTCCAATACTTTGTCCACCTGATGCAAACAAGCAACTCATTGGAAAAGACCCTGATGCTGGGAAAGATTGAGGTCAGGAGGAGAAGGGGACGACAGAGGATGAGATGATTGGATGGCATCACCGACTCGATGGACGTGAGTTTGAGCAAACTCTGGGAGATGGTGAAGGACAGGGAGGCCTGGTGTGCTGCAGTCCATGGGGTTGCAAAGAGTCAGACACAGCTTAGCAACTGAACAACAACTGACAGTTCAAAGAAGATTTAGTTCTGAGTGACTGAACAACAAAGGTAGCATGTGAGGTGCAGACAGGACTTTCCTGTGGATTATGACTTCATTCCTTAAGAGCCCTCCTGGACAGACGAGCCTGGAGGGTCAAAACGAGATGACACCATGGTAAAGGTCCTCTCCCGAATCCAGAAATGGGACTCTCGGTGGGTTTCCTATGGCTGTCATTGTGTTGTTAAAACAACACAGATTTACTATCTTGTGGTTTTCACAGGTCAGAGGTCCAGGTGAACTGGACTGGGTCCCCTGCTTGGGGTCTCACAAAGCTAAAATCAAGCTGTGCACAGGACTGCATCCCTCACTGAAGGCTCTGGGTGAGAATCCACTTCCAGGTTCGTTTAAGTTGCTGGCTGAATTGAGTTCCTTGTGGTCATAGGACTGAGGTCCCCATTCCTTCCCGGCTCTCAGCCAGAGCTGGTCTTCTAATGTGTGTGTGTGTGTGTGTGTGTGTGTGTGTGTGTGTGTGTGTGTGTTAGTCGCCCAGTTGTGTCCCACTCTTTGCGACTCCATAAACTGTAGCCCACCAGGCTCCTCTGTCCATGGGATTCTCCAGGCAAGAATATTGGAGTGGGTGGCCATTCCCTTCTCCAGGGATCTTCCTGACCCAGGGATCGAACCCAGTTCTCCTGCATAGCAGATGGATTCTTCACCACTGAGCCACCAGGGAAGCCCGTCTCCTAGAAGCTGCCTGCATTACTCCGTGTTTCTCACGTGGCCCTTCCGGCAGCAGAAGCTCAAGCCCCTCTCATGCCTCAAATCTCGCCAACTTCACCTTCTGCAGCATCTCTCTGATTCCAGCTGGGGACACTGCTCTGCTTGTAAGGGCTTGAGTGATTAGACTGGACCAACCTGGATAATCTACGGTAATCTCTCCCCATTTTAAGGTCTATAACCTGAACAATTGGAGAAGGAAATGGCAATCCACTCCAGTATTCTTGCCTGGGAAATCCCATGGACAGAGGAGCCTGGCAAGCTACACTCTGTAGGGTTGCAAAGAGTCGGATGTGACTTAGCAACAGATCACCAACCTTAATAACATCAGCAAAGTCCCTTTTGCTTTGTAATGTAACACTGACAGGCTGCAGGGATTAGGGCATGGTTTCCTTTGCAAGGCCATTCTGCCTCAAACAGACCCCAAGACTCTTTCCTCCTAACCACTTCTTAAATTTACTTCTTGATCACCTGACACCACACATCAGAATGGGCCTCCAATTCTGCATCCAACCCAGATGAGTCCCAGCTGACCCCACCTCCAGATGTTGCCAGGTAACGTAAGTGGCCCAGGGGTGGAACCAACCAACGTCAGCTGCCCGAATTTGGGGCGGTGGAGAGGTGTCTGACTGTTCTCTCCCCAGGAAAACTGCATTCAGAGAGAGTTTCAGTGGATTTTTATGCAGCCATCACCAAGTGGGCTGCAGCTACTGAAATAAAACATTAATCATGCAGCTGTAAAAAAACGTGAGAAACAAGGAGGAGGACCATCTCATTTGCCGCCCTCATCTCTCTGCCAAGCCTTCCCAGCTCGGACGAACACTCTTCCAGGTGTGATCCCCAGAGGCACCTGGGAAGCCGTCTCCGAGAAAGGCTGGCTCTCAGGCATCACCTCAGGCCTGCTGGCTCAGAGCCTCCGAGCACGATGGCCCTGGAATCTGGACTTTAAATGTGTCCGCCCCTTCGCCCAGGTGATTCTTAGGCACCTATTTAAAGCAGCAGAGATGTGAATGGACCTAGAGAGTGTCATACAGACTGAAGTCAGTCAGAAAAACAAATACCATATATTAAGGCACATAGAATCTAGAAAAATGGTATAGATGATCTTATTTACACGGCAGGACTACAGACACAGACATAGAGAACAACCGTACGGGCACTAAGGGGGGACGGGAGTGAGGGGGAGAACTAGGAGATTGGGATTAATACATACACACTATTGATACCATGTACAAAATAGAGAACCTACTTAATGCACTGTGGTGACCGAACGGGAAGGAAATTTTTTTTTAAATGGGGGATATATGTGTACGTGGAGCTGATTCACTTTGCTGTACAGTAGAAACTAACACAACCTTGTAAAGCAACTATTTTCCAACAAAAATTATTTTTAAAAATAGACAAAGATTTTTTAAAAAGCTGCCACGCTGAGAAGGCAAGCTCTGTTCTCAAAGTGCTGTTCTTACGATGTTACAAGATGAATAAGTCGCTTTCATGTGAATGTTCTCACTGATAGGCTACCAAAGAAATCATAGCATGGCTAAAAAATTATAAATAAAGCGATGGTCTCCGACTTTAAATCCAGAAGGTGATAAATGAGAAAAGCTTACATGCCTTGGGTGAGGGGGATCACAGAGTCCTGGACTCTCCCCTGACTCTGAAACTAATAACACATCAAGAGGGTGCCCTTGGGAAGCAATAGCCAAAAAGGAGGATTATCAGGGAAGGGAAAGGCCAGTGATACAAAGCGAGACAAATAGGGTACAGCTGAGTAGAGACCTGGTCTCAGGGCAAGTGGAGGGATGGGTAGGCCTGTCCAAGGGGCAGTGATGGCTCTTTGCAGCTGGCTTAGACGATGTGCCTGCATCAGAGTTACAGTGAGACACAGCACCCGCTTCAGTGCCCAGGTTGAGGGTGGAGCAGACCCGGGTTCACCAAGGTCATCAGCTGTCTTACACTGGGAAGTAGCATGGGGGTTGTTTCCTTACCTGTAAGAAAGGATAACAACAGTCCTTTCTTCATTCATAAGGCTCTTGGGTAAATTAGAGTGGTTTTTCACATAAACCTGTTTAACTTTCAAGCACTTACATCAGCTAAGAATACTTCTGGCTGCAAGTAACAGAAAACCCATGACCCAAAACTCAGAGGTTGGTTCTTATTGGCTATAGTTCAACAGCTCGACAACATCAAGACGGCAGTCTTTGTGGTTCTCCAGGCAGGGCTTCTCAAACCCTAAAGTGCACGCACACACATCACTGGGAGAGCCTGTTAAAATGTACGTTTTGATTCAGTAGATCTGGAGTAGAGTCTAAGATTCTGCATTTCTAACAATCCGCTCCTCAGACCACACTTTGAATAACGAGACACTTGGCCTTTCTCTCATGGCTACAAAACGATTGCTTCAGCTCCAGCCACCACATTTGCAGGCGAGGCACAAAAAGGCATGATAGAAGTGTATGTCACCCACATCTACTTCTTTCACTTAAGAAAACAAAGCTTCTTCATGAGCCAGCAGAACAGACTTCCACGTAAGATTCACTGGTCTCAAATGGGCCTCACAGCCATCCACGGCTTCACAGGAAGATGGAAAAATGAGAAACTGGATTGTTAAAAGTTTAAGCCTTAAACCAAGCACAACCCACCCAGAACTGGGCACCCTGCCACACAGCATAACATCCATTTTGCTTAGCAAGGAAGGAAAGGGTGGATGCTGGGAAGCAAACAACAGCTCAGCAGCACTCCACACTGCTTGTTATGTGAATAAAGCGCTTACCGCAAAGTGAACGCCCTCCAAACGGTAGCAGTTGTCTCACCCACATTTCACCAGCGTGTATTGAGCAGACCGGAGGCAGGTCCCCTTCCACACTCCGTCACCCAGACCCCAAACAACCCCACCCAGAGCGGGGATGGGCAGCCTTCCCAGGGCACAGCGCTCTTGGCTCCCTGAAGCTGGTGTCCTCAGCTGTGCAGAGTATCCAGGTCCCTGGGAATGGACTTGACACACGTGGATGCATAAGCGTCCTGGGACCAGGCAGGCACAGAGGTCCATCCTGGAGTAAACGGCCAGGTTGCCGCCCCTTCTTTGTCGCTCACAGCCACCCAAGGGGATGGGTTTCCCACTTCACCGTTGCCTTCACCCTCAACCCCAGCCTGAGACCCATCAAAAGGCAACATGAGGCCTCATGACTCTGTTTCAAAGAAGAGGCTACTGCCTTCGCTCGAGTTCTGCAGAACAACTGACGCCCAGCAGAGGTGCTTTGTGAATGTCACTGAGCAAGCCCCTCTTGGAAAAGCTGCCTTCCTTTTCCAGGGCCAAAAAAGAGGATGCCCTGGAGAACCTGGAAGTTCTGAAAACTGACCTTCACCTGCCAGCTTCTTACGGGAACATACAGGGCGGAGGTCACCTCCTGGAGCAAACCTCCTGACCTTCAAGGTCAGTGCACAGCAGCCTGGTTGATTCCCACTCACCCGCCACTCGCTGTTCTGGCTCCGTTTCTAACGGAGCCGGGTCACTTGATCATCCTCATCACAAAGTTTCGTTTGCAGAGAAAAGCAGAGGAGCCGGAAGGCGGGTTCTGCAAGTTCAACCTGCGGTCGACTAACTATGTGTGTGACTTTGTGTTTAGACCTGGTTACTAAGCTATCAACATCATCAGGGCTGGAGTGTTTCAAAAATAAAATAAAATTTTTAAAAGCCCTCCCTCAGGAGGCAGCTGTGGGGCTTACAAAAACTTCAACCAGATTTCAGATCCGAAGGTCTGAGTTTACATGCTGGGTTTTTTCCACTTTGCAGTTCGGTCATGAAGCTGAGCCAGTTTTGCTGACTTCATCTGTTTGGATATTGGTGATGGGAAGAACTGTAATCACAATAACCAACATTTAAGAGAGTATTTAGGAGACATTGTTCTAATTGCTTATAAGCATTAACTCATTTTGCAACAACTATGAGGTAGGTATATATCATTACCATCCCAGTTTTTCAGGTGGGAGATGGGGGCACAGAGAGATTAAGTAACTTGCCCAAGGTCACACAGCTGATAAGTGGTAGAGTTAAGATTCCAACTCAGGGGCAAAGAATCTTAAAAAAAAAAAAGAGTGGATATATGTATACGTATAACTGATTGCCTTTGCTATACATCTGAAACTGACACATCATTGTACAACAACTATGTGCTAAGTTGCTTCAGTCATGTCCAATCCTTTGTGACCCTATAGACTGTAGTCCCCGCCAGACTCCTCTGTTCAAGACATTCTCCAGGCAAGAATACTGGAGTGGGTTGCCATGACCTTCTCCAGGGGATCTTCCCAACCCAGGGATCGAACATGCGTCTCCTGCATTGGCAGGCAGATTCTTTACCACTAGCACCACCTGGGAAGCCCACATCAATTATAACATCAACTAATATCGCAACAAAAAATTTTTTAAAAGATTCCAACCCTGGCACTTTGGCCCATCTGCCCAAGCTTATTTCCACTCTACACCAGAACACTTGGAAACCTAGAAAATGATTCTGATTATCAGGTATTATGATCCCCATCTTACACAGAAAGGTTATGTGACTTCTCCAAAGATGCAGAGACTGCCCGCCTTCTGAACCCAGGGAAGCACAAGAGGCAAGCTCCTCTGTGAACCCCATCCTCCCTGCCCTTCTGTAGCCAACTCCTCACAAAGGCCCCTGCGATGGAGCCATCCGTCCCCAGCCCTCGGGGACCCCACGCACACTGAGCACAGTCCCTGTGGCCAATGACCAAACCAGAAGCACAAGCGTCCATTCAGCCCACTGGCAGGGAAAGCATTTCAGCATCTTGCTGTTTTCGGTTCTGCCAAGCCACGGGGGTGTTGCAAAGAACCATTTCTTTTTTTTCTTCTTTGCATTTAATAATACATAATCACCTTTCTTAAATCATCCCGGGGAAAATGTGTGCTTGCCAATCTAACATTGAGGCTTAAAAAAAAAATGGCAAGGGGGAAGGGGTGAGATGTATCTTCAATGCCCAGAAAGAAACTTCTGTGGTCCCTGAAGGGGACAGTGAGCAGAGATGGATGCTGTGTCTGTGCTCCTCATGAAAGCCTGTAATGAATAAAGATACGAGGCAAGGGGCGGGGTGGGGAACAAACAGCAGGTAACTGCTCTTCACCCACTCAAGGAAGCGCTGGCCTAAGAAGCAGCCCTGGACACCTAATTAATCCATCCCAGTGGGTACAGAGCCTTTAGTGCCAAACTCAACAGCTCCAGCTGCTGTGAACCAACATGTTTATTGCTGTCCAGGTCTTTGTTCTAAAATAGTGAATGTATACAATATCCGCAGGAAGAGGGAGAAAACACACAAAACTAATATTCCCCACGGGTCTTAGCGGGTAGATCTGATGGAGGCTGGCCCACGCAGCCGAATTTCAATTGAAGGAGGTTTTTTTTGTTTGTTTTTAAAGGGGGTGGGGCAATGGGAGATTTACAAAGATGAAGGAAGAGCAAACTGCCTATACAATGTAAGTTACAAAACAAGATTAATGATACATAAACCTAGAACTCTATTCTAGAAGCATCACACAATGATGAAGAGGATTAAGTGAGAAAATATAGAAACCACATTCCGCATATGCCCCGCTGAGTGTTAACTATTTCCATCATCACTATGCCACCCAGCTAGCTAAGACAAACCGTTATTGTTACAGTGTAATCAAGCAATTAGAACATGAGAAATGCTGGGCTGGAAGAAGTACAAGCTAGAATCAAGATTGCCGGGAGAAATATCAATAACCTCAGATATGTAGATGACACCACCCTTACGGCGGAAAGTGAAGAAGAACTAAAGAGCCTCTTGATGAAAGTGAAAGAGGAGAGTGAAAAAGTTAGCTTAAAGCTCAACATTCAGAAAACTAAGATCATTACATCCAGTCCCATCACTTCATGGCAAATAGATGGTGAAACAGTGGAAACAGTGGCTGACTTTATTTTTTTGGGCTCCAAAATCACTGCAGATGGTGATTGCAGCCATGAAATTAAAACACGCTTGCTCCTTGGAAGGAAAGTTATGACCAACCTAGACAGCATATTAAAAAGCAGAGACATTACTTTGCCGAAAAACGTCCGTCTAGTCAAGGCTATAGTTTTTCCAGTGGTCATGTATGGATGTGAGAGTTGGACTATAAAGAAAGCTGAGGGCCGAAGAATTGATGCTTTTGAATTGTGGTATTAGAGAAGACTCCTGAGAATTCCTTGGACTACAAGGAGATCCAACCAGTCCATCCTAAAGGAGATCAGTCCTGAGTGTTCATTGGAAGGACTGATGTTGAAGCTGAAACTCCAATACTTTGACCACCTGATGCAAAGAGCTGACTCATCTGAGAAGACCCTGATGCTGGGAAAGATTGAGGGCAGGAGGAGAAGGGGACGACAGAGGATGAGATGGCTGGATGGCATCACCGACTCGATGGACATGGGTTTGGGTAAACTCCATGAGTTGGTGATGGACAGGGAGGTCTGATGTGCTGCAGTTCATGAGGTCGCAAAGAGTCGGACACAACTGAGTGACTGAACTGAACTGAACTGAAACTGGGCCATCCCCATCGTCTCCAGCGCACCTGTATGGTGGGTGACAGAGAGGACCATCCCCATCCCCAAGGCAGGCTGGTCCTCAGCACTGCGCTTTTGCAGCCTGACTGCTCCCCAGACCTGGGACAGAGCCTGGGACAGAGCCAAGGGCTTCCTGAACATCCCAATTGCCATTTGGGGCCCAAGAAACCTGTGATTATTTGGAATCTCCCAAAGAGCTTCCCCAGGGCTTCCCAGGTGGCTCAGTAGTAAAGAACCCACCTGCCAATGCAGGAGACACGGGCTTAATCCCTGCGTCAGGTAGATCCCCTGGAGAAGAAAATGACAACCCACTCCAGTATTCTTGCCTGGGAAATCCCATGGACAGAGGAGCCTGGCAAGCTATAGTCCATGGGGTCACAAAAGAGTCAGACACAACTGAGCTACTGAGCACGCACCCAAAGAGCTTCCCTGGACCAAACTCAAACTCTGGGCACAAAGGGTGACTCCCAAAGCCTGCACTTTGATTCTTGGTTTGATCAATACTACGCCACCAAGGAGGGAAACATAAAACAAAGTTACACCCAGCTCAGAGAAGACTACTCATACATTCCTTAAGAGTTTGATCTTCTAACTTTTTTTTTAAGTGCTCTCTCTCTCTCCTCCAGCTTCAGGAATGATGGCTAATTTTGTAGAGTACCTATGCCATGCTGAGTAGTCATCTAAGGACCTAATAAACATATCTTAACCCTCACAGCACACCTGTAACAAAGGTCAACTGGAAGAGGCCCAACAGCCAGCACACTGCAGAGATGGGATCTGAACCCAGGCAGTCCAGCCCCAGAGGTCAAGGGTGTAACCACTACACCGCACTGCCTCTCAGAGCCACAGACAAATTCCCATTTCAGGAAACGTCCCCTCAGTGATGCCTGCATCTCAGCCATCCCCTCCATGTTTGGTGCCTGCTTCCTACCAAACTGATTCCTTTTTTCTCCTTGTTTTCATTATTATACTTCTTTTCCCTGATTTTTTACAGGAAAAAAAAAATTAATCCTGAATGAAACCAAGTTTAGTTGCAAATAAAACTGAATTGTCCACAATGGAAAGCATGTAATTAGAGAATGCTAATCTCTGGGTGGTTTTCCACCCCCCTCCCCCAACCCCAAAATACACTAACATTTGCAAAAGAGAATTCATCTTTACCTAAAACTATAATTAAGCGGCTGCCGGCGGTTACCTTGGTGACATTAAAAAAAAAAAAAAATCCTCCACTATAGCTCCCCACACTGGATAATACAAACTCGGCAACCAAATAAGTCAACAGGTTGTCCAGGAAACTGTTTCCTTGACAACCAGGAAGATGGAGGGGGACGGAGAGTTGGGGGAAATGTCGGAGCATCAACGCTATATCAAAGAAGCAAAAGCCCCTCTGGCGTGGCTGAGCGCGTTCCCCAACTCGTGCCAAGCAGCAGAGCAGAGAACAAAAATGGCTCTTTGTTCCATGAGGAAGGCTGCGGGAGGCACGTCAAAACTCACATCTCAGCGGTCGGATGAATTTCCACTGGAGGGTATGGAACACGGGAGACTGGGGCTGCAGACCCTTCTAACTTAGAGAAAAAGCTCCATCCGTTCTCGCTCTCTCGCCAAAGGTGCACTGAGCGCCGGCTAGGGGCCCGCAAGGGCACACCTCCCGGCTCCAGCCTGGGTGGTTTCCCATGCTTTGAAACCTTGGCCCCGTGGACCAAGAATTCAGGAGATGACAAATTGTAAGACCAATTTTCAGAATTTTAATGTCTGGGTTTCTCCTTGTACGTTCTTCCTGTCCCCCGCCCCCCAGCATAGAACTAAGCAAGGCCGGTTCTGTGCTTCCTTGTTTGCACCTGGGGGGAGAAGGGAGCTCAGGGTGTTGCAGGAGAGTGAAAGTAAGGGTCTGCATGAGGGTCTCACCACCGGCTTTGCTTTAAAGGACAAACAGCTTGCAGATGGGATTCAGTCACATGACCTGGAAAATCTGGACAGGACATGAGTCCCCTGGAGGAATGCAGGAGAGGGGCGGGAGAGACGACCGTGGGGCCTGAAAAGATTTCTTCAGACGTGAGCCTTCAACAGAGCGGGAGTCGTAGCCACGCTGCAGGTGGGTGGGAGTGTGCCGTGCCCTTGGAAAGGAATGATGACAGGGTCTGAGTCTGACCAAGAGAAGCCGGAAGGAGGCAGCAGACCTGGGGTTGGCTGAGCTAACACGTGCGGACAGATGATCAGCAGCCTGCCCAGGGCTTCGGGGCTTGATAAGGCCCCCAAAGCTTTCTCCACCCTGGGGATGAAGCTGGGGGTGGTTCAGAGAGCCCCAAGAATCAGCGAAATATCAGGGCTGGAAATAAAAATATTTTTCAATAAAGAAATGCTCTATTTCTTGCCTCTTCAGTCCATGGATAGAGAGCTATACTTGCCAAGTGTCATTTTCAACGCTGCATGTTCCAAACTAATGGCAAGTTCCTGCAGCTGAATTCTGCAGAGAAAAGAAGAAAGGAATAAAGGGCACTCCAGAGGCATCTAGACCTGGAAATCCCAAATCTACTTTCCCACCCACAAAAAGTCTTTCACCTCTGGTTGGCCTCACCAAATGTTTTGCCTTGTTCCTTGTCCAAATGTGCTTTTAATCAAATTATTGTCTTATCATAAATGAGAAGGTAATGCTGCAGTACTAATCATCAGAGGGTGGACAGGAAGTACAGGAGTCTCCTCACTCCAAAGCCTAGTTGATTCTGACAAAAAGGCAAAACTGACCTGAGCTTACAGGCATGTCATCAACACGTGCACCAGTAATAACTCAGATCTGCCTCGCACTTTCACAACAGCCAATGTATTTGCTCTTTACAACTAATCCTGTGCTGCAGACGCCCATTTTACAGATGAGAAAACAAAGGCACAGGAAAAATAGACTTACCCAGGGTACCCACAACCAGTGTGGTCGTGGTGCCAAGAACCAAGGCCAGCTCTTTGGACCCCATCTCTAACACCATCCTCTCCCTGTGCTCGCCCCTCGCCTTCCCCCTGGGCTGGCTGCACTCCTAGTCCCGAGTCTTCCTTCCCCTAGTGTTTTCTTTCCTTTTTTTGTGCCCCCTCAAACACTCCAGTAGTTCTCAACTCCTCTCAGGGGACATTTGATAATGTCTGAAGAATCTGTGGTTGTTATTCCAGATGGAGATGCTTCTGGGTAGAATAGGGGCCACGGATGCTGTCAACATCTTACAGTAGCTAGGACAGCCCTGCGCAACACAGGATTCTCCGGCCCCAAATGTCAACGGTGCTGAGGGTGAGAAACCTGCCGTCACAGGAAGATAAAAGAGTTTGTACAAGGAAAGCACATGCAATAGCTCCTGCCGTGGAGTTAGCTATGGTCACTTGGGTTCACTACATTCACAACACTATTGCAATTTGGGAAGTCCGAGTTACTTTCAATAAGGAAAGAAGAAAAAGCACTCTGTGTACTCAGACACCTTGCTTCTGAAGTTTATTCATTTCCTAAGTAGTCATGAGGGCTTCCCAGGTGGCACAGTGGTAAAGAATCCACCTGCCAATGCAGGAGACTTCAGGAGACACGGGTTCGATCCCTGGGTCTGGAAGATCCCCTGGAGAAGGCAATGGCAACCCACTCCAGGACCTTGCCTGGGGAATCCCGTGGACAGAGGAGCCTGGCAGGCTACAATGCAAAGGGTCATAAAGAGTTGGACGAGACTGAGCACGCATGCATGCAAGTGGTCACTGACTTCCTTCCCTAGGACGGGGCCTGCAGTCCACAAAGGAAGAAGTGTTTTGTGGACAAGGCCAAGCACTGGCCTTTAAGTCTAAACGTACAATCCCGGATACAATACTCAAGGGCACTGGGATGAGGGTCCTAGAAGACCTTTCAGGAGTCTTGAGAAGTGCCTACCACTGGGTCTTTTTCTAGCGGAGGGAGGGACTGGACTTTGCTGAAATTCTTTCTTCCCAAATGCCAAATGGATTCACTGTTAAAAAAAAAAAAAAAAGCATCCAGGAAATACAAATACACCCACAGGGCACTGCTAACAAATCGAAGAATCTCAAGCCTCAAAAACAACCAAGGATAAATTATTTTGCTCAACCACCTTTTTTTTTTCCTTCACACCCATCACCACAGAACAAAGAAAAGGTCTGGAAGGTGAAGGAGGTGAACAGGATTTGCATATTTAACAGCCCCAAGGAAGGTGAAACTAACAGAAGCAGAGATTATCACGGGAGAAGTGTAACATGGAGAGGCACTGGGTTGGGGGGGGGGGGGGGGACTGTTCAGCTTCTAAATAACAAGAGCTACAAATACCCCGCCATATGTCATTTACAAATTCAAAGGGTGTTTATACAACACTATGATCAGACTGCAATTGATCTATATCTTCCCCCCAGTGATTGAACACGGCCTGATTTTTAAGTACCAAGCAGCTGCCTCCAGGTTGGTCTGGAAAAACTCCTCTTAAGTTTCTGTTTTTGATTGACACACTACGGGTTCCCAATCTCTGCTCCTTCATCCTGGGGCCTAAAATCAGATGTTAGTGGAAGAGGAGAGGGAGCAGCTGAAAGGAGGCAGAGGGAATAACCGGAGAGAGGAAAAAGCTTTAACAAAAGAGGCTTCTCATCGGAGGCAAAGACAGCCCAGAGCCCTGCCTAAACCTACGCCTGCTTTCTCCCCAAACCAAAGAAGATTGGGGTGGTGGGGGGGCTGGGGGGGGTGACAAGGCAGTAAAATGAGAACAGCCTGTGGCCCTGGAAATAATTAAACATTCCCCATTCACATTGGGGGGGGGGGGGCTAAGTAGCTCAATGTAATCAGGTGAAGCTTTCTGGGACCTGGGATGTCAGTGTGAACCCCCTCCCTCCCCACCCAGCCTCCCCTTCCCCTTCCCACCCCAGCCCCCCTCCCCGCCCACACACATATTCCCCTGAGCCCAGTTGGCTGAAGGAAACGTGGTTTCTGCAGAAGCCCAGAGATACATCCAGTGTCTTTGAGTATTCTTGGGGAGAAGAAGGGGCGTCTGGGTTTTCTTTTCAGGGGAGTGGAAATGTTCTAAAATTAGATCATCCTGATGGCTGCACAACCCTGTGAATATACCGAAAATTCAATTGCAAACTTTAAAAGGTGACAGTTATGCATGGAAATTAACTTTCAATGAAGCTGTTCTAAAAAAAGATAAGAGAGACAATCAGGAAATTACTCTAAATAAAAGCTAAGTTTGATGAGCCTGTGCTTTGCATAATAGAAAGACAATACATGTTTTGTGAGTGGATGAATGAATGAATGAATGGAATCGTCCCTCATGTCTTTAGATATTTATAGGTTCAAGCTTTAAATCAGGGCTGACCAGTTGTTTAATGTTACCACTGGCCCCAATTAAAGGCCTCCCTGCAGCCATACGCTTTGCTCCAACTTTGCTGTCCCTTCCTCTCTGAGGCTGGGCTTGGATATATGACTTGCTCTGGCCAGTGGGACAGATTAATTAATGTGATGCAAGCAGAGCCTGAAAAGCATGTGGTTATTGCCGCCTGTCCTCCTGCATGACTGGGACATTAGGTCTCTCTTGGACCACTGCCACCACCATGAGAACATGCCTGAACTGTGGGGAACATGAACAGACATGGAGGAAGCAGAGTCTGAGTCATCCTAGCCCAGGCCACGCTAGACCACCAGACCCTAACCTACCCACCTGCTGACCACAAACACATCAGCAAGACCGGCTGGGATCAGCACAACGGCCCAGCTTATTCTTAAACTCATGAGAAATAACAACTAGCCGCTATTTAAAACCACTGAGTTTGGGGGCAGCTTGTTATGCAGCAGTAGCTATCTGATACAGGCTGCCTGACTTGAGATTTACCCAAAAGCTCAGGGGTGCCTGCAGCCTTCTCTTCTCCAAACCTGCTATCAAGAACTCTAATGAAAAGCTTCACTGAGGCTTCCTCTTAACTAAATAGTCAGGTACACAATCATTCCCAGTAAGGAGAACAGAGAAATCTGCCTTCAGCTAAATGAACAAAGACATCATCAAACATCTCCACCCCCTCGGGGAATACAGCCCCCTTAGCTGAAAAAGATTCTTAAAGAAATTCGGAAGGAACAACAGGCTTCGTTTCCATTCCTATTTTGAAAGATGAATTTTGTCTGAATCACTGCTGAGCTGTTCTCTCTCTCCTTCTCTGTCCATTTGCAGCCCGAGTCTCTGCCAGGATTAAGACATCGTCTCGCCCTTCTGATGTAGATGGGGATTGGGCCTTACCCTTCCAATGGGATTCTTTTTCTGGTGTGACATCAAGCCCCAAGATACACCAGAGCCAGCACTGCTAAGAGCTGGTAGAATCCAGACTCTTTCCCAATCGAGGCAAAATGATGACGCCGTCTACCATCTCCCTGCTCAAAGTGAGGTCCATGGACCAGCGTCAGAGGGATCACCCGGGAGTTTGCTACAAATGTAGAATCTCAGGCCCCACCCCAGACCTACTGCTTCAGAACGTGGATGTGAGCAAAATGCCCAGGTGACGAGGCTGCGCATCCAGCTCTGTGACGCAATGGTCCCTGCTTCTCCGGGAGGATCTGAATCTCCCCTGATGCCAAGGCCTCTGGGGGGGGGCACTGCAGGGGGCTTTCAAGCTGAACATTGGCCTTCACTGTTATTACAAGTGACACCTTCACCTAGAAGAACACAAACTCTTCCAATCTCCAGTGCACGCATGCACTTGCTCACGTGCACACACACACACGCTTACTTCCTGCAACCACGCTTAGCAAATCCTCCACTTGTGAGCCCTGCTTGAAAGGTTTTCTCCTCTGAAACACAAGCCTTTCTATCCTGAAAGGCCTTTCAAATGTCCCACTGAAACCCAGAGATTCATCCATAGGAAATACTTAGTCTTGTCTTGAGATTAAAGGTTCCAAATGATTCCCTTCTGACGCCAACAGGAAAGCTCCTTGCCTAAAATACAAGAGCTTTGTTGCAAGTAGTCTCCATGGAAATCATTAACCCAATTTATTAACAAGGAAAAAAATTCTAAGCCTATTTTAAACTTTTAAATGTCTTTGCAAGCTAACGACAATGAAAACAAAGCATTTTTTTCAAAAAGAAAGAACCCCTATAGCAGAAACCACATCCAAACTAAACGCTCTCTGAATTTTAACAATTCTATTTTAAGCTCTTAATAAGCCCTGGAAACCCAGTTAATTTAAATTACTGGCCACACACCAGTACCCTCCCTGAAATAACTCATGGCTTCAATCATCTCAGGGAACATCGCCCCCCACCAAAAAAAAAAAAACCACCACCAACAGGGGATTGCTTATGTGCTACTTCTGCTGACGTAAGATTTTCTAGAAATCTCTGAACTTTGGGGTGAAAAGACAATTGAAAAACAGATCTAGGCCGTGTTTCCAAATGATTTCTTGTCCCCTGTCCACAATAACCTTTTCAAGGAGTTGGTGAGGCTGAAGGTGACTGTAATTATATAGCTACCAGCATTGAAAAGAAAAAGCTGTGCTGTGACAAAGATAAGACATGGGTTTGGAATGCTTTAGGTAACATGCAAATGTATTCTGATTTTTTTCAACTCTCTTCAGAAGGGGGGGGAGTCTTATTTGAAAGATGTTCTCAAGGTGTAGCTGGTAGCAAGTTAATTAGAAAAATGAAATGATGGGGAAAGGGAAAATCTGACTCGCTCTCTCTCTCTTTGCCCAAGCTGGGAAGAAGTGGGATTTTAGGGTCCAGCCCTCTCATTTCAGAATGTGGTGAAGTCAGTCTGCTCCAGCAATTTGCACTCACCCACTGGAGTGCCTGACTGGGGCCCCCTTTTCTCTAGCTCCACCTCCTGATCTTCCTCTGTAGCAGAGTTCCTCCCTCTCTCTGTGGGGACTGGGAGGTACTGACCTCACCTTTCCCTGCACAGGTGAGCGCCAGACCCAGCTCTGGCCAATCAGCCCATTTCATTTCCCCCAGTCCTCACTGATGGGTTCAGGGTTGGGCATGTGACCTAAGTCAGTCCATTTGGAGTCCTCCCCAAGCCTTTTCCAGGAACTATTGGAAAAACAGTGCTCCCTTTCCACTGGAGACACTTAGCTGGAAGCTGCCAAGGGTATGGCTAGAGCTGCTGGAACCTCATGAGAAGAGCTGGCCCGGGAATAAAGGCAACACGGTGGACAGTAGAGCTGAGCGAGGGAAAGCATTCAGGCTTTGGTGAGCCCTGGATCCAGCCGTACCTGAAACCTCCCGACTTCCAAAATATGAGAGCTGATAGATACCACCCTTTTTGCTTAACCGATTTTGAGTTAAATTTCTGTCACTTGCAACCAAAACCATCTATCTGATTCTAGTAAAAAAAAAAGAAGAAGAAAACCCTTAGGGTTTTCATAAGAAAGTCGAGAGAAATAGCAAATTGCTACACCAAAAGAAAAACGTCTCAGGGAAATATTTAATATATTCCCCTGCACATGAGCCTGCTAGTGCTCTAAATTTTTTCAATCTTATTTTATATTCTTACTAAAAATCCCCAGAGACTAAGACTCTGTAACCTCCATCCTAAATCTATATGAGAACACACTATGAGATGAAGATTTGAGCTTAAAGATGCAACATACGTCTGTAGGTGGCTCAGGAAATATTCTTCTGACTGACAAAAAAAATGCACCAACCAAACCAAAATCCTAATATTAGATTTCATGTGCTACCAAGTAAACTTTTTCTCTTATAGAACAAATTGTCTCTATAGAAACGAATGCTTTTCTAGCAACCCAATCCCTATTAGGGTTGCTATAGGAACGGATTGAGAAAATTAGGAAACTGTAGGAAAAGGTAAATGACTGCTTGGTGTCTTTTTTTCCTGGAAACCCACAGAGGGCAAATACCTTTTCATTTCTGAATGCCTTCGTACTTGGAGCAGGCCGCAGGAACACTTGAGAATATAATTCCAACTCTGCTGCATTCCTGGTTCCCGGCAAGGGTTTTATCAAGCCACTGCAATTTAATTCTGGATATGACAAGTTTTATAAGAACCACCTTCTGAAGATTGTTTTCAAGGACCAGGGGTAGGCAGGAGCATGAAATAAGGTACAGGGCTAGGGGTGTGAAAATGTAACAATAAGGACTGAAAACCGCACACGTACTACAGATACTGTCTTTTAGAGAGAAACCCTTCATTTGGAGAAACGTTTGAGTGCACATGTTTTGTAGAAGCTTTGTTACGAGCAGTAGGACTGTGCAGCGTGGGTCTTGTAGTGCAAAGGACGAGCACAGAGGTGAATGTTTTCTTTACTGGAGAGTGGGAAAAGGATGCAAACACTGGCCCTTGTCTACTACTCAGCTTCTGGAACCATCTACTTATAGATAGGGTGTGACATCTGTCTACGGAGAATTCTCTCTCAACATTCACCTGCTACGAAGCCAGTAGATGGAGAGATTTGAAGCCAAGAGTTGTAGTCAGCAAGTAAGAACCACATGGCCTCGGGTGAGTTATTTCATTGCTCTGCATCAGTTTATCTAACCCTGTCTGTAAGATGGACCTTGCAGGAGGAATCTGTCTGCCCAGCTCTCTCCTGTCTCCCTCTTGGTCCCTCGAGGGATTCCCCATAAGAGAGAGCTACTGCCCCCTCACTTCTGAGGTGTGCACCCTGGCCCTATTTTTCCCTTCTTTGGTATAAACTTTTTATTTGCAAAAGCAATTGTTGTTGTTCAGTCACTAAGTCACATCCAACTCTTTGTGATCCCATGAACAGCAGCTCACCAGGCTTCCTTGTCCTCTACTATCTCCTGGAGTTTGCTCAAATTCATGTCCAGTGAGTTGGTGATGCTGTCTAACCATCTCATCCTCTTCTGTCCTCTTCTCCTTTTGCCTTCAATCTTTCCCAGCATCAGGGTCTTTTCCAATGAGTCAGTTCTTTGCATCAGGTGGCCAGAGTATTGGAGCTTCAGCTTCAGCATCAGTCCTTCCAATGAATATTCAGGGTTGATTTCCTTTAGGATTAACTAGTTTGATCAATGGAAAGGCAATAAATCCAACCAAAATTTGACATTTCCCAGCCTCCTTCCCCGCCCTCTGTAGCTAAGCTGTGGCATTGCGATCACAGTTCTGCGTGTTGTGCAAAAATTATTCAAATGTTCCTTAAAGGAAGCTGCCCCAGCTGAGAAGTGGGCCCCCTCTGTCTTTTGCCCTTTTCACCTGATCCTTGGAATGCAGACATGATGGCTCAAGCTCCAGCAGCCATTTTGCACCATGAGGCAAACTTGAAGAAGGTACTGTAAGTCTTCCTGCTTTTTAGATCAGGAAATTGAAACCAGAGAACTTAAGTAACTTGCCCAGATTTGACTCCAGTTTCATCCAACTCCAACCCTAGGAAAGTAGCTATTTTTAGCACCCAAAGGCAACCAATTATTGCTAGAGCTATTATTATTATTCAAGCCAACAGCCCTGACTACTAAAGAAAACAGACCTGATAGATGGTAACAAAGCATAATGGACATGCTGACCTTCTGGTAGCTTCTTTTTATTTTAATCCACAAGATAAACCCAGCAATGAGCCCCATCTCTGCAGGAAATGTTTTAAAGCCCCATCTTTTAGCACTGAATTTACTCATCCAACTCCACAAAGAAAATAACTCCGCTTAGCTTGACAGACTCCACAATGAAAAGTAAATTATTTTTCTGGAAATGACCCTAAAAATAGCATGGAATGGGTCTGCTTACAGATACCAGAGGCAATAAGACCAAATATGCTCGTTTTAAAGGCACAAATGTGTTTTGAAACACAGAGATTCTTCTGTGGTCTCAAGAAGAAAAAAAACTATTTTCCAGAGAGTACGATAAATCACGCAGGGCAAGAACTTTGGAGTAAAAACAGCATGAACTTTGAGAGGATGATAGGGCACTCTATCCATCTTATATGCCTCCCCTTACATGGGAGCCAAGAAGAAGTCTTTCCCCCATCATCACTCTGTTTATTTCTTTTCATGCCCTCTTACCACAAACTAAAAGATGAGGAAATGTTGATGAAATCAGACCAAAGGATTGCTCAGCCGTGCAATCCACTGCTACCTAGGGGGAGGTGTACCAAGGGCTGGTTTTTAGAAAAGAGCTACAAGCTACCGCCTTTTAGGCAGGACCTGAGTAGCAACTTACGCCTCAAACAACCACACTCATTCATCCAGCACTTATTAAATGCCTTCTGGATGCATTGCACCATATCAGACACCAAAGACCACTACAAGACCCTACCTTTGGAAAGTGAAGTCAGCATTCAGCGATGGCTTGGAACATACACAGGAGAATCAAGTGCGTGACGATACCTTCCCAAACTAGAGGTTAAGAATCAGGATGCTGGAGCCAGGCAGCCCCAGGTTCAAAGCCTGTATCTACCACTTACCTGCAGAAAAAATTGAGGCAAAATAACCTAAGCCTCAACTCCCTCACCTTTCTCTTAGGAAATTCCCCGGTGGTCCAGTGGTTAAGACTCCATGCTTCCACTGCAGGAGGCAAGGGTTCCATCTCTGGTCACAGAAATAAGATCCAACCTGCTACACTTCAGGCCAAAAAAACAAAGGCATCTTTCTCTTAGAGTAAATGGGAAAATTTAAATGGGGTGATGTGTGTGAAGTGTTGAAGACACAGTCAATGCTCTCTGAATACTAGCTGTACACTTGATGAGGGAGGAGCTTCTTCTTGCTCTGAGCACCGGTTACACGATCGATTCACTTTGTGAAAATTCACAAAGCTGTACACCAGTGACTTTCTCACTTTCTGCGAGTACTGGAATAAAAGTTTTCATACGACAACTGGATACCTAACGTTCAGCTGAAAACTGTTGAAACTGCAGCCCCATAAACCACCTCTTTATTTCCCCATTTTCTCTAAAGACTGCTTTATGCAAAAATGCCTGGTGGGGGTGGGCTTATTCTGTGGGAAGTAGGGGGAAAGACTGACTGTTCCTTCTGAGTCGACTTCCAATCGGCACCACATGGGACAGGGGGCAGGAACAGAGTCAGCCGGAAAGGCCAGAACCAGCCCAAGAGACGAGAAAGCCTCCAGAGACTTCTCAGTCTCTGGGGCCAAGCACCAAACTGCCGCTGGCATAAAATGGGGTTTGAGACAAACTCTAACTAGACAGTAAGAGGAGTGGACAGCAGAGACCAGAGCTGAGCTAGTTGGAGGAGCACCTTGAGAGGGGACACAAAGCACAGACTCAGATTCCAGGCAGACCCTGGCTGCAACTGGCCAAACGGAGCCCTCAAGGCTCAGTTTCCCAGCCTGTAAAATGGAAGACAACAACGCCTTTTATGTAGGTGAGAATTATAGAAAGAGCCGGGTGCACCGGAAATATGCCAGCCAAGGTGGCTATTACTATGAGATTGCATTGAATCTGGCGGAAGACAGCTCTGCAGGAGCAGGGAAAGGCTGGGGCCTGTTGAAACAAGTTTACTCTTTTCCTATATTTCTGCAAACGTGTCCACAGGCAAAGACATGGCATTTAAGTTGATAGTTTGAGCAGAGGAGCTGTTCCCACACACGCAGTGTCTCTGTCTTCCCTGAGAAGTTGGCTTTGGCCAAAGGGATTTAATAAACCCCGGGCCACAGATGCCTGGGGCTGGAGCACACCAGGGTGTGTAATGGAAACACGGATATAATTAAGAGGTGGTTCATTTGCAATAATTATGCACTGG
This sequence comes from Okapia johnstoni, assembly GCA_024291935.2. Lineage (NCBI taxonomy): Eukaryota > Metazoa > Chordata > Mammalia > Artiodactyla > Giraffidae > Okapia > Okapia johnstoni. The sequence continues at coordinate 66,931,404 of CM044324.1, read as the reverse complement.
TTGGTTAATTCTTTCAAGATGCTAAACAGCTCTTCCCTGGGGCTGCGGTAATTGACTCTGTCATCTGCCTCGAACACGGCTGTCTAGAGAATTCTGCTTGGACAACTTGCTGACTCATTTTAACACACACTCATCCTCGCTTTCTAAGCTCCCTAACAGACAGGTCTGAGCAGAAGTGCCAGGGTGGAGACTCTGCTTGGGCGGTGAGCGGAAGGAGAGAGAGCTAGGGAAGGACTTAGATGGGAAGAAGTGCTGGCTGCAGGGGGAGGGATGGAAGGAGAAAGAGCAAGTGAGACAGGCGCCCACGGTGAAGTCACGGTGAGAGATAGATAGGCCCCAACCGAGGAGCTGCAGGCAGTCTTCTGCTGCTGGTGCTGTTGCTGTTTAGTCACTAAGACATGTCTGACTCTTTTGCGACCCCAGGGACTATAGCCCGCCAGGCTCCTCTGTCCATGGGATTCTCCAGGCAAGAATACTGGAGTGGGTTGCCATTGCCTTCTCCAGGGGATCTTCCCGACCCAGGGATTGAACCTGCATCTCCTGCCTTGGCGGGTGGCCTCTTTATCACTGCACCGCCCGGGAAGCCCTGGGCATCCTGCTGATACCTGGAGATAAAGGGCCGGCGGTAGACCGCTGATTGGGTAGAAGACAAAGCAACCACATTTTTCTCTTTCTTGTGGTCAAGGGTGACATTTTCCAGAGGGGATTTAATAAACCCAGGGCCAGGGGTGCCTGGGGCTGGGCACACTGGGGCGACACCTGTGCCGACAAGATCCTCCGTCTCGGGAGGGGCCTGAGGAAGGAGGGGCTGCCAGCCCATAGTATGTCCTGTCAACCTGCCAGAAACCTCCAAGCTGGAATTTGTCTTGACTGAGGGATGCACATGCCCCACCAGGAGGGGCCCTGGGTCAGGCCCGATATGGGCACAAGCCAGACGAGCGGCCAGAGACAAGCCGGAAGTCTGCCCCCATGCCCATGATGTAAGCCACCCTCACCGGTGCAACGCACTCCCCAGGTTCACTGGGGTGTTGATTCACAAGTACTTTGCTTCCAATAAACACTTCATCTGCTTCACAATCTTTGTCTCTTTGCTGAATTTTTTCTTCAAAGAAGACAGGCACTGAGGTCCTGCTTCAAGTCGGCACACCCCTCGCCGCTGCCCCCACCCCCAGATCACTCAGACCACCTAGATTCAAACTTGCTTTCATCGCTTTCCAGTTGAGTGACCTTGACCAAGCTCTTACAGCCTCAGCTCTTTGCGAATGGGGATAAATACCTTCATCTTGAATGAACTGTAGCAAGAATTTGAAAAAACATAATGGACAGTGCCTGGCGTGGTGAGGGTGTTTAATAAGCACTGGCTGTTTCACGTGTAGAGGAACTGGGCTGACCATTGACACCACATCTGAGACAAAAGCAGAAAAGCTGGTAGCTGGTCCAGGGGAACCAGTACAGGCTCTGCCCGTCGCTCTAGGAACCTGCTGCGTGACCTCAGGCAACGTCCTTGACCTCTCCGTACCTCGGTTCTTCTTTGGGAAGTTGAGGTTACACTTCCCTGGGAGGGTTGCCGAGGATGAAATGGAACAACACCTGGCACGTAATTGATCCTCAAGAAATGGTGGGTCCAGGACCTTGTTCAACTTAAAGACGGGCTCCCCGTGAAAGCCTGATCTCCAGGCCCAAGTGGCCGGGCAGCAGCTCCCTGTGGATTTCACAGGGACGGAGACTAGCATTGATTCCTGGAGGAGCCCCAACCTACTCTGAAGGCTTAATCAGCTCCAGTGACTGCCCTTCCTGGGTCCATCCAGACGTCTCCTGTCCTGGCTCAGCCCATCTTGGAGGCCAGACAAGGAGCAGAGCCTCAGTCAGGAGCCGCCCCCCGAGTCGCTGGGAGCAGGGGTTTATGTGTTAGTTGCTTGTTCATGTCCGACTCTTTGCAACCCTATGGACAGCAGCCTGCCAGGCTCCTCTGCCCACGGGATTCTCTAGGCAAGAATACTTGAGTGGGTTGCCATTCCCTCCTCCAGGGGATCTTCCTGACCCAGGGATCGAACCCAGGTCTCCTGCATTCTGGGCAGGTTCTTTACCATTTGAGCCATGAGGGAAGCCCAGGAGCAAGGGAGATTTCCCCAAATGCGCCCCCCTTCCAGCCACCTGGATGGCAGCCCGGGGGATGGAGAACCCCTCTCATTTCACTGGTCCATACCGACCTCAGATGCCCTTTCTCATGCTGCCGTCATGATGGAGAGAGGGCTGATGTAGCAGTGGGGGCCACCGTCCAGCTTCCTGTCCCAGAAGCTGGGACAAAGGACAGGAACTAGCTTCCGGATCTATCACAATGAGCATCGATACCTTCCCAGCCCTGCCTCCCCTACTCCACAAACCCCTGGCATCTTTCTACAACACAAACGTCACCATGCCGTCCACTCACAAATAAGCAGTAGCTTCCACTGAGCCCCAGGGTAAAGCCCACGGTCAAACACAGCTCACGAGGTCCTTCGTACTGTGATCTCTGCCGAGCGCGTCAGATTCACTGACCCCGCTCCCTGCCCCTCCTCCTGACATCTTTCCCCAGACTTGCTACACAGATGACTCTGTGAGCAAACCATGCAGTTCCGCACCTCCGTGCATTTGCACCTGCTCGTCTGCCTCCCCGAAACGCCCACTGTCGCACTCCACCGAACATGCCTACTCATCCTTCAGCATGGAACTGACATCAGCTCCCCGCGTGACGCTTTCCCCCACCTCCCGAGTCAGCGACTCCCTCTGTGTTTCCCTTATGCTTTGGGAACATCCATTCTTTCCTTCTCTTTCCTTCTCTCTCTACTGAGCGGCTGCCTGGAAGATGTTCCAGGCACCGAGCAAGACCCTGAGGTCAGAGGACAAGGAAGGGCAGCCACTGTGCCATTAGCCTCCAGTAGCTGTGAAGCCGCTGTCCAGCTGCGAACGTCTAACTGAAATGCCAGGCGCCCCAAAAGGTCACAGGGGCGCATGGTGGTGATGGGAAAGCGCAGGGCACTGAGCAATCCTGGGGAGACAGTTTCAGTCTAGTCTGCAGGCTAAGTCGCTTTGGTTGTGTCTGACTCTGTGTGACCCCACAGACCATAGCCCGCCAGGCTCCTCTGTGCATGGGATTCTCCAGGCAAGAATACTGGAGTGGGTTACCATGCCCTCCTCCAGGGGATCTTCCTGATCCAGGGATCCAACCCGCACCTTTTAGATCTCCTGCCTTGGCAGACAGGTTCTTTACCACTAGCGCCACCTGGAAAGCCCCTCAACCTAGTCTGGGGAACAGCGAACCCCCTCCCCGGCCCCAAGAATGCGCTGTTTAAACTAGAATGTACAGAATGAATAAGCATTAGTCAGAGAAAGAGGAGGACAACCAGAGAGAACAGTTAAAGACCCCACAGTGCAGACAGGCCAGGGTGGACTCCACGCTCTGAGGCCAGTCCCTCCTTCTCCCCACGAGCAAGCCTTCAGGGACCAAGAGTCCCAAAGTCAGTGAGACATGTCCATTCCACACCACCCTGGCCAGACTTTAATCAGCCGTCCTGACCTGCAGACAGTGGCCTGGCTTCCGGTCAGTACCCATCAGTCGGGCTCTGGGTACGTCTGTGGAGCCAACAGGATGTGGTACCTCCTCTGCCCTCCTCCACCCACTGTCTGCCTTTCTCCCCAGCTATATGTTGCTCCTTAGCATTTACCACACTCTGGGGTACATCTGTTTATTAATTATTATCTTTGTCTATGCTTCCTACCCCTAAACCCAGAAGGTAAGTTCAGGGATTCTCATCACTTTGTCCTCTGCTGTATCTCAGCATTTGGAACATGGACTGTAGCCCGCCAGGCTCCTCTGTCCATGGGATTCCCCAAGAAAGAATGCTGGAGTGGGCTGCCATTTCCTTCTCCTGGGGATCCTCCCAACCCAGGGATCGAAAGTGCATCTCCTGTGGCTCCTGCATTGCAGGCAGATTGTTTACCACTGAGCCACCTGGGAAGCCCCAGTAGCCATCCTGGGACCGGGTAATATACATCTATTGAACTGAGTCCTGATTTAAATGAATGGAGAGAGTGTCCACAGAAATTGTCCATAAACATTTGGATCTAGTAAGCCTCTAGGGGATCTTGAGTGAAAGTAGATTCACAGTCCCATCGTGTGCCCAGTACTATGCTTGTGGTTAGAGGAGAAAGTTCCTCTTCACCACAGAGTGGGACAGGCGGACCTAACAACTAGTGGGGGTTGAGGGCGGCTAAAGCTTCATAATTCACGTCTCCATCCCGTAGATGAGTCTGTTTAATCAGCACAGGCACAAAGCTTTAATGAAATAAACAGTGTCACCAGTATTTTAAAAACGGACTTGGGTAAGTGATGTGTGGCCTGCTGCACAGAGAGCTCATCACAGCCTGGGCAGAGTCTGAACGAGACAGGGTTTGTCAGCTGAAATTTTCAAACCAATTAGACTTACGTCATGGAATCAGATAAACAGACCGAGGTTTGCAAAAATCGAATAAACTTGGACTCATCACAAATAATGACCACCCCCCCCCACACACACACACAAACACACATACACGCACGCATGCAGGCACACTGGCCTTCTTAGCTGCTAAGCTTGCTGAACTCTGATTTAGCAAGGAAAGAGATGGGTCAGTGTGTTGTGGTGTCACTGGAAAATGTTAATAGTTAACTCGAGGTTTCCTGAAGCCACTTGCAAGGTCTAACTCAGCTCCAAAGGGACAGCAGAAGTGCCTCCCTCCACCCTCCCCACGGCTCTTCCGAAAGACTCTGAAACAAGCACCTTCTCACAGCCCCATTGGTTCCTGCCCGGTAGCCTCACAGCACTTCCAAAAACAAATGAACAGGCTCCCACACTGCAGTTCCCACTGCTTCAATTTACTCTTCATTCAAGTCGAGAGCCATCCAAGGAGAAAATTTAAATGCAATGTGAATCTGGGGGGGTGCTTTCTGACTCTAGACTCCTCAGTCTGTTTCCCTCTGTCCATTTCACCTCCCCGGGCCCCCCGGAGCGAGCTCCTTCTGGGCTCACAGACCCTGGCTCCCCCTCCAGCGGAGCCATGTGTCATCAGAAGGACGATGCCCTCATCGAGCAGCGGGGCCCTGGCTCCATCTCTGCTGCCTGGTGCTTTCTAGCAGAGGCTCTTTCAGGAAGGCGCGACAGAAGCCTAACTCGGGGTCAGCGTCTCCGAGGAGACAGCCACGTTGGCACGTGCTCATTTCATGATCACAGGAACCCCCCAGTGTAGACAAAACTCCATCCTCACTTTACAAGCAGGGCAACTCAGGCTCAGAGGAGTGAACCCTTTAACTGGGATATAAACGTGGGGGTGATTCTCACACCTGAATCCATCCTTTCTCATCCACCAGGCAGCCTCTGAGGACTCGGTCCCCGCCCAGCCTGCCTTCCTGGGAACAGCAGAGCGCAGATAAGAATCCTCTATTAGGAACTTAACAGCAGATATAACTGAACTAGTGGCCAGAAAATGAGTACAGGTACCACCGGAAAACGACTACACCTGCGTTTTGTATTTAATACAGCAGTTTTATCAGAAAGGGTATGAAATGAATAAACTTATTGTAAGCCACCGAAATGAATCATCCACTGTAACCTGAATACATAAATGTATAAACAGGAAACGTTGAGCACTACAATGAGCACAGAAAGTACAAGCGGCACATTCTACACATTTAATACAAATTATTAGCATATAAAATCTAACAAACTATTATGAAAATAACATTCAACATTGAATAAAAAGAAGCTTTAATAGCTGGGAAATTTTTTTAAATATTATGATTCATTAAATGAAATCATTAAAAAATAAAAGTGTGTATCAGTGACATCACAGTTGATCCCCGAGCATTTTGTCATGAAAAATTTTTGAGATGTTAAGAAACCTCCTCAGAGGAATGGAGAGGAGAGAGTTAGCTGATCCAGGTATTTGCTTCTGACACTTTCATATTCAAATAACTTTGAGACCCTTTGGAATAACTGATTTCTTCATAGAGAGTATAATTTTTTATTGATAGGAGCCTGGAGTTTTCCTTTAAGGAAACTGTTGCCAGCTCACCTTCAAGTTCTTGCATGTTTTTAATAAACGGTTGCAGAATCATTGGATTCAGCTGTTGCTGCCCAAGTTCCCACATCAGTTCCAATACTGTCATGTTCACATCACACTTACATGGAGAACTTTTATTAGTGGTGGCTCTGAAACACAAGCTTCGCTTTGTCAAATGCACGTTATTTTTTCCTTCTCTTGAGGTTAATGGAGATGAGAGATGTTTTTCAACAGGTGATCTTTAGTTCAATTAAAACTCTCAAGGAAGCAGAAAGCTCTCTTAAAGTCTCAAGATGTAAATGATTCAGCTTCAGATTTCTTAAAATACCAAAATAACAGTTTTACATTTTTTAAAGGCAGTATTTTGGTACTTAAAAATAGCATAGTATACCAGAATACCCAAAAAAAAAAAAATACTGCATTCATTAGCCCCGTTGCTAGGAAACCTGTGAGCAAGCCGAAAGTTAAGGTATAGATAGGTAAAAGGGTGTTTCTTCAAGCAAAATGGGAAAAACCGGAGTTAATTTTAGCAACTATGGGTAACAGAGAATGCAAGATGATAAGATGATACTTAATTGTATTGAGGGGTTTGTATTCCTTTAGAACATGCTCTTAATTACACCCTCCACTGAGTAAGTATAAATACTAATCATTAGAAATAATTAGACATGCTTGCTATTCTTCTAAATATTACCTTTATTTTCAAACAGCACATCGATATTTTCATTCTCCATGGTTAAATAAAGACTCTGTGGTTGGATCCATTGCACAGTAAAGGCACCAACAGACAGAGGAACAGACAACTTGAACTGCCAGTATTCTGCCACGTGCATCTTGACCTATAACACGTGACAAGTAAAAGAGGAGCCAGTTCTTGACAAAGAGGGAAAAGCTGAAAAGGCTTTTGAAAAATTAATCAGAGTTCTGCTTCTTGCTGCGTAAGCTCCTACTGAACTGACTCTCCCACAAATAACAGCAACAGACTCAGGGGCAGAGGACACCACAGCGTGAAGGCACTGGAAAGTCAGCGAGAGCAGGTGGGCTTTACAGAGGCAGTGGCCCTGGAGGAAGGAAGTGGCAGGAGGCTTCTTGACTTTTTACACTTTTTTAGCCTGAGGTCAGGGCACAGTCAGTGGTACATGGGAAGCTAAAACTCTGATAGAAAACCCACAATCTTTCCGGCCTGAATAACTGGAAGACAGAATCCAGAGCAACTGCAGCCACAAGAAAGTGAGGGACGTGGGGAATCCTAAAAGGGAGAGATACAGAGAGGAAAGGCTCCAAAAGTCTGTATATAAACTTTGCCCAAATCTCGGTCTGCTTCCCTGGTAGCTCAGCTGGTAAAGAATCCGCCTACAATGCAGGAGACCAATCTAACCCCTGAGTAGCATGAGGAAGACTCCAAGGAGCCTAGAGAAGGGTTAAAACACTGAGAGACTAGCCACCATTCAAGAGACAGATTTACGATTTTATTTAAGGGTTAAAAAAACACCAAACTACCATATTAGCCACAATTCAAGAGACGGATTTTACCATTTTATTTATGGGCTAAAAAAACACTAAACTAAGATGTTACCCACCATTCAAGAGACGGATTTTACGATTTTATTTCAATCAAGTCAACTGCCTACAAAAAAAAAAATCCCAAAACCAAACACTCTTTAGAAATGTAAAACAATCTTAAGTCTCTATGGTATGATATTCACAATGTTTAAGATAAAAACAAAACTACTCATCATACAAGGAAATAGAAAAATGTAGCTCATTCTCAAGATCTACTACAACTGCCCAAGGATTTAAAGGAATACATGATCATAATAAACATGATAGAAAACTTCAACAGGAAAAGAAGATGCAAAAAGAAACCAAATAGAAATTCTAGGTCTGAAAAATACAGTATATGAAACAAAACTCAACGGGCAACAATGGCAGAATGGAGATGACAAAGGAAAGACCTGCTCGCCTTGAATACAGGTCAACAGAATTATCCAGTCTGGAGAACAGATGGAAAAAAAGATTTTTTTTCAAAAGTAAATAAAACCTCTGAAACTTCCAGGGCAACATTAAGAGGTCTAAGAGGATTATTCAGGCAGCTTAGGAGCAAAACATCTGGGTCCAGGAGAATGGATCTCATAGCCACGTGGGCACAATCACTAAGATGTTAACCACAGTCTGTGGAAGGGAAATAACAGATGCAAGAAACATTAAGAAGAAAGAAACATCAAGTCTTGGTAATTAGTTAAATAAAGACATACAAAAGAAAGGGAAATCTCAGATTTAAACCTAGAGTTATGAGACTATAAAAAACCATGAATTAAAACGAAAAATTATGACATTTTTAAAATAAGAAAACTCAAAAAACAAGTGAGAAGCCAAGAGAATATATCTGCAACTAGTTTTTCAGCTAATAATATATTACAGCCATATCATAGGCATTTATATATATATATATATATATATATATATATATAAAGGACTAATGTCTCAACTACATGAAGAACTCTTAAAAATAGAGGGGGGGAAGACCAAAAATCTGCTGGAAAAATAGGCAAAGGACATGAACAGTTAACAGAAAATAAGAGACAAACATAAGAAGATGCTCAACTTTATTCATAATAACAGAAATGCAAATTAAAACTACTGGAGTTATTTCTCCCCTACCAAATTGGTAAATTTACATATGCTTTTACTCTTTGACCTGCCGAATTCCACTGTTAGGAATTTTTTGCAGAGATACCTCCATGAGTATGAAAAATATGCACATGACTATTCATTGCAGCATTATTTGTAATAGCAAATATGAAAAACCATCTAACTTTAAATGATCATCCACGGGAGAGTGATTGAATAAAACATGGTATCACCACACGGTACACTAACAAGAAAGTGTTAAAGAAAGAAAGAAGAAGAGGGATCAGCCTGCGACCCGATACGCAGTTATTCCTCGGATATATTGTCATTGTCAGGGGGAAAAGCAAGGTACAAAACGGCGTGGGGGCGCGGTGTGTGATGGTTTCAGCAAAACAAAGCATGGGAAGAAAAATCCAGAAACTCATGAAAACTATTTGCCATAGTGTGTAGATGAGGATGGGGTCAAAGGTCAAGAAGGGAGGCATATCCCTTCGAGTATAACTTTTGATATAGTTTTGCTTTTGAACCACGTAAATTAAATAAAAATGAATAGAAGGACGCAAACCCTAGAATTGAAAACAAGCAGAAACAACTCTACCTTACAGCAAATAAACAATGCAACTCACAGAGAAAATAATCGATTCAAGTAACTTTAAATGCATATTCTAACTGGACCCCGTCAGTGGAAGGGACAAAGAGAACTGCAGAGAAACTCTGAGCTTGATTTAGTAGATTTGTGATAAAAGAACAGTAATTCTGAAAGTATCTGTGTGTTAATAGATTAAATGAGTAACTATACTAATTTTTTTTTTGAAATTAGGACTCTCATTATGGGAGAATGAAGATACAAATATGGAATGAGGAGAGGTGAGGAAAAATTGGCAGTATCACTATGAACTCATGATCTAAATACAAACGTATCCTAGGTCTGCACTCAAAAGAGCTAGAAGTAATAACACAAAAATCACACCTAGCATTTCCCCTAGCATGTCCATGCTCCTCACGCTCTGCAACAAGAGAGGCCCCTGTGATGAGGAGCTGGAGAACCGCCACTAGACAGAAGCCCCTGCTCGTTGCAGCTAGAGAAAGCCCACGCGCAGCAACGCAGACCCAGCTCAGCCAAATAAATAAGCAACCAGATAAATAAATACCAGGCCTCTTCTAAAAGGGGGCACGACTGATTCCATTTCTGGGGCAACATTCTGCTGTGTAAGTGACTAAGGAAGTTGCTCAAAACTGATGGAGATTTGTGAGAAGGCCAAAGAAGCCAGCTTAGGGGGATTGCTGCTGGCCAAACCTTGTGGAAAGTGGAGAGGCTCTGTAAGACCACAGTGATACTGAAAATAGGACATTTAAAGGTGAGGGGGAGAGACAGGTGGATGGAGCCCTTCTTGACACAAGAACACCAGATAATAAGGGCTTCTCAGGTGGCGCTAGTGGTAAAGAACCCCGCTGGTTTCTTTGCAGGAGATGTGAGACATGGGTTTGATCTCTGAGTCAAGAAGATCCCCTGGACGAGGGCTTGGCAACCCTCTCCATTATTCTTGCCTGGAGCATCCCACGGACAGAGGAGCCTAGCAGGCTATGGTCCATAGGATTGCACAGAGCTGGACATGACTAAAAGCGACTTAGCACACGTGCAAGCACTGGATAACAAATGTAGAATGAAAGACAAAATTAGAGATTGTAACTGCCAATATAATAATGGATTTAGGCAAGGATCGGCGGATGTTAAAACCATTGAAGAAAGGCTGTTTGGAACAGAATTGTCAGCCTCAACTGTTCCTTATAAAAGGAAAGAAGTAGCTTTACTAGCAGATACCAACCTGGAACAGTGCTCAGAAGTAGCATTACCGATGATGGAAAGTAACTGACATGATGTGCCTCCCAGAGGGGCCCAGCGGTAAGTGAAAAACATCCCCTGTGTATGACATTTGCCAAAAAGATTTATTCTATATCTAGTCAGAAGGCAATAATTAGACAAAGCCAAGTTACTGAACACTCTGGAAGACAGCTGGCTGGTTCTTCAAAAACTGCCAGTGTTGGGTCTCCCTGGCGGTCCAGGGCTTAAGACCCCATCTTCCAATCCAGGGTTCCATCCCTGGTCAGGGATCCAAGGCCAAAAAAATTTTTTTTAATGCCACTGTCATGTGGGGCAGAAAGAACAAAGTCGATGGAAAGGGGGCGTGGGGAACATTCTAGGTTAAAGGGCCCTGCGGGACATGACAACTGAGTGTAACGTGTAATCCTTGACTGGATCACAAAAGAAAAAGATAGCTTCAAAGAACAATAAGAAGCTAATTGGAAACTCTGAATACGAATTTTACATTAGATAAAACAATTGTACCAATTATTAAATGTTTGAGCACAATGACGGTATTGTAGCTATGTAGGGGGTCGCTAAGAGTCAGACACGACTGAGCGACTTCACTTTCACTTTTCCCTTTCATGCATTGGAGAAGGAAATGGCAACCCACTCCAGTGTTCCTGCCTGGAGAATCCCAGGGACGGCGGAGTCTGGTGGGCTGCCGTCTATGGGGTCGCACAGAGTCGGACACACTAAAGCGACTTAGCAGCAGCAGCAGCAGCAGCAGCAGAATGTCCTAGTTCTTAGGAGACGCAGACTCCTAAGAATGAAGGATCATGATGTCCACAACCTCATTGCAAATGGTTTAGGGGAAAAAATGAAAAATGTGGCGAAAAAATGAAAAATGTGGCAAAAATAAAAGCCAAACGCCAATAATTGGTGAGTCTAAGTGAAGGGATAAAGTTGGCTGGTCATCGTATTATTCTTTTCCCTTTTCTACAGATTTGAAAAGTTGGGGAAAATGAAGAACTGGGCATGAAAATCCAGTTTACACGTGTGGATAAAGGGAGCCCTCTTTCAGCAATAGGTGTGAACGTTGCTAGAATAACAACAGGTAAATTGTTCACGGCTTTGTTGTGAAAAACTGGTTACTCAGCAACATCAGTGGAAAATGCCCTATTAATTTATTTGGGGGGTTGGAGAAGTAGCAAAGAAAACCATTTAATGTCAAGTATTGCAGATGAATGGAACTCCAGCTGTCCCTACTCAGACAGAAAGTGAAAAATTAGATCTTACTGATGTTTGATTTCTGGGAAGCCACTTGGCAGAACTTTTCAAAGCCTGGGTCTACAATTCCCTGCACTCAGCCTGGTTCCTGAAACATACGTGGCACACCCCAAGCTTGCCCAGGCTGACACAGTTGCCATCTGTGTCTAAAAGACATGCTAAAAGAGCAAGGCGTAGAATATAGTTTTCTGCCATTTGTAGACACTGATACATTTGTGTGACTGCAAAATATCTCTGGAAGGAACGAAAAGACACTGGTAACTTATTCTCTAGGGAGGAAAATCAAGTTGCTACCGTTGTTACCTTTATTCCATTGCTCTATTGGAATTTTTCCATGTGACTGCATTAACTGTTCAACAGAAATTTTTTAATTAAAGGTGAAGAATGGGTGGAAGGATGGTTGACGGGTGGATGATGGCTGGATGAATGGATGGATGAATGGATAGATGGATGGATGGACAGATGATGGATGGGTAGACCGAAAAATGAGTGTATGCCCAGCTCCCATGCCACACACTTGCTCCACAATAACTCCCCTCGGGCTCCACACCCCAATTACGAGGATGGGGCTGCTCTCAGGCTCATCTCCGATTTGAGGCTGGCTGACTCTGTGCTGTGTCTTAGGTCTTTAGTTTATGAAACACAGTTTCTCTCAGCCCTGCCTCTCCCCCAATTCTAGGACCCCCTGACCTCTTACAGCCCTGAGACACTGTCTCCTAGCCCACTGTGGTTACGTCCCTAGCCAACGGAACTTCATCTGTCAAATTCTAACACCCATCCACTTTATCTGCAAGGACAGGACCGAATTGCAGCAAATTTCATGGCCTGGAATTGCTCAGCCTCTAGCACAGGGAAGAATTCTATTCACTCCCCTGGGAAGCCTTCTGATGCCTGGCCAAGGTACCTCGCTTCCCTGGGGACTGCCTGCTAACATCCTTCTCTCCATCGCTGTGGTAATGTGCTTTTTACAGCAATTTCTCTCACATCAAGCAGCCCCCAGGATCTCATCTCTCTGGCCTCTGAGGGAGCAATGTTTCTGGCTGCTTTCATTTCCAGCAAAGGGCTAGAAAGACTGTGCAAAGGGCTCGAAGGACCATGCAAAGGGCTCAGACAGCTTTCCATCTCCACTGCGGGATAGCGCCGGGGCAGTGGAGATGAAGCATGGAGTCCAGGTGGATGACGCCACCAGGAAGGGTGAGTCAGTCAGTCTGCAGCCCCCGTCCTCGTCACAGGCTGTGACCCCACAAGAGGCTGCAGGGCAAGCGCAAGGACCGTGGTGTCTCCATCTTTTAGGGGCAGAAGGTCCCGCTGGTGCCGCCCCCAACTCCTTACCAGGAGCGCACCCGGCCCAGCCTACGGTGCATGAGTGAGGACTGGCATCCCACGGCTCCCAGCTCCTCCCAACCCAGCAAATGACCTTCATGCACAAGGAAGCCCCCACCTCCCTCCCGCCTCAGGAGCATCCGCCGGCTGACACAGGGTCACAGGGTCTAGCCTCTTGCCTCACAGTGGGACCAGTTCTGTGCAGTTCACACGCCAGAGGCCCCCTCACCCGCCCACCACTGGGAACAGGCCGAAGCTGAGACCCCAGCCTGACTCAGTTCCTCTCCTGCCCCGTCCTGCTTGCCTCAGCCCCTCTGTCGTGGGGGTGCACCCCCAGCAAAGGGCAGGCTCTGCCGTCCCAGCTCAGGCTCCGCCCCCGAGGAGCCCCCCTACAAGGCAGCATTCCCCTCCAAGGATGCTCCTCCAGCATCCCCGCTCTCGGTCAACTCCCACCGCCTACTGGACACCTGCGGAAAGGAGGCGTGTCCACGGCTGTAACCTCACAACAGTCCCAAGAGCTGGGGCGATTATCAGCCCCGTTTTACAGGTGACATCAAAGGCAGAGACTGCTGAGCCCACTTGCCCAGAGGCACACAGATGGAGTGGGAGGAACCAACACAAGGTTAGAGATGCCTGGCTGTGGCCGCCCCACTTAGGGAAACTGAGCCCAGAGGATGCTAGAACAACGCGTCAGCTTCAGACCAGACGTCCAGACCTCTACAGGGCTTCTTCTACCACATCAGACCTTTTAGCCTCTAGTCAGGATTACGTCTTTAATCACAAAACAAAACAAAAAAATCTCTTGTTAACACACACACATCAATTGGATCTTTTATTTCAAACAACCCGAGACAAACACAAACCCGTCTGCGGTATCCTTAATCCCTAACATGGGTGCCATGAGCCTGGACCCTGGGCCACGACACCCACTTTAATAACCTGATTACCATCAATGACTACGGCCCCTCGTGGACAACAAGCAGGACAACAAGGCTCCGAGTTTTAGGGAGGCCCCAGAGCTGGTGTCCCTGGAGGGCATCAAGCCTTTCTTTTAAACGGTTACACTTTTTGGGGGTGGCCACACTTTTTGGGGGTGGCCACACCATGCAACATGTGGAGTCTGAATTCCCCGATTGGGGATTTAACCTGTATCCCCTGCATTGAAAGCTCAGAATCTTAACCACTGAACCACCAGCGAAGTTCCAGGACATGCTGCTTCAACTAAGCAGCATCAGGTCCATGGGTGTGATCTTCAGAGGTTACAGGTTTGCCCTTTCCTACCCTCCCAACTCTCCCCACACCCCGACCCCCACTAGCATCAATATCTTGCTAAGATTTTGGATCGCTTCATATATGCCAGGTACCAGGCCAAATGCTTTACCTGCATCTTCCCTTTTCATCCTCATGATCTCCTGTCTGATAGGTACAACCAGTTGACAGGTCGGAAACCCGAGGCTCAGGAAATTCAAGTAACTTGCCCAAGTCTACGCAGCTAGAGAATGCCAGAACCAGTGCTGGCTTCCGGGGCAATCTGAGTGCAAAGCCCGCACTCTCACACTCTACTTCTGATGCCTGGGCCTTGCCTAGGTCCGCGTGGCCCCTCCGCAGCTGACTCTAGGCGTTGTCTAACAACATGACCCCAGGAAGCCAAAGACAGAACAGATGGGGCCTTTGGGTCCATGCAGAATCAGAAACTGAACTAAAACTCTCAGCCTGCGAAGTACGTCCCTTCGCGTCCCTGGCAGAAAAACAGAGGAGAGAGAAACAGCTGAGGCTGCTCCCGAACCTGCCAGCTATTTCCACCTGGACACAAAGACACTGAAGGGGGCGAGGCTATTTTTATTTATTTTTATTTTTTCCTTTTTCTGAAAGGCCATTGGTGGACGCTTCTGCCCTTGCTGGCGATAGAGCGTTCCTTTAATTATCAGTTTGGGGCCAAGTCCAGAAAGCTATTTTCCAGCACTATTGTCACAAGGAAATGAAAGGCGCCAGCCTCCCGAGCAGCTCTCGCCAGGGCCACGGGTGGTCACAGATACGCTGCCCGCCCGGGAGCGTGGCCGAGCGTCCAGTGGGAGGCCACTGTGGTGACGGCCCAAACGCAGAGAATACGACCCTCGGGAGTCCGTGACTGTCCCAGGAAACAGAGCCAGCACCTTGATTCAGCCTCGGACTTCTGCCTGCCTTCCTTCTGAACACAGGTGTCTTCAGGAAACCGTGATGGGAAGGAAACCAAGGGGGTATTTCTTTTGCTCCCTCTGACCCTCAGCTTCATTCCTGAGAACATTCCAAGGTCTTGCTGGCATGATCCCCATGTCCCCAGCTCCCAGGCTAGCCAGTGCCAACTGGAATCCAGACATTTGACTCAAGAAGACACAAGCTTTCCCCTACCCCACGTCACCCCCCACCAAAACCTTCCCCAGCTTCCCATCACCTTCACGAAAGGGGCCCCACTCCTGCACCAAGCATTTAAGGCCACCGTGATCTAGACTCTAGAGACACAGGGGGATGATAAAGGGAGCTGAGCTGAGCATTAGCAGCCCAGGTCTGGGAGCGTAGCTGTGTGAACCTGGACCAGCGCCTTCACCGCTGAGCCCGTTTCTGTATTACATATTGCTGCATTTTAAAATCCCCACCTGGGGCCTCCCTGGTGGCCTAGAGGTTAAGACTCCGTGCTTCTAACGCAGGAGGCACGGTTTCGATCCCTGGTCTGGGAACTAAGATTCCACATGCCAGATACTGTGGCCAAAAAATTCAAAATAATAACGCGACTTCAAAAGTTAGAGGCTTAAAACACATTTTTGTTACCTCGGTTTCTGGGGATCAGGAATCCAGGCAAAGCTCCACTGAGTCCTCTGTTCAGAGTCTCTTATGGGTTGCAAAGTGTCAGGCTATCTGCGGTCTCATCTGAAAGTTCAACTGAGGAAGGATCCATTTCCAAGTTCATGCCTCTGGTGTTTGAAGCATTCAGCACCTCGGGAGCTTCTGGAGTAAGTGCCTCAGTTCCTTGCCGACAGATGGCAGGAGCCGCCCGAGTTCGCTGCCACCTGGATCTCTCCCGATCAGAGCAACCACATGAGAAGAGCTGAAAGAAAGTCCCAGAGGAGTGTCACTTACATGATTCAGTTCAGTTCAGTCACTCAGTCGTGTCCGACTCTTTTCGACTCCATGGACTGCAGCCCACTAGGCCTCCCTGTCTGTCACCAACTCCCAGAGTTTACCCAAACTCATGTCCCTTGAGTCGGTGATGCCATCCAACCATCTCACCCTCTATCGTCCCCTTCTCCTCCCACCTTCAATCTTTCCCAGCATAGGGGCTTTTCCAATGAATCAGCTCTTCGCATCAGGTGGCCGAAGTATTAGCATTTCAACTTCAACATCAGTCCTTCCAATGAATATTCAGGACTGATTTCCTTTAGGATGGACTGGTTAGATCTCCTTGCAGTCCAAGGTGGTTATAAAGAAATCCATCCTTATAGCCTAATCACAGGCATGACATCTTACACCTTCTGCTATACTCTGTTTGTTAGAAGCTAGTCACTAGGTCCAGCCCACATTAAAGGGGAAAGGATTACACAGACGTGTGAACACCAGAGGGTGAGGATCACTGGGGGCCACATCAGAAGCTGCCCACCCCAGTTTCCTTCTCCCTAAGATGCAAATTAGGTTTTCCCTAGTGGCTCAGTCTGTAAAGAATCCACCTGTAATGCTGGAGACCTGGGTTCAAAAGACCTGGGTTGGGAAGATCCCCTGGAGGGCATGGCAACCCACTCCTGTATTCTTGCCTGGAGAATCCCATGGACAGAGCCTGGTGGGTGGCAGTCCATGGGGTTGCAAAGAGTTGGACATGACTGAGCAACAAAGCACAGTACAAGGTGCAAATTACACAGAATTGTTGCAAAATTGAATTAGAAAACATAGAAAATGCTTAACACAATGTCTGATAGATTATAAGTATCCAATAACTGGTTCTCTCACTTTTTTCAGATCAGAATTTCTTGACCTTTATTTCATTATCACTCTCACTGCAAGGATCCTTTTGGACAGTGTTTTCCTAATTGACCTTCTCTTCCTCATGAAATTTAATACCTAAGATATACTACACAGGGTTGAGTTCTGGAGGACCATTTACCACCGTAATATCTAAGATTTTTCACTCCCTGCAAGAACTAATTTTTTTCCCTGTTGGTGATACTGCCTCTGTGGCAAATATATGCTCTAGATTTGTCTCATGCCTCCCCATAACTACAAGTGCGTTCATGCACATGTCCATGCATGCTAAGCTGCTTCAGTCCTGTCTGACTCTCTGCGACCCTATGGACTGTAGCCTGCCAGGCTCCTCTGTCCATGGGCTTCTCCAGGCAAGAATGCTGGAGTGGGTTGCTGAGCCCTCCTCCAGGGGGTCTTCCAAACCCAGGGATGGAACCCACGTCTCTATGTCTACCTGCCTTGCCAGGTGGGTTCTTTACCACTAGCACCACCTGGGAAGCCTGTGTGTACATGCATGTGCATGTAAACACACGTGTGTGCAAGCATACATACAAGCTAATGTCAGCTGCATGGGCACTGCTTTCTCCTGATGCCATGGGCTTTCTTCTCTTTGCGCCTCTGCTCACTGATTCTCTCTGCCTACAGCACCCTCTGACCCTTCAGTTCAGTTCAGTTCAGTTCAGTCGCTCAGTCGTGTCCAACTCTTTGCGACCCCATGAATCGCAGCACGCCAGGCCTCCCTGTCCATCACCAACTCCCGAAGTCTACCCAAACTCATGTCCATCAAGTCGGTGATGCCATCCAACTATCTCATCCTCTGTCATCCCCTTCTCCTCCTGCCCCCAAACCTTCCCAGCATCAGGGTCTTTTCCAATGAGTCAACTCTTCACATGAGGTGGCCAAAGTATTGGAGTTTCAGCTTCAACATCAGTCCTTCCAATGAACAACCAGGACTGATCTCCTTTAGGATGGACTGGTTGGATCTTCTTGCAGTCCAAGGGACTCTCAAGAGTCTTCTCCAATACCACAGTTCAAAAGCATCAATTCTTCGGTGCTCAGCTTTCTTCACCATCCAACTCACATCCATACATGACCACTGGAAAAACCATAGCCTTAACTAGATGGACCTTTGCTGGCAAAGTAATGTCTCTGCTTTCAAATATGCTATCTAGGTTGGTCATAACCTTCCTTCCAAGGAGTAAGTGTCTTTTAATTTCATGGCTGCAATCACCATCAGCAGTGATTTTGGAGCCCAAAAAAATAAAGTCTGACACTGTTTCCACTGTTTCCCCATCTCCTGGTCACCCTTAAAGGTTTGACCAGAGCAAATGTGTGACAGGCAGCCTCCAGGATGACTCGATGATTTCTGCCTCCTGGTGTTCACACTCTTGTGTAAGCCCTTTAGTGTAGGCTGGACCCTCTGACTCACTTCTAGCAAATAGAAAGTGGCAGAAGTGATGGACTGTTACTTTTGAAATTAGGTGACAGGACTTCCCTGGTGGTCCAGTGGTTCAGAATACACTTTGCAATGCAGGGGGATGCAGGTTCAATCCCTGGTCGGTAAACAAAGATCGCATATCCCCCCGGGCAACTGAGCCCGTGAGCCACAACTAGAGAGCCGCGAGCTACATACAGCTCCTGAAACCCGCGTGCTCTGGAGCCTGCGTGCTGCAACCACCCTCACCTAGAGAGTCCGTGTGCCTCAACGAAAGATCCCGCATATAGCAAAGACCCCGTAGGATGTAACAGAGGCCCCACATGACATAACACAGGCCCCACATGATGTAACAGAGGCCCCGCATGCTGCAACTAAGACCTGTGCAGCCAAATAAAAGAAAAAAAGAAATTAGGTGACAAAAGACTCCAGGCTCCATCTTGCTCACTCTCACCCTCGCTGGCTCATTTGCTCTGTTGGAAGCCACCTGCCAAGTGGTGAGGTGTCCCATGCAGAGGCTCGTGTGACAAGGAACTGAGAGTGGGCTCAGTCCTACAGCCCACGAGGAACCGAGTCCTTCCCACCTGT
The DNA here is from genome assembly GCA_024291935.2 of Okapia johnstoni. Taxonomy (NCBI): domain Eukaryota; kingdom Metazoa; phylum Chordata; class Mammalia; order Artiodactyla; family Giraffidae; genus Okapia; species Okapia johnstoni. The sequence goes on along the minus strand of CM044324.1, from coordinate 66,912,268 downwards.
GTGACGGAGCTTGGAAGCTGATCTGGCCCCAGCGGAGCCTTCAGATGAAACCCCACCTTGATGGCAGGCAGCTCCTAAGTAAGTCCTGATTTCTGACCCACAGAAATTGTGAGCCCATGCTTGCTGTTTAAGCCACTAGGTTCTGTCATTTGTTACACAGTAACAGATAATGAATACAATCGGCTTCTTTAGGAAGACTTGGCTTCCTGGGTGGCGCAGTGGTAAAGAACCTGCCTGCCAATGCAGGAGACATAAGAAATGCAGGTTTGATCCCTGGGTCAGGACGATCCCCTGGAGTAGGAAATGACAACCCACTCCAGTATTCTTGCCGGGAAAATGCCATAGACAGAGGAGTCTGGGGACTACAGTCCATGGGGTCACAAAGAATCAGACACGACTGAGCACACACACAAACCTACCATCTACCATTCAACCACAGACATACACACTCACTTAAACATATATTCCCATACACATAATCACACACTCACACCTACTCACACTTTCTCACACACTCATGTACTCCCAAATATCCCCGCATATCCATGAATGCCTATGTCCTCACACATTCTCACATATGCATGTGCACACACAACACACACTCTCATATACACTCACACACCAGTAAGCATGAAGCATCCCTTCTCTGTAACGCCTTGTTCTTAGGATTGATCACACTTTGTCACTGCATTTTGACCACCCAGTGTGGCTCCACTGTGAACCCCTGAAATCAGGGACTGAAGTTTTGTTTGCCCATTTTTAGGGTCTAATATCTACAGGCATCAATACGTTTTTAACACGTTAATGCTGCTCATCGCTCCCCTCTGGAAGCGAGGGTCAGTGACTCACTCTGCTTCTTGAGTTGGCTGAGTCTCCTTTGCTCTTTTCCACAAACAGAAAGACTTTTCTTTTTAAGAATCCTTTGCCATCGGCCTGCTTCCACTGATGACAGGAAATCACTTCCCATCTTTCCTGGAAAACAGCCTGCAGATGGACTCACAGATGATAATAAGACAAAGACAAGAAGGACCAAGCCCCTGCATCCACCTTGAACACTCGGAGAGGAAAAGATGCAGCATTCTTGGGAAGGGCAGCAGCCTTGCTGTGCGTTAGAGATGATGCCAGGTGGTTTCTGGTTTCTGATGATGTGACAAAGCAGAGTTCAGACAGAAATGTGGCAAAAGCGGGAGGCATGAGATTCACACTGCGAATTTCAAAACTCTGAAACCCGACTGCTTGAGTTTGGAACCAGCTCTGCCAAACCCAACAGCGTGGTAACCTGGAGCAAGTTACTTCATGTCTCTGTGCTGGCTCCCTCCTCTTAAAATGTAAACAGTCACCGTGTTTTCCCCCAAAGAGCTTGTGTAAGGAGCTTGAAAGGTAACATATGGATTGTACCAGAAACTATCATTATCATAATTAAGTTCAGAAAAGAAAGAGATAAGGAGTAGGAATAAGCAGGGAAGGCTTCCTGGAAGAGGCAGAGTCAAAGTAGGAATAACTAAATGGATGGGATGAATCAAGCAGGAACTACTTAGGGTAGTAACTCTGGCAGATGAAACTGCACAGACCGAATGGAAAGATGACCGCTGAATTGCTGGTATTCACAAAAAGGAGGGCACTTTCAAGAGGCACAGATGGTGGAGCTGGAGGGTGACACAGCCTCGGGACAGACAGACAGACAAAGCTGAAGGCCAGGTCACCAGGCTGTGTTTCTGCCTTTTAGCAGGTGGCTCTGCCATGTCCTAGGGGGAGTTACTGGGTGAGCTGGAGCAACAGAAGAAGAGTGAGGTCATAGGTAATCATGGACTTGGCAAAGGAGGCTGAACCTCCACTCCAGTGAAATAAACGTGTTAATTAAGTCTAACACCTCAACCCAACAGCATTGACTTGGTCAGAGATTACCTTTGTGTAATCACAGGTCAGAGATTCCTGTGTGTGCAAGGAGACATGTCCAAAGACAGTCCCTGGAGCATTGATTGTAAATGAAGCCAAACAGACTAGATTTCTATAAAGCAGCATAAAAAGAAAGAGATGAGGAAGACAGTATGTGGCTCCCCCAACAAACTAAACACACAGCGACCATAAGACACAGCAATTGTGCTTCTAGATTCAGTCCTTAGTCCCAAAGGACTGACAGCAAAGACTCAAATAGGTTTTTGTACACCCATATTTATCATATCATTCATGGCTGCCAAAAGGTGGAAGCAACTCGAGTGCCCATCAGCAGATGAATGGATAAACAAAATGTTGGTACATCCATACAACAGAATATTATTCAGCCTTAAAAAGAAGTGAAATTGAGAGACATGCTACAGCATGGATGAACCTTGAAGACACTGTGCTAAGGGAAATAAGCCAGACACAAAGAACACGGGGCTCTGGGTTCTACTTCAATGAGGTACTAAGAATCGTCCAACTCACAGAAACAGCAGAAGGGCAGTTGCCAGGGGCTTGGGCGGGAGGCAGGGGGGAGTTCATGTTTAATGGGTTTAGAATTTCAGTTTGGGGTAATGAAGAAGTTCTGGAGATGGATGGTGGTGATGGTTGTCCAACAAGCGTGACTCTAATGCCACTGAAATATCCACTTAAAAATGGGTAACGTGGCAAACTCTATATTACACCTATGTTTAACCACTAGCACCACCACAAAAAAAGAATAAAACAGACCTGTAATTAACACACAAATTTACTTTAAAGAGAGGATTAGTGTTTTTTATAATTTATTTATTTGGGGCTGTGCTGGGTCTTCACTGTTGCATGGGCTTCTCTCTAGTTGTGGTGATCTGGGGCTACTCTCCAATTGCAGTAGACAGGCTTCTTAGATGGCTTTTCTTGCTGTGGAGCAGGGGCTCCAGGGCGTGTGGGCTTGAGTAGTTGCAGCCTGCGGGCTCAGTCACTGCGGCTCCCCGGCTCAGGAGTACCAGCTCAGTCATTGTGGCACACGGGCTGAGTTGCTCCCCAGCACATGGGATCTTTCCGGACCAGGGATCAAGCCCGTGTCTCCTGCATCAGCAGGCAGATTCTTTACCACTGAGCCACCAGGAAGAAAGTGAAAGTCACTCAGTCGTGTCCAACTCTCCGTGACTGTAGAATGTAGCCAGGCTCCTCTGGCCATGGAACTCTCCAGGCCAGAACACTGGAGTTCATTGCCATGCCCTTCTCCAGGGGATCTTCCCAACCTAGGGATCGAAGCCAGGTCTCCTGCATTGCAGGCAGATTCTTTATGGTCTGAGCCACCAGGGGTCCCCTAGAGAGAGGAATAGAAGGGCATAAGTAGCACATGGTACCACTGTAAATACAGCTAAAGGGCCAGGGCACGATACCCGCTCCTGACAGTGGTCATTCCCTGGGGGGGAAGAGACTGCGAGCCACGGGCGGGGGCTGGCAGGGGGCCCGCTGAGCCAAAGGGCCACTCTCCGCAGCCGGGAGTAAGAGCAGGGCTTCCAAGCCACACTGCCTGCATTCACATCCCACTGAGTAACTCCCACCTCTCTGCCTCCCGTTTCTTCACCCGTTCCTTATTAAACAGGAAATAATAGCTCGACGTCATACGTTGCTGGGGTTATCACATGAATTAAAACGTGAAAAGCCCTTAAAATAGTGCCAGGCGCATAACCCCTTAACGAATGCTAGCCATTAATACCGTTATTGTTGTTATAATTATTACTCTGAGTCCAAATAGTGTGAAGAATAAAGAAAGATGTTCCAGGAGATGGAGTTTGCCGGGAACAGGGGCTGGTAACATTGGTCCCCAAATGCCAGACGTGCAGAGGGACTTTTTCCTCCAGGACACAAAGCTGAGGCAGGTGCCCAGTTGTGATCCATCTTGCAGGCTGGTCACCTCAGGACAGCAGCAGTCTCACGGTCTGTGGTCTTCCTCTCCAACCTAATTACCTATCCTCACCATCACTCGCTCGCCCTTCAAGACCCTCTAACGGTGCTTAACCGTGTTTACCTAGCCTTTCCCCAGCCTCTCCTAGGCAAGGCCCCTCACTTCCCTGAGTGTGAAACAAACCAGAAGTTCAGATGGCGTAAGGCATTCTTGAAAGGGCTGGGCCCAGAAGAGGGGGCCAAAATGGGGCAAAGTCAGCACAGTTACAGACCCTGGCATGAAGACGGCTCTGTGCCCTCTGCCCCTGACCGCCTGTCCTCTGGGGTGTGACTCCACGCCTCGGGCTCAGTCCTGCCTCCAACGTGATGTCCCAGGTTCAAATCTTACCTCGGCCCCATGCAAGCCCCACCTGCCACCTTTCCACTCATGGCATCCCTCCAGGCATAATAATAGTGCCTGCGTCACGGCTGTCAGGATGATGAAATGAGCACGCTCCCTTAGAGCACCTAGAACCTGCCCCCCCAGAATAAGCACCCCATAAACTACAGCTACAGTACTGCCATATTCATTTGGGTGGAAAAAAAAAATCAGCAAACCAGTGTTTTCGCAGGACAGATAAAGTAGCTAGTGGGGCAAGCTTGTCTCCATTTCTAAATTATTCAGTATACAGTTAATCATTTGTCAACTGAAAAAAATGCACCACCTAAAATTTGAGCATTATGCTTTATCTGGCAGCTACAGACAGGGATCACAGCCTCTCAGAGAGCTCTGAGGGACTGTTCTAAAGAGGTAATGGAGGAGCCAGGATACAAAGGAGTTTTTGCTGAAAAAAAAAAAGTAAAGATCAAAAATTACTGCTTATCATAAAAAAACAGATATCTCAAGTTGACGACTGTAGTGTTTTTCCATGGAGGGGAAGATGTAAGAGTTGGGACTCATTGAAATTATGCCTTTGGTATGATAAGCAGCATAGCTATGGAGGGCCAGAATCCTGTTTTTCTCCATCCTGAGTCCCCTCAGGGTGAAGCGTGGTGGAGGGGGTGCAGCTGCAGTGGCTGATGACTTGATGACCACGACATCCTTTGTTTACTGAAATGGCAGGCGACATTCTCTGTCCACATGCTCCATAATGCATCCTGCAGGCAGGTAGCAGGCTAGCGTATCAACAGTATTAAATCAGAGACCCCGTGCTGAATGGCCCATTGGATGAGGCTTCTCATCAAACTCCAGATTTCAGTCTCCTCCTCTTGGAAAAACAGGGACTCCGCAGGTCACTGGAAAAGGTTCTGATGCTGGGAAACATTGAAGGTGGGAGGAGAAGGGGACGACAGAGGATGAGATGGTTGGATGGCATCACTGACTCAATGGACGTGAGTTTGGGTCAACTCTGGGAGTTGGTGACGGACAGGGAAGTCTGGCGCGCTGCAGTCCATGGGGTCGCAAAGAGTCGGACACGACCGAGCGCCTGAACGACAACCGCAGGTCGGAGCTGTAGTCTCTTGTGGCAACAGCCGGCTGAATCTCTTCTCCCCACCAAGGGCAGCTAGCCATGCCCCCACTGTATCTCCACCAGACCCCTACCCACGCACATTACTGCCTTTCCCCCATTGTCACCCCAAAGTACCACCCCTGTAATCACGACCAGATATACAGAAAAGATTCACAAGTGCTTCCTTAGCCAGGAAACTTGCAAACAGGCTGGAGAAACTCTCAGGACACAAATAATAAACTACAGCATAGCAGGTGATGCTCAAGATAGCAGGTGATGCTGCTTTTGATCAAGAGCAGTAAACAGAAGGAATCCAGGAGTCTTCCTGTAGGAGGTGACTACTAACTCAATCTGGAGGGATGGAGCAGGTCGAGAGAGGAGCGTTCAGGAGGAGGGGTGACAAGGACAAATAGGCTGGACACAAGAGTGGAGCTGTGTGCAGAGAACAATGTACTCGTCCAGTCAGCGGCCAGGTGCAAAAGACGAGGAGGTCAAGCTTAGGGAGGCAGGTGAGAGTCATACTGTGGAGAACCCTGAATGCTAACCTGAGTTCAGACTGTTTTCAGAGGGAAATACAGAATGACAGCGTCCAGGAGAGGAATCTGAACAGATGGTGAGAAATGCATTTGGTTCAGGGCCAGAGGCAGCATCAGAAGAGCAGTTACAGGACTTTCCTGGTGGTCCAGTGGTTAAGAATCTGCCTGCCAATGCAGGGGACACGGGTTCGATCCCTGGTCCGGGAGGATTCCACATGCCTCGGGGCAACTAAGCCTGTGAGCCACAGCTGCTGAAGTCCACGTGCCCTCGAGCCCCTACTTGGCAGCAAGAGAAGCCGGTCAATGAGAAGCCCACACACCACAACTAGAGGGTAGCCCCCTCTCTCACCACAGCTAAAAAAGGCCCGAGCGCAGAAGCAAAGACCCAGCACAGCAAGCATAAACAAACAAATAAGCATTTGCAGTAATTCAACAACAAGTTCAAGGGGCCTGAACATTTGGGGGACCAACAATATCAGAGAAATACCCCCCCAGATCCCAGGGCAGAGGGAGAGTGGGGGGGTGACCTTTTTGCCAACAACTTGCAAAGGTGTTGGAATATTAGGCTGAATGTTACAGGAAACTATAGTGTTACGAGTTTTTCCAGCACAAGAAAAAAAAAGAGTTTATAACTTCAGGCATAAACAGGCTGATTAGGTACCATTGATTTTTCAGACAGTCCATAACCTGAAAAAGTTAAGTAAATGTGATGCTGAGTGCAGAGTAAATTACTACTGAAAGGGATTACTGGATTCCTACATTCCCAGTGAAATATCTGGGGGATTATGATAGAGAAATGTTTCATAAACTTAATAAGGAGGGGAAGAATATTGCTAACCAGAAAGCCACACTGTATTTCACAGTGATTTTCCTCTAAGTATGTTGAACTGCTGAGGAATAATTAGACATAATAATCATATTGCTTATGCCTGACCTATATCAAGGCCCACTGCAGCATTCATGACTCTTAGCTGGTTCTTAAATGTTTTCATTAATTATGATTATTCCCTTCAGTGTTTTCTAAGTGGTTCGATTGTGGCGCAGAAGGTGATTTTAGGTAGCACATAAAGGACTATTCTGTTTTAATTTAATCACATTAGGGAATCTCTTACTGCATTTTTATTTTGTTTATTTTTTATGCCAATCGATGTTAGCTTTTTCGTTTACCATAGTAATGATACAAAGCTTCTTCATAAAATAAATCTATTTAGCCAAAAAGAATCAGTTAGTTAAAAAAATTTTTCAGTAATAGTATAGGTATTGTACTATGGTGTGGACATGATAAATGGATATGACAAATATAGGAATGCAGAAAACTAAAGTTTGAAAAATATTGTTCTTAAATAAAATGGAATTTTGATAGAATCTGATAAACAACTTCTTGGGTATTGTTTCCCTCTCATCTTGTTCTTTTTAAATAGTTCCCTATCATTTCCAGTATATTAGCATGGCAGGCTCGCATACATATTTGTTGGATAATTAAGTGAGAATTAATCAATAGAAGAAACTTACCATAAGACTTACAATTAACTGATTAATTCAGTTAACAGTGACAGTAGCAAAGGCATTTATAATACATTGAATATTTATTATATTCCAAACACTTAGATGTCTTACACATATTATCTATTAAATGTCTACACTAACTTTATGCACTATTTATTCTTTCCTTCTTACACAAAAAGTGAGACAGAGACTAGTTAAGTTGCTTGCCTAAGGGTATCAAGTCTATCTAAGGATATTTGAGTACGGTCTAAACTCATAAGGATGTTTGAGTACGGTCTAAACTCATAAGGATGTTTCTGAGGTTTATTCAGTGGCTCACTAAGGTCTAAACTCAAAGGGTATTTGAGTATGGTCTATACTCATTAGGATGTTTCCAAGGTTAATTCAGTGGCTCAGTAAGGTCAGACATCTCTGTGAGTCTCCTGACTTACCTCATGGTCACAAGATGGCTGCCACAGCCCTGTACACCATATCCCTACATGGGTACTCAGGCAGGGAGGCTTTAAGGTCTGACATCAAACAGCTCTCCTCTCCAGAACACCTCATGAAAGGAGAAATTTCTTTCTCAAAAGCCCCCAGCACATCTCCCCTAACATCTCATTGGCCAGAACTGTGTCACACGGCAACCTCAAGCTGAAAGAGATGCAAGAAGTTGTCTACCAGTGGGGTGCGCATGCAACTGGCTTAGACCTGTCACAGTGCATTTCTGTGGCTGGTAAAAGACTAAGCTCTTTGAAGGGTGCGTTACTTTAGAGGACAATAAGGGGGAAGCTACATTCAGAACAACAAGAAGAGAAAGAAGAAAGAGGTTCCCAGACTGTGAAGTGGTCAGAAGTCAGAAACCTGGGAAAATAGAGGCTTGTGAATCTTTGAAGCAGGCTTTCTCAATGTCAGCACAAGCGGAGGCAAGATAATTCCGTTTTGTGGGAAGCTGTCCTGTGCGTTGCAGAGTGTTTAGCAGCATGTGTGGACTCTACCCACCATGTGCCAGTTGTGACAACCAAAAATGTCTCCAGAAAACTATCTCCCAGGGAGGGAGGAGGAGGAGGGAAGAGAAATCGCCTCCTGGAGCATTTCCCGATGTCACCTGGGCACGTCAGGGTTCTGGGCCAACCTGAGTCACATGTAAAGATTTCATGCAGACGCGGTGATGCTCTTTGTGGAGCTAAGGGCAGCCAGGAAGACTTTCAGGGTTCGTGTCGGGGGCCACAGAGCCGATCTCAGGGTTTCCTTTGGGCCTTCAGAGAAGTTAGGAGGCTGGCAAGGCGTTTGAGGGGTCTCCGGAGCAGGCAGGGTGCCTCCAGCCAGCCCAGAGTCTGCTGGGAGGCACAGCCCCACCCAGACCATCATGGTGGGCTGCCTGGGTGTGCGACCCCAGTTCAGAAGGGCCCTGTGCCTGGGTGAATGCTCTGCTGTCGCCATCTTCAAATGCTGAATATTTTTAAAATACGGGCCCACATTTTCATTTTGCACTGGACCCTGCAAACTCCCTAGGTAGTCTGGGAAACCACCCACCACGAGGTGGCCAGGTCGGGTTCACTAGCCTCCAGATGAGGCTGGGGTGTGGTCTGCAGAGTCAGCTGGTGAGAGCAAAGCAGTTAAGCACCCTGGCTTGGGAGGCAATTTATCTGGATTCACTCGCTGCTTCTGCCAGTCGGTAGCTCTGAGACCTTGGGCCACTGCCAGAATTCTGCCCTTCAGTGTCCTCATTTGAGTCAGCAGAATAATAACGCAGGGACCTCATAGGGTTACCGTGAGGAATACAGCAGATGATAGGTAAACACACAACGCACCGGGCTTCTCTGGCACCTCCGTGGTAAAGAACTCGCCTGCCAATGCAGGAGACACGGGTTCAGTCCCTGGGCCTGGATGATCCCATGTGCCACTGGGCAGCCAAGCCCAGGCACCACAACTGCTAAGCCTGTGCTCTAGAGCCCAGGAGCTGAAACTACTGAAGCCCGTCCTCTGCAACAAGAGGAGCCGCTGCAATGAGAAGCCCACATACCACAGCAACTAGACAGTAGCCCCTGCTCATTGCAACTAGAGAAGAGCTCATGCAATCAATAAATTTAAAAAACATACGCCAAGTACCAGACCTCACTCATCCTAGGTGTATGATAGTTGACCATACTTAATAACCATAACCATGACTGCTAGATACCATGTGCTTCACAGATAAAATTTCATACATTTAAAAAATAATGGTCCTGAAGGTACAATTATCCTCATTTTTCACGAAGCAGGTTAAACAGCTCCCCCAAGTCCTCAGAGCTAAGGGCATGTCAGAGCCAGGATTTGAACCCAGCCCTACCAGGCTAAAGCCAGCCATGTTTCCACCATGGTAACCTGCCTTGTATTCCCCTTATCCATCCAACAGCTCCCACTCCCTGAACACAGAGAGCTGGGTCAGGCCAGAGGGTGTAGGACAGCTGTGGGGAGGGTGAGACAGTGGGCACGGGAGTGGCCAGGGGTTCCCAGCCAGGGCTAAGTCCTGGGGGGTCACGGCTCCTGCAGATGCAGCATGAGGGTCCGACCCAACCTCCTGCTGCTGGTCCGTTTCCCAGCTCTAACGGCCCACAGCACTGCCTGGTCGGTGGGCCTCCCAGTGTTCATATTCACAAGCCTGCTCCTGCCGCTCCCTTTACGAAAGTGAAAGGCTAGCAGGTTGGACTTTCCAGCCTGATAAAAGTAATGTTTACCAAGCACCAAAGAATTGATGCTGTCGAATTGTGGTGCTAGAGAAGATCCTTGAGAGTCCCTTGGATAGCAAGGAGATCAAACCAGTCAATCCTAAAGGAAATCAATCCTGAATACTCATTGGAAGGACTAATGCTGAAGTTCAGTTCAGTTCAGTCGCTCAGTTGTGTCTGACTCTTTGCAACCCCATGAACTGCAGCACACCAGGCCTCCCTGTCCATCACCAACTCCCGGAGTTTGCCCAAATTCATGTCCATTGAGTCGGTGATGCCATCCAACCATCAGCTGAAGCTCCAAAACCTTGGCCATCTGATGCGAAGAACTGACTCATTGGAAAAGACCCATCAAAGATGAAAGGGGAAGAGGCAGCAGAGGATGAGATGGTTGGACGGCATCATCAACTCAACGGACGTGAATCTGCGCAGACTCCAGGAGACAGTGAAGGACGGGGAGCCTGGTGTGCTGCAGTCCATGCAGTCACAGAGAGTCAGACACGACTGAGCGACTGAGTAACAACAAGGACCACAGAGGAGCCTGGCGTGCCGCTGGGCATCTGAAGGAGCGCTAGCGGCTAGGAAACGAAGAAATGGGCGAGTTTTAGCTCTTCCTCAAAGGGCCCATCTTCTTCCTGGAAATTCTGATGTATTTATTTGTTTACTCATTCACTCATTCATTTGATGTATTCAATACTAACGTAATCGGAACAACTCACAAAAGAGAAATGCAAACATCCATGAATCATAAAAAAAGATGTTCAATCTCACTTATAATAAGAAAAATGCAAATTAAAACTACACTGGCAAACCTGAAGCTAATACAACATTGTAAATCGACTACACTCCAGTATAAACTAAAAATTGAAAGAAAAAACCAACACTGGTAAACCGTCTTTCCTCTATCACGTTGGCTATAATCCAAAGATTTATACACAAGGTTTGGGGGGGAAACCAACCCTCCTGTACATTGCAGGTGGTGATGCAAAACGCTATCCACTCTGTTAAGGGCATTGACAATATCTGCAAAACTGCACATGCATTTACTCTTTGATGCAGCAATTCTACTTCCAAGAATCCATCCCAAATATATGCTGGCAAAAATATAAAAGGCTATATGGACTGCAGCACTATTTGTATCAGCAAAAGACTAGAAACAATCCACTGTCATCAAAGGAGACCCATAAATAAAATACAGTGCTTCCACCCAAGGGGATGGCCTGCAGCTGTAAAAGGGAAGAGGAATAACTCCATGCTGCTACAGAGTGAGCTCTAGAATATACGGTTAAGTGAAAGAAGCAAGGAAAAGAAGAACACATATAGAACTTACTGATTTAAGAAGGGCATACAAAGATACATGCACTTGGCTGTGTATTTATATGGTTGATTACATGTGTGCTGTGCGTGCATGCTCAGTCGTGTCTGACTCTCTGCGACCCTTTTAGACTATAGCCCTCCAGGTTCCTCTGTCCATGGGATTTTCCAGACAAGAATACTGGAGTGGGTTGCCATTTCCTCCTCCAGGGGATCTTCCCGACCCAAGCATCAAACCCTAGTCTCCTGAGTCTCCTGCGCTGCAGGCGGATTCTTTACCACTGAGCCACCAGGGACTTCTAGTTGATTACATAAATGTGTATATTTTTTAAAGATGGAAGGATAGGTCATAAATACACTTTGAAGATTATAAGGGAGGGTAGAACAGGGTAGGGGTGGCAGGAGTAAATGCTAGACCTAGTTTTGGGAAGTGTATGCATTCTGTATGGCTGCTGTAACAAATTACCACAACTGGCTCAAAACAACACAGACTTACTCTCTTAGAGTGTGGGGTGGGGGCCCTGGGTTAAAGTCAAAGTGCTGGTGGGGTTGTGCTCTTTGGGGGGCTCTCAGAGAGATCCAGTCCCGGATTTCACCAGTTTTGCAAGCCACTCACGTTCCTTAGCTTGCAGCCTCTGCTCTCCTCTCCAACCTCTGCTCTCACTGCCACAGCTTCACTCTGACTCCCCCACTCCCGCCTCCCTCTGTAAGGACCCTTATGATTCCACTGGGCTTCCCTGGTGTCTCAGACAGTAAAGAATCCGCCTGCAAGTCAGGAGACGCAGGTTCGATCCCTGGGTCGGAAAGATCCCCTGGAGAAGGAAATGGCAACCCACTCCAGTATCCTTGCCTGGAGAATTCCAAGGACAGAGAAGCCTGGCGGGTTACAGTCCATGGGGTCGCAAATAGTTGGACACAACTAAGGAAGCACACACACAAGTATTGGACTCACCTAATTACCACAGATAATCTTCTCATCTCAAGGTCCTTAATCTCATCTGCAATAATCCCTTTGCCATGTAAAGTAACATATTCACAGCTTCCAGTCCAGAGATTAGATTGTGGACATCTGGGAGCAGTGGCAGGAGAATTAATCAATATGAAAACCACAAAAATATTTTACATATTCATAAACAAAGTTGAATTTTTCACAAAGCAATACTTGGAAAATGACAACAAATTAAAACAGAAGACACTGTGTATCCAGCTGGTGTCATCACCTCACAGAGGGGAGGTATGCCAAGCGATTCTACTTTTTTTAGATTTTTTATGTGGACCATTTTTTAAGTCTGTTGAATTTGTTACAACATTGCTTCTGCTTTATATTTTAGTTTTTTTGGCCACGAGTCATGTGGGATCTTAGCTTCGCTGATCAGGGATCAATCCTGCAGCCCCTGCACTGGAAGACAAAGTCTTAACCACTGGACCACCAGGGAAGTCCCCTCCACCAAGTGAGTTTAAATGACAGTATTTTAACTTGCATTATCCCAAGGGCAAGGGCTTCCCTCATAGCTCAGTTGGTAAAGAATCCACCTGCAATGCAGGAGACACCGGTTCGATACCTGGGTCAGGAAGATTCTCTGAAGAAGGGATAGGCTACCCACTCCAGTAATCGTGGGCTTCCCTTGTGGCTCAGAATCTGCCTGCAATGTGAGAGACCTGAGTTTGATCCCTGGGTTGGAAAGATCCCCTGGAGAAGGGAAAGACTACCCACCCCAATATTCTGGCCTGGAGAATTCCGTGGACTATATAGTCCATGGGGTCACAAAGAGCTGGACACAACTGAGTGAGTTTAACTTTCATTTTTCATCCCAAGGAAGAAAAGGACTGCAAGCAAATCTTAAAGTGCTTTAGTTCATCACATTGTTGATGGTAACACTGATATTTTGCTATTCTGAGACTGTTGTGTGTGTGTAATGGAATAAGGAAGATGAGCAATTATGCTTTTGTTGAAAGAATGAAGGTTTTGGTGTGAGGAGGAGACACAATGTGAAATCAGTGAAGTAAAAACCCTGTAGTTCCTGAATTTGAAGTACGAAATCATGATTTATTGTATATATTTTAAGTCCTATTTACCGACTCTATAGTGAGATTCCCTGGTGGCTCAGCAGTAAGGAATCCACCTGCCAATGCAGGAGATACAGGTTCAATCTCTGATTCGGGAAGATCCCCTGGAGGAGGAAATGACAACTCACCCCATTGTTCCTGCCTGGGAAACCCCATGGACAGTGCAGCCTGGTGGCCTAGAGTCCATGGTGTTGCAAAGAGTTGGACACGATTTAGGGACTAAAATGACAACAGCACCCGAATGCTAACTTCTGAAAATACCCAGGAACAATGACGGACCAGCCGCAAGAACACTCAGTACCTAGATCGTGGTCTCTAGGTGTCACTTCCCAATAAAGGAACCAGAGCCCCTGGAGATAGGACTGAGTCTAGATCTGGGGCAGGAAGTACACAGCACGAGTCTGGGACATCTTATCGTATCAGAAATCGGAGAAGCTACCAAAGACTGCTAGGCGTCACCCACCAGGAAAGGCCTCTGAGGAGAGGTGGTTTTGAACTGAAACATGAAGAACAGAAAAAGCCAGCCATGAGAGGATCCACAGGGAAACCAAGGACAAAAGCCCTAAGCCTGTTCAAGGTGCAGAAGGTAGCCTGGAGTAGTATCCTAGACAAGGCAGAGGTGACAAGACAGGTTGAGGGGTAGGACAGCCCTACCAGACACCCGGGAAGGAATCGGGACTTTTTCTTCCCCCTAAGTGCAATGGGACGCCACTGATGAATTTTAAGCAGATGATGACATCATCTGAATTACGTTTTCAAAAGATCCCTCCAGCTGCAGGGAGGAGGATGACTTGTAAGAAGGCAAGAACAGCAGCAAGGAGCCCAGTTAAAAGGCTGCCACATCCCTCCAGGCAGGACATGATGGTGGCCTGGCTCAGAGGAGGGACCACGGAGGGTTGACAAGTTGGACTCAGGATTCGTTTTGAAGGGAAGACCAATGTGATGGATTGATGGACTGGATGTGGGATGGAAGAGGGGGTGCTGAAATAAAGGAAGACTCTGAGGGCTTTAGGCTGATAACATTAGGGTGAGAAAGAGGTGAGGAAGATGAGGCAAGAGTGATCTGGGGAAGGTTGGGAGGGGATCAATGGAACTTTTCGTTAAGTGGAGTTGTTGAATACACAGCTAATGAGTTTGGAGATCAAAAGAGAATCGATGCTGTAGATATAAACTTAGGATTCAGTCCAGTATAGATGGTATTCTAAGACTTGGAAAAGAATATGATCACGTAGGGTCTATATGGGCTTCCCTGGTAGCTCAGCTAGCAAAGAATCTGCCTGCAATGTAGGAGACCCTGGTTCAATTCCTAGGTCAGGAAGATCCCCTAGAGAAAGGATAGGCTACCCACTCCAGTATTCTTGGGCTTCCCTGGTGGCTCACACAGTGAAGAATCCACCTGCAATGTGGGAGACGTGGGTTTGATCCCTGGGTCGGGAAGGTCCCCTGGAGGAGGGCAGGGCAACCCACCCCAGTATTCTTGCCTGGAGAATCCCATGGACAAAGGAGTCTGGTGCGCTACAGTCCACGGGGTCGCAAAGAGTCGGACACGACTGAGCAACTAAGCACAGCTCAGCACAGGCTCTGTATGCAGATAGGGAAGCTGAGAGAGACAAAAGCTAAGTCATGATTTACTGCAGTATTCAAAAGTCAGGAGGAAGAGGAGGAGGCAGCAAAGAAGGCTGGGGAAGAGCCATCAGGGAGGAAGATGGGAAGCCAGGAGCACGTGAGGTCCCCAAAGCCAAGAAGGATGTAGCTCAAGCAAAAGATCAATCGTGTCAGGGACTTCCTTGGTGGTCCAGTGGTTAAGAATTAGCTTTCCAGTGTCGGGGATGCAGGTTCGATCCCTGGCCAGGGAACGAAGATCCCACACGCCATAGGGCGACCAAACCTGTGCGCCACAAACACGGGGTCCACGTGCCGTGCAGCCCGCTCGCCACAACTAGAGAGGCCCACGTGCCGAAGTGAAGACCTAGTGCAGCCAGAAGAAAAATCGGATAAAAATAAAGTTTAAAAACTGTTAGATCACCTGTGTCAAATGCTGCTGAGAGTTTGCAATTCTCTTCAGCAGGTGGGGTGGTTCAAAAGACAATGGGCGGGGAAGGAATGGAGACACAGGGATGCACTCAAAGGTAGGAACAAAGGAAGGACTCTCCCCTGGAGGCACTGGAAGGACTACAGCCCTGCTAACACACTGATTTCAGATTTCTGGCCTCCAGAATTATGAAAGAACCCATTTCTATCGTTTCATTCCACCTGTCTTGTGGTACTTTGTTATTGCACTCCTAAGAAACAAATCCAGACTTCTAATAAGATTACTTACTCCTCAATAAGGGGCTTCCCAAATGGCTCAGTGGTAAGGAATCACCTGGCAATGAAGGAGAGATGAGTCTGATCCCTGGGTTGGGAAGATCCCCTGGAGGAGGGCATGGCAACCCACTCCAGGATTCTTGCCTGGGAAGTCCCATTAACAGAGGAGCCTGGTGGGCTGCAGTCCATGGGGTCACACGACTTAGTGACTAAACACACACACACACACACACACACACACACACACACTCCTCAATAAATTACCCAAAGCTTAGGAATTCAAAGTATTTTTCCCGCCTAGTCTCTATCTATTCTGAAGCCAAAAATATATATATATATATTTTCTAGTCTTATCTCTGGATCTGTTCAGTTCAGTTGCTCAGTCATGTCCGACTCTTTGTGACCCCATGAACCGCAGCACGCCAGGCCTCCCTGTCCGTCACCAACTCCCGGAGTTTACCCAAACCCATGTCCATTGAGTCGGTGATGTCATCCAACCATCTCATCCTCTGTTGTCCCCTTCTCCTCCTGCCCTCAATCTTTCCCAGCATCAGGGTCTTTTCCAATGAGTCAGCTCTTCGCATCAGGTGGCCAAAGTATTGGAGTTTCAGCTTCAACATCAGTCCTTCCAATGAACACCCAGGACTGATCTCCTTTAGGATGGACTGGTTGGATCTCCTTGCAGTCCAAGGGACTCTCAAGAGTCTTCTGCAACACCACAGTTCAAAAGCATCAATTCTTCAGCACTCAGCTTTCTTTATAGTCCAACTCTCACATCCATACATGACTGCTGGAAAAACCAGAGCCTTGACTAGACGGACCTTTGTCAACAATGTCTCTGCTTTTCAATATGCTGTCTAGGTTGGTCATAACTTTCCTTCCAAGGAGTGTCTTTTAATTTCATGGCTGCAATCACCATCTTCAGTGATTTTGGAGCCCAGAAAAATAAAGTCAGCCACTGTTCCCACTGTTTCCCCATCTATTCACTATGAAGTGATGGGACTGGATGCCATGATCTTAGTTTTCTGAATGTTGAGCTTTAAGCCAACTTTTTCACTCTCCTCTTTCACTTTTATCAAGAGGCTCTTTAGTTCTTCTTTACTTTCTGCCGTAAGGGTGGTCTCATCTGCATATCTGAGGTTATTGATATTTCTCCCAGCAATCTTGATTCCAGCTTGTGCTTCCTCCAGCCCAGAGTTTCTCATGATGTACTCTGCATACATCATACTCTGTTCATTTCCAAGGCAAACCATTCAATATCACAGTAATCCAAGTCTATGCCCTGACCAGTAATGCTGAAGAAGCTGAAGTTGAACAGTTCTATGAAGATCTACAAGACCTTTTAGAACTAACACCCAAAAAAGATGTCCTTTTCATTATAGGGGACTGGAATGCAAAAGTAGGAAGTCAAGAAATACCTGGAGTAACAGGCAAATTTGGCCTTGGAGTACAGAATGAAGCAGCGCAAAGGCTAATAGAGTTTTGCCAAGAAAAGGCACTGGTCATAGCAAACACCCTTTTCCAACAACACAAGAGAAGACTCTACCGATGGACATCACCAGATGGTCAACACCGAAATCAGATTGATTATATTCTTTGCAGCCAAAGATGGAGAAGCTCTATACAGTCAGCAAAAACAAGACAGGGAGCTGACTGTGGCTCAGGTCATGAACTCCTTATTGCCAAATTCAGACTTAAATTGAAGAAAGTGGGGAAAACCACTAGACCATTCAGGTATGACCTACATCAAACCCCTTATGACTGGACCTAACAGAAGCAGAAGATATTAAGAAGAGGTGGCAAGAATACACACACAAAAAACTGTACAAAAAGATCTTCAGGACCCAGATAATCACGATGGTGTGATCACTCACCTAGAGCCAGACATCCTGGAATGTGAAGTCAAGTGGGCCTTAGGAAGCATCACTACGAACAAAGCTAGTGGAGGTGATGGAATTCCAGTTGAACTATTTCAAATCCTGAAAGATGATGCTGTGAAAGTGCTGCACTCAATATGCCAGCGAATTTGGAAAACTCAGCAGTGGCCACAGGACTGGAAAAGGTCAGTTTTCATTCCAATCCCAAAGAAAGGCAATGCCAAAGAATGCTCAAACTACCGCACAATTTCACTCATCTCACACGCTAGTAAAGTAATGCTCAAAGTTCTCCAAGACAGGTTTCAGCAATACGTGAACCGTGAACTTCCAGATGTACCTAATGCTTAATAAAATCTGATTACACTACTTAATTACTTAAAACTTAACATTCAAATTTCAAAATTGTTAAAGAAGAAAATTAATTAGGCACCACAGAGCACTCCATCCATCACACTTTTTTTAAGGGTGAGATTTGAAAATGCCTTATCACTTACGTGGTTACCTGAGTATCGTCTCCTTCTCCCCAAGCTCCCTCTAGAATATGGGTTTCGTGTGTGGGCAGGGACAGGTCTTTCTGGTTCAACTTTATATTCCCAATGTCCAGCAGATAGTATATGGTCATAGAGTATGTGACCAAAACCTCCCAGGGAGAATTCTTCCTTCATTTTCCAGCAACGAGGATTTTTGGAATGGTAAATCACCAGCTGCATTAGCCCCTAACAAGAGAGGCAGCTTGTCCTTTAAAGATTTCAAACCAAGCACTGACTTCTCCTACCTAGCCATGAAAGTCCTAGATGGTGTCTTTTCCCAAATTTGTTGTTGTTCAGTTGCTCAGTCGTGTCTAAATCTTTTCAACTCCATGGGCTGCAACAGGCCAGGCTCCCCCGTTCTTAACTATCTCCCGGAATTTGCTCAAATTCATGTACAGAGTCAGTGATGATGATATCTGACCATCTCGTCCTCTGTCGCCCCCTTCTCCTCCTGACCTTAATCTTTTCCCAGCATCAGAGTCTTTTCCAATGAGTTGTCTCTTCACATCAGGTGGCCAAAGTATTAGAGCTTCAGCTTCAGGGCATCAGTCCTTCCAGTGAGTATTCAGGGTTGATTTCCTTCAGGATGGACTGGTTGGATCTCCTTGCAGTCCAAGGGACTCTCAAGAGTCTTCTCTAGCACCACGTTTCGAAAGCACCAATTCTTTGGTGCTCAGCTTTATGGTCCAACTCTCACATCCCTTCATGACTACTGGAAAAAGCATCACTTTGACTATACCGATCTTTGTCGACAAAATGATGTCTCTTCCAACAGAAGGCTGTTTTCTTTCTGCTGAAAATCCGTTGTTTAGTGCAGCCACCTTCGTGGATTATCTCCCCTAGATCGTCTGGATAACTTGCTGCTGCTTCACCTTGCATTTATCTGTGATGAAAATGGCTTCTTTCCCTAAACTTCATGAACCTCTGCCAGCTTCAAACCTTCCTTCTTCAGTTCCCTCACCTCTTTCAGCCCTCGCGGGACTGAAGCGAGTCAGGGCCTTGCTCTAGATCAGGTCTGGCTTAAAGGAACGCTGTAGCTGCTTTCATCCAGACCACTCAAACTCTCTCCACATCAGCAAGAAGGCAGATTTGTTGTATTATCCTTCATGCGCTCACTGATGTAGGGCTTTTAATTTCCTTCGAGAACTTTTCCTTTGAATTCACAACTTGGCCAACCATGATGCACAAGAGGCCTAGCTTTTGGCCTCTCTCAGCTTTGGACATGTCTTCCTCCTAAGCCTAATCATTTCCAGCTTCCTGATTTAAAGTGAGAATCGTGCAACCCTGTCTGCCTTTCCTTGAACAGCTGGAGGTCTCTGTAGGGCTACTAATTGGCCCAGTTTCAATGTTGCTGTGTCTCAGGGGACAAGGAGGCCACGAGAGAGGGAGGGTGGGGGAATGGCCAGTCGTGGGAGGCAGCCGGGACACACACAACAGTCATCGATTAAACTCGTCTTCTTACATGGGTATGATTTGTGGCATCCCAAAACAATGAACAATAGTAACAGCAAAGATCACTGATCACAGATCACCGTGACAAATATTGATACAACAACAATGAAAAAGTTTGAAATGTGGCAAGAATACCCAAAAGGTGGCCCAGAGACTCAAGAAAATTAGAGATAGCAAGGGAACATTTCAACCAAAGATGGGCACAATAAAGGACAGAAAAGTTAGGGACCTAACAGAAGGAGAAGACATTAAGAAGAGGTGGCAAGAATACACAGAAGAACTATACAAAACAGATCTTCATGACCTAGATAACCACCATGGTTTGATCACTCACGTAGAGCCAAACATCCTGGAATGTGAAGTCAAGTGGGCCTTAGGAAGCATCACCACAAACAAAGCTAGTGGAGGTGATGGAATTCCAGTTGAGCTATTTCAAATCCTAAAAGATGATGCTGTGAAAGTGTTGCACTCAATATGCCAGCAAATTTGGAAAACTCAGCAGTGGCCATAGGACTGGAAAGGGTCAGTTTTCCTTCCAATCACAAAGAAAGGCAATGCCGAAGAATGCTCAAACTACCGCACAATTGCACTCATCTCACACCTAGCAAAGTAATGCTTCAACAGTACGTGAACCAAGAACTTCCAGATGGATTTAGAAAAGGCAGAGGAACCAGAAATCAAATTGCCAACATCTGTTGGATCATAGAAAAAGCAAGCGAGTTCCAGAAAAACATCTATTTCTGTTTTATTGACTACACCAAAGCCTTTGACCGTGTGGATCACAACAAACTGTGGAAAATTCTTCAAGAGATGGGAATACCAAACTACCTTACCTGCCTTCTGAGAAACCTGTATGCAGGTCAGGAAGCAACAGTTAGAACCAGACATGGAACAACAGACTGGTTCCAAATAGGGAAAGGAGTACGTCAAGGCTGTATATTGTCACCCTGCTGATTTAACTTCTATGCAGAGTACATCATGCGAAACGCTGGGCTGAAAGAAGCATAGGTGGAATCAAGATTGCCGGGAGAAATATCAATAACCTCAGATACGCTGATGACACCACCATTATGGCAGAAAGTGAAGAAGAACTAAAGAGCCTCTTGATGAAAGCCGTGCCCACCAACTGACTTCACATGCTGGGCTAGTGGCCCCGATTGCTGAAGCATGCGTCCTCTGCCTCCAAACGCCTTAGCATCCACGGCAGTGTCCCCTGCACTCCCTGGGGCAGGGCTCCCCAGACTCTGGCCGCGGGGTGTCTCCTACCTGCCATCGCCTGGCCTAAGAGTCCCGGAACAAGGAAATGGGCCTGGGCAGTTTTCCCCACCCTCTTCCTGCAGCTCTGCCCACCACCCTGGCACCCTCTCTCACCCCCAGAGGGGCGCTCCCCTCTCTAGAGGGAGGAGGGGAAAATACCAATCACTACCTGAAGCGTTTATTAAAAGCTGGAATCAAGAGCTTGTCTACAGGGCCCCCACAGAAACTGGGCCTCTTGCATACTGATGGATTAACAGAACTCCCACACCTGGGAGTTTAAGCATTTTGTGGATTTTTCCATCAGAAATCAATTTCAGGGAATCAGTTAAGTTGGAAACATCTGTCATTCCCAGGTCCTCGTGGTGACCAGGAACCCATTTTGCATCTAGACTTGGAATTCCCAAGTCAACAAAAGCAATGTGCTTTAAAAAAAAAAAAAAAAAAAAGCGATGTGCTAGGCGGCTGGAATTAAAGCAACCAATTTTGTCCAAGACTCTGCCACTTGCAGAGCATTCCCTAATCTTCACTGAAACTGCGCAACCATCCAGAGAGGGATGTAGAAGAGAGGTTGTTTCCTTAATTCTTCCTGATTTGCAGGTGCTTTGTAAGAAATATTTATTTATGTGACTATGTCGGGTCTTAATTCCGGCACATGGGATCTTTGATCTTCACTGAGGCATGTGGAATCTAGCTCCCTGACCAGAGATGGAACCCAGGCCCCCTGAATTGGAAGTTTAGAGTCTCAGCCACTGAACCACCAGGGAAATCTCAAGCAAGGATTTTTAACTGTGTTTAACAAATGAGGATCTGCACTCTGAGGGCCTGGTGATTTATCCAAAATCACACACCTGGTCGGGGGAAAGCTGAAGCTCAAATTCAGGCCTTGTAATTCTCTGCAAACATACTGGTGGAAATGCTGCTGGTCTGACGAAGGTCCAGCCCACTGGGTTACTCCTTGCCCACTGTGAGGGCTAACAAACTCTTCAGTAAAAGCTCAGGGCTTCAAACAAGAGTTTGAAGTCCACCCCCTCCAGATCAACTTTCTGCCCTTCTTTGGGCCCTTAGAGGACAAATGCCTGCCTCCATCCTCTGACTGGGCCTGGCCAACGGGAAGCCTACGGAGGAGTGAAGAGAGAGCGCGTTCACCAGGCGGCCTGGTCCCTCAACCCAAAGTCACTGGTTCCCCCCAGACAGCTCTCCGTCTCCACCGCACTCTCCCTAGGATTCCGACAACTGCTTCCTCCCCGCATCCCAGATGATCAAAATCTGCAGTTTGTCAAAAGGTGATCAAAAGCTCAAGAGGGAAAGGAAACAGGAGAGGATGGGGAGGTCCTGGAGTACGGATGGGGTGGTTGTACTTTTAAAGAGGGTGACCCGGAAAGACTTCACTACGAAGGTGATGTTGGAGCCAAGACCTAAAAACAAGTCAATGATCAAGCTGTGCAAGTATCTTAGGGAAGACTTTTCCTGACACCTGGTGAGTTGGAGCAACGGCAAGGGCAGCTGGAGCGGCTGAGCCAGGGGTGGTCCGGGCACCAGTGGATTGCTGTCCCAGGTGATGGGCTGGATTTAGGAGAACGCAGGCAGGGCAGGAGCCACAGAGAAGGGGATGAGGGTGATCATGGCTAGGCACAGTGAATCCCTGACTCGTAGAAAAGAGCGCAAGGGGCAGACTCTGGAGGAAGGATCTGGCTCAGCTCTCTGATCGGGAGTGGACTGAGCCCTGGACGTCACTTCCCCAGAGCTGCCCCCACTGCTCTGGAACCCTCACCGCTTGACTTGTCCACCCTTCCTTAACCATTACCTCTCATTCCATACGTATTATTCACTGCCTCTCTCACTCACTAACATTTAAAGTGCACGAAAGGGACTTCCCTGGAGATTCAGTGGTTAAGACTTCACCTTGCAGTGCTGGGGGGTGTGGGTTCAATCCCTATTCGAATCTTTTGCCTTGTGGGCAAAACACCAAAACACAAAACAGAAACATTATTGTAGCAAATTCAATGAAGACTTTTAAAAAACATTGTCCGCATCAAAAAAAATTAAAAAGTAAAAAAGAACGTGCATGGAGACAGAGATCTTATGGGTCATGACCAAAGCCATAGCCCCAAGATCCAGTAGAAGGCTTGGCTCAAAGCAGACACTCGATAAATGTTTATTTCAAGATGCATAAAAGAGTGGACCAACGAATGCACAAACCACTACTATGGCTGACAGCAAATTTTTTTTCTTTTCCCCAAAAGATTTTTCATTCCCGTCCCGATGAAATTAAAGGCAAGAGCTACCACTCTACCCCTGAGAAGAAAGCATATCTTTTAAGCATTCAGGGTCCATGAGTCAACAAAGCGTTTGGCACACAGTAGGTGCTTAATAAATATTCAGTGACTTGACCAGTAGCCTGAAGTGATGAGAAAGCATTCCCTTCCAAACCCATCCCACAATATGTAAATACCACAACAGACGCTCTTGAGATAGGCGGCTAAGTTTTGGTTGCCTTCTCCACCCATTCCTTCCCATCCAAGACTCTGCCCCATACGTCAGAAGAATTCACATCGTGTGAAAGAGGATTAAAACTGTTTCAGCAGAAACGAAAGGAGAAATGGATAAGGTTCCTTTTTTCCTTATTTCAAAAGGAAGCTCTTGAAAATAAATGGGAGACCCTGAGGGGGACGAACATGAAGCGTGAGCCATAATAAGGGTACGAACAGAGGGCAGAGAAAGTACCAGAGAGCTCCATCCCAGGGGTGGCCAAGGGGCTGAGCGAGACTGGGAGTCCAGACCTGGGGGTCACCAAGAATAGGATCTGAGTCAGCAACAAGAGGGCCGCGAAAGCCAAGCCCACCCCTGCAGACCACCCGCCGCCAGCAGCTTTATCCACAGAAGCCCCTCACTGGGAACATACACCCAAATGCCCATCAACAAGGGCATGGAGCAACCAAATGCAGCGTGTCCACACAATGGAATACCCGTTTGTTGTTGTTTAGTTGCTAAGTCGTGTCCGACTCTTTGAGACCCCCATGGACTATAGCCCGCCAGGCTCCTCCATCCATGAGACTTCTCAGGCAAGAACACTGCAGTGGGTTGCCATCTGCTTCTCCAGGGGATCTCCCCGACCCAGGGATCGAACCTGCGTCTCTTGCATTGGCAGACAGATTCTTTCTCGCTGAGCCACCAGGGAAGCCTACAATGGTAGCACTCGGCAATGAAAACAAACAAACCAGTGACACGTGCTACGATAAGCCAAGTTCAAAGCTGAGCACTGGACTTGACACTGAGCCAAAGAAGGCAGACGCTGAAAGAGGAGTACACTCGGTGTGGTTCCACTCGCGTGAAACTCCAGAAGACGCAAAGCTAATCTACAGTGAAAGGAACGGGAACGGCGGGGGCCCCTGGGATGGCAGGTTTTGGGGGGGAAGGCCTCCTAGGAAAGGAGGGGGTAATGGAAATGCTCTGCACCTCGACAGGGGTGTGTTACACAGGCGCATGCCTCCGTCAAGACTGATCAGTCCACACACTTAGGACCTGCGCATTTCACTGTATGTAAATGACACCGTAGTTTTTTAAGTAGCTGTTTTTAATGTTTATTTACTTGGCTCTCCCGGGTCTCAGCTGGCGCACGCGGGATCTTCATCGTGGCATGCAAACTCTTAGTTGTGCCACGTGGGATCTAGTTCCCCGACCAGGAATGGAACCCAGGCCCCCTGCATTGGGAGCGTGGAGTCTTAGCCTCTGGACCACCAGGGAAGCCCCTGGGAGGTTTCTTAAGAACGTGGGCTTTGCAGTCAGGTAGATGAGCCCCTCGATTTTTCAACCACATGAGCCAAGGGTTTCTCCTCTATGGCGAGACCCAGTCTGAGAAGAATCCTGGTGAACACCAGCTCCTCCTCGTCTCTGCACACCCAGCACCTGGCACAGGGCGTGGCACGGACCTGGAGCGCAGCAAACGGTATCAAATGAACCAATCCAAGCGAGGCTAGACATATGGCCTTGAAGCACTTTTAGGAGTGAACTTTATTCCCACCAATAAAATCTAACCTAAAGCAAATGAAGGACTGGTGCTGAAGCGCCAATGCCTGGAGCCACCTGATGGGCTGAGCCACCTCGGCCATCTGATGTAAAGAGCCGATTCCTTGGGAAAGACCCTGATGCTGGGAAAGACTGACGGCAGGAGGAGAAGGGGACGAAAGAGGATGAGATGGTTGGATGGCATCACTGACTCTATGGACACGAGCTTGAGCAAGCTCCAGAGACAGTGACGGACAGGAAGCCTGGCGCGCTGGAGTCCATGGGGTCACAAAGAGTCGGACACGACTTCAGTGACTGAACAACAGAGCGAATGAAAGGGATTCCGCAGACGTTTAGATGCTCATCGCTTATGGAAAACCGTTTCCTAGTCTAAGGAAGAGCTGAAGTCCCTGAAATCCACCTGGATGGCTTTCTTCCTTTGTTCTATATGTAGTCACGGAGCACCACTGGTGTGCCAGCTGCGTGAGAAAGAGGGGTAACTATAACAGACACCAGGCCGGGTCCCTGCCCCCATGGAGCTTGCGTTCTGGTCGGGGAGACAATAAACATGTAACTGAAACTCGGATAGGAGATTATATGGGGGACTGATCAGAGCTCCGAAGAAAGTAGAAGCTGCGAAAGAACGTGATGTGGGGGAAGGGTTGCTCAGGATGCAGGCGTCCGAGGCCGCGTGAGGAAGATACACCTGGGCTAGGACCGGAGGAGGAGGAGGGCTGGTGGTAGAGCTTTCCAGATGGCTGCGGCGTGAGCAGGAGGTCTCAAGCCTTCTGAGATTCTGCAGAGCCCAGCTTGTACAACTAACGGAAAGAGCTGCAGCCCTCAGTCTTGCTCTGTCGCTCACTTGCTGTGCAATCTCCACAAATCTCTTGTCCTCTCTGGGCTCTGTCTCATTGTCTGAACCCTCAGAGAGGGTCTGCAAACAGTCTCTAGGCGTCTTCCCGATGATGATGATCCAAGGGTATCTGACAGGACACTTGCAAAGCACCCCCCGTGCCCTCTCAAGGTTCTGAGTCCAAAAGGACGAAAGATGGTGGACTGAGTCCACCAAGGTGGTGGCCTCTGGGGCCAAAGGGATTAGCTCTGAGGCTCTGACAGCTTTGCTGCTGCAAAACAAAGACATTCTCCTGTCTCCCATCCCCGTCCAAAGGAAGAAAACAAGGTGGCAGAAACCCAGAGGACTCTGCGTAGCTGTAGGCCACCCTGCAACTGGCTGCAGCCTTGGAAATAAATGGTCCCGTCAGCTCCGAAGAGGGTGAGTTCAGGATTTCAAATGAAAATGAAATAAGAGGGAACGCAGCCCAGAAGCAATGCAAAGTAACAACAAGGGCACGGAAACCTTCCACTGCAGCAAGACGGATGCAGGGAGCCCAGCGATGGGGCGCTGACCTCGGACGTGGGGTCACAGGGGCAGCGAGCGGATGCCCCGGGCTGGCTGGGGCACCTGAGTCTCGGGGATCCATGGGCTGTCTGGGGGGACCCAGTCCTGGCTTGCAGGCCGCTGCTTCCCTGCCCCGCCCCCACTCCATCCTCCTCTGGCTGAAGCCTTATCATCCTCCTGTGTGTCTGCAGGGCAAAGACCTCCAGGGCCTGACCTGCAGGGCCGCCTAACCCCCAACCCTGTGCCAGGGCAAGGGAGCCTCAAGGCTCACAGACTCCCAGCAGGAGAGCGGCCAGTCCCATCCCAGGAAATGAGACAACACAGACAGATGACACAGACGACACAGATGATTTTAAAAACCATCGTCTACGGGCACCTCCAGTCCCACTAAGCCCCGGTTCCGGAGTCCTTCTGTGGACACGGCGATCACAGCTTCTTGTTTTCTGGCTGCGTCCTATCCTGAGAAGTGATTTACCTGTTTCCTCGTCTCTAAATTGGAGGAAATAATAGCACCGACCACACAAGGTTGTTGTGAGAATTTCATGTAAAAAAAAAAATCTGACAACAGTTTCTGGCACATGGTCAGCGCTCTCAACAAGTTAGTGCATTTTAATTTTTGTACTGTTTTATAGTCGCAATAAGTATGTTGCTATACATACACGTAAAGCAAGTACCAGCCAAGTTCAAAGAGCCATCTAAGTTCACTGACATTAAGAAACTACAGCCTAGATTCATGGCAAACAATCGCCTGACTCTCCCCTCCCCCATCGACCCAACAATCTTGAGCAACAACACCCAGCCTCCCTTTGAGCCTTGCTGAGCCTCTGCCAGTGCACAGCGCTCTGATGAGCTGTCTCTCCTCTTGGAAGAGAAAAAGTTGAAAGCAACAGTTAAAATCTCAGATGTCTGCAGGGGCCAGGAAGGTAAAGCAGATGCGTAAATGGAGCCCAGCGTTAGCCGTCAAGGAGCAGTGGCGACTGTGGCAAACGAAAGAACCCACGTCTCATCAGAAGGAAAAAGCTGCTACCGTCTCTAGCCAGCTTTTTTGGCAGGGAGGAATGCAGGTCCAGGGTTGGCACATCTTTTAGTTTTCAAGGGAAGCCAGAAATGCAGATATTTGTGTGAGATCTCCTGATGTTAAATATTGGCACATAATTCCTTATTTTTAAAAACATGGAAGCCCTAGCAAGATTCATCTGTTTGCACCCAGTTAAGTTGAGGGGCAGAGCCCTCCTGGCTGTTACTGGCTGCTAGGCAAGTGCCATCTCCCTGCAAAGAAATCAGAACATTCTGGCTGGGCTGCAGACAGATCTTAATTAAGCTCCAGGCGGAGCGCCTATTAGCTGATAAAGGCTTTGGGAAAGAGTGAGGGAAAGAGTCCCCCGAGGGCTGGAGCCGTGGAGGAAAGCCAAAAGAAGGGGGTGGGCTTTGAAGTGGGCTTTGGGGGCTGTCAGACCAGGAAAAAGCAAAGCACAGTCCAGAGGAGGGATGGGACTTGGAGGGGGTGATGGGGGGAGGGGTGGAGACGGGGAGTTAGGAGGAACTGAACCCTCTAACTCAGAGGTTTGCCCGTTCAAGTGTGGATGCAAAACGTCACACTGAAGTACTCTTGAGAGGATTCTATTAGGAAGGTGATCATACGCTGCTCCAGGCTGGGGGCCCTTGGAGACAGCCCCAAGGATGCAGGCTCCTCCCAGGAGGAAAGGCAGTGCTCAGATCTCTGGATGTGGAATTAACTAGAAGTCCTCTACCCCGAGCAGACCCCGCTCAGCACATGGATCGGCTACGTGCAGCCTCCTTTTCTAGAACTAAGCTCTTCCAAAGCCAGAAATGTGTCTTCTATACGCTGGGCATGTAGAAGATCCTTAATGAATGTGGGTCGTGTGAGCCAGTGAATGAAACCAAAGAACAAGAAAAGTGAAAGTGAAAGTTCCTCAGTCACATCTGACTCTTGGCGACCCCATAGACTATACAGTCCATGGAATTCTCCAGGCCAGAATACTGGAGTGGGTACCCTTTCCCTTCTCCAGGGGATCTTCCCAACCCAGGGGTCAAACCCAGATTGCATTGCGGGCGGATTCTTTACCAGCTGAGCCACAAGAGAAGCCCAAGAACAAGAACCAAGACATCCAAGAAGAGGGTGCCTGCCCACACTTCCAGAATGGAGCACCCCCCTCGGGGGGAAATGAACAAAGTCATCAGTGCTCACTGCACCCGACAGCCACAGAGACCTGGTGTTTGTCCAGAGAAACACCTTGTGTGGGGTCGCGGGAAGATGAGAGTAGCACCCCATAATGACCAGAGTCAGTGAGGCGTCCTACGCCCCAAAGTCCCGAGGGATGGGCACGATGCACGGCCTTAGTGGGTGTCTTGGATCACTTTAGAATCAATACATTATAAAAACTACCGTATCATTTTAAGCCCTTTCTGGGCTAGGTGGTGCAGCTGAGAGGCTCAGGGCATGGACGGGCCTTGGTCCAGACACACAGAGAGTCAAGGGG
Organism: Okapia johnstoni; assembly: GCA_024291935.2. Taxonomy (NCBI): domain Eukaryota; kingdom Metazoa; phylum Chordata; class Mammalia; order Artiodactyla; family Giraffidae; genus Okapia; species Okapia johnstoni. Next base: position 66,883,503 of record CM044324.1, on the reverse strand, counting down.
CACAGGCTGGACCGGAGTCCAGCTCTCCGGACTCCCAGTCCAGAACACTCTAGACTCAGAGCAGAGCTGGGACTAGGAGAGGCCACTGAGGCTCTCGCCTGGGGAGCCAAATGTAAGGAGGGGCCACAAAGCTTCGTGATCAAGTTAACATTTTGATACAATATTTTTAAAAAATTGAAATTAGTGCAAGACAAACCCAAGATAAGCAAGATAGCAACTTATAAAATAAAGACTTAAAGTTGTACTCCTGCGGGCCTCAACCTCCCCACTTCACCTTGCTGTTGTGGTTCAGTCACTAAGTCGAGTCTGACTCTTTGTGACCCCACGGACTGCAGCACGCCAGGCCTCCTGGTCCATCACCAATTCCTGGAGTTTACTCAAACTCACGTCCATTGAGTCGGCAATGGCATCCAACCATCTCATCCTCTGCCACCTTCTTCTCCTTTTGCCTTCAATCTTTCCCAGCATCAGGGTCCTTTCCAATGAGTCGGCCCTTGGCATCACAACCTCCACCCTGATCCTGAACCAAACAGGAGTCCCAAGGTGACAATTGCCCAAGACATGGAGAAAATGGTTATGTGGAAATCAGGAAGATCACTCCAGGAAGAGGGCAGGAAAGCAGTGGAGTGCCAGGAGAGGTGGCAGACGAATGCCACCCCAACTCCCATCCCCACCCCAACTCACAGGGCTGCATTTTTCCTGCAACAAGCCACGCTCCAGGGACACACAGCAAGACCCTGCCAGGAGAGCTCAGGGAGCAAATGGCACGCCCAGGCTCCTCCCCTCCCTGACATCCCCCTCCTAACTCCAACCAGTTTGTCTTGCAAATCTTAGCCTTTTCATCTCAAGGGGCAAGATGGATTAAAAAGTTTGGCCAGCTCTGGATAACTCTTCTTGCCATGGAAAAACAACCCAGGACTTTATGACTTACTGACAGTGGGTTATGAATGGGCGGGAAAGCATATCCTTAAACCACTGACAGTAACTCCCTTTTAAGGTATTTCCTTGGGGCCAGAGACAACACGTCTTCCTCCTGCCCCCGGTTCTAAGAGTAGCTTGTCTTTCAGAGACGGTCTTGGGCTTTTAGGTCAGCCAGGCTTGGGTTGAGATCCAGCTTTGCCATTTATTGTGAGGCCCTAGACGATATACCAAGACGAGACACAGCAACTCATGCTGCTGGGGAGCCCGGGGTAACTTAGAGGACACGATGGCAGCTGAGGGGCAATCCACAGGCAAAGGGGCGGGTACAACCCAGTACCAACACACCACTCACACAGGAGATGCCAGCCAGATCTCCCTGTGTTTCAAAAGAAAAAAAAAAATTATGTGAAATCTTCTGATTCTTAAAAGTTGGCCAACTAGTTCAAATTAGTTGGAAATTTAAGAAATTTAACATTTAAGAAAATGCTAACCCAGCAGGGCCAAATAAAAGAGGTCTGGGAGTCAAAGCCCACCAACAGGCCCGATATGTGCCGCTGACGTCCACAAATCCCCCAGCAACCTGCCTGGCACCCCGCAGGTGCTCAGCAAACACGGACGGTTTCCATCTTTTCGGGAAACTCTCCAAGCATCATCAACATCCATTTCCACACAACAGCTTGGGAAGGAATGCTTCTTGGGGTGGGACATGGAGATATGAAAAGAAGAGCTGAAAATCTGGAAGGCTTCAAAAGGAGGTGGGAACCGCCGTGGGAATTCCTTAAAAGGATTTAAAAGAATTTTATTGGGCATAGTTTACCACGAGTCAGGGATAAGATCAGGCAGTAATTTAGTTCCTGGGCCCCGCAAGCGAGCCTGTGCCTGTGGGGTGGATAGGGGGTGGGAGGGAGGATCTGGCCTTACTGAGGTCTCCACCACTGTTTCGGGTCCTCTGTCCACAGGTCACCCCAGTACTGGACTCAGCACACGGGGTTCTGATAGGCACAGCCCCTCCACAGAGATGCTCATTAGGTCCAGCTGATCCTACCCAATCAGAAGCAAGGCCCAGGGGATCTGGAAGCTCACATGAACTTTGAAGTCAGACTCAGCTGGGCTGCATTTCAAATCTTCAACATCAGAGGCTCTCAAAATGTGATCCCCCCAGACCAGCAGTCGTGCCGTCTGGCCGCAGCAGCAGGGAACTCGTTTGAAGGGCCCCACCCCAAACCCACAGAGACAGAAACTCAGGGGGTAGGGTCAACCATCCGGGTTTGAACAAGTGGATTCGGATGCACAATACGTTTGAGAACTCCTACTCTCCACCTTTGCCCTGTGGTCGTCAGCAAGTCCCGGGTCTCACTGAGATGATCAACTCTGTCCTATAGGATGGTCCTTCAGCATCCTTCCAACGATGATTTCAGAAGCCTGGTCTGTTTGTGCCAGACAGTGTGGGAGATACTAGGGGGCAGCACATAGTCCTGACCCTGATGGAGCGTGGGGTCTAGCTCTCAATGGAGACAGACGGTGAGAGAGGAAAAAAGATATAAATGCCAATTTTCAGAAGCGAGAGGAAGGCAGGGCGTGACCCACCACATAAAGCTGTTTCTCACAGTGTGTGTAGGGACCACCGGAGCACTAGAACCCCCAAATTCAGGTGGATTTCCTTTCCTACATCCCCCAACCCCCTCTCTGATGTCCCTGCTGCTCCTCAAACACATCTCCTCGCTCCAGCTTCAGGGCCGCGGCCTTCACCATTCCATCTATGAGGAAAGCCCTCTTATCAGATCTTCCGAGGACGGGCGCCTTCTCCTTGTCCAGGGTTCAGTGTCACCTCCCCTGAGGTCAAGCTGAAGCAGTCTCTCCACTTACTCTGTACCCCCACCAGCCTGCTCTGGCTTCCTCCCTGCCTTTCTCTGAGCCTCCAATCCTGCGCCTCCCCACGGCCTTCCTAGTCCTGCCTCTCTCCCAGAAGAACATGCCTTCTTGGGGGCGGCTTCTTGTCGTGGTCACCTCAACAGCATCAGCGAGCAAACGTCTGCCTAATAAGCGACACTCTAACCCTATTCCCAGGCTTCCCTGGTGGCTCAGTGGTAAAGAGTCCGCCTGCCAATGCAGGAGACGCAGGTTCGATCCCTGGGTCAGGAAGATCCCCTGGGGAAGGAAATGGCAGCCCACTCCAGTATTCTTGCCTGGAGAATTCCATGGACAGAGGAGCCTGGTGGGCTACAGCCCATGGGGTCGCAAAGAGTCGGACACAACTGAGCGACTCAACAACAACAAACTCTATTCCCAGAAAGAGGGGGCGCTCCCCATCCTTGAGGAGGAGGAGGCCACAGGCTGTGCCCAGGGCAGGTTTCTTCACAGCCTTGCTTGGTTCTCTGATGGTGGAAAAGGGCGTAGAGACTGGAAGGAAAAGAGGAAAGGGGCGGCGGGGCGCTGTCGCGAGGTCAGCGACCCTAAAACGCCGGCTGCGCGGTGGAGCACCCCCTCTCTGGCAGAACCCTCCAACCCAACCCCCAGGGCAAAAGCGCGACTCCTACCCATTCCGAGGCGAGGCGTCGCTCTCAGCCGGCTCGGGACCCCAGGGCCCAGTCCGAGTGCCCCGCGTCGGCCGGGAGTGCGGGCAGCTGGGCCGCGCGGACTCTGGGGCGGTGGCGCACGGGGACTTGGAGGGAAAGGCACCTGGCGTGGTACGTGCCGTCCTAGGAAGTTGACGGCGCCGGGCGCGTGCTGGCCCTGCCCCGCGGCGGCACGAGGCGCCCAGGGACAGCGGCTCACCGGGACCTCCCGGGAAAGATACAAGACCCGGCCAGCGCGGCGTGAGCCCCGGGCAGCGGAGCCGGCGCGCTTCACATGGCACGTGGGAGCCCCGGGCAGCGCGCGAGGGGTCCGCGACCTGCGGGGCCGGGGAAGCACGTGACCCCCGCAGGCCTGCGCGCCGCGGGGGCGCTTGCAGCCCCAGGGCAGCGGAGCGCGGGGACCCCGAGGGCAGGCCGGCGCGGGGGGGCGCGGGGGAAGGCGGAGAGGGCGGCGGCGGGGCGCTCGGCGCGGGCCGCCAGGCGGAGGCTCGGAAGGAGCCCCGGCGCCGCGCGGCGCACCCGAGAGCCCAGGCCCGGCGCTGGGCCGCCCGGACACCCCGGGCGGGCGGGCGGGCGCCGCGTGCCCCCCGCGCTCCCCGCCGCCGCCCGCGCTCCCCGCCCCGCGCCCCGCCCCTCCCTCCGGCCCGCCTCCCGCCCCGCTCCCTCCCTCCCTCGGCGGCGGCCGCGCGGCGCTCCCGGCGCACTGGGAGCCCGGCGGGGACCGGGAGGCACAGGCGGGTGGCCCTCGATCCGGGTGCCGGAGCCGAGCAGGACGCGGGGGCCGAAGTTGGCCGGCCGCTCCGGGAGGCGGCGCGGGCGGCTTCCAGCCCCTGGTCGCGTCCTCGCCGGGACCCCGCCGGCCGCCGGGGGACGCGAGCCGCGGCCCGGCCAACTCCGCGGCGGGGACGCCGTGCCGAGAACTTGAGGTGGGACCCTGGCGCGCTGCAGCCCCGCCGGGCGCCGCCGGACGGGCTGACTCGGGCCCCGGCGGGGGAGCCGCACGTAGCTGTGACCCCTACGGGGACCCGGAAAGCCGCCGAGGGGGGCGGTCTGGGGCGACCGGGGACCCGGGAGCAGCTGCGCGCGGCGGTCACCGTGCGGGTCTGGCTTCTGCGCTTCCCTGGGGTCCCCCGGCGCGCGAAGTGACAGGGCGGGGACCGCATCCCAGCTGTGGCCGAGGTTTCTCGCCGTCTCGCAGGAGGATCCAGGGAGGAGGGGGTGTTGGGGAGAGGTTGATGGGGGGGCGTCCGTCTGTCACCCACTCATTCACTCACTCCATCCTTAGGCACAGAGTGGAGCCTCGCGTCAGGGGGGTTTATTGAGTCGTTCATTAGGGCCACAAGCTCTTATTGAGAGCCCACTGTGTGCTAGGCGCTGGGGACTCTTGAGATGACTCTGTTCCTTGGAGGGGAAGGTGGCCTCCTCACCCTCGGGGGTCTCCCTACCCAGAAGGGGCTCAGCCTGGATGGAATCGTCAGGTGAGGAGGGAAAAGAGGGAAGCTCCTTCATTCATTCAGGGGTTGGTTGAGAGACTGGTTGAGCGCCTACTATATGCATCTCACCACGCCGAATCTCAGCTGTTCATTATTTCAGGAACAGTTATTGAGGTGCTGTGCTGGGGAGAGAACTGGGAGGGGAAGGCATGGGATGTGGGGCAGGATAGGAAGGAGCCGGCTTGCAGCTTGGAGAGAGCACCCCATGCCCCACTGTGTACAGGCGGGTCGCTGGACAGGTTGCAGAATGGCCTTTCCTTGGTCCATCTACTGCATTCATTCTCAAGGGGAGGAGGGAGGCTGGAATAGGTTGTTGGATAAGAAGAAAAGACGTTTAAAAAGCTCCTTAGGGGAAAGGTTTTAATGGGAGAAGGATGGAGAAAAGCCCATCTACCCATACTGATGAAGGCAGGCTCCCACCGATGGGGTGTACTACGGAAGTTGTCCATTCAGCAGGCGTTTCTTTAAGCACTTGCTGTCCATAAGCACATCCAGGGTGCCAGGCATCAGAGTCAGCAAAGTGAACGAGGCAGTTGCAGAGACCCCCTTTGCTGACCCCTCAAGATAAATGTAGGGGAGGTGAGAGAGATAAATGCAGAGCCGGAACTGCTCTGATTCATCGCGTGTGTTAAGGAGGGTGGGTTCTTCTGACTCCATGAATCTGAGCCGAGGTTTATTCACTGGGGTGTGTTTGATACCCACACACATGACAGCACAGTCAGAGTCACTCCGGGGAGCCTCACCCGCTCACGTTTCCAAGGCAGGTTTGGCACTGCTGGCGACCTGGCCCCAGGACGGGAGCCAGGGCACGCGCCGGCTTTCTTGGGTGGGCTTCTCAGGAGCTGTCAGACCTGAGCTTGACCCTGTGTCCTCCGTCCTGGAGCTCTGCAGAGGCACCCGCCAAGCGGGGAGGGAGGGAAGGCACGTCTGAAAGGCAGGCGATGACGGCTCCTGGGACTGCCTTCACCGGTCATTCCCTAAGAGCCCATTCCAGTGGAAAGATGTCTGTCATGGGACACAGTCAAACCCCACAGGGGCCGTGAGTGTAAAACCTTGATCCCTGTCCCAAGCCTTGAGGGCCCAGGCAAGGGGAGCCTTGGAGTCTGATGGGGGCAGATCTGGGAGTCAGGCTCCTGTCCCGCCGCCGCTTTGAATCCCCTGCACCCCACACAGCTGGGCCATGGCGAGGGTGAGGACGATGCCCCAGAGATCAGAAGGGTCCAGATATGTGGCCTGGACGCAGGCCTGAGAGACTCCAACCAGGACTGAGGAGTCAACCCCAGGGCCCCTCTAAAGAGTCTTGACCCAGCCGTCTTTTCTCCACGTCCCCTTTCCGAATAGGTGAAGCAGAGTCAACGTTTCTGGTGGCCAGAGATAGAGGGTCTGGAAATCCACCCTTGGTTGGCTCACTAAACCCAAAGATGGAGCCCCATGGTTGGAAAATGGTGGCTGGAAAAGCCACTCTAAAAGAGAGTTGATACAAAGGCAGAGGCAAGGAAGTCTAGCTGCAAGCGGTCAGTCCCTCCTGGCCATTTTTGTTCCCTAGCAGACAGTATCTGACTGACGGAATCCACGCACGGAGTCACTGTGGTCCAGGTAGGATCCGAACGATGGCCTCACAGGGCATACCGCCCCTCCTTCCCCGCTCCGTCCCACCGCAGCTGACCGCAGACACGTGGCTCAATACCTCGACTGCTGCCCAAAGTCTCGGGATGCCTCTCGCTTACCCCTAAGGAATGACACGGGTTGGCAAGTGCGGGAAGCTGCCTCTGTCTGGAGAGAAGAAGCTGCCTCTGGGCGGGAGAGGGGGTCCCTGGAGAGAAAGAAACCAAAGCCTGAGCAGCTCAGGGAAAAAATGCTTTTGGTTTTTTTGAAGAAAGTTGCACTGCGCCTGGTTCGTTTCTTACTGCCGCATGCTACTAGGAGCGTAGTGGCTTCAAGCAGTACAAACTTGTTATTTTACAGTTTGGGGGGATCAAAAGTCCAGGTGGGCCTCAGTGGGCTGACACCAAAGGGCCAGCAAGGCCGTGTTCCTGCAGGGAGAGTCCCTTCCTCTGCCTTTCCTAGCTTCTGGGGGCTCCCTGCGTCCTTGGCTCCTGGCTTTACGTCACTCCAGCCTCAGCATCTGCCATCACATCCCTTTCATCTCTGCCTCTGATCCCCTTGAGTGATGGCTGCTCAGTCATGCCCGACTCTTTGCAACCCCATGGACTTGCCTCCCTGTTATAAGGACTCTTGTCGTGACACTGGGCCCACCGGTCGATCCAGGGCCGTCTCCCCATCTCCAGAGCCTCAGTTTAATCGCAGTAACATCATCCCTTTCACCATGTAAGGTTACATTCCCAGGTTCCATCCGGGGCTTGGGACATGGACCTCTTCTGGAGGCCACCCTTCTGCCGCCCGCAGGCGTGTGCCTCGTCAGCTTCTGTTGACTGACGGGGAAGCTGAGGCCCAGCAGAGTGAGGGACTTGACTTCAGCCAGGTGAGGCCAGCGGGCACTGAGGTCCTGCCCTCTGGAAGGCGGTGCTGGCTTCACACTGCTCCTCTGAGGAAAGAAATGCCGGGGGGAGGAGCGGGCAGGTGAGGTGCCAGGCGTGCTGCCTAGAAGCCATTCTAGCAAACAGGGGGCCCTTCTAACGTGCCAGGCATGGCTCCAAGCACTTAGGAGGTGAGTGTGATGACACCCCAGGTTACAGCTAATGACCCAGACACAGAGAGGTGAAGTTCTTTGCAGAAGGCTGCACAGCTGGTGATCGGTGGGCCAAGCATCGTGGTCCAGAGGCCACACCCTCAGCCCTGCTTGGGACCTGCTACCCCACAGGAGAGTTCTTCTGCCCAGAGACCGAAATGGCAACACAGAACTTGATGAAACCAGTTTTGTTGATTCCTTACACTGCTCTTGTGCAAATAGCCAGTAGGAATAAGGATGTTTCCCCAGCTATGGGCAATTGCCTGCTTCTCCCCATCCCGAAAGACTCTTCAAAAGCTTGTGCCTAGAAAATAGAAGTGAGACACCCATTCCCTGGCCTGCTGCTTGTGCTGGACACCCTTCTGCCACCAGGAGCCAGCTATGTAGGGAGACAGTAGAATGCAGAGTCAAAGAGGTTTGCTCAGAGTCCCACAGACCTAGTTGGAGCCTGGCTTCATTGCTTGCCACCAGAGTCATGAGTTTTCACCGTTCAAAGCCTCAGTTTTCTCATCTGTAAAATGGGGATGAAATCTTCATTCACCAGATCCTCTTAACAGCCTGGTAAGGTCGGCACGCATGTCCCCGCTGTATGGGGAGACAGGCCTGGAAGAGGGCCGGTGACTTGGTGGGTACAGATGGCTGTATCAGGCCGAAAGGTTAATAGCAGAAGCAGCAGCAATAGCCAGACAGGCCTGACAGAGACCTTCCCCCCATCCTGCTCCCCACCCCGGAGTCCTACCCCTGCCCCCAGGCCCTGCACCCACCCCCAGTCACATGCTGGCCACAGAGCAGCCTCCAGGTGGGGCTGCTGCCCTCCAGAACCCCTTCTGGTTTCAATGATCATCTCTCTTTCGAAATGTGCACTCAGCCCTCTGTCATAGGTTCTGAACGTCATCTTTCTCCCAGGAGGAAGAGAAGTTGCCTGGGGAGAATCCGCGGATCTGTGGGCTCACAAAGGGGCATTCGATCAAGGCAGCCCCAGTGCAGAAAGATTTTCTCATGAGCCAGAGGGTCTCCACTTCTCCAGCAAGGCTCCCCTCGCGTGGGACCCACAGAGCCTTCCAGAACCCCAAGGAGATTGGGAAGTCAGGCAGAGGGCTCCCAGCCGAAGCCCAGAGCACCTAGAAGGCCCGCCGGCTTTCCTGGCCCCTGCCTTTCCTCTCTCTCAAACATCAACAGTCTCTCAGAGAGGCTTCAGAAATGCCGGTTCCTGCCTGCCCCCCCCTTAAGGGTTCTGATGGCGGGTCTTGGGAGGGACCTGGGGGTCTGTATGTCAGCTGAGTCCCAGGAGATGCAAAACCCAGGGCCGTGAGAGTTTTTGTGCTCTTCTTCTCTAACCTGGATTAAAACCCAGAGTTGTGCTAACCACACTCTTTAATTCATATCGCTCTGCATCACCAGGCTGTCTTAGTCACTGTGCCCTTCGTTCCAATCCCCAAGCTTATTCCCTCCCGCTGCCCTCCCAGGCACCCACCCTCTGTGGTTGACAGAGACCTTTACATGTGCTCGAGTCTTTGTAAGATCTGTAATGTTGTGTGTGCTCATTTACATAAACAGCAAAGTGCTATAAACTTCTGTTGTTTTTTTCCACTTGGGACCATGTTTTTAAGATCTAAATGTGTTGCTAAACCTGCATCTAGTCCATTGGTTCCAGTTCCTGCGCAATCTACAGGCATTTGCCATCTGGATCACTTGTTCTTCTCCCCCACCCCCGGGAGGGGCACTGGGAGACCTCCTAGCACCAAAGCAACACAAGATGTATTCTTGTGCCTTGTTCCTTGCTCACATCTGAGCCCCCAGAAGCGGATCCTGAGTCAAGGATTGGAGTATAAACAATATATTACAGACAATGTCTGTCATAAGCCCTGTGGATCCAAGTCTGAGGGATATACCCAAGAGTGGGATTCCCAGGTCATAAGGCACCAGCATCCTTCATTCCCCTTGGTACCCCTCAGGCTTTTCCAGAGGCTATATTACTGCATTCCCTCCAGCAACAGGCTCTGGGGGTCAGACAGTGCTGGGGTCCAGCCCTGCCTAATCAGGTCAAGAAAGGAGTCACCCTTGTCCAGAAGAGGGGAGAATGACAGATCCCCGTCATAGCTAGTAATAATACAGCAGGCCCACTGAGACTCCCCTGCAGGCCAGGCGTTGGGCCAAGAACCTATGTCACCTGTGTCCTCTGCTTTAGTCCTGACCATAACTCCGAGAGGTCAGAGCAACATGTATCTCCATTTTACAGATAAGGAAACTGCATCTCAGAGGAAGGACATGACTTGTTCAAAGTCACAGGAGACCTTAAACCCAGGTCTCCTGACTTCAGAGCTAGTGGGCTCTTCTGCTTCCCCACCCTGAGGTCATCAGCAAATCGCACCCCCCCACCCCCCGCCCCCAACCTGGAGTCTAAGCAGCTTTTTCTCAACACTTGCTGTATTTGTTTCCAGTTGTTACTGTGACACATCACCACAAACGGAGTGGGTTAAAACAACACAACTTACTGCCTCACATTCTGGAGAACAGAGGTCTGCAGTGGGCGTTACGGGGCTAAAACAAAGGCGTGGAAAGGCTGCGTTCCTTTCTGGAGAGCCCAGAGGAGAGTCTGTCCTTCGTCTGTCTCAGCTTCTAGACGCTGCCCGCTTTCCTTGGCTCGTGGGCCCTTCCATCTTCAAAGCCAGCACTGGCAGGCGGGTCTTTCTCACAGCCTTTCATCACTCTGATGCACCCTCCTGCCTCTCTCTTCCATCTTTTAAGGACTCTGCTGGTTGCATGGAGCTCCCCCTCGCCCTCCCCAGTGATCATCGGGTCGGCCTTGGTGCTCTGACACCACGCATCACCCATAAGGGAGGCCCCCATCCCTGACCTCTCTCTCTCTGATTGGCCCACAATTTCTCTGTCCATCATCCTTGTAGCCCGGAAACGCTGCCTCTAATTTGGGCCTCCTAGCGCCACCTGTCTGTCACCCGATTGAATGGCACCCCTGGGATCACCCTACCTCCTTGTCCTTCCCCTTCACCGCACTCCAATCCCACAGCAAAAGTCCCCTCAGCTCTTGCTCTCCAAAGCCCGCCCCAAATCCATCCGATTCTCCAGACCTCTCCACTGGTCCAAACCTCGGTGGCCTCTTTCCAGAGACAGGGTGGTCTCCCCGGCCCAACCTGGGACTTCTCCCAGGATGCCGCGCCCACGAAGAACAAGCCGTAGCACAGTCTGTGACCTGCTGACCCCCCACACACTCATCTTCTCCCCCTCCCCCTCGCTCACTCTGCCTGGCCACTTAGCCTTTACTCTGGTATCTGACCATCCAGTCCCATCCCCAGGTGAGGAGCAAGCCCTTCTAATTCCACCCAAGACACTACTCCCCAGGTCCTCCCAGGGCTGGCTCTGCCCCAGTGTCCCCTCCCCCGAGAAGCCCTCCTGGGTCCCTCCTGCTAACGTTGACCACCCCCACCCCGGTCATTTCCCATCGGTCACCTGGTTCTGTTTCCATCACAACACTCATTACAGCCTGAAATGATCTGTGTATTAATGGTATTTATTTATGGGAGACTGTGTATTTATGAAAGGCTGTGTCCCCCACTGGAACGTCACCTCTGTAGGGACAGCACTGGGTCTGTCTTGTCCTCTGCTGTGCCTCCAGGCCTGGACCAGTCACCCAGTCCCACACGTGGTACGTGTTGGATGAATGAATGAATGACAGCTCCCTCAGGACTCCTCCTTCTCATTCCCACCATTGGAGCCCCTTTCTTAAACAACTTCCTCTTCCTAAGTAGACATATAGACCCTAAGAGGCAAAATCCCTGGATCCCACCATGCTCTAGAAGTCACAGACCTAACACCATAGGGAAATTTTTAAAAATCAGCTTTTTCATGAGGGTAATACCAGACTGGGTGAAAAGTAGCTTTATATTCCAGAAGCAGGACTTTGGAGCCTGTTTGATCTATGGACCTTACCAGAGACTCTAGCAGACAGAACTGTTACCCGTACCGCCATCAGGCTGGGCAACACCGAGACCAAAGGCTCAGGGCAAGCGTGCCCCTCCCTCATTTGGCAAATTCAGCATCTGAGGCTCCCCAGGGTCCTCTGGCCCTCTGTGTACAAGCAGCCTGCACGAAGCATCTTTTTCTCTCCTCTCCATATTTGTCTCTGAGACAGGACAACTTTCTATGCAGGAGGCTGAGGCTTTGACTCACAGCTGATACAGATCACGAGAGAAAAAATGAGGAAATGCTAATTGGGGGAGCTTTCCACTGGAGGGAAAGAGGAGGGTTGAAAGAAAAAATTCTACAAGAAAAGAGGTGATTACATACATGGGGTTTCACAAGTGCTCTCCAGGGCTTGCAGGATGAGAGGATTCCCGTGCCTCCATCACTATTCTTGCCAAATGGAATATCGTTTTCCCTCTTGTCTTTGGTGGCAAAGATAAAGCAGCATAGCTGAAAAGCTGTGGCACTAAAAGCCGTCTTCCTCCTCCAAGGGATTCTGGCAGGCTCTGCCTGAGGAGACGGGTTCCAATTTTAGGTGAAGTTAAAAACACTCTTAACACTTTCAAGTCAAACCATGTTTTTTCAAACACAGGTGTACCCTAGTTTTCCAAAACTTGAGCTGAGAAACGATAGTTTGCCCCAAAGATAAATGTGTGGAGTGATGATTTGCATTTGTGAAAGAATTCCTGTTAGGAAGGTGCCCCTTTCAGATGTGGAAACCTCCGTGACTCCTGTTACACAATGCTTCAATCCACGCGGGGCTGTGTGTATATCTGTGCACCCCTGAACATGTGTGTTTCCCCTGAACATGCCCATAGCATGGATGGACACTCAGGTATAAGAAATGGGTCTCCATTTGGAATTGATAGACTTGGCTGGTACCACTTGCATCCATGGGTGATTGAGTTGAGGCGGGGGGTAGTGATGATGAATTTTAAAAGCAAAGTATTGGAACTTCCCTGGTGATCCAGTGGTTAAGATTCTGCACTCCCAATGCGGGGAGCCCAGGTTCCATCCCTGGTCTGGGAACTAGATCCCCCATGCCGCAAATAAGGCCTGGTGCAGTCCGAGTAGAAAGAAAAACTATAACATCAAAGTATTACAGACTCATACTACACTAATTTTCCCTGGATCAGCTTAATTCTGGAGCGTTCTGCTGCTGTCATCTAGGGGTGTCAAACTCAAGTGCCTACAGTGACCAGGAAGGAAACGTACATAAGGGAAGTAAGGTGGGTGTCAGGAAGACAGCAGGGAGGGGTGGGGATGACGGTGGATCGTAGCATGCCTGCTCTTCCTAAAGGGGTCAGGCATTTTTCAGCTGGAATTTGAAGCGAAGGTTGCCAGATAATCTGATTTTCCCCAAAAAACATATATTAATTTTTAAATGAAATGTCTCCATTTTTCAAAATCTTCTCCAAGCTAGGCAAAATATTTGTAAACCAAATGCAGCTCATGAGCTATGACTGCATAAGCAATCTGATTCTAATGGCACAAACCCTTAGCTTTGAGGACAGGGAAGGAAACAATGCTGTCTGTCCCCCGGTGACAAAATCAGGCCTGGTTGAGAACCACTGGCCCACACTAAACTACCTTTCCAAGCTAAACAAATATCCCCCAAAGTTGGACAAACTTAAAGCAGTAAGTTAGTAACAGTACCGATGTAGGCTGTCAGCTCTGCGGGGTTGGGGGCCACATCTGATTCTGCGCACGGCTGTGAACCCCCAGTGCTTAAAGCCACTCCTGGCTTACAGTAGCACTCGGTGCATTTTTATGGTGTGAATGATGTGGGTACGGAGGAATGGTGAAGTTTAGGAGATGCTGAACAATAGAGTGGCTCTTCTGACTCTTGAGTACCTTTCCTCAAGCTGCTGTAACAGAGTATCTAGACCAGGGGGCTTAAATAACAGACATTGGTTGCTGTTCGTCTGGCGGGCTGGGAGTCTGAGATCAGGTAGGATTCTGAGGAGGGCTGTCTTCCTAACTTGCAGGTTGGCTGTCTTCTCAGCGGGCCCTCACTCGGTGGAGAGAGAGGAAGCCCTGCTGTCTCCTCCTCTCCTTATCAGGGCACTAATCTCACCCTGGGGGCTCCACCCTCCTGACCTCATCTAAAAGCCTGATGACCTCCCAAGGACCCCACGTCTTAACACCATCCAGTTGGAGGTTAGGGCTTCCCCCTATGAATCTGGGGGAACACAATGCGGTCCATACGTTAGGGCTTCCCCCTATGAATCTGGGGGAACACAATGTGGTCCATACGTTAGGGCTTCCCCCTATGAATCTGGGGGAACGCAATGCAGTCCATATCGGCAAATATCTGCAGGACCCGCATTGTCCCCAGAGACTCCGGGAGTCACTGAGGCCCTTTCCTCCCTTCTTCTGCCTCCCCACCCCCCCAGGCCGGAGAGGGATGTGAAAGCTCAAAATGACCCTCCTACCGGGAGACAATTCTGATTACGACTACAGCGCTCTGAGCTGCACGTCGGACGCGTCCTTCCATCCGGCCTTCTTCCCCCAAAGCCAGTCACTCAAGGGTGTCTTCTACCGCCGGGCCCAGCGGCTGCGGCCGCAGGACGAGCCCCGCCAGGGCAGCCAGCCTGAGGAGCGCAGGCGGCAGATCATCATCAACGTGGGCGGCATCAAGTACTCGCTGCCCTGGACCACGCTGGAGGAGTTCCCGCTAACGCGGCTGGGCCAGCTCAAGGCCTGCACCAACTTCGACGACATCCTCAACGTGTGCGATGACTACGACGTCACCTGCAACGAGTTCTTCTTCGACCGCAACCCGGGCGCCTTCGGCACCATCCTGACCTTCCTGCGGGCGGGCAAGCTGCGGCTGCTGCGGGAGATGTGCGCCCTGTCCTTCCAGGAGGAGCTGCTCTACTGGGGCATCGCCGAGGACCAGCTGGACGGCTGCTGCAAGCGCCGCTACCTGCAGAAGCTCCAGGAGTTCGCCGAGACGGTGGAGCGGGAGGACGAGGACGACGCGCTGGACAGCGAGGACCCCGGCAGCGAGGGCCCCGCGGAAGAGGAGGGCCGCCTGGGCCGCTGCATGCGGAGGCTGCGCGACATGGTGGAGAGGCCGCACTCGGGGCTGCCCGGCAAGGTGTTCGCCTGCCTGTCGGTGCTCTTTGTCACAGTCACCGCCATCAACCTCTCCATCAGCACCCTGCCCAGCCTGAGGGAGGAGGAGGAGCAGGTAAGGGCCCCGCCCCTGCCTGGGTTAGGGCGGGGCTGCCGCAGCAGGGACCACTCCCCGCCCGGAAGGGCACGTCCTTCTCTGCCTGCCCTGTCGCCTCCTCCAGGAAGCCTTCCCTGACCGCACTGGCTCAGTAGCATCCCAGTCCATCGTTGTGTTTATGTGTTTACAAATGTGTCTCCCTATGTGTCGTCCTCCTCCACATGCAGACCTGAGCTCTACAGCCTGTTCAGGTCTGTGCTGTGCCCCCTGCCCACAGCAACACTGCCCAGCATGGGAGAGCCCATGCTCAGACACTCTGTTGAATGAATGGATGGATGGATGGATGACGCGATGTTTGATGTGCCTGGCCCCAAGCTGAGCACGTGACGTGTTCCACCAAAATTTATTTCATCAACTTGCATCCTTTCTCAGCCTTCCCAATTCCCTTACATGAAAAGATCCCAGAAAGCTCTTTGGGGTCCTGAATATGATGGTCATTGATAGATGTGTGTGTGCACAGGCAACCTCAAATAGTGCGCATGGCTTTCTGTTAAAGAAAGGAGTTCCCATAAGTGTTTACTCCAGGGCATGATGGGGTGCATGCCCAGTTCTCAGGGATACAACTTGCTTACTGGCAGTTAATGGGAGCCAAGGACTGGGCTGCCACTCTGCCTGTATCTTGTCTCCCCAGCGAACCTTCCAGCATCCTGGTATGGAAAAGCAGCTTGCCCAGACCCGGGTCTAAGTCTGAAGTCTGGGTTCTTAAACATGGAAGTATGGGTCCCACGTGGCAGCCTGGGATCTCATGTAGCCCCTCAGCTCAGCCTCCTTCTGTATGAGACCCATTTCTGGGACCCTCTCCCCACACGTAGGGGTTCCAGAGTCAAGGCTCAAGACAGACTGAAAGGTTCAGACAGGTGCAAATTGTGTAGACACTGGAGAAATAGGTATGGCAGTGTGAACTGAATGTCAGGCCAGCCAGCATTTATTGAGCACTGGCTGTGTACCATGTATGTGCTAAAGGTTTTATGTGAACCCTCTGATTTAACATTAGAACCACTCGCCACATGAGGGTTTTTTCATACACACATATTGTGGGAAAAGTTGCAATTGTGTTACATTTATAACTCTCAGGGAGTTTCTGACACTTCTTTTTGAATACATTGAATTTTAAAAGCCAGTGTTAAGAAAATACTCAATCAGTAAAATGAACACTCAATCAGTAAAGTGAACGTTTGAGATGCATGAGGGGTAGCGATGAACCAGGCAGGGTTAGAGCCAGGTGGCCTGAATTTGAATCCCACCTCATCCACTCTGGTTGTGTTTCTGTAAACAAGTCACTCAGCCTCTCTGTGCCTCCATTTCCTGACATGTCAGAGAGATTGTAAACAGGCCCACCTCACAGCGCTGGGAGGGTTCAGTGAATGAGAAGCGATTGGAACAGTGCCTGGCATTCCATGTTCAGGAATTACTCACTGTGAGGATTATACGCCCCTCCCAGAAAGAGCAAGTGCTTGTCACTGGAGACCCGTCTGGAAGCACCTGTGCTTCGTGTTCATTTCTTCTTGGCCCCAACACATGCAATACCGATTTTGTCAGGAAAATACTAATAAAGCCACAGTTTTATTCAACTTCTGATAACTGCTTTAAAAAAAAAAAAAAGATAACCAGCCTTTTTCATGACTCAGTAAAAATGTTGTTCTTCAGTTTCATTTGGGGGACCAGTGGGGTTCACTGTCTCACCCGAGCAGGCGTTTGAGTGCCTCCTGTATTCAGGCCCCATGCGGCGGTCGGGGTGACCACTGTGAGTCTCCAGCTTCAGGGCGCTTCAAGTCTCAGTGACAGCCCCGTGACCATAAGTATGGGGCATAAGCCAAGAGGGCTCTTGTGAGAGGCCCACCAACTGTGCTGGGGATGCTTGGAGGGGATGCACTCCAGGAAGGCTTCCCAGAGGAGAGGGCTTCCTGTCCCAGAAGTCTGAGACCTCAAAGCCTCACCAAGTATCAGTTCATCTCTCCAGCTTTTCACATATTCCCAGCGAAAGAGCTAGTATGGCGAGCCTGATAGAACCCAGCTGTGCCCCAGAACCAACAAGATGCCCCAGGTAGAACCATTTGTGCCTTCCTCTCTGCCAAGCCCCTTTGAGGCTGAGATCTAAACTGGGGACGGTCCACCATACTGCAGATCAGAGCAATAACCTGACAGCCTGCATGGCAAAAGCACAGATGTGTCTGAATGAAATGTGGAGTGCTTTCTTTGTATCAAATTGTCACAACATTTAAAACCCAGGAGATTTCATGTAAAACTCCAAATTTCCAGCTTCTCTTAAAAAAATTGATGAGGCAGCCTCAAGACTGAGTTCACCTGGGGCAGTCCTCAGGGAATGCCAAGCAGGATGGCCAGTCTCCCCAGCGGGCCTCCACCCAACCTGGCCCACCTCCCCTGGTTTCCCTTTGCCTGCCTGGCCTTCACTTGGCACCCTGTCTAAAGACAGGCCAATGCTCTGCCATCCATCCTGGTAACAGATATGAAGTGATCACCTGCCGTGTGCCGGGCCTTTCCAGGCACTGGGGCCCTGAGTGAGCAATACACAAACCGTCCTGCCCTGTAGAGAGAGCTACAGTCTTCTGGGACGGGGGTGGCAGGTGAGCAGGGCTGAGACAGACAGTAAAAACGGTAAGTAAGTAACTTATAAAACATACTTTGGAGGCGGGCATGGCAACCCACTCCAGTATTCTTGCCTGGAGAATCCCACGGACAGGGGAGCCTGGTGGGCTACAGTCATTAGGGTCACAAAGAGTCGGACACGACTGAAGTGATTGAGCAGGCATGCACCCTTGGTGGTATTCATATTGCAATATGTAAAAGTGTCAGATCAACTCGGTATGCCTTGTATTTGTTATATGTCAATTACATCGCGATAAAAATGAATTTTAAGAAGGAAGAAGTCAAGAGCTCATTTGGGGATGTGATGAGTTTGAGACACCTATCAGACTCTGGCTAGGAGGCAGCTCCTCTGGAGTCTGGAGTTCAGGGGCAAGGTCTGGGCTGCAGGGAGATTAGGGGTAGTCAGGGTTGAGAAGGTGCTTCAAGCTCCAGGCTTGCACGGGATTGCCCAGAGAGTGGGCATTAGCAGAGAGAGGGGACCCAGGGACAGGCATCGAGCCCAGACCACCTTGGCCGGGTAGCACCCCCCCAGTATGGAGCCCCACGCTCCTCGAGGTGGGACCGCTGATCTCCCCCACTCCCTCTCTCCCAGGGCCGGTGCTCCCAGATGTGCCGCAACATCTTCATCGTGGAGTCGGTGTGCGTGGGCTGGTTCTCCCTCGAGTTCCTCCTGCGTCTCATCCAGGCGCCCAGCAAGTTCGCCTTCCTGCGGAGCCCGCTGACGCTGATCGACATGGTGGCCATCCTGCCCTACTACGTCACCCTGCTGGTGGACGGCGCCTCCGCGGGCCGCCGCAAGCCCGGCACGGGCAACAGCTACCTGGACAAGGTGGGGCTGGCGCTGCGGGTCCTGCGGGCGCTGCGCATTCTGTACGTCATGCGCCTGGCCCGCCACTCGCTGGGGCTGCAGACGCTGGGGCTCACGGCCCGCCGCTGCACCCGCGAGTTCGGGCTACTGCTGCTCTTCCTCTGCGTGGCCATCGCCCTCTTTGCCCCCCTCCTCTACGTCATCGAGAACGAGATGGCCGAGAGCCCCGAGTTCACCAGCATCCCTGCCTGCTACTGGTGGGCCGTCATCACCATGACGACCGTGGGCTACGGCGACATGGTACCCAGGAGCACGCCCGGCCAGGTGGTGGCGCTCAGCAGCATCCTCAGCGGCATCCTGCTCATGGCCTTCCCGGTGACATCCATCTTCCACACCTTCTCCCGCTCCTACCTGGAGCTCAAGCAGGAGCAGGAGAGGGTGATGTTCCGGAGGACCCAGTTTCTCATCAAGACCAAGTCGCAGCTGAGCAGCATGTCCCACGACAGTGACATCTTGTTTGGAAGTGCCTCCTCGGACACCAGAGACAATAATTGAGCCCAGAGGACGCCCCTCGCCACCGCCGCCTCCAGGACGCGCCCCCGCTCCCCAGCCCTGCCCGCCCTCTGAGGCTCGACGCTACCGCCATCGCTGCAGAAGCCTCCAAAGGCACGTGCTGCTTCTGAGCGCAGCCCTGGCCTGGGAGGGACCGAGCCACGCCCCAGGGAAGATGGTCCCGCCCCAGCAGGGCGTCCCTGGCCCCCATGTCTAGAAGCCAAGCCCAGCACACAGCCCTGACGGTCCCCCCCGCCCGCCCCCGCCCCCCGGCCGCATCGCCTGTTCCCTAGTGAGGAGATGGCTTGTTCTTTCCACCGTGTAAATAACATGCCCAGCAAAGACTCGCTTTGTGGGGCTGCCTAGAGAACAGTACAAACAGCAGCTACAAGTCTGCCTTGAGTGTGGATCGCGTGCAATTAAAGCAAACCGGTGAAAAAGAGAGGAAAGCCTTCCGTGGGCCTCTGTTAAGAGAGGACATGGCACTTTCCAGTAAGCCAGCCAGTGTGGTTCCAGAAGTATTGGGTTAGCCAATACTTGGGTCTTCATACCCGGTGAGGCCCCCGAGAGGTTGGGGGAAAGAGACAGGGTAGACACCTTTGGGAAATTGCTGGTAAATAACACAGCCCCTCGCTCTTGTCTCTCTTTGCTTCTTCCCCTCTCCGAGGCCCTCTTCCCTCCTTTTCCTTCTCTCCCATCTCCTCTTCTCCTCTTTTGCACCTTAAGGCCTGTTTCTCAAACTTTTCCCCTAAGGCACCCCCAAAAGCAAAGTGGACACCGAGTCAGCACTGCTGACTACAAAGGTGGAGTCACTTAATTTTATCTTTAAAAATTAGTGTGGGTATTTTATTCTGTGCCACATTTATCTTAATTTGGGGGGCAGGGGGGTATGCTTCAAACCATTTACCTAAATCTAAATGTAAACCTAGATTGCATTAGATTGATGCTGTGGAAAAATGGACCGCAGTTTTCTGGGCCACCTGAGAGCACAGTCTGAAGCCCCCAAGGGCCTCCCTGGGCCCCTCAGAGACCCGCAGAGCACCCTCCCAACCAGAACACTTCACAACCTCAAGATTCAGGGTAGGGCCTGAACCCCAGGCCAGCCCACCAGATCTACTCTGCTCTCAGGGTTCAGAGGCCTTTGGTGCCTATCTGGGGAGGGGCTTCCCATCCAGGTGGTGGTCACATGCCTGCCTCCACCCTCACAGATGCTGCAGCAGCATCGCTGTCTTCTTCACCCCCAACCACTTGCTGCTCCGGCCCCAGCTCCTCCCCTGGGCCAGCTGCAGAAAGAAAGCTCTAAAATAAATCTGAGGCTTCCCCGGCAGTTCCCGTGGTTAAGAATCTGCGCTTCTAGAGCAAGGGACACCATGTTCGAACTCTGGCCAAGGAACTAAGATCCCACGTGCTGCACAGCACAGCCAAAAAATAAAAAAGGAAGCAAAGCAGATCTGGTCCCATCACCATCCCGCCTAAACCCACAGAGGTATCCATCATGCTGAGAAGGATGCCCAAATGCCTGGCGTCGCCTGGGCCTGCCCGCCTCTCCAGCCCTGTCTCTTGTATCTGTCTCTCACTCACTCCACTCAATCACAGTGGCCTCCAAGCTGCAGTTTGGAAGCACCCAGCCCCTGCCCACCTCAGGCCTTCGCACATCACTCCCCTCTGCAGGGAACAGCCTTACTGCAGCACACTGCGCGGCTGGCTCCTCCCCACCACTGCCCTGACCCTCGCTGTACAGAGTCTGTCCTAGTGGCCCCACCACCACTGCCGTCCCCCTCACCCAGTCTATCCTCACGCCCACTGATGGGTCTGGAACTGCCTCCTCCACTTCTCTGCTCCTCCCTTATGGTCTGTCTCTCGCCCAAGGAGCCCCTTGCACACATGGCAGGGACTCGGCCACAGGGCTCACAGCGACTCCCAGCACCTAACGCAGGGCCCGGCACCCCGCCGGTACCCAACAAACACTCGTGGAGTGAGTGAAAGAGTAAGGGGAAACAGGAAGATGGGCACAAGAGCAGAAAGGCGTTTGCTGTTAACATTGGATACTGGGACTTCTGGGCACCTCTCGCTCTATCCATCCCCGTGTCTCTCTCCCTCTCTCTGTCTCTCTCTCATTCTCCAGTGGGGAGGTTGGAAGAGGGCTTCCTCTGCACAGTAGACACATGGTGATGCAGGCTGGAAATATCACACAAGTCACAAGAGCCTCGTTAAAGGCTCCCCTGACACCTGCTTCCAGTGACTCACGCCTGAAAAGTAAGTTTTCCGACTAATTAGCTCTAACCGTCCCCAGCCCGGTGGGTGTCAGAGCCATCGGGCACTGCTGTCACAGTAATAATACCTTAGATTTATGGAATGACCTTTCTCCCCACTCCGAAGAGGCTAAGAGACATAGGAGACAACTGAAAATGCTCAACAGACAGAATTGGGACACAAGAAGAGATTTAAGACAGAGCCTTTAAAAACTCCAGGGAGAAGCTGATAAATGGCAGAAACCAACACAATATTATAAAGCAGTTATCCTCCAAATAAAAATAAATAAATTGAAATTTTAAAGACTCCAGGGAGGGGAAATGGTGGGGTTTGGGGGAGCCTTGAACAAGCCTTGCTGTGGGGAGAGCTATGCCTCCACTGCACCAAGGACAGAAGAGGAGCCAGGGTCACTGAGGGTCCAGGCTTCTGGCACCTTCTTGCTCAGATTCTGGTCTGTGCTGGTGGCCGAGGCGGAAACCCAAACACGGGAACCTCTCAAGGCCTCCCTTGAGGGACAAATACTCGAGATACTGACCTTCACACCCAGAGTGGGGCTTAAGGATCCTTGGTCCAAATTAAGAATCCCAAGGCCTCAGGATGGCTAACTGGCCACTTCTAAGACCATCATCAACTTGACCATCATATGACTTTTCCACTCTTTTTTTTTTTAGCAATATGAAAATCTGATGCAGAAGCCCAGCTACAAATCAGATTAAACGAAAGCCATTCTGATTGAAATAGGGGCCCAATTCTTCCCCCGGCCCTAATGGGGCCTTCCTTTTGACCCCCATACAGGCAACTAACTCCATACAGCCGGGGATGGCGAGTGACAGTCACTGCTCTGGGGGAAATGGCAAAGCAGAACTTTCCCCAATTTGTATTAGTTTTTTAGGGCGCATGGACATGCCCCCATGTCCAGTTGAGCTTGGCGCTGCCCTAAGACTCACAGTGGGAGTTGGGGAAGGTTGATTCCACAACACAGATTCTCACAGATGCCCACATCTGAGCAGGGCTGGGACCTCTCACCTTGTGCACAGAATTTAGCGGGAGCAAAAAAAGCACTTGGCCATCAAGATAAATTATATTTTAATGCAGTAATTTTTAAATCAAGATTAATGTTCTACAAACTCACAGTGACCGAAACAAAGATAGGATCTGCCTTTGCATTTGCATAACTCAGACCCACACGCCTTGCCTCCTGCCTGGACCCCCAGATGTCCTGCAGCACAGCTCCGGCCACCCAAGCCTGTCTCCCAAGAAGCACAGGTGGAAGCCTGTAGCCCCTGGCACTGCAGCTGCTGGGCACGGGCCCCTTCCCCTTGGAGGAGATCAGAATTGCCCCCGACCCCACTCCCTACCACAGTGCACATTTCAGAACCAGGCCCCTGTCCTCATGATGCCCGCACAGCGATGGGGAGAGGGAGAGAAACAGTGAAATGAAACTGAAAAAAATACTTGTTGATGGTGAGCACAGGATGACCCGGCAGACAGTGACTGGGGCCAGAGGACAGGCGGAGAGTCGGCCCTGAAGACAGTCAGGGAGGGACTCTCTGAGGAGGTGACCTTGCAATGAGGACCTGGAGGACTGGACGGGGCAGCCTTCCCAGCAGGCAGGTCAGTCAGTGCAAAGCCAGGAGGTGGGAAGCCCCGGGCATGTCACCAGCTGTTGAGGGAGCCTGTGGGCCCGGAAACACGGCCCCCCGGGAGCATCCTTCCTCCCAGGGAGGAAACTCAGATCTGCACAGCTGACACTCTGAACAAACATTTCCAGAGACCTCACTCCGAGCCAGGCCCTCTCAGAGCAGCTGGGGACAAAACAAACAAGCAAACAACAGAACTGGACTCAGTCCCTGCCACAGAGGGGCACGTATGGGATGATCCGGGTGCAGGCGCCCAGGGCTGTACGAGCACGGAGAAAGGTGATAGCTGGGAATTCCCTGGCATTCCAGTGATTAAAGCTCAGATTTCACTGCTGGGGCCTGGAATCATCACGCGCTGGTTGGGGAACTAAGATCCTATAAGCTGCATGATGTGGCAAAAAAAAAAAAAAAAAAAAAAATCAACTGAAGGAAGCATGGTTTACATTCAGATTTGCATTCGCTATTAATGAAATGGTCTTACATGTATTTTCCTTCAGAAAAAAAAAAGACAGTATTCCTCCTAAAAAAAAGAGTGTTCTCCCATCTCTCCATCCAGTCCTGTTGACGTATATGGAGAACTCGGCCACTTAACCTGCTCCAGTGGTCCAGCCCCCAGCCTCTTTCACATGGATGGCTGCTACAGCCTCCTCCTCGGTTTCTGCGCTCGCCTGCCTGCCCTCCCATCTGTTTTTGGCACAGCAGCAGAGGGGCCCTGTTGGAATGCAAGTCAGATCCTACTCACCTGCTGTTCAGAGTGTCCTCCCAATCAGGAGACATCCCATCCCACTCAGTCAAAGCTGGAGTCTCTCTCAGCCCCACCTCCCTGACCTGGTCTCCTGGTCTTCTCCTTATCTCTCCTTTTACACCAACTTCTTTACTCAATGAACAGGCCAAACATGGTCCAACCTCAGGGTCTTTGCACTTGCTGCTTCCTCTGCCTGGAAGGCTCTTCCCTAAGGTACATCCACGTGCCGCCTCTCTCCTCATTAGGGTCTCTGCTCAGACGTCACTTAAACAGAGAGGCCTTATCTGACCTCCTGCCAGCAGCCTGCACAAAAGACCAACCTCCCATCATGCCCCGGGGTTCTGACCACGGCTCTTCTGTGTTCTGGCAGACCCTGGAGGGACTGCTCCTCCCAGGGATGGCCAGTTCCTGGAGATGGTGAACCACACACCCGCCAGTGTGCTTTTCAGATACAAAGCAACCAACCTGGATGCCACACCCTCGACCACCTCTTTCCACCTCCCTTTTCGGGGTCTCACACACCAGGCCACTCTCCACCTGTCCTGATCACCCCAGGGCCAGATCAGACCGCCAAGGACAGCCCTATGACCAGAGCTCACTGAAATTGTTCAGACTAGCCCATCCTACGGAGAAGGCAATGGCACCCCACTCCAGTACCCTTGCCTGCAAAACCCCATGGACGGAGGAGCCTGGTGGGCTGCCGTCCTTGGGGTCGCGAAGAGTTGGATACGACTGAGCGACTTCACTTTCACTTTTCACTTTCATGCATTGGAGGAGGAAATGACAACCCACTCCAGTGTTCTTGCCTGGAGAATCCCAGGGACGGGGGAGCCTGGTGGGCTGCTGTCTGTGGGGTCGCACAGAGTCCGCCACGACTGAAGCGACTTAGCAGCAGCAGCAGCAGCAGCCCACCCTAAGCCTGCTTGCCCTGCCTTGCCCACTCCTTCTCTCGAAAACCACAGCAAAGCTCTTGCCTGCAGTTTCCCCTTCCTCTGCCTCTGACCAGACCTGGTACTTCCCCACGTGGTCCCTCACAATGTGGGACATACCCTTCTTTGGGGAACTATGAGTATAATAAACTCTCTTTTCAATGGCAATTGTCTCCTGACCTGTTGGCCTTGCCATACATAATAATAATAAAATCTACACTTTAAAACACTCAGCCTCTTAGCTGGCTTCATCCTCCTCGAAGAGCCTAGTTATCATCCAATACCTTATATGTTTATTGCTCATGGGCTTTCTCTCTTCACTCGATGGTCAGCTCCATGAGGGCAAGGACCTACACAACAGTATCAACAGTCTGTGATAGCACCTGGCACATAGTAGATGCTCAATAAATATTTGCTGACTAAATGAATCTGTGAATCCCTTACTCTATACAGAGGCCTACAAAATACATACACACATCAACCATATTTGTCCATACATACGGTGGCATGAGTCTCATGATAATCTATTCCTGTTTCCCGGCACCACAACTAAGCAAATAGCCCACCACCACCCCGAGGTCACCCGATGATTTCTGCCTGGAAATCACCTCCACCTGTGAATGTGGTCCTCCATCAACATCCATGCATTATGACCAGATACTGTGGGCGTTAGTCTGAAAACATAAAACAGAGCCCACAATATTTTTTCATTTTCTTTTCTGAAAAGAACATGCCACTTACCCAAATGATCAGTAAATGTGCAAATAAATAAATTTGTTATAATAAATTTAAAGCCACCAACTAGCCTTGCCTTTAACAATGCGGGGTAACACCTAATAGGGTTACATCCCAGGTCTGAATTTTTGGGTAGCTATTGGCATTCCACCATGTTCATTATTCTAGATACATGAGACCCCAAAAGAAGTGCTCAGAATCATTCTCTAAATGATACGTCCATTTAGTAAGGACAAGCCCAAAGAGGTGGGTATGGGACCCCATTTAACAGAACCACTGCTAAACAGATAGAAGCTGTTAAAGATGATTAAATGGGAAATGTCTCATTTTAGAAGCTCAAGGGTTTTTGAAATAGGCATAAAAATTACTCAGCAGTGAGAGTTAACCAAGGTTTCTGGGGACAGTTGTGGGAAAAGGAGAGGAACCAGCAGAAGAGAAGCAATGCCTTTATTCTGCTGCCCTCAGTTATTCAGTCTTACCCACCCAAGGCTGCGGGGCTGGGCTTTGCTTTCAGAGGAGAATCAGCTGGAAGGCCCAGCTGAAAGTCCATCCCCGACACCAAGATTTATGGTATCTAGCAAAGTCTTGGGGAGGAGTCTTAAACACTGGCCCGCCAGGGAAGTCCCAATAAATGCCCTTCTGATTTAAGTTACTGCTACTTAGATGGACCAACCATCCCAGTCAGCTTAGAACTCAGGCTTTCCCAGGATGCTGCATTTAGCCTTCAGTGCTAAAGGCTTCCCAGGTGGCGCTAGTGGTAAAGAACCTGCTAGCCAAAGGAGACATAAGGGATGCAGCTTTGATCCCTGGGAGGGAAGATCCCCTGGAGGAGGGCATGGCAACTCACTCCCGTATTCTTGCCTGGAAAATTGCATGGACAGAGGAGCCTGGCAGGGGACCCTGACAGTCCATGGGGACACAAAGAGTTGGACACAACTGAGCGCACACACAAATACAAACACACACTCAGTGCTAAACTCAAAAAAGTCCCAGGAAAACCAGGATGAGCTGGTCACCCTACTGCTCATCAGGCATTCTCTGCTTGCAATCAGAGGCATATCCAGCTGATGTGACTACTGTTCCCATTTTACAGGTGGATAAACTGAGATACAAGGGGCAAGATGAGGTGTATGTGACCAGCCAGTTAGCGGCAGAGCTGAAATCAGCGATCAGAACATTTGACTTCTAAGCCAGAACTCTTTCAAAATTATCTATTTCTAAGGAGGAGTTATTAGAATTAGACCCCAGCACAACACTAACTGCCAAGTTGCATGGGCACCTGTAGTTTGCCTCCCCAGCATCCACCCCCAACATCTGGCAATGGTCACTGGGACAGAAACTCTAGTGGCTCATCTACCACCCATTCTCCCTTTCCTCCTTACTAACAAGCCCAGTTCTATCCAAGTGCACTGCCACTGAGATAAACGCTGCATTTTCCAGGCTCCTTTGCAGCTAGATATGGCCGAATGAAAACAGTTCTGACCAATAAGATAAAAGCAAAGACTTGTAGGGGCTTTGAAAAGGCTCCTGATGAGGGAGAAAATGATCCTTCTTCTGTTCTCCCTGTTTGTGGAATGCAAATGTGATTGCTGCATCTCTTGCAGCCCTATTGGACAGTGAGGTGACTCTGAAGATATAAGCCACGTACCAAGGATGATAGAACAGGAACTTGGGTACCTGGGTCCTTGAGGCATCTTAGGGCTGCCACATCCTGGACTACATCCTCCAAATCAATGTTGGGATTTTATAAGCCCTTTCAGCAAAGATCCTCTCTCTTCCTCACTGGACATAAACCTGAATGGTATACACATGGGAGCCTAAGAATGGAGCCAATACAGAAGAGACAGGACCAAGAGATGGAAAGAGGTAAACTAGGATCTATGTCAACTATGAATCCCTGGATCCAGCAGTGCCTGAAGCCATCCCTTGCCCTGGAGTTTTCACTCGTGTGATCCAATAAATTAGGTTTCTGTTATTTTAACTGACTGATACATACTGGAATTGAATTAGAAATTCAGGAATGATCCTGTGACATTTAGCATCAATAAAGACACCTTTATCAATAAAAACATCTTCAAGCTGAACTTAGTACACTGGTCCTCAGAGGAGTCAGTCCACATAACTTTCTTAATTTGAATCACACCAAACAGATATATACTATTATGTGAGTGGAACACCGTGAATGAGCAGGAAGTATTGGAAGTACCAGGACAAACAGAAGGAACTTGGGCTCTGAAGCCAGAGAATCTCAAGTTCAACTCTATGATAAGTCACTATCTTGCTGTGTGTCCCTGGGCAAGTTATCGAACATCTAGTTTGTCCTCTGTTTAAAAAAAAAGAAGGGACAATAACACCCACCATAGTGGGATGACACGAGGATTAAACAATGAGGAATACAAAGCGTCAAGAACTGAACCTGGCCCATCCCCAGGGCTCAACAAACAGCAGCTGTTGCTATGATTGTTTACTGTTTTCTCCAAACTCAGCCAGAAACAATGAAAAGGGTCTGATAAATTAATAGCATACACAAGGTAATGGAAGTAGGCTTTTGCCTGATTTTTCATAACATTTCAAGGGACTTTCGCATATTTCTCATTTGTCTGCACAGCGGCTGCTAATTACAAATGCATGCTCTCACTTCGTTCCAAGACTTGGCAGAGCCACAATTTGGGGCTCTTTTCATTAGCAGAGAATGAATGTGGGGGGCTGCATTCTTCTACAATTACTCGGGGATCTAGATTTCAGCCCTGTCCTCCTCCGCAGCCAGAGTGGACCCCCTCTGCTGTGGTGCACAGCTCTGGCCACATGAGAAGGAGAACTACTGCCTGCCGCTCTGCTGGGTCCATCATTTGCTTCCATCACTGACCAGCCAGGTGGCCTTGAGCTAGTTACCTGTCTTCTCTGAGCATGGTTTCCCTCAACTGCAAAATGAGGATAATGATTGCACACCTTCCTTCCTCCCTGCAAGGGCTTGTGAGGGGATGGGGAGAGGATTAAATGAGATAATGCAGTAAAGTGCTTGGCAAAGAGTAGATACTTAGTGATAGTATTTTTTCCCCTAAAGCTATTTTGTAAAAAAAAAAAAAAAATGAAAGGGATATTCTGCCAGGCAGGATTGCTATGTTTCAAAATAGCAGCAAATCCAACTCAAACTGGCTTAAGTAGCGGTGATGGGTGAGTGGGAAGGAATGTGGTGGTGGAGAAAGGAATATGGAGAGAGGACACCTATACGCTCACATCACTGAAGAGTCCCAAGGACACAACTCAGAGTCATGAGGCGTGTTTCTCCCATCTTATGCTCCCCACCTTGTCAGCTTCATTCTCATGGTTCCCATGATGAACACTCCTGCTCCACCAGGCAGCTCAAGACTCTCCCTTCCTGGTGACAATACAGCTGTAGCAGCCCAGCCCCTCATCTTTTCAAGTTTAACTTGAACAGGAAAAAGCAAGGTATCTTTGGGGTAGCTCCTCCTTCCATAAGCCCAGAGAGTCACTCTGATTGGTACCCAGACCGCCTGCACATCTCTGAGTCAATCAGTGAGGCCCCAAGCCTACTTCCATTACCTTGTGTATGCTATTAATTTATCAGACCCTTTTCGTTGTTTCTGGCTGAGTTTGGAGAAAACAGTAAACAATCATAGCAACAGCTGCTGTTTGTTGAGCCCTGGGGATGGGCCAGGTTCGGTTCTTGACGCTTTGTATTCCTCATTGTTTAATCCTCGTGTCATCCCACTATGGTGGGTGTTATTGTCCCTTTTTTTTTTTAAACAGAGGACAAACTAGATGTTCGATAACTTGCCCAGGGACACACAGCAAGATAGTGACTTATCATAGAGTTGAACTTGAGATTCTCTGGCTTCAGAGCCCAAGTTCTGATGGGCAGGGTCCTGGAAACATGCTCTTCAGTTTTTGAATGTTGAGTTTTAAGCCAGCTTTTTCACTCTCCTCTTTCACTTTCATCAAGAGGCTCTTTAGTTTCTCTCGCTTTCTGCCATAATGGTGGTGTCATCTGCATATCTGAGGTTATTGATATTTCTCCCGGCCATCTTGATTCCAGCTTGTGCTTCAGTCAGCCCGGCATTTTGCATGATGTACTCTGCATAGAACTTAAATAAATAAGCAGAGTGACAATATACAGCGTTGACGTACTCCTTTCCCAATCTGGAACCAGTCCATTGTTCTATGTCTGGTTCTAACTGTTGCTTCTTGGCCTGCATACAGGTTTCTCAGGAGGCAGGTCAGGTGGTCTGTTACTCCCATCTCTTTAAGAGAGTGAATGAGGTGAAAAACAGAAGCCACCAGCGGTGTTCCTGTAGTGCCCTCTACTGAGAAAACTTTTAACTCCCTGCAAAGGAAAGATGCTAAGAAGGAACTGGCCATCATGGCAGAGCTGGCATTGAAAGGTTGAATCTGGAGCTGAGAAACAATAATTAGTAATTAGCAAACATTTCAGGGCTGGAGCTGTAGAAGCATCTGCCTGGTAGGAGCGGTGGGCACAGAGAAACACAGCTGCCACCTGTAGTAAGGACGGGACAGGTAATAAATAACAGCACCTGCCTTCTGCAGGTACCTCCCATTGCAAACCCAACCCAAAGCCAGGAGACAGAACGTTCAAAGGGTGCAGGCCCTAGTGATCAGCCTCTCAGGGCAGAGAATGGGTCTGGGGGACCACAGGGTATGTCCAGCTCAGCAAGCAGTCACTGCCCCCATTTTACAGCTAGGAAAAGAAACTTGCCAGATTCACATATCACCCAGCCCCACCGTGCTGAACTGCCCAGGCCTGGAGCCGTTCTACGTAAGCGGCAGTGGGAGGGGACAGAGGCCGTGGGGTGCTGTCACAGAGATTTGAGATACTCTTCAAAAAAGCATCCCTAGAAGCTCAAAGGTCAGTGTCATCCCTTCCAGCAATTTCAACAAATCTGCCTCTACTTGCCACAGGAGGAGAGAGAGAAAAAAATTTTATTTCAATCTCTTTCCAATAAGGCTGCCCATCAAGAGTTGTCATTTTCCAGCAGACTGTCTTTCATTTGAACACTGACCCAGGCTTCTGTGGAGTGAAAAGAGAATAAAGAGAGAAGGGAAGAAAAAGATGCGAAATGTAGCCCCACTGCACCCAAGTAAGAGGGATCCAATAATTGGAAATTAAACCAGATAGACAGTGCCTGTGATGGGTGCAGCCTGCAAGAGGTGTGCATTATATTTTAAGCAAGAATATATTCAGCAGCTAATTTTTGCTGCAAACCTGGGGCCTGGACAACCTGGTAGAGAGGGGACTGGATTGCATTTGCCTCAGGAGATACAGATGTGCTTTTTGGGTGATAATAGCCTCTCTCGATTCATAGTTTTTGGGTGATCATAGTAGCTGTTTCCAGTGAACCTGAGTGTGCTTTGAACCCTTGCCACCCAAACATGGACCTGTGTTCCCTGGACAGCTGTGGGAAATGCAGTTTCTATGAACTTATGGTTGCCGGGGGGAAGGATTGGGGGCAGGGATAGTTAAGGAGTTTGGGATGAATGACAGAAGATGAGATGGTTGGATGGCATCACCGACTCGATGGACACGAGTTTGAGTAAGCTCCGGGAGTTGGTGATGGACAGGGAGGCCCGGCGTGCTGCGGTTCATGAGGTCGAAGAGTCAGACACAACTGAGCAACTGAACTGAACTTGGGGTGAACATGTAGACACTGCTGCTTTTAAATAGATAACCATTAAGAACGTACTGAATAGCACATGGAACTCTGCTCAATGTTATGCAGCAGTCTGGAGGGGAGAGAGGTTCAGGGGAGAATGGATACATGTGTATGTATGGCCGAGTCTCTTCGCTGTTCACCTGAAACTGTCACAACATTGTTTGTTAATCAGCTATACCCCAATACAAAAAGTTTTTTAAAAAAAGAAAGAAAGAAAGATATGCAGGTTCTTAAAACATTCAGGTTGTCAGGTCCCAACCCAGACTTGTGGAATCAGAGTCTCCATTTCAACAAGAATCTAGGTGATTTGTATACACAGTGAAGTTTGAGAAACAGTGGTCTAAACCTACATAGCTGGGACCAGTATCCTGCAGAGACAAAGGTGAGGGGACACCTAGCTTCATACATGTTTACAAAGAGGCACAGCCAATCCAGGAACTGAACAGGATGGAATCAGAACTCATCACACAGAGCCAACCTAAGAGTCTCTCTTAAGCTAACCAGAGGCTCTCAGCCCTGCTCACACTAGACTCTCCTGGGGCTTTTAAACATAAACAATATTTCAAGATATCTACAGCAAGTATAATGTAATATGAAAATATTTGGGATTTTCTCTGTGGTAGATGTAGGGGAGGGGAAATAAAAAGCTTTTTCCTTCTACCCTTTAGGTTCTCAACTGGGCTTGGTAACAAAAGATAAACAGGAGAAAAGTATAAACATCGATTTAATAAAACCTTTATGTGATATTTCCTCATAAAGACAAAGACCCAAAGAAATGATGAGGCCTTAGGGCTTATATACTAGGTTGAAGAAGGGGTAGGGGGTTTCCCTGGTGGCTCAGTGTAGAGAATCCACCTGCCAGTTCAGAAGACGCAAGTTTGATCCCAGGGTCAGGAAGATCCCCTGGAGGAGGCAATGGCAACCCACTCCAGTATTCTTATCTGAGAAATCCCATGATCAGAGGTGCATGGCGGGCTACAGTCCATGGGTTCCCAAAAGAGTCAGACATGACTTAGCGACTACAGAACAACAATGAACCCTCAGCATTCAAAATGAGGTCCAAGGACCTGTGTACAGCATCAGCCTTACCTGAGAGCCTGTAGAAATGCAGACACTCAGGCTCCAACCAGACCGACTGCACCAGACGGTGCACTTTAATGAGCTTTCCAGGTGACTGGTGTGCATGGTAAATTTTGAGACGCACTATCTACACCTCGTGGCTGTGGAATCAGGATGAGAAGAGAGAACTTAGAACTGAGCCTGACTTACAGAGTAGGAAGGAGGAGAGGGGAAAAGATTTACCAGCAAATAAGCCTGAGGGTCCTGGGCCCATAACAAATGCTACATAGATGCTCACTGACTCCGCTCTTCTGGAGCTCGCTGTGTTCAGACATTAATGCACCAGAAGCTGGTATTCGTGCATTCCTGAACTCCACTCGCGGAATGACTGGTTCAACCTGAACTGCAACCAACCAGAGGCTACAAAGTTCGGTCTGTTTCTTGTCCTTCACCCCCACCTACTGGTTCATCTAAGAACTACAACCTGGAGTCCAGACAGCTCTTCCTAAAGACCCTGCTTGTAAAGGTCCAGGTCTGTCTGTAAAGTTCCATAAAAGAGGTTGCTGTTGTTGTTCAGTCGCTCAGTCGTGTCCAGCTCTTTGCGATCCCATGGACTGAAGCTTTCCAGGCTTCCCTGTCCTTCACCAACTCCTGGGGCTTGGTCAAACTCACATCCATTGAGTCAGTGATGCTATCCAGCCATCTTATCCTCTGTCATCCCCTTCTCCTTCTAAAAGGAGGTAAAAACCCTAAAATATCTATGTATCTGGAAGATGTTCTCTCCAAGCCTTCCTTTTCTTCTCCATTTCTTCTACACCCTTCTGTATTGGCACGGGGAAATCATTCAAGCTAAGATCATGACATCCTGTCCCATCATTTCATGGAAAATAGATGGGGAAATGATGTGAACAGTGACGGACTTTATTTCCTTGGGCTCCAGAATCAGTGCAGATGGTGACTGCAGCCATGAAATCAAGATGCTTGCTCCTTGGAAGAAAAGCTATGACCAACCTAGGCAGCATATTAAAAAGCAGAGACATTACTTTGCCGACAAAGGTCCGTATAGTCAAAGCTATGGTTTTTCCAGTGGTCATGTGTGGATGTGCGAGTTGGACCATAGAGAAGACCGAGCACTGAAGAATTGATGCTTTTGAACTGTGGTGTTGGAAAAGACTCTTGAGAGTCCCCTGGACTGCAAGGAGATCCAACCAGTCCATCCTA
The DNA here is from genome assembly GCA_024291935.2 of Okapia johnstoni. Classification (NCBI taxonomy): domain Eukaryota; kingdom Metazoa; phylum Chordata; class Mammalia; order Artiodactyla; family Giraffidae; genus Okapia; species Okapia johnstoni. The sequence goes on along the minus strand of CM044324.1, from coordinate 66,850,366 downwards.
AAGCAGATCAGGCCTGGGTGTTCATTGGAAGGACTGATGTTGAAGCTGAAGCTCCAATACTTTGGCCCCCTGATGCGAAGAGTTGACTCATTTGAAAAGACCCTGCTGCTGGGAAAGATTGAAGGCAGGAGGAGCAGGAGATGACAGGGAATGAGATGGTTGGATGGCATCACTGACTCAATGGACGTGAGTTTGAGTAAGCTCTGAGAATTGGTGATGGACAGGGAAGCCTGGCGTGCAGCAGACCATGGGGTCACAAAGAGTCAGACACGACTGAGCAATTGAACAACAATTCTGTTCTATGTCATGCAGGCGTTTGATGGGTCGTTTTTCATGGGAAGTTGAGATCTTTGCTTGCTCGGCATCAGGACCCCATGGGGCTGGGCACAGAGGTCTTTTCGTCCTCCATTCCTTGTAGGCAATACTTCAGCCTCCATGACCCTCTCTGAGTTCCAAAGGGCAGAAGAGCTGCTAATCAAAGTAGAAGCAGCGGAACCACCTGAGGCAAGATTAAAAGATCAGAGAGACTCCTCAAGATTAGGAGAGGACTGCCTAGGAGACTGTTGTTCAGTTGCTCAGTTGGATCATAGAAAAAGCAAGAGAGCTCCAGAAAAACATCTACTGCTTCACTGACTACGCTAAAGTCTTTCACTGTGTGGATCACAGCAAACTGTGGAGAATTCTTAAAGAGATGGGAATGCCAGACCACCTTACCTGCCTCCTGAGAAACCTGTATGGAGGTCAAGAAGCAACAGTTAGAACTGGACATGGAACAACAGACTGGTTCCAAATCGGGAAAGGAGTACGTCAATGCTGTATATTGTCACCCTGCTTATTTAACTTATATAAAGAGTACATCATGAGAAACGCTGGGCTGGAGGAAGCACAAGCTGGAATCAAGATTTCCAGGAGAAATATCAAGTAACCTCAGATATGCAGATGACACCAGCCTTATGGCAGAAAGCAGAGAAAAACTAAAGAGACTCTCGATGAAAGTGAAAGAGGAGAGTGAAAAAGTTGGCTTAAAACTCAACATTCAGAAAACTAAGATCACGGCATCCGGTCCCATCGCGTCATGGCAAATAGACGGGGAAACAGTGGGAACTTTGCGGAAGAAGGAATGACGACTGTGGCTGCCCCTGCCCTTGTCACCTGCCCCTGCCTGACTGCGTAACCTCTCTCTAATTGTTGTAGCCACGCGTTCTGGGAAACAAACTCACTCAGAAGGACAATGCAGGTAGTGGAGTGCAGTTTATTACACCGGCGGGCCCAAGGCAGAGTCTTCCTTAGCTAAGGACCCCGACCAGCATTTGTGAAAATCTTTTATACCCCACGTGTACCTGTCCGCACTCACCACCCCAAATTCCTTGAGACTTACATAAACAAAGGAAGGGTAAATACAATGACAAGAATCCCATCACTCATGTGTTATGTGTTCAAACAGTGAAACAATTGGCCAATAATCAATAAGCTCGAGGTTACAGAAAAATTTATGGCCTGTCCGGAGACAGGGGTGATTAGTGTCTGTTTTCTCTTAGGCGGTGAGTAACCTGGATATGATCTTCAAGTTTCCCCTGTCTGGAGGGGGTCTTATCCTTCTATTGGCGTTTCCATAGGCACTAAGCACAGAGTTCAGAGTCCATTGGAGAGGTGGCCGAGCATGCTCAGCATGCACAGGCCTAAGATGGAGTCCAGGCCCTATGAATTCCCTCTTCATAATTACCAGGGGGAGGGATGGAAGGAGGCACCGGTCTTGAGGCGCTAGCCTACCGTGTTCCCCTTTGCCCAGCAAAGTAATAAAGCCACCTTTTCTCCGTAACTCTGACTCCATATTTCTGTTTAACATTGGGGCGCAGGGAGCCAAGATTTTGGCAACAGCCCCAGAATTCCACTTCTGGAAAGTTATTTCACAGCAATAAGTAGGTATAAGTGTGAGAAGTTCACTGGGGCAATTTGTAGTAGAAAAAGGCTGGAAATCACGTAGGGGGTCCTCGTTGCAGGACCCACAGACCGAGATAGACGTGCTTCCACGCAGCTGGTTCCCCTCATGGTGCTGTCGTTCAGTCCCCCAGCCGTCTCCGACTCTGCGACCCCACGGACCGCGGCACGCCAGGCTTTCCTGTCTTTCGTTCCTGGTTTCCCTCGTATTCCTATGGATTTTACTCTATGCTCTTAAAAACATTTCTGAGACGTCCATTAGTTTCACCTGCTGCCAAAGGTAGCTATGGTGGAGCGGAGCAGGGTCGTGTGGGGGCCCTCTTGAGCACATTTCCTTCTGCGTTCCTCTTTTCTTAAATGCTGGGTAAAGGTTTCAGCCTCCTAGACACACTCCCCCCGTTCTAGCCAAGTATCAAAGTGCAGATTCAATCAGTTACTAATCGGGGAAGTAAGGGAATGCCGGGAAAGATTGAAGGCAGGAGGGAAAGGGGACGACAGAGGATGAGATGGTTGGATGGCATCACCGACTCGATGGACACGGGTTTGGGTAAACTCTAGGAGTTGGTGATGGACAGAGAGGCCCGGCGTGCTGTGGTTCATGGGGTTGCAAAGAGTTGGACACGACTGAGCGACTGAACAACAACAACAACAAAGGGAATGCAGAAACAAAGCGGGAGCAATCAAGAAATGATAGTGTAACAACTAAAGTAGGATCCTGGTTCCTCCTCGAGGGACATACAGGGATTAAGGCCCCCACCTGGGTGGAGGACTGTAACTTCAGGCTGAGCACAATTTTCCTGCAGCACCGCCCTGTTACCTCACCACCAACAAATCAGAAGAAAATTACCGCCTTCATCCCAGATTTTGCCTATAAAAATTTCTCCCCCTAAACCTCTGGGAGTTCAGGGTGCTTGTGCACCAGCCACAAGTTCTGTAACTGAGCAGGGCCCTCGGGGGCCTTCCCAGAACAGGCCCTGCCCCCACGTCCTCTGCTTCAGCTTCTCTCTGAAGTACCTAGATAATAGTGTTTGATGCTAACTTCCTGAGTTGTTTTGCTAAAGTAGAACCGCCCCTCACCACCACCCCCTCTCCAACAAATGGAAGACGTTAACCGCTTGGTGACCGTGAGCGTGTGGCCCCAGGCCTGCCGGAGCCTGTTGTCATTGCTGTTCAGGACCTTCAGCTCAGCTCAGTCGCTCCGTCGTGTCCGACTCTTTGCGACCCCATGAATCACAGCACGCCAGGCCTCCCTGTCCATCACCAACTCCCGGAGTCTACCCAAACCCATGTCCATCGAGTCAGTGATGCCATCCAGCCATCTCATCCTCTGTTGTCTCCTTCTCCTCCCGCCCCCAATCCTACCCAGCATCAGGGACTTTTCCAATGAGTCAACTCTTCGCATCAGGGGGCCAAAGTATTGGAGTTTCAGCTTCAACATCAGTCCTTGCAATGAACACCCAGGACCGATCGCCCTTAGGATGGATTGATTGGATCTCCTTGCAGTCCAAGGGACTCTCAAGAGTCTTCTCCAACACCACAGTTCAAAAGCATCAATTCTGCGGTGCTCAGCTTTCTTCACCGTCCAACTCTCACATCCATACATGACCACTGGAAAAACCATGGCCTTGACTAGACGGACTTTTGTCGGCAAAGTAATGTCTCTGCTTTTAAATATGCTATCTAGGTTGGCCATAACCTTCCTTCCAAGGAGTAAGCATCTTTTAATTTCATGGCTGCAATCACCATCTGCAGTGATTTTGGAGCCCCCCAAAATAAAGTCTGACACTGTTTCCACTGTTTCCCCATCTATTTCCCATGAAATGATGGGACCAGATGCCATGATCTTAGTTTTCTGAACGTTGAGCTTTAAGCCAACTTTTTCACTCTCCTCTTTCTCTTTCATCAAGAGGCTCTTTAGTTCTTCTTCACTTTCTGCCATAAGGGTGGTGTCATCCGCATATCTGAGGTTATTGATATTTCTCCCGGCTATCTTGATTCCAGCTTGTGTTTCTTCCAGCCCAGTGTTTCTCATGATGTACTCTGCATATAAGTTAAATAAGCAGGGTGACAATATACAGCCTTGACGTACTCCTTTTCCTATTTGGAACCAGTCTGTTGTTCCATGTCCAGTTCTAAGTGTTGCCTCCTGACCTGCATACAGGTTTCTCAAGAGACAGGTCAGGTGGTCTGGTATTCCCATCTCTTTCAGAATTTTCCACAGTTTATTGTGATCACACAGTGAAAGGCTTTGGCATAGTCAATAAAGCAGAAATAGATGTTTTTCTGGAACTCTCTTGCTTTTTCAATGATCCAGCGGATGTTGGCAATTTGATCTCCGGTTCCTCTGCCTTTTCTAAAACCAGCTTGAACATCTGGAAGCTCATGGTTCACGTACTGCTGAAGCCTGGCTTGGAGAATTTTGAGCATTACTTTACTAGCGTGTGAGATGAGTGCAATTGTGCGGTAGTTTGAGCATTCTTGGGCATCGCCTTTCTTTGGGATTGGGATGAAAACTGACCTTTTCCAGTCCTGTGGCCACTGCTGAGTTTCCCAAATTTGCTGGCATATCGAGTGCAGCACTTTCACAGCATCATCTTTCAGGATTTGAAATAGCTCAACTGGAATTCCATCACCTCCACTAGCTTTGTTCATAGTGATGCTTTCTAAGGCCCACTTGACTTCACATTCCAGGATGTCTGGCTCTAGGTGAGTGATTACACCATCGTGATTATCTGGGTCATGAAGAACTTTTTTGTACAGTTCTTCTGTGTATTCTTGCCACCTCTTCTTAACATCTTCTGCTTCTGTTAGGTCCATACCATTTCTGCCCTTTATCGAGCCCATCTTTGCATGAAATGTTCCCTTGGTGTCTCTAATTTTCTTGAAGAGATCTCTAGTCTTTCCCAATCTGTTGTTTTCCTCTATTTCTTTGCATTGATTGCTGAGGAAGGCTTTCTTATCTCTCCTTAGTTCAGTACCTTAGTTGGTTCCTATCCAACTCTTTGTGACCCCATGGACTGCAGCACGCCAGGCTTCCCAGTCCTTCACTATCTCCCAGAGTTTGCTCAAACTCAAGTCCATTGAGTCAATGATGACCTCCAACCACCTCATCCTCTGTCGCCCCCTTCTCCTCCTGCCCTCAATCTTTTCCCAGCATCAGAGTCTCTTCCAATGAGTTGGCTCTTCATATCAGGTGGCCAAAATATTGGGGCTTCAGCTTCAGCATCAGTCCTTCCAGTGAGTATTCAGAGTTGATTGCCTTTAGAATTGACTGGTTTGAGCTCCTTATAGTCCAAAGAACTTTCAAGAGTCTTCTCTAGCATCACACTTTTAAAGCGTTGATTTTTCAGCACTCTGCTTTCTTTATGGTACAACTCTCACATCCATGCATGACTACTGGAAAAACCATAGCTTTGACTGTATGGACCTTTGTTGGAAAAGTGATGTCTCTGCTTTTTCATATGCTGTCTAGGTTTGTCACAGCTTTTCTTCCACGGAGCAAGCCCTAAGGACTGATTAAGTTAACCTTGGTGACACCACCCTGCGCCCTCATCATCAGCCAATCAGAATTGTGCTCGATCTGATCACGTACCCTGTCACCCCCCAAAACACTCACCTGGCCTTTAAAAAATGCTTTGCCAAAATCTTTCAGGGAGCCTGAGGCTTTTTAGGGCCTGAGCCACTCTATCTCCTTGCACAGCTCTGGCATAAACCTTCCTCTGCTCCAAACCCCGATGTTTCGATTTGTCCGACCTCACTGTGCATCAGGCATGTGAAGCTGTGTTCAGTGACAATGGCGCAAAAAAAGATGCAGAGCCCCTGCACCCAGAGAGACTGGTTGATTTGGCTGCGGTACAAGCTAGTGTGGGATCATCACAGTGCTATTTAAAAGAAATAGGCTATCTACATGTACTGATCTAGAACAATCCCAAAAGGACATCATTAAAGGTGCAGAATGGTATGTATTATGGTCATATTTACATTTCAGAGAAGGCTGTTTTTACACCTATACTTGTGCACACACTTAACATCTCAGGAAGGAGACGCAGGACACTAATAACCATGGCTGCTCTGAGCCAGGGAACTGGGGGTCTGAGAGTTGGGGTGGGAATAATAGTTCTTTTTTACTGTTTACCTTTTTGTATCATTTGGATTTTGTCAAACATTACAAACATCTTTGTTAAAAGTTCAGTATGCAAGATTTAACTACATATGAGGCTTAATCCTTGAAACCACAACGTTTAATAGTCTCATGACATTTGTTGGAAAAAAGGTAAATATGTGAGAAAATGACTACAAACTTACTTTATTAAAAAAAAAAAAAGCCTCACTAGGTCAAGTGCATGGTCCGCGATGTTCGGGGTCCTCTCCCAGTAAAGGGCCCTTGGGGGTGACCCCAGGGGAGCCGGCTGTCACAGGTGGATGGGGAGGTCTCCAGTCTCTGTGCTCTCCCAGGGACACCCTACTGTGGGGTCTCCCACACACACCTTTCTTCCTATTGTCCTTGAACCTTTATTTTATGGTGGAGAATATCTAAGTGGCAGGACCTTGAAGAAGAAAAAATATTCATCCTGTCTACTTAAAAAAAATTTTTTTTAATTTGGTTTAAAAAAAAGAGCTACATACCATAAAATGTGCCACCCGAACTGTTTTTGTCCGCACAGTTCGTTAGTATTAAGTACATTCACGTTATACAACCGACCTTCAGAACGTGCAAAACTGAAGCTCTATATCCACTGAACGACCCCCCATCTGCCCCAGCCACCGCCCCAGCCCCTGGAAACCACCATTTGTTTCTATGATTTTATCTACTCTGTGCTGTGCTAAGTCGCTCAGTCCTGTCTGACTCTTTGTGACCCCACGGATTGTAGCCCCCCAGATTCCTCCATCCATGGGATTCTCCAGGCAAGAATACTGGAGTGGGTTGCCATTGCCTTCTCCGGGGACCCAGAGCAAGTCAGGTAAACTCTGTCTCCGGTTCTTCATCCTCAAAGCAGGGATGAAAGGAGGGCTCACTGCACAAGGTTGTGTGAATTCAATGAAGCCTTGTTTGTAAAGCTGTTTGAACAATACCTGGCTCACAGGAAGTGCGATATGAAGGACTGCTATAGCTGTGATGGTTGGGATGTATTTTCATGTCATGTCAAACCTATGACCTCATGAATGGTACTGCTTAAAATGAGAGTAAAGTAAGTATATTTTTAATTTTTAAAAGTTGATTTAAAGAAAGTTCCATGTTTTCCAAAGTTCAAGCATACAAAAGGACAAATTTTTCCAAGGCGATCTGGCGCCCCCTCCTGGTACTGGGGAAGCAGCATCGTGCTGGTCCCCTACTTAGGCAGCAGAAAAAGCACCTCAGTTCATTGAGCAGCGTCAGACACTGCTGTTCACTGGTGATCAAGGGCTCGACGTGGTCCAAGGTGATGATGACCAGGCTCAGCCAGCCACCCGGCACCCACTCCAGGACCCACCTCTGGTTCCCCAATGTGGCACGGTCCTGCACGGCCTGGTTTTCTCCAGGGAAGGTCTACAGGTGTGCAGAAGCCCAGGGAAAGTCCACCAGGTCTTTCTGCTCTAGCGTGGGTCTGGGCCCTGCCAGCCAAGACACATCAGAAGGAAGGACTCGTCTTCCCTGCCCTCCTGCTCTTTGCACATCGTGGCAGCTAGCAGTTGGTAGGTCCATAGGACATACATCAGATTTTTCCCAGTGCCTGCGTCCTCTGAGCCTGAACTGACCCTCCCCCTGCCATCCCCTGCCAGAGGAGGGCATGCAATTCCACTCCAGTATTCTTGCCTGGAGAGTCCCAGGGACAGAGAGCCTGGTGGGCCACAGTCCATGGGGTCGCAAAGAGTCGGACACGACTGAAGCGATTATGCACGCTCTCCTCACCCTCTTGTTAATACACGTTCATGTGCCTGACCACAGTGACGCCAAACTGAAACGTCTGAGTTTGGAGCAGAGGAAGGTTTATTCGGGGCCATACAAGATGTGGTGGCTCACGCCCTAAAAATGGCTTCCCTGGTGGCTCAGCTGGTAAAGAATCCGCCTGCAGTGCAGGAGACCCGGGTACAATCCCTGAGTCGGGAAGACCTCTAGAGAAGGAAATGGCGACCCACTCCATGGACAGAGGAGCCTGGTGGGCTGCAGTCCATGGGATCTCAAAGAGTCTGGCATGACTGAGAGACTAACACTTTCACTTTCATGCCCTAAAAAGCCTCCAGCTCCTCAAGGGTTTCCGCAAAGCATTTTTTAAAGCCAGGTGAGGAAGGAAGGGTTCCTGGGCACATGACCAGCTCGTGCACAGGTCTCTGACAGGCTGATGCTGAAGGACACAGGGTTAACTTTAATGGTCCTTAGGTCCATAGATGGGGAAACAGTGGAAACAGTGAGAGACTTTATTTTGGGGGCTCCAAAATCACTGCTGATGGTGACCGCAGCCATGAAATTAAAAGACGCTTGCTCCTTGGAAGGAAAGTTATGACCCACCTAGACAGCATGTTAAAAAGCAGAGACATTACTTTGCCCACAAAAGTCCATCTAGTCAAGGCTATATTTTTTCCAGTAGTCACGTATGGATGTGAGGCTTAGACCATAAAGAAAGCTGAGCGCCGAAGAATTGATGCTTTTGAGCTGTGGTGTTGGAGAAGACTCTTGAGAGTCCCTTGGACTGCAAGGAGATCCAACCAGTCCATCCTAAAGGAAATCGGTCCTGAGTATTCATTGGAAGGACTGATGCTGAAGCTGAAACTCCGATACTTTGGCCACCTGATACGAAGAGCTGACTCATTGGAAAAGACCCAAATGTTGGGAAATATTGAAGGCCGGAGGAAAAGGGATGACAGAGGATGAGATGGTTGGATGGCATCACCGACTCAATGGACATGAGTCTGAGTAAGCTCCGGGAATTGGTGATGGACAAGGAGGCCTGGCATGCTGCGGTCCATGGGGCTACAAAGAGCCGGACACGACTGAGACTGAACTGAACTGAACTGAGGCTCCAGGAGGCCTGGGGCTATGTGCTCAGGGTCATCAAGTAGTTAACATCTTCCATTGAAGGGGGAGGTGGTGCTTCATTTGTGCAAAACAACTCAAGAAATTTGCATCAAATACTACTCTCTATGTACTTCAGAGAGGAACTGAAGCAGAGGATATGCAGAAGTCCTGGGAAGCCTTGGTTTCCCGCCCCCCACCTCCAGTCACACCAGAACGTCTGTTCTCAGTGCACAGACATTTTCCCCCCTTAGATCCTTTGCCTCTGTGGTTTCTCCACCCAGAATTCCACATGGCTCGCTCCCCACCTGCAGGTCTCTGCCTCTTGCCATCTCCTCCTGCACGGCCTGTGGACACTGGCTCCCAACCCAGCTGACCCCCCGACTCTCGATGCCACTATCCTGTTTTATTCCCCTCATGACATTCTCAACAGAGCATTCTCAACTGTCCTTCTTTCCTGTTTATCATCCAACATCTCTCACCAACTGTGAGCTCCGAGAAAACAGATCTGTCTGGCTCACTCCCTCAGCACCTCCAGCCCCTACTCAGTTTCTGAAGACTGGTTGAAAGAATGAGTATTATCTTCACTTTACACACAAGAGACTTTGCCAGACAGCAGTGTTCCTGGAGGTCACACCTTTGACGGCCGCCCCACTGCCCAGGTGGAGCCTGCGGCACCAGAGTCGGGTCAGGCCTCCCCAGTGAAAATGCTTTTCCCTTTTGGAGAAGGTTGGGGAGTCATTCCGACTCTGGTGACATCACATGGGGGAGATTTAGTCATCGAGCAATCTCCTGGCCCATGACTCACCCCCACTGACATTTTCAAAGAATGTGTAGACACAGTATCAATGGAACTTTTCACTCATGAGGAAGGGTAATAGGTTGCCTCCATCCCCCAGCCACCAAATTGGCAAGTGAGACGCTGTGGACAGAACAGAACCCTCATGCATCCTCAAAACAGACACATCATGAAGATTTTTTCTTTAAGAGTCATCAGCAATCCCAAAGCCTTATTCAGACTGTAAGATGAGTCAGAGTGAGTCAATTAATCATTTGACAAATCCTTATTGAGCACCTACTGTGTTCTCAGCGGTGGGATACAGCAGGGAACAAAACAGACATGAGTCCTCGCCCTTACAGAGCTGACGTTCTAGTGACGGAGACAGATGTCAACAAATGAACAAGGAGAAACATGTGAGATGTCAGAGGGTGACATGTGACATGCCATGGAGAAAATCAAAGCATGGAAGTCCAAGAGGAGATACAATTTAAAATTTCTTTTGGCCGGGTGGGGGGGGGTGGGAGGAGGCACTGGATCACACAGCTTATGGGATCTTAGTTCCTTGACCCAGCAATCAAACCCAGGCTCTTGGTAGCGAACGCTTGGAGTCCTAACCACTGGACTGCCAGGGAATTCCCTAAAGCTGCATTTAAAATTTTTAACTTAATTCAGTAAATGAAGGCTCCTTGAGAAAGTGACATTTGGGCAAAGCAGAAGGTATAGCCTATGCAAAGGCCCTGAGGCATACGTCTGGTGTGCTGGAGGCACAGCTGTGAGGCCTTGTGGCCGAAGCATGCTGAGCAGGAGAGAACGCAGGAGGCCAGGCCGCGGAACTGGGAGAGCAGCTGGCAGTCCTCCGGACAACTTGGCTTTCACTCTGAGTGGGATAGGAGCCCAGGGAGGGGTTCGGGCACAGGCGCCGCTGGACACCCCTGAGGATCGATTCCTTTAGTTTGCTTTGGGAGATCATATTGAGACGGGCAAGGTGGGAGCAGAGACCAGGGATGTGCTTGTTTGGGCTAGAAGTGACGGTGCTTGAGGATATCCCTGATGGTCCAGTGCTTAAGAATCTGCCTTGCAATGCAGGGGACATGGGTTCGATCCCTGGTCCAGGATGATCCCACATGATACAGGGCAACTAAGCCTGTGCTCCACAACTACCAAGCCTGTGCTCTGGAGCCCGAGAGCCTCAGCTACTGAGGCCCCCACGCCCTAGAACCCGTGCTCCCCAGCAAGAGAAGCCACCGCAATGAGAAGCCCTCCTACCACAAGTAGAGAGTAGCCCCACTCTCCATAACTAGAGAAAGCCTGCGTGCAGCAACCAAGACCCAGTGCAGCCAAAAATAAATGAATAAATAAACATTAAAAAAAAAAAAACTATCCACCTTCTGATAGTTAGGAAGTTTGCAATGGACATGTACATGCTGCTGTATTTAAAACGGCTAACCAACAAGGACCTGCTGTATACCACAGGGAACTCTGCTCTGTGTTATGTGGCAGCCTGGACGGGAGGGGAGTTTGGGAGAGATTGAATACATGTATATATATGGCTGAGTCCCTTCACTGTGCACATGAAATTGTTACTCGACTAAACCCCAAAACAAAGTTTTTTTTAAAAAACAAAAAGAGAGAGAAATATTGAAGTAATAAAAGAAAAAAAATCCTTTGAGCCAAACCTGAGCAAATGTGGGAATTAAAAGTTAAAAAAAAAAAAAAGAATATGCCTTCCAATGCAGGGGACATAGGTTCGATCCCTGGTCACGGAACTAATATCCCACATGCCTCAGAGCAACTAAATCCGTGTGATGCAACTACTGAGCCTGCATGACACACCTCACAAAGTTCTCAAGTGCCACAACAAAGACCCACGTCAGCCAAAAAACAAATATTTCAGAAGAAAGAAGATGTGATGGTGCTTGGACCAGCGGAGGTGGTGAGAAACGGGCAGATTCTGGGCATATTTTGCAGGTAGAGCCGAAAGGGTTGAGGGTAGGTGGGATGAAGGGAAGAGGCAAGCATGTTTACAAAGATCGTGGCCTCAGCACCTGGAAGCCAGGTGCCACTTTCAGAGCTGGGGGCTCAGCTGCAGGAAGGGTGGGTCTGGGAAGGTGGGTCTTGGAGAATATCATGGCCGTAGACCAGACCTGTGTGCACTCACACAGACCAAGATGAAACCCAAACAACCGCTCACAAAACCCCAAACATCAGTCCAGCGCCAGGGAAACTGCTCAGCTCAGTTTACAAACTGCAGAGGCAACCATTGAACGAGTCTGCAGAAGCTCCTGCTGACGAAGCTGAGAGGTAAGACAGGGCTGCTGGAGAAAAGAGAAGGATGATTGCTGAGCACAAAGGCCTCCTGCCGGAGGAAGGGGGTACCCCTGAGCCCCCTCCCCAAACAGAATCCAGGCCCCAGGCTCCCTGCATCCTTGGTTCATCAGCTCCCACTTCCAACACGGCTCAACCTCCGAACCCCAGAGGAGATGCTTTCTAATCTGCAGCTTCGAATGAATGCCCAGCTCCCTTGGGAAAGAGCTCAACACAGAAGGAGGTGGGGACAAAGAGGGGCCGAGTCTCTTAAATAGCCCAAAGTGTCTCAAAATGAATAGCAAGTGCCCTGATGGTGTGTCTCTCACTTTGGCCAATAGTCGTGGCTCTGAGGAAGTCTGACAAGGCCATTACCGCCTGAAGACAAGCATCTCACACGGCTCAGATCACCCCCTGCTCCTGGCGACAGCAGGCGCCGTTTCTGGGTGGCTTTAAATAAAACAAGAGGGCCTGGTGCCAGGGGAAGTGAGAACTGCAGCCACTGGCAACTGTCAGCCTCTCCCCACAGTGATCCAGGATGAACGGCGGTAGCAGGTGCGGCCCGAGGACCCGGCGACCTGGCGCCGAGAAGCCTGGAGGAGACCTAGACATTTCGTCAAGGATCCCTGGACGGGGTAACCAGGAGGCCCGAGGGTGTGGTAAATCCCAGGAACAGAGAAAAGAGCGCCCCTCTGGGAGTGCGAGGGTGAAAAATTGACAAGCTAAGCAGAATCCCAATTTGGGGCGAGAACTAGAGTATTATTCCTGCAGTAGATCTTTTGTTTCTCCTGCCCAGCACCTGTCTCCACTTCTGGCCACAGAAATTGGTTATTTATTTGGAGAACTGTATTAATTACATCTTTTTATTATGCAGATCTGATGCTGTGATGTTTGGAGAGACTCTAACCTTCCCAGGAAATCAGTCTTGAATATTCATTGGAAGGACTGAAGCTGAAGATGAAACTCCAATACTTTGGCCACCTGATGCGAAGAGCCGACTCATTGGGAAAGACCCTGATGCTGGGAAAATTTGAAGCCAGGAGAAGGGGGCAACAGAGGATGAGATGGTTGGATGGCATCACCGACTCAATGGCATGAGTTTGAGCGGGCTCTGGGAGATGGTGAAAGACAGAGAGGACTGGCATGCCGCAGTCCATGGGGTCGTGAAGAGTCGGACACGACTGAGCGACTGAGCAACAATAACCTTCCCGGGTGGAGCTAGTGGTAAAGAATCCGCCTGCCAATGCAGGAGACAGAAGAGACTCAGGTTCTATCCCTGGGTAGGGAAGATGCCCTGGAGGAGGAAATGGCAACCCAATCTAGTAGTCTTGCCTGGAGAATCCGTGGAGGAAGGAACCTGGCGGGCTATGGTCCATGGGGTGGCAGAGAGTTGGACCCTCCTGAAATGACTTAGCACAAACACCCCTCTCACAGTCCGTCAGTTCCTAAAGATGATGGTAAATTTCTTGCCTGGATCTTGCTTTTTATATGCAAACCAAGCAATTCAGAGCCACAGCCTCATCACCTCCTCTGTTGGTTTGGTACTCACACTCCAGCTGCCCCAATCACTCCAGACCCAGGGACCAAGCAACCAGGGGAGCCCCTCTGCCCCAGAGCCCACTGAAAGTATTCAAACTAGCCAGTCCTGAGGCTACTTACCCTGTTCCCTTGTTCCCGCTCATGGAAACCACAAGGAAGTCTGCTGTCTCCCTCACTCTGACCAACCCTAGTGCTTCCCCTTGTAGCTGCCCCATGGTACACCCCTACCTCGTAGAATCTGTGGGTATAAAGCCATCTTTTCTTTTTTAAAAATATTATTTATTTTGCTGGGCTGAGTCTTAGTTGCCGCATGCAGGATCTTTAGTTGAGGCATGTGGGATCGAGTCCCTGACCAGGGATCGAACCCCAGGCCCCCTGCACTGGGAGCTCATAGTCATAGCCACCGAACCACCAGCCCAAGTCTCTAAAACCATCTTTTCAATGGCAGCCGTCTCCTGAGCTCTTAGCCTCACCCCTCCTGAGTATATATACAAAACCTGCATTTTTTAAACAAAAACGACCTCTCCCCAAAGTGCAGTCCATGGGACTGGATGCAGCTTACCCTACCTCTAGCCCCATTTCAGGGGTGGGTATGTGACCCAGATCTGGCCAATCAGAGTATCCTCTCCCTGCTTGCCGTCGTTAAATGTCCAATGAGAGTCCGTCTTGAGATTTTAGTTAGACCAATCGGGAAAGAGTGGCTGAGAGGCTAGCTCATCTCTACTTTGCTCCTCTGGCTCAGTTTTCAAGCAGGCTCTCCCCAGTGGGAAACCCAAGGACCCACTGGACTGAACAGCAACACTTATCACCATGGTAGTGTTTTCTCCTGCTACTTTGAGCTGCACAGGTGCAGGAGTAGACCAGAAGGCTGGATTCAATGACGGACGGCTAGGATTTTTCCAATAGAATATATAACACAGCACAGGGGCAAGAGTGTGGAGTATGTTAGAAAGTGATATCAGCAATGAACAACAGAATCTAAACTGGTTTGGAGGGGAATTAAAACACGGGAGGGAGGAGCCAGGGAGTGAAAAGAGAAGGTTGCAGGATCATGGATTTATAAAGCTTGGCGGGCCAAGGCATTGTTGGAATGAGGCACTAGAGGAAATGTGTTGAAAGGCGAGGAATGGAGTGGAGCCAGGCTTCGGGGCCCTGATGCTTATATAAATAATTTAGGGAATCTCTTGAGTGTGATATGAGAAATATTCCCCCTGCAATATGTTACATTATAGTCAAAAAGGATTTTTGTGGTTGTAAATAATATACCTAATCATTTGAGATCATCAAAAGGAAGATTATCTTTGATAAGCCTCACCTAATCAGGGGAGCTCTTTCAAGGGTATCTAGATGTCTGAAACAAAAGCCAGAGGAATGTGTTCCTCCTGGCCTGGAGAAAAGCAAGTAGCCAGGTCCTGAACTGCTTCTGGGGGTCACATGGCAAAGAACTACAGGGCAGCTTCTAGGAGCAGATTGGAAGCTTCTGCTGACAGCAGGGAGAAGACAGGGACCTCAATCCTAGAGCAGAATACGAAATGGGGGCAGATGAATTCACACCCTAACCGCTTGGATTTGACAACTCATAAGGGCCAGTGGATTTGACCTCACCCTTTCTATCCTTTCAACTTCAATGTATTTGCACTTTCAGCTTCAAGGAATCTTTGGACGTTAATTTGTCCCAGAGACTATTGTAAAGACTTTCCATTTGAATGCAAGGCAATATACCGTTGGCTTGTATTATGGGACTATACATATATGCAATCTACATGCACCTCTGATAAGCTATATTGGATAACAATGTTGTAGTTTAGATGCTAAGTCATGTCCAACTCTTTTGCAACCCCGTGGACTGTAGCCCGCCAGGCTCCTCTGTCCATGGGATTTCCCAGGCAAGAATACTGGAGTGGGTTGCCATTTCCTTCTCTGGGTGATCTTCCCAAGCCAGGGATTGAACCCCACATCTTGGGTCTTGGACATCAGCAGGCAGATTCTTTACCACTGAGCCACTTGGGAAGCCCATTGGATTACAAAGTCAGACATAATTTGAGATGGGAAAAGAACAGAGTTCATTTTGAGTGGAGAGTACTGGGTTGGCTTGTGTTGATTCAAAGAATGAGTTTTTCCCACCCCCCTGCTGAGTCATTGTTCTAGGCGGATCCACAAGGAGCACTGGCCGAAATTGGGGTTCAAGAAGGCAGGCCCAGGACTCGATTGAAAGATTGCAATCCCGCCATGGGGACAGCCCACCCCTGGTTGCCCACAGGCTTCACTGTTAGGTTTTAGAGTCAGAAGAACCAAAGGTGGGAGGACGTGGGAGCAGGATGCCTGTTCCCCACTCCCCCCGTTTCCCTGTGTCAGTGGGTCTCAACCCTGGCTGCCGGTGGGAATCAGCTGGGCTCAAAGGCTTGCCAGGTCACACAAATAAAAACCCAAGACGTCTCAGTTCACTTTGTATTTCAGATCAGCCCATTAGGTGCTCAGTAGCTCAGCCATATCCAGCGTTTTGCAGCTCCACGGACTGTAGCCTGCCAAGCTGCTCTGTCCATGGAATTCTCCAGGCGAGAATAGTAGAGTAGCGCTTCCCTGGTGGCTCAGTGGTAAAGAATCCACCTGCCGATGTAGGAGATACTGGTTCGTTCCCTGGTCCGGGAAGATCCCCCCATGCCACCAAGCATCTAAGCCCAGGCACCACAACTGCTGAGCCTGTGCTCTAGAGCCCAGGAGCCTCAACTACTGCGTGCACGTGCTGCAACTGCAGAAGCCCGCACGCCCTCGAGCCCGTGGGAAGGAGAAGCCAGCACAGTGAGACGCTTGGGCACACACCTGGAGAGCAGCGCCCGCTCCCCACAACTAGAGAAAAGCCTGTGCAGCAGCAGGGACCAAGCACAGCCAGGAAAACTAATTAATTAATTTAAAACAAAAAGAATACTGGAGTGAGTTGCCATTTATTTCCTTCTCCAGGGGACCTTTCCAACCCAGGGATCGAACCTGAGTCTCTTGCATCCCCTACATTGGTAGGCAGGTTCTTTACCACTAGCACCACCTGGGAACCCCCTCAGATAACAAATACATTTGTAATGTACTAATAAGTGTGTCCATGCAATCTTTGAGACATTACTTGAATTGAAAAGTTATATTTGTCGTTTAGCTGAAATACAAGGTTAATTAGGCTTCCTGTAGTTTATCAGATGACGCTGGGAGGTGGAGTTTAAAAAAATACGGAGGCCTGACCCCATCAACCCCGTCAACCCTGGCTTCCCTCACCCTCACCCACCCTCAGCCTCAGGGAGGATGAATGATTGCTACAACTGATGAATTGGGGGAAGAGAAGTGGGCATATGTGCTTTGTCCCCTCCTGGCCCTTTTCTGAGACTGGTGGGTGTGCGAGGGGTACTCTGAGCAGTAGGGCACCTTTGTCCCTTGCGCAGAGCCTATCCACCAGCACCCTAAGTGCATGCTGGGGGGCGGGGGGGCGGGGACGGTGTATTAGCAAGGCTGGCTGAACCTAAGCACAGTCCCCAAGTAGCTCTTCTGTTATTAAGGTAGAATTTTCACTTTCATCTCCCTAAATCCCAGGGCTCTTTCTCACTTGGTTGTGAACCTTCCTAGGGAGGGAAGGATGTCAAGAACTGACACACACCCCCAAAACTCTGACATCTGCCCCCTCCTCTCCTCCTTCAGGGCTTGACTAATTCATACAGTCTTCACCTATTAGCTAAAAAGAAGCTTTGCTCCAAGAAGCCTTCCCCAGACCAAGGCAGATACCCTGGCTGTGTGATTTCATAAACCCCTCTGAATTTTGTTTCTCTCGGAAGTGAAGTGAAAGTCACTCAGTCGTGTCCGACTCTTTGTGACCCCATGGACTTTACAGTCCATGGAATTCTCCAGGCCAGAATACTGGAGTGGATATCCTTTCCCTTCTCCAGGGCATCTTCTCAACCCAGGGGCCAAACCCAGGTCTCCCGCATTGCAGGTGGATTCTTTACCAGCTGAACCGCAAGGGAAGCCCAAGAATACTGGAGTGGGTAGCCTATCGCTTTTCCAGTGGATCTTCCTGACCCTGGAATTGAATTGGGGTCTCCTGCATTGCAGCCTTCTCTCTGGCCCATATCAAAATTGTCATTGACTGAAGTGGGATTTCTTGACCTCGACACAACTGAAATTTAGGGTCACAGAAATCTTTGTTGTGTCTCTCCTGTGGATCTTAGGATGTTTAACAGCACCCTTGCCCTGCACTCACTAGAAGCTGGTGACCTACTTCCCTGCCCATCCCCAGGGGGACAACAAAATGTCTCCAGACATTGCCAAATATCCCACATGTGCTTTAATGTTCTGCTGTTTCCATCATAATATTCTTCATAGCGTCATAATATTCTTAATAGCGTCTAAACAAGGGGCCCTGCAAATTGTGTGGCTGGGTTCTGTTTGTGTACCTCATTTTAAGTTTTTTTTTTTTAATGTGGACCATTTTTAAAGTCTTTATTGAATTTGTTACAATATCGCTTCTGTTCCGTGTTTTGGTTTCTGGAACACAAGGTATATGGGATCCTAGCTCCCCAACCATGGATCAAACTTGCCCTCCTTGCAGGGGAAGCTTTAACCACTGTACCGCCAGGGAAGTCCTTACCTATATTTTTTTAAATGCTTCTCTCAACACTGAGCAACTAACACTTTCACAAGACTGGCTTTGGGAGCAAAGAATGCGTCTACCTTATTTACTGCGGCACCCTGCGCCAGCACAGAGAAAGTGCTTGAAAAATATGTGCAAATAAGGATCAAGGAAAGAAGCTGAATCCAGGCCCTGGGGCTGCCATCCCCACTCCACCCCCGCCCTCCACCTCTCCCCCTGCTGAGGAACAGAAGGAAATATAACCTCAGCCGACCTGCCTAAGTCTCTCTATTCAATAGCCTGCCTACCCCAGGCTGCCTGAACATTCTTCCAAACTCCTCAAGCGTGTCAAGCAGCAAATGTACCCTGTGTGGTCTGTGGCACCTTCTCGAAGGCTCCATATGCCGCGTCAGCTGGACAGAGTGGTAATCCCCAGATGTAAGCAGATAAGCACCGGGGGAGAGCCTTGCCACTGAATTTCCGAGCTCCACCCATTCAGGGCAGGCCTTCGTTTTGCATTAATTCTGGCCAATTTAGCTTGCGCTCCCTTCCACGAAACGGAGTCCAGTTGACCCGCTGGGAAATCGTAAAGCCCGCTGAGCTGAGGACAGCAGGCCCTGGGAGGCCAATATAACCCATTCTACAATAGGCAAGTCTGCTTAAAATGGGGACCCAGGTTTCAGAACACAACAGTGAAGGGGAGATTTCTCAGAGTTAATAGTTTCACTGGAGCTTTATCTTGAAAAATGAAAGTAAAATTGATTAAAAAATTACCCTATATTTGCAGCAGCTTTCTTCATAATAGCCCCAAACTGGAAATCATTCTGATCAACAATTAAATAAAATGCCATGCAATCCACACCAGGACATTGCTCAGCAACAGAAAAGAACAAACTAATGAAACACTCAGGCAACAATTTGGATAGACCTGTATCAGATTTCCAGGATGGCTGTAACAAACTAACTTGAACTGACTGGCTTAGAAAAGCAGAAGTTTGGAAGACTTCCCTGGTGGTCCACTGTTTTAAGACTGTGCTCCCAATGCAGTGGTCCCTGGTTGGGTCCCTCATCAGAGAACTAGATGCCCCACGCTGCACCTAAAGACCTTGTGTGACTCCACGAAGATCAAAGATCCCCCAGGCAACAACTAGGACCCAACGCAGCCAAATAAAAGAATAAATATTTTTTTTAAAATTCAACCAAGGAAAAACAGTTCCCATGAAATGCTTGCTTCCAGATCAGGAAACTCAAGTGTGAAAACTGTATCCTAAATATGTACAGAGAATCTTAAATGAAGCAGTTCATGTAACCCATGCATTGGGAATAAAGCATGTGTGTCAGAAACATCTGTGCTTCGCTAACGGTCTAGGTCTTCCAAGTGCCCTAACTGCAGCCGTATAGTCTGAAAAGAGGATCAAAGTCTGCGCCGAAGTGCATCTGACCAACAGTGGACCAACAGGAGACAAGCTTCCCAGCGGCCATTCGTCACACTCATCACGTCCCACTACAGCTCCAAGTTTGATGATGATGAAGACACGTGAAATACTTGGGAAGAGCTGAAAAATTCATCCAGTCTCCAAGAGAAACTTTGCTAAAAGGCTACACAGGGACAAGAGAGCCTGATCTCGTTAGTGACAGGATTCCACTTTGAGAACCCGGCTCCCTGCCAACTATGTTATTTCAGGGTAATCTGTTCACCTCAATGGACATGAGTTAGAGCAAACTCCAGGAGACAGTGAAGGACAGGGAAGCCTGGTGCGTTGCCGTCCATGGGGTCAAAAGAGTCGGACCCAACTAAGCGAGTGAACAACAACAATCTATTGTTGGTAAAAACATACAAGCAAGTCTATGATCTCCGAGTTGTTGAAGGATTAAATGAAACACTGTAGGTGGGGAAGTGCTCTGTAAGCCAATTACACGTATGTAGTGGAGACATGAATGCCTGGAAGGCAAGCCCCACATCCTCACTATCTAGTATCCCCAGAGCCTGGCCAATGCCTGGTACACAGTAGACTTTCAGTAAGTGTCTGTAGAAGGAATAAATTCAAAACTCTTTTGCTAAGAAATACAGATTTTTTTTTTCCCTAAGCAGTCTTTCTTTTTCTTCTTCTTCTGTTTTTTTTTTGTGTGTGTGTGTGTGGCCACAAGGCATATGGGATCTTAGTTCTGCAATCAGGGATCGAACTCATGCCTCTTGCACTGCAAGTGCAGAGTCTTAACTACTGGATCACCAGGGAAGTCCCCCTAAATGGTCTTTTCTTAATTGTATATATCAATAAGAACATGCAGCTCAAAGAAAAAAAAAGAACACAGCTTTCTTTTGAAAAAAATTAGCGAAGAATAAACAGAATTTTTTGTTTGAGAAGACTTTAAAACACACGAAAAACTGCTCAAACTTAATAAAAATCTAAAATAACACAATAAGATTTTTAAAAGCTATTAGATTGACAAAGACCTAAATGTTCAAAAAGATTACGCTGGCAAGGATGCTGGGAAACAGGCTTTCTTAAACATATTGGTATGTGTTAATACAGCCCCTTGGAAAGGGAATTTGGTGCTGCCTACCTAGCATTAGAACTAGACATACTTTTTGCCGCAATTCTATTTTGGGGGTGGAGCACAGGTTTGATTCCTGGCCGGAGAACTAAGATCCCACATGCCATGCGGTATGGGCAAAATATTTAATAAATAAAACGTTGAAGCTGATCCTTGTGAAGTGAGAGGAACTGAAACAGTGGACAATATACACTACTTTAAAAAAATGGAGGAAATGAATGGTGTAAATATCACTTATCTTAAAAAGGTGTATCTACAAAAACACTGCTGTGAGGCCGGTAACACGGACTGTCCTCAGGGAGGGAACTGAAAGGGTGGGAGTTAGTAGTGGGAAGGAAGACTTGTACTTTCTTTACACACTATTTTCTGTTTTGCTTTTAAAGAATTTTAAAGTGCAGAGTTAGTAAACCGAGTTCCTGTGTACCATTCACCCAGTCTCTCCTAAAGTTAATATCGTGCGTGTCCCTGAAGCATGTGTCAGAACTAAGAAAGTAACTTGATTTTACTAGAATTTCCCCAGTTTTTCCACGGATACCCTTTTTCTGCTGCAGGATTCAATCCAGGATCCCATGCTACATTTAGTATGTATCCCTTGAAGCCGCTGAAATTTTACCATGAGCATGAATTACTTTGTAAAAACCAAGCATTTTTTAAAATGAAATGTATGATCATAACAGTCATGTGATATTGATGCGTTGATGGCATAGTGCGTCTTTAAATTAGAAACAAATGTTTTCGAGGATAATAAAACCTCTTTTTCAGATAATCATTGTGAATCATTTCTCTCAATAATGTTTTTAAACAAAAACTCTTTCTTGCTCTTATTAGAAGTTCATTCATGGGCCTCATTCAGTCCCAAACATTACAGGTGCAGTTTCCAAGTATTAAGTGCAAACTCTCATTTCCATCACTCTTCCACTCTTCACACTCTTCCACCTTCACTCTGACTGTTTGTCATTGTTCAGTCGCTCAGTCATGTCTGACTCTTTGTGACCCCATGGACTGCAGCACGCCAGGCTTCCCTGTCTTGCACTATCTCCTGGAGTTTGCTCAAACTCATGTCTACTGAGTCGATGATGCCATCCAACCATCTCATCCTCTGTCATCCCCTTTATGCAGCTATATTTTTCTAAATAATTACACTCAATCACCAATTCACCAAAATATCAGGAAAAACAAAAGCTATTGACTACTAGTGCATGCAGCTCCCCAATTCCAATTTTTCAGCCTTTGGAAAAATGTCCACTCAAATTACTTTACATATTAATTTACATGACATTAAAATGAGTGAAAACTGTACTTCCCTTCAAAACTTTAACCATCTAAGATGAGTAGCTTCTAAATACGAAAACAATGTAAAACGTAAAATACAGATGTTAACAAATTATTAAAACTGCTTTAGGGTCCCCACTGCAGAGCTGCTGCCGGACGAGCGACTTAAAGGGCCCGCGCGCCACCGCCCCCTCGGCCCGCCATGCTGCTACCCGTGCCGCTGCTGCTCGGCCTTCTCAGCCTGGCCGCCGCTGATCCCATCGTTTACTTCAAGGAGCAGTTTCTGGACGGAGACGGGTGGACCGAGCGCTGGATCGAATCCAAGCACAAACCGGATTTTGGCAAATTCGTTCTCAGTTCCGGCAAGTTCTATGGTGACCAGGAGAAAGATAAAGGCCTGCAGACTAGCCAGGATGCCCGGTTCTACGCTCTGTCGGCGAGATTCGAGCCCTTCAGCAACAAGGGTCAGACGCTGGTGGTGCAGTTCACGGTGAAACACGAGCAGAACATCGACTGTGGGGGCGGCTATGTGAAGCTGTTTCCAGCTGGTTTGGATCAGACAGACATGCACGGAGACTCCGAATACAACATCATGTTTGGCCCGGACATCTGTGGCCCCGGCACCAAGAAGGTTCATGTCATCTTCAACTACAAGGGCAAGAATGTGCTGATCAACAAGGATATCCGCTGCAAGGATGATGAATTCACTCACCTGTACACGCTGATTGTGCGGCCTGATAATACCTATGAGGTGAAGATTGACAACAGCCAGGTGGAGTCAGGCTCCTTGGAGGACGATTGGGATTTCTTGCCACCCAAGAAGATAAAGGATCCTGACACTGATAAGCCTGAAGACTGGGACGATCGCGCCAAGATTGATGACCCCACAGACTCCAAGCCTGAGGACTGGGACAAGCCTGAGCACATTCCTGACCCTGATGCTAAGAAACCCGAGGACTGGGATGAGGAGATGGACGGAGAGTGGGAACCACCTGTTATTCAGAATCCAGAATACAAGGGGGAGTGGAAGCCCAGGCAGATTGACAACCCCAACTACAAGGGCATTTGGATCCATCCAGAGATTGACAACCCTGAGTATTCCCCTGACAGCAACATCTATGCCTATGAAAACTTTGCTGTTATAGGCTTGGATCTTTGGCAGGTCAAGTCTGGCACCATCTTTGACAACTTCCTCATCACCAACGATGAGGCGTATGCTGAGGAGTTCGGCAATGAGACATGGGGTGTTACAAAGGCAGCAGAAAAGCAAATGAAGGACAAGCAGGATGAAGAGCAGAGGCTAAAGGAGGAGGAGGAGGAGAAGAAAGGCAAGGAGGAGGAAGAGGCAGACAAAGATGACGACGAGGACAAGGATGAGGATGAGGAGGATGAAGATGAGAAGGAGGAGGAGGAAGAAGATGCTGCCGCTGGCCAGGCCAAGGATGAGCTGTAGGGGCCACCTCCGCTTGCAGGGCTGGACTGAGGCCTGAGCGCTCCTGCCGCAGAGCTGGCCGCGCCAAATAATGTCTCTATGAGACTGGAGAACTTTCATTTTTTTCCAGGCGGGTTCCAATTTGGGGTGGATTTTGTTTTTGGCTCCCCCCTCTCCCCCACTTAAAAAAACTTTTTTTTTTTTTTTTACTGGCGTTTTGTCTCTGATTCTCCTTCAGCCCTCACCCCTGGCCTTCATCTGTCTTGATTGACATCTTTGCTTTCTTCTGTTCCCTTTACTCCAGATCCCTAAGTTCCCTTCCAGCTTGGGGACTCACGGGATGTGGTGTAGAGGAGAAGCCTGAGGCCCAAAAGTCCATCTGTTCTCATTCCTGGATCCTAGAGGGTGGGGTGTAGGAGAAGAGGGTGGCATCCCCAGCCCCCCAGCACTGAGGAAGAATGGGGCTCATAAGGCCTTAGCTCTGATCCCTTCCCCTTTCTCCCAGCCCCCAGGACTGGGCCACTTCTGAGTGGGGCAGCGGGTTCTAGCTCAGCTGATGCTGAGAATGTAAGAACTACAAACAAAATTTCTATTAAATTAAGTTTTGTGTCTTCAAAAAAAAAAAATAAATAAAACTGCTTTAGGCTTCTCCCATCACTCAGTAACCTCCATGGCCACCAAATTAAATAAGATAAATCATGTGTTTCTGGGGTTTCTGTTTGTCGGTTCATTTGGTTTTTCCTATTTAAGCCTAAAGGCTCTATCCAGCCTCCTATAGGTACAATTCAACGGCAAAAGAGTTTTGGAATTTTAAAATTTGTTTTCAATATTTTAAATTAGCAGATTTCACAGAAAACTCCAAATGTGTAGGTTTTCTTGAAAAACAATTTTTTTGTAAATTTGTGGTCACACTGGGTCTTTGCTGTTGCTCAGGCTTTCCTCTAGCTGCCGAGAGCAGCGGATACTCTTCCTGGCTGTGCTGGGGTCTGAGGTCTCGGTGGCTTCTCTTGGCACTGAGCACAGGCTCTAGGCTCGGCTCAGGGGTTCACTAGTCGCCGCACAGGGGCTTGTAGGTTGTGGCTCACGGGCCCTAGAGCTCCTGTAGTTGTGGCGGTTGCTGTGGCTGGCGGGCTTAGTTGTTCCACGGCAGGTGAAATCTCCCCGGATCAGGAACCAAACCCGTGTCCCCTGCATTGGCAGGCAGATTCTTATCCACTGGGCCACCAGGGAAGCCCTCAGATTTTGCCAAAACACTGAAGACTCACTCACACTGTACCCACATCCCTGCCTGGCAGAGTGAGTCAGCTGTGTTGTGGCTTTCAAGCAGCTGTCTCTGCTTCATCAGGGAACCTGGCTGACCACCTTGGCTCCTTTCTTTACTTGCCTAGCCCCTGGCATTACTGAGTTGGCAAATCCCCTTGAGCTCTGTGCTAAACAGATAAGGCTTCTTCATTCTGTCGTTAAGAGAAAGGTGATCTAAAAGTCCTGTTTTAGTATATTAATGCACATATATGGAGTTTAGAAAGATGGTAATGACGACCCTATATGCAAGACAGCAAAAGAGACACAGATGTAAAGAACAGAAGTTTGGACTAGGTGGGAGGTGAGGGTGGGATGATTTGAGAGAATATCACTGAAACATGTATATTACCATAGGTAAAACAGATGACCAGTCCAAGTTCAATGCACGAAGCAGGGCATCCAAAGCCAATGCTCTGGGACAACCCAGAGGGATGGTGGGGAGGGAGGTGGGAGGGGGTTCAGGATGGTGGGGGGACACATGTGCATCCATGGCTGATTCATGTCGATGTATGGCAAAAGCCACCACAATATTGTTAAGTAATTAGCCTCCAATTAAAGTAAATAAACTTTTTAAAAGTCCTGTTTTCCTTCACAGGTCTCCAGACCACCAGAAGGACATTTATAAGGCTGATACCCTCTGCTGTCCACAGACATCTCTTCTGTTATCTTAAGACCTAAGATCAAGACTTGGCTCTTGATACTCCATGACTGATAGTGTGTGTTCCTAAAAAGTGATCCATTTGATGGAAAGAGGCTCGATTGGGGTGGCAGCACTGGAGACAGAAAACTGTATTTGATGGAAAAAATTGTTTAGAAGTGCAGGTTCTTCCAAAATCGCAGGGGAGGCTGGGAAAGGAGCCTGACATTTTCAGCACTGCCATCAAGAAAGATGTTGGGAGTGGGGAGGCTTTTGGGTAGACAACTGAGTTTACCCCAGATGACTAACTTGAGATTGTAAAAGCACTGCTTCCCTTGGCTCTTACTAAATAAGCAAGGCTTGCTCGGGAGATTTCTTCTACTTGAGAGTCAACTGTTTTAACTCACCTGAACTTTGGTCTGTTAAATTCCAATTGGTTTCAGGGCTCCCTAATCAGGAAGCACTGAGTAAGGAAAATACTGCTAATTAAAAATAATGCCCCAAACATCTTCCTTCAATGTCACCCTACCCTGGCACCTTCTTAACCAAGGTGCCACCAAGAAGGGAAATTTTAAGATATAAGCCTTTTCTTTATTTATCTTCAGCAAGCTATCCAACAATTGGCATTAAGTGTCAGGAACAAAACACCTGAATAAGTCAATTTTTTTTTTCAATTCTGAATAACTAGACTAAAAATTAGAAACAAGAATCAGTGTCAATATGTAGGACCTCATAGTTGGCGGTGGTGTTGTTGTTCAGTCACTAAGTTGTGCCTGACTCTCTGTGACCCCGTGGACTGCAGCACGCCAGGCTCCCCGTCCTTCACTATCTCCCAGAATTTGCTCAAATTCATGTCCATTAGTCAGTGATGTTATCTAACCATCTCATCTTCTGCCGCCCCATTCTTTTGCCTTCAACCTTTTCCAGGATCAGGGTCTTTTCCAATGAGTTGGTTTCATAGTAAATTATAGTAAACTGTATACATGCTACTTATCACCCAAATTCTGGGATGATTTAATTAGCTTTCTCCCACATCCTGAGTGCTCTGAACTATACTTCATCAAAGGTATGATTAACCCCCTTTACCATTTTTATTTGCAAATTAGTTTCCCACTCCTGCACCATGGTAGTTTTCCTAATATTCCCAACTGACTCCAAAATTATCTGAACCTCAAGGCAGGTGCATAATTTCAAGTGATGAGATTTTACTCTTACCTGGACAGGGTTACCTCATGTTATATATGGAACCCTGGGAAGATACAACCTGTGAAAGTAAAGAAATTTTCTCCTGAGCAAACTGGGCCACATACCTGACCCCAGGCTCTGAGGGGACCCTACTGTGGGAGGGAGCAGCTAATTAAAAACAAACAAGCTTAAAAAACAAAACACCTCCTCTTCTGTGGGAACACTCTCAGGGGACTTACTGCCCTGTTTTGACCCCTCTCTTTGGAAACCGTTCCTTTTACCGGCTGTGACTTCTACTTTGAGACTGTGTTTCTCTCTCCCCGACCGAAGTGGCTCCTCCATACCAAAAGATGCAATGCAATTGTGGCCACTGTGTAGGTGACACATCAATATCAGAGGCTCCCAGGGATCTCGCTCTGTGGTTCCTTCCCCAGAGAGGTCTGCAGACCAAGGGCAGCAGAGTACAATCCTGCTGCAGCTGAAACACAAGCTCTTTTCCTTCCCTGATGATCAGGGCATAGACTGCTTTTCAAAAGTGAAAACATATGCAATTACACGGTAGAGCACAGCATACTGCGTAGGGCACAGGCTCTCTGCTCAGACCATCTGGGTTCAAATCCCAAGTCGCCAGTAAGTGCTCACCAAATGTTAGTTGTTATTTTACTTTGAATAAAAACCTCCTATTATGGTCCACAACCTACAGATGTTCCCTATCTCCCTAAACTTCTCCCCAGCTGTTCACAACCCAACTTGCTCCTTCAGTTTCTCCAGCATTACAAGTATATTTGTCTCAGGGTCTTCCCGCTTGTTTTTCTTATAGTATGAGCTATTGTACCAGGTCTAATCAGCTTCTTCTCACCACTCAGCTTTTGGGTTTCATATCAACCCCTCTCTCAATCTATTCAAAATAGCTCCTTCCTCCCCAACCTAAAACATCACCGTTTCATTTATGACACTTATCACTGACCTGGACAGGGTTACCTCATGTTACTTTTTGACTAGTTTCTCCCCGCCCCCATTTAAATATAAGCTTCATAGCAATAGGAAATCTCTTGGTCTTTGTTTTTTAGATCTTTGTTCTCCAACCAGGGATTGAACCCAGGCCCTAGCAGTAAAAGCTCTGAATCCTAACCATGGACCGCTAGGCAATTCCCTCTTGTTCATCCTTACCCCAGAGCTCAGGATAGTACTGGTTCACTTGATGTTAAATGAGAAGGGAAAAAGTTATCTAGTTCAAATCCCATCTGACTGTAAAAACCTAGCTACAAGAGAAAAGTGAATTTCAAAGAAAAAAAGATCTGAGTCCTGTAATGCCATGGGTGGACACTTGTCATATTCTTAACAGCCTATCTACTGAAAAACCTTTCCCTAATTTGAAAAAAACCCGGGTTGAGAGTTCTGCCTCCCTGCTGCAGACGTCAGAATTCAAAATCCCAGTGGCTCTTGCAACTAGGATAAAGGCATGTGAGCAGGCTTTGCTCACCAGACACACACTCATAAGACTGACTCATAAACGAGCCAGTGCCAGAGCCAAGTCACTTCCACCGTGTCTCTTTGCAACCCTATGGACTGTAGATCACTTCTGTCCATGGGATTCTCCAGGCAGAATACTGGAATGGATTGCCATGCCCTCCTCCAGAGGGTCTTCCTACCCAGGGATCGAATCTACGCCTCTTCAGTTCAGTCCAGTCGCTTAGTCGTGTCCAACTCTGCGACCCTATGGACTGCAGCACGCCAGGCCTCCCTGTCCATCACCAACTCCCAGAGTTTACTCAAACTCATGTCCATTGAGTCGGTGACGCCATCCAACCATCTCATCCTCTGTCGTCCTCATCTCGTCCATCTCGTCTTATGTCTCCTGAATTGGCGGGCAGGTTCTTTATCACTAGCACCACCTGGGAAGAGTGATGTAAAGCAACTTTGTTTTCTGGCCCCTGAGCTGTGGCTGAGAAAAACATCTTACTTCTGCTTTATTGACTACGCCAAAGCCTTTGACTGTGTGGATCACAACAAACAGTGGAAAATTCTTAAAGAGATGGGAATACCAGATCATCTTCCCTGCCTCCTGAGAAATCAGTATGCAGGTCAAGAAGCAACAGTTAGAACCAGACATGGAACAGCGGACTGGTTCCAAGTTGGGAAAGAGGTACGTCAAGGTTGTATATTGTCACACTGCTTACTTAACTTATATGCAGAGTATATCATGAGAAATGCCAGGCTGGATGAAACACAAGCTGGAATTAAGATTGCCCAGAGAAATATCAATATCCTCAGATATGCAGAAAACACCACCCTCATGGCAGAAAGTGAAGAGGAACTAAAGAGCCTCTTGATGAAAGTGAGAGAGTGAAAAACTGGCTTAAAACTCAACATTCAGAAAACCAATCATGGCATCTGGTCCCATCTCTTCATGGCAGATAGATGGGGAAATAATGGCAACAGCGAAAGACTTTATTTTCTTGGGCTCCAAAATCACTGCAGATGGTGACTGCAGCCATTAAACCAAGATGCTTGCTCCTTGGAAGAAAAGCTACGACAAATCTAGACAGCATATTAAAAAGCAGACATTACTTTGCCAACAAAGGTCCGTCTAAGCAAAGCTATGGTTTTTCCAGTAGTCATATATGGATGTTGAGAGTTAGACCATAAAGCAAGCTGAGCGCCAAAGAATTGATGCTTTTGAACTGTGATGTTGGAAAAGACTCTTGAGAGTCCTTTGGACTGCAAGATCTTTTTTACAATTAATGTTATTTTTGGCTGTGCTGGAGCGCCTCATCCTGGTGGCTTCTCTTGTCGTGGAGCATGCGCTCTAGGCAGCACAGGCTTTGTAGATGTGATGCCTAAGCTTATCTGCCCCAAGGCACATGGAATCTTCCCAGACCAGGGATCGAACTTGTGTCCCCTGAATTGGCAGGCAGATTTTTAACCACCAGACCACCAGGGAAGTCCTGGCCCACAAATGCTTTGAAACTTTAAAAACTGTACTCAAGAGATGCAAACATTTTACATTTGTATGTGTGATTTCTGACAATTATAAGCTTGCATACAACAATCAGCTGAAGAGAGGCTCCCTTTGGATATTTGGATTGTCTCTAATATATACTCAAACGCCACATGTTCCCTTTTAATTTCGTTGTATATGTTGGAAGTTGGGCAGACTACCTGCCATTTCATGAAAATGCTGTCGCATAAGAAAACAAACAAAATGCTGGAATAGATTTAAAAATAGAAAAGGTAAATTAAAGGGGAGTGATGGGGAGATGCTCTGTAGGTGTGAAGTCTCAGTCATGCAGGATGGGGGCTTCTGGAATCTGGTGCCAGCACGTGTATGTAGCTGACTATACTGTTTTGTACACATGGAGACTGTCAGGAGGGTGAACTTTATGTGTTTGTTTGCTACAATTAAGAAAAAAAGGAATTCACAATGTTAACAGAAGAGAAAAAACACATAAGAATGCAGAAAAAGCATTTGATGAATTCAATGAAAACTCTTAGCAAACTATAAATAGAAATTTAATCTGAAAGGTTATTTAACTACAGTAAAGCAGTAACAGGTAATATTGATCAAATATTCAAAGTTTTCCGCCCGAAACTGCAGAGGAGAGAATAAATGTTTATTATTTCACTTCAATTCAATGTTGTATTTGCGTCCTGGCCACGCAGTAAAGCCAAAAATAAAAACAACAGGTTGAACATGGAAACAAGGACAGGGGAGGGTAGAAAGTTGGGACTTGGACCTGAAGATTTCAAAGCAAGCCACGCAACACAGTCTAGAAATTTCTATTTGCACAACAGAAGGTGGAACCTGAAGCTAAACCTAGAGAAAAAAATCAGTGACTTATAAAAGAAACTGACAAAGATGGTTTCTATCTTGCTAGACTGTAAGTATCTTGACTATTAATTTGAAACACTTAATAAAATGACCACGTCCCAGGTAATTTTCATTTTAATGTTTAAATAATTCACATTTTAAATATTGATTTCTCTATAAAAGGGGTCCTGGAACCCCAGTCCTGGTTGGTGGTTTGTTAGGTACCGGAGTGCAAAGTGGAGAGGTGGGTGATGGAAACCGAAATTATCCGCTCCCCCTGCCACCTCAAACATGTCTTCCATGAACCAGACCCTGGTGCCACAATGGTTGGGGACCACTGCTCTAGAACATGTTTTAGCATTTGAAGTAGAAATAACACCCAAAAAATGTCTTAGTAAACAATAAACTGATGTTAACTGTTTTATCTGTAGTCAATTAAGTTTACTACACCTTTCCAAGCATTAAAATGTACAATTTAAAGAGCAAGTAAACTTGGGAGCTTGCTTGGAGGTTCTATCGGGGAAGCACAGCTACTCCTAGGCCCTTTACTGAAGACCCGTCCTCCTCCATTAGGGATGGCTGTCCGATTTCACTGAGGGCATGGGAGCGGTGATGGAGGAGACACCCGCCTAGCTAGCCAGGTCAGTCGTATCAACCCTGGCGATCAAAGGGGCAACAAGTGTTACAACCAGATCGCCCTCACATCCTGAAAAGCTTTTTATTTTGGCGGGGGGGTGGGGGGGGGGGTGCAGGACAGGCCAATGACCTAAATTCAAAATACACCATTTGCAGCAAGTGCCGCAAACGTTAAGACAGGTCACAGGAACAATGCTATAACCCCTTAATAACTACATCATTTGATACATTACAATTTAAAAGACCCTTATAAAAAGAAGTCCACCTAATAACAAGTACTGTAGAATACCAAGCTCTCCCGTTCATTACTGGAAAAAAACAAATGCAAATAAATAAAAGCCAAAAAACTTTAGGTAACATGGCAACCCACACCCTTCGCTGGTCAGACTCCACCGGCTACCTCAGTACTGCGGGAATGTTCCATCGATTTTGGCAGCCCAGGCCATGAGGCCCCCCACAACGTCCTTAACTGTTAAAGAGTCTAAGTCTGTCCAGGACTGCAAGATCTTCACGGCTTTCTGGGAGTCGTTGCCCAGTTTGCAAATCACATAAATGGGGATAGACGCCCCTTCCTGTGCGCCCTGCTTCCCTTCCCGGATGGCTTCTCCCAAGACTTTCAGGCTCTCCGCATCCCTCCGTTCCAAACGCTTCAAAGGGATATGCAAGGCGTGAGGCAGACGACAGATGTCCACCTCCACCTGAGGCCTGACGTCCAGCAACAGGTGGGGTGACCCAGAATCCAAAAGTCGCTTATAGTCCATGACGGAAACCCGCTCCTCCGGGCTCAGCAACCGGAGGGAGCGGCACTTTTCCGTGGCTGAGGAGCCGCAGAAGCTTTCGTAGTCCTGCAGGTCGGTCACGGTGGGCCGCTCCCCGCAGGCGGCACAGTCGGGCCTGCGCCTTCCGCAGCCGGATACAGCGGAAATCGCCTCGGAGAGCGTCAAACAGCAACAGGCGGCCGCTGTACGAGGGGCCCAGGCCCGCGGCGGTCTTCAGCACTTCCAGCGCCTGCAGGCAGCCCAGGACCCCGGTAACCGCGCCGAGCACCCCGCCATCCGCGCAGCTGGTCACCGTCTCCGCTGGCGGTGGCCGGGGGAACACGCAGCGATAGCAAGGCCCCCCCCGCCGTAGTGGTAGACCGTGAGCTGGCCCTCGAAGCGCAGCGCGCTGGCGGACACGAGGGGCCGGCCGGCGAGCACACAGGCGTCGCTCACCAGGTAGCGGGTGGGCGCATTGTCGGAGCAGTCGGCCACCACCACGTCGTAGCGGCGGACGAGGTCCAGCGCCGTGGCCGGCGTCAGCGCCTGCGCGTAGGGCACGCACTCCACCGCCGAATTGAGGCGGCGCAGGGCGGCGGCCGCCGAGAAGACCTTGGCCTGGCCGGCCAGGGCCTCGCCGTGCAGCACCTGACGGGCCAAGTTGCTCGCTTCGACCACGTCATAGTCCACGAGGCCCAGGCGGCCGACGCCGGCCGCGGCCAGGTACTGCGCCAGCGGGCAGCCGAGCCCCCCGCAGCCCACGACGAGCACGGCCGCGGCCGCCAGGCGCAGCTGCCCCTGCACGCCGAGCTCCGGCAGCACGAGCTGCCGGCTGTAACGCCGGATCTCCTCTCGGGACAGGGCGGCCCTGGGAGGCAGGGGCGACACCGGAACCGAGCGCGCCGACTTCTGCCCCGCCGAAAGGGCCGCCGCCAGCCTTTGCTTCAGGGCACTCAGCTCCTCCTCACGCTGCGCGACTTCGGCCTGCAGGGCCGCCACCTCCTCCCCAGCCGCCATGCCTGGCCTCTTTCCAGAAGTCGTCGTGAAAGGCATTTCCGCTTCCGGCTTCTCTTCGTCGCGAGGCCGGAGTAAACCAAAACAAAAACTTTATGGGGCTTGAGCAAAGGTGATAAATAGGTCTGCATTTCTTGCGCCACCCTCAGACTCAGTTTAAAAGATTCACAATTTCCGACTATTTCCAAAGGAACTGCGAAGCGAGCCTTAGGAGGACTAGAACTCGGCCACATCCCCCTCTCAGGATTTGGTCCGGTCCAACCCGTCGCCTTCCGCCCCCGCGTGACGTTTTTCCGCTTCCGGCCTGTCGCGCAGTTCCGCCATGGCTGCCGAGGAAGCGAGTCGTAGCTCTCCCAGGTCTCGGCGGGAGCCGAACGGGCGCGCCCCGCGGGAAGACAAGTACTCGGTGCTTTTGCCCACGTACAACGAGCGCGAGAACCTACCGCTCGTCGTGTGGCTGTTGGTGAAGAGCTTCTCCGAGAGGTAGCGCGCCGGCCCGCCCTCCCCGAGGAATGAGATGAGCTGGCTTTCCGGGCCTGGGTGTCGGCCGTTGGCGGCTGCGCGAGGCGGCCCTGTCCGGCCTCGCTCCGGCCCCCACGGGAGACCCTGGGGAGGACGCCGCCCTGCGAGGAAGGCAGAGGCGGATACCTTTGCGTTTCTCTTCGTGTCTCGGATTCTTGGTCCCGCCCTTGGGTTTTCTGAAGCACTTCTTTATTGTCCACTCCCTGACAGCCCTCTGCCCGCCTTTTCTGGGAAGGGCTGGCCACCCTTTTTAATGCCTGCGGGTCCGAAAACCCGAGCTCGCTTCTCCCCCCGCTGGACGGCCGGGCGCGGCGGCCGGAGCCGGGCGAGCCCGCGGTCTCCCGCCCGCGTGCCGAGGGCTTGTGTCAGCGGGAGGTTTGGGCCCTGTGGTTAGGGGTCTGCTGCGGGGCTGGGCGACCCTTCCGGAGAAGGCGGAACGGCAGGCTCGCAGGTGGATGTTGGATGTGATTGTTCAACTGGGAGATGCTGAGTTTGAAACGTTAAACTTTTTTTTTTTTTTTTTCTATCTTCAGAAAACCCTGGTATCAGTACGAATTACCTTGTTTGGGGGATCATGTATAAATCTTTGACAGATCTTTAGGTATCAGCACATACAAACTTCTTAAATTACAGTGCTTTGAAAACTAGATAATATGTATCTTTTATTTTTTCCAACCGGGTGCTCTCAATCGAGTACGAGTTATTTCCAGACTTTTTTTATTTTTCCTCTTTTGACTTTTGTTTTACAAATGAGAACGGAGACTTTGTTCACGACGTATTTGTAGTAAGTGCTCCTTACACATTCTTTCTTTTACTAGTATACCGGAGATAAAGTCTTCGCGGTGGAGTTGCCGAGTCGACAGAAATGTGCTTAAGATTGGTAGTTAATGCCAAATTGCTGGCAAAAAAAAATTGTACCAGCTTAGAACTCTGCAACGTTTATCAGAGGGGGTCTTTTTCCTCAGGAACCAGCCAGCTTTATTAAACCTACATTGTGGGAAATGCTGATTAGTGAAAAACACTGCTGTTTGATTATAATTATTTGATTTAAATGAATCAAATAATTATCTTCACATTCATGGCTTTTCAAAGTTTATTCATGGCTTTTAACTTTTTTTAAAAGTTATACTTTGATTTCTCAAACTCTTTTCCAAGTTAGAGAAATTGTCACGTAGCTGATCTTGTTCTGGCTTGTTTTATGATTATACGATGTTTTCTTTGTTCTTTCATGTAGTGCAGTTTATCTTTAGTGACTTTCTGCGTGGAGAATGAAGTTTAATAGGGAACAACTATTTACTTTTCAAATGGCACTCAAATTACCCAAAGTCCGCCCAGCTTGATTCCTTTAAGCTACCTCTTCCTCAGGTGGTCTTGGTGCTTTGAAGTGTAGAGGGGAATAATTTTGCTTATGAATGGCTCTATTTGTTCATGAAGTATCTCAGCACCACAAATAGAATCAACATCTTAACTTGTTTTGACTTGTAAAGCACATGCCCAGATTTAGTGCCCTGTGGGAAACTGAAGTCGTCTTTGCTGTTAGAGAATACATAGGCTGGGTTTTGCTTTCTTCCAAGTGTGCTGGGGGCTGAGTTTTTTTATTTAAAGCCTTATAACAGTGGAATGTGTTTTCTGGTGGTTTTCCTTGCATTTGTTTCTTAAAGCAGGACCAGAGGAAACATAATGTTGTGTTATGGGGGTTTATCTGTACCTCATTCTCTTTCCCCATAAGTTTCCCAGTAAAGTTAACAAAATGTCTTCTTTAATGGGGGTGGGGGAAGATGTGATGGTGGGCACAGGTACAGCCATGTATTAGGCTGACTTGTTCTTTGAATGCTAACTAGCACGTGAAGTTAATGAGAACAATAGAAAGACCTTAATTTAGAAGCCCTGGCATCTTTTGTAGTTCTTTGCTTTTTATTTGATAGTGTGGGGTAATGGGTACAATTATTTGAAATAGTGGTATCAAAGACTGTCACCATCCTCAAGTGGGGTTTTTTAAGGGTGAAATAAAATCATATTCCTGATTATGTTACTTAAATCTGTTGGGGGTTAATTTAAAAAGAATATTCATCCAGAGCTACTCAACTTACTTGATACCTTTTAAATGTATTTTTGAAATAAAATTCCCCAAGTAGATAAGTAAAATTTCATATGATATCCTATCATACATAAGTACATGATCACAATAATTTTTTTTTAACGAAAGGATATGTTTTATGTGAGAATTTTAACATCTCAGGACTGTATAGTAGCATTTTCCAGCAACCGGGCTCAGCAATAGGCAAGACTTGCTCTTGTTGGGCCCGGGGCACCCAGTGGGCTTCCCTTGTGGTTCAGCTAGTAAGGAGTCCGCCTGCAATGCGGGAGACCTGGGTTTGATCCCTGGGTTGGGAAGATCCCCTGGAGAAGGGAAAGGCTGCCCACTCCAGTATTCTGGCCTGGAGAATCCCATGGACTAGTCCATGGGGTCGCAAAGACTGGGACATGAGTGAGGGGCTTTCACCTACGTAGTTTGGAAGTGATATACTGAATATTTGACGTTTATTTCAATGGATAATGGAAGTTTTCCTTGGTAATTAACATGGCAATAGATTTCCACTTATACTAGGGAGGAGTTAGTGACTTCTAAATTCTTTTTTCATTTGAGACTACTGGCTCCTCCAAGCAATATGAACTTAATTTTTTTTTTATTTTAGGGGCTTGAACTATGAAATTATAATCATAGATGATGGAAGCCCAGATGGAACAAGGGACGTTGCTGAACAGTTGGAGAAGATCTATGGGTCAGACAGAATTGTGAGTCATTTTTCTGTCGTATCCGTTACTTTTATACGGGGGAAAGATGATAAATGCACAGTGCGCAGAGTCCATCTGTCTGGAAACTGAAAAGACAAAGAGCACTATGTATGCTTGGGGTTTAGATGCGTTTTCATTGTGCTTGGGGTTTTACATACCTTTGGTATTTTGAGTCATTGGTAGATTTATAGCAGAACAGCAGGCCTTTGAATGAACTCTTTATGTCTGACTCTGCAAATCAGTTTCCTTGAAGGGCAGAATTAAAACATGATAACTGAATTTCAGAAGTATTATAGAACTGAGCACTTCCCTGCTGACTCAGTGGTAAAGAATCCTCCTGCCAGTGCAGGAAGACTTGGGTTTGTTCCCTGCGTCGGGAAGGTCCCCTGGAGAAGAAAATGGCAAGCCACTCCAGTATTCTTGTCTGGAGAATCCCACGGACAGAGGAGCCTCGTGAGCTGCAACAACTCAGCAACTAAACAACAATTTTTAAAACTAGGCTGCAGTTAGTAATGTGTGCCTTGATCTTTTGCTCACTTTCTCTAGGTATTCTCGTACTTTCAGTAGAGAATGCTGTGAGCAGCTAAAAGCTTGTAGCTGGGAAAGGTAACTGATTTTCACGTGAAACATGATTTTTCAAAGAACTTGGCAGTTTTATTTTTATCTGTAGGATAGTCTTGTGGAAATAGACTGACTTTCTGAGTCTTAAACTTTCTCACTGTTACCTTAAAGCATGTTTGTTCTTCTACGAGAGTAACTTGGGAATTTTTATTTTTGATCACTGGTTTGGCTTTATCAATGCTGGAGCAGATTTTTTAGTTTACTTCAGCTAATTCATGGGCCAAAAACAGTTAAATCCCGATTTAATTAGAAAACACATTTTTAGACACTGAGTATTTTGTAATTTGCATAGACCAGAATTTCTCAATCTTGGCACTACTGACTTTGGGACCTGAGGGGTCTTTGCTGTGAGGGACTGTCCTGTACGTTACAGGATGTTGAGCATCAGCCCTGGACTCGACGCACAAAATGCAGCAGCAGCCCCGCTCCCGAGTGCAGTAACCAAAAATACCTCTGGGCATCGCCAGACGCCCCTTTGAAGGCAAAATTATCCCCTCGTGCTAAAGAGAGCCCATTGGTATAGGCATAAAGAGGTCTACATCATAAAAAATAGACTCTGCGTCCACATATTCTTGATTAATCCCAATAATGAAATAATTTCTATGCTGTCAGAGAAGATCTTAGTTAATGAGAAGACTTTAAAGGAAATGTGTTACACTCTCTTTTTTTAATTTATTTGGCTGTGACAGATCTTAATTGTGGCATGCAGGTTCTAGTTCCCAGACCAAGGACTGAACCTGGGCCC
This sequence comes from Okapia johnstoni, assembly GCA_024291935.2. Taxonomy (NCBI): domain Eukaryota; kingdom Metazoa; phylum Chordata; class Mammalia; order Artiodactyla; family Giraffidae; genus Okapia; species Okapia johnstoni. Next base: position 66,812,920 of record CM044324.1, on the reverse strand, counting down.
CATGCATTGGAAGCTCAGAGTCCTAGCCACTGGACCATCAGCGAAGTCCCAGGAAAGGTGTTATGCTTATGTACAGTGTAAATCTATCCTGTGCTGAGGCTTCCTTCCATCTCACAGAGTCAGTTCACACAACTGTCACACCTCAGTCCTCTCTGAATATTTCCAGATGTACAAGCTTACAGAGGAGATAAAAACTTAGATTTGCAGTGACTTTCGATAATGGTTGATTCATATTTTTGGCCAACAGTTCCTCGGTTCTTCTTTTATAGGTTCTGGGCCAACTGCACTGATTCACATAATGCATAGAATAGTATCATTATGCACTTCCATTTAACTTGGAAACATCAGCCTGACAGTGTTTTGAGTCCTTTTACCTTAGAACCTCAACCTTGAGGTGTGATTGATTGTGCCTGCTGAATTGACCTCAAATTCTAAAACAACATGGTCTTCAAAGAATTCCACTTTCCTCATCAATCTAATAAAATTTAAAATGATGAGGGAAAAAATTGCATATACTGTCATGATTTCCTTGTGGTACCAGGGAAATTATTATTATTATATCATTATTTTATCACATTTAGGTCGGTTAAGAAAATAACTGGGTGTGTGTGTATGTGTGTGCCAATAAGAAGCTATGCCAAAGATGATACTTGCTTGCTTTTTGGGTCCCATAAGTATATTTAGTTGGGGGCAGGGGAATAGAAGAAAAATTAGGAACCACCTTACAAAATCTCAGATAAAATATTCATAGATGCTTGGTTAGCTAGCCTTTCAAACTGGCTGGAAGGAATATTTCAGGGGGAAAAAAAAGATGGAGCTATTTAATATAAACCTTTGAAAGTCTGAAAAGTATAAATAATAAAATTATTATTTGAAAAGATTTTTTTTTTAAGCTAAAATACAGGGTTATAGAAAATCTAAGATAAACTTTAAAGAATTTGAGTTTTCAGTGCAAATACCAGATGAGGTCAGTATTTTGACGGTAACCGTCAAGCATAGAATCAGATAAAACCTGACACGTCATTTGATTTTGTTTAGTGAATTGTAATTATCATAGATTATTGATTGAATGTCTAGATCTCCTGTATATAAGAGCTCATCAGGTAGGAATGTATTTTATCTATCTTTGTTCCTCCTTTAGACCTACAGCAGCTTGCATGTAGCTAAAAAGTATAACCTGTTTGAATTAAATTGAAAATACTTTGTTTGGAGGTTTGCAGTCTGAGGCAGTCTGCCTACATGCTGCCCAGTGCAGGGGGAGTGTATAGGAAATGCTCAGTGGGGAGTCTTCATCCCCCTACCTCAGAAACTTGGTGTCAAACATTGGCATTCTACTTTTCCAGAAATTTAGATAAAAAAGGAAGAAAATAAGTAAGTCACGGTTTATATGTGAACCAGAAACTGTGGAAAGACTGACAAACAATAAGCAGAGAGAAAGACAATCTTTTAGGAATATAACCTGAAATCATGTGAGTGGACCAATAGAGAATGAGATAAGGTCATCTAAGCATAAAATCAAGACAAGCTGATGGAATATCAACATTTAAAATCAGAGAGGGAATTGAGAAAACAAGTATGGTTATCAAATATTCCAAAAAGGTATAAGTGAGTTAAATCCTCAGTTTTCTTAGGAATGAATCAATAGATAATGCTTAAAATGATAAATCAAGTAATAGACAAAAAATACATTGTTTTTTGGTGGATAGCACTGAGGCAGGGGAGTGGAGTTTAAGATTTTGTCTGTGGGGGGTTTGGGTAAAAATGTTACTTTTCATTAAAAGCTGTTAAACTACTTAATTTGTTACTAAATGCATTTTTTATTAGGAAAAAATGTTAGGCATATTCTGCTTTAAGTTCTAATAAATGCAGCTGTATTTCTGTTAAAATGAGTGAGCACTTATTTTAAAAGTTTTTATTAGATTTTCGATTATTCGTGTTAAAATGCCATTTCTTATCCTTACAGCTTCTAAGGCCACGGGAGAAAAAGCTGGGACTAGGTAAGCAGAACCTCTCACCCACCCACCACCACCCCCCCACCCCATACCTGCTCCTTACCTTGGTAAGATGTCCCATGTGTAGTTTCCCAGTTTGGAACAGGGCCAAAATACAGTGACCGCCTGGGATGGTTTTTAATGATCTTAATGACATTTAGTTGTTTTAACTTGAATTGCCTGTATCAACCAAGGCCCACTTAGGAAAACAGAAACTATTGTAAGTCTTTCAATATAAGGAATTTAATATAGAGAAATCTGGTTACACCGGTGAAGGAATTGCAGAGAAGCCAAATGGAAGAGTGAGGCTATTGGAGATTAGTAGCTGCTGGAGGTCACTGCTACTCCCCCGGGGCTGGAGCAGCGATGGAGGAGCTGGTGTTTTTAGAGCCGGGGACCCAGGCTGCATGCCCGGAAGAGCTAGAATGGTAGAGTCAGGGATACCTGGTGGAAGCAGGAGCCATGGAGAGAATCTGGTCCATGCTGAGAGGCAGAGTAAGAGGGAGGACTCGTGGACTTTTCCTCTTCTGCTTGAAATCTCCCTTCTTCCTGTGCTTCCTAAAGCTGTTTGGAACTTAGTTGACAAGAGAACAAATATAGTACCCTGCGATATATTTAGAACAGAGAAGTGATCTAAGGGCAAACATTTGGGCCAGCACACTGCCTTAGCTGTAAGTCCTTGAACATTTCTTTAAATTAAACGTTTTTAAAAGGTGTTTTTTTTGTTTGTTTGTTTGTTTTTTTAAGAAAGCTGTTCTGGCTTTACAATGTAAGAGGTTATAGAAAATCTCAAATGAGCTCAGTCTCATTCTGAGATAAAAATCTTGAATGCATTTATTTCTGTTGTCGGTCACCGTTGTTTTATGTTGAAGTGTTAATACTGAAAAATTGGGGGAGCATGGAGGAGACACAGTACTTCGAAATGGAGTATCTGCTGTCCTGAAGATCCTTGATTTCATGACATGATCAAATATTCTGAATATCTGAATCCAGAAGGTTATTTGGGATTGAAGTAATCTTGAAACTGCCCTGAAAGCCACCAAGAATTATTAACCAGTCAGTGGCAATCCAAAAACCTATAGATAATCACTTCTTAACAGAAGTCAGAAGAGTTCAGCCTTGCTAATAAGATACTGTGTTGGAGTGGGGCTAGAGAACACAGGAATTCCCATCTCCTGTTCCTGACTAGTTACCCTTACCTGCCAAGTCCCTGAGGAACTTTTAGGCATGAACGTGGCTAAATAATTGCTAGTTGCACCTTTGGCCCCAGATACAGGGCTCTTGTGTACCAGGCTTACAGTGTGGAAGACACTCCCTGGATAGCTTTTGTGGGGCAGCAGTGATGGGAAGAGCAGAAGCAGAGAGACAGGTTAGGTGGGGGGTCCAGGCATCACAAGATGGTGCCCAGGAATAAAGTGAGATTATAGTTCAGTGTCAGCTTTAGAGGACTAATGGATGCTTTTCAGAGATGCTTAGCAGTTTCTTCCCTGTTCAGATGTAGACCTCAGCATTTCTAGTGACTTCCTTTAATGGATATAGGTGTTTTCATTTTTAGGAACTGCATATATTCATGGGATGAAACATGCCACAGGCAACTACATAATCATCATGGATGCTGATCTCTCACACCATGTGAGTGGTATGTGTCTTTATTAGCTATTTATTATCGTCTTAGCCTATTTTACTGACCTACTGTTTATTCTTAATTTCAGCCAAAATTTATTCCTGAATTCATTAGGTAGGTATTTCTAATATTTGAAAGAATTATGATTCAAGTCATTTATCTTGTATTGATTTTTGACTTTACTTCATTTTTCATTCATTAAAATGCTCATGCTATTTTAAGTTTGCTATGAAAAATAAAACCAATGTATAGATTTGAGGCATGTGAATATAGTTACATGACTAAATGAAGTATTTTAGGGGCCCTGAGAGGACTAACCAAAAAATAATCCCTTTATTACCTAATTCTATAAACTATAGTTAATTTCTATAAACGCAATAGAAAAAGATGAAAAACACCTTACCTGTTAAATGGAATTAAACCCTGCATCAAAAGGGTAAAACCCTATGAATAGATGGAGTTTATTTTAGGAATGAATGCCAAAATCAGGAATCTGTCAAAATAATTCGTTTATCACAGTAACAAAGAAGGCAGTCTGATTAAGTCTATAGGTGCTAAAGGGTATGTCATAAAATTCACCATCCATTTCTTCTTAAAATTTTAGTGTAGAAGTAGAAGGAAACCACTTAAACATACTGAAAACAACTTAGTCCTAAGTCAGAGGTGTCTTACCTTTTTATTTTTTGCTGCACTGCCCGTCTTGGCAACCCATTCCAGTATTCTTGCCTGGAGAATCCCACGGACAGAGGAGCCTGGCAAGCTGCAGTCAGTCCATGGGGTCACAAGAGTCTGACACGACTTAGTGACTAAGCCACCACGACTTGTGGGATTCTAGTTCCCTGACCAGGGATTGAACCTGGGCCCTCAGCAGTGAAAGCAGGAATCCTAACCACCAGTGGATTTCCCCATGAAACTCTTAGCAAAGGGTGAAACGTTGAATTAATTTTCAGTAAACTCATCAGTGACTGTAGGTGTACCAAGTATCATTAAACGTGGAAATTTTAAGTAATGTTGTAATATAAGAATTTAGCATATATTGGTAAAGGGTACAAAATTATATTTATTTACAGGTAATGTAAAAACATTTTTAGAAAATCCAAGAGACCATGACATCTTTCAGAAAAAGAACTTGTAAACTGTTCTGAATGTAAGCTAAATAGAAAAACAGAGTCAGATCATGTCACTCAACTATCTAGAACACTTCCATGAGTTCCTGTGAACACATGGAAAATCCACATTCCTTTACTTGCCACTCAGACTTTACTTCACTCTGTAAGTGGCCCCTGCCTTTCAATCTGAACTCATCCTCTGCCCCTCCCCTTTGTCTGAAGTGCTCTGTCACAGCTCCTTAATGCCAACTACTTCTCCTTTGACCTTTGCATAAAATCACCTCAAAAATACCTTCTCTGCTTAGATCGCCAGTACCCAGAAACTCCTTTGACCTGATAAGGCAGTGGAACCAGTGGACTGGAAAAGGGGTGAGAGATGCAAACAGGCCATATGTAGAAGAAATCCAAATGGCTAATAAACCTAGGAGAAGATACTCACCCTGGGATGTCGTCAGGAAATGCAATTAAAATAACCATGTGTTTCTATTTACCACCCATTAGTTTTTCAAAATTAAAAACCTATAAAGCAGCACATCCAGCACCAATAAGAGGGTAGAAAATGGACACAAGTGTTGCTGGAAGAAGTGTGAGTCACTGCAGCCTTTTCAGAAAGTGATGCTCGTGATATCTGTTAGAATTAAAAATACTTACGAGCTTTGCTTTAGCAATTTTACTGAAAGCTCAGCGGCTTTTTTAAATTGACAGCTAATTTATTTTATCTACAGGAAGCAAAAGGAGGGTAATTTTGACATTGTCTCCGGAACTCGCTACAAAGGAAATGGCGGTGTATATGGCTGGGATTTGAAAAGAAAAATAATCAGGTATATACGTATAGAATATGTGCTTATGATTTCTCTTTTAGTGTAACTATTAGAAATACGTTTTTAACAAGTGTTTGGATTAAATCACCGTGTGGGGTTTGTGAAATCAGATTGTGACTTCCAAACACTATCCCCAGGTAGTTTCTTACCTACAGTCTTTCCTATGTTAGAGTATTTTGGATGCTTTTCACTTGGGGAAAATCTGCATAAACCTTTGAACCTTTCATAGAAATGATCTAATTCAGCAAAATTTATTTTGTGTGAACCTTCAGCTCTAAGTGAATTATTCATCTGTTTTTGGACTAAATATATAACTTTTCAATATATATTTTTCTAATAATTGAAGATACATCATGATTCCAGCTTTCACTAAGAAACAGAGTGGTGAAGCATTGGAGGCAGACCTGGGTTAAAGTCCTGATTCTGTCATTCAAATTACCTGTGTCCCTTTGCATATCTTACCGTTTCTAAGCTTCCTTTTCCTTATGATAAAATAGAAGTAAAACAAGCTGTTTCCATTTTGTTATTTCTCTAAATTCTTTGGTTTGGCTACTGGTTCCTCTGGTGACTTCCCCTGGCTCACTTAGGCGGTTTCCTTCAGCTTGAGGGTCAGCTGTGCTGGTAGCTCCACGATGGCCTCGTTCACATGTTTAGCACGTGGTACTGGTTGGTGACTGGGCCCACCTCAGTTCTCCTACATGGAGCTGCTCACCTGGAAAGCTGGGTCAGCTGCTTTACGTGGCCTCCTAAGGGCAACACCCAGAAGTTCCACAGCTACAGCTGCAGGCACCCTTGAGTCCTAAGCTCTGGGGCTAACACCACTTTAATTTTTGGTCAGAGCAAGCTCGTAATCAAGGGGTGGGAAAATAGAATCCCCCTCTTGATGGGAAGACCCACAAAGAATTTTTGACCACATTTAGTTTATGTCACTTAGGTTGTTGGAGAGAGATGTTTCTATCTCTAAAAGATCTACCTAGCTTATTGCTTTTTGTGTAACAACAACTTGATATAAATTCTTACTAATAGTGCTTTTTATCACTCACTTCATTCCTATCAAAGGTTCTCTTAGGTTCAGTTTTGCCTCTTAACTGTGAAACTTAAACCATGTAAAAGCCTCAATCTTCAGTGAAATGAAGGGGTTAGATAAATGAGCAGTTTTCATTCCTTCTGAGGATTAGAATCATGTAGGAGGAAATGATACACATCTGCTCCCTATTCAGCCTCCCTTCCTTTCTTGTGCACACACATATTGGAGACAGTTTGAATGGATCTCCAGAGATGGTGCAAAAGCCTCAGTATTTTTCACGGGTTCCCAGATGATTCTGTTGTGCAGACATGGTTGAGACCAACAAGTCAGTGATCTCTCAGGCCTCTCTGAATTTGGTTGTTAAAACTATTATTTAAAATCAGGGAGTCCCAATGAGAGACCGTTTGCAACTTCTGGTTGGATCATTTAGTTGTATTGAGTTGTATCTCTCATGACTTCTTAATGTCTGCATTTACTTTATAGTAAAAACTGCCGAGAAAGATTATGTATCACTTGCACAAGGTCTCATTTTTATGGTCCAGAACCGGAATTTGAACCCAAGTCTGTGACTCTTTATGCGTTTTGGTTGTTGTTCAGTTGCTCAGTCATGTCCGACTTTTTGGGACCCCATGGACTGCAGCACTTTGGTTAAAGACCCCAATTTTAAAATGCATTACCTTCAATAGATGTATAAATATATATGTAGACATGCACACATACACATAAATACATATACTCGCACATTCCTTGGGTCAAACTCATTTTGTGGGATAAACTGTGTCTTGGAATTTTTTTTTAACAATCAGAAGCAGACTGAAGCGAGGGGAGTATGTTTTGTTAGCCATTATCCCAATTGTATCCCTAGCCGTGTCATTTATATGAAATAGGCTCTCCTGAGGAGTGCCTTGATGGTTCCCCTGGCCTTGGAGAGAAACTTTTTTCCATGCTGCATCGCTGCCACCTTCCCTGCCTCCAGAACAACTAGTTTTCTGAATCTGAGCACACTAAAACAGCTGCAGTACCAAAGTCATTTTTTCCAAGTGTACTTTACATCTTTTTGAGATGTTAATAATAGCTATGAGTCAGTAATAGCTTACAATTGATTGATACTTAGTTGTGCTTGAAGCACAGACCCTAAAGTCATTGTTATAGGCTGAACCTTTCCGAATTCATGTGTGCCTTACCCTGGGAGTGTTGGTGTTTGGAAATGGGGTTTAAGGGAGGTAATTAGGTTTAGATGAGGTAATTAGGCTTAGATGAGGTCCTGAATGTGGGGCACTATTGGTGGAATTAGTGCCCTTTCAAGAAGAAACCAGGAAAGCTTGTCCTTTCCCTACCCCCACCCTGAGCTCCTATACCCTCCATGTGAGCACACACCAAGAAGGCACCATTTGGAGGCTAGGAACAGGATCCTCACCAGAAACCAAGTTTATTACATCACCTTTATCTTGGACTTTTCAGCCTCCAGAACTGTGAGAATTGAGTATCCATCGTTTAAGTCACCCAGTCTGTGGTATTTTGTTACAGAAGTCCAAGCAGAGTGGACAGTCTCCGAGTGGAACTTGTGGTCAGTTTGCAGAGAGACCCAAAAACCAAAACCCTTTCCCACCTTCACCCTTTAAAAAAAAAATACCGTTTTAATGCAAACTGAGGTTGGAAACAGCCCTCCCTTGGTGATTTGAATCTGAAAAAGCAGCTCGAAATCCCTGATAGATCACTTTTCCTTGTCATGACAGATGTTTGTAATTCTAAGTTATGACTATTGGCAAATATGCGAGTGGAGTTAAAAATCTATTAGCATTCTTACCTAGTGTTTGGAAAATATTGTTATATAGGTCATCTCCACATGTCACATTCAAAGAATAAAAAAATACTTATTTTCTGAAAAAATGAGAACTGTCAGATCTCCTTTCACTGACAAATCCTTTCTTTGTTCCATAGAGTTAACATTTTTGTTGGATTTATGAAATTAGTATAGCATTTGTAGCACTCTGCACTTGGCTGTATTTCTTTTGTGTAGAAATTGTATTTTATAAAGAAAATCTTTTCTTTGACAGCCGTGTGGCCAATTTTATAACTCAGATTTTGCTGCAACCAGGAGCATCTGATTTAACAGGAAGTTTCAGGTACAGTGAAAACTTGTAACTCTGTATTTTCTACTATTTACAATTTCTTGCCTAAATCGCTTGCTTTATAATGACTTATTTTCATAGCCCACCAGGCTCCTCTGTCCACAGGATTCTCTAGGCAAGAATACTGGAGTGGGTTGCCATTTCCTTCTCCAGCTCAGCCCCTGAGGTGACCACTAACTGCTCATTCAGAACGTAACTTCTTGCTTAGATGGCACAAAGCCTCCTGCTAGGTCCTTGGGATTATTTTATTTTTGCTTGTTTCTTGGTGTGAGTGTAATTTTAGACTTGATACAGTAGGCTACTTTGTTTGACCATGCCAGATGACTGCCAGATTTTGTTTAATCTCTGAAACTAAAATGTCTCTTTGTCTACTTTAAGGTCCAGACTCCGTGCATTAGTTAGTACATTCTGTTACCTGGTATACGCTTCCATCCGTTAAATCATGTTGCTTCTTCTGACCTTTGATGGAATGTTAAGTCGTTTCAGTCGTTTCACCCGTGGACTGGAGCCCCCCAGGCTCCTCTGTCCACGGGATTCTCCGGGCAAGAATACTGGAGGGGGTTGCCATGCCCTCTTCCAGGGACCTTCCCGACCCCGGGATCAAACCCGCATGTCCTACATCTGCTTTGGGCAGCTGGTTCTTTCCCATTAGCGCCACCTGGGAAGCCCTTGTTAGAACACACACACAAGTTAGGAGCCTGCTGTCGAAGGTAATGAGGACTTGTAATGCCGCTGCAAGTCTGTTGGATAGCGGTTCAGAGACAGTGAGAGCGAGTCAGGTGAAGAGAGGAGCCGTCACAAATTAGAGGCCACATATGAGGGTGAAACCTCTCCAGAATTAAAATGCAAGTTGTTCTGAAAGCACAGTCTGGTGTGTGAAAGATAGGTACGGACCCATACATACACCCTTCAGTTCCACACTTTGAGGCAAATGAATATATGAAGCCCACATGTGTTACAGTGATTTTGAATGAAGACCCAGGGTAGCTTCATCGGTTGTGGAGATGGGGACTTTGCTTTGGGGCCTAGTTCCCCTAGTTACTTCATCACCTAGCTCCTTCTCTCATAGCTTTCTCAAAAACTTCAAGAAAAAAGGTAGAAATTGCTGCCTTTATATACACTGAGGCTCAGGGGGAATTGTTTTTTAACCTCAGTGACTCTGAAAACAGAGCTCCCAAGGAACAAGATTGAGTTCACCCATAGGACTTCCCAGCTCCTGTCTTTCTTTGTAAACCTGGTGAGCTTTGCCTTTGGCCTGCAGTCCATCTCAAGTTAGGATGTGCATTCACCCATTTTAATTGTCTGACTGTGACCTCAGTTACTGACAGCTGATTCCCACCAGTATTGCCTCCATCCTGTGATCCCTACTTCCTGTGTTTAACTTAACCAGGCTCAACCTAGAGGGACTTAGTTTATCTCAGGAATTTATTTAGATCTCAGGAAATAGAAACTTCATAGATACTTATGAGGAAACACCTGATAACTACTTCTTGTTATGGAGTTTATATTGTGCTTCATCATCTATCACCTCTGTTGTCCCAGTATTTGAAACAGTTTCTTCTTTTTCAACTTTAAAAGTAAATTTTAAGAAAAAATTTTGAAACTACAAACAATGGGTGGTTTTGCTCCACATGATTCACTTTACCATATTTTAATAATTTCTAATAGTGTGATAGGAAGATAACTCTTTAAAAGATACTAAGGATTCATTTTCACAATTGTCCTAAATTATTTACCAAATATTTTTATGGCCTTTCCAATTCAGGACAAATGTATCATAATCATCAACTGTGAGAACTTTTCTGTATACAAATGGCCAGTGAAAGTTTTTATAAATACCAGTGAGCTTTTGGAAAGGTCAGGATACATGTAGGCATGTATATTTGTCCAGGTGTTCATATACATTTTAATTTCTTATAGGTTATACAGAAAAGAAGTTTTACAGAAATTAATAGGAAAATGTATTTCTAAAGGCTACGTCTTCCAGATGGAGATGATAGTTCGAGCAAGACAGCTGAATTATACTATTGGTGAGGTATGTAAATAGTGTCAATTCCTCATAAAGAAACAAGGTTTAGACTTTTTATAATAAAAGGTTAATTTTCATAAACTACTAAAAAATGTGGAAGGTTTCCAGATGTCCATGCAAAAGAGTGAAAATTCACATTTTTTTAAAATTAATATAATTGACGTACCAAGATCTAAAGCTTAACAGAAGGCAGTATTCCCTTTTAAATAAATAAAAGTGACCGGCATCTTCACCCTTGCCTTTGCTTCTGACCACTCAGCATTATGGGATGAGTCTGTCTTCTGCTTTTCCCCTTGTCTCGGCCATCAGCCACCCTACTTAAGTTAAAAATGAATGGTGAGGGACTTCCCTGGTGGTCCAGTGGCTAAGACTCCCTATTTCCAGTGCAGGGTGCACAAGTTTGATCCCTGGTAGGGGTACTAAGATCCCACATGCCATGTGGCCAAAATTAATTAATTTTTTTTAAAAAAATGAATGGTGAATCCCTTTTGCCCATGGTCTATGAGTAACTGAAAAGGGCAGGAATTGGAGGAGCAGTTTAACACTCTTACTCAGAGCAAGAAAATAGCTAGGAATGCTACTGCTCTTGTGGAAGTTGTAAGATTTTTAGCTTAGTGCTAAAATAGCGACAGCTAAACTTGATGGTGGAGAAGGGGATGGCAACCCACTCTAATATTCTTGCCTGGGAAATGCCATGGACAGAAGAGTGTGGTGGGCTAGAGTCCGTGGGGCCGCAAAGAGTCGGACACGACTCAGCAACTAACACTAAACTTGATGGACTGCTGGAAAAAATTCAGGCCATTTTACTTTTGGAGGATAATTTTTCCTTGAAGCTTGAGTAAACCAACTTAATATTCAGGATCAATGCCTTTCAAAACAGTCAATTTGGTTCATATGACCTATTTTAAGATAATAAAATGCATGTTATGTTTAATTTTGAAGACTTGGAGGTGCAGGTGGTTACTGTAAGAATCCCATAATTTGCAGTTACCTTGAAGGACTAGCTAACAGAGGAACAATCTTGTTTCTGTTGTATGAGTAATTGTTGTATACCTGCTACACTTTTCTCATATTTTTGAAGGCTCACTTAACATGTATTTTTTTAATTAGGTTCCAATATCATTTGTGGATCGTGTTTATGGTGAATCCAAGTTGGGAGGAAATGAAATAGTCTCTTTCTTGAAAGGATTACTGACTCTCTTTGCTACTACATAAAAGAAAGTTATTCATTTATACTTAATCATGTTCAATTCAGTTTAAACATGGAAAAAGGCTGGTGGCTGATTTTTATAAAATGTACTCTTAGAACATAAATCATAAGGTAAGGCAAGTCTATTTTCTGGAGAAACTCCCATTTTATATGTCAAATTAAATTAGAAAAACAAGCAGTGTTCTCAGTTTTCATTTGCATTTTGCTGTATTAAGACCTATAAATAAAGGTACATGGAATTTCTGCATAAAAATACTGCTGCTTCCATTGAAGTATACAAATGCAGGATTTCTTACCTGGGGAAGATTTTGAAAAAGACTGGATTCATACCTAATACATTTCAGAAGTAAGATGGGTGCTAATTATATTCATGAAATATATATATGGCTGTTACTGTATGAACTGGAAAATACACACCTTTGCTCGCTCTTTTAAAGTGTACCCCAAAATTCTTAAACCAGATAATACATTTAGAGCACAGTTTAAATTTGGGTCTTGGCAGCTGTTGACTTGATAAAGCATTTCACCTGTCAGAGCAAGTCTGTTTAAAATACATATCGTGAATTGGAAGCAACATTTTATTGCATAGTTGTTTTTTTCTCTTCTGGGCAATAACTTCATTCAGGAAAGAAAAACATTGATGACATTAAGGTATAAATCTAGCTGCTGTAATAATTTTTATTTTTTGGCCTGGCTATGAGGCCTGTGGTACCCTACTTCCCCAACTAAGGGCTTGAACTGGAGTCACTGGCAGTGAAAGCCCCACGTCCTAACCACTGGACCACCAGGGAATTCCCACCTGTAGTAATTTTTAAACAACTGTTTTTTTCCCTCAAAATAATTTGTTTCCATGCTATTTCAGGACCCTTAACAAAGCATACATCTTTAGTAATAAGTAAATCCCCTAAATGTCTTCTGTCGTGGGAACTGTCCTGCAAGATAAAAGGTTGTTCAGTAAAGCCAGCAGATACTCTTTACCCATTTTAAGTAGGTATTGCAAATAAGATCAATTTCCAATTATAACATAGCTTTTAGATCATGTAGTATCTTTTAAAATTTTGAATGAGACAAACTTTGAGCAAATAAGCTTAAAATCAAGTTGACTTTTCCTTTACAAGTAAAAGGAAGAGGTGTCTCTAAATGAAATAAACATATTTAGTGGACAGTATTTCTATTACTACATTTTCCTAGTTTAGTTTGGTTGCTGAAGCAATTTAAAATCTGATTTTTCCATTTGCATTCCTAACAGATCTTACCAGAAGTGAATACCAGAGTGTACAACCTTTGGTGTCAGTTTGAACATTACGTATTCCCAATAGTTGAATTCACAGGTCATGTTCTAATAAGGGCCAGTACTATTCTGCTTCCGTTTTGTGCAGAGCTGAATAGTTGGCCCACCATAGGCCCTTCTCCTTGGGGAAATGACTTCTCTTATCACTGATAACTAGAAAATTTATCATCACTGATGTAAAATTAGTTTTAAGCTAACATAATAGAAATAATTTTTTGCATGTTTTCTTTTTAATCTAAACCCAGAGTTAAATCTTTATTGTCACATGTGGAGCAGAGATTAAATAACCACCTCAGAGAACTCACTGCTAAAGTATTGCCTTCTCAGACATCACTGGAGTAGGTTAGGTACCTTTTGCCTTTTTTAGTCTTTTGATTCTTATTCCCAGAATCATTACAACAGTATCACTGTTGGAATTTACAGTAAAGTATTTGGGCAGTGAAAACTTTGACCATTTGGAAGTTATTAGAAAAGAATCTGGACTATTTAGATGCATTTTTGTAGTAAGTCTGGTGACTTAAACACTTTAAAATCTTTTTAAACATTTACATGTGAATCCAGCATCCCTTTTTACTTCGTAAATGGGGCCAAGGATGAAATCCAGATGTTCTCCCTTTGTATTGGTATTATCTCTGTATGAATCTAAGTATGGTATCTAAAAAAAACTAAAAATTATTTTGCTTATTTCATATTAGTGTTACTAGTGTCTATATTCTTGTTTGTCTAAAAATGTTTTCAGTGTCTCCCCCCCCCCCCTTTTTTTTACAACTTTTTCCAGCTATTGTTTCCCCTTGTACTCATTTGGCTTTTAAAGATCTATTTTATCACAATTTCAGAAATTAATGGAATACTGAGTTGTATGAAACAGCTTGTTAAACCTGCTAACTGAAGCCTTAGACAGTAAGCTCTATGTAACCATAATTTGTACTATTTTCAATTAAGTGAGCTTCTTTGGGGATGTTACCTATTGTTTGAAACTTAACTTGAAATTTAGAGAAACAGCAAAGTAAGTATAAGATGTACAGAGCACATCTTAACGGGTTTGGTTAATTCTTCCCAATAGACATTATTGTTCAGTACGTTCAGCCCATGATAGACACTCAGGCCCTCAACTATAAAAGATGGGTTCGAGAATGTTGAGATGACGCATTGGCTGGGGTTGACCTAACTCTTCAAAGGCCTCCATTACGTCCCGTGCTGTCCGAATTGTGGGAGCACTTACAGTGACTGTCTTTTGGACTCGTCTGTGGTTTTCAAGGACCTTGTGGAGGCCCATTGGCGACATGTCTCATCCTTGGGCTCACTAGGCCAATGGCCTCAAAAAACTGGGGGTCCCATTTGTTTTCTTCAGGCCAAAGAGAAGAGCCCATCACTGATTCTGAAGAATGCCCTGTCCCCGGGCAACAGCCGGCCTCTGCAAAACGCGGGCCTGTCCACTGGATAGCCCACCCCACCCGCAGGGGGTCAAGCACCCATGCGTTGGGCCACATCTCAGGTCGGTGTGTGAAGCTCGAGGCCCTCACGCCGCCCCTAAGGCAGGAAGTGTCGGGCACGGCCGGCCAGGTGTCCTGGGCGTCCTCCTGCCGAGCCCGGGAGCGCGGGCTTCCCAGCACGTGGAGCCGCGGGGCTGCCCACACGCCCCTCCCGCCAGATGTAGTCCAGGCCCAGCCGGGCCCGCGCAGGGATCCCCGGCACGGCCACCTGACTGAGTGCAGGGCGTGCTGCGGCCCGCTGCTTGCGCCTCCGCCGTCGGCGCTGTGACCAGAGGAAGGCGCCCGCCGCGCACAAGGGCCATGGAAGCGCACTGCGGCCATTATCCGCGGCGCCTCCTAGTGGGTCAATGGCAAAGCCTTTTGGTTCTCGCGAGAGCTCACCCTCAGTGGGGATTATATAATTTCCCTTAAGCGGGGATAGGAGTGCAGATGCCACCCTCCCTCAGAAAAAGTTACGTGCAGGCACATATGGAAGTGAGAGTTGTCTTTGGGGGACATGGGGGGAAGGGGTGCTGGCCCCCATCGCCCCCCCCCCCTTAGCTGGACAATGAGTCCTCTTATGCTAATGAGGTACTTACGTCACTTCCGCTCTTTCTCGGCCGCCATTTTGGCTAGGGCAGGTTCGGGGAGTCGCTCCGAGGCGCTTGTATTGTCTGCCGAGGGGAGACGCGGGATCAGCCCCCTCCCCCGCCCGTTGCCGCCGCCGCCTCCGCCGGCCCGGTCTCCCCTCCGCCGCCCGCCGGGATCCATGAACTGAACTCCCGCCCCCCCCGGCCGCCGCCATCTTGTGCCCCCTCCCCCTCCCGCAGGCAGCGCTAAGGGGGATTTTGGCGTCTCCTCAGATACAGCTCCCTCTCTCGGTCCCCGCTGCTGAGGAGCGAGAGGAGCGCGGCCGCCGCCGCCGCCCGCCTGCCCGCGCCGGTGAAGCCGCCTCTCCCACACCCTCCGTCTCCTCCCTCCGCCCCTCCTTTGTCTGCACCGCTCGACGACGCTGCCGCCGCCGCCGCCCGCGCGGGACTGAGGGATCCGCTCGCGCCGCCGCCGCCGCCCGCCGCTCTGCTGCGCCCGCCGCGCCCCCCGGCAGCAGCCGCGGTTGCGGCGCGAGCCGGAGCCCGCCGAGGCCGCCGAGCCGGAGCGCGACGAGGCCCCGGGCGCGCCCTCGCCGCCGCCAGCGCCGTGCCGCCGCCATCCGCCCGCCGCCGCCGCCGCCGCCCGGCCCCCGAGCACGCCGGCCCCGCGCGCGCCTCGAGGCCGAGTCAAGGTAAGCCCGGCGGCCGCCGCGCGCGGACCCGCGGCCGCCCCCGACCTTCGGCCCGCGCGGCTCCCTCCCGCCGGACCGCGGGCGCATTGTTGTTGGGACCGCACGCGCTCCCTCCGCGCACTCCGGTGCCGCCGGAGCGCCCGCCCCGGCGCGGACCGCTACTCGGGCTCTGCTCCGGGGTCCGGGCGCCTTCTGCAGCCCGACCCCCCTTCCCCGCCCCGCGAGCTCGCGGAGGCCGGCAGCCGCCCGGCCGCCAGAGCTTTTGCCGCTAGTGGTATCGCTCTCCACCCCGCCCCCAGCTAGAACCGAGCTGCTCCCATCCTTGGAACCAATCCCTCTCTCCCGCCCCCCGCCCCAAGCGAGCCCCCCACGCACACCCCCAACCCTGGGACTAGCCTTCTGCCGGGTCTCCCCACCTTTAGCTGTGGGGGGCGGGGAGCATGCAGGGCACGAAGTGAAAGTCTTTGCCTCCCCTGTGCGGTCCTTCCTCCCTAACATGCCAGCTCCATTCTATCCTGACCACGGAGTCCTCCACCACCCCCTTTTCTCAATCGCAGCTGCCTGGTCAGCACGACCTCTTGCGAGCATTCTGAGCCCCAACTTTGCAATAAGATGGTAAAAAATGGAAATCCAGAAAGCTGCGAGTTTGGTTTGGGTTTTTTGGTTTTTTAGTGCAATGAATGGGGAGTAGTTCTTTGATCACCCATTTATTCACATCTTCTTTTCCTCTGGACTGCCTCCCTGCCCTCCCCCTCCCCCCCAAATCTGGATGCCTGTCTGCTGGAAAAGGCGCGATTACCTCTCTTCCTCTTCTGCCCAAGTCCAGGCGCTAAGACCTAATATTCTTTTCAGCCACACACATACCACACTAAGTCTTCTTGATGTTCTTGCATTCCCCCGTTCCTCTGGACAGTTCTTGCCATAACCCCATTTCTCAGACAAAGGCTTAGGAGGGAAAAAGAACCAAACTGTTTTCCTGTGTTTGCCATTTTAATGTTGTCCGTCCCTACAGACCCAAACCCTTTCCCTGATGCTTCTTGTGCCAGTGTCTTGAACCTTCAAAATAAAAGGGAAAAAAAAAATCTCCTGGGTAGCTTGATAGACTTTCTTTATAAATCTGCATTGTTGCTTCTGGTTTATGGCCATGAAGAAAATACCAGCCCCCACCCAAAATGCACCGCAGCCAAGTCGGCTAAAGGCGATGAGCGTTGGAGTCAGTAGGGGGCGCATTCCCTGCACTGGGTAAGGCTGCAGAGGGGGGAAGGGCCCCAGAGCTAGAACAGGATGTGCTTCACAGCGCCTTCTACAGACTATGGGAAAATGGACCCAGCAAGACACTCTGACACTCTTAGTTGGTGAGCTGACAGCAACATGGTGAAGGATCAAGTGAGTCAAGAGCAGTGATTTTATTTCTGTTAAAGAATCCACCCGGCACTTTACAAGTTTTCTCTTTTGACTTTTTCAACGTGTTGACCCTTAGACAGTCCACATTTGTTCTTGACGAATCACCTTGGCACATCCTTGGTACACAGATTTCCCCCTTCTCTGGAATTCTTCCGCCTTAAGCTTTGAATGTGTCACCATATCTTTCCAAGGTCAGATGGAAAAGGGACAAGTTCAAAACCTGAGAGTAACAGGTTTGGGGGAGTATTGTTGATTTCATCCCTTCTTCATGGCCCCATGTCTTTTCAACTCTTTGAGAGTTCAAAATCCTTGAGGGATGTTAGATTTTAGTGGGGGAGTAATTTTCATAAGCATGTAGATGGGTGTCATGATTTGCAAAGCCTTGTTGGTAAACATCAAGCCCATGTTGAGTTCTCCACTGTTAAACTCAACTGAGTTGATTGTAAAATTTTCCTTCTTTCCAACTTGGGACTTGAAATTGCCATTCATTATCCCAGTAGCCAACCACCTTTGCAAAAGTGTTGACACCAGTCTTCTGTGAGCACCCACCTTCTTAGGGTGTGTTGATTTCTGTAGATTTTACTCCTCTTGTTATTTCCATAGGTGTGAGATGCACAATGCGAAACCTAGGCCCCAGCTTTTGCACCATGATGCACAGGGTTGTACTTTTTGTACTGAACTGATAGGTGGCCTAGTGGTTATGCCCTGTACTACCATTTTGAGGATCTGGACTCCGTTCCTGCCTTGCTCTTTGGACCACATTGTCAATTCACACCGGTGGGTATATTCATTTTGGAGGGTGGGAACTGCAGCAACAGGGAAGCCAGAGATTTCTTCCTCTTTGGTCACCACCAAAGCCAACACTTCCAAAATTTCAGCCTAGCCACATTCCTCAAGGAACCAGTTACAGCTGGTTGCGGACGTGGGTTCTGAACAGAGAAATGACTTGTGGCTTGTTTAAGAGAAAATTTTAAAGTTGCTAATATTGTTTTAATCATTTGCTTTCTGCACTCTTGTGTATAAAATACCTTAAGTATTCAATTACTGTTATTTTGATGACCCAATCTCAAGAGTTGCTAAGCTTTTAGAAACCGTAAAGATTCTCTGATCAGAACAGGCCTTTCCATGAACATGTACTTGCTACCAAAGATTGACAGTGTTTATTGACACTCAGGGGTGCTTTTAAGACCTTGATGCAAGTATTTGATAAAGATTCACCAAGATAAATCTTTGGGAAAATAAATGTTGTAGTCTTTGAAACATAGTTAACCAGTTGATGCTTAAGGGAGAACTTGCATTGGACATTTGCTACCACCTAACATTTTGGTGAGTGAAAAGGAGGCAACTTGGTTCAGGTATTCTATTAGAGACTTAACTATAATTGCTTTTACAATTTGTTTACTAATTAGAAGAATCAGATATATAATCTAAATGGTATTACTTGTAATTTTTAAATACTGTTTAGTATTTGTTAAGTAGATAAAATTTTGACCTGAATTTGTGTTTGATATAGAGTTGTACAACTTTTTAAATAACTAATTGGAATAAAGTTTCTTCTTTGAGGGTTATGTTGGAGGCGAAGTCTGTGAAGGTGTTTTTGTTTGATTAGCAAATTACACATAAGATACAATGTTAACTGATGTCCTTAGTGGTAATAGCCATTTTCCCCCTACAGGAAAACTTGCTGTGATCTCTTAAAAAGCATAAATTCTGCAATTTCAAAGGTTTCCTGATTTTGGCGTTCAAAAAAAAAGGTGAAACAGTGGGCCTTGAAGGGCTGAAATTTAGGTAAACTGTGAGGGTTTATTAAAAAGCCTCAATTAACTAGAGGGTGGGGAATGGGTAGTCTATTTAATTGAACTTTTAAGTAGATATTCCTTTGTCTTTGGCCCTTTTTGAAAATTTCCTAACACTGCCTTACTAGAGACTGCTATACTTTGAACTAACTAAATCTTTGGTTTTTGGTTCTTATAGTCTCTGTGTAGGAAATAGAGGAAGTTGGACTCTGAATCTCTAAAGATCCTTGGTCCTGCTTATTCTGAAAGTCATTGGTTTTAATCATACCTATTATGAGTTTGTTTTACTTCAGTTTGTCTTTTTTCCCTTAAACCGGAGTGCAGGAAAAGTTATAATACTATTTATATTAAAAATAATGTGTCACCATGTTGAATAGACTAAATGTCAAGTAAGTTCTAGATTATTGTTATTTTGATGACCCAGTTTCAAGAGTTGCTAAGCTTCTAAAAACCTGAAACATTCTCTGATCAGAACAAACCTTTCCATGAATGTGTACTTGTTCGCAAATAATCAATAGGCTTTTATCAAATAAAAATGGCTTTTGATTTTTATTAGTGACATATACTGCTACATGTATTTTTATTTATATTTGATTGCTAGAAGTATAATTATATTAGGTGCATCATATATTGAAGTGTAACTACTGGTAAGTTTTAGAAAATATTAAAAGTAGTTTTTAGTATTATGAAATTTTAAGTAGCAATCTGGTTAATGTACACATTCTGACTGCACATTTAATTGTGAAAAATACAGTTTAATAAGGAAGATAGGGCTTTCTGTTGTAAAGGAGCAAGTAGGGATCCCTCCTTGGGAAGGGAAAAAAGAAAAGGAAAACTTGAGAATTTATTCTGAAAGTAGTATTTTTTCTTTTGAGAACCATGCATAAATAACAAATTGCATAAGTTGTAGTAGACCTTGGCTGATTGATTTTCTTAATGGGTGGATATATATACACATTATACTTTTTTGGTGTTGAAATGACATAAACAAATAAAAGGTCCAAATATCAGAAGTAACATTTAAAAACAATACATTTAAGTGCACGGGGAAAAAAATCAATTAAATGTCAGTTTTTTTTTTTTTTAATGTGAAAAAAACAAAAAAAATTTTTAATTCTTATTTTAGAAGATTAGAGCCTGATTCGTAGCTTACATCAAGATGCCCAAGTACTGTTGTGTAATAAAGTACTTGTTCAACCTAGACTTCCAAAGGACTTTCGCTTTTAAAAAATGTCATAGAGTCTGTTATATCTTCCAGAAGGTGAAATATTTTCCATGAGAGAGTAATTTTCATTTATTTGCCCAAGAAGCATGAACATTAAGAGAAATGTTACTATGTATTAATTATAGTTAAATTCACAGAGCTTGATGGGTTGCTAGCATCACGTAAACTTACAAAAGTTTTCCTCCCCTACTTCTATAAGAACTTGTGCTGGTAAGTCTGGAGCAGATGCCAGATTTTGCTGATGTGCATCTCTGTTAGTTACACATTTTATGTTGTTAGTTTGGAAACTTGGTGTTTGAAACTGGTATGAGCCAAACCCCACACTAATTAAGTGAATTTGTATTTTGAATGTAGAGGCAGGTTCTTGTTTACACATTGGCACCTTCCACCTTGGTTGCTGAGACACTTTATAAGAGCAGGCACCCATGTTTTGCCCAGCATGAGTGGCCACAGTTGTATGTGACTGTGTGTTTGTTTGTTTGTTTTCCTGATTCAGTTCATTGGAAAGTGAGGGGATGGATGATGGGGTTCCCTCAGTCTCTTAGGGTCTCAGTACCCCTTATACCTTTGTTTTGATCACAACCTGTCTTTGATAATCCACCAGTTGAGGGGTCGGTGGGAATGAGAATTCATCTTCTGCTTCACTGGAAGAACGCGCTCTGCTTATTAGCAGGCTTCTCAAATTGGGAGATATATATCTCTCTCTCTCAACTTGATTGTGTGGGGATATGCTTGTATACAGGAATTCACAGGTAAAACTTGAGCCAGCTGTGTAAAGTGATTTTTGATGAGGGGTGCACGTTTTTGTTCTAATAAGTGTAAAATGCAGAATTCTTTTCACTGTTACAGTCCTTGGTTACAGTCTCTCTCCATGTATGTGCTCCTCTCCTCTATCTTTAGATGCAGTCATAGGCCTCCTTGGTTTTATTGATCCCTAGCTTAGTTCCAAGACAGCAGCTAGAGAATTCCTGATATCTCAAGAATTTTAGCACTGTTCCAGAAATAAAGGCTTGAAAATTAAAGAGAAGAGCATAAAAGACTTTGAATAGAAAATTACCAGGGCAAGACAGCCCTGAACATACGCCACAGTTTAAGACTGACTTGTAGCTGGAAAATATGCACATAAACTGTAAGAGACTCTCTGCATGGACCATCTCTTAGAATTAAAAAAAAGCCTTCCATATCCTAATTCCTTCTCCAGTAAGGGTGTAGATTTGTAATTGAGACTCTTAGCTTTGAGTTTGTATGTCATTTCACATATGATTTGGTCGAAGCCTTTAATATCGGTGTCATTTTCTTAGCACTTTATAAACCATTCTCAATCCTCTCAGGACTGTCCTTGTTTCACAAGTAGGGAGGGAAATCAAGGCACTGCGGTGTGCAGCAGTGAAGTGAGCTTTGGAGTATGTCTGGCCTGGCTCCCAGGCCTGTGTTTGGAACACAAGCTTTTTTGGTGCCCCTGTGAGCTGTTTGGCTATTGAGGGCCCGAATGAGTGCTTCATAGCTTCATAGTGATGTTTTGTGTTTGGATGTCAGCTAACACCCAAGGATCCAAAGTAGGCTGTGCAGTTAAAGCATCTAGCTACACTAGCTTCTTTATGGGTGAGAGTTGCCCTAGTTGAAGAAGTAACAACTGTGTAAGGTTTGAAGTTGCCTGTATAAGGATCTAAAAAGAAAGTTTGTTTATAGTCTGTTGCTTTTCCCAGTGTTTTGTTTTAGGGCAGTCTTGTTCCTTCTCTCCTCTGAGCAGTAATTTTTGCTTAGACAGATAATTGCTGGCTTTTGCCCTTCTGCCTTTTCTGTCTTTTTCTGAACCCTCTATACTCCCATTTAAGAGCTTATGGAAACTTGAGCTTCCCTTGAAAATTTGTAAGGCTTTCCTTTTCTGGTGTGAGCTGGCAACAATTGAAGACCTGTATGAGTAGTCTCTTGAAACTTAATGTATCTGAAGAAACCTCTGTTTAGTGGAAATGTGGTGGAATTTATTAAAATTCTACATATTGTACGTTTCAAGTCAGCAATTAAGAATTCTTGCTCTGGTGAAAAAGATGAAGTGAGAGTTGGTGTGTTCTAATGCAGGGAGTGCTGAAGAATCCTGGTTTGAGATCAGAAAAATAAAACTTTTGTCGAAAGTGTAAGGATTGAGTCATCAAGTGGCAAAAACCTGCTGTAAGAATAATCCTTTTGCTAAGCCTTGACTAGCTTAGAAAAACGTGAGAAGGAAATTCAAGTAAATTATGTATTTTGTTATTCAAGAATAGTGAGAGAAACATTTCCCATTACTATGGGAAAATTATTTTGACTAGTTTTGATAGAGCATGGAAAACTTATTAAGGAATTGAAAATAACTTACTTTTTATCTTAGGCCATTTAGATGGGCTTCTGGAATGCTTATAAATGAACATATCTGGATGTCCTCTTAGGCCTGCCTGTGAATTCTTTTGATTTCCCTCTGTCACATCTTTTAAACCTGGTTGTCCATTGACAGCAAGCAGTTCTGAGGCTGTGGAGTTCCCTGTAGGCGGCATAGGGCTGGAGTCACTCACCACACTGTGTCCCTGCCTTGCTGGGCTGCCTATTAAAATGGAGTAAATGTGGAAATGCTTCCCATCTCACATCCTCCCTGAAGCTCGATTGGGACGTAAGACATGTTTTCAATCATTTTCTTTTTTAAGCAATGAGGTATCGTTCCCTATTTCAAATAAAATTTTATGTGAACTCTAGTATTTAAAATTGATAAAGGGCCAGCTTTTCTGTTGTCCATCAAATGTCATTTTTCCCTCCAGCTGTGTGTATCTCTCAGTACACTGAGAAGCACACCCTGAAAGCTTTTGGTTCCATTGGAGTCCTGATGGTTACAGCTAGGGTTCTTGTCTGGAATTGGAATACTCAGAAGTGACGGTTTTAGCTGTAGGCACTAGTCTTTTTGCCTGAAAGCCTTAACAGAGGAGTAACCCAAATTTTGTATTATAAGTACACATGTATTTTATAAGCAAATTCTAGATCACACCTTTGTATTTCTAAGTCACCTAGGTTTATTTTGGGTACTTGTGGATACTCTGTTGCATAACTATTATAAGTGCCACAGAGCTTGTGAAGTTAATATTGCTAACTCTAACATGAATGGCTCACAGTGATGTATAAAAACACTATTCTGTAAAAGTATAAATACACATTATAATGCATTCAGTAACATGTATGGCAACCACATCTGATTCTCAGTAATAACAATAGTCTGTGTTTTTTAAAAAACTATATCCTGGTATGAACTCATAATTTGCAAAGTTATTGTTCCAGCTTCTGATCTGGTTTAAGGTAATAACTGCTCTAAGCGTTAATTGGCTTCATCTTAACTTGATTCTTCTAACATTTGAACAGTGGAATGGTGTTATACTGGTTATGTCCTAGGAAACAGACCTCCAGAGGTTAAGTAACATTTTTAGAGTCACAAACCTAGTAAGCAGCAGAGCAAGAATTTAAACAGATGTGTCGAGCTCTAGAGCTGCATTTTTCACTACATTGTACCATCTTTTCTAGCAGGGCAAAATTTCACTGTACTATGTCACCCTACTTATATTACAGGATTTTTAAGGTATGAGGGGGAGAGATTTTTTACACGTGGCTGATAAGGAAGCTGAGTTTTTGTCCATAAAACCAATATTGTCTTACTGGAAAACATAAATTTTGATGTCGGCTGTAGTTTTGTGCTTCAACTTTTTACCTCTGTCCTTCTGCTATCACTTCTGCATCTTGTTATCTTACACCTGAGGCTTTGGCTATTTTGCAGACTGTCCAGATTGAGTAGGCAGGTCTGCAGTGTGTGTGAGTTCCCTCACATCTCAGAAGCTCAACAGAGCAGCCGTGCAGTGAATGCAGGTTTTTCTCTGAACACCGTGGCCACAGTGCAATAGCTTCTTCCTCCTTCTCCTGACCAGCCCTGCCGAGAATGAACTGTCCCTCTTACAGAGCCTCAGAACGTTTAATCTGTAACGCATCTGAACACATTTCTTCTCTCCATATATGTGTGTATGTATGCATATAGGGAGTCATCTCTGTAAGCCCTTTGTAGGCAGGGCCTGTTCATTCATTCTATGCTTACTGAGTATGTGCCATGTGCCAGCCACTGACTAACATGTTAGAGATAACAGCAGAGGAAAAGAAACATTTAAAAATGTTTTAATGGACATGCTTTGCTTTGAATAGTGAGGTGACATCCTTGTCCTCTTGCCTATTTTAATTTTTCTGTTTAGCCTATCCGTTGAGATCAGGGAAATTGATCTCTGCTGAAAAATGATGCATAGTGATTATAATTTAAAGACATAAAAATCTTTTTATCAGTTATATGAATTACACTTTCAGGTCATGTTTTACTAAATCTCAAGATCACCTGTGATGAGGATTTAAAATAAAACTTTTTAAGTCACAATGTGATTTTAATTTTGGTGACTGATGATGTGGTGAACTAGGTTGTTTATTTCCATTAGATTCTTGGTTTGATACTAATGAACCACACCAACATTAAAGAAAACAATACTTCTTTAAGCTGTTAAAAAAATTGAAATTTTCAGTATTCTGTTATCTTTGGAAAGGCTTCCTGTTTTGTTTTCCCTAGGGCCTCTCCTTTTGTACAGTTCTATGCTGTAACTGAAAAAAAACTTAAGGTGATTTGAAAGTTTAATACATGAATATGTGAAAATTATTTCTGTACTGCTGCTACCTGCTGTAGAATCGTTTCAGTTTTTTGCAAAATTAAAAAATGATTGAACTTCTCATTAAAGTAACCCTAACTGGGTTAAACTGTTGGTTAAGGCAGAGTGAATTTGGGTCTTTGACACTGACAAAAGGGATGTATTCCTCTGTTCCTGACCTCTTGGAGTGAAGCAGTTTTGCCAGGAAAGTGAACTCTCTACTAAGATTTTTCTTTTTAAGTACTTAACAGTTTGCAGGCCATTCATATATTACCAGAGAGGCACTCGTTTAATATAGTCCAAAATGATCTAGAGATGTGTAAAGACCTTCAGAGTTCTTTTATTACCTCCAGGACTTGCTGTAAAGGCTCTGTCCTGTTCAAAGGAAGCTTTAAACAGTTGGAACAGACACTAGTAACACCGTGTCTGCCTCCGTCTTCACTGTTTGTCTTGTATTTCTGGTAGCCACTTCTTTTTTTTTACTTGAATTGTGGTAAAATATACATGACATAAAATTAATGCATCACGTTAACCAGCCACTTTTAAGTGTACAGTTCTGTGCCATTGAGTACATTCAGATTATTGTGCAACAATTACCACCATCCATCTCCAGAACTTTTTTCATCTTGCATAGTGCAAACTCTGTCCCTGTTAAACAGTAAATCCACATTCTCCCCTCCCTGCCAGTCCTTGGCAGCTACCCTTCTACTTTCTGTCTCTGTGAATTTCACTACTCTTAGTGTCTCGAGTGAAATCATGTAATATTTGTCTTTTGTGACTGGTTTATTTTGCTTAGCGTAATACCTTTGAGGTTTATCCATGTTTCCAGTAGCTACTTTTTAAAAAATAGAAAGTGAAATTAATAATTTTCAATCCTGTATATCCAAAGTATTGTCATTTCAACATGCAGTCTCTTTTGGGAAGGTTATTTATGAGATACTTTGCATTTTTCTCATACTAAGCATTGGAAATCTCAAATATATTTGATGCTTAAAAGTAAATCTAGATGGGTAAAGAAGATATATTAATTGCCCAAAAGTGCATGGAAAGATGCTCAACATCACTAATCTTTAGGGAAAAGCAGATTTAAATTATGATGAAAATAACCTCACACCCATTAAGATGCTTGCTATCAAAAAAAGAGAAAAACAACTGTTGGTGAGGAGGTGAAGAAATTGGAACCTGTGCACTTGGGAGTGTAAATGGCAGAGCCACAGGGTTACCATGTGATGTAGCAAGTGTCTGAGAGAGCTGCTTGTACACCCATGTTCACGGCAGTGTTATTCTCAGTAGCTGAAAGATAGAACAAATGTCCATCAACAGGTGGGTGGATAAATGTGATATATACATAGCATGGAATATTATTCAGCCTGAAAGGGAAAGAAAATCTGAATGATGCTGCAGCTGGATAAACCTTACAGGCATTTATGCTAAGTAAAATCAGTTCAGTTCAGTCGCTCAGTCGTGTCCGACTCTTTGCGACCCCATGAAACACAGCACGCCAGGCCTCCCTGTCCATCACCAACTCTCGGAGTTTACCCATACCCATGTCCATCGAGTCGGTGATGCCATCCAACCATCTCATCCTCTGTCGTCCCCTTCTCCTCCTGCCCCCAAGGACAGGTTTTTATGATTCCACTTATGTGAAGTACTTAAGAGTAGTCAGACTCAGAGAGGCCAACAGAGTGGTGGTTGCCAGGTGCATATGGGAGGGGAGAAATGGAGAGTTATTGTTAGATGCAGATGGAGTTTCGGTTTTGCAAGGTGAAAGAGTTGTGGAGATGGATGGTGGTGATGGTAGAAGTTTAAAGCATCTCAGTTCAGTTCAGACTAGCCTCATTTTAAGTGCATAGTAGCCATGTGTGGCTAGTATCTGCCGTATTGGAAGACACAATTCTTAAAACTTAATTTAGAAAATTTTCAAGCAGTATGGGTTTTCTTGCTGTGTGAGTAAATGCTGAATGAAATACATTGATTCCCTTTTTTTTTTTTTTTTTCTTTTAAGAAAAAATATGCATGCAGAAAATCTGGAAGGATAAGTATACCCCAGTATTTACTGTTGTCTTGTCTTTGGGTAAATTATTTGTGGTCTTTGCCTTATCTACATTTTGTGATCTTATGCTAGGCCTGTTAACAGCTTAAAATAATTTTCATATTTCATACAGTTCAACCCATTTCAAGTATGATTCAGTGTTTTTCTTTTTCTTTTTTTTTTTGTTTTGAGTGTTTTCTAATATATTCAGAGTTGTGCAGCTATCACCACAATTAATTTTAAAATATTTTCTTCACCCCACGAAGAACCTAGTTAGTATCCATTAGCAGGCACCTTCTATTCCCTCCCCGCCCCCGAAACTCCTCCAGCCTTAGGCAACTTTGATCTTTCTATCTCTGAGATTTGCCTTTTCTGGATACTTCATATAAATGGAATCATACAATATGTGGCCTTTTGTGACTGACTTTTCATTTGGCATAGTATTTTCAAGGTTTATCATGTTGAGCATATATCAGTGTTTCACTCTTTTTTATGGCTAAATCATATCCCATTGTATTGATAATACCACGTTTTACTTAATCATTTATTTGGGTTGATTTTCCTTCTTGGATATTACGAATAATGTGGAGAACATGCGTGTACAAGTTTTTGTCTGGGCATATGTTTTCATTTCTCAATTGCCTTTGTAACAGTCATGAACAGAATTTGACAGGGGAAAGGACCTGAACTTTAGAGGTGGTCGAGAGCAGACTAGTCCCCTGCCTACCCTTGCCCTTTAGGAAAAAAAAGATTGCCAAAGCCTCTGCTTTTTCTAGGCAGTTCTCAGAAGAACATTCTTTGAGTATGATAATGGTTAACCGGTTCATTATCATAGGGGAGACCTAGAACATACATCTGGCTTTTTAAAAGCTATTGTTTTATTTAAGGATTCTAAGATCGTGGTTCTCATTTTGCAGGATACTGCAATTACAACTTGGATAGAAAGCTGTCTCTCAGATGATACCTGTCGGCATCCATGGTGATGCTTAAAGCGCTTCAGTGCAACTGGTCTCAGTCAGAGCTGAGCTCATGTGTCACTTCTTTGAAGGTAGTGGGACCATCTGATCTGAGATATATGTATGCATTCTTAATCTTGTATCTCTGTTTGAGCTGCTTTGACTGAATTATTTATGGTTATTTCAACCTTGGGTATTAAAGTCTTGACATTTTCAGACATGTGTATATCATATGCATTGTTTACTTTTAATTAATGTCAGTGATCAGAGCTTCATCTGCATGGATAATAGGAAGAACACTGCATCCTAGATCTGGAGATGACCTTGAGACCTAGCTCTGTGAGTGACACGCTCATTGCCCTTAAGCCAGTTGCTTCTCAGCTGCTTCTCTGTAAAACAAGAAGAGTTTAGGTGAAACCCTGATTCTTTTCAGTGATTCAAAGTGCTGCATTTTCATAATTGATTTTAGTTGATACTGTGATTTGAAATATGAATCTCAATCTTTTGTCCTTCTTAAGGCCTGTATGTCCACGCCCCTTCAATGAGAAGATGCCTAAAGATTGTTGATAGTTATTTCTTTTCTAACCAGACATGTATTCAGAATAGAGTATCTTTTTCTCATCAGCTAAACCAGCTAATGCTGAAAAAGGTGGCACATAATGTCAAAATAAAAAAGATTGTTTGTAGTCATACGTGTGAAGTGGATCCAACCAATACAAATGCACCTTTTAGAAGCATTTGTTTAAAAATCATATTGAAAACTAGAGAAGCATTGTGCCGCTTGGCCTGACCACGTCACGCCTGAAGTAACCACGTTTTAACAGGGCACCAAAGAGATTGACCCGCTGGAGCCCGTCTGTTGGAGACTGGCTTAGGTGACAACGGAAGGGATTGTGAGAAGCCTGGAGAAGGGGACCTCTTGAGAGGGAGAGAGGGAGTGTCTTAGAAACTTGAAAGGCTGTTAGGTAGCTAAGTATGTAGACTTACGTAGCTGAACTGAGAGTTGTGGGCGTCTTTCACAGCATTGTAGAGTAAGCTTGTGAACAAAACTGTCCCGGGTGGGACAAGCTGCCTGGTGGGGTTTGTGCTTCGCTCACACTAAGCAGTCAGGCAGACGGTCTCTTAGAGCAGAGCTGTTTGTGGAAGAGAGTCACACATTGTTTATAGAAAGGGGACAAAAGTATCACTGCGATAAAACATTTTTGCACAGGATGCTATATCTAGAGAATACAGTCATTTTGCCTTGCATAAATACAGTCTACCTACCAAAGAAATAATTATGAAAACTTAATTATAAGGGATTTAATAACTGATTTGGTTAAAAACTTGAAAATCTTTTTTTTTCCTGAAGTGGAGGCAGTTTCATATTTGTCACTTCGCTTGATTAATTGGGTTTCTTTTATTATCAAACTGAAAGAATAGTGAAAAAAATTCAGTTAGTTAAGAACAGAAGAAAAATTAGGTACATTTCCTACTTGCTTCTTGTCTTTGTTAGCAGTGTTCTAATATGATTATCCTAAGCAGCATAATTGGTGTTCAGTATTTCAATCTACCTTTGGTGCAGGTGTATCTTCATTGGTGAAGTAGTTTCTTTTTCTAATCCCTCTGGGCTTTCCAAATTCCTCAGCACTACTGAACATTTTCTGGTGAGAAGGAAGACTAAACTTTCTTTTGTGCTGCACAGTCTTATCTGCTAATCCAGGGTAGTATCCTATTCCTGGATAGTCAGTTACTTATTGTGTGGTGTTTGGGATTGAGGAAGAGAGGAAAAGGAGGAGACCCAGCTGCCTTTTATGTGAAGGGCCTGTGGCATCTGGAAGGTCTTTTGCCCACGGTTATAGGAAATTGAAAGATAAGCTGCTTCTGTTGGGGACTGTGTTTTAGGAAAAGATTGAGTAGGGTGATTGCTTCCAGACTGAATGTAGGCTCTAGGATCCCAATGTGTTTACTCATCAGGGGGTTGTTCTAGAAAGGCTTTACAAGGTTCATTTTCTTAAAATACAAATATTTTACATCTGGTTTAACTTATGTAAGGCTAGTGACATCCTGAAAAGCATGTAAGGTGTCTGTGTTCACCACTTTGGATCCCAGAATAGCCAGGAAAGATAAACACTTAATTGGTTATAAAAAGAAAGTGTTTTATAGTGACCACACTTTTACTCAGTGAGTGGTATTTACAGTATTAAATATGTTGCTGAGGGGTGACAGAAATATGGAAATGAACTTTCCCTTCTGCCTGAGTAGTTTTTTTAAGTGCCATCATGGGTAGCAGTGGAGTAACTGGTGCTTTAATTCTCTTCCTGTGACTCTTCAAATGCCTACTCCTCTTAGGAAATAGCATAACTTAATATTTTTAGTTAGATCAGTGGTTTAAAGAAATTTCAAATACTGACTTAAAAACCCCAGTGTGGGTTATGTAAATACTTGCACCAACATTAAGTGGAATATTGTTTTAAGTATTTAGGATCTGAATTTCTTACCTATTAATTTGGGTTGATGATGTACCAGAACTGAAATTGTTTATATTGCGGTATATTTGAATGTAGTATATATTGTAGTATGTATTTGAATGTCTTCCTGATTTTTTTATTAACTTAGAATATATCGCTGCCTTTTTTTCTTCACTAGTAATGGCATCATTTCTGGCCTTTGATTCTCCCCCACTCCCTACCAAAAAGATGTTTCCAGAGAGGTGGTTTTTTGTTTGTTTTTACAGCTTTAATGCAGAAATGTTTAAAAAACAGAAGGGTATAAACTGTGTCCTAATTCTTAGGCTTACTGTGGGCTTCCTATAACCATATTCTGATAAGACTCTAATTTTATTCAGGGGAGATTTTCAGTAAACCATTGGAATTCTGCTCTAGCCATCAGATTTAATGCTTTGGGTGACCTTGGCATAAATTTGCATTTTGAGCTTAGTTTAGACAAGTAACTATTTCAAGGAGAGACTTGGAGAAGTTTTCCTTCTTCCCCTTTCCATCAACCTGAGCCCCTCTCTCCACTTTTTATCCTTTTCATATTTCAACTAAGATTTCTTTAAAAACAAGGATTTCACCCCTTTAAGGTCAGGCAGGGGCAGTGGAAACCACTGCTTTAGACTAAGCAACTTATGTTCAGGTTTTACCAAAAATCGGGTCTGGTCTACCTCTCAATACAGTCTTAGAAATGTTTTTTTTTCCATAAAAATTGTAGATTTGCGTTCACTGGTATAACTGATGCAGTAGTTGTCATTTTAGTATATGTTCAGATTTCAGTTCCCACATATAAAGTGACAGAGTTATGCCTGCAGGTACTGGAAACCAGAACACACTACTGTATTTACTTCTGTATTTTCTGGCCTGTTATCTTAGCACCATATATTTTTATTAGCAACTTGAAACATGTAAGAATGCACATAAAGATATGAAGAATTTGTATACTGGAAAATGCTGTACTAGATCCATACTTGCAGTTATTTAAAATATAATCTGTAGAAATTTGATTTGGAGGCTTTTTTTTTTTCTTTCCTGACTCGATTATGTATGCCTAGTCAGAGGTTTAACATTGGACTTTATGGGAGTTCTTTTTGTTGTTTTTCCTTTGATGGTGCAATTATCAGTGCTTTTCTCCTAAAAACAGGGACTAAATGATGCTATCCTTGATACGGTGTCTTTGCTGAGGGACTGCAATATACAGACAAGCCCTGTTGACTGTTGGTGCGTTAGGTCCTGCAAATCTTGCCTTCAGCCTCCTGAACTAGCACTGTCATCTGTTGGGTTCCTCTCCATGTTCTTGACCCAGATGAGCCTGAGTCCAGCACATGACAAGATTTAAGCCTTTTGGCAGAGCTCGTTTCTGAAATGATTATTATCGTGTTTGTCAGTTAATGACCTCTTTGCCTAAATAAAGTTCACAGTCACTGATGTATCATCATCCTTC
Source organism: Okapia johnstoni (assembly GCA_024291935.2). NCBI lineage: Eukaryota > Metazoa > Chordata > Mammalia > Artiodactyla > Giraffidae > Okapia > Okapia johnstoni. The sequence goes on along the minus strand of CM044324.1, from coordinate 66,780,913 downwards.
TGTCAAGATTTGACCTGTAGGTATTTCCTCGTGAGACAGGCTCCTTCTGCTCTTAGTTATCTCTCTGTAGTTGGTGTAAAGCAGTAGTTTTGCTTTTGAGATAAGAGGTTCATGCATTTGATCAGTCTTATGTATAGTTATAATTCATATGGTTTTAAATCATCTGTACCCTATGGCTGCACATCTCATATTTTCATTTCAACCATCTGGCTCTTGCTTTCTGAGGAAGGAATTACTTTCTGAGTGAGAATTTGGCCAGGATTATTAGTAAAACTTGAGTGTTTTGGCCTTAATCAGTAGATGTGGGTATATTTTGCAGAGATTGATAAGAAGGAGTATGGCTGAATTATTCAATAGTGAATTTAAATCATTCTCAAAAATTGAAGATTTAAGTGTAGTTCATCAGATGGCATATGCTTAACCAAAATTGACTTAACTTCCAGTTAATAAAACACTTAGAAATGTTAACTCCATTATTAATGGGTTTGCGCTCTTCCCAAAATCTTTTAGAATTTACAAAGTGTTTCACTCTTCCCATAAAGTGTTTTTGTTTTTAATTAAACCAGGGGCCGATGCCTCTTTCAGAATAATTGTATCTTCCTGACAAATCCCTATTCTTCCTACTACTCCCAATTCACAAATGTAATTATTATGCATAAAATTCCCAATCTTCCCCCTTACTTAACTCACTTCCTCTTCTATTTCCCACTACCAGAACTTTTGGTTGCAAGCAACATGAACCAAAACTTAAGCAAAAGTGATTATGTGCTTATTCTTGTTTATGAAAAGTTTGGGGGAGGAATGGTGACATCAAGAGGGCTGTCTTTCAGGCACAGCTGGGTTGAGTAGCAGCAGCAGCAGCAGCAGCAGCAGGACAGTTTTCTGTTCTGTGCTTTTCTCATGCTCACTGTTAGCCCTGTTCGGGGCACATGTCGAAGTCTGTACTCATCAGAGTCTACAGAGAGAGAGAGCACTAATTGGTTAACCAGAGTCACATACTCTCTGCTCTGATGGTTCCAAGAGGAAGTTGGGCAGAGAGGGGAGCGAGTCTCTCCTGTGACCCAGTGCCTGCTGTATACCCAAGAAGCGATGTTGAAGGGCTGTTGAAGGGGAAGAACTGTATCCTGTTCATCTTTCGATTTTTAGCACATTCATGGGTAAAGTGCTCCAAAAAGGATTGATGAACAGTAGTTTCATTCTATTAAATTGGATATTTCCCCCATTTTTATGCTGTGAGCCCAGAAGTTTATGGTTTGGCTAAAGGAAGCTTTCCTTGGTGTTAGGGTAGTGGTGCTGACCTGAGGAAGGTGGCCATCCTGATAGCCAAGGAGGCTCATGCGAACGGTTAGCCAGCTGGGGACAGATGGAAAGCAAGCCCATCCCTCTGCATTCCTCTCAGTGTCCACCTCTAGACCGTTTTTGATGTTAGTGTAAGACATCTTCCTCCCTAAGAGTAATGATGGTAAATATTTTCAGCTCTATTCAGAAGTGAGGAGTACCCCTTAACCTCAGGCAGTCAACTGCCTCTTTACTCTGTCCTTCTCCCTTCCCAGTTAAGAACAGAATAAATAGGAAGGTGTGGGCCCTTTAATTCAGTTTCTAATTCAAAAGGCTTTTAAGGGGTGAAGAAGAGGCCAGTGTCTTTTAAATGTTTTTAAACAAGAATGAAATAGATAACATCAATGAACCCCAAAGGAAGCTGTTGATTTGAAGTTGTTTCTTAACAGCAAGCAGTGAGCTGAAAAAAAAAAAAAACATAGGGCCCTTGAGTTCTTTTTCTAATCACCCATAATAATTCTAACATTAGCTGATAGAGGTTGTTGGAGGCTTTCTTTCAAAGAATCTTTGGCTTGTTGTCAGCATAGAAAAAATGAAGAAATATACACAGGAAGTGGAGGAGGGAGCCTTCTTTAATTATTGTATTTCTATACCATGTACCTGCTTTTATTGTGTTTTATTCAGTAGGTGAAAAGCTAGAGGAAGTTTTGATTGTTTTTGAGGATGCTAACACATGCAGATGTGTTATTCTAGCTCCAGATGGACAAAATTTTGGAGATGGTCTCCGTGAAGGGTACCTTCATCCAGGGAAAGGGGCAGGTGGTAGAATTCCCAAGATGATCAGAAATGTCAGAAATCTGCTTATGAAGACAGTTACAATCTTAACCTAGAATAGTCTTCATCTTTCAATGTAAACTTTAACTTGGATTCCTCCTAACTAATTGTAGAATAACCACTTTCTGTACAGCATTTTCCAGTAAGCAGTGTCACTATTTATAATAAACTGTTTAATTCAACTCAAGTAAACTGAAGAAATTGATCTTATGGCTGAAATAATCCTCTTCATCTTTTATATGTAAGATTTTGTAGCTAAGCTCCCTTATGAGCATATTCTAACTTTTTCACAGCTGTAGGTAGATAACATTGGGTACCATGAAGCAGTGAGGTGTGCCTCACTTGGAAGTCTTAAAACAACTTTGTTAGCTATTGTGGGGCAGGCACTTAGAACACCGGTGTTCTCTGTAAGAAATGGGGTTTTCTTTTATCCTGAGCTGCAGTTTGACTCCCCAGGATGTTTTCCGTATGTGGTGACATTTCCAGATCTTTCTGTATTTGTTTTACTGAGATGTTGAGCTGCTTTTCCAGGAGGCAGGGAGAACTAGAAAGGGCTGTCTTTGGGTCACATCTCTGCTCTGAAGTGGAATGGGATTAACATGGAAGTTCCAAAAGAACTGGATTTGGGCCCATGGAGAGTTTATGAAATGAATGGAGAAACAAGATGTCTCTTCTCAGAATTCATTGTGATGCTTGGTCTCTTCAGAATTAGCCTAGAACACCTCCTTTATTTCTGAAACACTTTTCTGTCAGGTGGTTCTCTCTAAATGACCTAGTTTGTGGGAACCTAGTTTTTTTTCTTTCTAATCAGTTTATTAAGCAACAGATTTTTTAAATCAAAAAGATGGTTCAAAACAATTTAGCAATACAGTTTCCATAAGGGATAGTGAATTTGGCCTTAATGCACATCAATTTGTACCAGAACTGACTTCTCAGTCTATTGGCTAAATAATGTGCAGCATGAGACGGCAGAGTGTGCAGAGGACACCAGAGTCGTGCTTTATAACTAGGAGTTCCATCTTGAGGATGTTAGTTTCAGTGAACTACATTCTTCTTTTGGCCTCAAGTATACTAAGTTCTGGAGAAGGCACTGGCGACCCACTCCGGTGCTCTTGCCTAGAAAAATCCCATGGAGGAGCCTGGTGGGCTGCAGTCCCTGGGGTCGCTAAGAGTCAGACACGACTGAGCAACTTCACTTTCACTTTTCACTTTCCTGCATTGGAGAAGGAAATGGCAACCACTCCAGTACTCTTGCCTGGAGAATCCCAGGGACGGGGGAGCCTGGTGGGCTGCCGTCTATGGGGTCGCGCAGAGTTGGACACGACTGACATGACTTAGTAGCAGCAGCATACTAAGTTCTGGTAATATATCCAGATTTAGGATTTCTAGAAGTTGCTGGGGGTTCTGGTAAGATTCCTTTTCCCCCCAGTTTTCATAGTTAATATTGATTTTTAGAATAGAAAGTGCAGTAGCTTGTCTTACTGCAGCTGAATTAGTTGACTTCGTGATCGTGGTTTACAAATGGCAGTGGTATTACAGAGTGACAGCATTTATTAATTAGAAAGCCAGATTTGCATGTACTGAATTTTAAATCCTGATGTATCAGCTTTTGTTTCTGCCTGGTTTTGGTCTTTAGAGCTACTTTATAGCCTGTAAATTTTACTTAGATTATTAAGTCAATGATAAATTGTTACCCTGCTGTGTAGGAAACATTCATGGTCACTTTGGAAGCCTTACAAATGATCAGTTGCCCAAGTTTTATTTTATTTTCTTAACCATTGTTTTTAAGGAACTTGGAAAAGTGGATCTAAATTTCTGCTTGAATGTATTGGGTCATTTAAATAATTTTTCAGTTCCCTCATACACACAGAAGCTTTTCCTTTTTCAAAAGGCTCCCCTGATAGCTGTCAGTTATCGTTTGCTCTGACGCCTAGTGCTAGGCTTTCCCCATCTCAGCACTTATTCCACGGCACGAGAGAGTGCCTTTGTCCAGGAGTGGTGCTGACTGTGGGGCAGGATACACAGCCATTCGTGTCTAGTCTGGGTAGTGTGCAGAAACTCCCAATACCATCACAATCTGCAGGATAGTTCCCAGGCAACACAGACTTACTTCCTCTGGCACTCAAGATTATGTGGTAATGATGCTGAAATGGTGAACATTTTTCTGTTTTCAGAGGTTCAACATCACAAGGAGAAAAACATTCACATTTGATTTTAAAGTAATCCGTTGGGATATAATCCTAATTCTCAACTTTAAATAAGTTCATCCCAAGCTAGTTTTTTAAAGGTCTAATCAGAATTGTGCCACACTGGATTCATGTTATCTATAACGTAAAATGTCCTGTTAAAAATAGAAAAGATCAGGGAGTACTTCTTTACGTATTCAGAACATACTGGATAAGGATATCTACTCACTTTTTTTGTCATACTGGGCCAGGGTTTGTGATCCTACCATCAGTGGAATTAGTAAATATTGCAAGTTGTTCGTGTTTTGACTTGACTTAAATTTTTTTTTCCAATAGAAACTATGTTCCAACTTCCTGTCAACAATCTTGGCAGTTTAAGAAAAGCCCGGAAAACTGTGAAAAAAATACTTAGTGACATTGGGTTGGAATACTGTAAAGAACACATAGAAGTAAGTAGCATGCCATTTCTTAATTTTCACACAACTCAGCTTCTGCTCCATTACTTTGTGTCAGTGGCCAGGATCGTTAATTTTTAGATGCGATTCTGAAATTTAACTGCAGCATTAGCTTTGCTAGAACTTTCTCAATTAGCCTAACTTGTTCCCTTCTCCCTAAAGTGGGCTTTTTCATCCTTGCATCCTGAAGCAAAATCAGTTACCACTGAGAACGTACCATGTCGGACGTTTTCTGCTAGGTGCTTTAAAATGGTCTCTAAATTCAAATCCTTTAAAACAGCCCCTAGGGGGATGTAGGAATTCTTATCTCAAATATACAGACGAAGAACCAGTAAAGAACTAGGTCCACCTCACAGCTGGACGTGTGGCAGGTCTGTCTGTGGGACTCCAGAGCCTGTTCTCATTCTGATATGCCTGAATGTTTTGGTTGACCTTCTGATTGTTGAGGCGTAGTAGTTGGGGTGCTTGTTGTCTTTTTCCTTGGGATTTGAGCGTTTGTTGGCCCTTTTGACCCATCATAGACTATTGTCTTTCCCTCGGTAACAGTTTGGACTTCACAAACTGTTTTTCTCGCCTTTTATTCTGTGAGCTTTCTACCAGCCCTGTGGGATAACCAGTGCAGTGGTCTCCTCTTCTAGATCTCATTACTGTGATCTTGTGGTTAGTGGATCAGAAACCTCTGATTGGAAAGAAATGTTTAAAGCTGTTTTTCCCACTAGCCTTTTAAGTTCCAGCTGGTCAGGGACTGTAACTACCTTGTCCATCTGTGTGTCCTCAGCACCTAGCACAGTGCTGGGCACATAACAGGCACTTGGTAAATGTTTGGAAGAAATTGAAAATAAAAAAGCAGTTTCCTTCATGCAACAGGTTTTTCTTTTCCTGGTTCCCTTACCTGCTCTAGGGGTGTATCATGAGGACCAAAGCTTCTCAGGATTGGATTCTCTAGCTATGTCATCCCCGGTGTGGGAGTTAACTCCACACCCACTCCAGTACTTCACATGCAGGTAGATCTACCTGAGGAGATAGTCCATTTACTTCCCATGCAGTGGGGTGATCTTCACAAGAATAAATAGGGTAAATATTAAAGGTACTTCTCCTATCCTACATTTGATTTGTTCATCCCTATTACACCCACTACGTACTCTGGAATATATTTATGGATACTTGATATTCCACACTGAACTGTGAACCTTTTGGGAACAAGAGGAATTTTACCATAAAACTTTTTATATTCCTATCTCAAGGTTGGGGGGGGCATCAAATTTTTACGCAAGAGTAATTTAACATAATACCACATGCTTTCTCTGAGTAGCTGTTCTCCTTTTGGGGTTCAGAAATCCTGAGTTTTCCTTCTAGTCCAATCCCACCCCACCCCCATCTCCATAGAACATTTTTCTTGCACAGAACCAGAATAGCACATCTGTAGTACTGAGACTGAGTGAATGTTGCTGTCTTACACTCTGTTCTAATATTACAGCTGATGAGTTACAACTCTTAAGAAGAGTGCTTTGGTATCAATACATGGCTTAATTTTTTACTTAACTAGAACTTGGCAGTGGTTTCTTTGGAAGCCTGGTGGCCACGAGGGGCATGTGTAGTCGATACACAGTGTTCACTGTCACAGCCACTGCCCTTTTGTATTTCCTAAGAACCGTACGACTCCTAGTCTAGTTCTGGGTGGGGTTGACTTTCCTGTGCATCTCCCCAACCCTAGTAAGAGATAGGGCTTACATGTCAAGTTGGGCTAGAATTAATACCATGTTTTTGAAACTTCTTTCACTGTTTTCTAGGACTTTAAACAGTTTGAACCTAATGACTTTTATTTGAAAAACACTACATGGGAGGATGTAGGACTATGGGACCCATCGCTTACAAAAAACCAGGTAAGTGGCACAGGAGACTTGCCCAAAAGGCAGCATTTTCCCTTTTCAGTTCTAGATCTGTCATAGTGTTGTATTATTTGTAGACAACCTAATGTGAAAAGTGTTAAAAATTTATTATTTCATATTTTCCTAAGAGATAGAGAAAAATACGAAGAACTTTGGTCTGTTTTTTTTCATTGTCCTAAAACTATATGTAAGAGGAATAGGAAAGTTTGTTACTTAAAAGTTGTGATGCCCAGTATATACCAGAATTCCCCTCTCATCCCCTAACCCTGCCAAAAGTATTCTGTTTTTTTTGATTGTAAAATGTCCATTCCAGTGTTCAGTTTATCTAGGGTATCCATCATTTTTCTGTGTTGCAGTCTTTGTTTTTTCTGTAAAGGGGAACTCGGGACTCTTTCTTCCATTTAAGTTTTCTTACTCGTCTGTATCGTCACCCCGCCTCTGTGGGGTAGTCTGAGCCAGCACTTGGGGTGTGGGGTAGGTGGTTCTGTAGGATGGGAGAGGTGGGTGGCTTAATTGTTACTGATTGGAATTAAAAACAGTATTAGGGAATCAAAGGCACCAGCAGTGCCAACAAATCACAATAGGTGACGTTGTAACAAAAAATAGAGGGCTCTGGGTGATGTGTCTTTTCCCACAGGGAGAAGTGGCTATCAGTTCAAACTTGGCCGTTATTTATTTCAGTGGTGATGGTAATTCTGAATTATTTATCTGTTCATCCGTTGGAACATGCTTAGCAGGGAGTCAGTGCTTTCAGACTCCACCTCAGAAATGTGGTGCCATCTGGTTCTTTTCTTGTTAATGACCCAGGAGAGGGTATTAACCAGCAGTCTTAAAATAGGAAAGCCTTCCAGTAGGACGCATCACTTAGTTAATTCAGTTTCACCAGTACTAAAGAACGAAAAGCACAGTATTTCATTTTCGTTGTAACCAGTGTCTGAAACAAGGTAGATTTTTTATGAGGAAAAAAGATCACCTCTCACCGAACTTGTGTTTCCCCTGTCGTCAGAGGACCGACTGCACAGATATTAATGAACTTGTTTCTGTAAGTTGCTCTTTGATACTAGTAAATTCTGCAGTGCTCATTGGCTTTTTAACATTCTGCATTCCTCACATTTGGTAGGAATTTTTATTTAATTTCTTAATTTGAATCAGAGCAGCTGTCACTTCATTACTTCTTTTGAAGCTGCTCTTGCTTGAGAAGAAGGAACAGCATGGCTTACAGAAGAAAGCTGACTTTTCAGATCAGTGGGTTTTTTGATCTCAGTGAAATCCGAATACTACACTCTACTTAGATCAGAGGGGGGGAATGTTTGAGATTTTTGAAAGTGTGCCCTTTTTTTTCTGTGAAAATTTTTCCATGATGGAAAGGATCAAAGGTGTGTCTTTATGTCGTATTGCCTAATTGCACTAGAACACTCTGGGCCCTGAGTTTTAGTATATAGTGAATCTGAAACCTTCGGCAACTTAACAGCTGTACTTAGAGTAATTGTAGTGATTTCACCTAGCTTATTCTTTGTCCTTTCTAACTATAAAATGTTCATCTTGAAGCCATTTGTTTTTGGGTTTCTCTAAACCAGTGAGCAAATGTGATTCTTCTTTTCTAAAAACACTGAGGAAGAATTCTGAATGGGGTTTTTATTTGTAACACCAAAATAAGTGTTTGTTAGTTTACAACAGCTTTTTCATTTGAGTTTATATTAGGTTGCTACAAAAGTAATTGCGGTTTTTGCATTGTTGAAATTTACCTTTGCTATTGGAATACACTGAAATAAATGTAGTTAAATGTATAACGTAATACATTTTAATGCACGTGTCTCACTTGATGTTTTTTGTGAATGACTTATTACTTGCTGTTTATATTTATTTTAGACTATGGAAATGATGTTAGACAAAAAGCACATTCAAGTGATTTTCTTATCCATGTTCAAAGTGGGTTGTAAAGCAGCGGAAACAGCTAGCAGCGCAGTGCGTTTGGCCCCGGAGCTGCTGATGAGCGTACGTGTGGTGGTGATTCAAGGAGTTTCGCAAAGGAGATGAGAGCCTTGATGAGGAATGTAGGGGTCACTCATCAGAAGTTGACGATGACCGAGTGAGAGCCATCATCGCAGCTGATCTTCTTGCTACATGAGAAGTTGCCCAAGAACTGAGCATTGCCCATTCTACAGTTGTTCAGCATTTGAAGCAAATTGGAAAAGTGAAAAAACTCGCTAAGGGGGTGTCTCATAATAAGCTAACCGAAAATTTTAAAAAAAGTCGTTTTGGAGTGCCTTCTCTTATTCTGCGAAACAACAATGACCCATTTCTCTCTGGGACTGTGACATGAACAAGAAGTGGGTTTTATATGACAAAAGGCGACACCCAGCTCAGTGGTTGGACCGAGAGGAGGCTCCAGAGCACTTCCCAGAGCCGTACTGGCACTGAAGAAGGACATGGTCACACTTGGTGGTCTGCTGCTTGTCTGAGCCACTGTAGCTCTCTCAATCCTGACGAAACCACTACATCTGAGAAGTATACTCAGCAAATCGATGAGACGCAGCAAAAACTCGCCCGCCTGCAGCCGCGTTGGTCAACAGAAAGGGCCCCGTCTTCATGCACAGCCACACCCAGCCGCGTGTGGCACAGCCAGCGGTTTGGAAGCTAAGCACGTCAGGAGTGTCGCCTCATCCGCCACCTTCACCTGAACTCCTGCCAGCCAACTACCACTTCTTCAAGCATCTTGACAGCTTTTTGCAGGGAAAACGCTTCTACAACCAGCAGGAGGCAGAAAATGCTTTCCAAGAGTTTGTTGAATCCTGAGCACAGATTTTTACCATGCTACAGGAATAAACAAACTTATTTCTCATTGGCAAAAATGTGTTGATTGTCATAGTTCCTATTTTGATTTATAAAAATGTGTTTGAGCCTAGCTATAATGATTTAAAAATTCAGTCCAAAACCGCAATTACTTTTGCACCAACCTAATGTTTTATAAATTATGCATTTTGCAAAAGGAAGTTTTACTCAGATCAATGTATTACAGTTTCATTTCTAAAAATAGCAGTGTCTCTTCAAGACTATCTTGGGGGAAAAAATCTAGAACCTGTTAATGCTTATCTGAAGTGTCATTCTGATTCCAGTTTTTGTCTTTTCTTTAGGACTATCGGACAAAACCTTTTTGCTGCAGCGCTTGCCCATTTTCTTCAAAATTTTTCTCTGCCTACAAAAGTCATTTCCGGAATGTCCATAGTGAAGACTTTGAAAACAGGATTCTCCTTAATTGCCCCTACTGTACGTTCAATGCAGACAAAAAGACTTTGGAAACACACATTAAAATATTTCATGCTCCAAACGCCAGCGCACCAAGTAGCAGCCTCAGTACTTTCAAAGATAAAAGCAAAAGTGATGGCCTTAAACCTAAGCAGGCTGACAGTGTAGAGCAAGCTGTTTATTACTGTAAGAAGTGCACTTACCGAGATCCTCTTTATGAAATAGTTAGGAAGCACATTTACAGGGAACATTTTCAGCATGTGGCAGCACCTTACATAGCAAAGGCAGGAGAAAAATCACTCAATGGTGCAGTCCCCTTAGGCACAAATGCCCGGGAGGAAAGTAGTATTCACTGCAAGCGATGCCTTTTTATGCCAAAGTCTTACGAAGCTTTGGTACAACATGTCATTGAAGACCACGAACGCATAGGCTATCAGGTCACTGCCATGATTGGTCACACAAATGTGGTGGTTCCCCGATCCAAACCCTTGATGCTGATTGCTCCCAAACCTCAAGAGAAGAAGGGCATGGGACTCCAATCAAGAATTGGTTCCCTTGCTTCTGGAAACGTACGGTCTTTGCCATCACAGCAGATGGTGAATCGACTCTCAATACCAAAGCCTAACTTAAATTCCACAAGTGTCAACATGATGTCCAGTGTTCACCTACAGCAGAACAACTATGGAGTCAAATCTGTAGGCCAGGGCTATGGCGTTGGTCAGTCAGTGAGACTGGGGCTAGGTGGCAACGCACCGGTTTCCATCCCTCAACAGTCTCAGTCTGTGAAGCAGTTACTTCCAAGTGGAAATGGAAGAGCTTATGGTCTTGGGTCAGAGCAGAGGACCCAGGCGCCAGCAAGATATTCACTGCAGTCTCCGAATGCCCCATCTCTCTCTTCAGGCCAGTTAAAGTCTCCTTCCCTCTCCCAATCACAGGCATCCAGAGTATTAGGTCAGTCCAGCTCCAAGCCAACTGCAGCTGCCACTGGCCCTCCACCACCCAATACTTCCTCAACTCAGAAGTGGAAAATATGTACAATCTGTAATGAGCTTTTTCCTGAAAATGTATATAGTGTGCACTTCGAAAAAGAACATAAAGCTGAGAAAGTCCCAGCAGTTGCCAACTACATTATGAAAATACACAATTTCACTAGCAAATGCCTCTACTGTAATCGCTATTTGCCCACAGACACTCTGCTCAACCATATGCTAATTCATGGTCTGTCGTGTCCGTATTGCCGGTCAACCTTCAATGACGTGGAAAAGATGGCGGCTCACATGCGGATGGTTCACGTGGACGAAGAGATGGGACCTAAAACAGATTCTACTCTGAGTTTTGATTTGACATTACAGCAGGGTAGTCACACTAACATCCATCTCCTTGTAACCACGTATAACCTGAGGGATGCTCCCGCTGAGTCTGTTGCTTACCATGCCCAAAATAACCCACCCATCCCTCCAAAGCCACAGCCAAAAGTGCAAGAAAAGGCAGATATACCTGTTAAAAGCTCACCTCAAGCTGCAGTGCCCTATAAAAAAGATGTCTGGGAAAACCCTTTGCCCTCTTTGCTTTTCAATCCTCAAAGGACCCATATCCGACGCACTTGCACATCACTTACGAGAGAGGCACCAGGTGATCCAGACGGTCCATCCGGTGGAGAAAAAGCTCACCTACAAGTGCATCCACTGCCTTGGCGTGTATACCAGCAACATGACCGCCTCGACCATCACGCTGCATCTGGTCCACTGCAGGGGTGTCGGAAAGACCCAGAACGGCCAAGACAAGACAAACGCACCCTCGCGGCTTAACCAGTCTCCAGGCCTGGCACCCGTGAAACGCACTTACGAGCAAATGGAGTTTCCCATGCTGAAGAAGCGAAAGTTAGATGAAGATAGTGATTCACCCGGCTTCTTTGAAGAGAAGCCTGAGGAGCCTGTTGTTCTAGCTTTAGACCCTAAGGGTCATGAAGATGATTCCTATGAAGCCAGGAAAAGCTTCCTAACAAAATATTTCAACAAACAACCCTATCCCACCAGGAGAGAAATTGAGAAGCTGGCGGCAAGCTTATGGTTGTGGAAGAGTGACATTGCTTCCCATTTTAGTAACAAGAGGAAGAAGTGTGTCCGAGACTGTGAAAAGTACAAGCCTGGTGTGTTACTGGGCTTCAACATGAAAGAGTTAAACAAAGTTAAGCATGAGATGGATTTTGATGCTGAGTGGCTATTTGAAAATCATGATGAGAAGGATTCCAGAGTCAATGCTAGTAAAACAGCAGACAAAAAGCTCAGTCTTGGGAAGGAAGATGACAGTTCCTCAGACAGTTTTGAAAATTTGGAGGAAGAATCCAATGGAAGTGATAGCCCCTTTGACCCTGTTTTTGAAGTTGAGCCTAAAATCCCTAATGATAACCCAGAGGAACACATATCGAAGGTAATTTCTGAAGATGCTTTAGAATCTGAGAAGCTAGACCAAAAAGAAGAGGATGGTTCAAAATATGAAACTATTCATTTGACTGAGGAGCCAGCCAAGCTAATGCCTGATGCCTCTGATAGTGAGGTTGACCAAGATGATGTTGTCGAGTGGAAAGATGGTGCTTCTCCATCTGAGAGCGGCCCTGGTTCCCAACAAGTGTCAGACTTTGAGGACAACACGTGTGAGATGAAAACAGGAACCTGGTCCGATGAGTCTTCCCAGAGTGAAGATGCAAGGAGCAGTAAGCCAGCTGCCAGAAAAAAGGCTACCATGCAAGGTGACAGAGAGCAGTTGAAGTGGAAGAATAGTTCCTATGGAAAAGTTGAAGGGTTTTGGTCCAAGGACCAGTCACAGTGGAAGAATGCAACTGAAAATGATGAGCGCTTATCCAACCCACAGATTGAGTGGCAGAATAGCACAATTGACAGTGAGGACGGGGAGCAGTTTGACAACATGACTGATGGGGTGGCTGAACCGATGCATGGCAGCTTGACGGGGGTTAAACTGAGCAGCCAGCAGGCTTAAGGGCCAGCTTCTCTGGCCTTGGTGACAAATGCCTGCAGCCTGGAACTCGGTTCTTCTTTCGGTTACGACTGCAAAGCTGTGTTCTGACTGGTACTGCCTTTTGAGTGCCGGGTCATCAGGCGGTGGGGACATGTGGCCACTCCAATCCCAGTGGTTATTTCTAAGTCTGTGACACATGATTGGCTGATCTTTAGAATGCTCTGTGACAGACACGTAACTAAATGTGAAAAACCAATAAGCTGGTGGCTCATGAACGCACACGAGAAAAAGCAGAGGTTTGTTTTATCTGCCTTCTCAACATTTCTTTCCCTCTGTAGAACAATGTCTGGTTGGACGTCCTTGAGAAGCGTTCTCCTGATTAAAATGGTAGTATAGGGCCAACACACACGCTACCAGTCCAATGTGTACAGTAGACTTTGGGGAAATCAGTTTTTTTTCATGTATTCATTCTGAATAGTTGAAATGTATATTTGTACAGTCTTTTAGACCTATTCAGGTGATGCTTACGATACTGTTATTGTGTACCCATCATAGACTCGTTTCTTTTTTTAGTGTTGCCCTTGCTGTGTAATAAACGCTGTATCTAGTTGACCTAGCAAAAGCCTGAAACTACACTAGTGTGGACTTCGGGACAGACTTAGTTTTTGCACATAACCTTGTACAATCTCGCGACAGAGGCCAGCCACATAAGATATATATCTGGACTCTCTTGTATTATAGAATTTTTCTTGTTCTGAATATCCTTGACATTACAGCTGACAAAAACAAAAACTGGTATTTCAGATGTTTTCTGAGATCTTTTAAGCTAAAAATCACAGGCAAGAATTGACTTTGCAGCTACTAATTTTCACACCTTTTAGATCTGTATGGAAGTGTGTTGTGTTGAAGCAGCAGACCAATGAGTGCTGCTTTTTGGATATTTAGTTTTATCTTTAGTTAAACACCACCCTGGTGTATTCATTTATACCATCTAATATATGACACACCGTTGTAGTATGTATAATTTTGTGATCTTTATTTCCCTTTGTATTCATTTTAAGCATCTAAATAAATTGCTGTATTGTGCTTAATGTAAATACTTACTTGCTTTATTACCCCTTACAGTCCTGTGTGTCCATTATGTCTTGTACCAGTTGATGCCATGGCTTCCTCATCAGAGATGGAGCCATAGCCACTGAGGAAACTTGTGGAAGACCAAGAATGGCATAGAGAATGCTTTCTCTCAAGGCTCCTGTTGCACATTCTTTGGTTCAGTTTGGTTTTTGTCTTTTACCTTTTTAATCACTAGAATAAACATCCTTGAATTTTTTCAGTTCCCCTGTTGTTAAGGATCAGAACCTGCCTAGGTATGTAAATGTCTCAGTGATAAAGGATGTAAACATAAATAAGCATTGATTTGCAAGCAGAATCCTAATACCCTGGTGTTCTTTCTTCTGAATGAAGTCCATATTAGTTTTCACCTTATAATGGGAACAGTTGTACTAACCAGGCAACTACTCTCTGCTTTTAACTCTGGACCATCTTGCTATTAAGAGAAAGGCTTTGGAGAACACACGTTCTGGGGGCTGTAAAGATGCAGAAGCTGGTAGGGTGCGAGGGACCCCGTACCAAAGAACAGGAAGTTACAAGGTGGCAGAAGTAGTCCATTGTGTTTGGTGGTGATAAGGTGACAGGATGGATGCTCTTTTAGCCCATGCAGATGCTGGTCAGTCACCTCTCAGGGACGTTGGCCTAAAGAGTTCTGAAGTGAGGCTAGTTTCTATGATTTCTAAGACTCCAGAAAGTTCATCTTAGCGCTTCTGTTACCTGAGAACCAAAGCTTGACCAGCCTCCCCCCACAATGTAAAGTCGTGCCTCTCTGATACAGGAGAAAGCACAAGAATGGACTAGAACCTTTAGGGTGCTTGGGGCTGGCACGGAGCTTTTTTTTTTTTTTTTTTTTTTTTTTGAGCTATTTTAAATCTGTAACACACATAGATTATAAATTCTGTGGACACCCAAGATGCTACAGATTACCTAATCAGAAAAGGTGGCAGTGAGAACATTGTCTTACCTGAGGGTAGTAATACCAGCTGCATTTAAGCCATCTCACATTTGCTTCGAAATTACTCTGCCTAATAGGTAGGAAGAATTTAGCCTGGTCTTGTGAGTCCTACATGAAGTACTAGTGAGACTTGTGCAAAATAGTGGGGTGAGGGTGGGGAGGTGCGCTCCGGGTTGGACGTTTGAGCAGAGAGAGATGAGGACGCTTCCTTGGTACGGTGGTGTGAGTGGGCCTTGTCAGCATGGGGAAAAGAGTTTAGCCACCTAAGAACTGGAAATAAAGATTCCCGAGTAAGAACTGTTGGAGAAGTCCTGAAAGTGTCTCAATAAAAGCCATTTTAAAACAATGCTGTTGCTACTGTTTGCTTTTGGAATAATCTGGAAAGAAAAGCTGGCTTTCTGCCATCTTCTAATTAGAGAAAGTCTATGACGGTAGACTGAATAATCCTGTCGATTTTCTTTTGAACAAGGAAAAACAAAATTCCAGAGCACTTTTTGCCCTTCAGATTTCCCTGTGGCCAGAAGTTCCAGATTCAAACTGAGGAAGCACTGTGGTTTCTCTCCCGTTTCAGCATGTGGAAGCATTTTCTTGCCCCATCTTGGGTTCCTTTACCATCGAGTAGTACGAGGGTCTTCAGCAAACAGCTCTGTTCCCTCTTAAACTCCAAGCAGAAAAGGAAATGCCCATTCCTCCCCCTCCCAACCCCCATGGCTGTGTCTGTCTAGCCCAAATACCTACTCACTTGTAAAGATGCACACTTCAGAAGGGAGCAAAGTAGGTTTAGATTATAGATTTGAAAATGATCTGTATAAAAGACTGAGGAATGCCCCACCTGAAACACTTCTCCAGGGGCCGTTCAGCTTGCTTTTGCCAAATGAGGACCGCCATATAGAGGGGTGTTTCCCTCCTCTGCGGACTAAACCTTGAGGTGGGCCTCCCAGATCATCTCGCCACTACAGCTTGAGAGCCACTTAGCTTGAGTGATGGAAAGATGTGATTTTTAGCAAGAGGTTAGAGCACTCTGAATCTGGATTCCACAGAGGAGCTGGTCAGCCTTCTGCCTCCCTTAGGCAGTGATCTTTAAAACCCATTTGACCCTTATTTCTAACCCACCCAGTAGCTTATTGGCCTGGCACCAGTTGCAGGCTTGTTTCACCAAAGTGTTATGTAGGAACGTAACTCCTAAACCCCTAGAGGACTGAAAATAAAGGCAGGAGACTGCTCTCACCAAACTGAGATGCATTCCAACTTACCAGTTATTAAAGGGCTACCTTGACATGATCTAGAAAAAGATAAGCTAGACAGGCAAGTTAAAAGATAAAAAGGTGATTTTCTACCAAGTGCTACTTGACGGTTAGCTCAAAAATGGATCAAAACTGGAACAAAAGGAAGACTGCTATTTGGCAATTCTTTGCATCCTGCTACTTCATCAGCGAACTGCACTTTAAAAAATTAATATTCACTAGAACTTGAATCCTAGTGGGATTACAACTTGGTGGTTGTATTCCAAAATCTGCACGTAAGGCATAGCTGCAGATACTCTGAAAATCCTCGAGGCATGTTTTCAAAGGGCTTCAGCTAAGGATACAGGAGGGAAGGTCCCCAGTCATTCCCAGGACACATGCTCTGCACCACATAAATGAGGTGGTTGTGGCTGTGTTTTCTTTTCAGCATATGCACAATGCGCAGCTGTGATGCAAACCGACCACCCTGGCACCAGGACACCATCGGTACCCCTTAGAAAGATGTAAGGCCATTCAAACCTAAACTGGTTTTTGCAAAAATTTTGGCTGTACCTTTATTAATGTTTTCTTACTACCAAGTGAAACAAAATGGATATCCTGATAAGCAAATTGTTCACCTTTTGGAAGGTGATAAAGCAAGAGGCTAGAAATAAAAGAGCCTTTTCCAAAGCATGCACGAGATACAAGTGTCGCCATCTAGCCTGAAGCAGAATGCGACAGCTGTGTAAAAGGGACGGCCATCTGGGAATCAAAACTTTTAAGACCCCGCATTGAGGACGGTAGGTGAAAAGATGGCTGCATCTGCTGGGATGGCTGTATCGGCTTCCCCCGGGAGAGGACTCCAGAGGCTTAAACACAGAGTGCTCCAAGGAGGGAACCTCCAGGCCAGGGGCGAGATTCTACATTTCCCAGGAGTTTGACACTGTTCATAAAATTGCCTCGAGCTCAGCACACATCCTGACCACATATCGACTCAAGAACTTTCCAAACATCACAGAAATGTTTAGGACCAGTTGTAGGGCACTAGATTCCAAGATAATTTGAATCCTCAGAACAGTCCTGCCCCAATTCCCTAAATCCACCCCCACCCCCTCAAAAAAAGTCTTGTAAAAGGAGTGTTAGTACTAGGTTTCAAGACACGATGCTTGACCGAAGCCAACTTGTCCCAGGCCTCCAGCTGGCAGAGGGAAGATGCTCACTTGGACCCAGGATATCTGAGTCCACAGCCTCTGGGTTCCCAGCCACACCTTCCAGCCCTGATCTTGGCTGAAGACTACCGTCTCGAGAAAGGCTTTCCTTGCTGTGAACGCAAGGACACGTGAGCCCCGGGTTTTAAACCAACACATCCTACTCTCCCCAGCACAGTGTCTCCCAAACAACTCTCATTCACACTGCCATTTCCATCATTTTTGCCACATCTGCCTCACAGCTGCTTTACATACTTAGTATGTTTCAACTCCCCTTTTTAAAAAGGAAAACTATTTTTGCAAGAAAAGTTCAACCAGCATGATTTGCTGTTTAATGGAGGCACCCCTAAAAACAAAGCAAAACGTTAAGACTAAAACTGTACCACCTGCCATTGCTTGCCGGGGGCTGTGAGCCCAAGACTTGCTTCGTTGGTTAAAAAGGAAAATCTGAGGGGTCCAGGGCAGACTAGCACCGATATGGGCCCTTTTCCTTGGCCCAGGCAAGACTGGAAAAATTGGACGTGTCTCTGTGGACTCGTGTTACCTCACGCATGCCACAGGGCACCAAACCAATTTGTCAACAGAAGGCTTTGGTTCAGAGTGTTTCCCAGGGAAGTCTTTGCCCATCAGTGATTACCCAACTCTTCTTACCTGGTTTTAGACTCCTTTTTATGACAGGACTCTCACTGGCAGTAATGGGAACTCCAACTCAGACTGGGCTTTTAATAAAGGAAAACGCAAGCAGCAGTAGTGCCCAAAGAAGGCGGGTTGCTCAGTGATGTGGGCAGGGCCTCAGGGCCTCTTGTTTTTTGGTCCTGCCACCCGCACGGTCACCTTCATTCTAAGCAGGCACCCTGGCATTCCTGTTGCTTCCCATTCACCTGCCCTGAGAGAGGGTATCACCTCCCTCGCTACTGAGCAGGAGTCCTGAACTTGGGGCCAATTGGACCATTCCAGAACCAGTTTCCATGCTGGTAGACTTAAGACGGGCTTCCCTGGTGGCTCAGTGGTAAAAAACTTGGGTTCAATCCATGGGTCGGAAAGATCCCCTGGAGAAGGAAATAGCAACCCACTCCAGTATTTCTGCCTGGGAAATCCCATGGCCAGAGGAGCCTGGCAGGCTACAGTCCATGTCAGGCATGACTTAGTGACTAAACACCACCAAACAAGGCTTAGACCAGGCAGTACCCATCTCTGAAGCTGGGGTGGAATCAGTTCAACTCAAACCAGAAATCAACTCAAACCCAATTCCATGCATTACACTCGGGAAGATGTGAAACGGATGTTGAGGTCTCGACACCCTTCAAAGGAAACCTTGAAATTTTTCTTAACAGCTCTTCCTGGAAAACGTGTCCCAGAACCGCTGTGTCTCCAAATCACCTGGGGAGTTTTAACACTTAGAGATCCTGAGGACCCTCCCCCAGAGATTCGGATGCAGCTGGTTGGTCACAGGCTGTGGCCCAGCGGACTCCAAAGGACAGCTGGAGAACCACCCTTCTTTCCTTTTTCCTTCGGTCGCGCCTTCTGGCATATGGGATCTTAGTTCCCTGACAGGGGATCAAACCTGTGCCCCCCTGCAGTGGAAGCACAAAATCCTAACCACTGGAGCACCAGGGGAGTCCCTTTTTTAAATTAACTATTTTAAATTTTTTCCCACCATTCTAAAGACACGAGCGAATGATGCTACAGTGTGAACCTTCCCAGTTCATCTGTTTGCTGCCAGTGGTCTCCTGGGTCAAACCATTGATTCTATTTCTCTCCATTCAACAAACATACCATCACCCAATAGCCTAAGAACCCCCATCTCTACACCCAGAGGTGTGGTTTGTGTGCAGAAAGCAGCATGTGAGCAAGCTGATGCCCTGATGTCTCTGCGGTTCCCTGGGAGCCATGAGGAGACCATGGGTGTTCACAGGGCACCCTTACCCCAGGAGGGGTCACCGCTGCAGCCACCCCAGCCCTGGTGCCCACAGAAGAAAAGCACAGACCTCACTGTCCAGGGCGCTCCTCCAGGTCTCCTTTGCCCGCTCCTCGGGCATGTCTCCCCCCAGAAGAGCCTTGCTGATGAAACACTGACCGTTAGCATGTATGATGGTGCTGCTCCCTGGATGACCCCATGAGGAAGTCCTTCCGGTTGAGGGGCCGACCTCCAGCAGTCACGCTTGGCTTAACTTGGTGTTTTGAGGGAATCTTGTCATTCTCCTGACGGACTACACCTGCCCTCAGCGGCCATCTCTCTACCTCTTTCTTCAAAATCGGCGTCACGGGCTGACAGCAAAGCACAGTCATCAGAAATCCCAGTAAAGAAGGCAGAAGCAAGCCTCCGGCCACCGGCCCTGCCCAGCTACTTGCAAGGCTAAAATGCATCCAGATGGTGCTTCCTGATAAGAAGAATTTTGATGCTTTTACGTCTACAGCGAGCACACAGGGCTCAGAGAGGAAATTCTGTGACAGCTGTTCATAGTCATAACTGCTTTGAATTCTTTCAGACCCAAAGACACAAAGCACAAAGTGGAATTTTGCTTTAAGATGGAGAGGGAGATGCCTGAGGCCTCCAGGTGCCTCGGTCAACAGGTCATCTTGAGAGAACTGATAATCCTGGAAACAGACCCCTTTGCGGGTGTCTGCCCGGCTTCTCACCTCTTCTCTAGAACTCCCCTTTTGACCCAAGAAGGAACACTTTTATGATGAATGGACATTGAGTTTTGTCAAATGGTTTTTCATGCATCTATGGAGATGATTATGTGGGGTTTTTTTTACTTTATTAATCCAAGTGTGTTGCACTGATTGATTTTAAGGTGTTAAACCCACCTTGCATCCCTTGGAGATACCCCACTTGGTCATGGTGTAGAAGCCTCTTTATATGTTTCTGGATTTAGTCTGCTAATAATTTGTTGAGGACTTCTGCAAATGCAAATACTGGTGAGTCCAGGCATGTAAAGAAATTCATGAGATAATTTGGATACAAGAAAAAAGGTGGAGAGTGAGGCCCTTCTAAACTAAAGGGACTCAGCTTTATTGTCTGGCAAGAATATGAGCCCAATACTGCCATATTTTAGTTTTTGAGTAGAAGCTGGAAATCCAGTTCTATATGAGAAATGTCCTGATTTTTAATTTCTAGCATCTTATTTTAATTGAATTTTTTGAATAGGGAAACACCAAAATATCAAAAAGTGTGAATTAAAATGGGAAGTCCACATCTCACTGAGAACAGAACGTTCACCATTTTCAAATATTTATCCTCCCAGAGAACTTGAGTGCTTTCCTTTCTTACACAGATGATAGCATTTCGTGTCCTTCTTCTTCCACTTTGGTTTTGGGGATTCTCCACACCAAGTCGTGAAGAACTCCTAATCTACTTTTACATCTTCATAGGATTCCACCCATCCCCGCACGTATGGAGGTACTCTAACTGAGCCAATCCCTAGTTGATGGACACTTAGATTCTGTCCAATCTCTTGATATTTAAACGTGCAGTGAATAAACTTTTGCATTGATCATTTCTCTTGTGTGATACATTGGGAGGCTAGATCTCTAGGGATGGAGCTGGGTATGCACGTTGTCTGAGGGCACATACGTTTCTAACTTTGACAGGCACCGCCTATGGACCTCCATGAGAATCGTGTCCCACCACCAATGTGTAAGAACGCACCTTTCTTCAAAATTTCATCTGTAGTGTCATCAAAAACATTTTATTTTTGCCAGTGTGATAAATGAAAACTGAGTATTCAACATTCTTTCATACTTACAGATTGAGGTTAGTATCTTTTCATATTTTGGAAATGCCTTTTGCATAGTCTTTTCTGTGAAATGCTTATTCATATTCTTTGCTATTTTGAGGGTTTCCTTCTATTTGTAGGAGATGTTGATATATTAGGGAGATTATCCCTTTGTAGTACAAGCTGCAGATATATTTTCTTAGTTTGTCATTTGGCTTTTGCATTTGGTTAGAAAATTTTGTTGTTTTGTATTCTTTTTTTTTTTTTTGGTTGAATTTTCTGCTTGTTTTTGCCATGCAGAGGATTTAAAATTTTTAAATATCAACATTTTCTTTTATGGCTCCTGGATTTTTTATGATTCTCCAATGTTTCCACCTCCTTATTCTATAAATTCATTTTACACATTGAACTCCTCCTTAATCCATTTGGAATTTTGGAACTGTTCCTGGTGTACAGAGTGAGGTATGGAATTCACTTTATTTTTTCCAGATGGTAACTGCGTTGTCTCAACATGAAAACAATTTTGAAATAGTTCAGGGCAAACCACACAGTTCTGCCAACCTGTGGGCCACCATTCTGAAACCTCTTGCTTTGGACAGATGTGAAGTTCACATCCATGGGGAACGTGGGAATGATCAATCAAAGGACCTAGCTCTTCCGAAGACTCACGATGGCCTAGGTTCCGGCACTCCTGTCCGAAAACAGCCACCAAAGAAAGAAAAAGACAAAGATCACCCTTTCCCTGGCTGCAAGGTGACCCTTGCCATGGGCTTTGGGTTTGACCCTCCAAGGGGTTTTACCCTTGGTGGGTTTGACCCACCAAGGCTTTCGTCGACTTGTTAGGAGACATCCGACACTTGCTCCAAAGATGACGCCCATCAGGGTACCTGGCCCCAGGCCAGCACATCAGCCGCTCAGAGGACAGAGGTCAGCGATTCCTGGCAGGCCCTGTGCCCTGGCTCGCCCTCCCACTCAGTGTCTCCAAGCGTCCCTAAAATTTCACTGTTTGGCACTGCAACTCCAGGAAACTTGGGAAAACCAATTCTAGCTCATGAGTCACCATTTCCCCATAGATGCTGTCAAGGAACCGCACCCCTCCTCACTGCCCTGGGGGTGAGGGGTGACCCCCCAAAGAGTCCCTGGACAGCAGAGCTGGCAGCTCTCACTCTCCGCTGCCCCGTTCTTACTCTGAAAGGTAGGGGCATTCCCAAGGCCCGGGCCCTTGGGTGCCAAGAGCCGACTGAGGACCACAGGCCGGTCGGCCCTCCCCCCACCCAGCCCCGTCACTGTCACAGCCGCCTGCTGCCCAGTGCCCATCACCAGGCCCCGACGCAGGTCATCACTCCCTCATTGCACCGCCAGAGGCAGG
Source organism: Okapia johnstoni (assembly GCA_024291935.2). Classification (NCBI taxonomy): domain Eukaryota; kingdom Metazoa; phylum Chordata; class Mammalia; order Artiodactyla; family Giraffidae; genus Okapia; species Okapia johnstoni. The sequence continues at coordinate 66,758,465 of CM044324.1, read as the reverse complement.
CGCCCTTATTCTCTGCCTCTTACTGGGGAGGAGGCTGGGCTCAGAGAGGGTAAGCCTCGGTACAGGAGGTGATGGCTCTGAGCAGGTCTCTACTTTAGGACACTTCGCGGCTGTGGCTTGATCACATGACACCGCCCCACCCCCACCAACCCCCCGCCTCTCCTGGGCCCTCAGTCCAGGCTTTGGAAGGAGAAAGAAGCGTGGGCGTCTCCAGCCATCAACATATGCCCGGTTTTCCAGAAACGTATGCCCTCGCCGCTGGTCTGAAAAATGAACTTCCCATCGAATCTCCGCTCTCTCAGCAGACCAGGGCACGGGGAAGGGTCTAAGCTTCTCTCTTCGTTAAAAACAGTCCTGATTGATACAACGCAGCCATGACAACGAACGGTCAGCAGCCACAGGGACGCTGCCCACAGACTCGGTGGTGGCCGGGGGAGAGGGCACAAAGCCGCCACACTGAACCTGCACAGGCCAGTCTGCCTCCAGGGACCGAACAGAAGCCCAGACAGCAGCCTTGTGTGCGCTACGAGATGTCAGGATGCTGTTAGCTCCGGGGGGCGGGGTGGGGTGGGGGCCGGGGAGGTTGGAAGGGAGGGGTTTCTGAGGAGGAGTGTGCGCTTCTAGATGGGGTGAGGGTCAGGCAGATGTGTTCAGTGTGCGAAAGTTCAGTGACCTCAACACTGGATTTATACTTCAATAATAGATAATATTAAGTCTCAACGTTTTAAAATAAGTTTACAAAAATTATCTGTATACAAAAACACTGGCTTTACTTGAAACAAGGTCTTCACTTAATATCTTTTAATTTAAAATAGTATCCTAAAATTGACAAGGCTCAACTTTTTTTTTTGCCTTGCTACTACTGCTCTCCTGCCTGATTCATGATGTCAGATTTCCTTGAAATCTGAATGCAGGTCTGCAGAACAGGGTGTGTGTGTATGTGTGTGTGTTGAAATCTGAATGCAGGTCTGTAGTAGAGGGGGTGTGTGTGTGTGTGTTCTTAGCTCTGGGAAAGATTCCAGAAACTAGAAATAGCCATCACCAAAGTGAGGAACCTAGCATTTTGGGACGATAGCTCAAAACCCATCTACATGAGGAGAAATTAAAGCAAACACCCCTTGGGAGACCTCAGGAAATCCTAACGGTCTCGGCGTTCTGCTGGGCATCTGAAGGCCAGAGCTGTGCACTCCCCTCAGGCGAGGGGCTTGAGAATAAGAAGCTTCTGAGGCTCCGGCTGGACTCGGTGGCAGGAGCACCCATCAAGGAAACATTTACCCCAAGTGACCTCTTGACACTTTATTGAGATGGTTCACAGGGCCAGTGGGCACTGGGGTTCAGACAAACCAGCCAACAAAGAGGGACCTGGAGCCATGCACCCTGGTGACACCTCCCAAGACCCCCACAATTCCTGTGCAAAGATATCCGTGTCCCCACAGCCAGTCACCTGGGGTGTCCAGCTATCCCCAGGGGTGACCACCTCGTCCAGACCACCAGGCAGGCCACAGCTGGTGGAGGAGGCCTTCCCAGCTCATCACTGAGGCACTGCCCACCCCCTGGGTCCCAAGCGCTTCTCCAAACCCCAGGGGCCCCCGTGAAGCAAGGGGGAAAACTCAGAAAACAAATCCACAACAATAAAAGAAGAAAACCACATCGTTCTGCACAGATTTCACTTCCTGACGGCCCAGATGGCAGGAACGAAGCGCTCACAGACGCCTTTGGCAGCTTGGGGCTCGGGGCATCACCTCCCCCACGTCCACGGGGAAATAGTCCTCCGTTCTGTACAACGCGGGCAGCTCGAACGTCGGGGCCACTGGTGCCCACCGCTTCTGGAAGGACAAAAAACCAGGTGCCCCGTCAGTCACATGAAGCCACTTGTTCTGAGACCCAAGAACTCCAGTCGCCGGAGTTCACCCTGCAGGGAGGGTGGTCCAGGTGAGCAGAGTCCAAGATTCTTCACCAAGAATCATGGTGAAGAATGAAGAATGACTGTCACACTGCCTGCAACAGCCAAAGCCAGCCCATCTGACACTGATGGGGAGCGAAGCCGGCACGGCTAGTCCGTGTGCCCAGAGCCCTCCGCAGTGTTTGAAAGGACAGGCAGAACAAGGCTCTGGGAGAATGGCTGAGAACACAGCTGCACCTCGGGCCACCGAGCGCCAGGAACGGGCACTTAGACCCGCAGTAGCGGGGTCTAGATTGCGCCTCGGGCCACCGCTAGGGTCCGCGATGGTTCTGTGTGGGCCCGTCTGTGCTCCTGAAGGCTGGGCCATATGCGTGTGTTACTTTTTTTTAATTGAATCATTTTAAGAAGTGCTTACTTATGTCTGGTGTGGGTTGTTGTGGGAGGGAGGTTGGGGAGGGGAGATTTTCCATCAAGCAATGGTCTCCAAGCTCTCCTAACCCTACAGGTTACATAGGCAACTCTGAGTCAAACCGGTTTCACAGAGGACCGCCTCAAACAGTGCTTCTCAAACGCGGTTGCATAAGGGACCCCCTGCGAGAGCCATGGATGCTTATGCCCAGGCCCCGCCCCCGGAGCCTGACGTCGTTGGTCTGGGGTGTGGCCTGGGCACTTGGGTATTTCAAAGCTCTCAGATGATTCTCGGAGCTGGGCCTGATCCCATGACCTGCTCGAGGAGGGAAGGTCTGCAAGGCTCCAGGCGGATCTGGCAGGCAAATACGGGCAGTAATGTGGGGGTCTAGGAGGCAGAGGGAGGAGGCTCTGCACGTCTCCACCTGTGGTCCCTCTGACCACCTTCTGGTCCTCCCACCCCCACCCGCAGCTCCTTCTGCTGCGTGATCTACAGGCCACCTCCACTCCGGGGCCCCAGCTCTGCCCCCAGGGCCCCAGCTCCGCCCCCCGGGCCCCCACTCTGCCCTCCGGTCCCCGCTCCGCCCCCCGGGCCCCGCGCTCCGCCCCTGGGCCCCAGCTCCGACCCCAGGGCCCCGGCTCCACCCCTGGGCCCCAGCTCTGACCCCAGGGCCCCAGCTCCGCCCTCAGGCCCTAGCTCTACCCACCAGGCTCCACCTCCGCCCCTGGGCCCTAGCTCCGCCCCGGGGCCCCAGCTCCGCCCCCGGGCCCCAGCTCCACCCTCGGGCCCCAGCTCCGCCCCCCGGGGCCCCAGCTCCACCCTCGGGCCCCAGCTCTGCTCCCCAGGGCCCCAGCTCCGACCCCCAGGACCCCGCTCCACCCTCGGGTCCCCGCTCCGCCCCCTGGGCCCCGCGCTCCACCCCTGAGCCCCAGCTCCAACCCCTGGGCCCCAGCTCCGCCCTCGGGCCCTAGCTCTACCCCGCAGGCTCCACCGCTGCCCCTGGGCCCCAGCTCCGCCCCCCGGGGCTCCAGCTCCTCTCCCGGGCCCCAGCTCTGCCCCAGCCTTCAGCCGCTGTCACAGGTGCCAGCACGTGGTGTGGGGCTCCATCCCACGGTTAATAACAGCTCCCCCAAAGCTCAGCCCCCCACGAGCCCCGCACTGCCCTCCGTGTGTCACCTGCCCCATGCTTGTCTCCGCAGCAACACCCGGATCGCCCTCCCACTGTGGCGGGGGGCGGGGGGGGGGTCCAAGCCCAGGAAGGTGCCTTACACCCCCCCACAACTCCAAGGACCTGTCCCCTCAACTCCTGCCTTGCACGTGCTTGCATCCGGCCAAGGGCACCTCTGTGAACAGGACGCAGCTCCAGTCATCAGGGGCTCCCTTTTCGCAAAGGACCCACTGGGAGCACATCCCCAACGTGTGACGGGGGATATGGGGGGCGGCACCGGGGCCCTCGGAGCCCAGGAGGGGCTCAGCTCCTGGAGGGGTCAGAGGTTCCCAGGGGCTGAGGACCTAGGACGGGCTGTGGGGCGGGGGGAGGGCGGCAGGAAGGGCGGTGGCCAGGCAGCAGACACCCGCTGTGCCCGTGCGGACAGTGCTGGGGGGTGTGCTGGGCCACGGGCACCGGAGTGGGTCTGTCTGGAGTCGGGCCAGGTCAGCGTGTGGACAGGAAGTTGTAAACTACGACCAGATGATGTGGGCTCTTGGAGGTCTTACTAAGAACTTCATCCTAAGAGATCAGGAGAGAGACAGAGAGGGAGACAGAGGGGGGCGGGGAGTGTGTGTAATGAGAAAAGTGTTTCAGAAAGAGCAGAGACCAGACTGGAGGGGAAAGAGGGGACCAGAGCGGAAGCCGTTGCAGGCAGGTGTCCCTTCAAGGTGACAGTGGCCGGATTTGGGGTCAGAAGACTCTAATGTCTGAGCCCTGAATTCCCCACTTCCCACCAGAGCTTGTTTCTGCTGCAAAAGAAACCACCAAAGAATACCTTATTTCAGATAAGGTAGAATGCACTCAGGGTCCAGGGACCGCATACTTCCCTGAGTCACCACCACCCACGTCTGGAAAGCTGGGACGAGCAAGCAAGTCACCTTGGCAAAGGGTCTGCCTCACACAAGGGAACATTTAACCAGCGAAAGCCAGTCAGCTGCTCTGGGCTCAGCCGCTTGGCGGGGGCGAGGGCGGGGGTATTTGGGACACACCTACCTCCTTCTCCCAGCATCTTCCTAGGCTGCCCCCCACCCCTGCGACTGGACTGGAGTCCACCCATAGCACCGCAACCAAAACACAGCTGGGAAAGGAGCCCCAAGATGGTCTCACAGCCTCAAGGGTGCTGTCCGTGGATAAGCCATCGTTTTGGATAATCCTCACCCTCTTTCTCCTGAGATCTGACCGCTGTAGTATCTAGAAAACGCAACAGGCTAATAATGACAGTTCAAAGACCAACTCCCTTGTCCTGACACATGGCGTGGGGGCTAAAGTGCACCTTCCTCTCCTGATCTTGGGACCCAGGCAAAGGGGCCAGGCCAGAGCTGGTGTCCCTGTCCTGGGGATGCCAGGCCTCTTCACCCTCTGTTCTTTTTGTATTTTTAAGAAAATGTATTTATTGTATGTATCTGGCTGCGCTGGGCCTTAGTTGCAGCACGCAAGATCTTCAGTTGTAGCCTGTGAACTCTTAGTTGTGGCATGTGGGATCTAGTTCCCTGACCAGGGATCGAACCCCAGCCCTCTTAGGCACTGGACCACCAGGGAAGTCCCTCCGTGTTCTTTCTGAAATGGTTCTCCCAACAGGAATGGGACTTCTGCCTCTTCTCTCAAGGAGACAGGCTCCCGGAAGAAAGAGAAAATCCATATAAGGATGAAGGAACCAAGGAGGAGTCCTGAGAGACTCTGAGCAGCTTTAGATAAAATCGTATCTTTAGTTCCAGCAAGGTCTAGTGCAAAAAAAGGTGGTGGCACTTTTGCTGGTGATGGAGCAGAACCGTCCTTCCTGCGTTCAGACGCAAGGGGAAGGGGAACTCCCGGAGAGGTGAGCCTTCTGCCGGCACCGTGAATTATTAGAGAGTGGCCGTGTGTGCGCTCGCAAGAGGAAGCCCCTCACCCGGACCCCACAGGGGCTCACGAGGATGAGACATTCCAGACGAGCTTGCTCTCCTTTTCTGTGGGGGCCCCCAGCCTGGGAGATGGCGAGAGACACCCTGGAGGCCGGTTCGCCCCTCCACGCTGGCCCTGGGCCCAGCCCCTGACAACTTCTTGAGGCACGTGGGAAATTTTTGGGAAAGTGACTCACAGCTCGTCGGAGCTCTGGGCCTGCAGTCAGCCGGGGGGAGGGGGGTGCCCCGAGCTGAGCCAGGGGCTCCGAATGTGGCTGCTTCAGCCCTCGATGCTGCTCTTGGAGAGCGGGTGGGCCTGGGAAGGCAGGGGAGGCCATCTCAGCCTGTCCAGCCTCCACGTACCGCGGGTATCAGCGCCTTGATGGTCTTGAGGGGTCACTGGTGTCAGCTCCCATCCCCGCTGCCCTCCTCAGCCCCCCGGCTGAAGGAGGGGTGTGTGGAGGCCTGACCCACCCGGGCCGTGACTGATCCAGGGGTGAGCAGGTGACCCAGGCTCGTCCAGTTGAGAAACAGGCTTGGGGCTCTGGCTCCTGGGAGAGGAATGCTTTCTGCCCCCATCGGCCCTTCCCAGGTTCCTGCGAGGGTGGGCCGTGAGCCTGGCGGTCACTTCTGCCACCATGCCGGGGGGCCTGCCCGGGAAAGAGGCCAACACAGGGGCGCAGAGCTGGGAGGTGAAGCGACACAATCCCGACAGCATCATCTGAGCACCTGAGTCACATTCTGCCCGAGGTTACTGTTAACTAGCCAGTGTTGGGCTCCCCAGGGGGCCCAGACAGTAAAGAATCTGCCTGCAATGCAGGAGACTGAGGTTCGATCCCTGGGTCAGGAAGATCCCCTGGAGAAGGGAATGGCAGCCCACTCCAGTGTTCTCACCTGGAGAGTACTGGACAGAGGAGCCTGGTGGGCTACAGTCCATGGGGTCACAAAGAGTCAGATGTGACTGAGCGACCAACACACACTTAGTGTTACCTTGGGACTTTTTCTGTTCATGAGACCACGGGATTCTCTTCTTTTCTTAAGCCAGGTTGACCTGTCACTTGCAACCAAGCATCCTGCCTAAAGCAAATAATAAATCCCCAGGAGTGTGGGCAAGCGCCTGGAAACCAGCGGGGAAAGCGGCAGGTGAGGGCTGGGGCACGAAGCTGAAAACAGCCGGGTACCCCAGATGCCGTCCCGGTGAGCAGGACCACACCCTGGAGGCCAGGCCCCAGTCCCGGGCCCCCCAGGATGCCAAGGAAACCCAGCTCTCTCACGCCCATGCTTTCTTAGATTCTCAGGACGACCTGCCACAGGAGGGGCAGTCCCCAACTCAGAGGTCATATGAGCCAGGGAACCACGGAGCTGGGGTCCATTCAGGCCTCTCCGGCTCTAGGTCACCCCTGCCCACTGCCCCACAAGGCTCCGGCCTCAAACCCAAATCCTGGAGAATCTCGGAGGGGGACTTCCAAGAGCATCCCTGCCCATCCCTGGCCTGCAGCTGATACTAAGATTCTTCTCCAGGGGCGGCCAGGTTCCCAAAGAGGACTGTTCACCTCCCTGAAGCTTCGTCCCCCGCCCCCCAGCCTGCGGGCGGGCGGGAAGGTTCCACCAGTGGGGAACAGGATGGGAGGAAACCTGAAACCGCAGGTCCAGGGCTCTGCCACCCCCCCATCCCCACCCCCACCAGCCCTCGCCCCCAGCTGGAGGAGGGCCTCTGGAGCTGCCTGGCAGGCCCTCCCGGGTCTGCCCAGCCTCCCACGTCTTCCTCATTTCCACCCCGGACCCCCGAGTTCCCAAGCCCGCAGCCCACACACCAGACGTGTGTGTGTGTGTGTGTGTGTGTGTGTGTGCGCGCGCGCGCGCGCTTGGTTGGCTGCATGATTTTTAAAAACTGGAATTAATTTCAAACATGTTGAAAAAAATCAGGAGATTTCTCAGAAAAACCAGCCTGCCAGCTAGCTTCTCTTGGAAGATCAGATGATCTGGAAGCTCCCGGTGGCTGGGCTGAGGCACCCCTTGCGGGCGGCCCCAGGCCCCTGGCGGCGACGTCGCCTTTCCAGAACCTGCTGCTTCTGGTTGTGGATGCTTCGGGGTTGGCCCCCCTGGGTGGGCTGCACCACCAACCAGCTCCTCTTCTGACAAAGCCCCCACAAGGCTGCTGCAGCACGTGGCAAAGAAAAGCCTCAGGCCAGCCTGGGTTCGGGGTCTCTTCTCTGAAGTCCCCCCCCGACCCACCCCAGTCAGAGCACCGTCTACTGAAGCCAGGCCCACCCGCCTCAGGGCTTCATCTGCCCAGTCCTATTCCAAGAAATCCCCCACGGCCCCCCGGGAGTCCCAGCCCCCCTGTGTCTCCCTCTTGCAAGCCCCAGCCGCATATTCCCGAGCCTGGGCTGCTTTCTGTGCAGGCCAGGGTCAGCACATTTATTCTGCAAAGGGCCAGACAGTAAGTGTTTGCAAGCCCCATGGTCTGGGTCACAGCTACTCAGCTCTGCCCTTCCAGCACCAAAGCAGCCATAGACGATGGTAAAGTAATGGCATGGCTGTGTGCCAATAAAACTTTATTTACAAAGATGGGGGCAGGCCCCATGGACTTCCCTGGTGGCCAAGGGGTAAGATTCCACGCTTCCAGTGCAGGGGGTCCTGGGTTCAGTCCCTGGTCAGGGAGTTAGATCCCACATGCTGCAACGAAGAAGTTCGCACACCACAACTAAAAGATTCCGTGTGCCGCAACTGAGACCCAGCGCAGCCAAAACAGAAGATGGGGGCAGGCCAGGTCTGGTATTTTCAGTCTGCCCCTAAATTAAATGTCTTCCTAAATAGAACAGGCATAACAAACCCATCCCTGTATCTCCCATGCAAGCGGGCACTAAGTAAGAGGTCCCCAGACACAGGCTGCAGGGTTTAGGGCCGGGTCCACCTTGCTGACTGTCCCCAGGCCACAGTGTTCTTGGTCGGCTGCTCTTGAGACGTCACTGCAACTCCATCCTGTCCCAATTCACTAAGCATCCTCCACTTCAAAACAAACACTGCACTGCCATCCCACACGTGGGCCGGGTTCTGAGGCTCCAAGGTGTGGTCAACCTCTGGGAGGCAGAGGCCTCAGAGACCACGTATGCAAGCTCAGGTAGCCAGAGACTCACCGTCACCCGCCAAGTTACCAGGCACCTCCAGCCCAGGGGACTTGGAAGAGGCCCAACCTACTGGGTAAACAACAACCTCACCTCCTGTAACCCAGGTTCAATACGCTTATCTCTAACCCTCACAGCCCTCCTTCAAGATAGAGGTTTCCCATCCTCTCTGTCAAATGAGGATAATACCATCGACTTCATGGATCCCTGCCTGGAGGACAGCAGTGATTCTGGAGGTGCTGCAGCCACCTTGGCACTGTGAGGACAAAAGCCACAGGCTTAAGCTCACAGTGCACTAGCTCGGAGAATCAATTGGCCATTCAGGACTTCTTGCCACACAAGGAAGAAACACAAACCCTACTTGGTTAAACCACTTCAGTCAGGCGTCCGTTGTGCAGCCTGACAGACGCATGCTATTACCCTCACCGTCACTCCAGCTAACAGCGAGCTGCCCAAGGTCACGCAGCTAGTAAATGGGTGGAGCTGGGACTCAACCCAGGTCGTTCGTATGATGAATGGAATGATTGCCAAAACAGTGAAAACTTCTGGATCTCAAAATTGTTCCAAAAGGTAAAACGGAATTCCAAATAACTGATGTATGCACTGCCCCCTCCTGAAGCGCCACTCCCCTTGCATGGGGGCTGCATGCAGTGACTTGCTTCCACAGAATAGAGTAGGGGAGAGAGGGGCGTGGAAATAACTGCCCAGTAGAGACACCTGGCAAACACCGCTCGGCCAGATAGTCAAGGTCAGCATCATCCGTGCTACGTCACGTTGGGAGCAGGGGCCCCAGATCTGATGTGACGAGAAGGGCACTTCACCTCTGTGGTCTCTCCGCCAAAACCCACAACCCCAATCTAACCACGAGAAAAACATCAGATCAGCCTAATTGAGGGACGGTGTACAAAATACCTAACCAATAATCCTCAAAACTGTCAAGGTCATCGAAAACAACGAGAGTCTGAGAAGCTGTCATAAACCAGAGGTGGCTAAGGACACACAACGACTATATAATACAGAACAGAAAAGGACACTGGGGAAAACCAGCGAGATCCGAATAAAACTTCGGAGGTTAGACAGCAGTGTACCAAGGAGGGTCCTTTAGCTGTGACAATGCAAGATGCTTGGGGGAACTGGGTGAGCGGTATATGAGAACTCTGTATTACCACAGCAACTTGCCTCTAATTCTAATGTACAAAATTGTATTGGGTGGAGGCAGGGTGAAGCAGGCAGACAGAAGAAACGTCTCGGTCCATCAGGACAGACCAAGCCCCCAGTCTTTCTCATCTCAACCACAGTGACTGAGTAATGAGCACTTGCTGAGTGCCCAGCCCACAGCAGGACCTGCAGGCCCACGGCCCGTTCACATCCAGCTGCTGAGAGAGACAGGTGTCCCCACTCCCATTTTCCAGAAGAGGAAACTTAGGCTCACAGACACACCAGCCCAGGATCACCCCGCTGGGAACTGGCAGGGAGCGGAATTCGAACCCAGGCCCGGCCTGGCCTACCACAGCCGGGACCCAGGGGCCCAGGGGCTGAGTGGGGCAGGGAGCTGTGCTCTCGCCCAGGACTTGAGACGTCCCTCCAGGATCTGCTTTCCAACCTTGGACCCTCAGGCACCCCCCTCTAGCCTATTCAGAGACAGCAAACCAGTGGCCTTTGGGTAGCATCTGGCCCATGCACTTGACAGGATCAGTTTAGTTCCGTTCAGTCGCTCAGTCGTGTCCGACTCTCTGCGACCCCATGGACTGCAGCACGCCAGGCCTCCCTGTCCATCACCAACTCCCGGAGTTTACTTAAACTCATGTCCATTGAGTCAGTGATGCCATCCAACCATCTCATCCTCTGTCATCCCCTTCTCCTCCTGCCCTCAATCTTGCCCAGCATCAGGGTCTTTTCAAATAAGTCACCTCTTCACATCAGGTGGCCAAAGTATTGGAGTTTCAGCTTCAGCATCAGTCCTTCCAATGAACGCCCAGGACTGACTTCCTTTAGGATGGACTGGTTGGATCTCCTTGCAGTCCAAGGGACTCTCAAGAGTCTTCTCCACCACCACAGTTCAAAAGCATCAATTCTTCGGCACTCAGCTTTCTTTATAGTCCCAACTCTCACATCCATACATGACCACTGGAAAAACCATAGCCTTGACTAGACGGACCTTTGTTGGCAAAGTAATGTCTCTGCTTCCGAATATGCTGTCTAGGTGGGTCATAACTTTTCTTCGAAGGAGTAAGCGTCTTTTTATTTCATGGCTGCAGTCACCATCTGCAGTGATTTTGGAGCCCAAGAAAATAAAATCTGCCACTTGACAGGATGGGCTGGTGCAAATTGTAAAACGCGTTACCTGCCACCGTGGAGGCACCAGGATGGTTCAAGTAAACCGCGTTACTGTTTCTCCTGAACAATGCAGCCACCTGGCCGCGCTGGGCCCGTTTTCCTGTGGGCTCTGGCGAGTCAGACCCCCTAGATGGGGCATGGGCCATCCAGTCTGCCACTGGCCTGACTCACTCGCCCTCAGGACTCGCCAAGGCCATGGGCATCTGGGCCGGCAGTGGCTCCGGGCTCACATCACCCTGGGGCTGTGGATGCTTCCAGTCCTGTGGCCTGGTCCCCTGGGGGTGGGGGGAACGGCCAGCCCCGGCCGCTGCTGGGACCAGCGGCTGTGCCGTCAACTCAGGGGCCTCCCGAGGCCGTGCCAGCGCCCAGAGTCAGGTGCGGCCCCGGGGCTGTTCTGTGGGGGAGAAGGCCGGCGGGGAGAGGGCAGGGCAGGGCATGTGCCCGGGGTCTCACAGCCTCTAAACGGCAGAGCCGAGCACCAAACGGGCTCTCCTGAGCTCCTGGCAGCAGTCTCCACCTCGGCCAGCCCGCAAGCCCTTCACCCCCGGGCCCAGCCTCCCTTCTCAGCCCCGGGCAAGGCCTCCTCAGGCCCCGCCCGCCTGTCCTGCCGGCCACGCCTGTGTCTGCTGCAGGGCCCCCAGCCTTCCAGAACGCTCTGACAGCTGTGAGCAGAGCCCCTCCCATCCCTCTCGAGCAGCCCCTGCGTGTCCAATCCTGCCCGCGGGGAGGGCTGGCCGGCCCCATGGTGGCCGCACAGAGCACCGCCCCTGCCCCTGAGCCCTCCCGCCCGGCTTGGCCCCCAGCCCCGCCAGCCCACTCAGCACAGCCGCTGGCGGTGGCAGAGGCTGTTGCAGCCCCGGTGATGGGGACAGGGCTGGGGGCCCCCAGGTGGGACAGCTCCGGTGCAGGGTGGACCCCAGAAGCAGGGACAAGCTGGTGCAGGCTCGTTAGAGGCGACGCTGACCCTGGCAGCTTCCAGAGCCCTGTGCATTCCGCTTTTAGCTGGAGGAAAAGCGTTAACATGGAAACCAGCAGGGGAAGAGTCCCCAGAAGTTCTGCCAAGACACTGGCGACCAACTCCAAACTCACAAGGGGTCTGGGAGGCAACGCAGGACACCGGGTAGACAGAGTTATGGCATGGCCCCCTCCAGAGCTGGGTCCCTGGGGGCTCCCTGACACCTCCAGCCGTGGCCCCTCTGCCCTCCCGGGGCCGTCTCCTGGAGCAGCGGGGTGTCTGACCTGGGCTTTGCTTCTCATCACACAGCCACTGAGGCTAACTGTCTAACTACCGTGCATTTATATGTATATATTTTAACTGGGCACCTGCTACATTTCAGAGACTGAAAGCTGCAGATCACAAAGGCCCTTCACACATGAGGAAACTGAGGCTTTCAAGAATTCCCTGGCAGTCCATTGGCTAGGACTTGATGGTTTCACTGCATAAGGCATAGGTTCAATCCCTGGTGGGGGAACTAAGATCCCACATGCTGTTTGGTACAGCCAAATAAGCAACTAAAAGCACAGTAAAAGCAATGCATGGCTCTGGAGGGGAGCCTGGAACAGAAAACAGATGAGAAGGAAAAATCCAGTAAAACCCAAAGTTCAGTGAATGCTGCACCAGTGCGGGAGGTCTTGGTTTTGACAACTCTCCTAGGTGGCTGTCAACCCACCTGTCAAGTGAGGTGACGGGAGATGGGGACATGGAACGAGGGGAGTGCGGAAGCTCTCGGGAACCGTCTTTATAGGTTTTCTGAAAATCTAAAATTACTCAAAATAAAAAGGCCATTTCAAAATAAACACATAAAGTGTATTCCCGGCAGCACACGTGAAGGGCTGAATGGCACAGCACAGGTGACGAGCTATTAAACAATCATACTAATGTCCTAATGATGCTGATGATGAATATGGCAGCTAGACCTTCCTTTATCTCAGTCACTGCTCAGGACAGTCCTGGACAGGGGCTAGGACTGTGTATCAGCCCCATCTTACTGAGATTCTGCAAGCTTAGGCTCCACGCAAAGTATGACACTTGCAAGTGACGGGCAGGGCCGGCCAAACGGCTTGCTCTGAGGCTCTGCTATCACGGTCTTGAAATTCTCAGTAAGTTCAGCATTTTAGAAAACTTGCATTCACTTATTTCTGGCTGCGCTGGGTGCTCCTTGCTGCGCTCGGCCTGCTCACCGTGGTGGCTCCTCTTGCTGGGGGGCTCGGGCTCCAGGGCGCGTGGGCTTCAGTTGTTGTTGCACGTGGGCTCACAGCTGTGGCTCCTGGTTGCTCTGTGGCATGTGGATCCCTCCTCCCAGACCAGGGACCGAACTCGTGTCTCCAGCATTGGTAGGCAGACTCTTTACCACTGAGCCACCAAGGGGAAGCCCCTCTCAGTAAATGTTGACAAAGGGGCCCCGGGTTTTCATCTTGCATGGCCCCTGCCAATTCTGTAGTGGGCTGCGGTGACAGAGCCGGATTACAAACAGGGATCTGCGTTCTCCATCCTTAGGACGGTCACACGCGGGCAGCTCCGTGCACAGTGTGGGCCCAGCGCTCCTGGTTGAGAAGACCTTATGGGGCCAAGGGTGGCTTGTGGGAGCAGCGGTCGAGTTTGGGGAGGACCTCAGCGGATGGATTTGTTTGCAGCTGGGGCTGTCCCAGAATAGATCAGGTAAAAGAAGATCCTTTTCCAGGCCAGAGCACCAAACCAGCTGCCCGTGGCCAGTGGCCTCCCTGTCCCACTGGGGTTCTCCATGTCCATGTCCGTGAGCCCAAACCAACAGCTGGCCAGGGTCCAGCATCTGGCGACGGTCTCATCAGAGCCATCCTTATTTCACTCTGATGCTGACTTTCAACAGAATCCTCAAGGTTTGGTTGGCCGACCTCGAAGATGGTTGACCCCATGAAAGGATGTTGGAAACAGCACCAATTAGCTCTGGGAAGCAGAAAGCAAACACAGACACAATCGACCGTTTTGTCGGCATCCCGCATGTGGGCAGCCGTTCTCCATTAAACAAGCCGTCAGGGCAAAAACAGAGGCAGCCACCAGGATGGGTGGGCACCAAGCAGTTGTCCACGGGCCTGCCTCGCACCCCTGCTCCTCGCCCAGGACTGCAGGAACCTGCTGCAAGGCCGCCCCAGGCCGGCCCTGGGCTCCCACCCCCTGGCTCCAGGCGGGTGGGTGGCCGCAGGGGCCTCTCCTCCCTCAGACCCTGGTGCCCTCACAGCTCCCGTCTGGTCTCAGCTCCAGCCTGTCCTTTGCCACCCGGTGGCCTGGGAGCCTCCGACGGTCACTGTCACCACACCAATCCCATCTCCATGACCCCAGAGGCCCAGACACGGATCTCACAAGGCCCTTTTACAAGAACTCAGCTCACACACTGTCCTGGTCAGAATAGGACATTTTATCCTTTGGGCTCTCTGAGCGTAAAAAAGGACGTTTTCCAAAGTCTGGGACATAACATTTGAGAGTAAGGGAAAGGAAAAGAGGGAGAGACAGAGCTTGGTGGAAACAGAGATGAAGATAATTAGAGATGGGGGCTTCCCTGGTGGTTCAGATGGTAAAGAATCCCACAGTGTGGGAGACGGGGGTCAGGAAGATTCTCTGGAGGAGGGCATGGCAACTCACTCCAGTGTTCTTGCCAGAAAAATCCCATAGACAGAGGAGCCTGGCGGGCTACAGTCCATGTGGTTGAAAAGAGTCGGACACGACTGAGCGACTAAGCAGAGCGCACAGCACAGAGACAGAGACTCCGGACAAAGGGAGGTAGAGACAGAAACGAACAAGAAACAAAGGAGAGAAAAAATGTGAGAGCGACAGAGAGAGCGAGCGCCAGACGAGAGGGAGAAGATGCGAGCAGCAGGTGCAGCCGAGTTCAGAAAGAGAAGAACTCGATGGGAAGGAGGCTGGAGAAGACAGGGGGGGCGGGGGTTGGGTGAGGACCAGGGAGCAGACTTGATGGGCGCTGGGGAGTCGGTCCTGGGATTCCGGGCCTCTCCAATCCTAAACCCAGGTGGTTTGCCCGGCAGGGACACGAGAAACTCCCCAAGTCATCCCACCTTAAACCCCGTCCCTTTTTCCAAGAAATAATAGTATTCTGAAAGGACAAAGGCCAGTGCAGAAGTCAGGGCAGTCTGGGTGCAGTGGCCTCCATCTGGCCTGAGGAACAGCACCTGGCTCTTCTCTCATCTGACTCAGGACCCGGGAGAAACCTCTGGTCTCCCCCTTCCACCCAGGGGCGGTGCCCCGTCCCCCACTGCAAAGCCAGAAAGAGGAAGAGAGATTCGGGGCCGCCCCCTGCCCCCCAGGGCCAGCTCAGGCCTCCAGACCCGCATCAGCCCAGCGCCCCTCGCAGGGGCATCTTCCTTCTCCTCTCCTCCATGACTGCATCCACTGTGCCCAGAAGCGCCTGGTCCACGGCAGATGCCTAATTGGTAAGTACTCGCTCTGCCTCTGGGCTAAGGCCTCAGGCTCCTGTTGGACCCCTCCAGCCCTGAACCCCACCCTCGCATCTCCAACCCTGGCTCCACCTGCCAGCGCACCCCGAGGGACCCCCGACTCACACGGCCCCTTGGATGAATCTCTGGGGAATTATGCTGAGCAAGAAAAGCCAGTCCCCAAAGGTGACACGCTGTATGATTCCATTTATAGAACACTTCTGAAATAGCAAAATTGTTGAAATGGAGGACAGGCTGGTGGCTGCCAGGAGTTGGGGAGGGGACTGGGGAGCAAAGGTGAAGGTGGTCACAGGAGGACGTGAGAAACCCCTTCGGGGCTGCAACTGTTCAGCCAGTACTGTGGCGGAGGAGACAGGAACCTCAAAACAGAACTATACAGAACAGATCCAATTGTACAGAACTTAAAACACATACTAGTGAGTACAGGTGAAACTGGGGAAACCCAAGGGACTTCCCTGACTTCCAGTGGTTAAGACTCCCTCTAAGGCAGGCGGGGGGCACCGGGTTTGGGGCTTCCCAGATGGTGCTAGTGGTAAAGAACCCACCTGCCAACGCAGTAAATAAGAGATGCGGGTTCCATCCCTGGGCTGGGAAGATCCCCTGGAGGAGGGCACGGCAACCCACTCCAGTATTCTTGCCTGGAGAGTCTCATAGACAGAGGAGCCCGGCGGGCTGCAGTCCATGGGGTCGCAAAGAGGCTCAGTCGCAGCGACTGAGCACAAACGCAACCACGCAGGGAACTAGAATCCCACGTCATGTGATGTAGCCAAAAAAACCCCCCAAAAACCCAGGGAGATTCAAGAGCAGCAACAGACTGTATCAAGGTCTAAATCTCACTTGTGATGTTGTACCATGGTTTTGGAAAATGTTACCATTGGGGAAAACTGGGCAAAGTGTACAAAGGCGCTTTCTATTCTCTTCTTTTTTATAACTGCACGTGAATCTGTGTCAATGAGTAACTTCAATCAAACACACACACGTTTCCCCACCTCCACGCTGGCCCCCAGTCCAGGCCCCCAGCGTCTCCCTCTGGACCACCCCAGCGGTTCCAACCTTCTGACCTCCAGCCTTGCCCTTCCGGCATCTCCCTCTGTATTTGACACCCTCCAGGGCCCCGTCCTTGCACGGAGCCCACGACCTGCTGCACCTGCTCCCCCTACCTCCGGCTCCGGCTCCAACACACCGCGCACCAGGCCTCGCCTCCCTGCTCCTGCCTGAGACAACTGCACACCCGCTCCTTACCTCCTCCGGGACCTTGTGGTGCTCCACGTCTCCTTCTCAGGGAGCCTTCTCTGACCACCTCCTGCCCCCAGACCCACATCAGCCCCCGCCCTCACTCCTGCTCCCCCAGGAGGCACTTCATAAGCTCCACGAGACTATCGGCTGCTGGAGGGCGGGAACGTTCTCTGCCCGCCCGGTCCGAGGATCGGAAACAGCATCTGGCTCACAGAGGTGGTGGGTGATAAGTATTTGTTGAATGAATGAATGAAAAGGGAGGTGGTGGGCGGAGATCTGGCATCAAAGGAGTCAAGCCCGGCCCAGGGGCTACGGAAGAATGGGGTCAAGGGCTGGCGTTGCCTACGTGGTGGCTCCTGGGGCAGCCAAGGCCTTCAGGGGAACAGAAGGGGAGACTTAAGGGGAAGAGGGGATGGGCGGGCTGGCCGCCAGGCACAAGCTCTCCAGGTCTCCCGGAACAGAAGCCCAAGGCAGACAGGACAGCAGCCAGGCAATACCCTGCAGGCCAGGCCACGCTGTCCAGCCCACTCTACCCACACGCTCTCGAGAACAACAAACCGGGGTGGGCTGGAGGCTGAGCTCACCTTCTGGGGCCTCCTGGGGGGCCTGGGGCCAAGCTGTAAAGGCTTCCTACCACCTGTCCACTGCCTCTGAAGTAGCTCAAGCCGCCTGTGGGGACGGGGGTGGGAGTGAAGGCAGGGGTCACAGAGGACCTCCCATTGGCACTTTTTTTTGTAATTGAGGGATAATTACTTTACAATATTGTGATGGTTTTTGCCATCAACACAAACTGGCCATAGGTACACACGTCTCCTCCCCTTTGAATGCCCCTCCCACCTCGCTCCCCACCCCATCACTCTAGGTTGGCACAGAGCACCAGCTTTGGCTTCCTGCATCACACATCAAACTCCTACGGCCTGTTTCACCTCTGGTAACGCACACATTTCAATGCTCTTCTCCCAGATCACCCCACCCTCTCCTCCCTCTGTGTCATGTTTGCTGTCCCGCACAGGATCGTCAGCACCGTCTTTCTAGGTTCCATACATATGTACTAATATTCGGTATTTGTCTCTCTCTTTCTTACTTCACTCTGTATAATAGGCTCTAGGTTCATCCACCTCATTAGAACTGACTCAAATAAGCGTTCCTTTTTATAGCCGAGTACTATTCCACTGTGTACATGTAACACAACTTCCTTATCCATTCATCTGTCGATGGACAGTTAGGATGCTTCCACGTCCAAGCTACTGCAAACAGTGCTACAGTGAGCACTGGGGTACATGTGTCTGTTTCAATTCTCATTTCCTCGGGGTGTATGCCCAATAGTGGCATTGCTGGGTCATATGACAGTTTTATTCCTAGTTTTTTAAGGGGTCTCCATACTGTTCTCCATAGTGGTGGCACCAATTTGCATTCCCACCAACAGTGTAAGATGGCTCCCTTTTCTCCACACCCTCTCCAGCACTTACTGTCTGTAGACTTTTTCGATGCTCTCAACGTCCCCTCCAAAGCCCTCTTGGAGCTGCCTGTGCTGAGAGCAAGACCCCTCCCCCAGCGTAGTGAATGGTGCCCCGTTCCAGGCTCCTCGGATGGCAGCAGTTCCTCTGTCGGGCTGTGTGACCTTGGCCAAGGTGCTTAACCTCTCTGTGCCTCATTCTTCTCATCTGCCAACAGGGCCAATGATAGTTTCTACCTCATAGGGTGTTTCACCCAAATACCCCCAAAGCGCTTAGAAAACAGTAACTCCTCAATGAATGCTGGAGAATCTCATTATTTATTACTGCCCTCTGATTTGTTTTTTCTTTTCAAATTAGACTATACTTGATTTTCAATGTTGTGCTAGTTTCTGCTGTACAGCAAAGTGAATCAGTTATACATACACCTGTATCCACTTTTTTTCTTGTTTTGTTTTGTTCTTCTCCCATACAGGTCAATACAGAGCACTGAGTAGAGTTCCTTGTGGTATATAGCAGGTGCTTATTAGTTATCTATTTTATATACAGCAGGGTGTATATGTCAGTCCCAATCTCCCAATTTACCGCTCCTCACCTTATGCCCTGGTAACCACAGATTTGTTTTCTACATCCTCGACTCTACTTCTGTTTTACAAATACATTCATTTGTACCTCCCTTATTTTTTAGATTCCACATATAAGTGATAGAATGATGTGTCTCACTGATCTCACTCAGCATGACAGTTTCTAGGTCCATCCATCTTGCTGCAAATGTCAGACCCTTCAATTTTCTTAAATGATGTCATCAGCTTGTGAGCAGCTCAGGTGTACAGTTTACAACACTGTGTTTTTTTAAGTGTTAAATGAATTCAGTTTCAAAACATGAGTTCAGTTCAGTTCAGTTCAGTCGCTCAGTCGTGTCCGACTCTTTGCGACCCCATGAACCGCAGCACGCCAGGCCTCCCTGTCCATCACCAACTCCCGGAGTTTACCCAAACTCATGTCCATTGAGTTGGTGGTGCCATCCAACCATCTCATCCTCTGTCGTCCCCTTCTCCTCCTGCCCTCAATCTTTCCCAGCATCAGGGTCTTTTCCAATGAGTCAGCTCTTTGCATCAGGTGGCCAAAGTATTGGAGTTTCAGCTTCAGTATCAGTCCTTCCGATGAACACCCAGGACTGATCTCCTTTAGGATGGACTGGTTGGATCTCCTTGCAGTCCAAGGGACTCTCAAAAAACATGAGTATTTAAACTAAATCACAATTGTGGAAGCCAGTTCTGATACTACTTTGATTTTTAACTCCCAAAGACGCTCAAAAACTATCCAGCATGCTTCTCAGCCCCTAAAAGGCGTGGCTTATCATCACCCAGGTGACCAGGCTCAAAGGAAATGCTCAGGAACGTCTCCTGGGCAGACAGGGACAGATCTCTGGGGCTACACCAGGCACTGGCCCTGAGACCAGCCCCCTGGCCCACGGCCTCCCTTTTCCCCCCAGCAACGACTGCTGTCATCTGAGTCCCACCTGCCCCCCACCCCTCCTCATACACACTCCTGGGAGCGGTGCCCAGGGCCTCTCGAGCCAGGTCCAGCCAGCCAGGAGCTGCCAGACACAGCAGGGGACAGGGCAGCACTGGAGCCACAGTGCTGAGACCCCCAGCCCAGGTCACCAGGGGCCGCCTCCCACGCGGGGCTCGGTTAGGGCCATCCCTGCACCGGCCCCCTCCCTGCTCTGACTCCTCACTCTTCGACCAAGTTTCCCAGGTTAGTTACTAGGACTCGCCAAGTAACAGGAGCTCTGGCCTTGACATTACAACGTGACAAGGTGTGATGGTATCAGCTGGAACAGGCACCTGGATGAATTTACGGCTTAATGAGACGTGGTTTATTTTCCGGGCAGAAAGCTGACCGTGAATGGAGCCAAGTTCAAGAACTTCCCAGGCTCCTTAGGTATTAAAGGGATCACACTTTCTCCAGATGCCTCAACGCCAGCTACAGGCATCACACGGGTTCCTACACCAGGAGGGACTCACCCCCTCCATCCATCACGTCACCTGCCACCTGCAGTTGCGGATGGGAGCTGCTGGTGCTCTGTCAGGGCCTGCCTCGCTCAGGACCGCCATGTCACCCAGTGCCAAGCTGATGCCACACATCGGGCACCGCCTCTTCCCACAGCCCCTTCCTAGCCCCTCTTCCCCCTTTCTGCCGTGCACAGGAGCCAGAAGCATGCACGCCACCCATAGTTATCTGCTGTAACGCCTGCCGCTGAGTTTACTCTCCAGGGTGAGCGTGAGCTGGGGCAGGGGCCAGCGCCACCACTTCTGCATCCGTTAGTGCCCAGCTCACCGCCGATATCACCAACAGCACCCCCACCAGAGTCTCCTGCATGCTAAGCACATCTCTGCAGGACCCCCACCCCACCAACTGTGGTCCTGCTTATGTCCAACAAGGACCCCCGGGCTCTGAGAGCGGCAGGAGGTGTCCCTGGCGCTACCCAGGCGGCAGGCGCAGACTGGACTCAGGCCGGCAGAGGAGCCTGGGGGTCCATGGTGTCACAAAGAGTCAGACACGACTGAGCGACTGAACACATGGAACAGGTGGACATGAAGATGAACCGAACTAGGGCCGGTGAAGTGCTAGCTTAGGTCGACCCAAAGGAGAGACCAAGGAACACTCACCGCTGGCACCAACGTCGTCATAACTACTACTGTTAAGTCAAAGGGAAGGCAGTCCCTACCCTTGAGAAACTCTCAGTCTTGGGGAACGACAGGTGAAAAGAGAGATGACTCCCCAAGGTGCTGTGCCGACAGGGGAAGGAGCAGGGGGTTGGGGAGCCCAGAGGAACGCTGCCTGGGGCAATCTAGATGGCTTCCCAGAGGTGGTGATGCTCAACTTAGCCTTGAACGACGAATAAACAGCGCCAAGCAGGGAGCAGGCAGGGTCTTCCAGGCAGGGGACCAGCATGAGCAAAACCAGAGACAGTGTCCACCAGGCCCAGGGATGGGCCACAAGGCGGCACTGGGCTCGGGGATGTTCACGGGGTACGGCCCCGATGGTGCTGGTGTTAGGAGACAGGGCGCTGCGTCCTGCCAACCATGGAGAAGTTGGGGTGCTCCCACGTGGGCCTCAACAGTGCCCCCTGCCCCAAATAAACACTCCTCTTTGTGGAAAGGAACTTCCTCCCCACTCAAAAGCTAAACAAAAATGTAACACTTAAAAAAATCCGATTCCCAGAGCAGCGGCCCAGCAGCGCTCTGCCCTCCCTGGCACCCTTGCCACCGAATGTCTGGACTCAAACAAGATCCGCTAACGTGTGAGTGTTGCGGAACTCGGGGACAGCGAGCCTGCTGAGGGGCTGGGGACCCAGCGCCCCTCGCCTCCATTGCTGCATTAATATCTGCCATCTGCTCGGGCTGCATTTTTCTCCCGGCAAGGGACGACGGGGCAGAGGAGGAGAGGCCGCTCCAGGACCCGGAGAAGGCGCCAGGGGATCTCCTCCACCTTCTCTGTGCGGCGGCCTCGCTGGGCCTCCAGCCCCGAGATAAAGGCCCAGCCAGGCCGGGCCTCCTTCCGGGAGTCACCCCTCTGGGGGGACTGGGCACAGCGAGAGGGCGGGGCAGAGCCTGCCTGCCTCCCAGGGCCGGGCGGGGAGGGGCGAGCTGGGGGCGGGGGTGGGCGGAGGGCAGGGGGGCGGGGCAGCTCCGGCCACAGCCTCCCCCACCTCCAGAGAAGCCCAGTAGGCGGCCCCAGGCCGCTGGAGAGACGGGCAGACTTGGGCCCTGTCCAGCCCAGCTCTCCACTACCTGGGGACCACCCCCGCCCCGAGGGACCCGGGGGGAGGGGGCCTCCAAGGGCCATGGACGCCTTCAGAGCATCCGCTGATTAACGTTTATTAAACACCTACTAGGCGCTCGACCCAGTAGGAAACTCAAGTGCCGACAGGCAGGTAATGACAAAGGGTGACGTGGGCCAGATGGTGGATCAGCAGGGGTGCTGCTCGGGGCGGAGTGGGGTGGGGGTGGGCGACCTCTGCTTTTCCCTTTTTATATTTTATTTGGCTGCACCAGGTCTCAGTCATGGCATGTGGGATCTAGTCCCCTGACCAGGGATCAAACCTGGGCCCCCCTGCATTGGGAGTGCAGAATCTTAGCCAGCAGACCACCAGGGAAGTCCCCCTTCCGCTTTCTCAAGAGAAGCCAGAGGTCTACATTCTTATGTAAAATTTCCTTTTTTAGATGCTGGCAGCTAATTCAAATGAAACATGTACATATACCAAGCTGGCCAAAGAACACATGTTGGTGGGGCAGACTGGGCCCAGGGATCTCCAGTTTGCAACCTCCACCATCTAGGCTGTGGTTCCTGCACTTGGGAAGAACACAGAGAGAAGAGAGAGACCCTGAAAAAGGTCAAAGTTGGGCCAGATCTTGTCTCTGCTGCCTATGCTGTGTGACCCTGGGTGAGTGAATGGCCCTCTCTGAGCCTCAGGTCCCTTTACCTCTGGGACTGTTATGGGAAGGCACAGAGACAAGGCACAGAAAGTCCTTCATGAAAGCACTCAACGCGCTGTGCGTGCTTAGTCGCTCAGTTGTGTCTGACTCTGTGCGACCCCGTGGACTGTAGCCCGCCAGGCTTCTCTGTGCATGGGATTCTCCAGGTGAGAATAATGGAGTGGGTTGCCATGCCCTCCTCCAGGGGATCTTCCCAACCCAGGGATCCAACCCAGGTCTCCCACATTGCAGGCGGATTCTTTACCAGCTGAGCTACCAGGGAAGCCTGAAAGTACTCAATACAACTACCATAGTTGGAGCCAGAGTAGAACGCCCAATAAAACTGCCGGTTGCTCATCACACTGCTGCAGAAAGCTGAGGGCCCCTGCTGGGGCTGGTGCAAAGTGGAGGAAGACACCACAGGCTTTCCCCTCTTCCCTGGTCCCAAATGCCTCTGAAGGGGGGGAGCTCTGGGATACCAGCCATCAGCCCCAAATCCAGAGCTGGGGAGTGTGCTGGGTGTGACCCAAGGCATAACACATTTTTTCCCCCTCAAATGTTTAACTGAGAAAAATTAGTTGCTGACTTTTAGACATTAGAAGATTCATCTAAAACTCCACATGCCCAGTGTGCTCCCCCAAATAGGAAAATCTGGCCCTCCTTGACCCCGTTTCTCCAAAGACTGCTTCTGAAATTCACTACCCCATCATTAGGGCAGGGGCTCTGCAATTCGCCACCGTCCGCACCACTCCCTACTGTGTCACACCTGGCAGAACACACCCATTTGTGTTACCAGATCGCCCCGTGGGCAGGTGTGGGGTGAATAGGTGGGTCGGGCAGCCCCAAGTCGAGCCCAGGCCACCGTCCACCCCGGCAGCCTGCTCTGTGCTGTGTCAGGACTTGGTCCCAAGTGGTTTTGCTCTTAGCCAGAGAGCCTTCCTTGGAAAACGCTATACTGTTATCCATTGGGAAATTAATCAAAATGACACCTCATGAACAAGATGTTTTGGTTTGGCGGAAAACAAACAGTGGCTTACAACAAATTAGCGAGGCTATTCTGTGCCTCTGGGTGCAGGCCCCGAGCAGAGGGCCTGGCATGGTCGGGACACCCATGGCAGGCGCTCGGCCGTCACCGGGACCTGGACCCGGGGGACACGGCGACCCCTGGCATGCCCTCCACGCCCCTCCAAGGCCACATGCCTGCAGCCCCGTCTCACTTTCACTCCCACATGTGCCTGAAACGATCTCCAGATGTGAGGGGCCCTGTGTGTGCAGGCAGGGGGGCCGCCTCCTCAGGCAGGGTCTCCGGGACCAGACACACGCCGGGAGACCTGGGTGCCCCCCAAGAGCCCCTGTTCTCTCTCCAATCGGACAAAGGCCCCAAGACTCAGCAAGGCAAGGGTCTCAGGGAGCTCCGGGCACAGCATGCGGTGTTCCCAGGCCAAGGAAACGCAGTCCTAACAGCTGAACTCTGAAGCATGGAGGGCACGCCCGCGCCCGGCTCGGCTCTCGTGGTCAAGTCTAAACAAGACAGCACTGACCCCGAATGCCAGCCTGAGCTCAGGGTAGAGAAGAGCCCTGGAAACTCCCTAAAGCAGAGCACACTTACCAAGTCACTCCCTGGCTGTGAGCCCTCCCGTCTCCCTACCGCCCTTAGACTAGTGCTCGGCCCCCCCTCTGTGGCTCGAGACCCCTGCTTTGTCCAGGCTGCCCCCCACCTCGTCTCCTGCACCCTTCCTGGCTCCCCACACAGGACTCACTGCTGTTCCTCAGGACCCGAGCTCGTCTCACACCAGGGCCTCTGTGCCTGCCATCCCCACTGCTGGGAACATCCCTGCTTTTGACTTCAGCCTGCTCTCCGTCACTGTCCGGGTCTCAGCTTATGTGGCCCTTCCTTAGAGGTCACCCCTGGCTCCCTCAGAGCAAGCCAGGCCCTCTTTAGAAATGTCCAGCTACTGAATTTTCTGAGGATTTGGTCACTGCCTCTATTCTCCTACTGGACATGTGCTTCCTGAAGTAAGAGGTCACGGCTTTCTCCCAAGATAATGAGGGATAGAGTTAAGAATGTAGATTCCTATCCTGATGCTCAGCTGTGTGGCCCTGGCTAAGTGACTAAACCTCTCTGTGCCTCAGTTCCCTGGCCGGGATTAAAAATAGCACCTCCCTTGTGGGGTGCTGGGGTTGAGAACGGCAGCTGGCACTGCAGGGCTTGCTCTCTGTCACCAGCATCACAAAACCTGCTCACCCTGGAGGGCTCATGCAGTCTGTCTTGAACCGTTATTTAAAGGAGCAGCTGACTTCGCAGACCCACCAATGCTCAGAATCCTCCATGTGAGAGTTCTGGACTCTTTTTCTTCTTTTTTGTTCCCACTGCTTTAGTGGAGGAGGCCCTCTTCATCGCACATCAAATCGAAACCAGGTTTGTAGCAGATAGACTGTTTCATGATCAAGCCCATGATAACGGACAGGTAAGCTATCTGAGGCCTGCAGAGGCTAAGAGACTCACCCACGGTCACACAGCTAAAAAATGCCATAGCCAAAGAGAGGTGCGATTCCAAGTTAAAGGTTTGCAGCATTGTAAGAATCAACATAAAAGCATAATGGAAAACTTTCATGCCACACAGCGTGGAGATATGAACCTTTGTACCATGAAAATATTCACATGTGCGTTAGTGTTAAAACTGAAGCCTAGAAGTGTGTACATTTTTATGTCTGGGCACAGAGGGCCCAGGGCGCCAGGCCAGCCCTCACCCCGGTCTGGGCACTGACCACACGCTTCTCCAGCAGGTCAAGTCGGAGGCCAAAGGCCCAGCCTTCGGGGGGAGCGCGTGACAAGGAGGGACACTCAGCTGGCATCCCCGGGCTAGCCCAGGCCTCGGCCAGCACTGAGTCACACGGGCAGGGGGCAGTGGGGGCAGAGGGGTTTTCTGGCCCCATCCCTGGTGTGCTGGGAGACCCTGGCCCAGTGCCCCGCACCCTTCCTGGCCTCCCCACTTTAGCTGCAAAGTGAGGGAGAGAAAAGGAGAAGAAAGGAGGCCAGGAGGGCAGGTGGCGCTGGCAGAGTTAGCAGAACCGCAGACCCGGCCTCTCCCCGGCCCTCTCCCTCCCCGGGAATGCCTGTGCCAGC
Source organism: Okapia johnstoni (assembly GCA_024291935.2). Lineage (NCBI taxonomy): Eukaryota > Metazoa > Chordata > Mammalia > Artiodactyla > Giraffidae > Okapia > Okapia johnstoni. Next base: position 66,732,851 of record CM044324.1, on the reverse strand, counting down.
AGATGGCCGAGCAGGGCGGGAGGCAACCCCCCCAAGGCCCCTGCCCAGCTCCAGGGGGTGAGGGCAGAGGGCCTCCTGCCTGGGCCCCAGGAGGGAGGCCCTGCTGATGCCCCCCGACTCCAGGAGGGCCTGGGGGCAGCAGTGAGCGGCCCATTTCCTTTGAGGGGGTGGGCTTCCAAAGGAGTGGGGGCGGGACCCTCAGCCAAGAGCCCCTGCCCCACCCCAGCCCCTCACTGCACGGGGCAAGGAGGGTGAGTGGCAGGAAGGCAGAATCCAGAGGGCTCCTCGCTGCCGGGGGTCCCGTGTGGCCTCCAAGGGTGAGGGCAGTGGTCAGTGAGGTGTCCACCTTGGCAGGGATGGAGGGGAACCGACTGGACACAGCGTGGAACCCAGGCTGGGTGGGTTCTTCCAGACAGAAGAAACAGGGACCCATGTGGGGGCTCTTCAAGGACCCCCACCACAGACTGCAGCTGCAGCGGTCAGAACCGGGCCGAGAGAGACCCAGCAGGACCAGGCGCTGCAGAGCGCCATCTCCACAAGTTCAAATTGCAGCTCCACCACGTTCTGGGTGGGCAAGCGGTTTGACCCTTCGGTGCCTCAGTTTCCTCATCTGATGATTAGCCCTCCCTCACCAGATGGGCTGCGAGATGCCGGCGGGTCTGGGCCCCAGGGCGAGCAGTGACAACTGTTATCTGGAAGAGCCCCCCCAGCTGGCGCCCTGGGTGCAGGCGCAGCCCTGGAAACCCTCGGGTTTGCACTCATGTGTACGCACACTTGCCCGCATCCCCTGGACCACATAAAGCCCTCCCGGGGCCGGGATCAACACACCGGGGTTGCTGAATGACTCACCAGCCCTGGCTGGGACGCGTTTCCTGGAACAAGTCACCACAGGTAGGGCTGGGGGGCCCCCCGAGTCTGGTAGAGATGAAAGGGTGCAGGTCCCAGCGTGCCCGGCCACACCCTGATGGGATCCTGCAGCAGGAGTGGGCGGGGGACCCCATTCCACAGCCCCGTGGGCCTGAGTTCCAACCTTAGCACCAACTTTGGATGCCTGACTCTCCCCTCCAAGCCTTGCCACTAAAGGAAGACAATGGTGCCAACCACAAAGCGTCAGCTGTGCAGGTTATAGAAAAAGACTGTAAGGTGCAGAGACCAAGGAGCCAGCAGGCCCCACCGTTAGGACACCTGCTGCAGACAGCAGGCAGTCAGGACCTCTGTCCTTCCTCCTCCATGGTGCTTCTGAGTCATTGGTGGGCAGAGCACCGTGTGACTGGGGGGCTCCTGGCCACCCTGCAATAGTCACCATGACTTGAGGGAGAGGAGGACCAAGGAGGCTGCTCTCAACTTCACTGTCATTGGAAGGCACAAGAGAACGCATTTGTCTGAAGAGGGGGCAATCCCAGAGGGCTTCTCAGAGGAGGTGACATTAACTTGGGCTCTAAAGGATCAGTAAGAATTCTGAGACCATGAACTCTGATGCCACGATCCAGCTGCTACGGGCTTTGGGCCAGTCCCTCATCTGCAGGCAAACAGGTAAGCAGCACATAGAAGTTTTTCCACCAGTATAAGGGGCACAAGGACCCTCCCTTTTGCACAGGGAGGATTGCAAGGAAGTAGCAGTTTGGGAGGGAGAGGCCTTGGCCAGCTGTGGGCTCGCTGCCCCTCCCACTGTGCCCTGCCCTTCTGGTCCGCTGGGAGGCTAACTTGTGCCCTGGGATGGGGAACCCCACCTGAATTCTGGAAATGGCCCTGAGCCTCAGATGCGGAGGGAAGGGACAGGAGCTATTTCTAATCAGCACGGGAACTTCAGACAGAGCCGTGCTTGGCAAACAGCAGGCACTTACTAAACGGTGGATGAGGCGGCGGGCAGCCATGGCATCACCGCTCAGGGCACACGGGGGCACCCAAGGGAGGGTCTGCGATGCCCCAGCTACCCAGCCAGGCCTCCACCAGCCAGCCAGACGCTGCTTCCTGTCTGCAGAAGCCAGCCTTGCCCTTTGAACTCCCGCTTCCGGTGCCTCTCTCCCGGCCCCGGGGTCTGGGAGGGGGTCGCAGGGTGGGGATACTCACGTTCCTGAGCACGGGGAGACCCGAGGAGCCCAGCCACTTCCGCAGGGCCTGTGAGAGGGCCCCATGGTCCCGCTCGGCCTGGAGCACGTGGGCCTCCAGGAAGGAGACGTGGTGTCTGACCATCTTGACAAAGGCCTGTTGGGGGAGCGGAGAGATGAGATGCCACGGCTGCCTCCCTCGGCAGCCAGCAGCCACTGCCTCCAGCCTCCCTCTCACCCGGCCCACAGGCGCCAGGCTCTGGGAGACCTCAGGCTCGCTGGTGCCTTGCTGGGAGCATCTTCAGAAACCCTGCCAGTAACATGACACCCCAGGCCGAGCCTCCACTCCTCTCCTTTCCCCTTCTCCCCCTAGTGACCCTGTTTAGACTATTTTACAGAGGGGAGAAACCAATGGTCAGAGAGGTCGGACCACCTGCCCAAAGTCACACAGCCAGGCAGCAGCAGAGAAGGGGACTCAGGCTGCACGACCTTCTTTATGAAAAATGAAGTTTTTAGAAATCGGTCTCTTTTTTTTTTGGTCACACTGCGCAGCTTGCGGGCTCTTAGTTCCCCCACCAGAGATCAAACCTGTGCCCCCGGCAGTGGAAGCGTGGAGTACTAATCCCTGGGCCACCAGGGAATTTCCAGAAATTGCTTGGTTTAGTATTTGATGGGTATTGGGGAGTCTCAAACTCAGAAACTGCCAAGAGGCAGGCAGGTGAGTATAGGCTGGGTGAGCTGGAATACCAGGTTCCTGGCCCCTGGGGGTCACTCAGCTTGCGGCTCTACTGCAAAACCTCCAATATTGAGAAGAGAAAAGAGAAGGTTGGGGTCAGACCCGCTGGACTAGAATCCAGGGTCTACCACTCACTGGTCGTATGCCTTTTGCCAGGTTACTTCATTTCTATTACCCCCAATTTTACTATCTGTGAAATAGGAATCATAACAATATCAACCCTCCTCAGCAGTTTAGTGCCCAGGGCATATTAAGAGCTCAATTAATGCCAGATAACATCATTTAAAAAGAAAAAACAGGACATTCAGATTTCATGAAAAATGTCTAGTTTTTAATAATGTTAGCAATAAATCCAGAACGTTTAAAAACAGGCTGTGCAGGCCCACTGGTTTGCGACTTCTGCTGTGCCTGTGTGCTGGGCGCACGTGTGTCAGCATCTGTACCTGTGTTTGTGTGCATGTGTTTGTGTGTGTTGTGTGTACGTGTGCATGTGTTTGCATGTGTCACCTGTGCGTGCACAGCTCGTACACCCAGGAAGGCCGCCAAAGGTGGCGACTCCAGGTCCATCTCAGACAAGCCTCCCCTCTGTTGGCCTCTCTGTTCCGAAAGGAAAATGTAGAAGGTTTTCCTGCACCAGGAAGAGGCCGGAGACCCTCTCAGCACCGGGCCCCATGGGGGAGCCTCCCTTCCGCAGATGGAAAGCCCCAGGCCCGCCCACCCAGCAAGGCCCAGCGCCGGCTCTGCCCTCTCCCTGTGTCCCACCCAAACCTCCCTCTGGTTCCTCAAAAACTCTAGCCTCACTCTCCTCGGGGCCTTTGCAGCAGCTCTCTCCATGCCCGGGCACCTCTCTCTTCTCCATGGGGTGAACCCTGCTTGTCTCCCAGGCCCTGGGTACACTGTGCCCTCCACAGAAGGGCCTTCCCCAACCACCTAGGCTAACACAGCCCCACCACAGAGCTGCCCAGTCCCCGTCGTCTTAGCTCTCCTCTCCCTCTCAACTTCCTGTCTGCTGGTTCAGGGTCCATCTCCTTCCAGAACGTGAGTTCTGGAAGAGCAGGTGCTGAGTCAGTGCTGTTCACAAGGCCACGACCAGGGCCTGGTCAGATGGATGGCGGAGGCATGAATGCATGCATGCGTGAGTAAATGAATGCATGGATGCAAGGATGAAGGCGTGCACACGTGAAGGCACACATGAATAATGCATGCACGTATGAATGCATATATGCACAAATGCACACACAGGAATGAAGGCATAGATGCAAGAGTGAATGAATAAATGAATGACTGCATCCTTAGCAAAAAGACACTGCATGAACCCAGGATGGCAGCACTGTTGTGTGGCTCCAGCAAGGGCAGAGCTGAAAGGTTCTGAATAAGGCACATCGTGTGTGTGTCTGTCTGTGTGTGTGTGCTGGGTGGAGGCGGAGACGAGGAGCCCCGAGCCGGGCCGCTTCCCTTGGCCTTACCGGCTGGCACATCTGGCTATAAAGCACAGAAGAAAGTCCTGCAGTCCCTCCCTGCAGCCGATTCCAATTTTACGCTCCCTGCGTTAATGCCGCTGTGGTGGGGAGTGTGAGGGACGCTGAGGAATGTGCGCTCACGAGGTCTGATCTGCCTCCAAAACGCCTGCCAGGGAGGGCAGGCTGGCCGGGCCGTGGCCGGGGAGAGGCCGAACCTGGCCAGGAAAGCTGACGAGGGGAGTAGGACGATCCTGACGGGCATCCACACGGAGATAGGAGGAGAGGGCACAGATGGAGGCGGCTGGGCACTGTGAGCACCCTTGGGAGCAGAGGTGACTTCCACATAATTGTCTCTACAGTAAAAACGAACCACTTTTATTATCAGAAGCGCGGGAAGGAAGGAAGGAAGGGAAGGAGGAGGAGGGGTGAGAAAGGAGGGTTACTCACATGGTCTTAGAATACAGGTGTGTTCTGATGTGCCTGAATCCTTGTGACAAAGGCCCCTGGAGTCAGAGCATGCCCAGGCCTAGACAGGGTGCCAGCGCCCAGCCCTGAGGAGGGGTCGGGAGCACAGACTTCTGTAATCCCAGCTCCACCACTCCCCAGTTTGTGTGACCCTGGGCAAATCACTTTACCTCTCTGTGCCTCAGCTGCTCTATAAAACAGGACCGATACCAGGACCTTGCTCTGCTGTGAAGGGTAAGCAAGTTCTTTCATCTAAAGCACTTAGAGTCCCTGGCTCACAGCAGTTGCTCAGTAACTTAGTTTTTTCTTGCCTGAGAGGTCACCCCCACGGTTCTCAAGCCTCCCCGCCCCCAGTGGGTCACAGTGATATGGGAGCAGAGTGGTCCTGGGCTCCCTGGAGCCCCCAGCTGGCTGGGCAGAGTGATGAGTAGGCACTGGATCCTGGGCACCCCCGCAGTGACAGCCTGTCCTCCCTGAGCACCTGCAGGATGCCAGGGGCCGGCCTCACACCCTCACAACGACACACCCCACCTAGAGGAGGAAGCTGACGGCGAGAGGGGAGTGAGTGGTCTGCAGCACAGATCCAGGACGTCCCTGGTGGCCTGGTGGATAAGACTCTGCACTCCCAATGCAGTGGGCACAGCTCTGATCCCTGGTCAGGGCACTAAAATTCCACATGGTGCAGTCAAAAAATTAAAAAAAAAAACAACCCCAAACAAAAAACAGTCTCCAAGGGGCAGATCTGAGCCCCAGGCGGTCTAGCTCTGGAATCCATCTGCCTCAGGGCAACCCTGGGTTCTGATCAGATCCTACGTCTTGTGTCGAACGTAGCTCAGCGGGAAATACGGAGTCTCCCATTTGCCTTGAAATTCATGATCCTCTTGGACCAACATCGTTTTTCTTCTTTCTAACTAGGGCCCAGTTGCAGAATCGCTCTCTGCTCTAAGGGAAACAGCAGCCCAGGGGGCTGACAGGAGGCAAATGCCACTGGGCCTCGATGGCAGACTAGGTCAGAGTGGGGACTGTGGCGGCCTGAACAGGCACACCCCACACGGGAGGGGAGAGTTGCTTCTCAGCTCCGGCTGTTCCCAGAGGACAAGGAGGAGTGGCTTGGGGTTGGTCTTCTAATCCCTGGGTGCCCAGGGCAGTCCTGGACCCTGCTGGCATCTCCCAGGCTCCTGCGGCTCAATTTCTCCAGCCCCGCTCTGGTCATCACCCCCCTCACCCCTGTAACCTGGCCATCCCAGATCCTTCCCGTTGCTTCTGATGGATCTTTCTGATCCATTATCTCCTTGGTGCCCAGAGCCTGGAGCCTCCACCGCCGAGCCTCTACCCCGGCCGTGCTGCCCACCTGCCCCTCCCACCCAACACAGTTCCTTCCACTCACCCTCCAGGGCCTGTAGCGTCCACTCCTCGGTCACTACTGCCCTCCAGAGCACGAGCCTCTGAAGTAACCCTTGGTGAATATGGGCAGCAGAGTAATGACCCCACCCAAAGGTCCCCAGCCTCATTCCCAGAACCTGTGAACATATCACCTTCCATGGCCAAAGGGACTCTGCAGGTGTGAAAAAGATCCTGAGCTGGGGAGACTGTCCTGCTAATCATGGGGGTCCTTATAAGACGGCATCAGGAGAGGCAGAGGAGGACAGAGCCTGGAAGATGCTGCGCAGGGGCTCTGAAGATGGAGGTAGGTGCCACGAGCTGAGAGATGCAAGCTGGCAAAGGCCAGGACGGGAACTCTCCCCCAGAGGGAGCCGGCCCTGCTGACTCCTGCTGCCACGGTGCAGACTGCTGACCTCTGGAGCTTTAAGATGCTTAATTCATGCTGTTTTAAGCCATTATGTTTGTGACAACTTGTCACAGCAGCCCCGGGAAACACAATGGTCACACTGTTGCTGTTTCTCCTGGCGGGAACCACAGCCTTGAACCCCGTCTTTCTCACTGTGAGGCCCGCAGCGGCATCTAGCAGGTCCTCAGTAAGTGTTAGAAGACTGAATACTAAGGAAAAAACGGGTCTTGAGCATTGGGGCGGCCCAAGAAAGGCCAGGACCGGGGCTGCACATCTGCGTTTTTCTGTCCTCCTTCAAACGTGTGGAATAAAATTCAAATGAATCAGCTATTCCAAGGGCAAAGTTTTAATTATATTCCTGCCTCCTTCTCTGCTGACAAGAATGTTAATTCTCTGTGAACTCCAGGGCCCCGTGCTGGGCTCCCTTCCTGGGCAGACTGGAGGGGCTCACGTCCCCTCGGTCCAGGCCACCACTGTTACACTGCAGGCTCTTCCAGCCTCCTGGGCTTTCACTGCGCAAGGAGCCAGGAGCCAGGAGCCAGACCCAAGGGCCCCAGTTTGAGTAAAAGCCTGGGCTCTCGTGGATGTGAACTGAAGCCCCCGCTTAATGGAATCAGCTGTGTGATCCCTGGGAAGGGGATGACCTCTCGGAACTCGTGCTCCTCCTCTGGGAGACGGGAAGGGGAGGGTGCAGATTCGCAGTACAGCCGAGAGCAAATGAGATACCATGCACCTCAGCCTGGTGCCCGCACAGACAAAAGGCAGGTGAACTAAGTCAGCAGTGAGGCAATAGGGCCGGGTGGGGACTGTGGTGACATACAGAGCACGTGCCCCATCTGAGGGGCAGCTGTGCCAGTTCTACCAGAATGCACCCTAGGGGTTGGAAAGGTTCAGTTTCTCAATCCGGGTCATCTTCATGTGGGGGTTTACGCGTGCATGCTCAGTTGCTTCAGTCGTGTCTGACTCTTTGCAACCCACAGACTGTAGCCCGCCAGGCTCCTCTGTCCATAGGATTCTCCAGGCAAGAATACTGGAGTGGGTTGCCATGCCCTCTGCCAGGGGATCTTCACAACCTAGGGATTGAACCTGCATCTCCTGCGACTCTTGCATTGCAGGCAGATTCTTTACTGCTGAGCCACTGGGGAAGCCCCCATGGGGATTTATACATGTTAAAATTCACTGAATTGTACGCTTACGATGTGTACACTTTATGTATTTATACCTTAAAAAGTAAACAGATCAAACTATCTAAAGAAATATGGGCCCAGAGTTCTGAGAACTGCTAAATTTCCAAAAGCCGCTTAGGGATGTCTGTTGTGGTCCAGTGGTTAGGACTCTGCACTTGAACAACCGTGGCCCAGGTTCAATCCCTGGTCGGGGAACTAAGCTCTCGCAAGCTGTATGGCATGGCCAAAAACAAACAAAAAACAAAAAGCAGCTTGAAAGCAGGTTTTTATAGAAAGTACCCCAATTTTAAAATGAGATTCTTTATATAAATTCATACATTACAGGCAGATTCTTTACTGTCTGAGCCACTGGTGAAGCCCTAATGAGAAGAGTTAATAATAATCATTAACATTAACAGTGATCACCACAAATCTCATTATCACGGTGCTTCTTATGTGTAGCCACTATGTGAAGTATTTTTGCACATCATGCATCTCATTTAAGTTTGTTCTGCTTGGAAGGACCCCAAAAGTGACTGTGAAGTTTGGGAAGCTGTATCTTTCTCTTGATCAGTGAGATCGGACACTTAAGCCTCCATTTTCCTTCAGAGCAAAGAGGACCAAGCCTAATCCTGTAACGTGTGTGTGTGTGTGTGTGTGTGTCTTAGAGAGATACAATTTCCATGTTACCACGTCCTCATCATTCAGAGAGGCAGTATACATAGGACTCTCAGGCGCTAAGGAGGATCCAGATCCCCTGGAGGAAGCCTAATGCTGATTCCCAGGCCCTTCCAAGTCTGGTCTAGCTTGTGTGGGGTCAGCTGGCAACCTGTTTTCAGCCAAGCTCCAAGCCTATGCTGGAGCTCCCACAGGCACCTGCATTTGTCAGCTGGAATAGGGAAAAGTGCTCAATATCCTCCCTTGTTCCCCCAGGCTGAATGTCTAGAGAGAAGCCTGTCCCTCAACAAGGCTAGTTCAGCTCAGTTCAGTTGCTCAGTCGTGTCCGACTCTTTGCAACTCCATGGACTGCAGCACGTCAGGCTTCCCTGTCCGTCACCAACTCCTGGAGTTTACTCAAACTCACCTCCATTGAGTCGGTGATGCCATCCAACCATCTCATCCTCTGTCATCCCCTTCTCCTGCCCTCAAGCTTTCCCAGCATCAGGGTCTTTTCCAATGAGTTGGCTCTTTGCATCAGGGGGCCAAAGTATTGGACCTTCAGCTCAGCATCAGTCCTTCCAATGAATATTTAGGACTGATCTCCTTTAGGATGGACTGGTTGGATCTCCTTGCCGTCCAAGGAGCTCTCAAGAGTCTTCTCCAACACCACAATTCAAAAGCATCAATTCTCTGGCACTCAGCTTTCTTTATGGTCCAACTCTCACATCCATACATGACTACTGGAAAAACCATAGCTTTGACTAGACAGGCTTTTGTCAGCAAACAAGGCTAACCTCAGGAGAAATCGCTAAGATACAATGAAGAACAGGAAACTCGTGTCAATCGGGAGCACCGGGATCAAAGGCAGATCTTTTTTTTCTGCTGATTTCTAAAGAGGGGAAACACGTGAGCATCAGGAGGGACTGGTCCTAGCAACCCATGGGGTGAAGGGAACGTGGCAGAGAGGAGATGCAGGGACCACTCCCTGCCTTCCTCCGGATCTGCAGGAACTGGAGGGTCGAGGGTCTGTGGGCAGAGCAGGAAGGCCCCTCTCTGCAGAGGCCTCTCCACTGGCTGAGAATGGGGGCAGAGGGGAACTGTCCACTCCTGCCCGGAAGGCAGCCTGCAGGTCCTTGAGGGGAAAATGGAGGGCGTCCAAAACAACCCCAAGCCTTCCCCTGGGCTTCCCAGTAAGCTGGGAACCAAAAGGCAAAAACCAGGGGGAGCGGGGTACCAACACCCAGGAGCATTCATCACGTGCTGGATCAGACCCTGTGCGGCAGGAGCTGTTCGCTCTTCAACCTCATTGCATAGGTGATGAAACTGAGAAAAACCACATCATCTGGGCAAGGTCACAAGGCTGCAAAGTGGGAGACGGTGGATTCTTTGGGTCTGAGGCCACCTGCGAAAACCAGAGGTCTCCAGATGTGTTCCAGCGGGCCTACCCAGAGCCGGCCTGTGTCACACTTAAAGCCCCAGAAGTACAACCAAGCTAGGTGCCAAGATCTAAAGTTACGGGCATTCCCCTTAGAAACTCAGATTTCTAGCTTCTTGTGAAAAACCAGAGGCCCCAGCCACACTGACCCCATGTTCCACGTGGCAACCATCAGCTGGAGCTGGGTGACAATGGCCTCCTTGGGTTAACCACAGCCCCCACCACTCCCTAAAGTGTCCCCAACCTGGCATCTGTGGCCACGCCCTACACTGTTTAATCCTCTAGGGGAGTGGAAGGAAAGGAACACATTTCTTTTTTTACATCCAACCCACTTCACATCATCACATCATAGACATGTGAGTTTATGCTTGTGCTTTCTGCTCAGAAGAACAAAGATGGCAGGGAAGAATCAGTGCTTTCTGAGCCTCTGCTGGGATGAAACTCCAGCCAGGATTATGGACCTGGGAGCCTGTCATCTGCACTCCCCAGAGCTGGTCTCCGGAGCCCAGAAGTCTGGGCAACGGATGCAGGGGGTTATCACAGAGCAAACGCGGCTGTCCTGGACGACGCAGGGCCCAGAAAGGAGAGCCAAATGCACTTGACCTAAGAACACATGCCAATGCCAAATGCAACTGCTGGGCTGAGGCCAACAGGAAGTTTCCTCCACTTACGTGAGAGAGGGGAGAGTCCGCTCCCTGCCAGGTGGGCCCAAGGCCACTGGGGTTTTGGAGGGCCCAGACAAGCTGCCCAAGCCCCTGAGGGCACTGAGCTGAGCAGCCTCACAAATCTAGTTTCTGTGGATAAACTCATGGGTGGCATGACCACCCATGCTTTGCCATTTCCTTTGAAACTGATGACGCGGATGACCTCAGTAGCTACTATTCATGGGTCACTTAAGACATTGTAGGCACCGTGCTACGCAATTATTATTAACTGAGTGCAAATGATATACAGTAAAGAGCCCAGGCCTTAGCCAACAGCTTGATGAGTTGGTACATGTGTTTACATCTGTGGAACCAGACCAATGCATGGAACACCCCTTGCTCTATCAGATCCCCTCAGCCTCCTCCCAGTCATGACCACCCTCCCAAAGCTAACCTCTATCTGACTTCCATCACAAGGACTGGTTTTGCCTGTTTTTGAACTTCAGATTACAGAGCTCCACACAGGAAGTACTCCTGTGTCCGGCTTCTTTCTCTCAACAGCACATCTGTGAGAATCACCCGTGTTGTTGTATATGGCTGGTCATTCTCTTCCATGGCTGTGCATCCTAGCGTATGAATAAACAACAGCTTACTTACTCAATTCTTTTTATTTTCAGCAATGCCACAAGGCTTGTGGGATCCTAGTTCCCTGACCAGAGATTAAACCCGAGCCCTTGGCAGTGAGAGCACGGAGTCCTAACCTCTGGACTGTAGGGAATTCCCTATTTACCGGATTCTACTGCTGACCGGGGCTTCCCTGATGGCTCAGTGGTAAAAAATCCACCTGCCAATGCAGGACACGTGGGTTTCATCCCTGGGTCAGGAAGATCCCCTGGAGAAGGAAATGGCAACCCACTCCAGTATTCTTGCCTGGAAAATTCCATGGACAGAGTATCTGTGGGCTACAGTCTATGGGGTCACAAAAGACTCAAATGATTCAACAACTGCTGACAGATACTAGGGTTCTTTCCAGTTTGGAGTACGATGGACAAAGCTGCCATGAACATTTATCTGCAAGTCTCCGAACTCGTCTCTTCATCTTTCTTGGGTTATTATCTAGGATTAGAACCGCAGGGATACAGTATATGTCTGACTTTACAAGAAAAGGCTAGGTGTTTCATGGGACTGTCCCTTTGTGTATTTCCAGCAGCCAGTGAAGGGGAGTTTCAGCTTCGCCACACCCTCATCCACTCGTGCTACTGCCTTTTGCATTCTGGTCATTCTAGTGGATGTAAAGGGCACAGCCCTGCCTTGTTTATTCCTCACGATAACTCTTTGGAGATGGGTACCATTTGCAGTGGATGAACGATGGCCACACATTCCTTCCATGAAGAAGTGGGGTCCTTTCCCTTTGGATCCGGGTAGGCTATGTGACTCCTTTGACCAAGGAGATATGACAGCAATGACTCTGTGTCAATTGCCATACCCAAGGCTTCAGAGACTTCTACGTTGTTTGTTGGAATGCTGGCTCTGGGAGGCCAGACTGCCATGCTATGAGAAAGCCCAAGTGGCCATGAGGAGAGGCTGTATGGAAGAGACTTAGGCCAACTAGTCCCCAGCCACCCAGCCCTCCCAGCCGAGACATCAGACAAGTGAGGGAAGGAGCCACCCTGGATGTCCTCACCCCAGCAGGTGCCCATTGGCTCAGACCAACCATACCCTCTGTGCCCTGTCCTGGCCCACATGATAAATTGGTGGTTGTTTCACATCACTAAGTTTTGGGGCAGTTTGATGCTGCCATAGATACATAGAACCAACCATCATCTCCATTTTACAGAGGAGAAAATCAAGGTATAGACAGGTGACATATTGTGAACAAGGCCTCAGATTGGGAAGAGTCAGAGCTTGGGGTGATGGCAAGAGGCATTATATCCAAGGTCAGAACAGGTCATGAGCACACAGTGTGAACGCTGGTTACTCAAGAGTGATCTGGGACAGACTGGCAGAGGACTTAATACAACAGACTGGAAGCTGGACTCTCATTTCCAGTAGCCTGATTTCATCAGAAATGAAGAGTTTCTCTCTGGACTGTGCACCAGGGAGCCCAGCCTCTCTGGGACCTCTAACCGGATCGGTGTTCACAAAGGCCAAAGCAGGGGACAGCGCTCCATGCTATGACATCGCCTGCCTCCCACAGGTCCCCATTCGTCTGTGGCTTGGATCAGAAGAAAAAAGGAGGTCCCAAGCCAGGGCCACTATCTGGACAGATCTCTCTCTGTACCATGGAGTCCACGACACCTGAGCACAGACACACCAGATAACCATCAGCTGGTGGGACTGAGAGGATTTCTATAATCTAAATGGCATCAGCGCAGAGCCTCATCGTAGAGATTGCAAAATAAAAAAAAAAAAACGCCTCCAAGGGCCACAAAGGCATCATACTAGGTGTGTTCTATTATGATGTAGCCGTGTTTATTTGCATATAAGCACAAGGAAATAGCCTTCACTTTCAAAGAAGTGCACTCTCTTCCATTTCTTAAAACACAGGACTCTCTTCGTCTGTTTGCTATGTGTCTGCTTTCAGTAGGGCCCAAAGTACAGAGAAATTTTCTCTACCACAAAAGACATACATGCAGGGTGGATGTCGCTGGTAGGCGGCAGGGGAGTCAGGGAGGCTCCCATGGGGACGGTGACTAGCCGAAGAGCACGTGTGCTCTCCACAGGGGGCGGCCACTACCGGGCTCCGGCTGATGCTGGCCAGGTGAGAAAAAGCACCCAAGGGGTGGCGGAATGCGAGTGGAAGACAGATCTTTGCTTTTCCAAGAGAAGCCGGAAATCCAGATTTTTTTTTTTTTTTTGCATGACATTCTATAAATGTCAGCCGTTTAGTTCTTTCTTTTTTCCCAGAAGCATCCAACATGTCTGCAGGCAGGATTGGGCCCACAGGTCATCCTGTGACCTCTGTATTTAAAATCTTTGCATCAATGCATCTCTAGACTTTGAGTTCAGAAAGGACCTTCTCCATGCTGCATGCAACCTTGGGCCTCCTGACAACACAAACCCAGGCTTCAGGAAGCCTTGGCGTTTTTAAGGCTAGTAAGGCCTGGGCCCCTGTCTGTCTATCCAAGCGGGCTTCCATCCAGAGCTCTCATCATGGGTGGAGAGTGGGTCTCTCTTCACAGGAGGAAGATGGGCTGGGATTTGAGATCAAAGATGTCCCAGGATCGCCCATCCCTACCACCTTCCCAATCCCTCTGCTGCTGGGGCCCACATGGTCCTGCTGCGCCCAGCACACCGCCCCCACAGACCCGTCCCTCTGCCTGGATGCCTGCCACCCCCACCCCCCACTCCCAGCAACTGAATTCTTCTCGTTCCTCTTTCAAACCCCAAATTAATCACCACCTGTTCTGCAAAGCCTCCCCAATTTTCCAGGCAGAATTTAACACCGCTGCTCCTCATATATTTTTTTTTTAAAGCAAACTGAGTCTTGGGATTATGTGCCTGGTTCCTTCTAGAACCTCTTTCCCTTCACAAAGCCTGTCCTTTGCACCTGGTACACACCTCCAGGCCCGCGCTGATACACAGATCGGTTTCCCCGGCAACCTAGAGGCTGAGAGGGGCAGGGGGTGGGGGAGGGAGACAGATTTGTCTCTGCATTCTGAGGCTCTTCAAGGGGCCAGTCGGAGAAGGTGCACAGTGTTCCGATGAAGAGAGGACTATTCAGGCTGTTCAAAGTCAGTCTCGCTACCTGGTTCCCACCTGGACCCACATCTGAACTAAAAACTCTGCTCTCAAGAGAAAAACACACAAAGGTCCTTGCGGGACCGTCTGTTGCCTTGTTCACTGCAGTGTCCCCGGGGGCTGGCACAGGGAGGCGCTCAGATGTCTGCTGAACGTCCGGGGATACAGCTGCACCCAACATGGCAGGCTGCTCTGAGGTGAGACGGGAGGACACGGGAAGCACGCTCCGGACGGAGCCTGGCACAAAGTAGATGCTCAACAAACACGGCTCCCTGGGCTCTCACAACCGCATCTCCAGACATCCGGAGCCGGTCCACACGGCGGTGCCCAGCGGGGCTCCGGGGAGAGGCAGACCTGCCCCCAACGTGCAGCTCAACCCTGTGGGCCTCCAGGCAGAAGCCGCGAACCCTGGCTGCTGCTGTGCCTTTAATAAGCTGGGAACTTCCAGAACATTCTGTCAGTGCTGCTCAGGGCCCCGCATCCATCTGGCAACAATCCTGGAGCCCCAAGGAGGAACCTCGTCTTCCTGGCTGAGGGCACCATCTTCCCTCCAGCCCGGAGGATCCGTCTCCACACAACAGGGGAGGCAACAGTGGAGCCAGCAAAGGCTTCAGGAAGGCACTCCATGCCCGACCCCGCCAGGGCCGGGGCCCGCCGGGAGGCTCCCCCTAGGCCTCCCAGGCCTGAAGCCATTTCCTGGCTGTCGGCACGTTGGCCTGGTGAACTGCGCAGAGCGAGGAAAGTTAAATATAGACCCAGCATCCCCGCCGGTCGGCGCCCCGCATCGGGGCCGAGGGCGCCACCTGGTGGCCCGCTCCCGCCTCCTCCATGGAGTGAAAGTGTCTGGGGGGGAAGGGCGTTAACAAGATGGCCGCCTTGTGTGGAGAGAGAGAGGGAGGGAGGGAGAGGGTGGCAGTGTGGCCTCCCCAGGCCGGCCGCTGCCCACGCCTCCTGCTCGCGAAGCCACCACCAAGATGGCTCCCCAGGGAGGCCCCGGAGGGCCCTGAAGCCCGGCCTGGGCCTCGACCCACGCCTCCCAGGCAGGCCCTCACCATGTCAGTCAGGCACTCACCATGTCAGCCAGGCTGCAAAACTCTTCCAGCCTGAGGAGCAACCCCTCGATGGTCTCCTCCACCTCCTTCGCCTGAAGAGAGACAATATCCTGGAGATTAGCAAGTGGTTTCCAGGGAGACAAACGCCCTTCATTTTCTTTTCTTTTTTTAAAGCAAACTAAATCTTAGGATTATCTGCCCAGTTCCCTCCAGACCTACTTTCCCTTTTCAAAACCTCTCTAGCCTCGTTTGAAACCTGGAAGTGCTGGTGGCAGTCTTGATGCCTGTGGAGGCCTCTGTTTAACCGCTCTGGTTAAAGCCACTATGCAGTCCTCAAAAGAGAGGAGATAAATAAATACTTACAGGAGATAACACAGTGACTCTTATCACCGCCCCCCATGGTCCAGGTAAGGAAACTGAGGCTCAAAGAAGTAAGGGAACCTGCTCAAGGTCACACAGCTAACAAGCGACGGGGCCCACATTCTCAGGTAGGTTTGAGTTCCCAGCCTGAAAGCCTGCTCTTATCAACACCGAAAAACGCCTGCTGAGAAACACCATGGAGAGAAACAGTGAACTGCAAGAGAGGCAGAATATAAAACTATCCACGTATCCACGTATGAACACCGAGAAACATGCATGTTTCAACAGTGGATTTTCACTTCATCTCATTTCAACTAGAATGACATGTGCGTGCATGCTAAGTCAATTCAGTCGTGTCCGACTCTTTGTCGTCTGTCCGTGGGATACTCCAGGCAAGAATGCTGGCGTGGGTTGCCATTTCCTTCTCCAGGGGATCTTCCTGACCCAAGGATCCAACCCAAGTCTCATTATGTCACCTGCATTGCAGGCAGGTTCTTTACCACTAGAGCCACCTGAATGACATGTACCAAACTGCAAATAGTTAGGGGGTTAGCCAATGCAGGAGACACCCGAGATGCAAGTTTGATCCCTGGTTGGGAAGATCCCTTGGAATAGGAAATGGCAACCCATTCCAGCATTCTTGCCTGGAAAATCCCATGGACAGAGGACGCTGGTGGGCTACAGTCTATGGGGTCGCAAAGAGTCGGACACGACTGAGCACGCACACAAGGAAGCATACTTACACTGGACTTCCCTGGTGGCTCAGTGGTCAAGAACCCACCTGCCAATGCAGGAGACGTAGGTTCAATCCCTGGGTTGGGAAGATCCCCTAGAGAAGGAAATGGCTACCCACACGAGTATTCTTGCCTGGGAAATCCCATGGACAGAGGAGCCTGGTGGGCAACAGTCCATGGGGTCACAAAGAGTCAGACACAGCTTAGAGACTAAACAACAATACTTACACTAAAAAAGTATTTGTTGTTTACCTGAAATTCATATTTAACAGGGGATCCTGTAGTTTATCTGAAGACCCTATTAATAGTGCTTATTTAGCTCTGGGGCGTAGGAATTGGAGAATACGGTCTCACATGGGAGCTTTGAATGTTTTATGTCATGTGAGGGTCCAAAACTCAAAAGTTACCAAGACCATGCAGTAAGGCAAATGAATGAAGCAGGCCACTGGGGCAGTGACTCGAGAAGCACTTGCCTATTTCGAGAGCAGCCAGCCACTCATAGAAATCAGGAAACATGAGGCCAAGGTTGCCAGAATCTTCCATTTTCAAGAGAAGCCAGAAATTCTAACTTTATAGATAATGTCCCAATTTTTAAATAGTGGCACATATTTTAAAAAATATGTTTTTCCTTTTTAATGCTTCGTGGGCCAAGCAAAACAACATGAAGGGTCTGCTTTAATCACTTGTGTAAAGGGGTAGTTTGAACCCTTTTCCCCCTCAAGCATGTACTATTTTCATGACGGATAAAATATCTGCTTTTTTGTCTTTTTTCCCCCCTAATAACCAGGCATCTTGGAAGGAAGTTCAACTGGAACATGAAGCCCTTTCTCTGACTGACCAGGCCGAACTGTTCTGCTCCAGGGAGGTGTTCGCAGGCGTTTCTGGGCAGGCCTGGCACTGCCCCCTCACCTGAAGGCTGCCCTCAGCGCCCACTTGTCCCCAGAGAAATGTTTATACAGTGCAGGAGCTGCCGCCTGCAGCCTAGGCCGTCGCTACCACAACCAAATAAACGGCTGCGCAGAAAAACCTCTTTCCGGCTGGAGTATAAATAGTATGGAGCTGCAATTTCAAACTCCGGAGCCTTCATCTCACAGCTGGGACTATTTCTGTGCCTGACTGGGGGAGGCTTGACAGGGGAAGGGGACCACAGTGGAAGGAGGACTGGAAACACGCAGGAAGCTCCCCTTCCCACCCCCAAAAAACAAAAGCATGGTTTTAAGAAAATGTCCTTAATACACTAAGGGAAAAAGAAGGAGCTGAGAGGCCACTGAGCTGGGTGGGGGGAGGTTGGTGGTCCCTCGGATCCAGAGGAGAGCACAAGAGATGGGAGGGGGCACAGATCCGTGATGGAGCACCGTCGAGATGAGTCATGTCCGACTCTGCGATCCCACGGACTGTAGCCCGCCAGGCTCCTCTGTCCACGGGATTCTCCAGGCAAGAATACTGGAGTGGGTTGCCATTCCCTTTTCCAGGGGATCTTCCCAACCCAGGGATCAAACCCAAGTCTCCTGCATTGCAGGCAGATCCTTTAGTGTCTGAGCCACCAGGGAAACCCCAAGATGATCTACACCCCCAGTCCAAACATGCCTGGGAAGACAGAACCCTGGAGGGACACAAAGGACCGCTGGCTGGGTGGCCTCTTCCCAAGACACACGTGCAGTTCTTTGCTCACAGGAAGAGCTCTGGACCTCTCCGAGCATGTTCAGGAAGGAAGTCCTGAGTTCCAACCCATCTTCCTTCTGCCGGCCGTGGGACCTTAACCCAGTGGCTTCTGCTGGGCATCTGGGTTGGCTCACCCAGAATAAGAAGGGCCACACCCACTTGGCAGGGTTGCTAGGTTAACCTCATGCATGGCTAAGTCCTTTAACAGGGTGTGGGCACACAGTAAGCGTGAATAAATGGTAGCTTTATGGATCTCTCTCACTAGATAATAGAAGAAGTGGCAAATCACTACATATGAATTATCTCCTTTGATTCTCACAAAAACTCTCTTCTGTAGGTGCCATAATTTCCCCCTTTCTATGAGTTGAGAAACAGAGGATCAGAGAGCTTAAGTCACCTGCTCAAGGTCACACAGCTAATAAATACGGAAGCCAACATCTGACCTCTCTGACTTCAGAAGTTGGTAAGGACCAAGGTGCTCTCTGGGGAGGGGGAAAGTGTGCCCAACTTACTGCTGCCTGTCAACTAAGGTCACCCTCTCCCCCCGCGACCTCCCCCTGGTGCCCAGGGCAGTGGCCCAGAGCAGCAGGAGGGGAGCGAAGAAATGATCTGCTGCCTGCCTGGCCAGCGAAGCGAAGAGCAGCTCCCGAGACAGTCCCAGCCGACGGGGAAGGACTAGCCACCCCACCGTGTCCCACAGATCATTCACTGGACATTTTTCTCCCAGAAAGTGGCCCGAGAAATACGATCCCTGCAGGCTTCAATCCACTTGCCTTTTTAACCCAGCCCATAAGCAAAATGAATGCCCTCACCATCCTTTGCAACTCCCCGGGCAGAAATTGTCCCACTCTGAGGGGAGGGAAGCAACTGGTTCCTCTTTAAGTCACATTCAGGGCTTGACTGGTGGGGATGGCAGGTGGGCATTTTTAATACGTGTGAATTATGGCATTTACTGCCTTCTTCCATACCCACTGATTTATCCCAAAGTGCCAAGCCAAGCTTCCCAGCCGGGTGTGTCAAAAACCGAAAAGGGGCTGGCCCTGTCCACCAGCGACTGACACGAGAAAACACAAAAAGACCCTCCACCATCCGTGGTCTTCTCCAGCTCAACAGATGGAAACTCCACGGTCCAGGTGCTCAGGCCACATACTCGGGAGGATCCTTGGCTCATCTTTCTTTCCCACCCCTCACCCTATCCATCCTCTATGCACACCCTCTCAGTTCTGCCTTCACAATACATCCCAGATCCAACCACTCCTCACCACCACTCTGGTGCAAGGCACCACTCTCCCTTGCTGGGACCATTGCAGTAGCCTGTTACTCACTAGTCCCCTCCTTCCTCTTTTGCTCCCCTTCAATCTGTTCCTCAGAGATTCTGTTAAAACCAAAGCCCTCTTCAGCTCAGAATCTTCCACTCTACCATTCTCAGCCACTAGGATGACCACGATCACAAAAATGGCAAGTGACAAATGTTGGTGAGGATATGAAGCAGCCCTGATCCACTGCTGGTGAGACTGTGCAATCGTGTAGCTGTTTTGGAAACAAGCCTGGTTTGCAGACCAACCTCAAAAGGTTAGTTACCCTATGACTCAGCAGTGTATCCAAAAGAACTGAAAACAGAGGTTCTTACCAAAAAAATTGTATGTTATCCCTAATAGCCCACAAGTAGAAATAACTCGATGTTCATCAACTGATGGATGGACAAACAAAATGTGACATGTGCACAGGATGGAATACTATTCAGCCATAAAGAAGAATGAAGCTCTAATACATGCTACAATGTTGATAATCCTTGAAAATAATCCTTACAGGATTCCTTTTATGTGAAATGTCCAGAGGAGGCAAATCCACAGAGACAGAAAGCGTGTTAGTGGTTGTCTCGCCCATGGAATCGGTGGAGGGCAGCAGGGAATAATTGCCAATGGTTATGAGATTTCTTTTTTGGGTGACAGAAATGTTCTGGAATTAGGCTGTGGTAATGTCTGCACAACATAGTGAATATACTAAAACCCACTGAATTGTATACTCTAAAATGGTAAATTTTATGTTGCATGGATTATATCTTAACTTTTACTGTATCTTCCACCTCAGTCAGCAAACACCTACTGGAGGCCTCCCCAGCCCTACACCATCCCAGCCCTCCACCTCTCTCTGACCTCATCACCGACTGCTCACTCCCCACCAACTACACCAACCATGTCCTCACCCCAGGGCCTTTGCACTTGCTGTTCCTGTCACTGGTAAAGCTCATCTCACACTTCCTTCCAGCCTTTGCCCATGTGATTATCCTTCGTGAGGCCTTCCCTGGTCTTGTGGCTTTCCTGCCATGCCCCATCTTACACCAATTTATCTCTCTCTTTGACCTGAATCACCATTTAACTTACTACATATTTTATTTATGTGTTGTCATCTTCCTTCAACAGAATGAAAGCTCCTGGTGAACAGGGGTTTTCGTTTCATTTGCCTTTGTGTCCCTAGGGCCTAAAATAATGCCTGGCATGTAGTAGGTACTTGTGTTTCCTAAGATAGCCTTCCAACTCTCTCCATGTCTTTTCGCAATATGACCTTGCTCCTCTGCCCATGGGGAGGCAGCGTCATTCCTTTCCACCCCTGAACTAGCCTGGGACTTGCTTTGACCAATAACATGTGGAAGCAATGCTCTTCTCCACGTTTGACTTCCGAGACTAGAGCCCCTGCAGCTTCTGACTCACCCTCTTGGAAGAGAACAGCAGGCAGTTCTGGTTGTCTGAGAGGCCACAGGGCGAGAGCAGGCCCGGAGAGCGAGAGGCTGTGGGGAAGGACCAAGCCGCCCCGCCGCCAGCACCAACTGCCCGACACGAGCGAGGCCGTAGTGGACCTCTGGCTGCCACGGACCCCAGCTGTCTGCAGCCCCGGGAGGCAGCCCACCCAACGCCACAGGAGAGAATGGCTCAGAGGAGCCCCACCAACCGGCATAATCATGCACTCTAAAACGGGGGTTGTTTTTATCCACTGAAGTTGGGGGTGGTTTGTTACCTGGCAATTGGTAACCAATACAATGAGTATGTGTTGTAAGAAAGACGGCAGGGAGGAGAAAAGAAAAAGGCCAGAGGAAGGAGGAAACCTGCTCTCTTGGAAGAGGTACGGCCTGAGTCCCTCTCTCACATTCCTGCTGCGAGGTCCTGACGACGCCTCTGACCATCCCTGTGCCTCAGTTTCCCCATGTGAAAGGGTGTGTGTGGGGGGAACTCCTCAGACTTTCTCTGTCTTGAGACAGAAGCTGAAGAGGGTCTGGTAAGTTCTTTCTCGAGGTTACTCTTGGCAAGATGCTCCACCCACACAGGGGAGGACTGTGAGCCACTAGGGTCTCCAAACTCAGAAAGACACGGAAGCCAGACAGGAAATGAATACTAGGGAAGGAAGCCAAGCTTAAGAGATATTTTCCTCACATTGCTTATTTCAGTTTCCCACTTTTGACAGAGACTTTTTACTTTTCTCTAAGAAACAGTAGCATCAGCAGGATAATAAATGGCAGCTGACACTCAGGCAGGAAGACAAAAGGGAGGGGTGGAGACTGTGGCAAAGAGAAGGCCCCTGACCCCGTCTAAAGCGGACACCTGCCGCGTGGTGTGAGCAGATCATTCCAGCTGGTAATGCACTAAACTGGTTTTATTCAAGATGAACGGTGATAGAGGGCTTTATACAAACTCTCCCAATTTGAAAATGCTGAAAACTAACCTAAAAAGTTAAAAAACACTGTGACGGTCAAGCTCAGAGATGGTGAAGGACAGGGAAGCCTGGTGCGCTGAAGTTCAGTGCGTCTCAGCGGGTCGGACATGACCGAGCGACTGAACAACACCGACGGCCAAACAAGCCTGACTGCAAGCCGGATGTGGCCTTCACCCCTCTGGCTGATCAGAGTCTTTAAAACACAAACATCTATGAAATGCCCAGAGCAGGCAAACCTTCAGAAACAGGAAGTCAGTTAGGGGATTCTCGGTGGTGTGAGAGTGAAGAGGGACAGGGTTTCTTCTGAGGATAACAAGAGTGTTTTAGAATTGAATGTGGTTGACGGCTGTGCAGCCCTGTGAATAACCCAAAAGCAGTGAAATTGCTAAAGCTTTTGACTGTGTGGATCACAACAAACTGTGGAAAATTCTTAAAGAGATGGGAATACCAGACCACCTGACCTGCCTCTAGAGAAATCTGTATGAAGGTCGAGAAGCAACAGTTAGAACTGGACATGGAACAACAGACTGGTTCCAAATTGGGAAAGGAGTACGTCAAGGCTGTTTATTGTCACCCTGCTTATTTAACTTATATGCAGAGTACATCATGAGAAGTGCTGGGCTGGATGAAGCACAAGCTGGAATCCAGATTGCCGGGAGAAATATCAACAACCTCAGATACGAAGATGACACCACCCTTATGGCAGAAAGTGAAGAAGAACTAAAGAGCTTCTTGATGAAAGTGAAAGAGGAGAGTGAAAAAGTTGCCTTAAAACTAAACATTCACAAAACTAAGATCATAGCATCCGGTCCCATCACTTCATAGCAAATAGATGGGGAAACAATGGAAACAGTGACAGGTATTTTCTTAGGCTCCCAAATCACTGCAGATGGTGACTGCAGCCATGAAATTAAAAGACGCTTGCTCCTTGGAAGAAAAGCTATGACAAACCTAGACAGCATATTAAAAAGCAGAGACATTACTTTGCTGACAAAAGTCCATCTAGTCAAAGCTATGGTTTTTCCACTAGTCATGTATGGATGTGAGAGTCGGACTATAAAGAAAGCTGAGCACTGAAGAATTGATGCTTTTGAACTGTGGTGTTGGAGAAGACTCTTGAGAGTCCCTTGGACTGAAAGGAGATCCAACCAGTCCATCCTAAAGGAGATCAGTCCTGGGTGTTCATTGGAAGGACTGATGTTGAAGCTGAAACTCCAATACTTTGCCCACCTGATGCGAAGAACTGACTCATTGGAAAAGACCCTGATGCTGGGAAAGATTGAGGACAGGAGGAGAAGGGGACAACAGAGGATGAGAAGGCTGGATGGCATCACCGACTCAATGGACATGGGTTTGGGTAAACTCCGGGAGTTGGTGATGGACAGGGAGGTCTGGCGTGCTGCGGTTCATGGGGTCGCAAAGAGTTGGACACGCCTGAGCGACTGAACTGAATGAAATTGTACACTTTAAACGGGTGGACTGCACGTTATGTGAATTATATCACAATAACGCTGCTTACACACACACACACACACACACACACACACTCTCTCTCTCTCTGGAAAATCCTTCTAGAAAACACAAGTTCCGCTCAGCCCAGGAACAAGGCCACTGAAGATCTACACCTTTTGTCACAACATTTTTAGAAAAGCCAGACATTAGGATTTTTATGTGAAAACTCCCACTTTTTTTAGGGTTGGCGTCTACTTAGCATTTTACAAATCAGATCACCGGGCCAACCAGAGGACACCCACGTGCAGCCAGATCAAGTTTGGAGCGGGGGTGGGGGTGGGCTCAGCTTTGGCTTGATACTTGGTGCTTCGGCCTGACCTTCCTCCTCTGTCCCCCAGCCAGGCTGGGCCAGGGTCCATGAGTGCAGGATGGGGGTGAAAATGAACCCAGCCCAGGGACTGCGAGACCTGCCCACACCCAGGGCAGGCAAATTAGGAATGCCTCCTCTTCTCCAAAAGCACTCGTGGTGGCCCCTTCAGATGAAAGTGAAAGTAAAGGTCTTTAGCAGAAGCAGTCTTGTCTCTGTGCACAGGATGAACAGGCTGGATTGATGTCAGAAAGACCCTGGGAGCTGGGGCAAGCCACGAATGAAGGCCTGGAAAGAGCAAAGTAAGGAAATCTTCCCTGCGCTGGAATCTCAAACCAAGAGGGGCCTGGCCCATCAGCTGATAATCCACTTCTCAAAGAGGAGACATGGGAACTCCTTCCTCCCAGGCCCCCAAAGCAGGGCAAGTAAGCGTTCCCATCCCCAAAGGACCCTTGACCTAAATGTCCAGAAGGGCTCTAAATGTCCAGAAGGGCTGACTATTCTTGCCCTAACCCTGTTAAGAAGGTTAATTTGGCAACAGCAACTAAAAAAAACTTTTTTTTAATATTTATTTATTGATCTTTGACTGCATTGGGTCTTAGCTGTGGCACACGGCTCAGCCGCCCCGCAGCATGTAGGATCTTAGTTCCCTAACCAGGGATCCAACCCAAGTACCCTGCGTCGGAAGGCAGACTCTCCAACACTGGACCACCAAGGAAGTTCCCCTTAAATTTTAAAAGCATGTATCCTTGGACCCTGTAATTCCCTGGCGAGGTGTTTATCCTCCAGACATATTTGCACAAATGCAGAATGACGTAGGTACAGAGATACTCATTGTAATGGACTTTGTGACGGCAAAAGGAGAGGAACTGTTACCTAAATTACCTTCAGACAATGAGATTGTTTGGCAGCTGGAAACAACTGGCCAGCTTGCTGTGCACTCACATGTAAAGCCAAGACACAGTGGGTGAAACAAGCATGACGCCGACGGGGGAGGCGGCGGGTGGCCAGGGACGCAGGCGGGGCCGCAGGCTGAGCACCACAGGGCGGAGTCGCACGCATCGCTCCAGGGTCACAGGGACCTTTGGATTCTGTAACATGTGCACACATTTTTTATTTTTAAACAAAACCTATTTAAAGAGAATCAACTCCAGGCTTCCCTAGTGGCTCAGTGGTAAAGAATTCACCAGCAAATGCAGGTGTGAAGTGAAAGTTGCTCAGTCGTGTCCAACTCTTTGTGACCCTATGGATTATACAGTCCATGGTATTCTCCAGGCCAAAATACTGGGGTGGGCAGCCTTTTCCTTCTCCAGGGGATCTTTCCCACCCAGGGATTGAGCCCAGGTCTCCCGCCTTGCAGGCGGATTCTTTATTAGCTGAGCCACCAAGGCAGCCTGATCCAGGGAGGTCCCACATGCCGCGGAGCAACAAAGCCCATTTGCCGCAACTACTGAGCCCGTGCTCTGGAGTCTGGGAGCCGCAACTACTGAAGCCCACGCAGCCTAGAACCCGTGATCTGCAACAGAGAAGCCATCGCACTGAGAAGCCCGCACACACAACCTGAGAGGAGCCTGTGCGGCAACGAAGACCCCGCATAGCCAAAAACAAACAAAAGTATTGAAAAATCAAATCAGCTCCAGCCCACTTAGAGGGATCCACAGGCCGAAGAGCCACCACACTTGCACCAAGGAATCAATTCAGATCCTGAAACAGTTTAAGAGAACCGGGGGCTCATGTGGACCATGCAAGGAGCAACTATGTTTTGCAAACCAAAAACTGGGATCTATGGTTGGCCTCATGTACACAGATAAAGTTAACCCTGGACTTCCAGGCCTCCAGGAGGTCATGCTAGTGAGAAGAACTCACCATCTTCTGCACAAGTGGAGGGCTGAAATTGCCCCCCGGAAAACACTGAGTAGCATTATCAGTGCGTGTCCCGGCCCCCCTCCCACCTGTCCGGAGAGCCCGTGGCTGGGCGTGCCTCCCCTGCACTCTTACTTCCAAGAACCTGGTTTGCGGGGGGGGGGGGGGGGGTCCACACCCAGTACCGGTTCCAGAAACACCTACAGAATGAATAAATGGACAATCGTAGCTAATGCCACAGATCACTTACTGTGGGCCAGACTCCAAGCCAAGCATTACCCGTGCTCACCTCACCCAACCCCACAGCTCGGGAGGAAGGGCGGAGGGGGCGCAGGTGGGGTCAGGGGCACACATCTGCAAAGGATGCTGCTTCAATTGATATGCAAGGAGTCAGTAGCCGGTGCTGCAGACACGGCAGCAGGCAGGATCGAAGGGTTTTCTGCCCTCTGCGAGTGGCGGGGAGCCAGCACTCCAGGCCTGCAGCAGGTCCCGCTTGCAGGGAGGAGAGTTATGAGCTACCCACCAGGCTGACCATCAGAATCTCCGGAGGCGGCTTACAAGTCCAGATCGCCAGGCCTGGGGTGCCTCCTGGGTGCCCCCAACAGTCAGTAGCCACGGGGACTTTCCAACAGACAAATCAGTCCTGGTCACCCCGGGATCTTCAATCCTGCTGGAAAGCTTTGGGCATTCCAGTGCCCAGGAGGTGCCCACACCAATGAAATGAGGGTACTGGGGGTGGGAAGCAGGCAGCAGTTCTTCTCATCATTGGTGGAGATCACAAATGAGGCCAATGTGAGGTGAAGGGTGGGGACCATGCCCTACACCAGTGCTCACACCTTGGCCATACTCCACCCCACTCTCAGGAGACGGATCTATCTTAATCTCTTATTTATAGGCGGATGAAATAAATGTTTTTTGCCCTTAAAGTTTTTATTTACAACACACACACCTCTGGGCATCTTCTTTTCTCCCCTGGCTCCAGAATGGTGTGTTCAGAGCAGACTCCTTCTGCAACCGTGAGCCGTCTGCTGCGCAGAAGCATCGCTACGTGACCAGCCCACGCGGGTGGGCTCCAGGGTTACTTCCCACCTTTAGGACCCTGTTTCCAAGCTTCTTGGTTACTGCTGAGAGTCAGCAGACTGGGAGCTTTTAGCCACGGTTCCAAGGTGACCCACCCCCAAAGCCCAGATGTCCTGTGATAAGAGACTGTTCAGAGTCAGGAATGGGTCCTTCCGCTGCCGGGCACTTCTGCCCGGGGAAACGCGAACTTTCTTCTGAGAAACACTACCCTTCTCCAAGCACCCACTTTGGCCTTGACTCTCACACCCCCGAAGGCTCTGATTCACGGAGCCTGGCCAGCTCGGCCCACGTCCACCTCGACGTCCACATTGGTGGTCCCCCTGCGGCCGCGCCAGCCCCTCCGACTCATTCTGGCACCGCACTAAGTGCACAGATCTGATCCTGTCTTTCACCTGCTCACACCCAGCTCGGCCCTGCTCTCAGCTTCCACCCATGACCCCCTAGGATCGAATTCTAGATTCCTCCCTTTGACTCCAGGCCCTGGTCTGGCCCTGCCCACTGTGTCCTTGATCACTGAGGTCCACCCACTCGGGCACCTCCTGGGTCGTCATCTTTCCTTGCTTCTAGCTGCACACACGATGCCAGCACTCTCTGCCTGGTGGTTCCTTCCAGTCCTCCCTGTGTGTCTCCTCCGGGGCATGTACCACCATTTGCTACTCTGTAGGATCATTCCCAGTTGGCTCATCACCTGTGCTTCAGGGCAGGCCCTGCATCTATCTTGCTGGCCTCTCCCCTGTGCCCGGCACACTGTCTGGCCCACAGCAGTTCCACCATAAGGATCAGAGGAATAAACTAACCCAGAACTATATCTCGAGACCCAGTAGACTGTGCCCTCAAACCTGTCCACAGAGTTCTAATCTGAACATCTAAAATTTGAAAGCATAAAGGGGACCAGTGGGTCCAAAGAGTAAGACACATGCCAGGGTTCCCAGAGACACATGGTGTCTGCAGGTTGGACCCAATAAATAGTCTTTGCTTCCACAAAGAAGTGGTCTGTTCTACATTTTGTCTTGAGACCCAAGGGCATTTGGGGCTAACTCATGTCTTCCTATTTTAGTCCAGACTCCTGGTTTGGAGAAACAGTTTCCTCTCCTCTCATCATGACTATAGAAACGTCACAGGTTCAAGCACAAAGGTAAGTGGTAAATGATACCAGCTTCAGTAGAGGGAGACAATAAGGAGGGGTGGGGACTGTGGCAAACAGGGGGCCACGACTAGGAAACAGGGACCGAGGATTCTTAAATTCTCTGTTTAAGAACCCCTATGTGAAACAAGGATTATACAGCAGCGACCAAAAAGAACCCCTGCATGAAGTGAACCAATCATATCAGAGTGCGGGATTCAGCCCCTGGCCCAGCAGTTTGCAGCCCGGGACCTCAGCCACGGGTTAACTCTCCCCTCTCATCTCTGCTCACTCAGGCAGAGCAAGTGTGAGCAAGTGAAGCCCTTTACTTCCTTCCAGGCAGGCCATGAACCCCATCTGTGGGCCAAACCTGTCCTGCATCCCAGCACAGGAACCAAATGGAATTCTGAGTCTTGTCAGGAATTCCCCGCTGGGTGGGTATCAGGACTCAGCCATCCAGGAGGGCCCCCAAGAGGCAAACATCTCTTTCTCTCCCTGCCATCTTGAAGCAGCTTCTGGAGACCCTGCCTGAAACTTCCCCCAAAAGAGGAAGTTCAAATCAGAAAGAGAGAGAAAGTAAAGCACAAAAAAGTTGGTGGGACAGAAAAACCCAAAGGCCCTAGAAAGGGAGAAATGCTCCCCGATCAACTGGTCAACATGCAGCCCTTCAGGGGCCCCTCCATCCAGGGAGGCAGCACAAAGTCCTCTTTCTGGTCCTCTCACAGGCCCCACCCTGCCCTCACTGCTCCCCCTTCTACCTGCCGCTCTTCTCCCCTCATGATTACCCCGCTGCATCCCACCCCAGGGCCTTTGCAAGTTCTGTTTCCTCTGCCTGGGACCTTTTCCTCCTCCCTCTCAGACTGGTCAACTCCTATTCATGCTTCAGAGCTCAGCCTAAACTGATGTCACCTCAGGGAAACCCTCCCTGACCACTCCCAGACAAAGTGGGGGTCCCTCTGCTACTCAGCCTTCTGGATCTCTGTGCTCCCTCTTCCCTGCACATTCCTCAGGGGTTTGGAGAGGGCTTCCCCACCCGAGTCTCCCAGACACTCTCTACCACATCACCCATGCTGCATTCTCCACGGCATTCATTACAACGTACAGGTTTTGTGTGTGACACGTTTAGTGTCTGACAGTGGGGCCATGAGCGCAGGAGGCCCTTGTGTGGTTCACTCCCAGCACACAGCAGGGGTTTGAGGTGCTGAAGGACCCACCTGCCTAGGAACTCCAGGACACCCCCAGGACTCGAGTCTGAGACTCCAACCGCTCCATTGAAAAGCCCGAAGTGGCCTCAGGATGTGGGCTGCTACAGGAGGCTCAGGCACCCAGGCCTGATCCCAAACTAGGCTTCCCTTTCCCGGCTCATTTGCCCATCTGCAAACAGCTGCAGCACGGGGAACCACTAATGAATTGAGCTTTAAGTAGATGCTGCAAGTGACTCCACCCGGGGAGTTTTTGCTTCTTTTGGTAAATAAACTTCAGCAAGAGCTCGAAGTGCCTTTATTGCCACGTGGAGCTACGGGGAGTTCGGCTCTTCATTACAGCCCTTACAAATGAGCATGAGCCAGCTCGCGTCTGAGTTAGAGCCCCGAGTGAGCAAATGAAGTGAGTGCATGCAGCTTCTCCTGGAGGCTGTCCCTAATGAGACAAAATGAGGATGAGCCCCTGGGCACAATGACATCTTGCTGCTGAGAGGAAGGTGGAGAAAGAACAAGAAAGACTCTCAGGATTACTTAAACCCTTAAGCAGGTACACAGCCTAAATGCCCATGCCTGGGGGTGTGGTTCAGAAGTTATCAGACATCCATAGGATGCCGCGTATCTGGGGAGGGCCTCAGGTTTCACAGTTATAAAGTTGACATAGCAACATCCTAGCCACTGGGTCACTGCCAGGATGCGATGACATAGTCCACAGAGTGCAGCGTGCCGCTGGCACATAGTATATGCTCAAAACACAGGAGGGATTATTATGTAATGGTAGTCATGTACGGATGTGCGAGTTGGACCATAAAGAAGGCTGAGTGCCAAAGAACTGATGTTTTCGAACTGTGGTGCTGGAGAAGACCCTTAAGAGTCTCTTGGACAGCAAGGAGACCAAACCAGTCAATCCTAAAGGAAATCAACCCTGAATACTAATTGGAAGGACTGATGAAGCTCCAATATTATGGCCACCTGATGCAAACAGTCGACTCACTGGAAAAGACCCTGATGCTGGGAGAGACTAAAGACAGATGGAAAAGAGGGCGACAAAGGATGAGATGGTTGGATGGCATCACTGACTCAATGGACATGAGTTTGAGCAAACTCTGGGAGATGGTGAGGGACAGGGAGGCCTGGCATGCTGCAGTCTATGGGGCCACAAAGTGTTGGACATGACTTGCCAACTGAACAACAACATTATGTAATGGCAGGACACTAGGAAGCTGAAGAATAATGAAGACCTACACTCTCCAGCATGGAAGCCACCAGCCTCTTATGACTACTGAAAGTGAAAGACGCTCAGTCGTGTTCGACTCTTTGGGACACCATGGACTATACAGTCCATGGAATTCTCCAAGCCAGAGTACTGGAGTGGGTAGCCTTTCCCTTCTCCTGGGGATCTTCCCAACCCAGGGATCAAACCCAGGTCTCCCACATTGCAGGCGGATTCATTACCAGCTGAGCCACAAGAGAAGCCTCTTAAGACTATTAAATGCTTAAAATGTGGCTGGTCCACACCTAGGTGTGTTGTAAGCTTAATATTCCAAGCCTGATTTTGAAAACTTAGTCCAAAGAAGAGAATGTAAAAATCTCACTGAATTCTTTTTACAATGATGACATGCTGAAAGGACATTTTGTTTAGTTATTTTAAATATATTGAAACTTGTGCATCTTAACCTTATAGCATTGTATGTCAATTAGATCTCAATAAAACTGGAAAAATATATTGACAATTTCACCTGTTTCTTTTCCCTTTTTATATGGCTCCTAGAATATTTAAAATGTTAAAAAAAATAAAATTATTGGCTCATATTTGGCTCAAATTATATTTCTACTGGACAGCTCTTACATTCTGACATGGAAATATGCCCATACTATTTTTTTTAAATTGAGATAGAATTCACATACTATAAAATCTAACCTTTTACAGTGTACAATTCTGTGGTTTTCAGTGAATTCACAAAGTTGTGCAACCATAAGCAGTAATTCCAGAACACTCTCACCACCCTGAAAAGAAGCCTTGTGCCTTACCATTAAGTCACTTCCTATTTGTCCATGCTATTTTGAATAATGAAAAGCAAGCTGCAGAACAGTATTCTAGTATCAAGTGGATTTTTTGTAAAAACTAAGTATGTATAATTATTACCTACATTTGTAAATGCATTTTAATATGCTTGGCATGATGTACACCAAACTGTGAAAGACGGTTATCTCTGGGAACCAGGACTTGGGTGAGAGAGAAAGAGGAGGTGCTTCCTCTTTATTTTAAATACTTGTGTACCACTTCTGAGATTTTAAGAGAGAGTGGGTTGACTTTCTGGCCCTAAATAACTCCGGGCGAACTTGGGTAAATAACTTTTTTATGGCACTGCCAACATACTGGCTTCAGCTGGAAGACAGAGAATCCAGCGTTAGATCTACTTTTTATTCTGTGCTTTTAAAACAGCAAGAACAGCCAGAGATGAGGCATTTTCCCTCCTAGCAACAGAAGCGGACCGAGGCCGGGTGCATCCTCACAGACGCAGCCTGCCTGCCTCCTGCGGGAAATCTGGCGTCAGCTCCGAGCCGAGCAGGCCGAGCGCGCGGGCAGAGGCTGGACCGGGGCTCAGCCTCCCCGAGGGCCTGGGTTTGCTACGGGCATCAGCTTTGAGCGCGCCTCCCCCTGGCATCCCGGCGGATGCTGGTGGGGGGCGGCGGGTCTGGGAGAGGGGGTGCTCAGGTAAGGATGGGAGGCGAGCCTGGGCCCCCGAGAGCCGTGTTGGCTGCAGGACGGAGCGGGAGCGACCTGACGCGCATCTCTGGCTGACCCTGGGCAGCCACCGCGCCGCCGAGGAGGGGCCCCGGGGACCCCCGTGCGCCCTCGGGGCCCCCGCGCCAGGTACGAGGGAAAGCTGCGGGGAGGCCGAGGGTCCGGGCCCAGCGCTCAGGGTTCCCCCCACCCCTATTCGTCCACTCCCCACCTGGGGGGCGCGCGGGCCCTGGACCCCCAACCCCGAGACCCGCCTCCCCCACTTGCAGCCGCGTCCCCCCTACCTCGGCCCCGGGCTCGGGGGTCAGGAAGACCGCAAGCTCGCGCGCCCCGCCGCGCACGGGCTCCGGCCGATCGGCGTCCACGAGCAGCATCACGAGCGCGGCAGGGTCCGGCCGGCGGAGGCTGCCCGGGAGCCCGACGCCGCGTCCCGGTCTCGGAGCCCCGCCCCCGGCCCGCCTCACGCCCCGCGGCCCGCCTGGCGGAGGCGGGGCCGGTGCGCGCCGAGCGGAGCGCCGGGCCGAGTGGGCAGCGCCGCCTAGTGGTGCGCCGCGCTCCCTGCGCCCAGCCCCCGCACCACCTGGCAAACCCGAGTCTCAAACCCGCCTTCAGATGGCGATCGTCGGGGGCGCCTTTAAAACGCCCTAAGTCCAGGCCACACACAGTCTCTAGGGTTGGAACCTGGGCATCTGCATGGTTTGGTGCTCGCCAGGTGATTCTAACACACCGCTGAGTTTGAGAACCGTGGGTACAGACTACCCCGTTGCATTGAAATCCGGTGGAGCAGCGCGTTCAGCGTGGCCTGGGGAGTTTGTTGAAGGAAGGAGAAGGGGACGGCAGAGGCTGAGACGGTTGGAGGGCATCACCGATTCCATGGACATGAGTTTGAGCAAGCTCTGGGAGTTGGTGATGGACAGGGAAGCCTGGCGTGCTGCAGTCCATGGGGTCGCAGAGAGTAAGACACGACTGAGCGACTGAACTGAACTGGGGAGTTTCTTCACCCCAGGCCTATTCAGCCAGAATCTCTGGAGGTGGAGCTTGGGCATCAGTAGTTTGTAAAGCTCCCCGGGTGGTTCCAGCGTGCTTTCAGGATAGAGAACAGCTATCTTAGAGGAGCCTTTCATTTAAAGATCACCCCTCCCCCATCACCCCGCCCACCAGGCCTCTCCTAGGACAGCAGCTTGTTTGCGCCTGGCTGACAGTCCTAAAAGTTAGGGAAGCTGGGTGTAGCGATCCTCTTCTTCCCGGGGGGCAGATTTTAAAATAAACTCCACAGGGAATCCTTAAGGATTAGTGCACTTAAGCGCACTAAATTTGACCCCCCGACCCCTAAGAGGCTAGTCTAGACCCCTTAGAGGCTGTAGAGGGTAGGGTCCAAAGCAATGCTAGTATTGTTCAGTCGCTCAGTAGTATCCGACTCTTTGCGACCCCATGGACTGCTGCACGCCAGGCCTCCCTGTCCATCACCAACTCCCCGAGCTTGCTCAAACTCATGTCCATCGAGTCGGTGATGCCATCCAACCATCTCATCCTCTGTCATCCCCTTCTCCTGCCCTCAATCTTTCCCAGCATCAGGGTCTTTTCCAATGAGTCTGCTCTGAATCAGGTGGCCAAAGTATTGGAGCTTCAGGTTCAGTCCTTCTAGTGAATATTCAGGGTTGATTCCCTTTAGGGATTGACTGGTTTGATCTCCTTGCAGTCCAAGGGACTCTCAAGCGTCTTCTCCAACACCACAGTTCAAAAGCATCAATTCTTTGGCGCTCAGCTTTCTTTGTGGTCCAACTCTCACATCCGTACATGACCACTGGGAAAACCATAGCCTTGACTAGACGGACCTGCTAAGTGAGTCAAGTTTTTTAAAATGTAACGAGGTATCTGGAGGTCTAGAGGTCTAATTTTTCCTATGATTACTTTTCTTTTAAAGTGTTAGATTGGTCTTAAAAAATCGGGCTTGGCTTGGGGCTAGAAAAAAGTATGCAGGACTCCCCTTATCCCCATCCTGTGAAATCTGAATTTGCATTTTATCCGACAAGCTTAGGGCGTGAGCACACTCTTGGTGTGTCTTCTGGGTCGTCCATCTTCCCCGTGAGCACACGCTTGGTGTGTCTTCTGGGTCGTCCATCTTCCCCGTCCACAGCTGACCACTGCTAATTGCTCTACATCGCGGCTCAAATATCCAGGCTTTCGGGCCAGAGGAATATTCTGGAAAATTCTTGGCCAAGACTTGGGCCTCAGGTGCTAAGGAAGAGGATTTCATCGAAACTCACTGAACCTGCACTTGGACATTCATCACTGTCCTGGAGCGTCTGAGGCCCAGAGCTCTTCTGCACCACACAAGACAGCCAGGAGCCCAGCTCTGACCCTCAACCCTGCGCACGGACCGGGGTCCTCCCTCGGAAAAACCCAGAAACGGCTTCAGATTAGCCAAACAGGCCTAAGCGCAGCAAACTTCCCCTGATGGAGGAATCTCAAAAACATAATGCTAAGAAAAAGAGAAGGAAAGGGGGAAAAAAACAAAAAGCAAGTCGCAGAAGGCTCTGTAGGGCACGCTGCCATTAACATAAAGTTTTTAAAACACGCGAAACCGCGCTATATATTGTTTATGGATACAGACATATGGAGTAAAAGTATAAAGCTTTTATACTGTGCACGGGGGTGCTGTGCCACATTCAGAAAACTGGTTACTTTGGGGTGGCGGAAACTGGGGAGGGTACGAGAGGGGTTTCAATTGTGTATTCTTCCGATTATGTATTCTTCCATTATTTCTTCCGCTGATGCTCGTTACAGTATTTAGAGTTTTAAGATGCCCAATATGACTCATTGGAGGGGAAAAAAAATAGGAAAACCAAAACCCTACGGTGTTAGCTAAAAACGCTGCTTACCCCGACCCCCTTTTCCTGGAGATGGGGTGTCGGGGGAAGAGATCTTCGCTCTGCACAAGCATCAAGGGGATTCCTACCCTGGGCCAAGTTGGCTAGCCAACAGTCATTTTGCTTCCAGTCTCCCCTCCCCACCCCCACCCCCACCCCCAATGTAATGATGCCTTAGAAACATTTTGCTTAAAAATGCAGCTTCCCGGAGCCCCACCCGAGCTTTCGCAGTCGGAGTCTTTGGGGAGAAGGGGCGCGGGGCGGGGTACTCTTGAAAGCTCTGCGGTTGCCTGTGATGCACGCAGGACATCCCGGGATAGCCCAGGGTGTGTCGGCGGGCTCAGGAGCCCCCGTGGCGGGGCCAAATGAATGATCTGAAACAAAGAAGACAATGAAAAACAAGTCTCCCCGGCCCCCGGAGGCGCTCGGGGCGACCCCGGGACTGGCGGCGCGCCCGCCGCCTGGAATGCAGCCCGCCGCCGAATGCAGCCGCGGGCCGCACCCTGCCCGAACCAGTCTGAACCAGCTGCGGGGACGGGGCGCGGCGCGCCCGCGGGCTCCCCCTGGCGCCCGAGCCGCGCTCCGAGCCGCTCCGAGCCGCTCCGGCCTCCTGCTCGCCGGCCTCGCGGGGCCGGGCCGCCGGCGCCCTCCCGCCGGGGCTGCGGGCCCCGCGACCCCCGAGAGAGCGCCGCAGCCGCCCCCGGGCTGGGCCCCGAGGCCCCCAGCCTCCCACCGCCCACCCTATCTGGCTTCACCTCCAGCTGCAAAACGGTTGCCTGTCTGTGCCTTTCCAAGGTCACCCCTGCCCGCTCAGGCCTCAGGCACCCGAAGTTCTAGATGAGCGTGGTCGCCAGACTCAGCTGCGCGTTGGAAACTCCTGGAGACTTCTGGGAAAATACTGATGCCCAGACCGCTCTCCAGAGACTGGGGTTTAATCGGGCAGGGGACCGTGGCCTGGGTTGGGGAGGTTGGAAGGATTCCCCAGGTGATTCTATCCGTGCGGCTCCAGCGCGGTTATCTCTGTGGGCCTGTGAGTCTGCAGCTGCCCGTTTCTAAGGTCCGCTAGCCTCACTGAGAATGTGAAGGCTTCTTGGGGGCCAGACTGTGTTCTAAACCCTTCACATAGATGCTTGCCTTGAATCTCCACCGCACCCTGGGAGACAGGGCCGCTCTACTGATACCCATTTTCGAGATGAAGAAACTGAGACCCGGAGAGGTTAAATCACTTGCCAGGGATTATAATTGGCTCTGAAAAATTGACTGCTTTCCAGTTGTGCTGGGAGAAGACTCTTGAGAGTCCCTTGGATAGCAAGCAGGTTAAACCAGTCAATAGTAAAGAACCTCAACCCTGAATATGCATTGGAAGGACTAAAGCTGAAGCTCCAATACTTTGGGCCCCTGTTGCAAAGAGGCGACTCCCTGGAAAAGACTCTGGCATGGGAAAGATTGAAGGCAAAAGGAGGAGGCTGCCAAGGAGAGGATGAGATGGTCAGATAGCATCACTGACTCAGTGGACATGAATTTGAGCAACCACTAGAAGATAATGAGGGACAGGGAAGCCTGGAACGCCGCAGTCCATGGGGTCACAGAGTTGGAGATGACTTAGCAATTGAACACGACACAACATATTGATGATTAGTAAATGGAAGAACATGGGTGCTTGCTTACCTGCTACCCCCTCCTGCCCCTACAGGATGACCCTGCCATTGGTCCTGGCGCTGCCTCCTCAGCCCAGCCTGGCCTGCTGGGAAGGTGGGCAGCTGCCCTGCCCCTGTGCTAGATGCGCCCCCCCCCCCCCGCCCTTTTCACTGCCCTCCCAAAGCACCAGCCCGCAATCTCTTCCTGCTCTAAGTTCCCCAAGTGAACTGCAGGTTCAACAGTGCAGTTCAGACCCTGCCCCCAGCCCTCCCCTGCCAGTGTGTCTACCGCTTTTCTCTCTGAACCCTAAGATGCCAATGAGGCAAGAGAGACCCCTGGAGGCCAGACTGTTTAGGGGCCTCCTGGTCAGGAGCAGCCCCCGGGAGCGAGGGTCTCCTTTTCGGGTGTGTGTGTCCTGGGCATCCCTCCTGCCTCACCTGAGTCCTGGCCCTGCTGTGAAGACTGACCCTGTGGGCTGAATGTGTGTGTCCTGAGTTCATACGTTGAAATCCTAACCCCAAGGTGATGGTCTTGGGAGGTGGGGCCTTGGGGAGGTGGTTAGATCATGAGGGTGGAGCCCTCACCTGCTATAGCGCGCTTACAGAGGATGACCCAGGAAGACCAGGCTGGGGCGTCTAGTCCACAGGAAGATCTGCAGCCGTGCCACCTCCACATGGCTGACACCAAGACACAGGAGCTCTGGAGGAAGATACACACACACACACACACACACACACACACGTACATATGGAAAGTGAAAGTGTTAGTTGCTCAGTCCTGTCTGACTTTTTGTGACCCCATGGACTATAGCCTACCAGTTTCCTTTGTCCATGGAATTCTCCAGGCAAGAATACTGGAATGCGTAGCCATTCCTTCTCCAAGGCATCTTCCTGGGGATCAAACCAGGGATTGAACCTGTGACTCCCACATCGCAGGTAGATTCTTCACCCTCTGAGCCACCAGGGAAGTCTCACATAAGTGTGTGTGTGTGTGTGTGTGTGTGTGTGTGTGTACTTATATACACATATGTGTGTACACACACACACAATAAGAAAAGAAAGAAAATTAAAGAGACCCCGCGAGCGCTCCCCTGCCCTTTCTGCCATGTGAAGACACGTGGAGAAGTCAGCAGCCTGCAACCTGGAAGCAGGCCTTTACCAGAGCCTGACCCTGCTGGCAGCCTGATCTTGAGCTTACAGCCTCCTGAGCTGTGAGAAATAAATGTCTGCTGTTTATCAGCCATGCAGGCTAAGGTGTTTTGTTATAGCGTGGCCCAAACGAAGACATTCACAGATGTGTTAGATTTGCACATCACCATGCTTAAATGCTCAACAAACTGTGGAAAATTCTTGAAGAGATGGGAATACCAGAGCACCTGACCTGCCTCCTGAGAAATCTGTATGCAGGTCAAGAAGAAACAGTTAGAACTGGACATGGAACAATGGACTGATTCAAAATTGGGAAAGCAGTACGTCAAGGCTGTATATTGTCACCCTGCTCGTTTAGCTTCTATGCAGAGTACATAATGAGAAATGCTGGGCTAGATGAAGCACAAACTGGAATGAAGATTGCCGGAAGAAATATCAATAACCTCAGATATGCTGATGACACCACCCTTATGGCAGAAAGTGAAGAAGAACTAAAGAGCCTCTTGATGAAAGTGAAAGAGGAGAGTGAAAAAGTTGGCTTAAAGCTCAACATTCAGAAAACTAAGATCATGGCATCTGGTCCCATCATTTCATGGCAAATAGATGGGGAAACAATGGAAACAGTGACAGACTTTATTTTTTCGGCTCCAAAATCACTGCAGATGGTGACTGCAGCCATGAAATTAAAAGACGCTTGCTCCTCGGAAGAAAAGCTATGACCAACCTAGACAGCGTACTAAAAAGCAGAGACGTTACCTTGTTGATAAAGATCCATCTAGTCAAAGCTATGGTTTTTCCAGTGGTCATGTATGGATGTGTGAGTTGGACTATAAAGAAAGTTGAGCACTGAGGAACTGATGGTTTTGAACTGTGGTGCTGGAGAAGACTCTTGAGAGTCCCTTGAATGGACTGCAAGGAGATCAAACCAGTCCATCCTAAAGGAAATCAGTCCTGAATATTCACTGGGAGGACTGATGCTGAAGCTCCAATACTTTGGCCGCCTGATGTGAAGAACTGACTCATTAGGAAAGACCCTGATGCTGGGAAAGATTGAAGGCAGGAGAAGAAGGGGACGACAGAGGATGAGATGGTTGGATGGCATCACTGACTCAATGGACATAAGTTTGAGCAAGCTCTGGGAGTTGGTGATGGACAGGGAGGCCTGGCGTGCTGCAGTCCATGGGGTCGCAGAGAGTTGGACACAACTGAGCCACTGAACTGAGCTATGCTTAAATGTCTGTATCTTTCAATATGGTGCCCTTTGACCATCCACACAGACATTCAACCGTGGCTTCTCTTGATAAGAAAGGAAAGATTAGGAAACCATGGGCCTGCACTGTGACATGGCAGTTAACGAGATGCCTTAGTTTGCATACTCTTCCTCACTTGGCCTCAGTCTCTTTCTTAGCTCTCGGTCCTTGAAGGTGTCTGGGTTCTGCCCCCAGGGCCCCCTGAACATGCCCCACGTCTGCCGGGCTCCACATCAAAGTCCTGTGTGTCTGTGTTGGAGGCCCCAGCTGCTCCGAGGCTCACCACCCACCCAGCCTTCCTCCCAGTCTTCAAGGCCCGTTTTCTGACCCCCAAACAGACGGGCCCTTTAAGCTTACTTTCTGCTACCTTGTTCTGCTAGGTTGTAAGGCCACCGTCAGACAGGAAGTTCCCAAAGCAGAGCCCGCGCGTCGGCCATTTGGGGGATTACTGTAGGAGTCTAGGGCTGCCTTTGCACATACAAATCAGTCCTCCATAAACATGTTTCTCTAAAATTTGACATCGCTCTCCTGCTTAGTGTCTCTGCTTCCCCACCAGCAAAATGATTTAGAACACAGCCCCTCTTGAGAGAAGCACAGTGAAAAGCCGGGCTTTAAAAGCATTTTTTTGAACACAGTTTTGAAATGATCTCTCCGTAGTAATAGGAGACAGCACATCCCATTCTTACTCTGTAAAAGAAAGCTTCTAATTCTCCCCAGGAATTTGATCCGTTTTTCACTGTGGCTTTTCTTTCCGCAACAGAGCTACACAAAGGGTCTTGTAGCTTTGGAGGCAAGAGGCCAAGGGTCAAGGTTCAAAGTGCTCCCTAAGCGTCGTTTGGCTTTCTGGCTAGAGCTGCATGTTTCCTGGGAAGTGAGAGGAGAATCACGGGCTTAGAAAAAAGAGGAGCTTTTCCCTCCTCCAGCTACTGAAATATGAGGCTTCCCTGGTGGCTCAGTGGTTAAAAAAAGAAAAAATCTGCCTGCCAATGCAGGAGACCAGGGTTCAATCCCTGGGCCAGGTAGATCCTCTGGAGAAGGAAATGGCAGCCCACTCCAGTATTCTTGCCTGGGAAATCCCATGGACAGAAGAGCCTGGTCGTTACAGTTGATGGGGTCACAAAGAGTCAGACACAATTTTAACAACTGAACAAGTTACTGAAATGTTGGTCCCAGGTTGTTTGTTCTGCCTCCATCTAAACAGGCGCTGGAGGGAAGATGTTGCCCAGGAAAGTGTGAAGGGGTGATCCAGGCATGAGCTTAGGGCCTTCTGCAAATTCTCCTGCTGGCCAGCGGCTGAACTGGGTGTTACAGGCCCACCATTCCTAATGCAAAACCCCTGGGGCCAGCGTGTTTCAGAATGGGTTTTGGAATGCTGATCCAGAGCATGGAGGACATCTGGGGTGACAACTCCAGGGGGAGTGGGGCAGCGCCCTGTTATCAAGCTTTGTATTTCTCAGCAGAATGTGTCAACATTCACCTGCCATGAGCTAACTGGAGGACTCAAATAAATCTCATGCCAGTTCGGCTCGGGTTTTGCTGGTCATCGCATTTCAGCTGGCCCGATGGAGAAAAAAGCAAATGGTTTTGTTTCCTAGATTTTAAAAGTACCAAAAAAAGGAAATGTGGACTTGATTTTCTGTTTTGCAGCTGGGAAAACTGAGGCTCAGGAAACTGTGACCCAGGCCCATGCACATAACTAAGTGGAGTTGGATTTCAAGCCCATGGCTCTTTCTCTTGTATTACATTGAGATGGATCTGAAGTTAGAAAATGAAGTGCCCTTGTAAAACAATATTTGTCAGACTATCTGGGATGTGGGAGTATATTTGTTTTCCTGCTTTAGGAACCTGTGTCTCTTTTCACTAGGGTTCAAAGACCCTTTGCTGTCCTTGGCGTTAATGGTACAGCATTGTCTACACAGTAGGCTCTCGGTAAATGAGATTCTGCTCTATATGAAGCCTGCAGGCATATCAGCAGTGGACAATAAGCCAAGAGGGGCCTCTGGCTGTAACAATGAAGTTTAGCAAAGAATAAAGAAGAAGCATTTACTTTTTTGAAGATTATCGAGGATATGAGAAACCTTGTATATAGCGTGACAGAGAGAATTTTTTGGACTTCTTAAAAAATAATAATTTTGTTTATTTATTTTTGGCTCTGCTGGGCCTTCACTGCTGCGGGGCTTTTCTCTAGTTGCAGTGAGTAGGCGCCACTCTCTCGTGGTGCAACGGGTTCTCATTTTGGTGGCTTCTCTTGTTGCGGAGCCCTGGCTCTATGTGTGTGGGCTCGGGAGTCGTGGTTTCTGGGCTCTAGAGCACAAGCTTAGCAGTTACGGCGCATGGGCTTAGTTGATCTGCCACATGTGGGATCTTCCCAGATCAGGGATCGAGCCAGTGTCCCTTGCATTGCAAGGTGGATTCTTAAGCACTGGACCACCAGGGAAGCCCCAAAGATAGGTTTTTATCTCTCTTGATCAGGGATCAAACCCTTGTCTCCTGCATTGGCAGGCAGATTCTTTACCACTGAGCCACCAGGGAAGCTGAGAGAGAGAATTTTTTAATTGATTTTAAATTTAACTTTAAATAGTGAAATAACACAGTTGCTATAAAGTAAATGAGAATGAGGACGCTTTAATTAAAACATACGGAATGCAGTACCAAGAGTGAGAGGTGGACAGTCTTCTGGCTTCTGGAGGGCCCCCGCCAGATTCAGAGTGCCCCTCTGGAGGGAGCATGCACAGCCTCTAGACTCAGGTGGTCTGTGTGCCAGCCACCGAGAAGCTGTGCGATCTTGGTGGAGTTATGTAACTTCTCTGTGCCTGAATTTCCACATCAATAAAGTGGCATGATACAACTTCATAGTGTTGCTGACATGATTCAATGCGACGATCTACGTAAACTGCTCTAAGCATTGACTGACATAGAGTAAGTGCTCAATAAATCCTACATTATGAGTGGAATATTGAAAAACTAGAGTGTTTTCCAGGGAGGACAGAGAAGATGGCCAGATAGGTAAAACAGCTGACAGTGGCGAGGCTTTGGTCACCAGGAGCGCATTTAATAAATGTCTGTCCAGGCAAGGGCTTCCCGGTGGCTCAGTGGTAAAGAATGTACCTGCAGTGCAGGAAACCCAGGTTCCATCCCTGGTCAGGAAGATCCTGTAGAAGGAAA
The DNA here is from genome assembly GCA_024291935.2 of Okapia johnstoni. Classification (NCBI taxonomy): domain Eukaryota; kingdom Metazoa; phylum Chordata; class Mammalia; order Artiodactyla; family Giraffidae; genus Okapia; species Okapia johnstoni. The sequence goes on along the minus strand of CM044324.1, from coordinate 66,691,287 downwards.
TGGCAACCCACTCCAGTATTCTTGCTTGGAAAACTCCATGGACAGAGGAGCCTGGTGGGCTGTGGTCCATGGGGTTGCAAAAGAGTCAGACTCGACTTAGCGACTAAACAACAACTTTTGAGACAAACTGAACATAAAATCGGTTTATGATTGATTTGAAGTTCATGGGATTTCCCAGGTGGCACTAATAGTAAAGAACCCACCTGCCAGTGCAGGAGATGTAAGAGACGTGGGTTTGATCCCTGGATTGGGAAGATGCCCTGGAGGAGGAAATGGCAACCTACTCCAGTATTCTTACCTGGAGAATTCCATAGACAGAGGAGCCTTGTGGTCTACTGTCCATTGAGTCATCACTTCATGGCAAATAGATGTGGAAACAATGGAAACAATGGCAGACTTTATTTTTTGGGGCTCCAAAATCATTGCAGATGGTGACCGCAGCCATGAAATTAAAAGATGCTTGCTCCTTGGAAGAAAAGCTATGACAAAACTAGACAGCATATTAAAAAGCAGATACATTACTTCGAGACAAAGGTCTGTTTAGTCAAAGCTATGGTTTTTCCAGTAGTCATGTATGGATATGACAGTTGGATTGTAAAGAAAGCTGAGCATCGAAGAATTGATGCTTTTGAACTGTGGTGTTGGAGAAGACTCTTGAGAGTCCCTTGGACTGCAAGGAGATCCAGCCAGTCCATCCTAAAGGAGATCAGTCCTGAGTGTTCATTGGAAGGACTGATGCTAAAGCTGAAACTCCAATACTTTGACCGCCTGATGCAAAGAACTGACTCAGCTGAAAAGACCCTAAATCTGGGACAGATTGAAGGCGGGAGGAGAAGGGGATGACGGAAGATGAGATGGTTGGATGGCATCACCGACTCAATGGACATGAGTTTGAGTAAACTCTGGGAGTTGGTGATGGACAGGGAGGCCTGGCGTGCTGCAGTCCATGGGGTCACAAAGAGTCGGACATGGCTGAGCAACTGAACTGAACTGAGTGCCCTTCCTTTCACTTCATGGGTGACTCATTTCAAGTAGCAGAAGTGTTCCTGTGCCAGGTTGTCCTCTTCCATTTTGGAATAGTAGACCAGTTTCCACTTGGTAATGAGGATCATCTATGCCAGCTAACACCGCAATTTCGTCCTTTGCCTGTTGTTCCAGAGGCATGAGGAATCTGATTTTTTAAATCATTTAATATTTATTTATTTATTTTTGGCTGCCCTAGGTCCTCACTGCTGTGAGCGGGCTTTCTCTAGCTGGGCGTGCAGGGCTACTCTCTAGCTGGGGTACACGGGCCCCTTACTGCGGCGGCGTCTTTTGTACCACAGCACAGGCTCTAGAGCAGGTGGGCTCCATGGTTTCAGCTCCCGGGGCCTAGACTGCAGGCTCAGGGGCTGTGGTGCAGGGGTTTAGTTGCTGCGTGGTGTGTGGGATCTTCTCGGATCAGGGCTGGAACGTGTGCCCCCTGCATTGGCAGGTGGATTCTTACTCACGAGCCACCAGGGAAGCCCCGAGTCTGAAGTTCTTGAGTGGCAGCTCTAACTCCCAGTTCAGTGGAATCACGGTTGTATTACCCCCTCATCCTGGGGGTCTCCTGAAGAGGCTGGGTGGGGAGTCACAGGGGTCCTCACTGCGCGGACAGACACAGGCAGCGGCAGCTCTGGGCTGTTCTCACTGGTGGGAGCCCTTTGGAGCTGCCGTTTTCTCTGGACCATGTACTTTTAAAAACTTTTTTTGGTTGTTTGAGTCATGTGAATTTATTTTCCATCTGAATAACTGATTTTGTAAAAAGTAAATACTTGAGGAGGAAGAAGAGGATTTGCTTTGTAGACACTAACATGTATTTTGAAGCTTCAATAATCAAAACAGCATGAAACGGCCCCAAAGAAGACAAACAGGAACAAGTCAGTGATTTGGCCAAAACAAACCCAAGGACATCTAAGAAATCAGCACATGATATAAGTGGAATTACAGTTCAATGAAAAGCAGTGTCTTATTCAATACATTGTGTGGGAATAATCAATGGATCATTGAAAAAAACAACTCAGATCCTTACTTTTGCCTGATGCCCAGATAATTATCAGGTGGATTAAATATTTAAATGTAAGAACAGTCATAGAAGAATAGAACTTAGGGTAAAAGTTGGGTAAACATTTATATAATTTGTGAGGGAAACTACTAGAGAAACGAGTAAAGGATTTTACCATGGAAGATAATTCCCACAGAACAAATACCAAAGCCAATGATAAACGTGCTGCTGCTGTTTAGTCCTAAGTCGTGTCCGGCTCTTTGTGACCCCGTGGACCGCAGCCCGCCAGGCTCCTCTGTCCATGGAATCCTCCAGGCAAGAACACTGGAGTGGGTTGTCACGCCCTCCTCCAGGGATTCTTCCTGACTCAGGGATCGAACCTGTGTCTCCTGCTTGGTAGGCAATTCTTACTATGATAAACATAGTAAGGAGCCAATGACTAGTTAGGAAAAATTGATGACCAAAAGGTTGCCTTCCTTAATCTATAAAACATGTAAAGAAAAGACCAATAACTCACTTTTTAAAAAAATATTTTTATTTACTTATTTGGTTGCACTGGGTCTTAGTCGTGGCATGCAAGACCTTTAGCTGCAGCTGTTATTTGAGGCATGTGGGTTCTTATTTCCCCAGCCAGGGATCAAACCTAGGTCCCCAGCATTGGGAGCATGGAGTCTTATCCTACCTTACCTAGACTACCAAAAAACTCCCTGATACCTCAGTTTTGAAAATGTTTTGTAAATGACCCAAATAGAGAAGCTAATAAAAGAAGAAATACCAATAAACAATTTTTTAAAAGTCCTTCAGATTAATAGCCAAAGATATTCAAAGTAAAATAAAGACATGCTTTCCCCCCTGCTAAATTAGGAAGAGCGTCAAAGTAATAAATCGGGAGTTTGGGAGTGGGAAACAACTCACGCACATCCCTGGTGAGGATGTAAATTAGAACAACCTTTCCAGAAGGAAATTGGATATATTCAGGAACCAATGCCCCCTGCCTCCAAAAAAAAGGGCGTATGTGTTGATCTGATGATTTCTCTTCTAGAAATCTATCCTAAGGAACTAATTGAACGAAGAATAAAAAGATGTATTTACAAAGCTGTTTACCACAGCACTGTTTATAATTGTGAAGAAAGTAGAAGCAGCAAACGATAGGGAATTGGTTTTATGAAATGAGAGTTCATCTATATAACAAAGAACGAGGAAGCCATTACAAATGATGCAGGGCTGTATTGACAGAACAAAGACATTCACAATGTATTGTCCTCTGAAGAAAGCAAACTACAGAATACTTTATATGTATGTAACATCCTATTTCTATCGAAATAAACATTAGGTAATAAGTATATATTGATGTGCATATGTACCGAAAAACTTGAGTGGTTATTTCTGAACAGTGCTTTTTTTAGGGAGGGGGGGGGTGCAGATTTTTTTTTTTTTTATATATATGCTTTTTTCCCTAAAATTTCTTCAGAAGGCATATATTACTTCACTGGACACACAGCTTCCTTAGCCTGTCTTGAGTATATAATTTCATTCCCTGGTGGCTCAGACAGTAAAGAATCCATATGCAATGCAGGAGACCTGGGTTCGATCCCTGGGTTGGGAAGATCCCCTGGAGCAGGGAATGGCTACCCACTCCAGTGTTCTTGCCCAGAGAATCCCAGGGTCAGGAGAGCCTGGAGGGCTACAGTCCATCCAGTCGCAGAGTCAGACACAACTGAGCTACTAAGCACGCATAAGAGACAGTTACATATGCAAATATATTTTTGCTTTTCCCAGATTGTCTCTGAAGCTCTGAGCAACCTGAGTAAGACCCAGGAATAAATATTAAAAAGAAAACAACTTGGCCTCCAATTTTTATCTTTGTTATTGATAAAAAGAACATCTAGGAATGACTACTTCAACAACAACAACAAAGAGGAAAAACAATTAGCCTTAGGAGAAAAGAGTAAAAATAAGCCTAATGTCAGTTTGCCAAGGAGACATGGCGGTTCTGAGAAGTCCTAATTGAGATCAAACTATTGGGCTGGAAATAAGCACCAACTCAGGAATAAATTATGCATGGCCACTGTTAAATATTTTATCCATCCTTAGCCATTATTTGTCTTTGCAAGGCTAAAAGAGAAGAGGGAAAAAAACACCCCAATCCGATCGTAAGCATCATCAGTTTTGTCATCTTTCCTCCCTCCTAGAAGTCTTCGACATTCAACCATAAACCCTGCAAAAGAGGAAAAACTCTAACCATGCTTAAAACAAGCAGTTGGCGGGCTGAACTTGAACTTCACAACTTGATTAAGAGACGTCAAGGTGACTTCACCTTCTGTCTCGTTTTTCACCCTTCAAAATCACGAACATTTTGCCCTGCTAAACATGCTGTTTTAAAAAGCAACATTTATGAGTTCTTGGCGACGTCCAGGCAGAGGTGTTTTGTGTCCCCCTGGCACTCACGCAGCACCAGGACAGGGCATCAGGGATATCTGAGGGGCCGTCAGAAGCTGATGTGGCCCATTCGGCCCTTTGCCACTTGGCCAGCTTTCCGGCCCTCTGCCTCCTCTCCTGGCTCTGTCCCTTCCGTTTATTTCCTCTCCCTCCCCTGTCGGCTTGGCTGATGGAGGCACACGCCAGCCCCACTGGGCACGGGCCCTGTGAGCACCAGCCAAGGCCCCGCGGGGGCGGAGGGAGGCCGTGGAGGCCAGCTCCCTAGAATAACCCTCATGGGCAGCAACGGAACTTTACTGCAAAGGTTTTACTCTTGTTTTCCACAGGGGACTGAAAAATTGTGACGATGGCCATTTCGGGGTAAGATTTGTTTGAAATTATTTTTCAAGTATTGCCTAGCATTTTGTGGGCTTCCCCGGTGGCTCAGATGGTAAAGAATCACCCTGCCAATGCAGGAGACCCGGGTTTGATCCCTGGCTTGGGAAGATCCCCCAGAGAAGGGAATGGCAACCCACTCCCAGTATTCTTGCCTGGAGAATTCTGTGGACAGAGGAGGCTTGGGGGCTACAGTCCATGGGGTGGCAAAGAGTTGGACATGACTGAGCAACTAACATTTCCACTTCTGGCATTTTGTATGGCATTTTGTGCCAGAAGTGCACATTACGTAAATGTGATTTTTCAATTTCATTTCTTTAGGGCCACGCCAGGTGGCATGCAAGATCTTAGTTCCCCAACCCAACCAGGGATCGAACCTGTGCCCCTTGCAGTGGAAATGCAAAGTCTTATCTCCTGGACTCCCAGGGAAGTCCCTTTTTATCTTTTTTTTTTTTTTTGCAGTACATTACGTTAATGTTAATTCCACGTTCCAGCAGACTAGATTGGTGTGTGTGTGTGTAAATGCATGTACTCGGTTTAAAAATCAACTAGTTAAAAGCTGTCTGTGTGTGTCTGACAGAGTCGCTCAGTTTGTCTCAAGTCTGAAGTCAAGGGAGATTCTGTCAGCAACCAAGGACTTCTGTTCAGCCCTGAATGGTGGGGTTTCCCTTTAATTCCAGGGCTTTTCCCTGTACCTGTGCTCCTAAGTGTATGGTTTTTTCACCCCACGATTGTCCAGTTGGTTAACATGTTGTGCAGCGTTCAGTATATCGCACCGTTAAAGCTGTTAATCCATTTTATCTTCATTTCAAATATCTGAACCTAAGGCTAGCGTCTACTTGAATTCCTGGTGAGATTTAAATGCTAATAAAACAGTACACTTACCCTCTACCCCGCAAAAGTTATCTGTATGTGTGTTTTTAAACCAAGAATCCTTTCCCACGTTTTCCTGCTTTACCGGATGGAGATTCACACAGAGGAAATCGACATTCTCGGTAAGATACGCGGTGTGGATTGTTCCTCCTGAGAGGGACTGATTGGAGCTCCTTTCTGACTCCGGATGATTGTGGGTGAGTCGCTGAGCGGGCCCGCTGTCCCCACGCTGTCCCCGCCATGGCGTTACTGGGAGGCCCACATCCTAAAGCCTCTGCTTCAAGGCCCCTTTAACCCGGCTTGGCAGGTGACATCTCACCAAGTTAATGATTTAGTTTCTGAGTCACTAAGCATCCAGAGTTTTACCTGAGTCACCCCGGGCACATACCTGAGACAGCAGCTGCAGGCTTCCGGGAATGTTGGGGAAAACCTGATTTGCAACTGACTACCCACCACAGATTTAAAGCTAGCACAGGACAGAGAGCCTGGGAACAGAACCCCCATGTTCCCTAAGAACAGCACCCTGTTCCTTCATCCGAGTGGAACCTGCTCCGGGTCGTTGGTGAACAATGCCGTGAATGCTATTTGCTTGTAGTTTCAGGCACTGTTGCTGGGGATGGGAAGGAAAGGAATGCTGTACTGATACCATCTGTGGGTGGAACTCTATCAGATTCTAGCCTTTTTTGTCTTCCCTTTTGCTGGATAGTCTGACACAAAAATCCCGCCCGGAGTTTTCAGAGGCTTGTTTCTGCACGCCTCTAATGATTTCTGTGGGGAGTTACTATACTTGATCAACACTGCAATTCTGGAAAGTCAGATTATACTCATTTAAGGAACTGGGATCCCTTGTACAGGGGCCTGGAGACCGAAGCTTGCTTTTGCCAAGTTAACAGCACAGTATACGCCAGATGAGAAAATGCAGGTTTCTGTACATCTTTATGAATTTTAGAAGCGTTTATAAGCCGTATTCCTTAAAGTAGTTCTGCTAAGAGTAATACAGATGGATTTCAGAACTTTTCAGACTGTCATGTACACAGGAAGTGCCTGGGGAGAGCTTGTTAAAATGTAGATTCCAGGCCCCACCAGCAGAGAGTCTGTTGCACAGAACAGAGGTGGTGCCTGAGCGTGTGCATCTCTAGCCTGCATCCAAGTGATGCTGGAGCTGCTGTCTGGGGACCATGCTGTGGAGTCATACAGTTGGAGCACCGCTTTGGGCCGGTCACCAAATCCCTGTGGGCCTCAGCCATCGCCCTGAGAATGGACGGAACAGCTGACATTCACTGACCGCTTAATAATCCTTGGGCACTGTCCTCAACCCTCTGTACACACTGCCTCATTCAGTCCTTATGAGACAGTTTCACGGTGAAGACTGTCCATGGTCTACGGTTCTGAGCTGCTGAGACGGCGCTGGCAAATGGGCAGCCTGCAGGCCATCTGGGGCCGGCTGGTCTGTGTGGTCTGTCTCATGAGTTGTTTTAAAAATCAGGATGTCTCATGGGAAATTCTGGGTTTCTGATATCTTCTTTTTTAAAATATCTACTTTTATTTATTCGGCTGTGCCGGGTCTTAGCTGCCGCAGGCAGGATCTTCAGTTGCTGCATGTGGGATCTAGTTCCCTGACCAGGGATCAAACCTGGGTCCCCTGCATTGGGAGCGTGCAGTCTTTGCCACTGGACCTCAGGGAAGTTCCTCTGATATCTCCTTAAAAGTTTGAAGAGCTGGCAACAGTGGGCGCATATAGGTGCCCAAGTGGTAACAATGTGGTAACGCAGTGGTGTGTGTGTGTGTCTGTGTATAAAGGGAGACTCTGGTTTACCAGCCCCACCCACCCTACCCCACTCCAGCCCCTTGGGCATTCCATTTACCCATCGCTCTAAGACCACGATTCTCTTGTGGTGTTATATTTCAAAAGTAGTAAAATTTGAACTTTCTGCCATTTCCTTCTTTTCTCCTGCTGGCCGGGTGCCTTGCAGGATCTTAGTTCTCTGACCAAGGATGGAACCCAGGGTCCCAACAGTGAGAGCACTGAGTCCTGACCCCTGCCATGTCACAATGAAGCTCCTATTGGGTTCATGTACTCTTTATACATTAGATTTGCATCCGATTTAGTTATGGTAAATACAGTCCAAATAAACAATAATACCTGAAAACAAAAAAAAACAAATGTTGTCAATATTGAGAGGTAAACTTTTCTTTCAAATTCAGAACACACCATGAGACCCCCAAATTTCGTTTCTACTTTTACCATTTTCCTTGGAGAGGCCTGCTGTCTGTCCCCATGTACCTTTTGCACAGCACCTTATGCTTTTAACTCTCTCCTTTATGAGAAATGTGCACCCAAACACTCATACACAAAGCTGCAACTGACGCACCGTGTTTACTGTCCTTTCACAGGGTCCTTCTTTCATGACTCCTCTGGTGGCTCAGACGGGAAAGAATCTGCCTGCAATGCAGGAGAGCCAAGTTCGATCCCTGGGTCGGAAGATCCCCTGGAGGAGGGCATGGCAACCCTCTGCAGTATTCTTGCCCGGAGCATCCCATGCACAGAGGAGCCTGGTGGGCTACAGTCTATGGTGTTGCAAAGAGTCGGACACGACTGAGTGACTAACACTTTTCTTTCAGGAGGTGACAGAACCCTGATTCCCTGATTATTTGAGGTACCACTGCTCACCAGCCCGGCCCACACGTGGGTCTGGAACTGGACGGGGCCACGGAGAGTGGGCTTTGAGGCCTCGGCGCCATTGGTGGGGAGGGGAGGTTAATAACAGAAGGTACGCTAGAGTTGCTGCAGAACATTTCTGTTACCACAGGGGGGTGGTTTGCCTGAGAAAAATAGCAAACAGGAAAGCAAAGCCAGAAACAGAGATTCTAATAAGGCATCTATACGCCAATAAAAATTAATTTAAAAACAAAAAATAATAGAGATTCTAGCCTGTGTTTTAAAATTCAGCAGCCGCTCGCTCCATGTGGCTACTTTAAATAAATTACTTAAAATACACAGAGTTAAGGGCTTCCGAGGTGGCACCAGTGATGAAGAACCGGGCTGCCCGTGCAGGAGACTTTGAGACATGGGTTTGATCCCTGGGTCAGGAAGGTCCCCTGGGGGACGGCATAGCAGCCCACTCCAGTACTCTTGCCTGGAAAATCCCATGGACGGAGGAGCCTGGCGGGCTACAGTGCACGGGGTCGCAGAGAGTTGGATACGACTGAAGTGACTTAGCACGCATGCACATGTTAAACATTCAGTTTCTCGGCTGCACCAGTCACATCTCAGACACCTGTAGCTTACTGACTCCCGTTTGGATCAAGCAAATACAGGCCATTTCCCTCACTGTAATAGGTTTCTCCCAGCCGCACTGTTACAGAGAAGGCAGTGGCACCCCACTCCAGTCCTCTCGCCTGGAAAATCCCCTGGACGGAGGAGCCTGGTGGGCTGCGGTCCATGGGGTCTCTAAGAGTTGGACACGGCTGAGCAGCTTCACATTCACTTTTCACTTTCACGCGTTGGAGAAGGAAATGGCAGCCCACTCCAGTGTTCTTGCCTGGAGAATCCCAAGGACGGTGGAGCCTGGTGGGCTGTCGTCAATGGGGTCGCACAGAGCTGGACACGACTGATGCGACTTAGCAGCAGCCGCAGCCGCACTGTTACTATAATATCTGTGCTGAAGTTCTAGCCCTGATTGTTCAGCTATGTGAACCAGTAAATCATCTTCTAGTGAAGCAATTGGAGCTGGGTTTACGGTATTCATAATCCGAAGACTCCAAAGGCGGGAGTCTCCAGTTAGCTCCCTGGAGAACATGACCGCAGGATTTCAGTTTCACTGGGGTGGTTTCTTTCCACTCAGGTCAGTGCCAGAAAAAATAATCACTGGGTCCACAAATGTACTTAAACAAATGGCAGTCAAGAACATCCATGCCATTTCTATTGTTTCCCCAATTAGAAAACAATCAAGAACGTAGATTGAATGGATCTGAAAACAGATGCCTTTCCTAAGTCCCCGTTGGTGTTTATCAGCGTAAGAGTAATTAGAATAATGGAAATGCACAAGAATAGAAGTTTTGAAAGTGGTTTAACATCAACGATTTTGAAATAAAATGGCGTGATGTGCCTCCTGACATGGTGATGTGAAGATACGATACTGCATCCGTGGTATTCTTGCCAAACACTGGAATCCAATTATGAGGAAACAGACAAACCCGACTTGAGGACAGTCTACAAAACAATTTGTCTCTACTTTTTTAAAAAACTTCAGAAAGCTGAGCAACTGTTTCAGACTAAAGGAGAACAGAGATGTGATGTGTGAATGCAGTGCCTGGTTCCGTTAGATGCTGGATGGAGGGAGGGGTTTTCTTCGGAGGATGTTATGGGGGCAACTGTTGAGATTCTAGTACGGCTTTTGTGTAATCCATATGACTGCCTCCGTTAGGCCTTTTGAATTTGATAACCGAGCTGTGATTGCATGAAGGAATGCGTGAGAGAACGTCCTTGTTCTCCCATGCTTGTCTTCAGGGGCTCGGAGGCTCTGGTCTCTGTAGCCAGTTCTCAGATGCTTCAGGAAGAACAGAGATATCTGGGTGGAGGCTTAGGCTGTACTTTTCACACCGTTCTGGTCTATGCTTGAAATTATTTCAAAATAGGAAAGCAAGCAAGCAATGCAGTGCTTTTTTCCCCACCTGGAAAAAATAGACTAGTCTTTTCCATGGCAAATTTCTCAACTGGAAAACGAAGTGCTTCACAAGTGTTTTTCAAAGCCATCATATATCTGGTTGTAGAGTATCTTTAATACAAAGACTCACATGAATTGAGCACCTCTATTAATGAAATCAAAGGTTTAATAAAAAGATAGTGACAAATCACACTGTGTTAACTGATTTGAATGGGTTAAGCCATTCAAGGCAAACAGTTCTATGCTGCTGCTGCTGCTAAGCCGCTTCATTCGAGTCCGACTCTGTGCGACCCCATAGATGGCAGCCCACCAGGCTCCTCTGTCCATGGACTTTTCCAGGCAAGAATACTGGAGTGGGTTGCCATTTCCTTCTCCATACTAATAATACGTTAAATAACTTTGCTATCCATCCCTCAGGATTACAGCGAACTAGATAATTATAACGAACTAGAAAAAAGATTTCCTATTACACAGAGAACTGAGAGCTTTTTAAAATGGGAAGGTACCTAAATACAGCTTGTAAATAAAATACGAACTCTTAACATTAATTTATAAAATATACACCAAGTGTTGTGAAGTAACTAGATGAATACAGCAGCTTCTGAACGTCAAGACTTTCCTGCCTTCTAAGGCGCTCCCGTCTGTTGAGCTCAGCTGCCAGTCACTGACGCACACACGCAACTCTTAAAGTTTGGTCACCCATAAGTACACCTTTCATCCGTCCAAAGGATGGGATAATCAGAGCAAATGCTATCACTAGTTGCTGCTCACCATTAATTCAAGCACCTTAAGGCACACAAGCAGAAATGGGTTGGCTTTTCCTTGTACATTTTTTTTTTCCTGGTCTGTACCAATGGACAATGTGTAGGGTTCTATGTACATGATGTTGAATTTTTAGAGGATTTGCTGTTTTTAAACTGGGGGAAGGAATTGGTTGTCATCCTGCATGCTGGCTGGCCGAGAAGTTAGTGCAGAGATAAAGTTAGCCAATTACAGGGTGACTAATTTGGAATTAGAAATGGCTCAGGAAGAGAGTGTGTTATTTTGGGCCTTTTACGATGTTCAGTATAAGCTGAATCCAATCCATATAGGCAATACCTATACCTAGGGTGGTGATAAAAAGTATAACTAAGTGAATTTGAATTCGGAAGAGAAACTCACTTTAGAAACACCTTTTGTCTAACTTCAAATAATCAAACATCTAAGTGATAATTCTGGATGGTATCACGTATAACCCCTCACATTCTCTGAATTCCACTACATTTTAAATGCCCCAACCCTATGCCGGGCCCTCAGCAGTTAAAGTGAGGAGTCCTAACCACTGAAGTTCTAGTTGCTAAGCTTTTAAAAGTTAAGCAAGCTGGGATCTTGTTATAACATAGCAATTTTCTCCCTTTTCATTTTCTATTTTGGGTGCTTGCTAAATACTTGGCTTTTCACGTATTTTTGCAAACAAGAAAGCAGCCTTTATACAAGTCTATCTTTATTTGTAAAAAATAATATACAACTAAAGCTAAATTGATTTTTAAAATCAAAGTTCATTTAGTGATAATGTACATTTTATAATAAAATTGTAGTAAAATACTGACATTTGATAGTTTAACCAAAGTATTATTCATGTAAAAATCATGTTGCATGTAAAATTTAATTAGAAAATTCATAGTTCACAAAAGTACATATATTTTGTTGATAGCTCATGAGGACATTATCATAAACTTATTTAAGATACAGAACAAAATTCACAGTTAGCTTGACACTTAGTACTATAAAATTTTAAGGTGAATCCACTGATATTTTTGTTAATAAGGTACACGTGAAACAATTCAGACTACCAATGAATCGACATTTTATTGTATAACCAAGATCTATTGGTTTTACAATATGTCTAGTAATCAATTATTTCAACAATAATTTAAATGAGATATCCAGTTGAAAAGACCACTGACATATACCTTTAGCGGGACAATTAAAATAAAAAGCACTAGCAGCTTTGATTTCCATTTCCATGAATACATACAAGACAGATCTATATTTTTACAGTTAAAAGTTGTTCAAAAAGTCAAGCCCTGAAGTATTTCTTCCCCTAAGAGAACAGTTCTGATGTTAAAACTTTGTTAAAAAAAAAAGAGAGAAAAAGAGAGGTAGTATGTGAAAGTATTTTTACTTAAAATGCTGAACCCCTGCACCGCTTGTAATATAAATGAAATGTAACCTTCTACTTACTAACATTTGCCATTCAAGAGTTAAATTTGTAAAACTCAACAGAATGTTAAACCTGGAATGCCATTAAAAAATAGTGGTTAAATAAGTGGAAGAATTTCTATGAATTCAACAAAAAGTATACTGTGTTACATACTGTTGTGCAGTTAATAGTTCCGTGATAATATGTTTAGTGGTACAATGTGAACAAAATACGTTGAAGTATTCTGAGTCAAGTGATCTTCATTTAATCAACTTTACTTCATATACTTTTACCATAGAAAGAAAATATCCTTCAAAACGGAGTCATTCGATTCTTCATTGTTTTAATAGCACACAACTGTTAAAAGGTATCCACTCTAGCCCTACCATAACATTAACCAATAAATAACTCTGAGAGAAACGCCCATGAGCACAGGACTCATGTAGTTCACACTAGTCTTAGTCTGTATATACAAGCTACTGTAGCGCCTGTGCACCTCATACGATGAAACAGGCAAGGAACGAAAAGTTAGCAGCCTTACTCTTACCTTGTTCTAAGTGGATGCATCAGAAAGTAATAAATAGCCTCTTAACATTAATCAAGATACACTCTACCTGTCAAAGGTGAATACTACATCCTTTCCATAAAGTGTAGGCAGTGTTCCTACAAACCCCACTAAGGAAAACCCAAAACTTTCACATAAAAAGTGCACAAGGCTGTCATGTGTATAAAAATCTCTTAGTTTGGGTGTATTTTTTTTTTTAATGAAAATAATTCACACTACTCGAACACATTAAAAGGGTATAAAGGCAGACCAACAAAATATACGAACAAACAAAGGAATGATTTCCAGTGAGATTCGGAATGAGGACAAGACTTTATGGGAGAGAGTCTCCCACATCAGCAGGGTCGATGGAACTGCCTTTCACAACATTTAAGGGAAGCCTGAATGGAATGAGTTTGTAAATGTGGAAGTTACGGAGGGACAAACGCAGATCTGAACTGTTAAGTCTCTTAATTCAGGAACACTACTTCAATGATTTATAACTTGAAGCAGCCCCTAAAAAACAGTCAGTTGGTTTGATTTCTTAGAAATTGTGGGGTGGGGGGAAGCATTTGGAAAAACTGTTACAATTAGCAACAGAGGAACAACATTTAAAAAGTCAAAATAAAATACGGGGCATATAGGAGCCAAGGTCCCCAAAGTACCGAAAGATAGACTTCACATTAGAAATTAAAAAATATAGTTAAGGGAAAAATTAACCAGGCTCTGCACAGCAGGTTAAATATGCAACCACTTCAAAAGGAAATGATCTAGTCCTTAGGGTATTTAGTTCTGGGAAATGTGCTCTAACATCCAGTTCTCTATAGACAAAATAGCAAAAGCACATCATTTCAGTAGCAAAGGCCCCTTTGTTTTTGACTTGAATTTACCTCCAACCCACCGAAGTTTATATGAATTATCAAACTACTATTTCAATAACATTTTAAGCTTGCGATATATATATACATATTTCTCATGCCTATCCCAGATCACTTGTTCAGAGGTATATAATGCTTGCAACTAGCCAAATTTACAGAGTCTCCGCAGCATCCTCACTCGGAAGACATTCAGGACGTGATGGTCTCACAGTGTGATGACTGTTCCGTCTTCTTCTAAGAGCTTCTGATCTGGAGCCTGCGTTTCCCACTCGGGGCGCGCGCCACTTGCCGCCGGGGGCGCGCTCACCTCGTCAGCAGGGATGAAACCGTTCTGCCCAGATTCGAAACCAAGCTCCACCTGCGTGAGCGACTCCAGGCTCTCGGCGCTGGGCGCCGCCCGGGGGATGCGCCGCGGCCCCCCGCCGCCCTCGATGACGATGTCGTCGTCGTCGCTGTCCTCCTCCCCCGGCTCCAGGCTGGGCTCCGGCGGCGGCGCGCAGCTCGGGAGGCTGTTGTCGGTCGACTGGCCGGAGCTGCCCGAAGTCCGACTGTTCCGGACGACGTTGTTCCTCTGGTTGGCCGGCCGCACCGTGACGATGAGGTTGCGGCTGTTGGCGATCATCATGTCGGTGACCTGGTCGAGGCTCTTCCCGGACACTTCGATGCCGTTCACCTCCAGGACCTCGTCATTGACGGCCAGCAGCCCCGTGCTCTGAGCCAGCCCCCCCGGCACGAGTCTGGAGATGAAGATGCCCGGGACCTTCTCCAGGCCGTGCGGGGTCACCCTGACGCTGGCCCCGTCCCGGATGTAGAAGCCCAGCGGCTTCTCGGTGCCGTACTTGTAGAGCCGCACCCGGCGGTGCGTTTCCGGGAGAATGTCCACGTCGATGATGGACGACACTGGCCGGAAGTCCTGCGGCAGGCTGATGACGAGGTGCGGCTTCTTTCTGTGGTTGTCGGGCCGCAACACGGTGGTTAGAACATTCTTCTTCTTGATTAGTGTGTCTGTACCGAAGGCACTGTAGTCTGCTTCTTCTGCTTAAACAAATGAAATAAAACGATTACAGGAATGCTATGAAAGCACATTTATCTATGGTGGAATCTGTACAGAAAGGGCAACTCAAAACATATTTGGTACAGAAACAAAACTCGTTAAATATTAGCCCGTTTCTAGGAGATAAAAATCGGAGTGCAGCAGGAAGACATGCTGTGCCAGGAAAAACCACTAGGTGGCCCTCTCAAGCAGTCACCGTAAAAGGACCCAACGCTGACGCTAGATTTGGTAAAGAAATGAGACTCGGGGAAGCCTCACACACCCATTCTCGACACCATTTATATCAGGTTATTTACACCGGATTTTCCCTACATTTGTTCAAAAACCTCCAATTTGCATGTTTATATTTGACTTAATGACATGAAATTGTACACTTTTGAAGCTCAAATACCTGTTTTAGAGGTTGGGCAGATAGTGTACAGGCAGATCTCTTTTTATTGTGCCTCACAGATAATTTTTTTTTAAACAACCTGAAGGTCTGTGGCAACCCTGCATCGAGCAAGTCTACCAATGCCATTTTTTCAACAGCATCTGTTCACTTCGTGTCTCTGGGTCACATTTTATTAACTCTTACGGTATTTCAAACTTGTGATCTTTGATGTCACTATCACAAAAAGATGATGACTCACTGAAGGCTCAGTTTTTTTTTTTTAAGCAAAAAGGTATTTTAAAATGAAGGTTTTTTTTTTAGACATAATGCACTTATTTGTGCCAACATTCATGTGACTCGCTCTATTGAGATAATCGCTTTATGGAACCCACAATATACCCAAGGTCTGCCTGTAACTAAGTGCAATGGATAATACACACAAAATACTAATGAAATTCGATGGGCGTGTGTCAAACACAGGATTCTGGCCTTCTGCAAGTACACTCTGCCTCAGTTTTCTGGGCAAGCTCTTCATCTTTCATTTTCCCACTTTTCAAAGAGGCTGAGCCGAGACAGACACAACAGGCAGGCGGAGGGTTCTGGCGAAGCTGAGCGCCCCCCCGCCCCCCCCCCCCCCCCCCCCGCCCTTTCTAAGGGCGCGGCCCCTGCCCTGTTTAACGGCATGGCCTCTATCCCTCCAGGCAGCTTCTCTTCAAGGACTGTAGCAATCTGTGTGGCCAGTCCAGCTTCTCCGAGTCTTGTATTTTTAGGTTTAAAAAATCTTCCCATTTTAAAATGCTGCACCCAATTAAATAACAATAACCTGTTTAAGCAAAGTAACACCTGGAAGCGGGGAGTGACTCAGTCTTCAAGTCAGCCACTGGTCACTTCTGATGTAAATTAGGGAGAACAGGGCACTAAAACTCCATCTTCTTAAATCGAGAAGCTGGAGGCAGACAGCCTACAAACATACCTCATCTGAGAATGAGGAAATAAAGTTAACAGCAGGCGCAAAAGGTGAAACCACGTTTCAAAAATAACTAGAGTGAGGATAAACTAAAAAGAATCTCCAAGGGTTAAAAAAATTAGTAAGAATTAAAAAAGACAAAAATACCCCCACCACGCCAAGAACTAAAGTCCTAGTCTCAACCAACGCCACAGACGACAGTAACATCACCAGCCTGTGTCTGCAACATGGCTTCCATCTCCAGTCTCTTGTCTCCTCTCAGCCTCCTTATTGATGACTACTATTACCTTTACTTCACAGGAAATTAAGGGTACAAATGGGAGTACAAGTTGGAGAAGACTCTTGAGAGTCCCTTGGACTGCAAGGAGATCCAACCAGTCCATCCTAAAGGAGATCAGTCCTGGGTGTTCATTGGAAAGACTGATGCTCAAGCTGAAACTCCAAGACTTTGGCCACCTGATGCGAAGAACTGACTCATTGGAAAAGACCCTGATGCTGGGAAAGATTGAGGGCAGAAGGAGAAGGGGACGACAGAGGATGAGATGGTTGGATGACATCACCGACTCGATGGACATGAGTTTGAGTAAGCTCTGGGAACTGGTGATGGACAGAGAAGCCTGGCGTGCTGCAGTCCATGGGGTCGCAAAGAGTCGGACATGACTGAGCGAACTAAGCTGAACTGAAGGGCACAAAACACGTTACAGACGGAAGACGGGCCCAGCTTTCTCACTAGAGCAGCGGTGCGCACATGCACTTCCCACGGTGACTGTTAAGCGTACACTGTGTGTCAGAGCCTGGAGAACTTCAGCGATGTTTTCTCAGGGTGCCTTAACACTCCTCAAAAGCTAGTTTCAGAGAAATGTACAAGACCAGGGGTACCTAATTTTTGGGCACTTTTACCACCCAGGGATAATTTTGCTTCATTTATGGAGAAAGTACTTACACTGTGTTCTTACAAAGGCAGAAATTTATTTATAATTTGGCTTGGGAAATAAATCCACTGACAAAACAATCTTTTGGGCAAAATGTGGCCAAAAATCTATCAACAGTCTTCTACTGAATGTGTTCATTCAGAACTGTATGGGTCATTCCATAATCAATTAAGAAAGCTCACACAATTTTTATGTGGGAAATTTCAGACGATACAAACAGAGAACAAAACCAAGCTGTCTACATACCTATTCATGGGGAACCTGACCAACAGACCCCCCAATCTGCATAATTTGGCATCGCCTCCAGACTCTGTTTGAATGCTCTCTGCTAAATTCTCCAAAGCAATATGCCCCAGTACAAAGGCACCTTTGTTCCCTCATCTAGCTAATCAGTTTCCAGCCACTGGGAAAAGAAATATTTTGGCGAAAAGCCAGAGTGCAGGGTGTCGGTTTAAAGTGTAAAGGTGAACATGTGCAGGGACCAGGGCTGACGCTCCACCTGAGCACGTCTGTCAAAGTACAAAACTCCGAATAGGACGGAGGGCTGGAAACCTGGCTCGTGGCAACCTTTCACTTGCATAAACCCAGGCTGAGGCAACAGCACGTGACACAGGCTTGTGCAGCAATGCCTCACCTATCCCGAGCCCGACAAGCTCAGCTCACCAAAACGGATGAGGATCTTCACCTGGAATGCCGCTGAACAGCCAGGCTGGATGTCTCACTTCCTTACACACAGAAAGCTCCTGTGCTTTAGTCACCGAGAGGGAGCCCTGTAGGCCCTCCCTCTGAGCCTCTTACTGTTTAAACATTATTTCCAAAACCCCTGGTTATCTCATTCCTCAGCTCATACTCATGAGCCAGGACTGAGGGTCCACCAGTGAGTGGCAGGCACAGATACAACAAATAGAAGCCTACAGTGAATATAAAGCAAACCTGAAAACGAACAAAGTATTTCTATAAATCCCAGAAACATTCCTGCACAGTAACAAAACAGTGACCATTCCTGGGAGAGTCATCAAGAAAGTTTAAGACTCTGATCCGTTTCAAGTTCTGCTGGAAGACAGGGAAGAATGAAATAGTTTGGGGAACTGTTCTAGCCAAGGGGTGGACAACCTTTTTCTGTAAAGAGTTGTACCATAAATATTTCAGGGCCCAGTAAGTCACAGTCTCTGTTATAAAAGCAGCTGCAGGCCATACAGAAGGGAGTGAGCATGACTGTTTCCATAAAAACTGTTACAAAACAGCCAGCAAGCCCGAGTTTGCCAACATTTGTTCTCATCCAAAATGGTTAAATGAAACAGATGTGGAAGCTTTTTAGAAGGAGTAAAAGTCCCTTGAAGCAGTATTCAAGTTCTGCAGGTCCGTTCACTAATATAAGAAAAATCAACCACCAGCTACTTAAGAAGCACCTACTGCTGCGTGGCCAAGCCTTGCGCTCTGTGCTGCACAGCCAACGCAAACCGCGCAGAGGTACTTTGCTTTCAAGGTGTTTACAGAATAACCGAGAAGGCAATTAACCAAGAACCTGAAACCATTATGATTACAGAGGTGCCAAGAGCTGTGAAGTACCCTGGGTTGAGGAATCCTATCAGTGGGCATACAAGGGCAACACCAGCCTTGCTCAGGGAAGTGAGGCTTATGCTGAGACTGGAAAAGAAACCAGCAGCTCATCAGGTAGGAGGGAGGAAGAACTTTCAGGCGCAGACAGGCAGGATGAGGCCTCTGGAGAAGGCAGGCTGGGAGGGGAGTGAGGAGGAGGAGCTAGAGCCAAGTCAGCAGACAGGGCCCTGCAGACAGACACCGGCCCCCCGGGGGAAGTGAGGAGAATTCCGGACTTCAGCCTAAGGCCAAAGGGAAGAAAACCCAAGGATTTTCTGGCTGCAAGCTGGAGAAGGGACCTGCGGGGCAAGGTAGGAGGCTATTGCACTTAATTTAGGATGGTACCTGGCCTGGAGCAGAGGCAATGGAGATGGGGAGATAAGTCTGAAAAACAATTAGAACACAGTTTTAATAGGCTTGGTGATGGACTGATTGAAAAAAAAAAAGTATGTGTCAAAGGTGACACCCAGGTTGCTGACATAAGCAACTGGTGTCTATTCTGAGACGCTTCTCTTCAGTTTCTTTTTATTTTACTTAATTTTATTTCTTTTGTTACACTATTTTTTTTACAACTTACTATTAACATGTATTTTCCTTAGGCCATTTCTAAATTAAACCCGCCTCATTAAAAGATAACCTTAAAACACATCTCCCAAGTCACATCTACTGCACAGCAGAGTTCTAAGAGATGGTTTAAGGGCCACCTGGCTCCAGGTATCTGGGCCATAAGGCCATGTCCTAAGGCAGATGAGGCTTAACGCAAGGCCCTTCTGGTGTCACCAACATGCTCCTTTGAAGAAACCTGCGATACACGTGTTCGCCTAATGGCACACGAAAACAGACGGCGGCGATACGGCAAAAGGCTGTGGTGCTGGTGCCCTATCGGATCCGGCGAGGGGCCCACGCCTGTCAATGAGGCTCAGACCTGGCTGATCGTCACCAGGACGGACTGGGAGGCTCCTGAAAAAATACACATTTTCCTGGCCACCCTCCAAACCTACAGGGATGACCTGAGTACTTTTACTGTATTTTTTTTTTTAATTTTTTATTGGAATACAGTTGTTTTTCTTTTAAAGGTGCAAACTTTAAATATTGTCTAAGATTGTTTTCCATACAACAACCACCTGTACAACAAGAAAAGGAAAACTCTTTTTCCCTCAAATGAGGAAATTCTAAACTCCAACAGGGCGAAGGGGGCCGGCAAAAGACCTGGGCATCCTCTCTGAAAATAACTTTTAAGATATCAGGTTTTTCTGTTCTGATTCTTGCTTCCACGATAACAGCCCTGGAAACAGTGTCTAGGGTGTTTCCCCTCTAACAATAAATTACTGTAAAACATAAAACTTTTCAAGATATGCAACAATGTGACCTCCAAAATCAAGCTATGAAGTGGTTTATGCCTTCAATCGTGAGCTTTCACTTCAAAGAAACCTTATTTGATAGTGCACCAGATTTTAACAGGTCACATGGTTTCAAATTTTAAAATTGCTTTTCTATTTGTCTTTTAAAAACATCACTTGGTGCCATATCAAGTGCAACCCACTGCCCTGCTGATTCCTAAACTGGAAGCCGCAGACCAGAAAACAGAAAACGTGTTACCACTAAGCAATAAAATGTAACTATACTTAATATCATGTTATATAAGTTTCCTGAATTTAATGTTCATTAAAGATTACACAGAATCAGCATTCTACTTAAGCCCCTGTCTAGCTTTAAAAGAAAAAAAGTGTCGCCATGAACTACAGGGCACTGCCTAACTCTGTAAGACCACCAGCACGTTAACGCTACTAAGTAAGGTGATTCCAGGTCTCCAGAGGGCAATCTGGGAAACGTGGGGGGGTCCGAAGAGGCCCCTCTGAGAAAGTCACCCACACTGAGACCTGTGGGCAAGGAGGCAGCCACGGGCTGAGCTGCAGGAAAAGTGTTCCTTACAGAAGGACAGCACGTGCAGAAGCACAGAGGCGGCGGCAAGCCCACCCAGAAATCAAGCCAGCGTGGCTGTCGTGGTGCAGGAGAGGAGACCAGGGGAAGGGGAGGCTGTGGGGCCCAGATCAGGAAGGTTCTTGCTCTGGATGCAATGGGAGCCACTGGAGGATTTTAAGTGGGAATGAATCGACCGACTGACTGACTTTGCATTTTTTGCTTAAGTCATTTTTGTATTAAACGTAACACTTATAAAAACAAAAATCTTCTGCTGAACACACCACCTTTTTCTAAATCAAATTCTAAGGGCTGTGAATCCTACTGGACATTCACCTCCACTGCACAGAAAACTGTTTACTGTGCTTACTTCAAAAGTCCCTTTCTGAAGAAGGGACCAGCAGAAGATAACCACCCTTCAAAGAGGTTAGGGTTAATACTATGAGTGTTACAATGCCAGTAACATAAACATGTGATCGTATAATCCACAGCCTATAATCTTTCTAACAAAGGGGATAATCCAACAAGTTTGTCAGATGGCAGTAGTTTAAAAATAGTCATTCTACGTTTAAATACACTTCCAAATAGCAACTAAATTTGTAATGAAAATTACAACTGCTAACAAGGAAGGCCTTTTATTCAACAATAATGATTTAACTTATTCTGTTTAAAATGATGAGATCCACTCACACATTTTGTCTTCTCCACTGCTGTTCTTCCTTCTCCAACATTCTATGCACAGCTTTGTGCACATAGAGCCCTGGTCATAAGGCCATGTCCTAAGACAGATGAGGCTTAACGCAAGGCCCTGGTCTTCATCTCTGTTAGCTTTTCTGTCTACTCCCCCAAATTTCAACTATCACTTTCTGCAGACTTTCAACTCTTTGCCCACCATTTCTGATTTTGCATGTGACAAGGCTGAAACTCACCAGCCAGATAAGCTTTTTTTCTGGCCTAAGAGGAAACCAGTTTTCTTTCCAAGTCAATCTCTCTTCCAAACTGTGCCTGTTTTATGGCCCTGCCCCAGCTATCAGGCTCGAGTCCAGGAAGCTATCTTCTGCTGGGCTCCTCTTCAACTCTCTGACATCTGGTGAGGAGTGTGGTGCCTCTGAGTGCTCCCTTTACCTGCCTCACCTCGTCTCCCGCTGGGGTGGAAGCGGGCAGCGTCTCTCAGCTGCCTGCCCCCCACTCGGATTCATCCTCAACAGCCCAGGAGTCTTCCCGAAGGAACATCCTAGCTGTACCAGACTAACGTCACTTCTCAAGGAAACCGTCTCAGGGATCTCTGAGAAAACGAATTTGTGTGATTCTAACTATTTTGTAAATAGTCAAGTGGTACAGACATAAGTTACCCTACCTACCCTTGGAGGTTTATTTTGTTGGTGGACTTCAGTTCCTCCAAACCCAGAAGCAAAGATACACAATCAGTAGAATTTCAGAGCCCTGGGAGTGGTCCAACGCTTATCAACTGATTTGAAATAAAGTTTCGCCTTCAAGGGTAACCTCGGCCCATTCTCTCAGGCTGCTTCCTGGGTTGGTTTACAAACACAGTAAGGCTTTAATTATCCCCCCAGTACTGGGCTGGCGGCTGTCATGTTGCCTTTCCAAACCTCCTCATTTTCCAAAGACGAAGAAACAGCACGCACGGTGCCCACCTACAGGCAGATACAGATACACACACACACGGAAGAGGCCACAAAGTTAAAAAAAAAATTTTTTTTAGGACTTTTTAAAGTCAAAATACATTTCAATGCTTGCCATATACAGTGGTTATTTAAAACGTTCTTTTGCAAGACCAATTATCAATGTTTACATTCCTCCAAAATAATGACTTACTAATTTTCCAGATAATTAACTAGCTGTATTTTCTGTGAGAAACACCTTAGAGGAAAGCTAACATTTAGCAGAGCCTAGTACATGCCAAGGCACTGCACCGAGCTCAGTTAAACTCCCTAGCAACGCTAAGAGATGGTATGTATGTTCATTCTACAGATAAAGACATTGCAAGCCAGAAGAGTAAACAACGTTCCTTCAAGTACCTATTAAGTAGTAAACACGGTATTTCAAAGTTGTGACTGACTTTTTGCAGCCCCATGAACTGTAGCCCTCAAGGCTCCTCTGTCCACGGGATTTTCCAGGCAAGAATACTGGAGTGGGTTGCCATTTCCTTCTCCAGGGGATCTTTCCAACCCAGGGATCCAACTCATATCTGTTGCATCAGCAGATGGGTTCTTTACCACCAGAGTCACCTTAGTTGCCACCAAAAAAGGAGAATGTTTCTCTGACTCCAAAGCCACACCCCTCCTACGTCTTTCTGAACGGACAAAATCACATTCAACGTGAAGATTCAATATATTCCTAATTTCCATTAAGAAAAAGAATCTAAGGGTTTACAAAGTAATCAAAACTTTCTAAAGTACACTTAATTAAGTGTAAAGATGTTAATTAAACCAATAATATCACAGATGTCTTAACTCACTTATTAGTTAACTTGGTAATAAGATTCACACAAAATGTCTTAATTCCTTAAACTGGTGGCAAACTCTGTATATCCTATCAATGAGGAAAATTAACAACTTCTAATTCTCAAACAATTTCTCTGGTCGTTGGTACTTACCCTTTTTCTGTATAAAGATCCTAAGCAGTGGGTTGGCCGTTGAAACAGCTTTGTGATAATTGTCGTCATTATTTATAGGTAGTAAATCACCATGGATGTCTGCATAGCCTACTAAAACGTCAACATTGGGTATTTTATGAACATGTTGCAGTAATCCATAAAACTCCTCAAACTTCCCAGGTTTTGATCTTTCCAGTGAAAACCGACGAAATTCAGCTCCAAACTACAAACAAACATATTAATTTTAAAAAAGGTAACAGGATCCAATCTTACAATGCATGACATAGAAAAATTCACAGACAGAGTTTCCTTTAATAAAGAAGACAGTTTCAACCACACAGTTTATAGTCAGAAACCTCACTGAAAGTGAAAGTCGCTCAGTCGTGTCTGAGTCTTTGTGACCCTATGGACTATACAGTCCATGAAATTCTCCAGGCCAGAATACTGGAGTGGGTAGCCTTTCCCTTCTCCAGGGGATCTTCCCAACCCCGGGATCAAACCCAGGTCTCCAGCATTGCTGGCAGATTCGTTACCAGCTGAGCTACCCCTAGAAACCTCATTATCTGGAGATAAAACAGCCTAGGGAAGGCACAGGAATGTGCTGCTCACTGCTGCATCTCTTGAAGGGCATTCCCTTCAAGAGATGCAGGCTCAACTTAATCCCCGGAGTACCCAGACCTCACTGGGGACTGTCCTGCAGAGTGACTCAGCTCAAACAAACCCTGTCTGGAGTCCAGATCCTGACAACAGTCTTCCCTCCTCACTCAGGCCACGGGGTAACAAAGATGTGCCTAAGTCTTTATTTTGACTGTCAGCAGAAAGCATCTAGGTTTCCTCCCCCCATAAAAGGAAAAACAACTTCATAGGAAGTGGCAGGAATTAACTGCAGCATATGCAAGTAGGACTTTGAACTTCTTGGCATTAAGGTACCATATGAATGGAGGCATATCATAGAAGAAATAAGTCTAAAGATAAGAAGTGTCTTCCCTATGTTAATCTTAAAAAAAAAAAAAGGCAGTTTTATTAATACATTAAAGATATGTCGTACAACTATCCAATTAATGCAAAAGTGTTTATGTGCTTGGCACAGTGCTAGGCCCTAGAGAATGAAAGGCTCAGGCCTGCACCAGAGCTCAGCAATTAGTGGGTAAAGAGAATAATTATATGAGAGGTATTAAGGAAGTACACAAACAGGGAGGACAGCACTTCCATCATACCCAGTATTTATCTTCCAATTCCGATACTCACGTCTGCTTCCCTACTCTAGAATCGAAACGCCACATGATTTCAGTGGTTCTTATCCGACACGAAGGACTGGCTTCATTCAGTCCGTAATAAACAGGATCTGTGACTTACTATGGAACTAGCATGGCATTTCCTCAAATGTGGAAACCTGAGAAAGGTTCATCAGCCTTCCTCAAAAAGTGCCCCAGTCACACAAGTTTGGGAAATGCTATACAACCATAATCACGCTCTTGGGACTCACTGGGGAGACCAGTTATTAAAGGAGAGGTGAAGCCCCGGGTTGGTTAAAACAGGAAAAATTTTAAAACAAACTGTTTGCCAAATGTGTTTGACCAGTGAATTCCTTTTTCCTCTAAGTATCTATTATTGGATAGTAACACTAGTTGTACTACCAACAGGACCTTAAACATCATGCAGAGAAAGTCCCTCCTGGAATCATTTGGTTACAAATGTGTCCATTCACTTCCCCAAGGATCCCATGGGCTCCCTGCATTCACTGCTTTTGTTGTCACCAAGAAGTTCATCTGCCTTGCTTATACCCACACTATTTGCTAGTTTTCAATTAAAATGAAAACTCACTAAAACCACCTCTTACCTCTAATAAATTAAAAGTTTCCAAAACACATTCCTCAAATGTAAACACTAACATTTGTCCAGAAAATAAGGTGACTCACACCTAAAGCGCTCAAAAAGTTTAGTCACACCTTCACGTTTCAAAGTAAATAAAAACTGGGGAACACCCTTCGTATCAGAGTCAGTCTTATGATGTTATCAAAAGTCATAGTTCCTCCTCCATTTTCTTTATTCTGGTATCGCAACATCCCAGTGCATTCTGATTCATCCTGGGGTTTTATTACTTCCCCTGGTGAATGGGAGTAACAGCTAATAATTGAATATTTTAGGGCTGCAATGTTTTTGCTAAAGCTTGTGGATAAAAAGTCTTTGCTCGACATTTTTTTTTCTCTTGCTTAAATGTTATGATAAAAACAATGGGAAATTGTAAGGCTTCACAGTAGATGTGCCCTTTTGCAAAGTTAGCAGAAAAAAAAAAGAGAAATTGTTATGCTTCTTGCAGCAGAACAGCAGGATTAAGAGAACTTTTTACTACATGAAGAAAAATACAAAAATAGAGATAAAACTAAGACCCAATCAACAACTATTAAAACTTTTTTTTAGCCTGGTCATGGAGATGGACACCCGTCACCCAGCATCTTTTGGTACAACACTAGAAATGTAAACTTGATTTTAGTATTGGTTCCCCATGAATAATAACCAGGAAATGTACAGCTCAATGACAATTCCAGGTCTTTGATATCTAAGATTGTTGAAGGACATCACCTTGATTATTAAGAGCTCTCTCAACTCTAGAGAAACAGAAAGATAAATGTTACCAAAAAGTTACTGCAAAGAAAAGTCACATGGTAACTGGTATCACAACTTAACTATACTTATATTTGCATGATCCATTACTTTATTTGTACTATTTTCCCCTTCCATGAGCAAAGATATGACGTTGACACTTGCTATTTATGCAGAAGAAAAAGAAATCCTGAAATGTGGATCTGCGTACCAGAGTTGGAGTCACAACCTCTTCGTTATCAACTTTGTAAAAGCTGTGATATTACCACCAAAGCAATGAAAATGGACGTATTATTTCACCCATCTGTCCAAATACTGTTTAAATGGTGAAGATGTCATGTGCTTTTATTTAACCCCTTAAAAATAAATGTATAGTTAAAACACAAGGCGTTAGAGACACACTGGAAACCGTACCTCCCCGTGCCTATTGATCAGCGGCTAGAACACGAGTGGGACCCACTTTATGAGATGCAGGTTCTCAGAATGCCTTGATTATGTTTAAGAGATACGGTTCACCAGAAGTGCAGTAGAGCAGGCCAAATATACAATGGGTAGTGTGGGAAAGATTCACAAACCAGTTGACAGAAGAGACACACGGAAAGCCTGAAATTCTAGTCCCTACATGCTAGAGTTTTCCTAATCTGAAAGATAAATTACTATTTGACTGTATTTATCACAGCACCTTGAATCCCTACTCATTTTTTTCCTATGATAAAAAGTTGAAGACTTGCTACCAAGATTAGGACCACGAACTGAATTTCAAGATTACGCAATATCGTGTTTTTCTTTTCTTAACCTCAACTCCCACAAACCCAAACTAGATTTATAACAGAAATGCCATGAGAAGGTTCAACCACTGGGCATGGAACCACTACTACCACTATATGCTAGAGGAAAAACTCTCTATATTTTGTTACCTTAACCCTTTGTTCAAGCATGTCACTTCAATTTGGTATGGCAATTCCATGGAGGACACAGGAGAGAGTGTATTCCTGAAACTGCTATATTTCTGTTCTTATTAAGCAGAAGGGTTTTTGAAATTAGTACCTGTTCTGATACAAGTTAAGTTGAAAATAATGTTTTTAAGTGTTAAAAATGAATGCAGATCTCGGTTATAGCTACTTACAAGACTTTGCTTATCAACTCCAGATAATAAAAACCCTCCTACCCCAGACAGCCTTCCTTACTCTGCTTCACTGAAAATCACTCCTTGATTTTGCATTCTCCCTTCTACCCCATCCCCATAATCTTATACTCAGTAAGGCTTCATTATTTTTGAAGTTGATACGCTTTTCCTTTTCTCCTATTCTTCCTCGTGTTTTGATGTTCCCAACTCTTATTTTAAATGTTCATGGGGCTCAGCTCGCTGCGCTCTCTTTACTCTTTCAGAAGGCCGAAAACTTATCTTGTAAAAAGGGCTTTAAGGTTTTGTCATAAAAAGCAGAGCTTGTTGAAGTCAAAACCTTTCTGAGCCCCTGTCTTCTCCGAGAATCAGACTAGATTATCTAAGTCCCTTCTGGCTCTTCAATTCATGAAATGCTTGCTTGAGAATGTTCTTGGGGCTGCCGATCATCTTCAAATTCCAGCTCAAAACCTCCTTTAGAAAGCATTCCCTCACTAATCCTGATACACTGTCCAGCTCAGGGAGCCTTGCAATTTAGGAATTCAGAGGATACCCACACGTAGTCATCAGCAGATGGGCATGGCGTTGGTCAAGATGGAAAACACTTGAACGGAAAGAGTAGCAGGATGGAATGAGAAGGGCATCCAAACTCAAAGCTGTGAAGTGCCACTCACACGGAAGGTGACTGTTCATCTTACAAGATTCAATGCATACCAAAGTTCGCGCTAGAAAAATCCCTAGCAGGAAGCAAAAGCTAACTTTTACATTTGGGTGACTTACGGGTGTTTCAAACACTCTTTACTCACAGGCCAGAAGGCAGAATTCCTCCAAACCTTTCGTACCACGCCGCGCTCGTTCAAATGCCCCCCACCCTCAGGTATGCCTTGGGCCTGACTCCCATCCTCGAAGGGGAACTATTTCTTGAGGGGATTGAGCGCTCGGCGGGGCTCCTGCCTTACCTGGGGGCGGGAGCGGACACAAGGCGCCCCCATGCTCGGCGAGTTCATTCCCCAACGTCTCCGGCCCCCGAGTCCCCCCGCCGCGCCCCGCACGGCCCCCGACACCCGGCCAGCCCTGGGAGCCCCAGGCCCGGTCACTGCGGCCCCCGCCCGGGGCCCCCCAGCCGGCCCGGCCCCGCGCACCTTGCTCTTCACCTCCATGGTGCCCAGGCAGCCGCTGCCCGCCCCGAGCCGGTGGCCGCGGTTCATCCTGAGGCCGGGCCCGCGGCGGCCTCCTCAGCCGGGCCGCCCCTCGGGGGCGCGCGGGGCGAGTGCGCGGCCGGCGGGCTCGGGACGCGGCGGCGGCGGCGGCCCGGGCTCCTCCTCACAGGCACCTGCAGAGGGGCGGCTGCGGCTCGCGTCTCCGCGCCGGGCCCCGCTCGGCTGGCTCCTCACGCGGCCGGACCGAGGGTCGGACTGGCGGCGCGGCGGGCGGAGACGCGGAGCCCGCCCTCCCGGCCTCGGCGGCGGCCGCGACGGCGGAGGCGGCGGAGGGGGCGGAGCGGCGGGGGACACGCGCCGCAGCCTCGCTCTCGGCCGCCGGCCCCCGCGCGCGCGCGCTCCCTCACCCCAGGCCGGGCCGCCGCCGCGGCGCGTGCGCGCGCTCACCTGCAGCCTCCGCCGAAGCCTCGGCGGCCCGCGCTCCGCCCCCACCCAATGGGAAGCGCGCACCTGCGCCCGCGGCGCCAACCAATCGGTACGAGCCTTGCGCCGCGCGTGGGCGGGGCCTCCTGCTCGAAAAGTCCTCCTGCCGCCGTCCGATTGGTCCCGCGCGGCGAGGGAGGCGTGGGATCACCTGAAGCCGGGCGGGGCCCTCCGGACCCCGCAGGCGAGCTCCAAAGCGCATGCGCGGGCCCTGGAGTTTCCGCCCAGCGAAGGCCGGCCGGAAGCGCGAGCGCACCTGGAGACGCGCTGGGATGGGCGGGCCGTTCGCGCACGCACGGGCGCGCGCCTGGTTGGTCGGGACCTGGCCCGAGCTCGCGCTCCGCTGCGGTGTGGGGCGCGCTTCCCGGCTGGTTGCCGGGCGCCGTGGGGCTGCCCGGTTTCTGCCACCCCTTCCCTCCCTTCCACTTTGGGATGCTGCAGCCTGCAGCATCGTGTGGCTGCAACTCGGATTGCAGGATTCCGGTTTTCCCTCCTCTGCAAGTTACTGGAGAAAAATCTCAGGGCTCTAGTGGCTTAATGTCGTTGGTAGAGGCTTTCTGCAGTCCGGCAGGTCCCGGAGGGTGGAGTGGGCGCTGGGCGGGAAGGGAAGTGGGCAAAGGCCGGGGATGGCTCCTCGAAGGTCTGTACTTCTAGATAAGCCCTCCAGGGATTCCCTGCCTCCCTTGTCTTTTAAATTTATTTTTAACCTTTGAGGTCTTCCTCTCCCTCCAGCCATTTCTGGGCTATTCGCTGTGTCCACCAGTGACAGCCGCCAGATTGTGTTTGTCTCTGTCCCTCCAGTGGAATGACCAAGCTATGTTCCTGATAACAGAAGACTGAATCCTTCTCTTTAAATGCCCAGAGCCGGCTTTCTCCTCTCAGGGATCCTTTCCAGCACTGGCAGTGCTGGGGTGGTGAGGAGGAGACCCCCAGGCCCCCCCCCCCACTTGCAGAGGGGCTCATCACAGAGCTGTGGAACTCTCCTGTGAGCTGGACCTGGGCCTGCGGGTGGCAGTTCTAAGCTGAAATGGTCAAGAATAGCTGGCTAGGGTGCTGCGCTCCTCCGGAGTCCCCTGGACCTCCCTCTCCTTGTCTCTGCCTTCATCCGTCCTCACACGGGCACCCCTCCTTCGAAACACTTGTCAAGTTCCAGTTTCCCCATGTATTTTGGAGAAGGATGGCTCTGAAAGGCAGCGACCCCTCTGCTTTGCTCACTGTGACTCCGAGTAGTAGCATCTGCCTGAGTGCTAGCAGGTACTCAGATCTGTCTCTGCTGGGTGCTGGAGCTGGGGAGGTGGTTTCTCCATATTTACATAGCCCTACCTGGGTTCAGAGGTGGGCATCTCATCTTCCCCCTCTGAAGGGTTCATTTCACCAAGTATTCGTGGGGGAATTTAAAGTTGTTCTGGCCATTTTGGGTGGAAGTCCAGAGGGAAGGGGCACCATCCCAAGCTGAATCATTGTAAAGCCTGCCTTCTCTACCTTCTGTTCAAAAGCACCTGCTGTGTGGATCAGGCTAAACTGGAAATGAAGTGTGCTGTGATGGGCATGGCAGTTTGGTCTCAAGAACTCTTAATACTCTTAAAAATTATGAAGGGCCTCCAGGTATTGTGTTTATGTGTGAATATGTCTTTCAACAGTCATTATATTAAAATGAAAACTGTTGGGACTTCTCTGGCAGTTCAGTGGTTAAGACACCTGGCTTCCAACACAGGGAACACGGGTTCAATCCTTGGGTGAGCAACTATTTAATAAGATCCCATATGCTGCACAAGCGTCCAAAAAATACAATTAAATTTAAAAAACAAAGTTAATTTAAAACTGAGAAATGTTTAAAACACGAGGGTACACAAGCACAGGAACTTCCCTGGTGGTCCAGTGGCTAAGACTCCAGGTTCCCAATGCAGGGGGTCTAGGTTCAATCTCTGGTCTGGGAACTAGATTCCACATGCTGCAATTAAGACCCTGGTGCGGCCAAATAAGTAAACAAAAAGAAATGCTAAGAAAAATGCTCAAGCACACATTCCAGTAGTCATCAGGGAGATGACATCATCACAGATCCCGTCCCTTCTGGAAAATTCCATCATATACCTGTGTGACAAGGAGAGTGGGAAGAGCAAGTGACATCTTAGTATTGTGAAAATAATTTTGGCTTTGAGAATCCCCTGAAAAGGTCTCAGGGACGAACCACTGGGATGTCTGTACTCCGCTGTTACCCCCTCTCCCTGGCTGCCAGGGCCAGGTGCTGGGCCCTGGTTCTGTGGGAGTGAGTGTTGAGTGGTTGAGCTTTATTACTGTTATCAGTAGTGATTTATCAAGCCCTTTTAAAAAGGAAGTTCGTGGGTGCCAACACACCTGCGTGGGCCCTGCATTCCTGGAGGTGTCGTCATGTCCTCTTTGCCCTCCCCCGGATGTGGCACCCCTGTTGGACTTTCCTTTCTAGAAGGAAGCGTCAGGCCCGAGATTTCTGGATCTCCTAAGCGGAATTGGCTCTGAGGCCTGCGTCACACACGCTCCCGGGCTATGTAAGGAAGGAATGTGGAAAAGAGTTTGATTTTGATAAAGGTGTCGTGGAGGAGGGGAGCCCTTTCATTCCGAGAGGGCTGTTCCGGGCACAAGTTTGTTGGCAGGGCCTGAAATTCAGCTTATCTCCAGAAGCATGAAGCCCAGAGAAACAGCAGAAATGGAGAAGGGTTTGTATTCCTGTTTCTTTGGTTTGAAGAACTGACCCTAATCTCATTTCTCGCCACCCCTCCCTCCCCACCCCCAAATCCTCAAGCTAAAGCTGATCAAGACCTAGTGGGGAATGAAAAGCTAGTCCCAGACCTGGGAGAATTACTCCTCAGTGAGTTGGGGAGATAAGCAAGGTGAGTGGATGACATGGACTCTTTAAATTACAGGTTCACAAAAGCATTATTCAGGAATGATGATCACACCCGTGTACTGTCATCTCCCCAGCCCACCTCCGCCATCTGAAAGAAGCTAGTGAGGGTTTCATTTCTGCTTCAGCCCTCTTTCCAACACTGTCTGTCTTTAGTTCTACAACTTCACACGACTGCTATGTCTGTTTAAATGTACCTTGTGAGGTGGAAAGAGTTTTTAATTTTCCACAATTCATTTTATTGATTTACATCTTGCATAACGGTGCTTTTTTGTTTCCTTCCCCCTCTTAGGGAAAAAAAATTTAAAAAAGAGGTGGCAAGAAGTCACATATAATGGTGGTGAGATTTTTTTCAAGGAGTTTCTCTTGCCAATTCTTTTTCTCCTTGATTGCTCAAGTGCCAGTTTTGATGGAGCTGGTTAATAATTCTTTGAGAGAGAGGTGAAGTGTACACTTATGAATCTCAGACGACTCACCAAAGCATTTTAAGCCCTTTAGCGGAGGTGGAATTAAGTCACGTGATCTGTTTTCTGGTTAATAGCTTATAACTCTCAGAAACAAATGAATTATTTTCCTGTAGCCTGTTAGAAACAAACTACTGTTTTAGGTAAAAACCCGTCCTCGTGGGAGGCAGCCTGTGCCAGGCACAGTGTATGATCCCTGCCCTCGAGGAGCTTACTTTCTGACCCTTTCCCTCTGTGGGACTCAGTTTCTTTATCTGTAAATACAGGCATCAGATGAGATCATCTTCACGGTCCCTTCCAGCTCTCAACATTCTGTGGTACCCAGGGGATAATAGAGACTCATCATTATTTCAACATCACCAGGAATGAACTAGAAATGAAAAGGGCAACCTTTCCATCAGGGTCAACAGGCAGGCAGCAGTCATCAGCTAAAATATTCCACTTCCTGGGAGGTGTTGATGCAGATGATGATAACTAACATTTATGAGGGTCCACTCTAGGGGCTTCCCTGGTGGCTCCGATGGTAAAGAATCCACCTGCAATGCAGGAGACCTGGGCTTGATGCCTGGGTCAGGAAGATCCCTGGAGAAGGGACTGGCTACCCGCTCCAGAATTCTTGCCTGGAGAATTCCACGGCTGGAGAAGCCTGGCGGGCTACAGTCCATGGGATCGCAAAGAGCTGGACGTGACTGAGTGACTAAACTTACACTCTGGTGCCAGGAACTGTGCTAAGTGCCTCCCTTATGAATTCTCTTACTTTTTAAAAAAATATGCATGTATTCATGTATTTGACTGTGCTTGGTCTTAGCTGTGACACGTGAGATCTTCAGGCTTCACGGTGGCATGCAGAGTGGTAGTTGTGACATGTGGGATCCCGTTCCCTGACCAGGGTTAGAGCCTGGGCCCCCTGCGTTGGGAGGGTGGAGTCTTAGGCGCTGAGCCACCAGGCAAGTCCCTATCTCATTTACTTTCAAGGTGCAGAAAGAGCTTTATACTTGGAGGCACTGAGATCTTAACTTTTCTTAAGTGGTAGCTGTTAATTTGAGCCCTTGCTCTGCCCCTTGCTGGCTGGGTGACCTTGATCCTGTTCATCCAACTTACTCAGAGCCTCAGAGTCTCTCCTCAGATGAGAAACTAAATGTGAAACTGCTCTGTGAACCTCAGATTTGGTGAGAACTCTAGTGGTTATTATTTAACACATAATATTGCCTACCAAAGCCTTTGGTAGAATTTCAAGAAATTCTTAGAAATAAAATATAAACATATAATAAACCATACTTCTTGTTTTCACACAAGAAGAAAGAAACAAGACGTTTTAGTGGCCATTTCTTAGAGATGCCGAGAGGCAGCCTGTAGGAGTCAATAAGGATGTGACTCCCAGATGCCTACATTCTGTGCTGCCTCTGCCATTTCCTAGCTGTGTGACCCGGGTCGAGTTCTTAAGCTCTCTGAGCCTCGGTTTCCTCACCTGTAAAATGAGGAAATAGGAGTGTTATTTGCCTTTACTCATGTACAGAGCATTTAGGCTAGGACCCAGCACAGAGTAAGGACTCCTTAAGTGTTATAGATTATTGTCCTTATTGCTGTCTAATTATTTTTATTACCTACTGTCATAATAGAATTCATTGATGTAATTAAGCATTAAGTCTCAACTGTGTATACAATACTGTCCTTGACATGAGATAAAGAAGAAGAAGAATAAAAAGAATGGAGATATGATTTCTACCAGGGGCTTCCCTGGAGGCTCAGACAGTAAACAATCTGCCTGCAATTCAGGGGACCTGGGTCGAGAAGATCCCCTGAAGGAGGGCGTGGCAACCCACTCCAGTGTTCTTGCCTGGAGAATCCTCATGGACAGAGAGGAGCCTGGTGGGCTACAGTCCATAGGGTCGCAAAGAGTCAGACATGACTGAACAACTAAGCACATGATTTCTACCATCTAGAACTTCACAGTTCACATATACATTGGCTCAGCAAGTATCCTTGGATGCTTACAGAGGTTCAGGCAAGGAGACAATAGTATGAATACGATTGAATTCTTGTCTCCCAGGAACGTGTCTAGCTGAGATGTCAGACCCTTGGAGAGCTATCTTCTGGAAGTGATGTGTGGAGTAGTTAAGGCAGGGAGGTTTGTTGGAGTTGACATCCTGGAGCTCACATCTGGCTCCATCACTCACCAGCTGTGCAACACACCTCCGTCTCCCTGAGACCACCTCTCTCTGGAGTGAAATGGAGAGTGATAATATCTACCTTCTTTGAACTAGTAAATATTTATTGAGCATCTGTGACGTGGCAGGCACTTTTCTAGATGGTTAAGGATACAGGAGTAGGGAAGACAGGACGCAATCCCTGCCCTCCTGGGGCTGACATTCCAAGACACAGATAGATAGGCAAATTAAATACTTACAAGATAGTGTGTTAAGTGATGAGAGCTATGGAGAGAAAGAAAGCAGGGAAGGAGGATGGGGAGGCCTAGGGAGCTTGAGGGTGGGGTGAGGGCTAGAAGGGAAAAGAAAATTCCAAATAGGGTGGCAAGGGGGGCCCGTCTGGGACACTGCAGAGGAGAAAGCCATCCTGGGAGCTTCTCTGGCTGGTGGGGGTGGGGTGGCGGGTTGAGGATGGGGGAAGCCTTCCAGGCGGGGGCTCAGCGTGGGCCTGATGATCCGAGGAGATAAAGCTCTCGGTGCCTGGCTCAGAAGACTTCAGCTGCTATTCTGAGCCATTACTCAGTGCGAATGAAGGCCAGGGTAGGAGAGAGGGGGTGGGAGCAGAGAAGTGAGAATGACTAAGTCAGCCTTGGGGCTGGGGGGCGGGGGTGGGGGGTCTGGAGTATTTCACGAATGAAGCGGCTTCGGTTGCAGCCAGGGCAGAGGAATGAGGAGGAGTTTGCTAGGGACGTGGTGAGGTGGGGGGGTGGGCGGAGGGGGGCCGGCGGGGGAGGAGGCATTCCAGCCCGAGGGAGATTGGCAGCGGGGGGTGTGGGGGCGGGCAAGGAACGCGGGGTGCTCCCCGAGCCCCTACGTGGGGCGTGAGGGTGCCGGGCGGGGGTCCCCTGCCGCGATGGGGGCCGGCGGAGTAGGTGGTGAGCAGATGCGATGTGTCTCAAAGGCCACGGTGGGGAGTGTCTGCTTTCTCCAGTTGCTGCCGGGAGACTCCTAACATCTTTAAAACTGGGCACTGGAAGGAACAGATTTGTGTTTTAATAAGCTCTCCGGAGGAGGCAGGCACTGGGGCAGCTAGTTAATGAGTCTTTCAGGGACCAGTGTAATTAAATGGCAAAGCGAGTGGCAGGGCCTGGCCTGTGGGACTTCGGGAGGAGGCAGGTCGTCCAGGCGTCAGTTACTCATTCATTCAGCACATTTTTATTGAGGCCCTGCTACGTGCCAGGCACCGCCTGGAAGCTGGGGCTGCGGCGGAGGGGGGTGAATAAGACCATCTCTTCCCACGAGAGACACAGATGATGAGCAAATGAACGCAATTTGGGGCTGGGGGCACAAACAGGATTGCTTTATGGCCCAGGCAGGAGGCGGGGAGGGCAGGGCTTGCAGAAGAGGGAGCTGCCCCCAAATCAAGGGCCCACCCAGCCCGTGGGTCTGTACGAAGGTGGGCTGCATACAAGCGGGTCTCCCGGTTCTTTAAGAGAGGCTGAACATTTTTGTTGTTATTTTAATTGGAATATAGTTGCTTTGGACTTCCCTGGGGGTTCAGTGGTAAAGAACCCACCTGCCAATGCAGGAGATGTGGGTTCAGTCCCTGAGTGGGGAAGATCCCCTGGAGAAGGGAATGGCAACCCACTCCAGTATTCTTGCCTGGGAAATCAGGTGGACAGAGGAGCCTAGTGGGCTTCAGTCCATGGAGTCAGAAAGAGTTGGATAGGACTTAGCGACTAAAACAGCAACAGCATTCGTTGCCTTACAGTGTTGTGTTATTTTCTGCTGTATAGCAAAGTAAATCAGCCGCATGCGTACACATGTCCCCTGGTCCTTGAATTTCCTTCCCATTTAGGTCACCACTGAGCACTGAGTAGGTTTCCCTGTGCTGAACAGTAGGTTCTCATCAGTTATGTATTTTATCCATAGTAGTGCATATATCGCAGTCCCAGTCTCCCAATCCATCCCACCCTCCCCTCCCCGCTTGATGTCCATATATTTGTTCTCTACATCTGTGTCTCTGTTTCTACTTTGCAAGTAAGTCCATCTATTCCATTTCTCTAGATGCCGTGTATGAGTTAATAGTAGTACACAACTGTTTTTCTCTTTCTGACTTCCTTCACTCTATAGGACAATCTCTAGGTCCATGCACATCTGCAAATGGCTCAGTTTAAGAGAGGCTGGACATTTTCATGTGAAATTCCTGATTCCAGTAACTGTTGGCAACTGATCAGAAAGAATGGAGTGACTGAGGATAAGAGGAGTGTGTGTGTGTGTGTGTGTGTGTGTGAGAGAGAGAGAGAGATGCGCATGAGTTCTGCTTAGGATGGGTTGTGAGAAGAGCTCTGAGGAGGTAACACTGCTGGCTGGGGTGAGGGGAGAGCCTGTGCCGGGGATGCAGTCAGGCAAAAGCTTGATGTGTTTGAGGAGCTCAGAGGAAGCCGTGCCTGGAGCTTGAGGAGCGAAGGGGAAGAACGGCCTTAAATGAGACCAGAGGGGAAGGGAGGGCAGGGCAGGTCGTGCAGGTCTTGTGCTGACTCTGGGTTTCTGCTGTGTGTGTGTGTGTGCTAAGTCACTTCAGTCATGTCCGACTCTTTGCGACTCTGCGAACTGAAGCCTGTCAGGCTCCTTTTCCGGGTTCATTGAAAAGATGTCTGTGAACCTTGAGAAGTCCAGAAAACCCCTCAATCCCTGGCAAGCCCTCTTTCATCTTCAGAAACATATATGGATTTAGGTACTGTTATCACTTTGATTTTGTAGGTGAGGAAACCGAGGAACAGAAAAGTTAAGTCACTCACGCAGGGTCACACAGATAAGTATCAGAGCCGGTGCTCAAATCCAAACTGTTGGATTCCAGAGTCTTCTAGGTTACCTCTCATAGGGTCAAGTGAATTTCAGTGATGGGTTTAAACATCTTTCTTCCGTGATGAAATACATCATTTTGTCTGGAAACAGAAAGGCCTGCCTGTGTCCTCTACCCCTTCCCGGAGACAATCCTACGGGTGAAAAGTCAGCTAAGAGTCAGGTTGCAAGACTTGTTGCCTTCTAGGAGCCTTCTAGAAACCCAATACCCTCCAGGGGATTGGCCCCATGGCCCCAGCATCTGATCAGAATTCCCCATGAGATTGTTTTCAGGGGGAAGGAGAGTGTGGTTCACTATGGAGAGGAGTTTCCAAAATGAAAATAAACCAGCAAACAACCCAACTTGTTATCGAAGATCCGGTGACTTAGCCTTATTAAGCTCAGCATTAAGGAGAAGAGAACGAAATCGTTTATAGAAACCCTTTTCTCCCTCAGGAGATATTTAAGAACTGAATGTATTTTTTTAAAAAAATTTAAAGGCATGCCAAGTTTATGTAAAATTATACCAATGATGAAAGAGGCTGGAGAACAACAACAAGGCCAGCCAGGGTTGATGCCCACAATCTTAGGCCCTTAGGAAACACAGAAGCAAACAAGAATAAGGAAGCTAGGAGCGTGAGAGCAGAGTGATCAGGGGGACAGCTGGGGAGCCCGGTGCGATGGGCAGCCGTTGTCCCCAAGCTGGTACCTCACCCCCCGAGCCTCGTCTTTTCGAAGGGGATCCAGAGTAGCTGCCTCAGAGGGTTAAGAATTCCACCAGATGACAAATATGTCACTTAACACTCTTTCCGGCATGTGTCAAGTATTGAATCAATAGTACCAGTCACTGTTCCAAGAGCCTTTTGGGTTCTCAGTTTGGTTTGTGAGCAAGAACCCCCAAGCTGGTGTTTGAAGGCTCAGGCCATGTCAAGCCTGAGCTGAGTGCGCCGCACACGTGGTGGTGTTTGTTTATTTAAATATTTGTTTTTACTTTATTTATTAGTTTGGCTGTGCCATCTCTTGGTTGCATGTGGGATCTTAGTTCCCTAACCAGGGATCTAAATGGGGACCTCTAGGAAGTCTCCATTGTGTGATATTTAATCCTCACATTAACTCAGGTGCGGGGCTTCTCAGGTGGGAGTAGTGTGAGCGAATCCGCCTGCCACTGCAGAAGATCTAAGACAGGAGGGGTTCGATCCCTGGGTCGGGAAGATCCCCTGGTGGAGGAAATGGCAACCCATTCCAGCATCCTTGCCTGGAAAATCCCATGGACCGAGGAGCCTGGCTGGGGTCACACGAGTTACAACTGAGCGACAAGACCACCAGCCCCTGACCTAGGGACTGTTGTTATTGTTCTGTTTGCAGATGAGGGGACAGGGGGAGGCGGGGAGGAGAAATGGTTTGCCTGTAAGCTTCACACAGAGAGGCGGGGATGAGGACCCAGGTCTCTTCTGACCCTGCTGTCTGCTGTAACTCTACAGGGAGACTTACCAAAAAAAAGTAGATACCATTTTTCCAGTTCCAGGTCTCCTTAAGTATAAAGAAGATCTAAGTATTTCAGGAAAGTGCCAGTGGGGAATTTTTAAGTGAAGTAAGGAATACCCGGCAGCCTTCCAGATTGCGGGGGGGGTGGGGGGGGGTGGTTTGCTTATGTTCAGACGTGAAATTTTCAGGCTCTAGGTGTTTTCCGCACAGTTGAAGAGCTCAAGGCAGACTTGACCCCGTGCCCCAGGGCGGATCCCTGCCTACTGTCCAGTTCATCACCCCGGAGGTGAATGTGCCCTTAAAATAGAATCCTCTGTGCCCGTCCTGTGTTTCCTATTACTGGGTTCAGGATGGTGAGGAGGTGGTTATCTGGGTTTACCAACCTTTGACTTTTGTAGTCGTGAACAGTAAATGTTACTTCTTATTTGTATGTGAGCCTCATTGGTGAGTTAGTCCCATGACCTGGGAGGAAAGGTCTCCCAGCTCCATCTTTAAAGTCAAGAGGATGAATGCTTACTGATGCTCATCTCAAGCGTGGCCAGGAACTTGGAAGTCCTGAGTGCCCACCCTAAATGAGGACCCTGCATCCTGGGCACTTCCTGTGGCTTCCTCTTTGTCACTCCTACCGTCCATCACTCAATGATGTGCTCATTCATACAGCAAACTGGAAGAGCCTGCTGTCCTTTAGACAACAAGTCTGCTCTCCGGGGACCCAGTGCTTTTCAAACAGGAGTGCCGAAGGACCTGTTTTTCAAAAATTTCCCCATTGTCACAGGTGGGCCCTTTTGTAAAAATAGGATAAAAATGAACTTTAAAAATACCAGTGATGTGTAAAAAACAAGCCCCAATTTTTTAAGCCCCAGTTTTTAAATTTAATTAATTTATTCTTATATTTATTTATTTGGCTGTGCCAGGTCTTAGTATGAGGCACATGGCTTCTTTAGTTGTAGCATGTGGGATCTAGTTCCCCCACCAGGGATTGAACCCAGGCCCCCGGCATGATGAGGGCAGAGTCTTAGCCACTGAACCACCAGGGAAGTCCCTATGCCCCAGTTTTTTAGGGTAAGATTCAATAGACCACATTTCAGTAGACTTGTGCTTGAAGGCAGAATCACAATCGAGGGTGACAAATGTCTTCACGGGTCTGAGATTCCTCGAAGAGAGGAACATAAATCATTTTGCAGGAACCCAGAGGGTTCAATCATATGACTAACAGAAGCAGTCTTGAGAATCGGGATCTCCAGCTTGACTGTCCCCACGTGTCCAGTTGTCCGCGCCTTCAGGTTGTTGGGTGGAGCTGAAGCTCAAAGCGCTAGATGCAGCCATGTCTTAGGAATGGTGTACAAATCTCTCATCGTCCAGTTCTTTTGGTTCACTAACTCAAACTGCTTAGACGAGGTCCACATAGACTTGCTCTACAAATTAAAGTATTTTAAAATAATGTTTGTTATATAAGTCTAGCATTTTGTGATACTGCTGATATGTGGAATCTAAAAAGTGCAGCAAACTAGTGACTAGAGCATAACAAGCCAACTCACAGGTGTACAAACCAAAGCAGTGGTTACCAGTGGAGAGGGGCCACGCGGGGGGAGAGTGGGAGGTGTAAACTATCGGGTGTCAGGTAGGCTCACGCATGTGTGTGCAACACGCAGAATGGAGCCAGTATTTTGTAATCACTGTAAATGGAAAGTAACCTTTAAAAACTGTATAAAAATAATTTTTTTTATAGTCAAGTCTTTTGGAGGGGGAAAATGTCTCCCTCTTACCTTGCCGTTTAGATCTTTCCTGATACACGCATAAATATAAGAAGGGGCTCAGGTGCTGCTGTTTAGTCACTAAGTCGTATCTGATTCTTGGCGACCCCATGGGCTGTAGCTCACCAGGCTCCTGTGTCCATGGGATTTCCCAGGCAAGAATGCTGGAGTGAGTTGCCATTTCCTTCTCCAGGGGATCTCCTAACCCAGGTATCAAACCCAGGTCTCCTGCATTGGCAGGCTGATTCTTTACTGCTGAGCCATCAGGGATTCATACATATATATATATATATATATATATATATATATATATATATACACACACACACACACACACACACACACACACACACACACACACACACACACTATACATAGTTTTACAAATCTTGCTTGTTTCACTCAACAACTTATCACGCTGCTGATGCTTTCACTTACTACTTTCGTACCTTCCCCATTCTTTTTCCCTGACTGTATTTTAGCTCCATGCAGGTACGTCATGCCTTATTCAGGGAGTCTTGTGATGGTCGACCCTTAGGTCATGATTACTCAGTCGCAGTGAACGTCCTGTGTTTATGTCCTGTGCACTGAGGCGTGTGTTTCTCTAGGACAGATTCCAGCAGATCTATCTGTGGGTGTGCACATTTGAAATGTTGTAGGTACTGCCAAGTTCATCCTCCTGAAAGATAGTATGCGTCATCGACAGATTTTAAAGTTGAAAGATGTGCTGTTGAACTCATCCCTCCTCATGCTCATCCAGGGGCTGAAATGATGGGCAGAGCCTGGTCGAGGTCACATGTGACTGAAGGCAGAGCCAAGGACACAGCCTCCTGCTTCTCTTTCCAGTGAGGTTGCAGAGTTTTTATCAACCTTTGACCGCCCGATGGCCATTTACCTTGACCAGAGGTGTGTCCTGCACAGAACCAGGAATGAAAGCTTTGAATACTTATGTTCATGTCAAATTTGAACCTCGGTCCTTAAGACAGTGTCTTAAGACCCTTAAGAAAGGGATTGTGACTTGAGTACCTTCGCAGCCCCTCTCAGAGGAATATCTGATTTTCGTTGCACCAAATCACCCTTGTGTACAGGGACAGCAGAGTAGAGTGGGCGAGGGACTGAACCTGGCCTCCAAACTCAGCTGTGCTCTGACTTTGTGATTTGGGGCATGGTACCAGCTTCTCCCAGCCTTTCTGTACCTGTTTCCCCACCTTGGAAGAGGTAACCCTCTTGCAGAGTAATCGTGATGACAAAGAATAATGTATGGAAAACGCTTGGGACGCTCCCCGGAAATGTTGGTTTCCTCCTCTTATCCTTCTCTTGAGGAATTTAATAAAAAGATCAGGATTTGCGTCCAACAGAGGGCACTGTCTGAGCTGGAGTGGGAGTCTTCTCAGTGCAGAGAGGAGCTGTAGTAAGATGCTCCCGTGGTGCTAATTTATTCCTGGAGTCCAGATTTCATTAAGGTCAAAGTCATTTTCACTTACCACCGCAGAGCTGCTCTGAAGAGGTTGTTTAAGGACGAGAAGCGGCCGCATCCCCAAATTCCATGGACAACCCCTCCCATCTAATCTCTCTCTGAGCCTTTGGCCTCCTGAGTATCATCGTCTGTCTTGGCTTCCCCATCTTCCGGGTAATCCATCTTTGTTGATGGCATCGCTGGCTCTAGGGCCATCTAGGACTATGACTTTATTCTGGACCTTCTGTCTCTCTCACTCCCTGTATCCAGGTAGTTGCCTGATTCAGAATATCTAACACATTGGTCCTTCCCTGTCGCCACACAGCAGCACCCAGGGGCAGACCCTCACGACCTCCTCCCAGGGCTAGACTCCACATCCAGACAGATCTGGGAAGCCCCAATCAGAGCGCCTGAGCCAGAGCCATCTGACCTGCCTCCAGGGCCATCTGACCTGCATCTCTGGAGCCCAGTGGGCTGGGTGACCCCCCCCCCCCCCCCGTTAGCAAAACACTCAGGGCTCAGCAGGGACTGGTGGCCCCCGTCCTCCCCTTGGGCTGCCATATACAGAGAGCTGACTGTGTAAAGCTAAGGCCTTCACAGGCCTGGTCTCATTTACCCTCAGGAGATAGGAAATATTATTGTCCCCTGTTTTTTTTTTGGCTGTGCCGCATGTGGGATCTTAGTTCCTCGACCAGGGATCAAACCCACGTCCTCTACACTGGAAGAGCAGAGTCTTAGCTGCTGGGCTGCCAGAGAAGTCCCATATCATCCCGTTTGGGACAGGGGAAGTTGGAGTCAGCAGAGTATGGAGACTTGCTTAAGGTCACATAGCCAGGAAGTGGTGATGCCAGTCTTTCAAGCCCTATGTGTCTTAACTGTTTCCCAACAGTGGTCCTCCTACCCCAGGGGTGTGTTAAGAGGGTCCCTTGAAATGTCAAAAGTGGCAGTGGTGCCTGGCTAATGTCTAACAGATGAGTGGAGTCATTATTTTTAAATTTCTCTTAAAACACCAGGCAATATAAGACTTTGTCCCCACCACACCCCCCTGCAAAAAAAAAAGGAATAAGCCTAAGGCTCAGTCACTTGCTTGGTTTCAGTGACCCTTCTTGACGACTGTGCAGTCACACAGTAGTAAATTGCTTTAATTCTTAGACTATATTGGATCATTTATACCCTAGTGGAATGCTCACTGCTGTTTTCATCTGATAAATTAACGAAAAGCCCATATTACTGAAAAATCAACATTAAAAAGAAAAATACATACAAAATAGCTATTGGGGTATATGTATATTGTGTGTGCATTGTGTGTATTTATGAATAAAGTTATATGATTAAGGGGAAAAAAAGAAAAATTACATAGCAATGATTCTATACACATCTGTACTTTCTTAGGGGAGACAGTGCTTACTAATTAAAACCCAAAACAATCTCTCCTCACCTCTTCGAAACAAACACAAAACTTAAAAAACAATAATAAACTTTTCAGAACACAAAATGCAAGGATTCCAAGAGAAGTAAGATTCAACAGCAGGTGGCTGTCATGACCATGCCCTTTTACCAGAAAAGAAGCTTTGTGAAGTCAGGGACTGTGTCTTTTGTTGCTGGGCGACCAATTCCTGGCACATAGGAGACTGTCAGGGACTGTTTGTTGAATGAATGAACAGCCACGATGTGCTTGCACAAGCCCAGGATGAAATGAGAATTTCCGAACTTGGTCCCTTTAGGAAGAACTGAACAATGACCAAGGTTTTCTGCACTTTATAGTTTGTGGCGCCCTCACCATCGTCTCTTTGGATCCTACAGTCACCTGTGCAGCAGTGTTGCCCCCAGTTTTCAGAAGTGGTTGCGAGAAGTGACATGCTGAGCTCAAGGTCTACAGTAAGGAAGAGGGGCCAGGTCTTTTGAATCTAAACTCAGTTCTCTTTCCACTGTCCTCCCACCCTAACTAGGCTGAAGGAGGTCAGAGATGGGCGACTCAATCAGTCAAGGCTCATATTTCTCATTGGTAGGGTGGAAGTTCTTTTTTAAATGTAATTTGCAGCCTATATTCCCATTAATCCTTGATCATCTTCTTTTTAATATTTGTTTATTTGGGGCTGCATCAGGTCTTAGTTGCAGGCTTAGTTGTGGCTTGCAGGCTTGGTTGCCCTATGGCATGTGGGATTATAGTTCTCTGACCAGCGATTGAATCCAGTCCCCTGCATTGGAAGGTGAATTCTTAACCACTAGACCACGAAGGAAGTCCCAGAAAGGAAGTTTTGATTGTCATTCATGTCTACTCTGTTTTTGGACCTCTCTTTTCTATGACTTCTTCCCCAGGTGATCGCTTACATCTCCTGCACTGACAAGTAGGTTCTTTACCACTAGCACCACCTGGAAAGCCCAAGAGCTAATGTAGGAGACATAATAAATGCAGGTTCAATCCCTGGGTTGAGAAGATCCTGTGGAAGAGGGAATGGCAACCCACTCCAGGATTCTTGCCTGGAGAATCCCATGAACAGAGGAGCCTGGTGGGCTACAGTCCATGGGGTTGCAAAGAGTCGGACACAACTCAGCGACTAAGTACAAGGCATCCCAAGGGACGCAGTAGTAAAGAGTCCACCTGCCAATGCAAGAGATGCAAGAGACTCGGATTGGATCCCTGGTTGGGTTAGATCCTCTGGAGGAGGAAATGGCAACCTGCTCCAGGATTCTTGCCTGGAAAATTCCATGGACAGTGAAGCCTGGCGGGTTACAGTCTATGAGGTCTCAAAGAGCCAGACATGACTGAGCGACTGAACACACACGCAGGCAGGCATCTCAGACTGACATGGTCCAAACTGAACTCCTGATCTCTTCACCCCCTTCTCATCAAACAGTTTCTTCTATCTCAGCAGATGGCAACCCCATCCTTGATCTTGTGTTTTCCAAGCTACCATCGGTGTTGTCCTTGACTGCTCTGCTTCCCTCACACCCCATATCCAGTTCTACTGGACTGATCTCCAAAGTATATCCAGTTACCAACCGCTTCTCATCACCTGCATACAT
The DNA here is from genome assembly GCA_024291935.2 of Okapia johnstoni. Taxonomy (NCBI): domain Eukaryota; kingdom Metazoa; phylum Chordata; class Mammalia; order Artiodactyla; family Giraffidae; genus Okapia; species Okapia johnstoni. The sequence continues at coordinate 66,646,416 of CM044324.1, read as the reverse complement.
CCTACCCTGGACCACGTCACCGTCATCTCTTGCTTGGACTATTGTAGTATCCTCCAGTCTGATTTCTCTGCTTCTGCCCTTGCACACCTATACAGTCTATTTCGTATACCACGTCAGAAGGATCTCAAAAGTCCTAGGTACACCTTTGCCCTTCAGACAAGCTTCCTCTGCTTATTGCAGGTTGCATCAACACTCGGGTGGAAAGCAAGCTGGTGGCTGCACCATCCCCATTTTACTTTCTTCCTTTTCAGAATTCCTATCTGTTGCCAGCTAGGTTTGTTTGCACTGGGTCTTAAATTCTGACAATTGTATCTTACATCCCTCCCTCCTGCCCCACCTCTTTCTCTTTAAAAATATTTTAAGACTTTTTCCATGGCTGCTAAAAACCATAAGGTAAAGATTCAAGTATATACTTTAAAAATCCATTACATAAAAGAACTGATTATATCTCAACAATCGGAATCCAAATAGAATGAAACAAAAATTCAGCAAATATGCGTTTATTTTTGTTACTTATTGCTCAGAGCAAAGCCAGGGAGTTTAAGTGGCAGAAAGAACACACGTCTGCTATTTGATATTAGACAGCTGTCATCACTCTCAATATAGCGTTCACAGGTTATGGTTCGTCTGGCACTGAAATGTACACACCCTACCTCCCAGCACAGAGGTGTCAGGAGTCCTCAGTCATCTCCTATGCTACGGTGGATTACATTTTGCAAACAATGAGCACAATCTCTCCCTTAAGGAAACTTGTTATCGAAAGATGCGAGGGATTGGAATGTGTAATACAAAACAGACACGCAGAGAAGAATGAGTTTTATGGCGCAGGAAGAGAAGGACTGACTTTATTGCCTATAAAGTAAAGTCCACATGCTACAAGTTGGCCTGAACCCACCTTGTGCATCATTTTTCTTTTTTTCCTCCAAATCGACCTGAGGTTAAAAACCAGCCAGCCCTTTCTTGGCTGGAGGACTTTAGGGATAAGCCCCTTAGAGCTCTTTGAACCTCAGCCTCCTATGAAGAGGGGTTAATGCCTCCCAGGGAGGTTGTGAGAAGCAGGAGAACGCACTCTGCTGGCCCCTGTCAGCGTGTTCTGGGTTAGAGGCAGGAGAGTTGTATCATGTTAGAGTCACAAACCTAGTTGTTGTCTCCATGAGGACATGAAGAATGGTTCTGGGGAGATGCATGTAGGCGTCAGGTTGACAAGGGATGGACTCCTGGTGAATCAGTGTGATTGACTAATGGATTCCCAGATAACTGGTTAAACATTCTTTCTGGGTGTGACTCTGGGGGATATTTCTGGAAGAGATTACCATCTGAATCAATCCTGTGAGTAAAGATAAAGAAGATCACCCTCACCAATGCTAATGGGCATCATCCAATCTTTTGAGGCCTGAATGGAACAATATGGCAAAGGAAGGGCGAATTTGTCCTCCTGGTTTGAGCTGGAACACCCATCTTTGCTTGTCCTTGGTCGTGGGTGCTCCTGGTCCTCTGGCCTTCAGACTCAGATTGAGACGAACCCCACCAGCTCCCCTGTCCTCGGGACTTTGGTATGTAAGCGTACATGTTAGTCACTCAGTTGTGTCCGTGACTCCACGTACTGTAGCCCGCCAGGCTCCTCTGTCCATGGAACTCTCCAGACAAGAATACTGAACTGGGTTGCCATTTCCTTGTCCAGGGGATCTTCCCAGCCCAGGTATCGAACCAGGGTCTCCTGCACTGCAGGCAGATTCTTTACCACTGAACCACCTGGGAAGCCCCCGGTCTTTGGACTCAGGCAGAATTACATCACCAATTTTCCTGGTTCTCCAGCTTACTGAGGACAGATCAAGGGATTTCCTGGTCTCCATAGTCACATAAACCAATTTCTACCATAAATCTCCTCTTGTCTCTCTCTCTCTCCTACTGGTTCTCTCTCTCTGGAGAGCCCTGACTAATGTATTACCATAATTTTTGTTCCCCTTCTGATTGGGCTAAACAGAACTCTGTCAAACCTGGATACTTCTGGGATCCATACCTTTGCTTATATGACCCCTTTTTCCTAGCAGGCTCTTAGAACCTTAGCCTGCCCTGAACCAACTGCAACGTCCTGCTCAAAGACCACCTCTTCCAAAATGTCTTTCCAGGTGCCAGCAGTCAGTCGCAATTTCTCCCAGCTCTTGTTGTAGAAAACGGCTGTCAACATGCCGACTTCCAGCACCCCCAAGTGGGGTTCTGACTCCTCAGTTTGCTCAGGTCCCAAGCTAGGTGTGACTCCAGATACCCGACTCCTCCTCGGCTCCAGAACCATCCATCTTTGAACATCCCTCGTGGTTTAGTGGTGAAGAATCTGCTTGCCAATGCAGGGAACCCAGCTTTGATCCCTGGTCTGGGAGGATCCCATGTGCCCCTGGCACTGCAACCACAGAGCCCATGCCCCTGGAACCCATGCTTCCCAACGAGAGAAGCCACATCAATGAGACGCTCACGCAGCGCAACTAGAGAGGACCCCCCGTTCCCCACAACTAGCGAAAGCCCGCACGCAGCAACAGAGGCCCCACATGGCCAAAAATAAATCAAACAAATAAATCTTAAAAAAAACCAAGGCCATCCATCTTTGCCCATCTCCCGTCCACTCTTCACCAGATATCGTTCTCCAGTGCACACCTATGTTGTCATTTTTTGTTGCTCGTTCGCTAAGTCGTGTCCAATTCTTTGTAACCCCACGGATTGTGGCTTTCCAGGCTCCTCTGTCCTCTACTGTCTCCCGGAGTTTGCTCAGATTCCTGTCCGTTGAGTTGGTGATGCTGTCTCACCATCTTACCGGACTTCACTTTCACCATCAGACACATCTACTGAGCCGAACGTTGTTTCCACTTTGGCCCTGCCTCTCATTCTTTCTGGAGCTCCTAGTAATTGCCCTTCTCTCTTCCCCGGTAGCATATTGGACATCTTATGACCTGGCGAGGGGTGCTCATCTTCGGGCATCATATCTTTTTGCTTTTTTCACACTGTCCACGGGGTTCTCCAGGCAAGAATACACGAAAATGTTAGTCACTCCGTCATGCCCAAATCTTTTGCGATCCCATGAATCGTAGCCTTACCAGGCTCCCCTGTCCATGGGATTTCTCAGGCAGGAATACTGGAGTGGGTTGCCATTTCCTTCTCCAAGGGATCTTCCTGACCCAGGGATTGAACCCGCGTCTCCTGCAGGAGATCCTGCATTGGCAGGCAGGTTCTTTACCACTGAGCCACCTGGGAAGCCAAGAATGCAGGAGTGGGTTGTTATTTCCTTCTCCAAGGGATCTTCCTGACCCAGGGATTGAACCCGCGTCTCTTGCAGGAGATCCTGCATTGGCAGGCAGGTTCTTTACCACTGAGCCACTTGGGAAGCCAAGAATACAGAAGTGGGTTGTTATTTCCTTCTCCAAGGGATCTTCTTGACCCAAGGATTGAACCCGTGTCTCCTGCAGGAGATCCTGCATTGGCAGGCAGGTTCTTTACCACTGCACCTCCCAGGAAGCCAAGAATACAGAAGTGGGTTGTTATTTCCTTCTCCAGCGGACCATGTTTTGTCAGAACTCTTCATGATGACCCATCTGTCTTGGGTAGCCCCACACAGCATGGCTCATAGCTTCAGTGAGTTACACAAGCCACTTCGCCACAACAAGGCTGTGATCCATGAAGTAGTTAGTGCTGCCTAAACCCTTCAGTGATGGGACTATGATGCCTTGAATGGGGCAACCCTGTCTATTTCTGAAGCTTGTCCTTTTTTTTTTATTTGAGATGTAATTCAAATGCCGTAAAAATTCACCCCTTTAAAGTATACATTTCAGTATTTTTTTGTTTTTACTATATTAACAGAGTTGTACAATTGTCAACACTATTTAATTCCAGAATATTTGCCTCGCCCTCCAAAGAAACCCAGACTTCCTGGCAGTTACTTTCCATTACCTCCTTAGCCCCAGCCTCTGGCAACCTTGAATCTTCTTTCTGTCTCTATTGATTCATTTATTCTGATATTTCATATAAATTGTACAATATGTGGCTTCTTATGTTTGGCTTCTTTCACTTAGCATGCGATTTTCAGGGTTCATTGACGTCATAACATGGGTCAGTATTTCATTCCTTTCTGCGGCTGAATAATATTCCACCACGTGAATACACCACATGTTTGTTTATGCATTCTCCAGCTGATGGACATTTTGGCTGTTCCTCCTTTTTGGCTAACATGAATAATGCTGCTGTGAACATCTGTGTTCAGGTGTTTAGCTGACCTTGTATTTCGTGAAGAATATGCCTGGGAGTAGAATGCTCATTCGGATGACAGCCCATGTTTCACCTTTGAGGGACTGCTGGACTCGGCCATCTCCCACCCCTCCAGCAGTGTCTGAGGATTCTTATCTCCCCACATCCTCCCCTAGTCTCATCTGGTACTACGCTGCTCCTGGGTCTCTAGGCTCTAACCTCTGATGCCTGTGGGATTTTCCTGGACCAGGGATTGAACCCGTGTCCCCTGCACGGGCAGGTGGATTCCTTACCACCAAGCCACCAAGACCACCAAATGGAAGGTCTTAAAGGTGCCTGTGATTCTAACCTTATCAGACCCAGGGCCTCATTGTCCATCCTGAAATGAAATTCACAAATAATATAACCTGCTCAGAGAGTGAAAACACATACATGTAATTCTCAAACTCTAAAACAGAGAATAAGTGAAAAGTAATTTATCAGAAAATTATGTGTATTATACTGCTGGAAGTCCCGGCGAAGTAGCCAGGGGCTTGAACTGAGCAGGTAGAAGCTCTGTGACGGTGATGGCTGCACACACAGGTAGACCTGGGTGTGGGGTGTTGACCACTCGTGTACCACCAGCGCGGTGAGCGGAGAGGCTGCCAGTGCTGATGCTCCACAAGGATGGTCAGTGGGAACCCCCATTGGAGTCCAGTTCAGTCTTCTCTCAATTTACACAGTCACCGCATTCCAGGACAATCCAGTGTATGTTTAACATGTGCAAAAACCAGTCTGTGTTCAAATGTAAAATAGAGCTGTTTTCTGGGTTAACCGAACTGCTCCTGGTAAGAACCACCAAGATACACTCTTGCCTCGGGCTGGAGCATCCTTCCTCTGCCCTTTGGCCAGGCGCTTCACCTAGTCTTTTTTTTTAAAATATTTATTTATTTACTTGGTTGTGTCAGGTCTTAGTTGAGGCACACAAGATCTTCATTGCAACTTGCTGGATCTTTTCTTGCGGTGCACGGACTCTCTAGTTGTGGCACGCAGGCTTAGCTGCTCCGTGGCATGTGGGATCTTAGTTCCCTGACCAGGGACTGAACCTGAGTCCCCTGCATTGCAAGGTGAATTTTTAACCACTGGACCACCAGGGAAGTCCCTCAAGTCCAAATTGGAAGGTGCTTCCTCAAGTGAACCTTTCTAGCCTCTTCTCACCAGATTAGTTTTCTTCCAGAGCATTGCGGGCTACTTCTTCATAGCATTTAATATATTTAAGACCACTTGCAAGTATGCATTTATCCGTTTTCTTTCTATTAACGTCCACCTCCCAGCTGGACTCTGACACCACGAGGTCTGGACTTGAGACTTTCCTATCACTGTATCCCCAGCCCTTAACTCCTGCCTGGTATGCAAATATTTGCTGCACGAATACAATAGTTCTCTTGTCTACCTCCTTTGTTGTCCTGGGACTTCTTAGAAGACATTATTGTGCCAAATTTATCTGTGTCCTCAGTGCTAAAGATAGTTCTTCCTTTTATGTGGAAAACAGTGGTCAAATATTTAATGAGCAAATAAAAGCAAATGCACAATTGGGCTTCCAATGTCCTAATGAATGAGCTGAGGACACGGTAGGAGGTGTTTCGGTAAATCCTCCAGAAAGCGCTGTCATCCTGGGTCATGCTGAAGTCCTCTTTATAGCTGTGGTTTCAATAGGGAACCTTCGTTTTAACTGTGTTAATAATTATTTGTGCCCTACCGGTTGTTTAACAAACCATCCCAAACCTTAGTGGCTGCGTGTAACGGAGAGCTGGTTGTGTCTTAATGATTCTGTGGGTTGGCAGTCTGGTGGGTTTACTGGCCTCTCTTGTGACCACAGCCACCTGACAGTGTGGCGAGGACTGGAGGGTCCAGGTGGCCACACTCGCGGGTAGTGATCTGGCTGCCAGCTCAGGTGCCACGGTTCTCTTCCACATGGACATCCATCTTCTAGGAGGCTAACCTGGGCCTCTTTACCATTTGTGGTCTTGAGGGTCCAAGAAGGTGAAAGCAAAGACAGAAGGTGCGAGGTGAAGACTGCTTCCCAAGCTGGACAACCATCACTTCCGCCTTGATCTGTTGGTCAAAGCAGGTCACAGATTCACGTGGCTACAGCAGTTCATCACAGGGGGCACTGGATCCAGGGGACACATTCACTGGGACGCATAATATAGCAATCCACCACCACAATCTCTTTGGAGGACACTCTTGCAGTTCCTCGTTCTGTAATCTAAAGGGCAGCTCTGGGTCTTTCTTGTGGATGGAGGGTCCACAGGGACCCTGAGTCTCCCTCCAAATGTGGCATCTCCCTGTCTGGTCCTGGAGACAGAGTTGGAAAAGATGGAGGAGATTATGTTGAATATGTTCTTTCCCCATATTTTGTTTGGTTTCATTTGGGGAGCAGGATCTCAATTTTGCTTTGGTGAAGTCATGATCTCATTTTATTTTCCTTCCATTTTCCTTGTTTCTCTTCCAACTCAACTGCAATAAAAAGTTAAGTTAATGGAGCATTCTGGCTAGTTCTGCAGATTGTACTGCAAAAGGACCTCAGGGTGGAGAGCACTGATTCTAGACCAAGACTCCTTGAGTTAGAATCCTGGCTTTGTCACTTGTCTGCTATGTGACCTTGGGGAAGCGACTTCACCTTCCTTTGCCTCAGTTTCCTCCTCTTAACATGGGGATCGTGATGCCTGGAACAGTGTGGTGAGGATGGAGTGAGGAAAGCATTGCAAAGCACTCAGAGTGGGCACGGGACAGTCACCACCCCAGACAGCTGGGGAGGAGCCAGGTCAGGCAGATGGTCTAGGGCTTCAACTATAGATGTGCCTCGGGGTGGGGGAGGGTGGCGGAGGGTAGAGGTAGGGATGGGGATGGGAAAGGAGAGGTGGCTTCACTAAAAAGCAGCATGCAGTCTCTCTTAATATATCTGTGAGACATCGAAGCCTCCATGTGTGGCTACTTTTGCTCATAACCACCTCTCATTGCAGCCCTATTACGAGGTATTTGTGCTTTCAGTATAAATTATAAATCTAAACACATGCAGAGTTTGTTTTCCCCCCAAAGCAGATTCCAACCAGCATGAAACCAGCCAATCCAAATAAATTGTGCGCTTAAGCCCATTGTTTCCAGCAACATGTAAACTGTTGGGTTGTAAAGAATTGCTTTGAAGAAGGCACCCCATTAGTGCTCCAAGCATCAGGGTTCAATTTAGGCTGCACATTTCTTTTGAAGAGTTTACTAGAAATCTGTGGCAAAGAAAGACACACATTGGGGTGGGGGTGCGGTAGGGAAGGTTTTCTTATCAAATTATACAAGATGCATTTACAGGATGTTGTCATAAAAGCACAAAATAAAGCCACGACCCTGAACTCCAGGAGAAACGCAGAATTCCTCAGCTGGGGAAGTCATTCTGGGAATGCAAAGATTGCTTCCAATGTTATGTTTGTAAGGAAATGACAGTCACCAAGTGGAGAATGTCAGGTCCTCCGAGAAGCCCTGTGGGCACTCACGTGCGGAGAAATATTTACTTAACTGGAGTTGGTTCGGAAAATATTTGACTCCGGAGGGTCCCTCAGGGAGTGTGGAGGGTGTCCGGGATTTTCCTTCAGGTCAAGACAAGGCCTTTGCTAATCCCCCCAACTGATAAGGCGCCCTGATTTTTAGGGTGGATTCATTCCTCCGCTGAAGCAAGCTTTAAGGCCCTGGCTGGGGCCAGAGTGGGGACCCGTCATTTCAGAGCCTTGCTCAGTTCTACAGAGCCAGCCTCTAGCTGACAAATCGGTCGAGCTTGTCACCGTGGACCAGGGGTGCCAGGAACCGGACTCTGAGTCAGGATGGGAAAGGAGGAGACGCCTGGCAATGATAGATCGGAATATTTACCTTCAGGAAGAATCAGCAATTGGATGTTCTCTTTGGTGCCAAAGGGTTGATAAAGGAGGAGAGCTGTGATCCTACTACCTGCAGGAAAATGACGGGTTTTACCAAGTGGGATGAATTTCCTCCCGTCCAGCTCACCCGCACGCCTTCCTGAATGGGAGACCCTTTCACCATCCTAGACTCTGTTCCTTGTGTCTGCAGGAGGCTGGCGGTTTGGGGAAGGGGTGAGTTCAAAAAAGCTCAGCCAGGAGTGAGGCTCCTGGGTTCCAGTAGGGCTTTTCCATGAAAATTAGACAGAAGGACTTGATCCAGCCACCATTCATAAAGTCCCTTCTCTGCTCCGGCCTCTGAGTGTGCAAAGGTGTGCACAGCAGTCATCCTTCCTCTCAGATGGGGAAGAATGGGATGCTGCTCACGATGACAACCACATCTATGCAATAGGAGCCGGCTGCACGCCAGGCAGGGTCTACGTACTTTACAGAGAATGTCTCAGTGCGTCTCAGTGTTAAAGTGTATGAATCACTTTGGGATCCTGTGAATCTGGTTCAGAAGGTTGGGGGTAAGGCCTGGGACTCTGTACTAATAGGCTCCCAGGTGATGCCCCATCCTCCCGTCCACAAGACTGAGCAACTAGGTTTTGTTTCATCTAATCCTCACAACAACCCAGTGAGGCTCTGTGGGGTTATTCCCATTGTACAGATGAGGAAATGGAGACATCAGGTGACTTGCCCGAGGTCATTCAGCCAGGACTGGATGCCAGGGCCGTGTGCTTACACAGCTCTGCCGTGATGAGGCAGCGAGGCTGCTGGGCAGAGAGGCTCCCCAACAGACTGGGGATTCAGAGAACATTTTGGAGAATGTGGCTCCTTAGGGGGTTCCAGCAGGTTAAGGGTTAAGGTATCAACCAGGTAAAATCCAGGAGGACAGGGGGAAATGGCCCCAGAGTTCTGCTGTGGAGACCACAGGAGAGCCCCCATTAGAGGGGCCAAGTAGGAGAGGGGTAGAGTCCCAGGCGTCGCAGGGCCCCCAGGGCACAGCTCTGACGTTCCCCCAGGGCCGGAAAACAGATGTTCCCTAGAAGGATCTGTAACCTTTCTGTTGACTTATCCTGCCCTGGTGACACTTCCTGGGCGTCCCCTTCATTCTTGAAGGCGGGCGGGCGAGCAAGGAAGGGCCCTACCTCGATGCCCCGCCCACCTGGTACTTACCACCGGGGCTAAAATTAGCACTTGGCGTTGCAGGTTTTTGTTTGCATGTCTGTCTCCCACTGGAACGTTTCCTCCCCCTTCATCTCTGTCCCCGAAAGCCTCAGCCTGGCACGTGGGCTGAGAGCCCCTGCCCTACTGACTCAGAGGGGTAGGGACGGGAAATGGTTTGACAGCCTGAGGAACGCAGCGCTCTGGGAGGTGGGGGCCTGTGGGGGCTGCAGAGGGGATTCCGGGGCAGCGGGGAGGAGTGTGGTCACTCAGCGCCTGGAGAGGGTCTTAAGGAGTCATCATAGGTCTCCCTGCCAGACTACCTCTGAGTCCAGCGTCTCCTAAATGCCGGCAACTCAGCGCCACCTTGGCAACCTGGTCATATCCATTTGCCACCTGGGCCCTTGTGTACTAAATATTTTACTTTACATCGATTTACCTTATCACCTAACATTTTTTTTCTGGGTTCATAGTGTTAGTTGCTCAGTCAAGTCTGACTCTTTGCAACCCCATGGACTGTAGCCCACCAGGCTCCTCTGTCCATAGAATGCTCCAGGCAAGGACCCTGGAGTGGGTAACCATTCCCTTCTCCAGGGGATCTTCCTGACCCAGGGATGGAACCCAGGTCTCCTGCCTTGCAGGCAGATTCTTTACCAGCTAAGCCACCAGGGAAGCCATTGGGTTCATAAAATATATTTAAATAAACTTTCAATTTTATTTACTTGTTTTTCTTTCCGTTTTATTGAGATATGATTTACACATAGCATCATATAAGTTTAAGGTACACAGCATAAGATCTGACTTACATACATCATTAAGTAATTACTGCAACAAGTCCAGTGAGCATTCATCATCTCATATGGATACAAAATAAAGAAAAAGAAAAAAAACACTTTTTTCCCTGTGATGAGAACTCCTAGGATTCACTCTTCTAACAACCTTCTCAGGAACGTACAGCAGTGTTGATTACATTAATTGTATTGGACATTACATCCTTAGGACTTATTTATCTTGTATTTTTTAAGGGTCTGGATTGACCCTTGTAGTTTTAAAAATATGCTAGTAAAGTAATGCTCAAAATTCTCCAAGCCAGACTTCAGCAATACGTGAACCGTGAACTTCCAGTTGTTCAAGCTGGTTTTAGAAAAGGCAGAGGAACCAGAGATCAAATTGCCAATATCCGCTGGATCATCGAAAAAGCAAGAGAGTTCCACAAAAACATCTATTTCCGCTTTATTGACTATGCCAAAGCCTTTGACTGTGTGGATCACAATAAACTGTGGAAAATTCTGAAAGAGGTGGGAATACCAGACCATCTGACCTGTCTCTTGAGAAACCTGTATGCAGGTCGGGAAGCAACAGTTAGAACTGGACATGGAACAACAGACTGGTTCCAAATAGGAAAAGGAGTACGTCAAGGCTGTATATTGTCATCCTGCTTATTTAACTTATATGCAGAGTACATCATGAGAAACGCTGGGCTGGAAGAAGCACAAGCTGGAATCAAGATTGCCGGGAGAAATATCAATAATCTCAGATATGCAGATGACACCACCCTTATGGCAGAAAGTGAAGAAGAACTAAAGAGCCTCTTGATGAAAGAGAAAGAGGAGAGTGAAAAAGTTGGCTTAAAGCTCAACATTCAGAAAACTAAGATCATGGCATCTGCTCCCATCACTTCATGGGAAATAGATGGGGAAAAAGTAGAAACAGTGTCAGACTTTATTCTTTTGGGCTCTAAAATCACTGCTGATGGTGATTGCAGCCATGAAATTAAAAGACGCTTACTCCTTGGAAGGAAGGTTATGGCCAACCTAGATAGCATATTTAAAAGCAGAGACATTACTTTGCCAACAAAAGTCCGTCTAGTCAAGGGTATGGTTTTTCCAGTGGTCATGTATGGATGTGAGAGTTGGACGGTGAAGAAAGCTGAGTGCCGCCGCAGAATTGATGCTTTTGAACTGTGGTGCTGGAGGAGACTCTTGAGAGTCCCTTGGACTGAAAGGAGATCCAACCAGTCTATCCTAAAGGAGATCAGTCCTGGGTGTTCTTTGGAAGGACTGATGTTGAAGCTGAAACTCCAATACTTTGGCCACCTCATGCGAAGAGTTGACTCATTGGAAAAGACCCTAATGCTGGGTGGGATTGGGGACAGGAGGAGAAGGGGACGACAGAGGGTGAGATGGCTGGATGGCATCACCGACTCGATGGCCATGGGTTTGGGTGGACTCCGGGAGTTGGTGATGGACAGGGAGGCCTGGCGCGCTGCGATTCCTGGGGTCACAAAGAGTCGGACACGACTGAGCGACTGAACTGAGCTGAGTTTATTTATTTATTCATTTGGCTGTGCTTGGTCTCCATTGCTGTGTGGGTGGTGAGCGGGGGCTACCCTCTACTTGAGGGGCACCAGTTCTAGGGCTCGTGGGCATCTGTAGTCGCATCTCCTGTGCTCCAGAGCACAGGCTCAATCCTTGTGGCACGTGAGCTTAGTTGCTGCACAGCATGTGGGATCTTCCGGGATCAGAGATCAAACTTGTGTCTTCTGCCTTGACAGATGGGTTCTTTACCACTGAGCCACCAGGGGAGGCCCCTATTTATCTTACAACTGGAAGCTTGTACTTCTTGACCACCTTCATCCAGTTCCTTCCTCCCCCAAAGCCCTGCCTCTGGTATCCACAAACCAGACCTTTTTTCTATGAATTTGTTTGTTTTTTTGAAGTGTAATTGACCTACAACATTATGTTAGTTCCTGTTATACGACATAATGATTTGTTATTGTACACATTACAATATGATCACCACTAAACTTTCAATCTTAGACTAGTTTGAGATTTTCAGAAAAGCTGAGAGGATGGTACAGAGAACTCGTACATGTTTTGCACCCAATTTCTAATTGTGCCCCTTGCTGTCATCTTAGATTGCTATGGTTCATTTGTCATAACTAATGAGCCAATATTGATGCAACATTATTAACTGACATCTGTGTCTTATTAAGGTTTTGTTAGTTTTTCCCTTATCTGATGGACTCCCTTTTAAACTTAAAAAAGTCAAAAATAGGAAAATTAAAGACAGTGGAAAACCATGATCACTTGGCAAACAGGACTCTAGCTGGATGCTGTTGGCTCACGGCTGACCTAAGCTTGAGGCCTGCTTTCTCTTTGTCCAAAAGGGATGTTAGTAGAGGGTAGAGGTGTTAAAGATGGGTTAGCATGAAGCTGAGACTCTCCCAGGCCAAATGGGATGGGAAGAGAATTGCCACAGAAGAAGATGACATTGGCACGTTAGAGTCGGTGGGACTGCCTGTGCCCACGCTGCGTGCCGCCCGGAGTCATCTTGGTCACTGCCCCACGTGAGCCTCCTTTTGAGAACTGCCAACCCTCACATGGCTGGAAACCCCAAGTCTGAGACTGCTGGCTTCCAAACCTGGGGGCTCCTTTCTGCCCTGGAGGACAAGGTGGAGGGGCTGGTTCCTCCACTGGCCCGGGGCTGTGGGGACATCATCTGTCTTCTTTATAGTAATGCCCCAGCTGAATTCCCGGAGCCTGCAGGCATTGGACAAGTGAGGCATAGAGAGCTTTCTGGAGAATTCCATTGCATCATAGCATGTGGGAAGGAAACACTTTGCGTGGCATCAGGCCTGCTTGCCTGTCATGTGTGAGACGGGTTGTGTGAGTGGTCAGGGAGCAGGAGGCCTGAACTGAAACCGGGCTTCTTGGCAGCCCTTGTCTCGGTGAAACGTCTGAGCTCGTCCACGTTCATTCCTTTAGAAGGCTTCACACTGGTTTCCATGTTTCATGAGTTAGGGTAGGTGACATTGTTTCCGGAAACCAAGTCATCACTTTCCAATCCAGCACTTTGCTTTCAGGTAGAGATCTGCTGGACTCCTTTCCGGGAGACCAAAGCCCGCTCCAGAGTAACATGGACAGCTCCCTGGCTCTTAAGGAATTTTACTCAGTGGAAAGTCACTTTCAGCTCTGGGTCCCAACACCTGACTGCGTGAGTGTATGCTAAGTCGCTTCAGTCATGTCTGACTCTGTGACCGCATGGACTGTGGCCTGCCGGGCTCCTCTCCGTGGGATTCTCCAGGCAAGATTACTGGAGTGGGTTGCCATGCCCACCTCCAGGGGATCTACCTGACCCAGGGATTGAACCCGCATCTCTTACGTTTCCTGCATTGGGAGGTGGGTTCTTTAGCACTGGTGCCACCTGGGAGAGGTGATCAAAGTGGACCATTTGCAGAATTTCTGGGTTCGCTCCTCAGGACTGACGTTCAGTTCTTGGCTGACAGATTGCAGGATTCTTTGAGTTAGTCCGAGGAGGCCAACGGATAGATGAAATTTTCTCCGAGTATGGGGTGCCGTGTTGTTGGTGGAGGAAGCTGGTTGGCACAGAGATAATAGATAAATCCATTTCACTTTTTGAAATGAAGCTACTACAGGTACGAGTACCACCCTTAAAATTTGCCTCCCCCCTTTCCCAGAGGTAATGACTCAGTGAAGTTTATATTCTTCCAGACTATTTTCCTGGCTTTATATGTGTTTCCATAGCATTTCATTTTATGTGTATGTAGGTCAGGAAGCAACAGTTAGAAATGGACATGGAACAACAGACTGGTTCCAAATAGGAAAAGGAGTACTTCAAGGCTGTATATTGTCACCCTGCTTATTTAACTTATATGCAGACTACATCATGAGAAACGCTGGGCTGAATGAAGCACAAGCTGGAATCAAGATTGCCGGGAGAAATATCAATAACCTCAGATATGCAGATAACACCACCCTTATGGCAGAAAGTGAAGAAGTACTAAAGAGCCTCTTGAAGAAAGTGAAAGAGGAGAGTGAAAAAGTTGGCTTAAAGCTCAACATTCAGAAAACTAAGATCATGGCATCCAGTCCCATCACTTCATGGCAGATAGATGGGAACAGTGGAAGCAGTAGCTGACTTTATTTTTCTGGGCTCCAAAATCACTCTAGATGGTGACTGCAGCCATGAAATTAAAAGATGCTTACTCCTTGGAAGTAAAGTTATGACCAACCTAGATAGCATTTAAAAAGCAGACATTACTTTGCCAACAAAGGTCCGTCTAGTCAAGGCTATGGTTTTTCCAGTGGTCATGTATGGATGTGAGAGTTGAACTATAAAGAAAGCTGAGTGCCAAAGAATTGATGCTTTTGAACTGTGGTGTTGGAGAAGACTCTTGAGAGTCCCTTGGACTGCAAGGATATCCAACCAGTCCATCCTAAAGGAGATCAGTCCTGGTTGTTCATTGGAAGGACTGATGTTGAAGCTGAAACTCCAATTCTTTGGCCACTTGATGTGAAGAGCTGACTCATTGGAAAAGACCCTGATGCTGGGAAAGATTGAGGACAGGAAGAGAAAGGGATGACAGAGGGTGAGATGGCTGGATGGCATCACCGACTCGATGGGCATGGGTTTGGGTGGACTCAGGGAGGACAGGGTGGACAGGGAGGCCTGGCGTGCTGCTGTTCATGGGGTCGCAAAGAGTCAAAAACGACTGAGCGACTGAACTGAACTGAAGGGCAGAGGGTTGCACAACCAAGATTATATTGACTGTATCATTTTGATCCCCCTTTCACTTAATAATACGTCTTGAGGACCCAACTCCATTGTTACGTGCAGATGCAGCTCACCCTTTAAATCCTTGCCTTGGATTCTTGCATATTCCATTTAATCAGTCATTTTTTTGGATGGATATTTCTGATGTTTCTTATGATAAACTTTTTTTTTTTTCTTTTTTAAGCAAACGTCAATGTGCACGCCTCCTTAAGGATGTGCATTAAGTGATGTTCTGGTTGGCAGTCTATGCTTATTTCTGGTTTTCAAAGTTTTAGCCAAATTACCCATCAGACTATCTGTGTGTGTCGCTGTGGGGAGGGGGTCAGTTTCTCTTCTTCAAAGCTGTTTATTCCTGGTGTCTTGTCTGCAGTGGTGGCAGGGTGGCAGGGAGCCAAGGGGTGCAGAGAGAAATTCATCTCTAGGTGTTACAGGCTGGGAGGCACCACAGGGGCTGGGGTGGAGGGATGGGGGGTGAGGGGGCCTTCTCCCTGGTGATGGTCAATGGGGGCTTTGTTCGTGGGTCCATCCCTGAGCAGGATCCCAAACTGAGACGCACCAAGGTGACCAAAGGAGCCGGACTGTGTCTGGACCCCACTCTTGACTGGCAGAGACTGTCAAGTTCATAGGAATTCCACATACATGTAACAGGGGTGGCTCGGAATGGGGGGGCAAACCCTGAAATAATTAGGTTGTAAATAAGGAAAAGAGGCAGTAAAAGAGGCTGACCACTAAGTGCAAAAACATAAAGGGAAAAGGCCAAGCTAATTCACACCCCTGACGAAGTGGGAGGTGTGAAGGGGGATGGGGCTTGAGGGGGGAAGCTGGACCAGGGGATGGGGTGTGCAAAGGGTCGGATCCAAGACAGAGGCAGGGGAGGGGACGGACGGGAAAGGGGAGAAAGGAGAGAGATTGAGAGGGGTGCACCGAAACTGGCAAGGTAAGGGGGGCACGAGGAGAGAGCGGGAGGGGGAGCCTGTGTCTGGTCTGTTTGCCATTAGCACTGAAGCCGGTGCCGAATGAGTAAACAGAAACTTCCAGTCGTCCCCACACCCCACTCCGAGGCAAAGCAGAAATCAGATGCTTCGGTGATTAATCCTGGAGAGTTCAGGACACGACCACAAACGCCGTGCAGACTTGAAATTAGCGGCCTTCCCCCGGCCCCCTTGCCAAGATGGGAGTGGGGGCCGGGCCGGGAAGGGGTGGGGGCCCCGCCTGCTGGGGGCCAGCATGGAACTCTCCCCGGCGGAGCTCAGAGTGACACTGACGGGCGATCGGCCGCCGCCAGAGCCGCAGGCGGCATCCGGGGGGGACGGGGCCGGCCGGGGGGGCCCCAGGCAGGCTTCCTGGAACCCCGCTCCGCGGCCGCCTGCACCCTGACCCGGCCCGATAAGAGCCCTGCCGCTCTATCGGAGCCCGGGGAGCGCCGGCCCCGCGAGGGAGGCCGGGGCGGGGGTCCTCCGAGGCCATGTTCCGAGCGGCCAGCCCGCACAGCCTCGTCTCTTGAGCCCCGAGCCGGTGGGAGCCGCCGCTCGCTCTTCTCAGCGATAAAGAAAGTCGAGCTGCCTCCAGGGGGACGGTGCGACGCGGCCGCAGAATGTTCGGACCTGCCGGGTGGTGAGTGTGGACCGGACTCGGCGGTGGGAGGGCGGCATGTCCAGCACATCCCACCTGGAGCTCCGTGAGCCCTGAGGCTGAGATGGGATCGCAGGAGGACCTTGCTGTGTGGCCTTGGGAAAGTTCTTTCCCCACTCTGGGCCTCTCTTTGTCCATCCCTAAAATGGGTGATTGAACGAGGTCGCCTTTAAGGTGTTCTTACTATGACTATTTTTTTCTTCTTCTTGTTTTTGACTGTGTGGCAGGCTTGCAGGATCTTAGTTCCCCAACCAGAGATTGAACCCTGGGCCCTTGCAGTGAAAGTACAGAGTCCTAACCACTGGATGCCAGGGAATTCCCTATGACTACTATGTTTCATGGGTCTGCTGCGCCAGGCGTTTTGCCAGGCATTGATGAAGCTTCAGCTTGGACAATCCCCTCCAGCCCCGGGCAGGATAGAGATTCTTATTACTATTATCCTCATCGTACACTGTCAAAGAGAGGCTCAGAGAAATGAAGTGACTTTCCCGAGGTCGCACAGCTGGTTGGCAGCAGAGATGGGAATCAGATCTCGATCTTTCTAACCTGCCTCTTGCTAAGCTCTCCACCTCCAGGAGCAGTTGGGACTTGTGTCTGCTGTGTTCTCTGAGCCTGTGATGATCCCAGAAAGCAGAAGTGAAGGAGGAGAGGGAGTGTTGTGTGTAGGAGGCTGGCAGAGGGACTGGACAGGGGAAGCAATAGGCTGACCAGCCTCTGACTCTTTGGAGGGTCTGTCAGCCCAGGGATGGGCAGAGGCTCCTGGCTTGAATGCAGAGGGCCTGATGCCCCTTGTGGTATTTGCTGCCCTGTTACAGGAGGCTCCCGGGGCTGTGAGAGAAGAGGGTTAATGTCAGGCAGGGGTGGAGAGAGCTGGGGGTGGGGAGAGTGGCACATGTCTGTATGAGGTTGTGTTCCAATTTTATTTTGCCTTTTCAAAAATCTGTTTCGAATCATTCTGGACTCCCACTGCTCCTCTGGACCAAACAGAATTATGAAACACATACAGTGCTTTCCACATGCCTCCCTTGGGGGAATCACGTATTCACATCATCAGAGGCTATTTGCATATGCATCCCTGCAGCTGTGATGGCAGCAGCCAAGAGATAAGATGCAGATAAAGCCAGCGAGTGTCTCTCTGGCACTGACAAGGAGGATACACGTTACATTGACGAGGGCTGGGAAATCTATGGCCAGGCGGTGGCAGGTGGGAAGTCCCTTGGGTGCCCGGCATCTGGGCAGAGCTGGAAGTCCCAGCACCCAGATGTGGCCTCCTCTTTCTTCTTCTCTTGGAAAATTCCACCCCGCAGCAGCTCTGAACTCACTCCTTTTCTTTCTGGGTCTGGCCCAAGCCCTCTGCCCTGGGCTTGACTTGAGACCCGACTAGCGGTCCTTGCTCAAGAGTGACCAGCTTGTCCCAGGAGATTCCCCTCAGTCCGGGCAAACCCGGATGGTTGGTCACCCTTTGCAGTTCTGCCCTTGATTTTTTTTTTTTCCCTTTGCAACTTTGAGCTAGTGAATTTCTTTCTCCCATCTGTAAAACAAAAGGATTATTTTAGGAAATCTTTACCATCTCTTTGCAACTCTAAAATGCTGTGACTCTGACTGGAGAGAGTCAGAGCACTCAAGTTCTAAATGTGGGTGAGACACAAGCTTAAAGAGGAGGAAAACCTCCCCGTGAATCCCCCAGCGCATCAGGGAATGTGCTAGGGGAGGATGGAATTCAGATGAGCTTGAAGAAGTGACTGCTGGCCTGCAGTGCCCAGTGATTGCTGTCAGTGAGAACAGTCCTGAGTATCCACAAGCTTCAGAAAGGTGTGCGTTCAGTCACTCAGTTGTGTCTTACTCTTTTGCGACCCCATGGAGTGTAGCCCACCAGGCTCCTCTGCCCATGGGACTCTTGAGGCAAGAATATTGGAGTGGGTTGCCATTTCCTGCTATTCCCAGGAGCCTGGGAATCTTTCAGACCCAGAGATCAAATCTGCAACGCTTGCATGTCCTGGAGGCAGAGTCTTTACCAGTAACACCACCTGGGCAGCGTCTCTGTTGCCAACACCCATCTGGTGGGGCCACACTCCCCTGCTTAGCGCCTGAGCTGCTGTGGGTCCCCCCCACCCCGCCCACGACGCTGTCAGCTGTGTGGCCCTCTCCAGCGCGTGGTGTGCTGGAGCCAGCTGGGACCGACTCGTGAAAACCAGTTGTCAGATTTTCAGGAATCTGGTGAACTCATTGGTAAACAGAGCCATTATTAAAAATTAAGCTACGTAAATTTATAATTAAATAAACGATATTAAAAACAAAGGTTGTAGGTACTCAAAACTCATCACTTTCCATTTTTAAAAAAGCTACCTGGTTACTGATACTGGTGTTACCGGGGATATTTACATCTGGTGTGTCTGTCTCATGGAAATACTCCAGTGCACTATTGCAAATCTCTTCCCAAGTCCGTTTTTTGCGACTTCAGGTTGGTAGCCCGAAGTCGGCCATGGGTGGGAGTAATGACACTAAGGGAAATGGCAAACAGTACAACTCAGGGCTTGCTTTATTGTTTTGTTGATTATCTAGATCAACAGACAAAATGACCTAGACAAGAAAAGAGACAGAAAAGGTTGATTCAGATTGAACACAGAAGTGTGTTATCTCTCTACTTGGTACAGTGGGAATAGCACCAAAAATCGAGGAAGTTGCTCATTGTCGACAAACCAGGAACGCTCCGCCCTGCTCCCTGTTGCACCCTTTTTTCTCACTCCTTAGCGTAAAAGCAGATATCAGCCAACGTTCCGAAGGAGCCACAGCCGCTCATCAATTATAACCACAGGTTGACAATAGATATGAGAGTTGGGGGCAAAAATCAATAAGAATGTCCTGTGTGAATCACTTGAGTATCTGAAATTTACAAAAAGGGGAGGGTCATTGTACATTTTATGTTTATCTGTAAGTTGTGTGTTACACAGGCTTTATGTCAATACAATCTATAGTAAACCTGAGTATATATGTGTGCAAGAGTGTGTGTAAATGCATTGATTTGTACACCCGTGTGCATGTGCTTACACACACAAACACTTTCCCCTGGAAAACTGGTTGTTAAACCTTTACCCACAGACCGCTGGCCCCGCCGCATCTCTGCTTGTGCCCAGGGTCTTAGAAATCTTATGGACCATCCTCAGGGATGGTGCTCAGCCCTCACCCGGAGGAATTCAAACTCCAGGCAGCGGGCCTTGGATACAATCCCTCAGCTTCTTCCTCTGGCCTCAAGCAAACCAACAGCCAGACACCTCTCTCCTGCCCTAAGCGTTGGAATGGATGCAGAGACTGGGAGGGGCAGAGGGTGTCCCTCACACCAGCTGCCTCCGGGGTCCCAGCTCAGGCAGCAGGAAGGCCCTGGCTCCCAAGTTCTAGGTTCCCTCGTTCACGCCCCCCACATCTGCGGGGTGTTTCCGGGTCTCCTTGGGGGCAGCTCCCTGTAAATCCCATCCCGTCTCAGGTCTCACTCCTGCCATCCTTGATTTTAATGCACAACACACGATTCTCTAATCAAAACGGCGTCTTGGATCGCGGAGGAGGAACAGCTAAGCCAAACCTATAGGAAAGTTCAGACAACCTTCTATTTTTAGAAAGCCTCAGAGCCAGGTGGGCTCTTTCCAGTCTCCCAGGCCGGCAAGCACGAGAGGAAAATATTTCTCATTCCCCTGTCCTGCCTTCTTAGGGTCCCGGCCAAGGAGGAGGCCCAGGTGGGGACATTGGCCGCCTCAGAGAAGAGAGGCTGGGATGGCAGGAAGCGAGCCCTGCCTGCAGCAATTTTAAGAAGAGCTAAAACCGGTTTTTAAAAAATTTTTTAATTTTGCATGTAGGAACAGCAATCCTGAGTTTAAATCTCAGTGGGTCCCACTCCAGGCAACCTTTTCCAGATCATTCATTCACTCACATGCGTGTGAGTGTGTGTATTAGTCGCTCAGTCATGTCCGACTCTTTGTGACGCCATGGACTGTAGCCCCCAGACTCCTCTGCCCATTGGATTCTCCAGGCAAGAATACTGGAGTGGGTTGCCATGCCCTCCTTCCGGGGTTCTTCCTGATCCAGGGATTGAACCCGGGTCTGATGCATTGCAGGCGGATTCTTTACTACTGCGCCACGTGGGAAGCTTATATTCACTCACATATGTAATTTTAATTTTTAGAAAGGAGAGCAATAAAATGTATTCTGCATCTTTCTTTTTTCACTTGACAATACACCTTGGGTGTCTTTCCCTGTTAACACAGGAAGACCTAAACCTTTTGGTGCCTGCATAACAGCCCCCAGGAGGACTGTGAGAGGGGAGCTATGCTGACAACCATATCTCTGTTTTCAAATCAGGCCTCAAACTTTCTTTTTTTGAAAAAAATTTTATTTATTTTTATTATTTATCTGCTTGCGCTGGGTCTTAGCTGCAGCCTACAGCTTGCAGAATCTTCAGTCTCTGTTGGGGCATGTAGAACTCCTTTTTAAATTAATTAATTTGGCTGCGTTGGGTCTTGCTGCTGCTGCTGCTGAGTCGCTTCAGTGGTGTCCGACTCTGTGCGACCCCATAGACGGCAGCCCTCCAGGCTCCGCCGTCCCTGGGATTCTCCAGGCAAGAATACTGGAGTGGGTTGCCATTTCCTTCTCCAGTGCATGAAAGGGAAAAGTGAAAGGGAAGTCGCTCAGTCGTGTCCGACTCCTAGTGACCCCATGGACTGTAGCCCACCAGGCTCCTCCGTCTTAGTTGCTTTCACTGTGGCTCGTGGGTGCTGCATGTGGGACCTGAGTTCCCCAGCCAGGGATCAAACCTGTATCCTCTGCCCTGTAAGGTGGATTCTTAACTGGACCACCAGGGAAGTCCCGAGTCTCGAACTTTCTTGACCACTGAACACAGAAATAGAGCCCAGCTGCTTCCATTTCTTAGTAAAAGGACATTCTGTTGGCTCTACCCTCCGCCTGTCTCTGGAAGCTGCTGCTGCTGCTGCTAAGCTGCTTCAGTCGTGTCTGACTCTGATCAATCCCATAGATGGCAGCCCACCAGGCTCCCCCGTCCCTGGGATTCTCCAGGCAAGAACACTGGAGTGGGTTGCCATTTCCGTCTCCAATGCAAGAAAGGAAAAATGAAAGTTAAGTCACTCAGTCGTGTCCGACTCTTAGCGACCCCATGGACTGCAGCCTACCAGGCTCCTCTGTCCATGGGTTTTTCCAGGCGAGAGTACTGGAGTGGGGTGCCATTGCCTTCTCCTTCTGGAAGCTGACCGCTCCCCATCACCTCTGCTGCCTGCACCCTGGTCCATGTGGCCACCGTCTCTCTCTGGACTGTTGTGACCCCTCCTCCCTGATGTCTCTGCCTCTCCGCTTGCCTCTCTGATGGTCTGTTCTGCACGTGCAGCCAGCGGGGTCTTGTTCAAAGAAAGATCAGATCCCGCCCCTCCTCTGCTCAGGGCACCTCCTCCCTGCAGGCCTGGCTCCCCCTCAGCTGGCGTAGAAGGCTAAGTCCTAACCACAGCCGCCAGGCCCCACGGAACCTGGGCCTCATCTCCCCTGCCCACTGAGTACGCTGCTGAGCACAGTGCGGCCTCAGGACCTTTGCACTTCCTTCCCCGCTGCCTGCGACACTCATTCTCCAGATCGCCACATGGCTCCCTGCGTACCCCTTGCCATCATCTAACACACTATACGTTATTTTTCTTTTTCAAAATATCTTCTGCTTGAGGGGCTTCCCTGGTGGCTCCGTGGTAAAGAATCCACCTGCTAATGCAGGACACATGGGTTTGCTCCCTGATTCGGGAAGATCCCACGTGCGGCGGAGCACCTAAGCCTGTGCACCACGACTCCTGAGCCAGTGCTCTCGAGCCAGGCAGCCTCGATTACCAAAACTCTGCAACTAGAGAAGCCACAGCGATGAGAAGGCCGCGCGCTGCCACTAGAGAGCAGCTCCCGCTCGCTGCAGCTGGAGAAAGCCGGAACACTGCAACGAAGACCCAGCACCGCCAAACAGACAATTATTTTTTAAAAATAAAAATGTGAGTTTCCTGAGGGCAGGATTCTCTCTCTCTCTCTTTTCTTTTTTTTTGCCTGTTTGGTTCAGTGCTGTATCTATCCCATAGCAGGCACTCAGTTAAGACTTATGGAAATATTTGCTTTGCTACATTGCCAAGGGTGACAAAACAGTCAAACTGAATTAGGGTCTCTGGGAACCTCTGGCTGCAGGCCGCATTTCACTTATGAATACTGCGTCTTAATAGCCCATGCTAACTTACCAGGAAGCCACTTCTTTGCATAGCAACCAAATCTGTGGAATTGCGCATGCTCAAACGGGCCCATCAGGCCAACCCAGGCCCAGGTTCTGGGCTGTTCCTGTGGCCCCTGTATACTCACCCCTCTCGTTTGCCTCAGGTGTAAACAGGCCCCTCTTTCCCACCTGAGTTCAGAGGGACCCGGGAGTCAGGCAGATGACAGGGCGAGGAGCTCGTCGTGGCCAGGTGGCTATTACCATGATGGCCCTCGAGTTGAATCCCCTCTCTCACCACCCAGCGCTGCTGGCGGCTCTGCACGGACCAGCGTGCCCAGTCTCACCCTCCAGACTCACTCCACGGGCGAGAGGGACTGAGGGAGGGGAAGGCCCTGCAGGTGGAGGCCCGAGGGGGTGGGCCTGGTGGTCCCTCCAGAACAGGGGATGCCTCCACCCACCAAACGCCAAACGGGCTGGTGTCTGGTTGCAGCAGCTGGAAGGGCCCAGGGCCTCTTCTCACTTACCCAGAGGTCCCCCCGGGTCCCGGGCTCCCAAATCCAGGTCCAGGGCCTCTTCTCACTCACCCAGAGGCTGCCCTGGGTCCCGGGCTCCCAAATCCAGGTCCAGAGAGCTGTCCTCGAGTCTTTAAGAGCTAGACCTCGGGCGGCTTGAATTAATCACAGTCAGGTGAAGAGGCCCCTGATGGCCCCATCTACCCTCTTCACCGTGAGACAGGCACCATTCCACACACTCTGCATGTGTCTCTGTGAATCCATTCAGCCCTCAGATCCTGCCCCGCTTCACAGATCTGGAAACCGGTGAACAGAGAGGTTAAGGAACTTGCCTGAAATCACACAGTAAACAGCAGAGCTGGGTTTGGATCGGCTTGTCTGGCTTCCTCTGGAGTTTACACCGCCTCTTGGTTGAGCCTAGTTTGTTAAGTGTCACAAAGTCTTCAGTCCTAGGTTGTTATTTAGTCGCTAAATCCTGTCTGGCTCTTTGTGACCCCATGGACTGTAGCCCGCCAGGCTCCTCTGTCCATGGGACTTCCCAGACAAGAATATGGAGTGGGTTGCCATGCCCTCCTCCAGGGGATCTTCCAGACCCAGGGGTCAAGCCCGTGTCTTTTGCACTGACAGGCAGGTTTACTGAGCCCCCAGGGAAGGCCTCAGTCCTCCAGACATGTGTTCAAATCCTGGATCCTTTGTCTATGTGCTGTGTGACTCTGGGCAAATTACTTCACCTCTCTGCACCTCTAGAATTCAAGAGCTCTCTTTTCCAGAAGCCGCATGAAGTGTCCCACGGTTCTCCTTGTGCCATATTGTTCCTTGTTAGGTTGCATGCTCATTCCTGAAGCATCCCTGGAGTACTCTTACTGGAGTAAGGAACCGACAAGGCTCGTCCTCGAAGCTGTGTGGGAATCAATTCCACCCAAACCAGTGTCGGCGAATCTGGACATGAGGTGGCCCCAAAAATGAAAGTCACTCAGTCGTGTTGGACTCTTTGCGACTCCATGGACTATACGGTCCATGGAATTCTCCAGGCCAGAATACTGGAGTGGGTAGCCTTTCCCTTCTCCAGGGGATCTTCCCCACCCAAGAATCGAACCCAGGTCTCCCACATTGCAGGCGGATTCTTTACCAGCTGAGCCACCAGGGACGCCCTGAGGTGCCCCAAAGTCAGCGGCGATTCTTGAGGGGAGCGAGTAGGGGCTGGGCCACAGGAGGGCAGACGTCCACTCGGGCTGGGCTGGTTTGGCCGTTGACCTTGGTGACCATCTTACAGCCAGAAAGATTGTCCGGGATGAGTGGTGACCAACACAGGACGTCTCTGGCCTCATTCGTGTGAGGCTGACGGCCATGCTTGGGCCATTGCACACACACGTCTGGAATACCTATTCTGAAGGGTAATTCCCAGGGAGAAAGTGCGTTTATACGTTTTTTGGGGGAAAATTCCATTTCTGTTGCCAATTAGTTCTGCTTGAGAGCAGCTTTTCTCAACACCAGCTTGTTGGCCGCCTAGGCTTGCGTTCTGTGGATGAGCTTACAGTGGGGGGAAAACGTGACTTTTCTTTCCTGCTTGCATCCCTCAACCGTGATACCCGGCTGCCGGTGTTAAAAGGTGTAGCCCATTTAGTTTTCCTTGTCATGCTGACTCCAGGAAAGGCTATAAAAACCATCCGTGGGCCCCGCTGGCTGTAACTGGCTGGAGGGGAAGTTAGCTACCCCAGTGGCCGAGTTATCAGAAGCCGGCTGAGACGGGGATGCTTCATGAAGCCTCTTCTCCTTGCACCTGCCCCCCAGGCCGGCGCAGGGCGGGGGCCGCTGAAGGAGCTTTGTATGTCTCTCCTCCTCCCTGGCTCCCAGGAGCTGCAGGGGCTCTTGGCAAGATGCAGCAGCTGGGAGGCCATGTGGCAAGCTGGTCCCCCGAGGGCCTCTGACGCCCACTGCCCACACCAGAGCCCAGCTCTGCTGTAGCCACGAGCCATGGACTCGAGGTCTTGTTGGCTCAGTTTCCTCATTTTTAAAGTGATGGTCGTGGTCTTTCCTCCTGAGATTGCTGTAAGGACCACACGAGTGGATCCGCTTGGAGGAGCCCCTGACTGCACATAAAGTCCTTCCTAAACGTCAGTTTTAAAGTTTAAAATTTATTTGTCTGTGGCGGTACTGGGCCTTTGCTGTGGCGCACAAGGCTCTCCTCTCTGTTGCTGTACACGGGCTTTCTCTAGTTGTGGCGAGCGGGGCTCCTCCCTAGTTGCGGTGTGTGGACTTCTTGTTGTGATGGCTTCTCTATTTGCGGAACTTGAGCTCTAGGGAGTGAGGGCTCTGTGGGTGCCGTGCACGGGTTCAGCTGTCCCGAGGCACATAGGATCTTAGTTCCTGGACTGGGGATCAATCCATTGGCCTCTGTATTGGCAGGTGGATGCTTGACCACTGGACCACCAGTGAGGTCCCTAAACATGTTTATTACTGACTCAGGACCCTCCTGTTCTCACTCCGCTGACACTCGAAGCGCGTGTGGTTGTGCCAGAGTATCTTAACCCAGCCCCCTGTTGATAGACCCGTGATCAGTTCCAGTCTTTTGTGATTTCAAAGCATGCAACATCAAATCACCTGTAGGTTTGTGTATCTACCTCTCCCCTAAGGTATGTGAACCCCACGATAACCTTGGCTTGGGACTGTCCTTCCCAGGGCCTGTAGGAGGAGGAGACGTGTGTGGACAAAGGGCCAGCCCCAGCCTGGCATGCAGACAGGCCTGTGGGACAGGCAGGGTCGGGCTCTCTCAAGCCATCCAGCCCCCAGGTTCCTGGCCAATACCCAAGGTGGCCTGGAGAGAAGAAATCTGTGCCATGCAGGTTCTGCCCATCTTTTGTGATCCTCTTCCTCCAGGAAGCCCCTGGGATCTCTGTTCAGACATGGATTTAGTACCATGGTGTCCTGCTCCCTTTTGAGGAGGGCAAGACCTTAAGATGGGGAGTCAGGAAGGCTGGTGTTTGGTCCTGACTTCTTATCCCTCCACCCACGTAACCCCTGGGGCCCCCATGTCCTCATCTGTGTGAACTGGATAATAACAATAATGATAGCAACTCCCCAGTCTCCTCCTAAGACTAATAAAGGTCTTGGGAGGTCTCAGCAACATACCATTGGTGGAATGTTTGACCCTGCGTTGGTCCCGAGAAACACAAGCTTGGACTAGGAATGTCGCCTGTGGGAGGGTCCGAGTGCCTGCCCACTGGGCTGTGGGCACTCGCAGGCAGCGGTGTCCGGTCTGGAACCGAATATAAAGGGAGTCCAACCTAATGGTGTGGGCCTTGGGCGAGTCGTCCTCTTTCTGGACCGAGTTTTCTCTCGAAAATGGGGGTCCCGATGATATCCATCCAGCAGGTTTGTTTGGGGAATTCAGTGAGGCCAGAGCAAATAATGCTTTGGACCTGGCAAATGCTCAATAAACGCTGGCTATTGCTGATATCATTAATGTTGCATTACTAGTTGTAAAACATCCTCCCAGAAACTGGCAAGGCGTTGTACATGCCCTGGGTACTTTGCGAATCAAATGCACTGACTGACAGGGCCAAGTCCACTGGTTATAAGGTAGGGTCTGGGGGAGGCATTGATGGAAGACCCCATTTCTCCTGTAGTTGACTCCCTTAGAAAGAATGGAGTAAATAGAATAAAACCACCCAAGATGACCTGACCTGCAGTTCATGCCATCTGCCGGCGCCTAACTCTGTGGGATCTGGAGCAGGCGTCACCACCCCCATTTTACAGATAAGGAAACGGGGCTCAGAGATGGGAGAGCCTCTCGCCGTGTTCCACAGCCAGCTCACAGCGCAGCAGGGGCCGACCCACTTCTCCTGACCCTCAGAGCAGTGGTCCTCACCCCGCCTCGCACAGGAAATGGACCGCGGGGGCGAGATACAGAGTCCCTCATTGAGCAGGGCCCTGCACATTTCTGACATTTTTGCATCTGGGGACACGGGGTGAAGAAACTCAGATGAACCATTCTTGTTTCCTGGTGGACAAACACTCCTGACCGGGGTGAGGGATGTTTGCTGCTGGACTGGGTTGGTCAGAAGCCTGGTTTTGTCTGGGTTTTTCCCTTCTCCCCTGCACCCGACTGCAGAAGATCCAGAGAGGGCGAATGTGCTGAGGACCTCAGGAACTGTTCCAGGGTATCTGAAAGGCGGGAGGCCCCTGAACTGTGGATGCTGGAGGCCCTGGTCCCGGCCGGTCTGCTGTAGGACCTGCCTCAAACGAGAGCCCAGGAAGGAGCAGGCAGTTGCTGCCCCGCCCCGGCCCCCTCTGTATGTCCTCTCGTCTCGTAAGGACACCAGCCACTGGATTCAGGGCCCCCTCATCCAGTGTGACCTCAGTGGAACTAATCACATCTGTGATAGACCATTTCTAAATAAGGTTATGTCCTATGTCTCTGTATAGACACAAATTTGGGGGGGACACCGTCCAACTCACGACGGCAGCTAGTAGTCACCATTGTCATCACTCCCTCTGCCACCTGTTGACGCAGTATGCACAGGTGTCGGCACTTCTATGAGCATCTTTTTTTTTTTTTTCATTTTTAAAGAAGCTTTTTATTTTGTAATGGAGTATAGCCAATTAACAGGGCTTCCCAGGCGATGCCAGTGGTAAAGAACCCGCCTGCCAATGCAGGAGACATAAGAAACACAGGTTTGATCCCTGGGTCAGGAAGATCCCCTGGAGAAGGGAATGGCAGCCCATTCCAGTATTCTTGCCTGGAGAATCCCATGGACAGAGGAGCCTGGTGGGCTGCAGTCCACGGGGTCACAAAGGGTAGGACATGACCGAAGCGACTTAGCACGCGTGAAGATTAACGATGTTGTGATAGTTTCAGGTGGACAGCAAGGGCCTCAGTCATACATGTACATGTGTCCATTCTCCCCCGAACCCCACTCCCATCCAGGCGGCCACGTAACACTGAGCAGAGTCCCCTGTGCTCTACAGCGGGTCCTTGTTGGTTCTCCATTTTAAATACAGCAGAGTGTACACGCCCATCCCAAACTCCCTAACTGTCCCTTCCCCCTGAGCTTCTTGTATTCCTTCTCTCTTTATTCCTCTGGCCCCTCTAAAGCTGTGCAAAATGGTTTCATGGTTATCTCTGAGGCTCAGAGGGGTGGACTGACTTGCCCCAGGTCACACAGCTGGTAAACAGCAAACCTGGCTTTTGGACCCTTTTCTCTCTGACTGCAAAGCTGACAAGGTCTCGAGACCCTCCAGTCACACCCCGAGAGCTTGGGGCCGCTGTACTTTTCCTCCCAGGATCCCAGCCATCTGAGACAGGCTCGCTCCTCACGTCTCTCCAGAAACATCTCCCCCAGAGAGGCTGTAAAAGGGTGGTGGGTAGGATTCTTTATTTGGGAAACATGAGGTCATGCTCTGCCATGGGTCGCTGTGCCCGGGTCTCCTGTGGGCAGGAAGGTGGTGTGCCCCCGTGCATGTGAGAGCGTGCCAGAGGCACACACGTCATGCTTCACATCTGGGAACGTTTTCAGAGTCTTGACTGGGGGCTACAAATTGCAAAGGGGCCCTTTAAGGTGTTATTTATTCATCATCAAGACCGTGCTATTAAATGCTTGCGCAGAGTCGATTCACTCTGTCAGGTTCACGTCCCTGACTTCTCAGGCTGGGCCTGGCCATGGCCTCGCAGCAACAGTGGGGCTGGTTTTCTGACGTCAGCAGAGAGGGGAGAGTGGGGCCCGGGTGAGGGGGCAGGATGGGCCCGACGGAGACAAATGAGCATCAGCCAGATGGTGCTCCGCAGGTCACCTTTCATCATGCTTGCTGGTGGGAGGTGTGGGCAATTAGGGTCAGGAAAGAAAAACTGTCATTTCCAACAACTGGGGCTTTGGGGCCAGGAAATATTGGCTCTGTCATCCCGGAGAGAGTGAACAGGTTGGACATTCCCCAGGGAGATCAGGGTCCCCAAAGGACCCAGCCAGCCTACAGAACTTGCTGGGGGCGGTTGATGGGGCCGGACACAGGGCCGAGAGCTCTGCTCCGAAGCAGGCTGTCTGGGTCTAGGTCCTGTCTCCTTACGACCACCCTGGTCAGCCCTGCTGTTGGACAGGGATTATCGCAGAGCCTGACCTGGGGGCTTGCGGGAAGCCCTGAGCTAACAGCATAGATGAGTTCTCATTAACCCCAGCCAGTGTCCTCAGGAACCTGATCCAGCGCGGGGCTGCCTGCAGACAGAGAGGAGCCGAAGCGAGCAGGGCCAGACGCCTAACCTGCCTGCCACATGCCGGGCAGGAGCCTTCCTCCCTCAGGGCAATTGGGAGACGAGAGTCGAGAGTCGAGGAACCTGACAGAGTGAATCGACTCTGCGCAAGCATTTAATAGCACGGTCTTGATGATGAATAAATAACACCCTGCCTGGGTGGTCCGTGTGCTCAGCATCCAAGAAGCCAGGCCTGCGGACATCAAGGGTCTGATTCACATTCGCAACTTAGGGCTGATGGAAGGACAGACGATGACCACGTGGTCCCTGCGGCCCTTCTCAGGTGGCTCCAACCCCGGATGAGAGACGGGGAGGGACACGTCTTTACGGGCAGTCAGCTGGGGTGGGGATCACACAGACCTGGGGTAGGGAGCCCTGGACAGCAGTCATCAAGGCTCCCAGGTCCTGTGAGCTGCATCTGGGCTGAAAGTCTGTTCTCCGGACCTGGAATCAGGTATCTGTCAACATGTGAAGGCTGAGGCCTGACCCTTCCCCAACGTCCCCATCACCTCCAGGTCTGACTGCCCTGGGGTCATGGCCAGGCCGTGCCAGCCGGCTGCAACTTTCCCACGGAGGCCAGTTTCCGGAGCTCTCAGATGCTGCAGCTCTTGGCTTGTTTATCTCCACGGCACCAAGCCCGGCCAGCTTTTGGGCAACAGGAGCCCCGAAGTCCGTGAAGAAGGGGCCGTAGAGCCCAGCATGGGGGTGGCCGGGTTGGGGCACAGGGCGCTGGGCGCCCTGGCTGCAGGCAGCTCTGAGCATGGTCCTTTGGAGCCCAGGAGGCCAGCAAAGTGAGGATGGCGGTGAGGCTTCTCCAGGGCCCTTCCCTGGAGGGCTGCTCAGGGAGGGCCCTTCCTGGCTTCATTCTTATTTGCTTATGTATTTAACTTGATTTTGGGGTTGCCCTGGGTCTTGACTGCAGTGCACAGGCTTTCTCTGGTCGTCATGTGGGAGATGCTCCCCGTTGCCAGGCGCGGGCTTCCTGCTGCACTGCTTCCTCCCATCGCGGGGCACTGGCTTTAGGCACACGGGCTCTAGACGTGCCGCACGCGGGCCCGAGTGCACGTGGCTCATGGGCTTAGCTGCTCTATGCCATGAGGAATCTTCCCGGACCAGGGGTCCGACCCGTGCTCCCTGTAGGTTTGTGTCCACTGTACCACCAGGGAAGTCCGTGGCTCCATTCTGCTGAGCTTTATTTCCTGATTCTAATTCCTGATTCTTCATTTCACCACTCCAGCCAGAGGTCCCATTCATTCAATTGCTTAGTCTTTACAATGAACCCATAAGGTAGGGAAGTGCTATTATTGTTACGCACATTTTTAGATGAGAAAACACATGTAGAGCTTAAGTAACTGGTTCCTGGGCACAGAGTTGAAGAGCATTAGTTACGCGTAGCTCCGTGACACGTGACTCCAAAATTTAGTGGCTTAAAGTAACACATATTTATAATCTCATCGCTTCCGTGGATTGGAGGTCCAGGCCTGGCTCAGCGAGGTCCTCTGCTTCAGGGTCTCTCACAGGCGACAGTCAAGGGGTCAGAGGCTCCTGTCACCTCAAGGTCCGACTGGGGCGGGATCCTTTCCCATATGCTCACGGCAGTGCGGGCAGGGTGCTCTTCCTCTGCAGCTATTGGTGGGAAGCCCTCGGATTTCTGGCCCCGTGGCCCTCTCCAGCACAGCAGCTTGCTCTGTCAAAGTGGGCGAGCCAGGAAGGGGTGTGTGTGTGTGTAGTTGAGTCACTGTCTTTTATAACCTAATCTTGGAGACGACATCCACCCCCATCACTTTTGCCATATTCCATTCATTAGAAGCAAGTCACTGGGCCAACTCATACTGAAGAGGAGAGGGTGGGCGCCAGCAGGGGTGGGTCGTTGCGGGCCACTTTGGAAGCTGCCCAGCCTCAGAATATTAACCCACTTGGGTCTGACTCCAAAGCCTGCTCTCCCCCACGACCCCACCCAGCCAAAGAAAGCTGAGCAAAGAGTTCTTTCCTCCCCAGTCCGAGAGACTGGCCACCTGTCTGCTACCTGCCAGGTCAGAGTTGGGCTGCCCATTCACGTACTCAGGGAGCATTTACTGAGCACCTACTATGCTTCAGGCCCTGCATAGGACAGCTGTGGTTCACGCCCACGGGAATGTCCGTCCCAGGGACTGACCTTGGGTAGCTGCACATCCCCTCACACTGTCACGGTGTGTGCTAAGAAAAATGTCCTGTAACTGATCTGAGATTTCTCAGAAGCCCCGGTCATAGGGCAACATGGGAAAGCGCTCGATTTAGTCTCAGCTGGTAAATGTAATCTGGTGGAGGCCCTGAGGTAAGGCTCCCGCTCCCCCTCAGCCTCTCTCTAAGCGCATCTGAGTCTGCGTGTCCCGGAGGGGTGCTGCAGGCCAGGCTCCCCGCCGAGGGGAGGAGGCGGGTCTGCAGCCACGTCCATGCCTGGATCACCGCTTGCCTCTCTGGCATTTGCGGCTGCAGCTGGCGGCTGGAAGAACTCACGCTCTGGGCCCGGAGCCCTGCCTGGCTGGCTTGTCCTCACCTTGGCTCACACCCCCCTCCATCACCCCTGCATTTGGCCCCCTGCCTCAGCTGTCCACCGCCAGCCTCTGCTGCGGTCACTTGGCACCTCCCCCAACAACGTGTTCCCCTCCCACCCCAGAAGGGATGTGTTGAGCCCCATCTTGGTCCCGGGGGTCCCCATGTAGCGGGTGAGAGTGGACCATGGGGCTTCTTTCTCTTCAGCCTGCTGCATCTCCGGGTTTCCCAGCCCTAAATGGTGGGCAGCGGTTTCAAGGCAGCTAATTCCTTGAGCCTCCAGAAGATGAAGCTGCCTTTGGATCTGAACCTGCATGTATGAAAACACCAATACATAGAAGTAGCTGACACAAAGGGTGCCTGTTATACGCTGGGATCTCTTCTAAGCACTTCACGCATGAGCTCACTTAATACAGCAACTCTGTGAAGAAGTACTGCTAGTCCCATTTTACAGATGGGGAGACTGAGGCACAGAGGAGGGAAATGGCTTGCTTGTGGTCACAGAGCCAGTAAGTGGTGGAGCTGGGATGTGGACCCAGGTGCCCCCGAGTCCACGCTCTTCACCACTGGCATTCTCCATTTCCTGTCCTCTCTGGGCTGAAGCAGAGAGGGGTAGAGGGGTCCTCACTTCCTCTGCATATGCTCCTTTGTGGGTAGTTGGTCAGCCCGGGGTCACAGCTGAAGGGAGGCCTTCTTGCTTTCTTGGTGATTTGGGAAATTGCTATGTTCATTGAGAGCTAAGGGCCTTTCAAAGAATGTTTTCTCACACTGGAGGCTTTTAAGTCTACTGTCTCAAGGCAGAATCTATTTTGGTCATTGGGAACTGAGCCTGGCCATGGTCCTGCTCTTTCTGCCTCTGTACGAATCTCCCTCTACCTGGGCAGCTCAAGGATTGAGTTCCAGGAGGGTAGGGCCGTTCCCCACAAAGCAGAGAGGAGAGTGCGCAATGCTTTTTCCATCCTGTTACAGAAATGGTCATGCACTGAGTCAGTCACAGTCGTGACAGACATGGTGAAGGAGAAACACGCCGAGCAACGCGGTTGTGCAACAATTGTCTGAGCCCATTTTAGGCTGCGGTGGCAAAGCACCAGAGACCCGGCAGTCAGAGCCACCGTCTCAGCTTCAGTTCTGGGACCCAGCAGAGGCCCAGCTTCAGTCTCCCCACCTGGGAACAAGAAGTTCAGCCTGTCACCCCGAAAAGGTGGAGCAGCTTTCCTGGGAGTGACCTGGGATGCTGAAACCAGGGTGGCCTGGGAGAGCAGGTCGGGACCGCCCAGGGCAGAAGGATGGGGAGCCCCATGGGCATCCCAAACCCTCTCGTCTCTCAAGTGCCTCCACCCTCTGTCCTCCCTGTCCCCACCTAGGCCGATCTGAAGGAGGAGGCCCCTGGGTCAACCACTGGGCAAACGTTATAACCGTGAATTCTCAGAGACAGCCCTGCGCAGCGAGTCGTGTTATCATCCCCATTTTACGTGAAGGAAAACTGAGACTCAGCCAGCTTGAGCAACTTGCCTTGATGACGCAGTGAGAACGTGGCAGGCTGGGATTTGTCCCCAGGACCATCTGACTCCACACCCTTCACTATCCTCCCACGCCTGCTGGGCCATTCAGGTCGCTGGATGGGGGATAGAGTGGAGGAGAGAAGAATTTGCCCCAGGGGAAAAAAAAACTTCAAGTGCGAGACTCCAGAAACCCCAGAGCTGTGAGCTCTGTGGTCCATGCCTTCCCCTCACCGTGAAGGAGCCAGCCTGGTGAGCCCAGCTGCGGGGAGCAGATGTCGGGAAATTCGAGCAGAAACCCAGTTCTGAAATGTTCTAGGACAAGGCCGGGAAGGGTCCTCTGGGGAAGAGGTGGAGGGTCCAGTCCATTTCACTGGAGGAGAGAGTTGGGGTGGGGTGGGGGGATGCTGGTTTTGCTGGTTGATGGTTACTGTTCCCTCCCAAGGGTATGTATAATTTATGCCAGTGTTTTGAAACAAAATTCAACCAAGCTAGACTCAGTGCCCCAGGAAGCTAAGGAGATAGCCGTCTGGAAACTGTTTAGGGTGGAGGAATAAAAGGATATGCCAGACAATTTGCCTCCTTTCTGACTGTACCCATCCAAAGCAGAGGCCCCCCCCTTTATCACTGAGACCCCTCGGGAGAGGACCAGGTCTTCCATGCACCAACAGCTGAAGAAAGTGCTGTCCTGTGTCTGCATGCCTCTTGTCTTGGCTGGATCAAAGAGAGAAAAAAAAAACCAAAGCCCTAGACATATTAGCTGGAGAAGGAAATGGCAACCCACTCCAGTACTCTTGCCTGGAAAATCCCACGAACAGAGGAGCCTGGTGGGCTACAGTCCATGGGGTCTTGAAGAGTCGGACACGACTGAGTGACTTCACTTTCACTTTTCACTTTCATGCATTGGAGAAGGAAATGGCAACCCACTCCAGTCTTCTTGCCTGGAGAATCCCAGGGACCGGGGAGCCTGGTGGGCTGCCGTCTATGGGGTCACCCAGAGTCGGACACAACTGAAGCAACTTAGCAGCAGCAGCAGCAGACATATTAGCTAAATCTGCTTTGGTCCCCATTCTGGGGCCTTCCTGGGAAAAGTCATCTCTGCGTTAGGACCCTGAGTTACACGTGGTGAAACTCCAAGTCACACTGGCTCAAGCTGAAAAGAGAATGGGGACTTCTCTGCTAGTCCAGTGGCTAAGATTTTGAGCTCCCAAAGCAGGGGGCCTGGGTTCAATCCCTGGTCAGGGAACTAGATCCCACATGCCGAAACTAAGAGTTTGAATAAATAAATAAAAACACATTTTAAAATAAATAAATCTGTTGACGAACGTTTTAAAAAAATAGAAAGAGAATGTATTGGCTCAAATTTAAGTCTAGGATTAGGTGCAGCTTCAGGTGTGGCTGGATCCAGTGGAGTGGCTAGGGGTGGAGGATCTTAAGGTTGATTTTCAGTGGCCTAGACTAGAAGAGATTTCTTTGGCTGAACCAATCATAGCAGCTGTAAGAACGTGGTGGTCTGAATGGGTGTCAATGGTATGCAATGAAAAGTGGTAAAGAGGTCACTGGTCGGGAGAAACCTCTGGTGCTGTTGGAAGAAAAGTCATGTCAACAGAGAGATCTTCTTAAGTTCCGTGTGGTCAAATGAAATCTTAAGTGTCTGAGCCATTCCAAGCTCTGAGGACCTTATAGAGCAGCTAGATTGGCGTGGCAAGCATGTGCCACATAAATACCCTTCTTCCCCCTCCTTCAATTCATTGCAGGCATTGCTAAAGGATCACAGCTCCCTTTCATAGTGAACTGCAGACTCCAACTCAATATTGATTTGGAAACACCCTGTGTCCATCAGTTGGTGTTTGAACAGGGGCCGAAACGATGTGCAATTTCAGTTCTAGGCTGATGGAGTAAAGGAAACTGGAGCTCTGAGAGTTATATGATTTGCCCAGGGTCACGCAGGAACTCGGACCAAACCCGCCTAACTCTGGCCGGCTGCCTTTCCTGTGGGATTCTGCCTGATTTGAGCCTTGAGAGGAGATCTGTCCCTCAGTGGAGATTTCCATTCCAGACAACTGCTGCATGTGGTAAAGAAATAGACTTGAGGTCAGAGAAAGCCAGAAAGCTCGGCCACTGACCCAGCTCAGGCTGAGAACATTCCCTGGGGCTGAGTGCGATTCGGCGGGCTGGGCAAGTCGTGCGGAAACCACCAGTCAAACCATTTGTGCACCCACAGAGCTCTCAATGGGCATTTGCATGCCCTACCTTAAATAGAATAAAACCCGGGTGCTCTACCTTAAATATAATAAAACGTGCTCTACAAGACATACTGTCTTCACAGGAGATGATGCTGAATTTACTTCTTCCTGGGGACCAGGGTCAGAGTTGTCTTAGAGGGAAGGAGAAAGGGCTGGGAAGCCAGAAAGCAGAGACTGCGTCCTAGCATCACCTTTATTCTCCCAGCTCAGCCTCACTCAACCAGAGGAAGCAAGTACGTGCCAAACAACCAGCTGTTTATCTGGCCGTAGGGAGGTACCGGAAGGGATCCTGACCTCAAGGAGTATGAATTTACTAATAATTTTCATGGACTGACATTGGGCTTACCATGCGCCTCTCACAAATGCAAGAGATTTGCCAGTATCATCTTAGGGGACTTCCCTGGTGCCTTCCAATATCCAGGGTGCGGGTTTAAATCCTGGTTAGGGGGCTGAGATCCCACATGCCATGTGGCCGAAAACCCAAAAAATATAGAACAGAAGCAATATTGTTACAAATTCACTAAAGACTTTTAAAATGGTCCACGTGAACAAAAAAAAAAATCTTAAAAAACGAAGAAGAAAAAGAAGGCATGGGGGCTTTGCTGGCATCGTGTGCCAAATCGCATCCGACTCTTTGCAACCCTGCGGGCTGTAGCCCACCAGGCTCCTCTGTCCATGGGATTCTCCAGGCAAGGATACTGGAGTGGGTTGCCATGCCCTCCTCCAGGGGATCCTCCCGACCCAGGGATGGAACCTGCGTCTCTTACATCTCCTGCATTGGCAGGCAGGTGTGTTCTTTACCACTAGTGCTGCCTGAGAAGCCCTTTGCCTGCATTGTGAATCCCTGGGATTCTCCAGGCAAGAAAACTAGAGTGGGTTGCCAGTTTCTTCTCCAGGGTATCTTCCTGACTCCGGGATCGAATCTGGGGCTCCCACATTGCAGGCAGATTCCTTCCCATCTGAGCCACCAGGGAAGCCCTGCATTATCTTAAATCAAATTCACACAACCCCAGAGAGGAGGTGGAGTTTGCCCCTATGAACAGAGGCTGAACTGGAGGCTTAGACAGAGGGAGCCACACTGCCCACGGCCACCTGTGAGAAAGGGCAGAGCCGGGCTCCCGGTCAGACCTGCCTGACCCTGGTCCTGACCAAGCCCCAATGCCATGGGCTGGCAGGCATGGTGAAGAGGGGCAGAAGGGAACGTGTGAGCCCCTGGAGAGCGATTCATTCCGTCACCCCCAGCATCTGGGTGCAAGGTGCTGCTGGGCTCAGAGGAACCCACAATCTTTCCCAGAAAGCACAGGGTGTGCCTTTGGGATGAACGTCTCTGGGGATGCTCATAATGTAAACAAGTGCCTGTAAATAGGAGCTTATGTAAGTAAGCTCATGGCCCACAGAAAGACACCGTCAGTTTGAAAGCTTCTGGTCTAGAACAAGTCTGCCTCCCCGCCCATTGTACAAGTGAGAAAACTGAGGTTCAAGAAGGAGAACTGCCTTCCCCCAAGTTGCATAGCGGTGAGCCGTGGGGCCAGGACTCGAATCCGTATCGGAGTCCCAGTTCAGCTGACTCCCTTGGAGACCCATGAGAAATGATAGGGACCAAACCGTGGCAGGGCAGTGCTGGAGCATCCAAGAGGAGGATGCTGGGGGTGCCCCGGACGGAGAAACACCCAAAGGTGCTGTGCACGGGCGTGGGACGGCCGTGATGACGGCAGCGCCTGTGGCGTCTACCGCCTGGGCTCAAACCCAGGCCCGGGACCTGGCACTTAACAAGCACCCGATTTCACAGATGTGGCCAATTATTACTGCTTCTTGATTTCCTTTGGAAATTCACTTCTAATACGTTTTGGCTCTCCCCGTCCTCAGGGGGGCCTGGCCCTAATCAAGGCAGCCTGACTGATGACAAAAACAGAGGCTCCCAGGTAGGCTGGATACACCCGCGCCTCCGGTGGGTCTGGCAGCGACCGGAGGGAGAGTCGAGTTTGCAGCTGATCCTCTGCTCACCAGCAGTCAGCTCCTTGAAGCCTCTGGTGGGGCTGCTGATGGCGGAAGCATCTGGAAGGGAAGTGCGAGGGCAGATGTGGCCACAGCCAAAGGCCCGCAGTCAGCAGGGCTTTGCTGCAGCTTTTTCGGAAAAAACTCCACACCTGGAGCCCACGAGATGCAGGGTCACGGCCCAGAACCACAAGGACCGCTGATGAGACTGGGTTCACCCCCAGGAGCGCCGGCTGAGCGCTGGGGCGCGGCCTGCTGAGTGCCTGCGATCGTCCCCGTGGTCAACTAAGCTCCCCGTGGACAGCAGCTGTGCTGCGGGGGCCCTAGGGAAACGGAAGGCATATTTCTGCCCCTTTCTCCCAGGCCCCTGACCTGCCCTTCGGCCTCAGGAGTTCCTGGCTTCACCCTTTGTCCAGGACCTCCAGAGAGAAGCTGATAACAGCAGTGCTGAGGCTGAGAAGGGGTCGCGGTGAGGACAGCGTGTTCCTGAAGCAAAGCCCCAGCCTCCTGCCGCCCCCTCCAAGTGCTTCAGCACAGAGCAAGGGAGCTTGTCCTTTGGGACATGCAAGGACAGGGCTTTGAATCCCGACTCTCTCAAACAGCTTCTCCCCACTTTGGCGTGGTGTGTTAGCGTTCGGGGGGTCATAAATCGGCTCTAACAATTCCAGGTAAAAGGAGGATGCCTT
The DNA here is from genome assembly GCA_024291935.2 of Okapia johnstoni. Lineage (NCBI taxonomy): Eukaryota > Metazoa > Chordata > Mammalia > Artiodactyla > Giraffidae > Okapia > Okapia johnstoni. Next base: position 66,607,947 of record CM044324.1, on the reverse strand, counting down.
GGAAGATTACAGAGATGTTCTTTTTGATTATACAAAACTAACAAATAAATACCAAAATCCTAGAAGACCCAACAAAACCAATTTGAAGAAAGCTTTGTTGATTCAGGTAATGGAAACGTCCAGCGGTCGGGTGGGTTTCAGGTGAAGTTTGATCCAGCCTCTCAGCACTATCACGGGCATTCAGACTCTTCCATATACATCTGTTCGTCTGTGTTCTCAGAATGGCCGTTCCAGCTTCAAATATTCATGACCCTTCAGTCCAAGGACCCAAAGCAACTACAGTGTTCTTCCAAGTCTCTTCATTTGTATTTCTGAGGGAGGGAATCAGATGTTCGGACTCATTCTCTCAGGCCGAGCACCAGAAGTTGTATGTTTCTGGCCCGTGAGTGGATGGTCTCTCCTGGGTTCAGTCACGAGTGGCCAGACCACAAAGGTCACACGCTTGCTCCCATCCAGTGGAGGCAGGATGTCTGAGAAGTGGTCACGAGCCAGTCAGTCACCCCGATACCTTCCCAGAGAAGTGGGGACCTGCAGGCGGAGTGCCATGAGTCCCCAAGGGCTCTGCCAGTCCTCCCTGGCCTGAAGACTATCTGAAGAGTCCTTATTTGTTCTAATTAGTAATTTTAGGGAAATTTAAGATTGGTTCTGGTTACATTTTTTTTCCCCATAGCTGTGTTTTTAGGCTCTGTTTTTGGTTCATTCAGGAGAAGAAATTCAGACATAGTTCAGGAGATGGTGTTGATCACTGTTTCTGAGAAACTGATCAGTAACTGTATGTGTCCACCGTGAACAAGCCCAGGGTCAACCTCAGGTGGCTTTTGGCAGGCAGGCTGACTGCCTCGGTCAAACAAACTCTGCCTTATTTTCTTACTTTCATACCAGGAAAAAGGTTTGAGCTTCAAAACAAAGCACCTACGTCATCATTTAGACTGGAAGAACTTGTTTGGTCAAATTTAGAACCCACAAGAAGGTCAGAGAATAAATTTAGAACTGACCTCTTATCCCTGAGGACCAGCGGCTCTGTCTGGCACTGGCTGCCTGCTAACACCACCTGCTACCTTGAGTTTGGTTGACTTTTCACCTCTGACTCTGCATCTATTCTTGCAGGATAACATGGTCTTTAAGGGCATGACCTGGCATCTAACATGCCTGTCTCTACTACTTCATAGGCTGTGTGACTCTAGGAATGTGTTTCATCACCTGAGCCTTAGTTTCATCATATGTTTTTTTGACTCTTTATTGAATTTGTTACACTATGGCTTCTGTTTTATTCTTTTTTTTGGGGGGGGGACCACAAGGCATGTGAGATCTCAGCTCCCTGACCAGGGATCAAACCCATATCCCCCGCATTGGAAGGTGAAGTCTTAGTTACTGGACCACCAGGGAAAGCCCTCATCATTTTTAAAGAAGAGGGAGGGTAATAATAGCATCTGCCTCATAGGGTGCAGGGCTCCCTTGGTGGCTCAGCTGGTAAAGAATCTGCCTGCAATGCAAGAGGCCCCTGTTCGATTCTTGGGTCAGAAACATCCCCTGGAGAAAGGATAGGCTACCCACTCCAGTATTATTGGGCTTCCCTGGTGGCTCAGATGGTAAAGAATCTGCCTGCAATGCAGGAGACACGGGTTTGATCCCTGGGTCAGGAAGATCCCCTGGAGGAGGGCATGGCAACCCACTCCAGTATTCTTGCCTGGAGAATCCCCTGGACAGAGGAGCCTGGAGGGCTACAGTCCATGGGGTCATAAAGAGTCGGACACGACTGAGCAGCTCAGCCCAGCACACTGGTTGTTATGAGAATTGATTAAGCCGTTTTTGTGTGCTAAAATATATATCACACAAAATTTACCATTTTGATCATTTTTAAGTGCACAGTTCTGTGGGATCACATCCATTCACACTGTCATGCGCGGTCATCACAGCCGTTCATCTTCAGAATCGTTTCGTCTTCACCCCCTGAAACCCTGCGCCCATTAAACAATATCCCCCATCTCCTCTCCCCAGCCCATGGTGACCACCATTCTCATTTCTGTCTCTGTGAACCTGATTACTTTAGGGACCTCGTGTAAGTGGGATCAACAAGACTTGTCCTTTTTGACTGGTTTATTTCACTTGTCCTTTTTGACTGGTTTATGTAGTGTGTGTCAGATTTTCTTACCTTTTTAAAGCTGAAAAATATTCTGTTGTTTGGATAGGCTGCATTTTGTTTATCCATTCATCTGTCAATAGATACTTGAGTTGCTTCTACCTTTTGGGGATTGTGAATAAATGCTGCTGTGAACACAGGTGTATAAATATCTGATCAAGCCCCTGTTTCCACTTCTTACCCAGAGTGTGATTGAGATAATTTAAAAAGGGCCCTTAGCCCATGTTTGGTGTACAGTAAGCACTCAACATATCATAGCTGATTTTAAAAAATCAGTATTAGAAACAGGGTGGGTAAAATTTTTAAAAATGCAAATGAAAGAATGAGATGACATTTTCCCGTCATCTTAGCAACAGTGAAAAAATAATAGTCTTCAATGCAGTTGCGACATGGTGAGATGGATTCTGTCATAGACATCCATGGGTAATCTTTCTGAAAATGACTTGCAGTGCTAAATATGATATATTGGGGTTCTTGGACATGTTCATACCATTTGACCCAATAATTCCACTTCTGAGAACTCATCCTAAAGAACTTCAGTTGCAGAACAATATTTGACTCTGGAGAAGTCTGTCACAGCTATCTTTGTAATATTGCGGAGGCATCCTCTATTTCTATCCATTGGGAACAGTGAAAAAAATAAGGCCAGTGTAGTCCTGTCATGGCCTGGAGGAAGAAATTCAACCCACTCCAGTTACTCTTGCCTAGGAAATCCCATGGACAGAGGAGCCTGGTGGGCTACACTTCATAGGGGTTGCAGAGGAGTCAGACATGACTGAACAACAAGTCCTGTAATGGACTCTTCTGTAGTCATTAAAAATGCTGATGAGAATAGTGACATGAGAAACTACGTGCTCCACTCTTTCATGCAAAAGAAGGCATAAATATTGACTATATTAATCCTGTAAAAATAGGTAACATTTATTGAGCATTTACTCTGTGCCAGAAACTCTGCTAAGTTCTTTCTTACTCCTCCCAGCAACCCAAAGAGGTGGGTACCATGATTACTCCATTTTACAGATGAGGAGACAGGATCCAAGTGGTGCCTTTCAGTGTCACACAGCCAGAAAGGGGCAGATCTGAGATTCCAACCCAGGCCCCTGGGCTCCAAAGAGTACAAAAGGAATGGGAAGAACACGGTCCACTTGAAAATAATCATGCTCCTTGGAAGAGCAGGAGTGAGTTAATTTTATTTTCTTCCTTATGCTTGTCTGTATTTTTCCCTCCAAAGCTGGGGGTGGGGAGAGCACATATCAGATAAACAGGAAAAGAAACAGGCAATTGCCTGTTGCAAGCAGGCATCTTCGAAGATAAAACCTCCGGGTCTTGTGTCTCCTGCCACGAACTCAGTTTGTGTCCATTTTTTTCTGGTTAAAGTAGAGCAGAGTGTCCTGGCTGTGTGTTCTGGCTGATTGCTTAATAATCATGGACACGCACGCGCTCACACACACACACACACACACACCAGAAGAAAAGACAAAACCCAGCAGTAGCCAAAACTCTGCTAGATCGATGCAGACTGTTACAGGCGCAGCTTTCCAAAAAGCAGAGCTCAGTGAAATAAATATTTTTCCTGTGAGGAGAGGCTTAAATCGGCGATCTTAACAACCCCCCAATTCACTCCAGATCCTCTCCAAGTGGCTCGCGTCAAGGCACCCATCTTGATGTACTTAGGATCACTTAGTAACTGCAGAGTGCCTGAATGTCTGGCTGGCTTCTACAGCTCGGCAGGGTGCCAGGGGCGCTGGGGAGAGGGGCAAGAAGGGCTTTGGCTCTGGGGAAGTCTCTCCAGAGCTCCCCACAACTTCTTGGGGTCCCCAACTTTCTTTTCCTGGTAAACCATCTCTATTTAATCTAAACTGGAGGCCTGAGAATTCAAACTCTGTTCTTGGCAAAGCCGCCCCATTCCTGGAGTCCTGGAGACAATCTGCAGGAAGAATTAAGAATCAGGGACTTTGAAAACCTATACACACGAAGAAGTCTGGATTATCTCAAAAACTGAGAGCTTCACTCTCCAGGCAAAAATGTGTCAATTGATGAATTCATTCATTCACTGGCTCATTCAACAGTTGTTTATTGGGCCATCTCCTGTGTGTAAGATTTGATACAAAGCTAGTGTTAAGATAGTACAAAGCCACTGGAGATCCATCCATCTGGCAGATACTTACTGAAGCCTCCTAGGAGCCAGGCACCTTCTGGGGAGGCTGGGCTGTTAGCAGGAAACTGCTTCTTGGGGCCTGGATTCTAGCTGGGGTGACGGACAGAGAAGGAAGATGCAGCGTATAGGAATATCAGATGGTGTTAAATGCTAAGGAGAAAAGTAAACTGGGATGGGTGGTTGGGAAAAGGGGGGCAGGGGTGGTCCCACTTAGATGAGGGACCAGGAAAGGAGATACTAAGTAACAGCTTGCAGGAGATGAGGGGAGATGGTTCACGAGGCACAGAAACTAAATAACAGTGACTCACGGATCATGCGTAAGTCCCTTTTCAAGTATCTTTCAGTTCTGATAATGCCAATCAGAAAGTCTCTATTTACCGTCAATATGTCTTTGATGCCTCCCTGAGACCCTGTAATCTTCCCTGCTTCCCCTTGAAAGCTCAGAGGCTTGGTAGGCAAGCGTGCCTACCAGCCCTTGAACTTGCCATTGTGTTCAGTGTGACTCTTTTGCAGTTACTGTTTATATACTATTGATGGCAAACAACACCAGCTCTTCACTTACAGTTATGAAAAGCATCTTTCCCATTTGTTCTAGTTTTTGACAAGTGAGTTGATTTGAACAAGTATTAAGGAACTTGAAATACAGGCTGTCCTCAAACATGGGGGAAATTGTAAAGGTGATCAATGAATGAAATTTGGGATACACTAAAATCCGATGTGACCCTTCACCTAGAGTTGCCCAGAGCCTGACTCAGGAGATGAAAGCTCACCGTGTGACTCAGCCTGCGATCTCATCGGTTCCTTTTAAGGGCTTCTGGAAGGGGACAGCGTTTTCTGCGGCTCTGATGGGTCAGGGGGATCTGGTCGGAGGGGAGGCTGCTGCTGGGGGCACCGTTGATGGCAGGGGCGAGTCTGGACCTGCTGAGCGTGGACGAGCAGGACATTCCAGGCAGAGGAATAGGGAAGCCGGGCAGCAGAGGTGGAAAAATGGGGACAGTCACCAGGCAGCAAGTGTGTCAGGGGGCCGCGTTGCTGTGGGAGGCAGCCCCTTGGGAGACCACCCCAAGTCTGCGCTTGTCCCAGGACTCGTCCTGACACAATTCCATTCATCTTGAGCACAGCTTGCCTGCCTTCTGTGATCTCAGCAGACCCACAGGGCAGCACTGTGGTTAGTCCTGTTTCACAGATGGGGAGCTTCAGGCCTGGCCAGGTCACCCAGGCAAGGTGACGAATAGTAGGCTGCTCTCAGGACTTAAAAAAAAATCTCTGTTAAAAAAATTTAGACATAATTCACATACCGTGAAACGCACTGTTTAAAGTGCACAATTCAGGGGCTTTTAGCCTTTTCACAAAGTCTTCCAACCATTGTGCGTATGTGTTGCTCAATGCTGTCTGACTCTTCGTGACCCCCTGGACTGTAACCCGCCAGGCTCCTCTGTCCATGGGATTCCCCAGGCAAGAATACTGGTGTGGGTTGCCATTTCCTACCCCTAAAGGATCTTCCCAACCATTGCCACCATCCAACTCCAGAACAGTTGCTTGGTTTTTTTAATCAAAGACTCTTTTTTTTTTTTTTTCTCGGTGAGGACCATTTTAAAAGTCTTTATTGAATTTGTTACTACTTACTTCTGCATGATGTTTTGGTTTTTTGGCCAAGAGGCACGTGGGACCTTAGTTTTCTGACCAGGGATCCAACCCACACTCCCTGCATTGGAAAGGTGAAGTCTTAACCGGTGGACTGCCAGGGAAGTCCCCAGAACAGTTTCAGCATCCCCAGAAGACACCCTGGATGCATGAGCAGTCATGCCCACTCTCCTGTCCTCCCGACTCCGGCAACCACTAGTCTAGTTTCTGTCTCCCTGGATTTGCCTCTTCTGGACTCTTCATATAAATGGAATCGTATAATACGTTGCCTTTTGTGTCTGGCTTCTTTTTGTCAGCATGAGGTTTTCTAGATTCATCTATGTTGTAACATATATCTGTGCTGCATTCCTTTAGATGGCTGGAAAATATCCCATCGTGTCAATGTGCCACACTGTTTATCTTTCATCAGTTGATGAACATTTGGATGGTTTTTCCTTCTTGGCTCTTGGGAATAACGCCTCTGCGAACATTTGCGTACAGGCTTTGTGAGGACATATGTTTTCGTTCCTTTGGGGATATATCTGGGAGTGGGATTGCTGGGTCATATGTTAAGTCTGTGTTTAACTATTTGGGGGGAACTGCCAGGCGGTCTTCCTAAGCGGCTGCGCCGTCCTGCGTGCCCACTAGCAGCGTCCGAGGGGTCCGGGGTCTCCGCTCTTGCTATTGTCCATCTCTTGGATTATGGCCTTCCTAGTGGATGTCGGAAGGCACCTCGCCATGATCGACTGGCATCCCTAGCAGGTAAATTGTGATTGTTTTCTGCTTTTCATCTAAAGCCGCGGTGGGAGGGAGGGGCTCAGTTAGCAGTCCTCCTTGACTGCTTTCTTTTTTTCAAATTTTATTAATTTATTTATTGGCTGCGCTGGGTCTTCGTTGCGGCTCGCAGGCTTCCTCCAGTGTGGTGAGTTGGGGCTGCTCTCAGCTGCGGCAGCTTCTCTCCTTGTGGAGCACAGGCTCTGGGAGTATCGTGGCCCTCGGGCTTCGTTGCCCCGAGGCTCGTGGGATCTTCCCGGACCGGTAATCGAACCCCTGTCCCCTGCCTTGGCAGACAAATTCTTAACCACTGGACCACCAACGTAGTCCCCAGCTGTGATCAATTGGAAACTTGCGGTCTCCACAGCCCAAGCCCCAGCCTGGTGTGGCTGGAACTGGGGTCAGTGGGCACAGAAGAGGGAGGGCTGATTGCGGCTGGGGTGGGGGCGGCCGGGCTTCGCGGCCACTCCGAGGACTGGAGGGAGCTAGAAGGGCAGTCAGAGGGTCCTCGGGGTTTGGCGGCTGGAGAACTGGGGGGGTGTGATGGGGCTGGCAAGGACTCGTGCCAGGAGCAGAGCTGGGAGATGGCACCTACCTCTCCTCCCGGGCCCAGGGTGAGCTGCGTCCTCACGAGGATGGGCCTTGGGCTTCACTGAGACTGAGGGGGCCCGGGTGAGGCCTCAGACTCCCGCTCAGGGAAGCTGGAGCGAAGGGGGTCTTGAGGCGGGAAGCACCTCAAGGCGTGCGCCAGACTCTGAGGCCGGCTCAGAGCTCCAGGCCTGGCCTTCACCCCCCAAAGAACACTGGGCACGTACCACCCACTGTCTCCAAGGTTGTGGCTTTCAGTCCTGACCCCCGGGACCCTGGTTGGGGCTCATTCCTGTGCCTGTGGTGTGGGGGCAGGGCTCTGATGACCACAGACTCAATGCTCTTTGTCAGCAGCTGGCTGATTTCTTTTGGGGGGGTTGGTAGAGTAGAAAGTAATAGCTTTATTGCTTTGCCAAAATGGGCCGCAGTGGGCCAGCGCTTTCAACCCTGTGTCCCTGCCAGCCAATTTCTATCGCTAACATGTACAATGGTCATGTTTCTTGAGCATCTACTACGTGTCCTTGTGACATACTCCGCTCTGATGCTTTCCATTCCCTACATGCTCCTGCTCAGTCATGTCAACTCTCTGTGACCCCCTGGACTGTAGCCCACTAGGTCCTCTGTCCATGGGATCTTCCCAGGCAAGAATACTGGAGTGAATTGCCATTTCTGCCTCCAGGGGATCTTCCCAACCCAAGGATCGAACCTCCGTCTCCTGTGTCTCCTGCATCGCAGGTGGATTCTTTACCCACTGAGCCATCAGGGGAGCTCTGATGTTTTACTTGCATTTAATTTCCATCTTGCAGCCCACCCTACACAGCCAATGAGTGGTCTAGTCAGGAGTCCAACCTCGTCTCTGCCGACTAGGCCACACTAGGAGGGAGATGGTGTAGGAGCCTTCCGCTTTAAGGCCTCCTTCACAGGGGAAGGCGGCCTCAGTCCATGGGGTCGCAAAGAGCTGGACATGACTGGGCAACTACCACTCACTTTCCCAGGAGGGCAGATGGGTTTTCTGTTGCTGTGGAACGAATTGCCAGGAACCCAGCAGCACAATGCCGTCCCCACGAAGGGCTCCCAGCTCTGGAACAGCAGTTGGTATTGGAGGTAGTGGGTAGACTGAGCTCTTGTTTGGAGGGTCTAAGGACAAATTCGCTTCCAAGACTGTTCTTGCTGATATCATTCAATTCCATGTGGTCACAGGACTATGGGCTTCCCCGGCGGATCAGTGATAAAGAATCCGTCTGCAACGCAGGAAACCCAGATTTGATCCCTGGGTTGGGAAGATCCCCTGGAAAAGGGAATGGCCACCCACTCCAGGATTCTTGCCTGGAGAATCCCACGGACAGAGGAGCCTGGTGGGCTACCGTCCGTGGGGTCACAAAGAGTCAGACGTGACTGAAGTGACTGAGCATGCACACACGTACGTGGGACTAAAGTTCTGCTTCCTCCCTAACTGTCAGCCGGGCCCACTTTCAGCTTCCAGAGGCCTCTGCTGTCCTTGCCACGTGGCCTCCCATCTTCAAAGCCATCAGTAGAGACTCTCTCACACCGAATCCCTCTTTTGCTTTAAACCTCTTCTGTCTGGAAGGGTCAGACCTGCTTCAGGGCTCCCCTGAGAAGGCCAGGCCTGCCCAGAATAACTCCCCGTTTGTCACAGAAGGTGACACACTCACAGGAGTAGTGTCTCTTGGTATTCCCAGGTTCCACCCACACTCAAAGGGCAGAGGATTTCATTCAAGCTCGAAGTCCCCTGGGATTGTCCGTCATGGAAGATCTTAGGTTTTGGTCTTTTTTTTAAAGATTTTTTGATGTGGACAATTTTTAAAATCTTTGCTAAATTTGTTACAGCATTGTTTTGGTTTTATGTTTTGGTTTTTTGGCCGCAAGGTATGTGGGAACTAGCTCCTCGACCAGGGGTCGAATCCACATCCCCTGCAATGGAAGGCAAGTTCTGAACCACTGGACCACCAAGAAGTCCCCTTAAGTTCTAATAATAACTAAACTATAGCCACAGGAACGGTGGTACTTCCTGTTACTCACTCAGAGCATCGTGGTTTTCAGACTGTCTCTACATCTGTGGTCCAGTTGGAGCCTGACAGTGATGCTGCGAGGTACGTGCATTATCCCCGTTTTACCCAGGAGAGGGATGGACGTCTCGCTGGCGTGTCTGGGGCTGGAGCCCAGATCTTCTGACCCTGAGCCAGCTGGGGGCTCTTGGCGCCCATAGCTCCCCCGCCTGCTGTCAGAACCCTCAGACCTCATTACCGTCCTTGGAAAGGGCGAAGCATCTGTTTCCAGCCAGCCCAGCCCTGGGGGAGCGCTTCCCTGCACACTCACCCCATTGGGTCATCGAAGCTGCGGTGTTTACAGGAACTGCCCCTGGGCCGGGTGAAGCTCACCTCATTAGGCAGGAAAGCGAGTCAAGACTGAGGGGGCGCAGAATCAAAACAGCATGTGTGCAGGAAGGGCCCTGCGACGGAGGAGGGCATCTGGCCCAGGCCGCTATGCTCTGGCTGAAAGAGGGGGCCGCGCTGTCCAGAGGGCTGTGTGTCAAGGATCGGTCATCACTGACCCTCGTCTCCATGCGCTACGCCTGGGGCTCGTGGATGCCCTGGGTGGCAGGCCTTGGGTGCCTGCATCTTCCAGGTGCTATCCGCCTTAATATTAACCAGAGCCTGAGACCTCAGCAAGAAATCCCTGCCTCCCACCCCCATGCACTATCCCCAAGAATTCTCGAGGGTCTTAACATTTCTTCTAGATACATTTGTGCTGATAGATTAAGTTTTTAAAAATTTCCCTTCTTCTCCTAAAATTGCTGTCTTGTCCCCTTTCATCCCATGCTGGATGCTGCTCCAATTCTTTCATTTTTCCTAAAGTTTTGCTGACACAAGTCTGGTGGGAGAGCAGACTTTGGACATATCTGTTATGAGCTGGTGCAAAAGAATAAGGTTAATTTCAGCTGAGGGGGTCTTCTGGAAGGCCATCTGGGGCGGAGGGGGGCTCCCTGAATGGATCCAGAAAAGCAGGGCTGGAAATGGCCTGAACCACAGGCTCGGGAACCCGAGGTGGGCTCCTGACGGACCTCGCCGTCGGCGGCGCTCCGCAGCCAGAGTGAACAACTCCTGCGTGTTCTCTCTCCGGTCCTTCTACTTCAGTTTCCTTCCCCGGGGAGGCTGTGTCTGCTTAGCCTGTGCTTCTCTCCTTAGTGAGGGGGTGGTGGGGCTGGAAAAGCAGACCGACGGCAGCGGGCTAGGAAAAGGGAAACCAGGGTGCCGTCTGGAAGAGAGAAAGTCCACAGAATCGGGGGTAAAGGGAACTGGAGGGTAGCACACTTGGCAGTCTGGAATCCCCAACCTAAAATCCCGCTGCCTGGAGACTGTCCTGCATTCTGCCTCCCCTCTCCATGGCCTCCCCAGCTCCAGCTGTCAATCATCAACCCTCACAGGCCTGAGCTTTTTTACCCAGAACAGTTCAGCATCTCTTCTCCCGCCACCCCCCACCCCAAAAGGCTCAGAGCCCAGCTTAGCATACCCTAAACCTAAACCCGGCTAAACAACGTGTTTTTGACCTGTTATGGATTGAATGTGTGTTCTCCCTGCAAAACATAGGCCAAGTTCCTACCCCCTCGGACCTGCGAATGTGACCTTGTTCAGAAATAGGGTCTTTGCAAGACTTCCCCGGTGCTTCAGTGGTTGGGAATCTTCCCGCCAATGCAGGGGACAGGGGTTCGATTCCTGGTCCCGGAAGACCCACGTGCCACGGAGCAACTGAGCCCGTGAGCTGCAACCACTGGGCCCGCACGCCCTAGAACCGGCGCTCCACAGCAGGAGAAGCCGCAGCGATGAGAAGCCCCCGCCCGCCGCAACGGGAGGAAACTGGCATGCAGCGACGAAGACCCAGTGCGGCCAAAAAGAAAGAAACTGAAAAGAAAGAAGTAAGGTCTTTGTGGATGAATGAAGTTCAGGTGAGGCTTTTGCGGTGGCCCCAGTGGTGGCGTGCTTATAACTAAAGGGAAATGCTTGTGAAGAGAACACACTAGAAGAGGCTGTGTCGCCCTCAAGGCAGGACTGACGTGGTGCGGCTGAAAACCAAGGAAGGTGGGGGATTGGTGGCCACCACGAGACGCCGGAATCAGCAAGGAAGGACCCTTTCCTGGAGGCTTTAGAGGGGATGGGGCCCTGCCGACGCCTTGACTGGACTACAGCCTCCAGAACTGTGAGACAATACATTCTATTGCTGTTGTTTAATAATAGGAAGACCCACTCTATTTTTTTTTTTTGGCCCCACTGCAAGGCATGTGGGATCTTAGTTCCCCAAACGGGGGTCAAACCTGAGCCCCCTGCACTGGAAGCATGGAGTCCTAACCACTGGGCCACCAGGCAAGTCCCACATTTCTGTTGCTTTAATGGTGCTTTGTTAATAGCAGCCACGGAAAACTAAGATACTACCTCAGGTCTCTGACCTCAGAAGCACAAAGCAGTGGGAAAAGCCATAAATGATGGTTTGTTTTTTCCTTTTAATGAGGAGAATTCAAAAAAAAAAAAAAAAGTACCTCCTGGAAACTGTACATAAAAGGAACTAATTTTAACAGTTTCTGTTTTACAGATGAGGAAACTGAGGCTCAGAGTGTGTGACTTGTCCAAGTCACATAGTTAGAAGGAGGCAGAGGCTGGACTTGAACACGAGTTTTTTGACCCCAAGACTTGTACTCATCACCCCCCCTGAGAATGTGTGGGTGTTGCCCCCACGGGTCATTGCAGAGTCCCCGGGTCCTAGTCCACAGATGTCCTTTCTCTTTATTGCGAAACTTAGTACTAGCTTTGTCCTTAAGGGAACTACCTGTTCTGACCACATTTTCTGGAATCTGAGCCTCTGCAGATTGAGCCCTCTTTCCCTGGTGATTTTCATTACAAAATGGGAGATGCATTCCCACCAAAATCATCTCCCAATAGACCCAAGTAAGAATGTTTGGCAAAGAAGGAATAAGTTGGTAAACAGCTTGTAATATCCCAACTCCAGTGTCTGCCTGGAATGTTTTGCAACACTTTCGGATTCTGATTTCAGCACAATTTGTTTATTTCAGGCTATTAAACCACATGCATATTCTTCATGCTTGGGAATCCACTGGCCAACTCTGAACGGCAAGAATGGAGACCCTCTCGCACTTCCCTTGGGCGTTTGTAGTGGTTGGTAGAGCAGGGCTGCAATCCCTGGGGAGACCAGTAGGGGTCTTCCTCCAACAGGAAATAAATTTAAGGCTGAAGATTCTTGACGTTCAAGGCTTTGGGTGCTAGAAAATAAGGCTATTCCTTTAGGAGGAAATCCTTGCAATGTGGGTTAACCAGCTGGCATGAAGTCACCCAGTCCTGAGAATAGGGCAAGAAAAAGTGTGAACAAAATCTGACTTTTCCTGCCTTCTTGCCTACCCTCCCCTCACCCCCAGGAGGCATTGGAGCTGAAGCCAGGGTGCCTGGGACAGTCTGTCTACTGCACGTCAACACAGTCAAAAGAAAAACCAGAAAAACAGGCTGGCTTGACTTTTCTCTTGTAAATTGTTTACCTTGGGACAACCAGATGGCTCGTCTCTTGTTGACCCCTTGACCATTTCTCGTGCTGTTAACAGCATCTATTAGCAAACAGTCCTGCTCCACCGGACCACGTGCAGGAGTCCCAGGCCTGCGGGCTGGGGAAGCCTCTGGGATTCCAGGAGGCTGACTCAGCACCCCTGGGCTAAGGAGCTTCATGGGGTGCAGGGTCCAGGCACTTCAGCTCTAAATGGGGTGAGGGGCTGCCTCACAGGGTGGAAATAGGATGGGTGATGTAAAGGCTTTGCAGTCCCTGCCCCATCCCAGCTCCTCCCCCTTCACTCCCCCCCACAACCCCCCCCACCCCCTGCCGACCTTTACCGTGACCCGGTTGTGATTAATGTTTGAGGGATAGGAAGGTAGGAAGGGGACTCTCGGGGCTTCCGTGGTGGTTCAGAAGGTAAAGAATCCTCCTGCAATGCAGGAGACCCAGGTTCAATCCCTGGGTCAGGAGGATCCCCTGGAGAAGAAAGGGCCACCCACTCCAGTATTCTTGCCTGGAGAATTCCATGGACAGAGGAGCCTGGCGGGCTACAGTCCATGGGGCTGCAAGAGTCAGACATGACTGAGTGGCTGAGCACCAAGGGGGCTCTTGACTTCCTGGTGGTCAGCAGGGAGCTCTCTGCCATCCCTGTCTGAGTTCCATCCTTAGGCACTGCCTCCTTTTGGGCTTTGTGGGTGCGGTAAGGAGTGACATTTTTAATCCTAAGAGTTTCCAGAAGCATCGAACTTGGGGTGGGGTATAAGAAGCTGATAGACATTTTTAAAAGCTTGCTCTGGTTTTCAGGGGCGGGCAGAGGGTGAGTGGAGGTGGAGAGACCTGTGGAGACCAGAGAGGGGATGGGGGCTTGTCCCCAGGGTCCAGAGTGGAAAGAGGGGACAGACTCAGGGTGTTTCTGAGAAGTGGGGTGCACGGTGACCAAGGAGGAGGAAAGAGATGCCCCAGGGGCCTTCCAGCCTGGCTGCCAGGAAGACAAAATTCTCTTCCGGGGAACTAGACTTCAGTGGTCAACAGATCTGAAACAATTTTAGAGGTGGAAAAGCAGGTTCTTAACTCAAAAACACAGAAGGAATGTTCACAGAGCCAGTCACATAAATATTTGAAGTTTCTGTTACACACGCACACACATACATGCACACACATGCACGCACACCCCGTTAAGAACAAGGTAGAAAGTAAGTGAGGGGCTGGAAGAAAATCAAGAAAAGATCCCCATCCAGAATTTATAAACAGCCCCTGGAAATCAAGGAGATCAAGCTAGGTTACCGTACAAGGGAGGATGAATCTGTGAGTCCCAGAAGAAGACTCTAAGGACAAGGAACGAATGGAAATACACACGCTCTCATTAGGAATCAGGAATCAGGTCCATATGTGACTTCTGTCCAAGCGCTCTTCAGCCCATTTTACAGACCTGGCTGTTAAGACCCTAGTTGGGAGAAGGCTGGCAGCCTGTGCTTAAGTCCTCAAACTCAAAGGCCAGAATGGGATGAGATGAAACACACAGAGCCACGTTTTGCTGAAATTCCCAGGTGGCTCAGTGGTAAAGAATCCGCCCATCAATGCAGAAGACACAGGAAATGCGGGTTTGATCCCTGCTTCGGGAAGATCCCTTGGAGGAGGGCATGGCAACCCACTCCAATATTCTTGCCTGGAGAATCCCATGAACAGAGGAGCCTGGTGGGTTACAGTCCATGGGGTCACAAAGAGTTGGACACGCTTTCAAATGATCTGATTTGGGTCAAGTGCAAGGTCTGATGTGGCTGTCTTAACTCTTGCATCTTGCGGGGCCAGGCCCAGTGGAACTGGGAGTAGGGAGGAGGAAGATAATACTGAGAAGCGGGAGACAGGGCAGGAAGGATGAATCTGATTTGCATAATAAAGGCTTGGTGGGAGGGAGCTGGAGAGGGAGTCCTGGGCTGGAGGTGGAAGGGGTAGTCTGCAGGCTGACAGATTGGAGGCGGGGCTAGGAGAGGGCCTAGGACAGGGCCACGTGATGACTTTCATCCCCACCCCCCACCACCACCCACACGGCAAAAATATTAAATAGTATAGTATTTTAAGACTGGTATAAAGATGAATGTATTATGTGATAAAATACATCCTATTAATATATGTGAGTAATGTAATTTTATAATTATATAGTAAAGCATTCCCTTTGCCGGAAAGTTCATTTTTCAGTTTCCTGATTTTAAAAATAATCCTTGCATTTTCATGGAGCCTGTGCCCTGTGACCCCATCCCTGGTGGAGAAATTGGCCCTAACTGTTCTTCCACAGATAGCAGCCAGGAACAGAATTCTTTCCCAGACCTTTGGGCTGGTTTGGAGAGAGACTCCGGAGCTCTGCTGTCCAGCTACCTGGTGAGGGGGCGCTCTGTGTCTCCAGGACACCGAGAATTCCAGTCGGTTTCATCCAGGGCAGAGTGGTTGGCCCATGTGGCCGTCAGAGTTCTGCCCACCTGGATTTGAATCCAAACCCAGCCTGGGTTGGGCTGTCCAAACCAGGGTCAGCAGTCAGGTTCTTTGGGGTTAAAAAGCTACATAGCCTTTGGGTCTCTCCTGGCCTCCAGGTGGGGGTTTACAGTGAAGGCAGACCACATGCAGAGCTCGGATGCCACAGCCAGCACCCTGCAAGGAGGAGGCCAACCTCTACCCCAAGCTCGAGTCCTCGGGCTCAGGCGTCCAGGCTTTCATCCGTGCCCGGGTGTGTGTGCGCGTGTGCACGTGAGTGGGAAGGGTGGAGGTGGCCCAGGCCCAGTGGGGGCTATAGGCCCAGGGCCCCTTCTGAAGACATCAGGATGCCAGGCCCCCAGCGCCCCCCTCCCTTCTCGGGTCAGGAGAAGAAGCCTGAAGAACACATGCAGCCCAATCTCCACCACCACTCCTCTCGCCCGTGAGGACTCATTCCTGATCCCCAGCGCGCTAATCCCGGCCTCGGCCTGGCTGTTCCCCTGGGTCACCGTGGTCACCATTCTGCCCCCATTCACCCTAAGGAACAGTGCATGCCTGCAGATAATCTTGGTTATCGCAACTGGAGGGTGGAGAGCTCCTGGTGTGTGTGTGGAGGGTGTACTGTAAATACACAGGACAATGCACACGGTGAAGAATGACCCCGCCCCAAATGGTCGAGGTGCTGAGCTAGAGATCCTCCCATAGCTGCTTCTAGAGTGGGACCCTAATTAGCACCCTCCACCTGACACCCACGTGACACCTATTCACCCCTAGGATGTGGGTTAGGTCTATGCACAGCTGGGCCATGCCCTCCCACCTGCACGAATTTTACAGTGAATTTTTTTTTTTTCAATTTGGCCTTGCCAAGGGGCATGTGGGATCTTAGTTCCCTGACCAGGGATTGAACCCTCGCTCCAGGGATCGGAAATATGGAGTCTTAACCCCTTGACCACCAGGGAAGTCCCTTACAGTGACCTATTGAAGACCTATTGCTGCCACTTGTTAGTCCAGGCCATTGCAGTTCTACCAGCCTCAGTTTCCCAGTCTGCAAAATGGGGGTGGTCACAGTGCCCACCTCAGAGGGGTGCTGTGGAGAGATGCCCAGTTCCTTTTGCCTCGTGCCATTTTTATTCCTGGTCCTAAGTGGACCAGGGTGGGGGTGGTGTTCCCAGAGGCCCAGCTTCATCTACCCTTCCTCCCTGGGCAGCCCAGCCCCCTGCCCTGCCCACCTCCACACCCACACACACTCTCACTCCATGGACCTCAGGAGGCTGCTTCTGCTAAGACTTGCTGGTTCTTCCGGAAGACCCCTGGTTGACCCGCCAATGGAGTGTGTCAGTGGTGATCAGGGGCTATTTAAATTAAACACCCTCTGAATATTTCACAGAAATTCATGAGTCATCTTTGCCTGGTAAAACCCCAGTGGAATTAGCTGGGAGTGTAGACAATATCTGTGGACCTTTGGAAAAAAAAACTTTTTTTTAAAGAGGGAAGTCTCTCCTTTGACCCCAAGATTCACCCTGAAAAGCAGTGTTCTCTAGGTTGGTGGACATGCAGTCAGCTTGGCAGCTTGATTACTCCCTGACCAAGCACAGCTTAATCAATCTCTTGGTTTTCTTCAAATTAATACTTTTTTCCAATTACGTTAAGGTGTTGTTTCACAAGTAAAACATGCTGTATATAGTTTACATTTTGCTCTGGTTTTTGTCATTGTTCAAAAGCTCCAGTCGAGTCCGACTCTTTGCAACCCCGTGGACTGCAGCAGGCCAGGCTCCTCTGTCCTCCACTGTCTCCCAGAGTTCGCTCCAACTCATGTCCATTGAGTCGATGATTCCTTTCAACCATCTCGTCCTCTGATGCCCCCTTCTCCTCCTGCCTTCAATCTTTCCCAGCATCAGGGTCCTTTCCAATGAGCCGGCTCTTCAATTCAGGTGGCCAAAGTATTAGAGTTTCAGCTTCAGTCCTTCCAGTGAATATTCAGGGTTGATTTCCTTTAGGAAAATTTACTTACATCTTATTTCAAAATTTTCTCATGTCATTCTTTCTCAAAATCATATTCCTAACGGCCACACAAATGGGTTATTGAACCTGCGTCTTGTGCTTGGCCGTTTGTAGCCATACCCCAGTGTTCCCATCTGTGAAATGGGCACAGGTGTGCTGTGAAGTCCAATGAGAGGGCCTCCCTGCCCTGTCCTGTAACTGGTCCTTGACGGGCTACAGGCTGGAGTTGGAGCAGGACAGGAACTCCTCCAGGCCTGCCCTGGGCAGGAAGGACACAGTGGGCCGTGGACCGCATGATAGACAGAGGCAAGGGACCCTCTTGCAGCAGGGATCCTGACCCCAGCGTCTGGTCTTGAACCATCTGGTGGTCAGGAAGTTTCTATTTGCCCTGAAGCTGTGGGACCGTGAACCCTGAGGTCCAGCTGGGCTCCCCAAGAGCTACTTGCTCTTGTCTTACACCAGAAGCCAGAACTGTCAGCTGATCTGCCCCTGTGAGGCTGTCTGTCTGTCTGCAGAGACACACCCGGGGTGTGGCCTCCTGGCTCCAGGTGTCCCTTCCACGGTGGCCCCAGAGAGCTGGTGGCAGGGCCCAGGAATGGGACCTGCTGGGCATGGGGCTTCCTACTTGCTCTCTTTAAACAAGTGCCCTTCAAGTCCGTACTCTCTTCATTTAAACACAGCATTAAAAAAAAAACACTTTAAATCACACAGACGACGTCTACTCTAAATGGACGGTTACCTTAAATGAAATTCAGCATAAACAAAACAACTGGACTGCGTTCCAGCTCCTCCTCTGCCGCCCCTGGCCCTGTGCCCCGGGGCCAGCTCTGTGCTCTGTTGAACAGGAAGGGTGACAAGTGTCAGGGAGCCAGGGAGCTGGGATGAAAGGGGGGCTAAAGACTGAGATAGCCCTCCCACCGAGCGAGGCGCAGCCCGCTGTGCGGCCCTCATTGGCTCAGAGTGTGCCTGCGTTCTAGCCCAGTCCTCCCCATTTACAGACCTCAAGACAGAGGTTTAGAGGGAGCGAACTTGTTCAAGATCGCAAGCGCTGGAACCACGTTCTCCTGTTTCCGCGGGCATGTCTCCCCGGTCCCAGGCTACCTGGCTCGGGAGGGGCTCAGTGGGTGCTGGCGGAGCCCGAGCTGGCGGGCCTGGGGCCCTCCGCGGCTCCCATCCTGGGCAGGGGTCAGCTACGGAACTTTACGTGGGGGAGGTGCCGGGGGACCGGGTTTGGGCAGGGAGGGGGAGTTTTGACTCTTCTGGCCTTTCCACTCCGCTCCGGGTGATCTGGGTAGGTCGTCTGACCCCTCTGGGCTGGGTCTGGCCATCGTGAAGACGAGGGAGCTGGACTCCGTCCGGCACAGACGGTCTGGTTCCCGGGGCAGCCCTTCCCTCTTCGGTATAAACTCACACCGCTCGTCCTGGGCCATTTTGCCATTTCCTTTCCTGCTAAACCAAGGGCTATTTTGGAAACTCCTATAAGCAAACTAATCCCTGGCTGGCATTTGAGCGGATCTAAAAGAGCCCTAAGTGAGGGACTCAGGCATAAACGCTGCCCAGCCCTGAGAGCCCACGCTGTTAAATTTAGAAGCATCACCTCCAAATGAGGTGAAATTGCAGGTTCCCGCGGCCGGCGGGCAGCTTGGGCAGCACTGAATGGGACAGATTTAGCGGGGGCGGGGGCTGGTCCCTCCGGCTGCACCTGGCCGAGAGAGCCCCAGGACGGTCCCTTCAGTGTCCGGGGAGCTGCTGCTGGGTGAAGAGCCCTGCAGCCGGCCCGCCCGCCCCGCGCTCCCCAAGCCTCAGGCGACTGGCTGGAGAGAGGCAGCGGGGGACACGTCCTGTCTGCCGCCGAAGGTTTGGTGTCTGCATGACTTCTGTGTCTCTCTCCTCTGCCCAGGGGCCCCTGCGAGGTCCCCGGCCGGCTTCTCACGCCCTGCAGAGTGCCGGCGGCCCCCCCACGACCGCTAAAGCCCAGCCGCTAAAGGATCACGCCGGCAGGGGACGAGGGCGGAGGAGGGGGACGGTCTTGGGGGGAAGAGAGGGAGCTCCAGGGTGCCCGGTCTCTGTCCGAGTGGTCAGTTCCGCTGTTGTGTCAACAATGGAGCATCATTACGAGGATGACCCTTGGTCAAAGGCGACAGACATCCGTTGGCACCCGTCGGGGGCCCACTGGGGGCTCCTGGGAACCCGGGGGCCTCAGCTCGGCCCGCTCACGGCCAGTCCACCGGAGGGGGGACCGTCCTGCAGTCCGCTAGGTGCAGTCCCAAGGGTCTGCGACCAAGGATCGGCCCTACCAGGGGCCGGCCAGGAGGGGGCGCTGCTGAGACCCGACGCTGGTCCGAAGGGGCCTGGGCTCCACATCCCGCTGAAGCCAGCGGGGATGGCGCTCCGTGTTTCTCAGCCACCTCCAGTGCCGCATCCTAGCCTGGCAGGTCTCCGTCACGAACTTGCTTCCATTCTGGGCCCCCTTTCCCCAGCTTCAGGCTCATGGTGGGGGTGGGGAGTGTTGTGTGTCTTCAGCACAGCCCCCCATAGAAGCAGGTGCAGCCTAGCATGAAGTAGCCAGGCTTTGAAGCCTGTCATGTCCAAGTTCAACCCAGCTCTAAAGGTTCCGACCTGTGTGACCTTGGATGAGTTATTTTCCCTCGTCTCTGAGCCTCGTTTCTTTATATGCAAAATGGGAACGATAATAATGATACTTGCCTCCTATAGTGATGAAAGAATTAAATGAGATTTTAAGCTTTTGGAGCAGGTAGCAGACACAGTGCTGGCCAGGGGTCATCTGTTAAAAGCTGCTGCTTTTGTAAATAAAGTTTAGGTGGAACTTAGCCAGGCTCATTCATTTGCATATTGTCGGGGACTGCTTTCTCTCTAAAACGATAGAGCTGCGTAGCTGTGACAGAGACTACAAGGCCTGCCTGCAGAGCCAAGAACTTTCACTATCTGGCCCTTACAGCAGATGCTTGTCCCCCGCTCCCTGGAGTCCAGCACTTAGTCCAGGTTCTTATTTTTATCCTGTGCTTCCACGGCCTCCACCTTGAGCTGCACAGCCCAGTGAAGTCGGGGAAGCACGTGGCCTCTGGTCCATCCCAGAAAGATGTGCCGTGAATCCTCCAGGCCCCAGAAAACATCCCTGGCCCTGCCTGGCAGCAACTGTCTAGTGGAGGAGACAAAAAAACTCGCCTTTCACAGTCCACCATAATTAGAGGGAGCTGGGAATTGGGGGGAGGTCCAGGAAGTCTTCCTGGGGGAGGTGACATCTGGGCTGGAGGCAGAGGGCGGAGGTATCAGTCAGGGGATCAGCCCCCACGTGGCAGCCCAACATCACATTGTTGTTCAGTTGCTCAGTTCTGTCTGACTCTTTGCGACCCCGTGGACTGCAGCACGCCAGCCTCCCCTGTCCATCACAATCTTCTGGAGCTTGCTCAAAGTCATGTCCACTGAATCAGTGATGCCATCCAACCACCTTGTCCTCTGTCCTCACATGGAAAACGCAGACACCTGAGCCAGCCTCTTCACCTCTCAGAGCCTCTTTCCTCGTACAAAAAGTGGGGTCTTTGACCCTCACGGCCCTGCCGTGAGCTGTTAGTCCACAGCCAGCTGCTGATGCCTCGTGTGGGTCTGCACCGAACCTTAGGTCTCCTCCTCCTTGGCCCGCCTTTCCTAGCACTGGGCAGGAAGATGGTGGGTTTGTTCTAGCAAACTGCATGCAGAGGAACTGTTTAGCAGTTTAGCAATTGTCTTTCTCTTTTATCCTGAAGCGGACGACTAGAGGGAGGCTGGAGGAAGGCCCCAGAAGGCCTGGGAGGGATGGTGGTGGGGGGCGGAGGAAGGTGTTCCAGTCCCAACCCTCTGGGCAGGCACACCCCAGCCGCTGACCTTGGGGGTCCCCCTGCCTGCTCCTTCCTGTTCGCTCGCCCACCTTGGCTGGGGTGGAGGGAGGGTGTGTTTGGCAGTTTGAGAAGGTTCCAGTGCCTGTGCTGATAGGAGTGGGGGCAGCGGCGTGCTGATAAAAGTTTAACAACCAGCAGGGGAAAAAAAAACCCTCAAAACCTAATTTGTAGCACTTACCCAATTCCACGCTGCACTTAATTCTATCGTGGCTGATTTCAAGCTACCAACATTCCTGACAATTTAACCTTCAACTCTTGTGAGCTGGTCCAAGCTGGCAGCAGTGCAGTCCAGGTAGGGACTGTGGGGGTCATGGGGGTCCTCCCATGGGGCTGGGGTGAGCCCCAGAGTGGGGGATGCCTGACCGCGTACCTGAGAGGGACTGGCGTCCACGTCCGTGTCTGAGAACTCTTGGGTCCTCAGCCTGGCTCTGCCACTTCCTGGCTGGGTCCCTAGGCTCCCTTGTTGTCTCTCTGAGCCTCCGTTTCCTCACCTACTGAGCTAGGTAGCTCCTACACCAAGGGTGTTGTGTGGTGCTAATAAGATAATTCAATAAGGCACTCAGTGCACTTATGAGCACTCAATAAACATTGCCTCCGCCGCCAGATTGCATCCACCTCCCCGTCCGTAATACCTCTGGCTGCGGTTCACCGGTCTATAGGGTGGGACAGCCCCTGGCACTGGGGCTCGCCATGCAGTGGGTGCTCAGCAAACCCTCGCTGCTTCCCCTGTCAGGGCCAGGGGTTGTTCCTTGGCTCACCTGTCCCAGCATCGGGGTCTCCAGGCTGGGGTCTCGGTCAGCCGACCGCCGCACAGACAACCAGTTCTTTCCAGTGTCTATTTCACATTATGTGCTATTCAGTCCATTGTTTCCTTGATCCTTTTCTGAATTCCCATTTTACAGATGTGATCTCTGAGGCCCAGAGCCGGGGAGTGACCCAGCTGCAGCTGGGATTTGAGCCCAGGTCTGGCTATTTGGTTTCCAGTGCTCACCTACGCACAGCGGGTGTGGGGTGAGGGGTGTGAGGGGTGTTGGAGGAGGAGAAAGCTTGTGGGGCTACACCAATCTTCCAGGGGGTTCAGAGTGAGGGTTCTGGAGCCTATGTCAGGGGCTACGAACAAAGTGCAGGACTAGACACTGGACAGACGTGGCCTCAAAGAGAATGTTATTCCAGCCAGAGGCTCCAGGGTGGGCAGAAGTGTGGAGTCTGGACTCAGCCGCTGGGTCGGGGGGATGTGGGAAGCAGGGGCCTCACCGAGGGGGAGCAGGAAGGAGCTGGCGGGGCAGGGAAGCCCCCCCTAGGGCAGTGGAGTCCCTGGAATCTAGCACTGACCCCACACTGGCCAAGGAGCGAGGTATGAAACTGTAGCAGCAGAGATTTAGGTTAGATATGGAGGAGAACTTTCCAATTGTGCTGGAAGACAGTTGGCGATATTCCCAAGGGATGTAGTGGCATTTTTTTTTTTTTTCCAGTCTCAAGATGGTTTGGAAAAAGGAAAGGACAGTCAGGGTTCTAGGCCGGCCTTGCTGCAGCTGGGTCAGAGACGGGGCAGTGGACTGGGGGCTTCTGGGAGCCTCCGATGCCAGCAGCCCGGCATTCTGTGAATTGGGCTTCGTCACCTCCTGCTCAAAACCTCCCCTGGCTCCCAGTTACCCTCAGCCAATTGCAAGGCTGGAGCCCTCCCTGGGGCCACTGAGGCCCCCCGACATGTGTTCTGCTGGCCTCTCCAGCCTCACCTGGGGTCACACCCCCACCCACTGAACTGTCCGTCTCTGGGTTACAGCTGGTCCTCTGCACCTCCAGGCCTTTGCTCATGCTGTTCCCTCTGCCTCAGGTGCCCTTCCCTCCCCTCCCTTAATCCTTCTTCCCTCCTCAGCCTTGCCTTCTCAGCTCTGGGTGCCTCTTCCATGGGTGGGTCTGGTACTCCCATCGCTCTGCTAGGGACGCCCTCCTGTCCCTGGTGGCTCATTAGCCTCCTGCTGGACCGGGAGCCCTGAAGGGCAAGGGCTTGGCCTGTCTTGCTTGGTGTCTGGCTCACAGGAGATGCTCTGTAGGAGTTTGTGGACCGGGTCGGGATTCCTGGCAGAGGGGAGGTGAGGAGAGCTGGCTCAGGACTTGCTGTCTCCCCCTGCACAAGGACTCAGCGTTGCACAGGCATTGAGAACCCAAGCACAGAGTGCAGAGACCTGGTTGCCATCTTGCTCCTGCTCTCGCAACCTCACCGAGCCTCAGTGTTCTCATCTGTGAGCTGGGCACCGCATGGCCCCCCGCCCCCGCTCCCTGGGGCTGTTGGGGGGACCTTGGTTGCCCCAATGGATGGTGGCCAGTCTGACTGTCCCACCCTCTCCCCGCAGGTGACCACCATGTCTGTGAGGGTGCGGTTCCTGTCCTCCGGGGACGTGGGGACCGTGGGGGTCATGGGCCGGAGCGCCTCCTTCGCGGGCTTCAGCAGCGCCCAGAGCCGGAGGACTGCGTAAGTTCTGCCCACACCGCGCGGGGGAGGCTGGTCTGAAGGCCGAGGACTGGGGAGGAGGGTGGTGAGGGCGTTCTTCTCTGTTGCCGGTGGCCCTGAGGCTCTCATGCCAGCCCCGCAGCCCAGGGCAGCGTGTGTGTGTGTGTGTGTGTGTGTGTGTGTGTGTGTGTGTGTGTGTGTGTGTGTGAGACTCAGTGCTGGGAGAAACCTCTAATTTGCTTCAGATCCGAACAGGTGTTATCTCACGTATTCCTGGCTGTTGATCCTGTAAGTGGATCTGCCTGAGTTTATCAGGCCCACTTGGCAGATCAGAAAACTGAGGCTCAGAGAGGTGGAGCCACTCACCCAAGGTCACACAGCAAGACAGATTCAGAGTTGGAACTTAGTCTCCTGGAGGTGGGGTTGGGATAGAATGTCCTTCCTGGCTGACGGAACAGAAACAGGAAATAGGGTCACCTGTGACCTGGGGCAAGTGACTTCACCTCTCTCCTCTGTCCATGGGATTCTCCAGGGCAGAATACTGGAGCGGGTAGCCGTTCCCTTCTCCAGCAGATCTTCCCAACCCAGGAATCACACTGGGGTCTCCTGCATTGCAGGCAGATTCTTTACCAGCTGAGCTACCGGTGAGACCCTAAGGAACCCCTAATTCATTCCATAAATATTTCTGGACACTGGCTCTGCTCTGTCACAGACCGCACCCTCCTTTCAGGGCTGAAAACACTCTGGGTGGGTGCAGCTAGGGGCAGGTGTCATGACGGAGTTAAAGCAGGGCAGGCAAGCAGGCAGCGGGGGGCTGGAGGACACCCCCAGGGAGGAGAGACCCAGTTCAGTGAAGGCTGGAGGGGAGAGGGGTGGATCACTGCAGACAGGGCATGGGGGTGGGGAGGCCTTGCAGGTGGCCAGTGGTGCAAAGGCCCTGGGGTGGGAATGAGCTTTGGGGACAGGAAGTAGGCATGCGGCTGGCCTGGGGGACAGTGCTCAGGAAGGGAGGGGACCCTATGGGGGCTCTTGGGACATGCACAGCATGGGGGAGCCACAGACGGGCTGGCGCAGAGGAAACCGAGGCCCCAAGATGGGGAGGAATTTGGCCAAAGCCTCAGAGGGAGTTAGCACCAGTGGCCCTGAGGCTAAGCCTCTGAGGAGGGACTGTGTGGGTGCCCCTATGAGGAAGGTACACAGTGGGCGCTCCATAAATGGTGTGAAGAGGGGCTAGGGACAATGAGGAAGGCACACACTGGGCACTTCATAAATGCTGCGGAGAGGGGCTACGTCCAAACTGGCCAGGGAACGACGTTGTTTCTCCACCCTGTCATTTCTGAGCTGCCTCTTCCTGGGCTTCACTGGGGCCCCATCCCATCAGATCTGTAGTCAGGGCCACTAAGGACAGCTCTGCATGTCCCCGGGGGCCTCCCGCCCGTGGGACCCTCCCCGGCTGAACGCGGCGTGGAGCCGGGTGTGCGGCTGGGCCTCCCGGAGGGCGCCTTTCTCTGACTTCTACAGAACGCTGGGGACTCTGCCCCTGGGCTCTGCAGCAGGGAGGGGTTTGTGGACCCTGCAGCCAAGGCCGGCTGCCCGAGCTCACGGCCACCCAGCGCCCTGCACTCAGAGTTCACACTCTGCTGTCACGACCCCAAAATTCTCAGGAAGTTTTGACCAGAGGGTCCTGCGCTTTTTCGTGCCTTGGGCCTCATCACCGATTCTGTCGCCCGTCCTGCCGGCAGCTCTCCCCCTGCTAGGCTTCTGGGGGCCTCTGGACTCCCTGAATCCGTGGCAAATGTCCCTTCAGGCCCCACTTGGGGGCTCTGCACAAACAGTGCACCAAGGGGGGTCCCCGGGCTCTTGCCGGCCTCCCCTGGATTCCTGGGGTCTCTGGGCAGAAAGAGGACAGAGCGGGTCTCACCTGCTGACCCTAGGGCTCAGTGGGCATGAGGAAGGCCGTCTTGACCAGATGCCTGAAGAGCCTGTATCCAGCCTAAGAGAGATGGCCTTGGTGGCCATAAATGTCCCGGGCCCCTCCTGGGGGGTCCTCGTCCAGCCCCCCTCAACCCCACAGGAAGTTCTAGAGGAGACGTGGCCTGGATGGGGTCTGAGGTTCCTGAGTGGCCACCATCGGGCCTTGCCCTCTGCAGTCCCCTCGCCAGGGGTTGGGGAGACGCTGCCCGCGACGGCGGAGAAGCAGCAGGTCTATCTTTAACTTCCTGTCTCTGTCCCGCTCCCAGGGGTCTGGACCCTTGGCTCTGGGTCTGGATTGGGTTTCAGGCCTCACCTTCTGGCTTAATTGCCCAGGTAATCCAACCAGGCTGAAACAGGGCCGCTCGCCAAGGCAGTCGGCAGTGGGGGCAGGTCAGGCAGAAATAACCTTAGACGGGAGAAGAGGAGAGCCAGGCTCCGCTTCGGTGTCCCCAGCCCACATTCCTGCCCTCACACTCCTGCCCTGGCACCTGGCAGGCACCCTCTGACTTTGGACGTTTTTTTTTTAATTGCATCATCAAAGAATTCACTTGGGGAACCAATCTGGAAATTTTGCACTAAGGTGTGAAGGACTGTTATTAATATAACCAGGCCGTGTGTAATAAATGTTGATACATAATAATATATTATGACATAAGGCCGTATATAACACAAGGGGGGGAGGTGAAGAAGGCCAGGTCTTGACACTGTCTCCTTCTGCCCTGATTGACAGGCAGGGCCGCTCTTAACCCCTTCCTGCCGTTCCTCAGCCAGGTCTCCCCTCCCCCAGGATGTTGGGCAGGGACGCCCCTGAGCCAGGATCTGCTGCGGTATACCCACTGCCTTGGGAATTCCTCCACTGACATGCCTGGGAAATGTCAGTGTGAAAACTAAGCATCAGCCCTTGATTTCCAGGAGAGGAGACTAGAGTAAGGACAGATGGGGGGCTAGAGCTCAGAGATGTGTCAGGAGACACGGGCTGGCTCCCATGGAGCCCCCGGAGCAGACCTGACCTTGGTGGGTGTCGTGTGCCTGTCTCTCCTCATCCCTGGGCATCGAGTACCACCAACGCAGGAGGAAAGGCGAGCTTGCAGCCAGCTTTGAGTCTTCGCCTGAAACATGTCCAGTCGATACTATTATTTATTGCCCCGTCGCCAGCCCCACCCGCCTCCGGATCCCGCACCTGCAGCAGTCATGCACCGGGGCCACCAATGTTTCTCAACGACCCGGGCAGATGGACTGGCCCGGTGGCCTCCCATGAGGGATGGGTCCACTGGGTCACATGTGCCCATCTGGAAGCTTGTCTGGCATGCCGGGGGTGTTTAATATTTACTGAGTCCTCCCAGGGCTAGTGTAACATCCGCCCCTGGAGGGTGCTCCCTGCCCTGGCAGTTGTGACACTGGGCCAGACGTGCAACCTGATTTCACCATCCGGAGGCTGCATTGCGGACCCTGGAGTGGCCACCACACCTGCTTGGTGGGACCTCAGACAGGCACACCGGGCACAGAGCTTTCCTGGGAGCCCGTGCTTTAGGGCACAGTCACAGACAGAGGGCAAGGAAGCCTCCAGGTAGAAGGAAGCGGGGCCAGCCCAGGCTGTGCAACTGCCAGGGACTGTGGGCCCCTGGGAGCTGGCAGGTGAGCGGGGCTCCTGCAGTCCCACCTCCAGGCGGTGTGCCCACCCCACCTGCCTGCCTGCCCACCTGCGGGGGACCCTAGCCTGTCTGAAACCTGCTTCTCTCGAGGCTACAATCCAGCCCATCCCTGCCAGCCTGGAGATGGCAACTTTGAGGAGGCTGTGTGCTAAGAGGTGGGTGACGTGACGTCCAGGAGGGTGGGAGAGCAAGGCACGAGCCCCTTCCTGGGCTGTGCAAAGTGTCACTTGACATACAGTATGTGAATAACAGCGACAGAGGCTGCAGGGGTGAGCGCTACTGATGTGACAGGCTTTACGTCAGGGCTGCATGCACGTTACCTGGTCAAGCATGGCCGGAATGGAGGAGCCTTCCCTGTTCACCCTATTGAAATTCATTATCCGGCCTTTGTTTTTTCTGGGCACTAGACACTATCTGATTATAACTTTTGAATTGGAGTATAGTTGTGGTGGGCTTTCCAGGTGGTTCAGTGATAAAGAATCCCCTGCCAGTGCAGGAGACGCAGGTTCCATCCCTGGGTCGGGAAGATCCCCTGGAGAAGGAAATGGCAACCCACTCCAGTATTCTTGCCTGGAGAATCCCATGGACAGGGGAGCCTGGAGGCAAAAGAGTCAGACACGACTTAGCGACTGAACAACAATAATTGCTGTGTGACGTAAATGATAGATGTACTTTAAAAAGTCACCCTGTTAACTTCCGCACGTACAGAGCACTTACTCTTTCCTGGGAACTGCTTGAATCTCTTTACATTTGTTAACTCTCACAGCAGCCCTTCCTCTGGTCCTCATTTTACAGATGAGAAAATGGATTCACAGAGAGATCCAAGAATTTACCCAAGGCCACACAGCTGAAAACTGGGAGAGCCAGATGGTATCCCTGGCTCCAGAGTCTGTGCTTGCTACCACCTCCCACGATCTCCCCGCAGCTGGCAGGGCCGCGCACAGGGTGGAGGTTTTGTCAGTTTTTAGGTCACTGTCCTAGTCCTGGCTCCTGGAATGGCATCTGGTGTGTAACAGGAGCTCAGTAAATATTTCCTGAGTGAATGACTATCTCATGACAACTCTGTGGGACGTGCCCTCTTATTATCCCTCTTTTACAGATGAGAAAACTGAGGCTCCAGCAGATTAAGTACCCGTGATCTCTGGAGTTAGGATCTGGACATGGGCAGCTGACCAGGAGCTGTGTCCCAAGAGATGATACGAGTTTCTAGCTTGGCAAGGCCCCGAGGTTTCCAGGGCGGGGTTCCAGATCCTTCTTGCCCACAGCATCATTGGGACAGAGTTTTCAGCATGCCTGGGCAAGGCTTGGATCCGTATCTCAGGCGCGCTGGTTTGTGATGTGGCATCCATGCTGGGAAAGCACGGGGCTTGGGGCTTGGTCCCTGTCGGCAAGGGGGCAGGACAGCACTGCTGAGTCAGTCACAGGTCTCTGTCACCGTCCATGGAGTGTGCAGCATCCTGACGAGGCTGGAAAGGCAGCCCAGCCCCCTACCAGGCCTCGCGGGGACCAGGGCTGATCGGAGGCCCAGTGGCCTGCTCCCAGGCCTGGTGAAGGAGCTGGAGCTCTGTCCTACTGGGCTCCTGCCCGCTCTCCAGACCCCAAGCCCCCACCCCCTCCCCTGCGGACCTTGAGCCTCCAAGATTTGGACTCTGGCCCCTTGGCTCCCATTGAGGTGCCTGGCTCAGGGAAAGCCCCGCTCTATGAGTGTCTGAATGAATGAATGAGCCTGTGCCCTTGACGTGAGACCCTGAAAAGGCAGCAGCCTGGGAAGGGTGTCCAGGGAGACCTGGAGCTGGGTTTCTATCAGGAGGACGGCTCCCGAGCAAAGCAGAAAGGGAGAAGAACTGAGAAAGTGGTCTTCCTACGGTAGACCAACAGACTGGGCAGCACCTGGGAACATGTTAGAAATGTGGATTCCCAGGCTCCACCCAGATCCGTCAGACCAGACCCTTCAGGGTGGGGTGGTGGGCGGGGAGAGCGAAAATCCGAAAATCCGCGTCTCACAAATCCTCCACGTGCTTCTGGGGACCTGAGGGAGTCCTGCATTCTGCTCCCAGCTAGGCGGTTGAGATCCCAGGCTGAGGGCCTGCGTACACGTGGTTGAGGCCCCACCTCTGGGGGGACATGGTCTGGGGCAAGTCACTCACCTGAGCCTCAGTTTCCCTGTCTTGCTGGGGTTAATACCTGCCTCTTAGGGTGGCTGTGCAAGTCGATATTTATACAAAGCCTTTAGCAAGCGCCTGGTGACTGCGGATCCTCAGCCTGTACCCTTCTGCTGCGTCTTTTTACTCGGCTCCCTGGGCCATCGGGGCGATGGTGTTGCTGGGTCCAGAAGCCCAGTAGCTGTGGCTAGGGTTTTGTTTCTCTGCTCTGTGGAAATCTCAGTTGCCACTGTTAAGGTCTTTGAAGCTGAAACTTTGCTAGGACCTGACGCTCTCCTCCCCACACCCGTCCTGGGGTCCCAAAGGTAGGCAGGGCCCCTGTGTCCAGCATCTTCCAGCACCTTCTGGCCTCTGCTTCAGTCAAGCCTTGCCCTGGAGGTCCACCACCCCCATCACACACAACTCCACCGGCTCCTCTCCACCCTTGCTCACTCTGTCCGCTCACCTGGAACACCCTTCTTGGGGGGGGGGGTACCTTTGTTCCTGCTCTTCCTTCAAGGTCCAGCTAAGGGCCCCAGGATCGCCCTTGACATGTGGCATTTCCCTTGTTCAGTTTAGTTCAGTATTTACTGAACACCTACTGCCTTCCAGGCTGTGTTACCGGGAAGGATACAGATAGGGTGCGATTACTTTAACAGTAATGGACATTTATTAAGCGCCTACTAAGTGATCCCACCCTGCCAAACCTTTGACTTGGTAACTGAGAGACTTCTTAGCATTACCCTCTGATTCAGGTTCTGTTGTATTTCCCATTTTACAGATGAAAAAAACTGAGGCTCGGGTAGTATATTAGTGTAGAAGTGAAGTTGCTTTGACAAAGAAACCTCCCAAAATACAGAGTGTTAGATGAGATCAGTTATTCCTCCCTCTTTCTCATAATAGCATAGAGTCAATGGATGGTCCACTCCCCAGGTGGCCTGTTCCTGCTGGCTTGTTGCTCAGCCATCCCCTGAGCGGGTCCCGGGGCACGTGGCTGGAGCTTGCTCCTCAGTGCACCGAGAAAGACGAGGAAGGAGGGGAGAAGTTCTCTTTCGGGGGGTGGAATATGTTGACTGATCCAGGCTTGGGACAGGGGTTTGCCTCAGAATGCCTGTGGATGTACGTGCGTGCGTGTTCATGCGTGCTGCGATTTGTCAGTCTACCTCTTGTCAAACTACGTGAATAAAGAGCAGGGCTGAGGAGATGCCCCGGAGGAAAACTGAGGTGCTGTTAACAGAGGGAGGGGACGGATGCTGGGCCGCCAAAGTCAACAAGTGCCCAGCCTGGGAACGCCACTGGACCATGGTTTGGCCTTCATGTTGCTGCGCCCGCGCAGAGCTTGCTGAAGACAGACAGACAGACAGACAGCGCTGGCGTTCGGGCCGCTTGATTGCATTGCTCACTCTAAGCTAATTTCTCATATCAGGTTAGTGTTACCGTTCTTTCCATCTTCAAATTCAAGCGCTCATTGTGTGGATGAGGAAACTGAGGCCCAGGGAGCCGTGGTAACCTTCTTGAGACCATGCAGCTTGGGGGCAGTGGAGTAGGACTCAGCGAGGTCTCCTGACTGCCTGGGGCTCTGGCTGCCGTTCCCGAAGGGCCTGTCCCCGAGATGGGCCGTGCCCAGACCCCCACCCTGATCCCCCCATCCCTTCTCACAGAAAGTCCATCCACAGGAACTCAGTGAGGTCTCGGATGCCTGCGAAATCCTCCAAGACGTACGGCACGCTGCGGAAGGGGTGCGTCTGCTCAGACCCCAAGCCCCAGCAAGTGAAGAAGATCTTCGAAGCGCTGAAGAGGGGGCTCAAGTAAGGAGGCAGCAGGCTGCCTGTCGCATCCTTCGGCCTCGTCTGCTCGCTCCTCTCTGCCCCTCCCTGGGGATCGTGGGAGCCTCTTGTCTGTACCCGGCCACAGAGTGGGCTCCTGGTGATCTGTTTAGTCAACAAGCATGTCTGGATGCAGCCATGGGCTCGGTCCCTTCCTTGGGTGCCGGGATGAGGGAATAACGGCAGGGACGCCCTGTTCTCATGGAAAACACTCATGGAGGGCAGGGGGCGATGGCCATAAAGGAGTTATGTGGTCAATACCGTAACTTCTGCAAGCCCTGAGGGCAGTGGCAAGCGGAGGTGATGGAGAGGCAGCACCTGGAGGGCCTGTCACACAGCGGGGTCCGGAGGCCTCCTTGAGGACGTCCTGGCCATTTCTGAGCAGGACCCATGCTGCTGGCCTCTGGGGGACAAGCATCCCAGGCAGAGGGAGAGCATGCGCTAAGGCCCTGCAGTAGGAGCTTGCAGAGGAGCTGCAGGTCAGGGCCAGGGCGGCTGGGCTTGACTGAAGGAGAGAATGACTGATTGACTGAGCAGAGGCCAGGACAGGAGGAGTCAGTCACTTATTCCCCATATTTTTATTGGAGGCTTATCAAGTGCCAGCCGCAGAGTTCAGTTCAGTTCAGTCGCTCAGTCGTGTCCAACTCTTTGTGACCCCATGGACCGCAGCACGCCAGGTCTCCCTGTCCATCACCAACTCCCAGAGCCCACCCAAACCCATGCCCATCGAGTCGGTGATGCCATCCAGCCATCTCATCCTCTATCGTCCCCTTCTCCTCCAGCCTTCAATCTTTCCCAGCCTCAAGGTCTTTTTTAATGAGTCAGCTCTTTGCATCAGGTGGCCAAAGTATTAGAGCCTCAGCTTCAGCGTCGTCCTTCCAATGAATATTCAGGGTTGATTTCCTTTAGGATGGACTGGTTGGATCTCCTTGCAGTCCAGGGGACTCTCCAGAGTCTTTGGCTGCAAAACACAGTGTGAAAAGTCTCCTTGGGTCCACGGTTTTTCCTGTGTTTTCCAGAATAGGGGTTCATTAGGCCCCTTTCTGGTCCTGGGCATCCAGACAGCAGGATGGCCCGCCTTTGTCTGTGAGGGAGGCATGCCCCCCACCCCCTCACAGCTCCCATGATTGGGGGGGATATTGGCCTCTGGAAGCCATCGCCTGGTTTCAGACCTGGTTTCAGACTCTTCTGTGCCTTGTGGACCCTGTACTGGGTGGCTTCCAAGTCAGTTCGCCCATCTCTAAAATGGGTATAATAACAGCAGCTCCCTCCTGTTGACAAGGCTCTTTGGGGACTTCCCGCTCGGCACAGTGCCAGGCATGCACTGTGTGGGATGCGGAGGCAGGGCGGGCAGGGGTCGGGCTCTCGGCGGGGGGCCAGCTCTGCCCTCTGACCCTTGAACCTGCAGAGCACCCCGCTTCTCTGCTGGCCGCTGGCCGGCGGCTGTGGCTGCCTCCTTCGCGGAACACCGCGCACCGCCCATTTCTTTCCTTCCTCTTCTCCTCCAACTCCTCTCCCTTGTTCTCCCCTCAGGGAGCATCTGTGTGCCCAGCAGGCCGAGCTGGATTACCTGACAGGACGCCACAAGGACACCCGCAGGAACTCCAGGCTGGTGAGACCCCTCACCACCCCTTTCCAGCCGAGCGGCCTGGGTGCACAGACAGCCCCTCCTGCACCCCTTGCCTGCCTCATGGGTGTAAACCTCAGTCTTGGGAGCGCAGAGGCCTACAGAGTGGACCCTGATGAATTAAACCTCACAGGCTGGTGGGAAGCTCCCCCCACACCCCCACCCCTCACACAGTGCAGCAGTTCACACATCTTAGGGTCACCTCCAGCCCTCCTTTAGTTCTAGAAGCAGCTCAGAGGTGGACGGGTGTACAGGAGGATGGATGCATTACCTGGCCCTGTTCTGTAGGTCTTGGCCATCGCGGTCCCCCTGCAGTCAGGGTGGCTCATGTGATGGCAGGGAACTGGATCGGGCATCAAATCCAGGGTGTGTCACAGTGGCCCCGACACCGTCCTGGATCAGCCCCGCGTGTTCCCGCAACGTCCAGCGGCTCTGCAGTCTTGCCACCATCGGGACAGCTTTGAGGCCGCCCTGGGGCTTGTCGAGCCCAAGATTCACCTGCTCTGGTATTTTACCATGCCCTTAGCAGAGCTGGATTTAGAAAAAAAAAAAAAAAAAACTCCAGAAAAGCCCAACAAACCAAAAAAATATGATGCCCAGTTAAACTTGATTTTCAGATAAGTAACAAATCATTTTTCAGTGTAAGTATGTCCCCTGCCACCTTCAGGACATAGTCACACTAAAAAAGACACTTTATCCATCGTTCAAGGGAAATTTAAATGTAACTGGCTGTCTTGTCATCTATCTGCTGGCATTTCCAGGACGCCCCCACGGGGGGCCTGCGTCTCTCCAGCGCTCAGGTTCTTTCCGGTCTTGGGGAATCCTTCTCGGCCCCCTCATCTCTATCTGGCTGCTGTTAAGGACAGGCGACCCCTCTGTCCTCGACAGGAGTAGACTTCTGCAAGCAGAGACCAGGAGGCCTTGCTGCCTGTGGCTTTCTCTGGCTTATTCTAGCATCACTCCTGCAAAGCACCAAAGCACAGAACAGGCCGCCAGCTTGACAGAGGGACTGCAAACATGGTGGCGGGGTGGGGGATGAGTCTATCAAAATTATGTCCCCCACCTCTATATCCTGGCCCCAGCAGAGAAGACCTTGAGGGTGAGCAGAGTGGCAGACGCAGGGCCCTCTGCCTCACTAGGGGGCTGGCCACTTGGGGGAAGGGAAGGCGGGTGGCCTCAGTCACGCCTTGTCTTGGGGGGGCGGATGGCTCAGTGCAGAGGCAGAAGGAAGTGGTGCCAAGATCCCACCCCAGGTCCCAGCCTTCTGAGCACTTGCCACACCTCCCTCTGCCACGGCTGCAGCTGTTCTCACGTCCCCGATCTGTCTCTCCCTTCTAGAAGTAACTCTACGGAAGGGAAGGCTTGTGTAGAGGTCTGTATGTTTTAGCTGCTCCCATTTCATAGGTGGGTACACTGAGACCACGAAGGGGCCACCCCGAGGGACGAAGCACGTGGGGTCCGGGTCCCAGTCTCTGAGAAATTGCTGTACAGCTACTTTTCTTTCCAAAGCCTTGGGAACTTCCCTATTTCTTAATGTCTTACATAGGGTTTTCATTTCATAATCCCACACATACGGTGTCACATAACTGCATACCTAGGAAAACAGAAGCCCCTTTGAGGGGTGGTTAACCATCTTTTCCCTCTTGCTTGACCGACCCCTTTCCGCAGTCTTCTCTGTCCCATCCTGTTTAATCCTTGAGGATCATCTAGTATTTATCTTTCCATATTTTCCTCCCTTGTCACAGTACTCTGAGTACGCAGACTGTGGATATATGGAGGGGTCTGGTGAATAGTTACCTTACAAAGTGAAGTCACAAGTTACATACTCTCCCATGTCTTACCTCTTTTCGTTGGTGGTTGGCAACTTTGTGGAAATTCGTCCAGGCTCAGAAATAGTGACCCTAACTCACACAGGCAAAGCAGGGCCTGTTTTGGAAATAAATTTAATGTGAACACAGGCACACCCATCATGGGCACACTGTTTGTGGCTGCTTTTCATGCTCCAAAGGCAGAAACCATGTGGCTGCACAACCTGCAATATTTACTCTCTGGTCCTTTGCGCAAAGACTCCCTCGCCCTGACAATAGATTCTTTTCACTGGCTACACCACGGCCCCTGGCGGGGATGGCCCAGCCTGGATTTGCAGTTTCCTTCCATCTGAACTCCTGGCTGCTGCTGGCTGCCTCTCCTGTCTCGGATCGTGGTTGAAGTCGCCCCTTAAATAATCAAATCGCAGTGGTTCCCTTCTCCAGTTTGCACTGTCCTTTTCATAACAACCCTGTGGGATAGGTGCGATGGCATCTCCTATTTCAAAAGGAGATGGAGACTCAGAGAGGTAGAGGAGCTTGCCTGGGACACACAGCTGGCACAGAGTCAGGCCTTCAGCTCCCTCCCCCAAAGCCCACGCGTTCGCTCATTCTTCCTGCCTGGCCTGGACTTCAGCTTGCTGACTGCAGGCCTCGGAGGACGGAGTGGCTGCTGAGCTCGGGTGCCCCCGGGATGTAGGCTCACGGGTCTCGGAGGAACGCCGGAGCCCTGACATCTCCCCCCCCCCACCAAACAGGCTTTCTATTACGACCTGGACAAGGTGAGGGAAACTTCTGTCCATGTGTGGTAAGCAAGGGGGGCCGTGGCTGGGCCCGGCTGGATGGGAATGTCGTCTTCGCTGGCCTTCCATCCCCCTGGCCATCCTATGGGAGGAATACTTGGGTTTCCTCCCCACTTGACAAATGGGGAAACTGAGGCTTGGCGATGAGCCTTTCTCAGGGACGGTGAGGGGCTGGCCTGACTTCGAGCCCAGCTCTGTGTCAGGACCTGCAGGAGGGTGGCGGGGGCTTGGGGTGGGGGTGGCCCAGGCTACTTTTAAAGCATCTTCTGTTCTTCTGGGAGAAGCAAACACGCTCAGTGGAAAGGCACATTCGGAAGAT
Source organism: Okapia johnstoni (assembly GCA_024291935.2). Taxonomy (NCBI): domain Eukaryota; kingdom Metazoa; phylum Chordata; class Mammalia; order Artiodactyla; family Giraffidae; genus Okapia; species Okapia johnstoni. Next base: position 66,572,134 of record CM044324.1, on the reverse strand, counting down.
GGAGTTTCACATCAGCAAGGTCAGCCTGGTTTTGGGGGCACCTCTCAGCTTGAGGGGGCACCTCTGCAGGGTCAGTGGAGGAAGGTTCTCTGGGTGCCAGGTGGCTGCAGAAAGCCAAGGGGGTGCAGGGACTAAGGGGCCTGAGCCCGAAGGTGGGGATGGGGTGGGGGTGGGGGTTAGAGGGCCGAGAGTGATGAGTCCAACCACCTGATTGTATGGATGGGGCTGTAGAGGCCCAGAGAGGGACACAGACGGGCTCAAGGTCACACAGCTAGTCCCTCAAGCTTTATATGGGCAAACCCCTCCATGAACTCGCTCTGCTCCCCGGGAGCCCCGCGGGTGGACGGAACATCACACACGCACCTTCCCTGTTTGACCCCTGAAAAGCGCATCCACGCATCCAGCTCACTAGTTTTTATCGTGCCTGAGCTGTGCGCCAGCAGCTGCCAGGTGCTGGGGATGCAGAGTGGATGGGAGGACTCGGTCCCTGTCCCTGAGGGGGCACGCTCGCCGGGGGCGGGGCCAGCACTACTGGCGGGTGTGGCCTCTGGAGGGGCTGGAGTCGGGAGACGGTTCCCGGATGAGTGTGCCCACAGGTGGACGAGCTCTACGAGGGCTACTGCATCCAGTGCCGCCTGCGCGATGGCGCCTCCAACATGCAGCGGGCCTTCTCCCGGTGCCCGCCCAGCCGCGCCTCCCGAGAGAGCTTGCAGGAGCTGGGCCGCAGCCTGCAGGAGTGCACCGAGGTGGGCAGCGGAGGGCCAGATTGGGGGCTCCCTGGGGCCTGAGCCAGCCTCTCTCTCTGCCCTCGGGGGTGGGGTGGGGTCTCTGTCTGGCAGGGTCCGTGCGTGCCCCGTGGTCCATCCCGGGGCAGGAGGTGAGCCACCTTCTGTGGGGCTTTGCAGGACATGTGGCTCATCGAGGGGGCCCTGGAGGTTCACCTGGGCGAGTTCCACGTCAGGATGAAAGGTAACGGGACAGGGCTGGGGTGGGGTGGGGGGCAGTCTGGGTGGAGCCTCAGGCCTTCTCCGGGACCTTGTGCTGAGGATGGGGAGTGATGGTCAGAATCCCAGGGTTCCAGGCCCAGCCCGGGTTTCTACTCCTGTGACTTGTGACCTCGGGCAAGTCCTGTCCGCTCTCTGAGTTGAAAGGAAGGGCCCAGGTCTGCCCTTTGTCATCGTGATGGCTTAGCTCACTGCCGCCCCCTGAAGCTGATGACCCCCACTGCGGTGGAGGGCTCCCCGCTTGAGGGCCTGTGATCCACGGGGTAGGGACAGTGGACAGCGGAGAGATGAGCCCCTCTCTGTGTTCCAGGCTTGGTGGGCTACGCACGTCTCTGTCCTGGAGACCAGTACGAGGTACGCCCACCCTCTGGGATCGGTCCGGTCCTCAGGGCTCCCCGCCAGGCCTTCGGGAGTGGGGCTTTCTGGGAACCAGGGTCTCCGCTGGGTTCCTGTCCCCCTACCCCCCCAGGTGGCAGGGAGGGCCTCAGGCCGTGGCAAGGGGCGCGGCTCACCGCTCCTTTCTCGGCCCGGGGCACAGGTGCTCCTGCGTCTGGGCCGCCAGCGCTGGAAGCTGCGGGGCCGCATCGAGTCCGACGACAGCCAGACCTGGGACGAGGAGGAGAAGGCCTTCATTCCCCTCCCTGCACGAGAACTTCGAGATCAAGGTGGGTGGGGCCCGGGGGCGGGGGCCGGGCCGGGGCCGGGGGCGCGGCGCCCACGCCCACCACTCCACCCTCCCCCAGGTGACGGAGCTGCGCGGCCTGAGCTCGCTGGCGGTGGGCGCGGTGACCTGCGACATCACCGACTTCTTCACCACCCGGCCGCAGGTCATCGTGGTGGACATCACAGAGCTGGGCACCATCAAGCTGCAGCTGGAGGTGCTGTGGAAGTGAGTCGGGGCGGCCGCTTCCCCGCTGCCCCTCCTGGGGTTGGGGGAGTGGGGTGGGGACGGGAGGTCGGCCCCAAATAGCCCCCCCGCCCCCAGAGGACCGCGGAGAGGCCTCTCTGGCTCCCCCTCGTGGCCTGACCTCACCCGAGCATCCGCCCCGGGTGGCCCCGCCCTCAGGAAGTTCCCGAGACAGGCAGGGGCCCAGACCCCTTTCTGCAGCCCTGTCCATAACGGGGCCTGCCCCCCACCCCCAACGAGTTTAAATTCTCTTTTCTCTTTTTTTTTTCTTACCTTTGAATTAGTGGCTACTAGAGACCGGGGCCGGCCAGGACCCTTTATGGCAGCCTCCTGGCTGGGTTCCCGGGAGAAACCCACCTCCGCCTTCCTACACCACCCATCTCATTACCTGCTGACCCCCCGACGCCCACCAGGCACAGGGCTGAGCAATCACCCTGCGGGCCCCCTGGGCCACAGCCCAGGATGGGGGACGCTCGTGGGAACCACCCCTGCCTAGGGTGGGGCTTTCCACTGAGCCAGGAGGCTTCAGGGCGGGGATGTGGAGTCCCTCCACTGTGCCTGTCCCCCCCCCCCCCCCATCGCCCCGAGCCTCTGTCTCAAGTCCCCTGGTCCTGTCTGTGGTACGATGGCCTCTGGCCATCGATGACACCCTGGCCTCTGCTCTCCTCCAGCCCATTTGATACCGAGAGCTTCCTGGTGTCGCCCAGCCCCCCGGGCAAGTTCTCCATAGGCAGCAGGAAGGGCTCCTTGTACAACTGGACACCCCCAAACACCCCCAGCTTCCGGGAGAGATACTACCTGGTGAGTGAGCCTCACTGGGCGGGGATGTGGTGGGCGGGCTGGGATTGGGGGTGGGGGAGGGGGTGACTCCCCAGGGGTCAGCACGTGGTCAGTTAAGCAAGCTTTGGGTTCAGCCTCCCTTTTTTGGGGGTGTTTTGGGGTACCTTTTCTTTTTCACTGCCTGCCCTCTGTTCTGCGGCCTCTGGACTTGGTTCTGGGCTTGACTGGGATGGGGTTCTCCAGGTAGTTCTACCACCCCGGCCACGGCCTTGGCCTCCAGTTTGTTTTGCACTTTGGAACGTGTTTCCAGTAGGTAATAGATTGACTTCATGTACAGTGAGACCCCTCTTTCCTGTGGCCTCCAGGGGACTGGGTCCCTTCCTTGGCACCCCTACTCTTGTCGCCTTCCTCCATGGTCCTCCAGAGAGGCTCTGGGCCATCTGGGAGCAGATGCAGCCTCTCTAGCCTGTATCCCTCAGCTGCCCTTGCCCTGGTGATGCCCTGGAGATCTTCTCAGTCATGTTGACACTGTGCAGCATCCCATATTTGGCTAAAACCCGCACTTTACTTAACAAGATACTGAGGTTCAGTTTTTGCTATTACCAACAACCGGGCAGTAAATAACCTGGTACACAAATCACCCTGTATGTGTAGATGCCCCAGGGAGGGTCCATATGGGACAAAAACAAGGACTTTCTGTCAAGCCCAGAGGGAGGCTGATGTGGAGCGGGACCACCCTGCCGCCCTCCTCTGGACCTTATGTGGGGAAGGCAGCTTTAGATGAGCCAGGCAGCTTGTGCATTTAGAGGAATCTTGGTTGTCCGGCCGGGGTGGTCCCAGCGTACGTTGGTTACAGAGTCATCTACGGTCAAGAGCAAGGACTCTGGAGCCAGACGGCCTGGGCTCCAAATTCTATCTATCTGTGCCTTTCATCTGCTGTGTGACCTTGAGCAAGTCACTCAACCTCTCTGGACTTCCGTTTCTGCACTGGAGAAGTGAAACTAACAGCACTGCCCCCAAGGGGCTTTGTGGGGGTTGAATAAGTGGCTTTGTGAATGAGGAGTGCTTCCTAGAATGCCTGGCAGTAACAGGGGGTGCTGTAGGGACATCAACCACTGGTCTGGTTGATGAGGGAAAAGGTACAGCGGAGGGGGTCAGAGTTCGTGTCAGTTGGCCTGGATTAAAATGCTCACACGTCCATCCTTCCTGGTGTGCACCTCGCTTCTCCGAGGGCGGAAGAGCGTCACCCTCAGGGAGTCGTGCTGAGGGTTCACTGCGGGCTGACTCAGGGGCTGGGGCTGGAAAGGAGTGAGTGAGTGGGATACAAGAGGTGCCAGGCTCTCACTGGCGCCTCCGGGTGGCGTCATCCCGCGGCTGTGGGTACACAGAGCAGACGTCTGGGGGCTGCCCTCGGGGGTCTCATTCTGATCCCCAGGGCAGCTGCTGAGTCCAGCCTGTCTGTCTGTCTGCCGGCCTGTCGGTCTCCAGTCTGTCCTGCAGCCGCGGGCACAGCAGGCTTTGCTGCTGGACGGGCCGAGGGCCCCCTCCGTCCTCAGCTGCCTGTCTGACGGCGACCTTCGGGGCCCCGGCCTGCGGAGCCGCAGTCAGGAGCTGCCCGAGATGGACTCCTTCAGCTCCGAGGACCCTCGGGACACGGAGACCAGCACGTCGGCGTCCACCTCGGACGTGGGCTTCCTGCCCTTGGCCATTGGCCCCAACTCCTCCATCGAAGAGGAGGCCCAAGAGGATCCCCCGCCCCTGGGCCTCCTGCCAGACATGCTGCACTTGGCGAAGGGCTCGTTTGTGGAGCAGCCGGGCTGGAGAAACTTGGAGGTGGAAACCCCCGACCTGTCACAGGGCTCCCCCTTCCACAACCATGAGCTCCCGGGGAGCCAGGGAGGCCCCGACGAAGGAGACACCGAGGACATGGCGGATGGGCCTGG